>CM038218.1:53440739-54860952 GCA_021442155.1 Cymbidium sinense
GAGAAGTTAAGGTTTAATTAGTCAATTTTCATAATTAAGTGAGCAATAAATCCCAAAAAAAATCATGAGGTGATCCCATTAAATTAATCCACAAAATTTGGGATTAATTTCTAGTAATTAAGGAGTAATTATGCTAATAAATTTTGTAATTAAACTTAATTAAACATTAATTCAAAATTAGTTAATAGCATTTTTCATTAATTATCTATTAAATACCATTAAAATGAGTACTTATTTGAATTTTTTTATTTCCTATGATTTTTTATGATTTTAGAAGTTTCATTAAAATGATTAATTAAGCCTAATGAAAGCTAATCTTGTTGGCACCATTGACATGCTATGGCACTTTCCATGTAACCATGAGATTGCTAATTAAAACTTATCACTTCGATGTCTATCACGGTGATGCGGCTTTCTCATGCCGTCGATCTAAGATCGGACGCTACGATTCCCAACTTAATAAGATTAAATTAGATCGATCTAGGAAACTAATCATGGCATTAGTTCGATCCCGAATGGACGGTGTGTGATTCAACATCACACAAGTGAGGGAGAAGGGAGTTTGTCCGCCAATGCTCACTTGATCCCAGCTTACCTGAGCTCGGATCAACTCCAAAAGGATCCCACACCTTCACGACATCGATCGAAGGGGATCCAATGGTCAAGATCACACAAGATGCAAGTTTTCTTCAAAAAGTGCCAACCCATTTTTGCCTAAGGATCAATTTTTGAAGCATACTCGGCTCAGAGGCAGGCTCAAAGATTGATAAAGCTTCATCTAGTGGAGGAAGCCATGTTGAATTAGATCAATTCCTTGATGTTGCTTGAAAGACAAACTAATGATTTAGAGCTTCGGCTTTGATTGAAGTCCCACCTCGGTGCATGCAAAGTTAATTTGAGTTTGATGGAGAAATGAGGAGGTTAGGTCAGAAATGGGAGTGTCCTATTTTGTGATGGACGGGAATGGCATTTTTCCATCGACGAACGAGCTTGAGAGCTTAGGAAATGGATCTAGCAGCTCATCTTGGGAAACTAGGGCTTTGAGGAATGATTTTGTGTGTATTTGAGTGGAAACAAAGGGGTGTATACCCCCTTCATCTTGATCAGATGGTGGGATTGGGTTTGGCTTCTAGTGGCCATCTGGCCATCTCAGGGAGTCATGGGTGGCATGGAGGAGGTGAGTTGGCTCGGCTTGGTTGGTTGAAGGTGTGGAGGTGGCTACCAAGGAGGAATCATGGGTGTCCTATGGGTTTCAAATCCTCAATTGGGAGGGTGAGGTGATTTCACCTCCCATGGGTCATGGGCACCAACCTCAGGTTGGGCTATGTCTTGGGTGCCTAGGTGGACCATTGGGAGAGTACCAAGTGGCCATGGAATGGAAATGACCACTTACATGGGTGATTTGTCTCATGTGATGACCAAGGGTGGAAGGATCATTTAGCATTGGATTTAATTTGGGTAGATTTGAAATGAGCCAAAAGTGGGTTAGCCCAAATTTCAAGTCAATTGGAATTGATTTGGTTAGGTTTGGCTCAATTTGACTCATTTAGGTCAAATTGGGTCAAACCAAGGGTTAGGTCAAGTTTATTTGATCATTTAGGATATTTTGGTTCAATTGGTTTGGTTCAGTTTGGCTTAGATTTTATTTTGGCTCATTTGAATTCATTTGGGTCAAATGGGTTAAGTTGATTTGACCAAATTTGAATTAGGTTGGGTGTTGGTTTGGGTTTAGTTGACCAATTGAAGATGATTGTAGGCTTTAGTTTCACTTAATTTGGATTTAGTTTTGTTTAGGCCAACTTGAATCTTTAGGTCAATTTGGGCTATGTAGGTCAATTGGGTTCAATCATTAGCTTTGGTCAAGTTCAAATCAATTTGGAATGAACTTGAGCCATTGGTTGCAATCAATTCGTTTATATTTTGATTTGACCCAATTTGGTCTTTTAGGTCAATTTGGGTCAACTACTTGGGAGGCCAATTGGGTTTGGTTTGACTCAATTGAAGGCCAAGTCATATTCAAATATTAATTTTGATTTGGTATGAATCATTGGTTTCAAGGGATTTGGCTTAGGTTGCAATTTGGCTAGTTTAGGTTCATATGGGTTAAGGGGTTGACTTGGTCAAATGACCAAGTTGACTTGATTTGACCCAATTTGTGACAATTGATCAACCTAGGGTGATCAATAATCATGATGGGAGGTTTTGATGGGCTTGGTTCAATCCAATTTGGGTAGGATTAAAATGTGGCTCAAATTGGTCAAATCGGCCATTTTGGGTCAAGCGGACCAATTGGGTTTAGTTGGCTTGATTTTGGGTTGACTTTGATTTAGTTGAGTTTATATATGGATTTGGGATTGATATATAAATTCAATTGTAATTAGCTTTGGTTCATTTGAACATTTCAAGTCAAAAGGATTAAGTAGGGTTTGACTTGGGTCAATTTTGGTTTGGCTTTATGATTGTAGATTTCATTTATATTTGTGAATATGATTGAATGTATGATTTGTTCATGAGAAAATCAATTCAATTTGGGTTTTGGAATGAAAGAATTTGGCTAAGTCAATGGAGTTGGGTCATGTGGCGTAGGTTTGGATTTTGATTTGGTTTGATTTAGTTTTGATGATTTAAATGTATATTTTATTTAAATTTGTGAAGATGATTGAAAATATGATTAATTTGTGAGAAAATCAATTGAGTTTGACTTGATTTGGATTAAGATTTGGCTAAGTCCATGGGTTGGGTTTATAGCTTAGGAAGGGTTTTAATTTAATTTAGTTTGATTTACTTTTGATCATTTGAATGTAGATTTGATTTATATTTAAGAAGATGATTGAAGATATAAATTTATTATGAAAAGAAAATTGATTTTGGATTGATTTGGATTAAGATTTGGCTAAGTCCATGGGATAGGTCATATGGCTTAGGAAGGGTTTCAAGTTTGGATTTGATCATGGGCTTCAATCATTTGGTTTTGGAATTTGGGTTTGGATTTGGATTTGAATTTGATGTTTGAAGAACTTGAGGTTTGGTTTGAGAAGGTGAACATGGATTGGATTTGGGTTGTAGGGTAGGTGGATTATCCTAACCCATAAGGCATAACCTAAT
This sequence comes from Cymbidium sinense, assembly GCA_021442155.1. Classification (NCBI taxonomy): domain Eukaryota; kingdom Viridiplantae; phylum Streptophyta; class Magnoliopsida; order Asparagales; family Orchidaceae; genus Cymbidium; species Cymbidium sinense. Next base: position 53,443,845 of record CM038218.1, read on the forward strand.
CATATAGTTAACCCTTCTAAGTCTTTAGGCTTAAGTTAATTGTTTACCTAATTGTTAGAAGTGTCTTATGACTAGGGAAGTCTTAGTGTATAGAAGACTCTTAAGTCTAAGATGGGAAGATTGAATCCACACTCCAAAAGTGAGGTCAACAATCCTTAGGCTCCATAGTGTTGCCCTTGGAGATAGATGATTGGAAGACCGAAGCCAAGCTTCACATTGTAGACTCAGATACATCTTTTAACGATTTGTTTGGGAGACTATGCATTCATGAGAACAACATAGTTCCATCCTCTTTACATCAATGTATGAAGTTTATGAGAGGTGGGATGGTCTCTGTCAAAGGAGATCTCAAGTTATTTACAGTTCATGAGGTTGACATATATGAGGATGCGGCTTACTACCTCCCTCAAAATTAACAAGTCTATTCTTACGAAATTGGCCAAAGTTTAAAAATAAAAAAAAGTAAAAGAAAAAGAAAAATAAATAGAAAAAGAATAAGAAAAGAAAAGTGAAAATGAAAAAGAAAATAAAAGGGAGCGAAAATAGACTTGGAGGAGGAAGTGAAGTATGACATTAAATTTCATCCACAGTTCTTTACTCCATTCGAACATATGGGTATGACGACCTGACCAACACTAAGCAGAGGAAGAGGCCCGTTGAGTGGCAGTCCTAGGGGTGAAAAACCTCTTTATTGGCCACCCAATAGAAGATATGTCCCAGCTACCAAGAGTGGACTTGTTATCCATATAGACTTAGAATCTAGTTCATAGGATGAGCCTTATATGGGTAGCACACCAGACCACTCTTCTCAGCTGTAGATTCTCTTGGAGGTGAATCTTGAGCCAAATAGCGATGAAGTTCGGGCTCCAAAGCAAAGCATAAGTGTATCCAAGTCTATATGTGAAATAGTTAGGCATCAGTTGGGAACCTTAGCTCTAACCCCACTTTCCTCTCAAAAAGTTGAGGGTTTGGTAGTTAAGGAAGCCCCTAAGTCATCCATAGGTGTGAAGACTCAGAGGTTCTTTTAGGGAACATCATCCTCAAGTCATGAAATTGATGTAGAACTTGAGGATGATTCATATAAAGATTTAATAAAATTACCTTTTGATTGGTATTTGTCTTGTGTTCATAATTTAGCAAAGAAAGGGTTAATCCCATATACTTGGTCAAAGAACAAGTCAAACTCTTTTGAAAGAATATGGAAAAATAAATGCAAAAGCTCTCAATCAAGATCGGGACTAAGATTCGGTATAGTGGGTCTAGTCGATGATGACTATTACTGCATAGTCATCACCAATCATTTAGAATCAAATTAGTTCTTTTCAAATCACATAAACTCATATGAGGAGCTATGCTTAGAAACTTCAGATGATCCAAATGATTTTGAAGTCAAAGATGCACAGCTAGGGTTCAAAGAAGAGATCAAGTCAACCATCGATGATCTCAAGAAAATTGACTTAGGAATTGAAGAAGACCCACGCTGAACATACATCAGTTCTTTGTTGAATGAAATTGAAACCAATGACTTAGTTAGGCTATTGACTAAGTTTAAGAACTACTTTGCATGGAGTTATGAAGAGATGCCTAGATTGGCTCTTGACGTAGCAGTCCATAAACTAGCAATAGACCTACTGCTAACCCTATCAAGCAAACTCCTAGACGCATGCGATTAGACATAGAATAATAGGTCATTTTTCAAGTCAAGAAATTGATCGATGTTGGCTTCATCTAGGAAGAAAAATACCCTACCTAGTTAGTCAGCACCATCGCAGTTAAGAAAAAGAATGGTCAAATTAACATATGCGTCGATTTTAGGGAATGTCCAAAAGATTAATTTTCACTACCAATGTCAGAGCTGATGGTGCACATTGCCTCATCTCATGTAGTCTTCTCTTTCATAGATGGCTTATCTGGATATAACCAAATAAAGATGGCCCCTGAAGATGAAATATACACTACTTTTAGAACCCCGATCAGAATCTATTCCTTTAAGGTCATGCCTTTAGCCTTAAAATGATGCTACATACCGGTGGCTATGACTCAAATCTTCAATGAACTCATTCATCATCAAGTTGAGTGCTATGTCAATGATCTCATGTTCAAAAGTAGAGAAAAGGAAGACCATCTCTTTGACTTGAGAATAGTTTTCGAACAGTTAAGATAGTTTAACCTCAAAATGAACACCCATAAGTGTGCATTAGCTTAGGATATTCCTTTGGTTTGTTGTTTGATCAAAATCGATCTAAAGATGATCAAGGCGGTATTAGAAATGCCAACCCCTAAAAGTTTAACTCAACTCAGATCATTATAAGGATTGGCATCTAAGATGCTTTATATCCAACTTATTGGGAAGATGTCAACCATTCTCGACACTTGTCAAAAGATGCCAAGTTTAAGTGGATGACAAGTGTGAGCATGCCTTGAAGGCATCAAGCATTACACGATGTCATCATGGGTTCTAGTAGCCCCTATCGGCAAGCACTCTTTACACTATTGCGTTAGATGACTCCTTTGGTGTTTTGTTGGCCCAAACAATGAAGGATGGAAAATGCTCTCTACTACCTCAGCCGTCATCTAATCCCTATTGAGGCTAATTATCCACCCATTAAAAATCATTGTCTAGCTTTAATCTTTGCATCCAAAAGCTATAACACTACATGCTTCCTCATAAGGTGAACTTAATCTCTAGGAGCAATCCACTATAGTATCTAGTGACACGACCGATGCTATCCAGACGATTGGCATGATGGTCCATGATCCTCTCACAGTTTGATTACCTTCGAACCTCTCTATGCAATGAATGGAAAACTACTAGCAGATTTCTTAGCAGTACACCAACTTCTTGTTGACTCGCTTAGTGAATATCTCCTCGATGAATAAATCATGAACTTAGGGCATGCTAGCACTCACAGTTGGGAGATGTACTTTGATGGTGCAACTTCCTCTCAAAGAGGAGAAGAACCATAATCTACTATTCTAGGAAAAATAGGGGTAGGAATAGTTATCTTAACTTAAAATATGATGTTATGAGATTCTCATATCATGTCCAATCACTAATAAAACGAATATGAGGTTATGATTGTCACTGCAGGTTAGTCATTACTCTAAGCATCCAAAACATCAACATTTTTGGAGATTCTCAGCTAGTTATCAACTAAATTGTTGGGTCTTTTAAGGTTATAAAGCCCATGCTCCATCACTATAATAAGTATACCATAGAGTTATTGGCCCAAATCCCAGAGGTTACCATTTATAAGATTCCTCGAGGAGAGAACACCGTAGCATATACTTTAGCCAAGCTTGCTAAGTTGGCATGCGGAGGATGATCCATCAATAAAGGTCCAAAATAGACAAGTTTTATCCCTTATTGATATTGAACTCATCAAAAGTACTCTCTTGAAGGGGAGGTTGCCATTGCCAAGAAGGATGAGGAGTTAGATTGGCAACCATTCATGGATTACTTAAATAAAGATAAACTACAAGAGAAGTCCCCTATCGGATGAAGTAGAGCACTTTCTTATGCTCTTGTGGATGGTGTCTTGTAGTGATCTTTCAATCATATGTGGTTATATTATTTAGACAAGCTCATAAGATCATGATCGAGGTACACTCGGGATTATGTGGACAGTCCAATCGAAGATGAAACCCAAGATCAAGAGACTAGGATACGCGGCCACCAATAATCAAAGATTACATGGATACGACCCAATGTCAATGTCAAATACACGGTGAGCTCCAACCACCCAACATTCTACATCCTACATTGGCCTCATGGCCATTCGAGTGTTGGGTATTGACATAGTGGGTCAGATTGATCCTCCTTCTTCCAAGGGTCATCGGTTTATCTTAGCTACTACCACTATGGGAGAAGGTGATTAAGCTCAAAGAGGTCATAGCTCAGCATATGCTCCAATTTTTTAGGAACCATATCATATATAGGTTCAGAGTGCCTCGACGAATTATATTTGATAATGATACTACATTCAAGAGCACCGAGATAAATAACTTTGCCCAGTGACACAACATAGATTAAAGATATTCTACCATCAACTAGCCGAGGTCAAACGGATTAGCAGAAGCCTTTAACAAAACTCTCATCCAAATACTAAAGAAGACACTCGACAATAATAAGTGATGGTGGCTTGAACGGTTAGTTGAAGCCTTGTGGGCATACCACAGCACATATAGAACTCAAACTTAGCCTACTCCTTTCTCCTTAGTGTATGGGTCCGAAGTCATTCTACCATTAGAAGTCTAACTCCCATCGGATAGCAGGTAGATCACTGTGATAGAACTCAAGTTGTTGTTAGAAGAGCTCAAGGTTTAGAAAGAGATGCACCTGCATGCCAAAACCTCAGTTGTTAATTATTCAAGCTCAAACTCTTGATTCATCTTAGAGCTTTTCAAGTAGGAGAGCTTATTTTAGTTCTAAGGAGACCGATTGTTGCCCATCATGGGAGGCAAGTTTGAACCCACTTGGGAAGGCCCTTTCTCCATAGAGGCCTACCAAGGAGGATCTTATCAACTTATTAATCATAAGGGAGAGGGCCCAATGCTTCTAATCAATGGGCTCTACTTAAAGAAATATTATAAATCTTGTTTAAAAATAAATATAATCAATGAAAATTCTATTTGAATTCAATCTCTTCCATGTTAAAGGTATTCTTGTTTGTGAATGCCGCGATGTGTTTAGGGTAGGTGTATGAAACTAGTGGTGTCCTATCCTTCAACTACACAAATAATACACATAAACATATAAATAAGTATATCTTTTGTCTCGAGGCTACTCTGAGTTGAGATAATGCCCTCAGTGACACTCACTCAGTAGCTGCTCTAGGTCGGGTTGAGGTGCTACCCTGTCAGTGGGTCACCCTAGTGGTCTTCTTGCTTTGGAGGATGTAAGTCTGCTATGCTTTCCTTCCTTACTTGGCCACACCGATAAGCTCCTTGTTAGTTTGGTATGCCTTACTGCGTGGCCGGTAAGCTACCTTATGTTGGCTTCATTTAAGAGGATGTGAGTCTGCTATGATTTCTTCTTGGATTAGCCTTCGTGCACTTATTGGGTCGAGTATATTTGAGGTTTAGGATAAGTTCCCTAGCGGCTCCTTCCCTCATAAATGCTTCAAGTCTAGGTCCAATCCTTCCTTGGGGCTCCCGCTTAATAGTCATTCTAGGTCAGATAGCATATGTCCCACCGATGACAGACTATTCTAATCATCAATTTCGCTTGGAAAGTTGTAAGCCTACATGCTTTCTTTCCAGTTGCGGTAGCATCTTGTGGACACCTTAGGTTGGTTGGTTCTCACTATGTTGATGGATACACCACTCATGATGATGGATACACCTTAGGTTGGTTGGTTCTCACACCTTAGGATACACCACTCATGGTAGATGTAAGTCTACTTCTTTCTTTGAGTTGGCCATACACCTATAAGCTTTCTTTCGGGGCTGGGATAATGCCCCCGATGCCTCCTCATGGACCCTATATTTGGATCACATCCTTTATGACCCCATTTTACACTACTAGGTTACTATCATATTGGATAGTTCCCCTTTCCTAGTAATCATCTTTATGGTCGGAGAATTCATCTTGTGGATGTGTAGATTCTCGCTTGGTCAAGTAAATCTAAGATAGGTCAAGGTCGACATAGCCCCTTCTCAGTGTGGTCCTACGCGACATGGTCCATGCAAACTTATAAACAAAATATATATTCACTTGTGGATTAGGATGACACTAGCGGTACCTTTTCTAAGCAAGTATCTTATCTTTGTAGGTGTTAGCAAAACTCCCTATAGAAATCACCTGACAACTCTTGAGTTGGTATAAGTCCCGGTGGCATTCACTCAGTAGTTGCCCTTAAGTCGGGTTCGATTTGTTGTGCTACCAACAGGTCACTCCAGTGGTTATTCCTTGCTTTAGAAGATGTAAGTCTGTTATGCCTTCTTCCTAGCACTGTCGTTGCACACCGAAAGGCAACCCTTTAGGTTGGCTAGCTCTACCCCATGACCAATAGACTATCCCTTTGGATTTGTAAATTTGAGATAGGACAAGTCTGATATAGCCCCTTCTCAGTGGTTCCATCACCTTATGGTTAAATTAAATCTATCAAATTTGATGAGCTCACATCCCTAGTAGATATGCCTCAATTTGAAATCAAACTAAACTAAACAAACTATATCAAATCACATGAAAAAATTAAGATAAAATTAATCTTAACTACTTTTGAGTTGACATAAGTCCCAATGGCATTCACTTTCGGTAGTCACCCTAGGTTAGGTCACGATTTGTTGTGCATCCAACGGGTCACGTGGTTGTTCCTCACTTTGGAAGATGTAAGTGGTATGCCTTCTACCTAGCACAACTATTGCACATTGAAAGGCAACCCTTTAGGTTGGCTAGCTCTACCCCATAGTTGGTAGACTATCCCTTTGGATTTACAAACTTAAGGTAAGTCAAGGCTGATATAATCCCTTCTCAGTGGGTCCATCGTACACCGATAAGGTCCATACATTAACTCAAATTAAATTAATCCAAATCTAATTTTTCCCAGTGGAGTTAAATCATACCCTTCTCCCTAGTGGAGCCCCAAATCATATATAAACAAGTCAAGCAAACAAATCAAATTCAAAACCAACCACCTCGATGGAACCAAATTAAACCACCTCCCCCAATAGAGTCTAAATCAAAGAAATCCAACCAAACTATTCTCTCAGTGGATAGCCCAAACTTTGCTTCCCTGTGGAAGGTTCATATACCGATCCCAGACTCGAGCATCTCTAGCATGCCTCCACATCGGTTAAAATAAAACAAATTAAAGTTAAGTCGATCTTAATACCTATTGGATTATTGATTCTTATCTCTAGAGGATCTTTTTTCCATAGATCATATAATCAAATCAAATTCAAACAAATCCCTAGCAAATTTTCTCTTTCTATGCCCTGGACATGGACCCCTCATATGTCATTTCCAATGCATGTGTGATCCCCTAGCAGATCTCCCTCCATGTCCTCGGCATGAAATTCTCATCAAATCTTATTTCTTCCCTTATGCACACCTTTAATACTTCAAAAGCTTAATGTATTTGTTCAAATTACATCATCTTAACATTGTAATCAACATTTTATGATTTGTGATGGTGCTAGCTCAAACTAACTATACAATATCATGCAAAACATATTATATTGTTAATTAACACTATATTATATTATAATATATGATGTTATATTATAATTTGCTATAATATAATATATTGTCTAACATTACACCTTATTAGAATCACTTAAAAGGAATAAATAATAAAATTTTCTCAAAATCTAAATAATGTTCATTTTAGATGTACAATTGTTAATTTTCTATTAGAAATGGTAAAAATAGCATAATTTTTTTGTGTTGCTTCTTGGTGTGTGTGCCGTGAATTTGGCAAATTCTTCCATCTCAACCTTCAAATTAACATTTTTGTGAGTTTTGACCCAATGTATTATAACAAAAGTAAAACATACTAAAATGTACAATAACATTTAGTAACACACCACCACATTCATATATATGTGAAGTTATACTATTATGTATATTATATTTTAATATGTTTTCATATAATATATTATCTTACATTAAACCTTAAAATGAATCACTTTAAGCAAAAAATTTCTAAAATTTGGATGAAAAATGAACATTTATTTTGGATGCAAAATTCCAATCTTTTGATTAAATGACACACCATAGCACACCCCCAATGATGTTCCCTAAAGCTTACCTTAAATTTGGCCAAATCCCCTCATCTTAGCCTATAAATTAGAATTTTTATGAATTATACCAATACAAACTCTACTACATCATACAATAACAAACTAAAATATGCTAAAGAACAAGTAGTAATACACAATAATATGCTATAATGCTTGATGCTACACTATGTTATGGCATCATATATTATAATACTATAACATATTATATTACATTATATTGCATATCACATCACAAGGGATTGCTTAAGATAAAAAATCATAAAATTTGTCTAAACAATAAAAACTATATATTTTAGTCATATCACTTACATATTTAAATTAAAATAATATATTATGATGCCATGCTCTACCAATTATGAATTTGGTCAAATTCCACCATTTTGAAGTCTAAATCAACATTTTTATAAATAATGCTAGTGTAGGCTTGAATGCATGATTGTAAAATACTAAAAGAATTTAAAATTCATAGAATAATATATTATGATATATGATGTTATACTATGCTACAATAGATAATATTTATTTTGAACATAAAATCTTACTTTTTAGACTATAAGTGGCGTAGCACACCTTTGGTACTACAACGTAATTCCCATTACAAATTTAACAAATTTCATCATTTGATTTATTAAATCAATATTTTTATTATTTATATTCATATAGACTATAGGGCACAATACCATAATATACTAAAACATTTCAAAACATCTTATAACATCCAAAAACACATCACTACATGCTCAAATATATGATGCACATTATACTTAATATATATTATTAAATATATTTATTATTCATATTTATAGTTTTAATATCAAAACATGTCTCTTATAAGCATCTTGTCATTTTCTTATACATATATTATTATATGATATAGATTAGGTATTCTTTATTCTTTAGATCTTTACTTCTAATGACATCTTTATTTAGTTTATTTTTATGTTTTAGGGTTTAGGGTTAGTTTAGGGTTAGTTTTAGGGTTTAGGGTTTAAGGTTAGGGTTTAGGGTTTAGGGTTTGGGGTTTAGGGTTTAGGGTTTAGGGTTGTAGGTTTTAGGGATTAGGGTTTACAATTTTAGGGGTTAGGGTTTAGGGTTTATAATTAGGGTTTAGGGTTTAAGGGTTTTAGAGTTTAGGGTTTAGGGTTTAGGGTTTAGGGTTTAGGTTTAGGTTTAAGTTTTAGTTTAGGGTTTAGGGTTTAGGGTTTAGGGTTTAAGGTTTATTTTTTTTAATAGAGAACAAATTTAAATTCAATAATTTTCTTTTCAATTTCATCAACCAAGTAGCACCCTAAGTTTTCTAAGACACAAGCGATGACATAGATAAAAAATGAGCACCATTAGAGTAAATTAAAATGCTATATAAGTAAAGCCATCTCTTTGTAAAGACACAATTCCATAGCGTAAATCGATGATCTTCTTGGTTTCTCTAGTTCCCATCAGAACCATCACCACCTCTCGAGTAACGGGATCTACAATTCATATCCCCGATCTCTTCCTCTGCCGCCACCATGGCTGTAACCCCCATCGCTTCTCCCGCCTCCATAACCACCACTGCTCCAACCACCACCTCCATATCCACTAGCACATCTAGATCCCCCACCACCACCTCCTTCACCTCCCTTGCCTCTAGGCCGAGCTGGTTGTGAGATGTTCTGTGTCAGGTTTTTCCCATTCTTAGGGTATAGGGTTAGTTTAGGGTTTAGGGTTTCAGGTTTATGGTTTAGGGTTGTAGGTTTTAGGGTTTAGGGTTTATGTTTAGGATTTTAGGGTTTAGGTTTTAGGGTTTATGGTTTATGGTTTATGGTTTAGTGTTTAGGGTTTAGGGTTTTTTAAAAAAATAATAAAGAAAACCAGTAGGTTTAGGTTTATTTAGTCTATTTTTTTATTTGAGTTTATTTTATTTTTTATTTAAGTTTATTTTTTTTTTTTTAATTAGTTTAGTTTATTTATTTAAGTTTTATTTATTTTAGTTTAGGTTTTCTATTTTAGTTTATTTTTTAGGTTTAGGTTTATTTTTTAGTTGAGTTTTATTTTTATTTTATTTTTTAAGTTTAGGTTATATTTTTTTTATTTTGGTTTAGGTTTATGTTTTTATTTTCTTTTTTTCATTTTAGGTTTAGGTTTTTATTTTATGTTTATTTTTTAGTTAGGTTAGGGTTTAGGTTTATTTGTAGTTTATTTTTTTATTTATTTAGTTTAGATTTAGGTTTAGGTTTGTTTACTTTAGGTTTTTGTTTTTGTTTAGGTTTTTTTTTATTTATTTTAGTTTAGTTTATTTTAGTTTAGGTTCGTTTATTTTATTTTTATTTTAGTTTTTTTTTTTAGGGTTTAGTTTAATTTTTTTTTCAATTTTATTTTTAGCTTTTTTTTAGGTTTAGGTTTTTATTTAGTTTTTTTTATTTTAAGTTTATTTTTTAGTGTTTATTTTTATTTAAGTTTTTTATTCTTAGGTTTAATTTATTTTTTATTTTGTTTAGGTTTTTATTTATTTTATTTTAGTTTATTTTTATTTTTTATTTTATTTTATTTTGGGTTAGGTTTTTTATTTATTTTATTTATATGTTTTATTTAGTTTAGGTTTAAGTTATTAGATATTTAGAGTATAGCATTTAGGGTTTAAGGTTTAGGGTTTAGGGTTTCAGGGTTTAAAGTTTTAAGGTTTAGGGTTTAGGGTTTAGGGTTTTTGAGTTTAGGGTTTAGGGTTTAGGGTTCAGTGTTTAAGCTTTAGGGTTTAGGGTTTTAAGGGTTTAGGTTTAGGGTTAACTTAGGGTTTAGGGTTTAAGCTTTAGGGTTTAAGGTTTTTAGGGTTTAGAATTTAGGGTTAACTTAGGGTTTAGGGTTTTGAGTTTTTAGTGTTTAGAGTTTAGGGTTTAGAGTAACTTTAGAGTTTTAGGGTTTATGGTTTAGGGTTTTAAGTTGTAGGGTTTAGGGGTTTAGGGTTTAGGGTTTTAGGGTTTAGGGTTTAGAGTTTAGGGTTTAGGGTTTAAAGTTTAAGGTTTAGGGTTTAGGGTTAGTTTAGGGTGGATTTAGGGTTTTTTAGGGTTTAGTGTTTAGATTTTAGGGTTTAGGGTTGTAGGTTTAGAGTTGTAAGATTAGGGTTTAAGGTTTATGGTTAATTTTAGGTTTAGGTTTAAGGTTCAAGGTTTAGGGTTTTTAGGGCTTAGGGTTTAGGGTTTAGGTCTAAGGTTCAAGTTTTATTTTAGGGTTTAAGGTTTTTGGGGTTTTTTTAACAGGGAATAATTTCATATTCAACATTTCTTCTTCTCAATTTCATCAAACAAGTAACATACCATGTTTTTTAAGACACAAGCGATGACATAGATAAAAAATGAGCATGCATAGAGAAAATCAAAAACCCTAGATAACTAGAACTCTCCTTGTAAAGATAGTTCCATAAGCGGTCGGTCGACCTTCTTTCTCTAGTTCCCATTAAAACCACCACGGCCTCTTAGCGGAGATCCACCATCATATCCACGATCTCTCCCTCCACCACTCTGATTCCATTTAGTTTATTTTTTATTTATTTTAATTCATTTTATTTTTTTCTTTTTATTTAGGTTTATTTTTTTTTATTTTTTTTAATTTTTTTATTTTAGGCTTATTTACTTTAGTTTAGATTTTTATTTTAGTTTATTTTTAAGGTTTAGGTTTAGGTTTAGGTTTATTTTTAGTTGAGTTTTATTTTATTTATTTTATTTATTTTATATTTTAGGTTTATTTTTATTTTAGGTTTAGGTTTTATTTATTTTTTTAGGTTTAAGTTTTAGGTTTTTATTTTAGGTTTATTTTTAGGTTTATTTTTAGGTTTTATTTTTTATTTTAGGTTTATGTTTATTTTTAGTTTATTTTATTTTATTTAGTTTAGTTTTAACTTTAGGTTTAGTTTATTTTAGGTTTAGGTTTAGGTTTTATTTATTTTAGTTTAGTTTCTTTTAGTTTAGGTTTAGGTTTATTTTATTTTGTATATTTTATTTTTATTTTACATTTAAGTTTTTTTAAAGTTTAGGGTGTAGGTTTTATTTTTTTTTTATTTTTAGGTTTATTTATTAGGTTTAGGTTATTATTTAGCTTTTATTTTAATTTATTTTAGGTTTATTTTATTTTTATTTTATGTTTAGTTTTAATTTTATTAAGCTTTTTTATTCTTAGTTTTTTTTATAGTTTAGTTTAAGTTTTTCTTTATTTTATTTTAGTTTATTTTATTTTTTATTTTATTTTACTGTTAGGTTTATGTTTAGGTTTAGGTTTTTATTTTATTATTATTTTTTTATTTTATCTGCTTAAGTTTTTTTTATATATATATTATTTTAGGTTTTATTTAGTTTTAGTTTTTTTTAGTTTTTTTAGGGTTTAGGGTTTAGGGTTTAGGTTTAGTTTAGTTTTAGGGTTTAAGTTTTAGTTTAGTTTAGGTTTAGTGTTTAGGGATTTAGTTTAGGGTTAGGGTTTAGGGTTTAGTGTTTAGGCTTTAGGTTTAGTTTTGAGGTTTAGGGTTTAGGATTAGAGTTAACAAGGTTTAGGTTTAGAGCTTTAGGGTTTAGTTTTAGGGTTTAGGGTTTTTTAGTTTAGTATTTAAGGTAAGTTTAGGGTTTAGGGTTTAGTTTTAGGGGTTTAGGGTTTAGGTTTAGGTTTTATAGTTTATTTAGTTAGTTTAGTGTTTAAGGTTTTGGTTTTAGGTTTATAGTTTTAGTATTTAGTTTTTTAGGGTTAGTTTAGGATTTAGGTTTTAGGGTTTTAAGGTTTAGGGTTTTAGGTTTAGAGTTTTAGGGTTTAGGTTTAGGGTTTAGGGTTTAGGTAAGGTTCTTTTAGTTTAGGGCTTAAGGTTTTGATTTCTTTTTAACAGAGAATAAATTTAGATTCAACATTTCTTCTTTTGATTTACAACCAAGTAACACAACAAGTTTTCTAAGACACAAGAGATGACATATATAAGAAATGAGCATGTATAGAGTGAATCAAAAACCCTAGATAACTAGAATCATCTCCACTATAAAGACACAGTTCCATAGGCAATAGATCGGATCATCTCTTCTTCAGTTTCTCTAGTTCTCATCAAAACCACCCCGGCCTCTCGAGTAACGAGATCCACCATCATATCCCTGATCTCTCCCTTCGCCACTACTACGGTTGTAACCTCTATCACTCCTCCCACCTCCATACTACCACCCGCCATATCCCAACCTCCCCCACCACCACTTGATAATCACCTCGGCCTTTGCCTCCTACCAGGATCTAGGAGCACTTGATAGTGATGTTCCTGTTATCAAGGTTCTGCCCATTCTTAGGGTTTAGGTTTATTTTTTAATTTATTTCATTGCTTTAGATTTAGGTTCACGATTTAGGGTTTAAGGTTTTGGGTTTTGGGTTAGGGTTTAGTGTGTAGGGTTTAGGGTGCAGGGTTTAGTGTTTAGGGTTTAGGGTTTAGGGTTTTAGGGTTTAGGGTTTATGCTTTTAGGGTTTAGGGTTTAGGAGTAGGGTTTAGGGTTTAGGGTTTAAGATTTAGGGTTTAGGGTTTATGATTTAAGGATGTAGATTTAGGGTTTAAGGTTTAAAGTTAGTTTTAGGGTTTTGGGTTTAAGGTTTAGGATTTAGGATTTAAGGTTTTTTTTAATTAAGTAAACTAGTAGGTTTAGGTTTATTTAGTTTATTTTTATTTATTTTTATTTTATTTTTTTATTTTATTTAGGTTTATTTTTTTTATTTTATTTATTTTAGTTTATTTATTTTTTGGTTTATTTATTTTGGTTTAGTATTTTATTTTAGTTTTGTTTAGGTTTAGGTTTATTTTTTAGTTGAGTTTTATTTTTATTTTATTTTTTAGGATTAGGTTTTACTTTTTATTTTTAGGTTTAGGTTTAGGTTTTATTTTATTTTATTTAGGTTTAGGTTTTAGGTTTTTATTTTAGGTTTATTTTTAGGTTTTATTTTTTAGTTTAGGTTTAGATTTGTTTTTAGTTTATTTTATTTTAGTTAGTTTAGGTTAAAGTTTAGGTTTAGGTTAAGGTTTTATTTATTTTAGTTTAATTTATTTTAGTTTAAGTTTCAGTTTATTTTATTTTGTTATTTTATTTTATATGTTAAGTTTATTTAGTTTAGGTTTAAGATTTATTTTATATTTATATTTAGGTTTATTTTTTAGGTTTAGGTCATTATTTAGTATTTATTTTATTATTTTTCTTTATGTTTAGTTTTAATTTTATTAAGGATTTTAATTCTTAGTTTTATCTTATTTTTTTAGTTTAGTTTAGGTTTTACATTATTTTATTTTGTTTATTTTTAATTTTTTAATTTATTTTATTTTTAGGTTTAGTTTTTAGTTTATGTTTTTATTTTATTTTATTATTTATTTTATCTAGGTTTAGGTTTTTTATATATATTATTTTTAGGTTTGATTTAGTTTAGGTTTAGGTTTTTAGGTTTTAGGGTTTAGGGTATGGGGTTTAGGGTTTAGGTTTAGGGTTTTAGGGTTTAGAGTTTTAGGGTTTAGGGTTTAGGGTTTAGTTTAGGGTTTAGGGTTTAGGGTTTAGTGTTTAGGCTTAAGGGTTTAGTGTTTTTAAGGTTTAAGGTTTAGGGGTTAGGGTTAGCTTAGGGTTTAGGGTTAATAGGTATAGGGTTTAGTATTAGGGTTTAAGCTTTAGGGTTTACAGTTTTTAGGGTTTAGGGTTTATAGTTTAGGGTTGGTTTAGGCATTAAGGCTTTAGGGTTTATGGTTTAGGTTTTTTTGAGTTTATGGTTTAATGTTTAGTGTTGTAGTTTTAGGGTTGTAGGTTTAGTGTTTAGGTTCATGGTTAGTTTTAAGGTTTAGGGTTTAGGGTTTAGGGCTTTGGGTTTTAAAATAATTAAAATTAGGTAGGTTTAGGTTTATTTAATTTATTTATTTTTTATCTTTTATTTTTACTTTATTTTTATTTTTATTTAGGTTTATGTTTAGGTTTAGTTTATTTATTTTAATTTAAGTTTTTATTTTAGTTTTAAGTTTAGTTTTATTTTAGGTTAATGTTTATTTTTTAGTTTAGTTTTATTTTTATTTTATGTTTTAGGTGTATGTTTTATTTTTTTTATTTTTATGTCTAGATTTATGATTTTCATCTTATTATTTTAGGTTTAGGTTTTAGGTTTATTTTTAGGTTTTATTTTTTAGTTTAGGTTTATGTTTATTTTTAGTTTATTTTATTTTATTTAGTTTAGGGTTTAGGTTTAGTTTATTTTAGGTTTAGGTTTTATTTATTTTAGTTTAGTTTATTTTAGTTTGGGTTTAGGTTTATTTTATTATGTTTATTTTAGGTTATGATTTTTTCTAGTTTAGGCTTTAGGTTTTATTTTTTATTTATATTTAGGTTTTATTTTTAGGTTTATTTTTTGGTTAAGGTTTTTATTTAGTTTTTATTTTATTTTATTTTAGGTTTATTTTATTTTTATTTTACGTTTAGTTTTTTTTATTTAGTTTTTTTTATTTTTAGGTTTAGGTTTTCATTTTTTTATTTAATTATATTTTTAGATAAGTTTAAGTTTAAGTTTAGGTTTATGTTTTAGTTTAGGTTTTTATTTTTTTATTTTTTATTTTATTTGAGTTTAGGTTTTTTATTTATTTTATTTTAGGTTTATTAGTTTAAGTTTATGTTTTAGGTTTTAGGGTTTAGGATTAGTGTTTAGGGTTTGGGGTTTAGGGTTTAGGGTTGTATGTTTAGGGTCATGTTTTAGGGTTTAGTGTTTAGGGTTTAGGGTTTAGGGTTTAGGGTTTAAAATTTTAGGGTTTAGGGTTTAGGGTTTAGAATTTCAAAGTTTAGGGTTTACAATTTAGGGTATATTGTTTTAGAATTTACAATTTAGGGTTTAGAGTTTTAGGTTTAGAGTTTAGGGTTCAGGGTTTAAGGTTTAGGGTTAGTTTTAGTGTTTTGGGTTTAGGGTTAGGGTTTTATTTTAAATTTTTTATTTTTTTAAATTAAGTAAATTTGTAAGTTTAAGTTTATTTAGTTTATTTTTTATTTATTTTAGTTTATTTTATTTTTTATTTTTTATTTTTATATAAGTTTTTTTATTTTTTATTTAGTTTAGTTTATTTATTTTAGTTTAGGTTTTTTATTTTAGTTTATTTTTTAGGTTTAGGTTTATTTTTTTAGATTTTATTTTTTAGGTTTAGGTTTAGGTATTTATTTTATTTTTTTAGGTTTAGGTTTTAAGTTTATTTTTAGCTTATAATTTTTAGTTTAGGTTTACATTTATTTTAAGTTTATTTAATTTTATTTAGGGTTTAGGTTTAGGTTGAGGTTTAGTTTATTTTAGGTTTAGGTTTAGGTTTTATTTATTTTAATTTACCTTATTTTAGTTTAGGTTTAGGTTTATTTTATTTTTATTTTAAGTTTAAGTTTTTTTAGTTTGGGGTTTATGTTTTATTTTTTTATTTATTTTTAAGTTTATTTTTAGGTTTAGGTTTTATTTAGTATTTATTTTATTTTATTTTAATTTTTTTATTTTATTTAGGTTTAGCTTTTATTTTATTTATGTTTTTTATTTATTTTAGTTTAGTTTAGGTTTTATTTATATTATTTTAGTTTAGTTTTATTTTATTTTCTTTTAGGTTTAAGTTTAAGTTTTAGTTTAGGTTTTATTTTATTTTATTTTGGTTTAGGTTTTTTATTTAATTTTATGTTTTAATTAGTTTAGGTTTAGCTTTTTAGCTTTTTAGGGTTTAGGGTTTAGGGTTAGTTTAGGGTTCAGGATTTGGGTGTTAGGGTTTAGGGTTTAGGATTTAGGCTTTAGGGCCCATGTATTATTATTTAGGGTTCAGGGTTTAAGGTTTTAGGATTTAGGGTTTATGGTTCAGGTATTAGGTCTAAGGTTCAGGTTTTAGTTTAGGGTTTAGGGTTTTTGGTTTTTTTTTTTAGAGAACAATTTCATATTCAATATTTCTTCTATTTGATTTCATCAACCAAGTTGCACACCAAGTTTTCTAAGACACAAGGGATGACCTAGATAAAAAATGAGCATTAGAGCAAATTAGAAACCCTAGATAACTAGAACTGTCTCCACTATAAAGACATAGTTCCATAAGTAGCAGATTGGATCGGTTGTTCTTTAGTTTCTCCAGTTCCCATCAAAACCACCCCGGCCTCTCAAGTAGCATGATCTGCCATCAAATCCCTGATCTCTCCCTTCGCCACCATGGCGGTTGTAACATCCATCACTCCTCCCGCCTCCATAACCACCACTGTCCCACCACCTCCCACATCCACCACCTCGGATCCTCCACCACCATGATGCTTCCTCACTTCACCTTCAACACCGGATCTAGATTGAGCCTTGTTGATGATGATGTTCTGTTCAGGTTATGCCCATTCTTAGGGTTTATGTTTAGGTTTATTAGGTTTTAGGGTTTAGGTTTATTTTTAAATTTCTTTAGTTACTTTAGGTTTGGGTTTAGGGTTTGGAATTTAGGGTTTTGGGGTTAGGGTTTGGGTTTAGGGTTTAGGGTGTAGGGTTTAGGGTTTAGAGATTATGGATTAGGGTTTTAAGGTTTATGCTTTTAGGGTTTAGGGTTTAGGATTAGGGATTAGAGTTTAGGGTTTAGGGTTTTGGGTTTTGGGTTTTGGTTTGTAGGTTTAGGGTTTAAGGTTTAGGGTTTAGGATTTAGTGTTTAGTGTTTTTTTAAAAAAATTAAGTAAACTAGTAGGTTTTGGTTTATTTAGTTTATTTTTTATTTATTTTAGTTTATTTTATTTTTTATTTTTATTTAAGTTTATTTTTAGTTTTATTTATTTTAGTTTATTTATTTTAATTTATGTTTTTGATTTTAGTTTATTTTTTTAGGTTTAGGCTTAAGTTTATGTTTATTTTTCAGTTGAGTTTTATTTTTATTTTATTTTTAGGTTTAAGTTTTATTTTTTATTTTAGGTTTGGGTTTTATTTTATTTTTTTAGGTTTAGGTTTTAGGTTTTATTTTAGGTTTATTTTAGGATTTATTTTTTAGGTTTGGGTTTATTTGCGGTTTATTTTATTTATTTAGTTTAAGTTTAGGATTAGGTTTAGGTTTAGTTTTATTTGTTTTTTTGTTTATGTTTAGGTTTATTTTATTTATTTATTTTATTTTTATTTTAGGTGTAGGTTTTTTTTTATTTTAAGGTTTAGGTTTTATTTTCTATTTATTTTTAGTTTTTACATTTAGGTTTATTTTATCAGTTTAGGTTTTTATTTAGTTTCTATTTTTCTTTAATTTAGGTTTATTTTATTTTTATTTTACGTTTAGTTTTAATTTTATTAAGGTTTTTTAATACTTACTTTCATTTTATTTTTTTAGTTTAGTTTAAGTTTTCTTTATTTTATTTTGTTCATTTTTATTTTTAATTTTATTTTATTTTAGGTTTAGGTTTAGGTTTTAGTTTAGGTTTTTATTTTATTTTATTATTTTATTTTATCTAGGTTTGCATTTTTTTTATTTATATTTTTTTAGGTTATATTTAGTTTAGGTTTAGGTTTTTAGGTTTCTAGGGTTTAAGTATAGGGTTTAGGGTTTTAGGGTTTAGTTTAGGGTTTAGCATTTAGGGTTTAGGGTTTTTTTGTTTTTTTAAGAGAGAACAAATTCATATTCAACATTTCTTCTTTTTGATTTCTTCAACCAAGTAACACACCAAGTTTTCTAAGACACAAGCAATGACATAGATCAAAAATGAGCACGCGTAGAGCAAATCAAAAATCCTAGATAGCTAGAATTGTCTCTACTTTAAGACCTAGTTCCATAAGAACCAGATTGGATTGACCATTCTTCAATTTCTTTAGTTCCTATCAGAACCACTCTGGCCTCTCGAGTAGCGGGATCCACCATCATATCCCCGATCTTTCCCCTCCACCTACATCTATTTATTTTTGGTTTTATTTTTAGTTTATTTTTATTATTATTTTAGTTTTAGGTTTAGGTTTTACTTTAATTTTTTAGGTATAGGTTTATGTTTTTATTTAGATTTTTGAGGTTTAACTTTTAGGTTTTATTTTAGGTTTATTTTAGGTTATATTTTGTAGTTTAGTTTTAAGTTTATTTTAAGCTTATTTAAACTTATTTAAGGTTTATATTTAGGTTTAGGTTTAGGTTTTATTTATTTTAGTTTAATTTATTTTAGTTTTGGTTTAGGTTAATTTTATTTTATATTAGGTTTAAGTTTTCTTTTGTTTAGGGTTTTGGTTTTACTTTTATTTTATTTTTGGTTTATTTTTAGGTTTAGATTTTTTTAGTTTTTATTTTATTCTATTTTATGTTTATTTTTTTATTTAGGTTTAGTTTTATTTTATTTATGTTTTAAATTTTAGTTTAGTTTAGGTTTTTATTTATTTTATTTTAGTTTAGTTTTTATTTTTTATTTTATTTTCTTTTTAGGTTTAGGTTTAGGTTTTTATTTTATGTTAGGTTTTTATTTTATTTTATTTTTTATTTTAATTTGGTTTAGGTTAATTTACTTAGTTTAGGTTTAGGTTTTTAGCATTTTAGGGTTTAGGGCTTAGGTTTTAGGGATAAGGTTTAGGTTTTAGTTTAGAATTTAGGGGTTTTGGTTTTTTTAAGAGAGAATAAATTCAGATTCAATATTTCTTCTTTTTGATTTCATCAACCAAGTAACACACCAAGTTTTCTAAGACACAAGCAACGACATAGATCAAAAATGAGCACGCGTAGAGCAAATCAAAACCTTGGATAACTAGAATCGTCTCTACTTTAAGACCTAGTTCCTTAAGCAGGAGATTAGATCGATCATTCTTCGGTTTCTCCAGTTCCCATCTAAACCACTCGGCCTCTGGTAGCGGGATGACATCACATCCCGATATTTCCTTCCACCACCACCACCATCTATTATTTTTGGGTTTTATTTTTAGTTTAGTTTTATTTTATTTTATTTTTTAGGTTTAGGTTTTATTTTTATTTTTAGGTATAGGTTTTGGATTTTATTTTGTTTTTTTAGGTTTAGATTTTAGGTTTATTTTTAGGTTATATCTTTGTAGTTTAGGTTTAGGTTTATTTTAAGTTTATTTAATTTTACTTAGGGTTTAGATTTAAGTTTAGGTTTAGTTTATTTTTGGTTTAAGTTTACATTTTAGTTATTTTAGTTTAATTTATTTTAGTTTTAGGTTTAGGTTAATTTTATTTTTTTAGTTTAGGTTTTTTTATTTGGTTTTGATTTTATTTTTATTTATTTTTTAGGTTTGATTTTAGGTTTAGGTTTTTTTTATTTAGCTTTATTTTATTTTATTTTATGTTTATTTTATTTTATTTAGGTTTAGTTTTATTTTTTAGGTTTTAATTTTAGTTTATTTTAGGTTTTATTTATTTTATTTTAGTTTAGTTTTATTTTTATTTTATTTTCTTTTTTTTATGGTTTAGGTTTAGGTTTTGGTTTTTATTTAGGTATTTATTTTATTTTTATTTTATTTTATTTTGGTTTAGGTTTTTTTATTTATTTTATTATTATTTTTTATTTTGTTTAGGTTTAGGTTTTAGCATTTTAGGGTTTAGGGTTACTTGAGGGTTTATTATTTAGGGTTTACGTTTAGGATTTAGAGTTTAGGGTTTAGGGTTAGTTTAGGGTTTAGGGTTAGTTTAGGGTTTAGGGTTTAGGGATTAGGGTTTAGGGTTTAGGGTTTAGGGTTTAAGGTTTAGGTTTTAGGGCTGTAGGTTTAGTGTTTAGGGTTTAGGGTTAGTTTTAGGATTTATTGTTTAGGGTTTTTTTTACAAAAAAAAAGTAAACTAGTACGCTTAGGTTTATTTAGTTTATTTGGTTTATTTTGTATTTATTTTAGTTTATTTTACTTTTTTATTTTTATTTAGTTTAGTTTATTTATTTTAGGTTTATTTATTTTAATTTAGGTTTTTTAATTTAGTTTATTTTTTAGATTTAGGTTTATGTTTATTTTTTAATTTAGTTTTATTTTATTTTATTATTTGGGCTTAGGTTTTATTTTTTTTTTAGGTTTAGGTTTAGGTTTTTATTTTATTTTTCTAGGTTTAGATTTTATGTTTTTCTTTTAGCTTTATTTTCCTAGGTTTTATTTTTTAATTTAGGTTTAGGTGTAATTTTCATTTATTTTCTTACATTTAGTTTAGGGTTTAGGTTTAATTTATTTTAGATTTAGGCTTAGGCTATTTTTTTATTTTAGTCTAGGTTTAGGTTTATTTTACCGACTATAACCTCCGTCAGTTTAGGGTTAGTTTTAGGGTTTAGGGTTTAGGGTTTTTTTAATAAACTGGTGGGTTTAGGTTTATTTAGTTTTGTTAGTTTAGGGTTTATCATTTAGGGTTTTTTAGGGTTTAATGTTTTTTAGGGTTTAGGATTTTGGGTTTAGGGTTTAGGGTTTAAGTTTGTAGGTTTAGCATTATCGATTTAGGGTTTAGGGTTTAGGATTTGTTTTTGGGTTTAAGGTTTAGGCTTTAGGTTTTAAGATTTAGATTTTAGGGGTTTTTTTAAATTAAGTAAACCGGTAGGTATAGGTCTATTTAGTTTATTTTTTATTTATTTTATTTTATTTTAACTTTTTTATTTAGGTTTACTTTTTATTTTTATTTAATTATTTTATTTATTTTAGTTTAGGTTTTTTATGCTTAATTTATTTTAGATAAAGGCTTAGTTTTATTTAGGTTAATTTTATTTTTTATTTTAGGTTTTTTTTATTTAGTGTTTTAATTGTATTTTTTATTTATTTTTAGGTTTGATTTTTTTAGGTTTTATTTAGCTTTTGAGTTTTATTTTATGTTTATTTTATTTTATTTATGTTTAGTTTTTTATTTTTTTAGGTTCTTTAATTTTTATTTTAGGTTTTATTTATTTTATTTTATTTTAGTTTTTATTTTTTATTTTATTTTATTTTTATGGTTTAGGTTTAGGTTTTGGTTTTAGTTTAGATATCTATTTTATTTTTATTTTATTTTAATTTGGTTTAAATTTTTTTTTATTTATTTTATTTTATTTTATTTTGTTTAAGTTTAGGTTTTAGCATTTTAGGGTTTAGGGTTACTTGAGGGTTTATAGTTTAGGGTTTAGGTTAAGGTTTATAGTTTAGGGTTTAGGGTTTAGGGTTTTAGGGTTTAGGGTTTAGGGTTTAGATTAATAGGTTTAGGGTTTAGGGTTAGTTTTAGGGTTTAGGGTTTAAGTTTTTTTTTAAAAAAAAAGTAAACTATAGGTTTATTTAGTTTATTTAGTTTATTTTGTATTTATTTTAGTTTAGTTTATTCTTTATTTTTATTTAGTTTGGTTAGTATATTTTAGGTTTATTTATTTTAATTTAGGCTTTTTATTTTAGTTTATTTTTTAGGTTTAGGTTTAGGTTTATGTTTATTATTTTAGTTTAGTTTTATTTTTATTTTATTTTTTGGGTTTAGGTTTTATTTTTTATTTTTAGGTTTTTATTTTATTTTTTCAAGTTTAGATTTTATGTTTTTATTTTAGCTTTATTTTCCTAGGTTTTATTTTCTATTTAGGTTTAGGTGTATTTTTAGTTTATTTTATTATATTTAGTTTAAGGTTTAGGTTTAGTTTATTTTAGATTTAGGTTTATGTTTTTTTTTTTATTTTAGTTTAGGTTTCGGTTTATTTTATTTTGATTATTTTTGGTTTAGGATTTTTTTTAGTTTAGGATTTCAATTTTATTTTTTATTTAGTTTTTATTTTATTTTAATTTTACATTTAGTTTTTTAATTTATTTAGGTTTTTTATTTTTAGGTTTATTTTATTTATTAGTTTAGTTTAGCTTTTATTTATTTTATTTTTGTTTTGTTTTTATTTTTTATTTTAATTTATTTTAAGATTTAGGTTTTCATTTTATTTTATTTTAGTTTTTTATTATATTTAGGTTTAGGTTCTTTATTTATTTTATTTTTAGGTTTCTAGTTTTGGGTTTGATTTTAGGGTTTAGGGTTTAGGGTTTAAGGTTTGGGCTTTAGGGTTTAGGGTTGTATGTTTTGGAGTTTAAGGTTTAGGGTTTAGGGTTTTAGGGTTTAGTGTTTAGGGTTTAGGGTTTAGGGTTTAGGGTTTTAGGGATTAGGGTTTAGGGTTTAGGGTTGAAGGTTTAGTATTTTTTATTTATTTCTATTTATTTTATTTTTTTAAATTAGGTAAACTCATAGGTTTAGGTTAATTTAGTTTAATTAGTTTATTTTTTATTTTTTAATTTTTTAATTTTTAATTTTTTATTTTTATTTTTTTATTTAATTTAGTTAATTAATTTTAGTTTATTTTTGTAGGTTTAGGTTTAAGTTTAGGTTCAAGTTTATTTTATAGTGTAGTTTTATTTTTATTTTATATTTTAGGTTTAGATTTTATTTTTTATATTTATTTTTAGGTTTATGTTTTTATTTTATTTTTTTAGGTTTAGGTTTTAGTTTTATTTTAGGTTTATTTTTAGGTATTATTTTTTAGTTTATGTTTGAGTTTATTCCTAGTTTATTTTATTTTATTTAGGGTTTAGGTTTAGTTTTATGTTTAGTTTCATTTAGGTTTAGGCTTAGGTTTTATTTTTTTATTTTAGTTCAGGTTTAGGTTTATTTTATTTTTATTTTATTTTTATGTTTAGTTTTTTTTAGTTTAGGGTTCAGGTTTTATTTTTTATTTATTTTAGGTTTTATTTTTAGGTTTATTTTTTAATTTTTTATTTTTAATTAGTTATTATTTTATTTTTATTTTAGGTTTAGTTTTTATTTTATTTATTTAAGTTTTTTTTATTTTAGTTTAGTTTATTTTATTTATTTTAGTTTAGTTTAGGTTTAGGTTTTATTTAGGCTTTATTTTATTTTCTTACTTTATTTTATATTTTATTTAATTTTAAGGTTTAGGTTTTAGGTTTAGTTTTAGGGTTTTGGGGTTTTAGGGTTTAGGTATGGTTTAGGGCTTTAGGGTTTAGGGTTTAGGGTTTAGGATTTTCTTTTAACAGAGAAGGAATTCATATTTAACATTTCTTCTTTTCTATTTCATCAACCATGTAACACACCAAGTTTTCTATGACATGACATAGCAAACACATAAAGCAAATCAAAACCCTAACTATAACTATCTCTACTGTAAAGATAATTCCATAAGCAGTAGATCGGATCGATCATTCTTCAATTTCCCTAGTTCCCATCATAACCACTCCGGCCTCTCGAGTAGCAGGATCCACCATCATATCCCATCTCTCCTCTCGCCAGATAACCTTAGTCAATTTTGGGTTAATTTTAGGGTTTAGGGTTTAGGGTTTATGGTTTAAGGTTTAGGACTTAGGGTTTAGGATTTAGGGTTTAGGGTTTTTTTTAATAAACTGGTGGGTTTAGGTTTATTCAATTTTCTTAGTTTAGGGTTTATTATTTAGGGTTTTTTAGGGATTAAGGTTTTTTAAGGGTTAGGATTTTGGGTTTAGGGTTTAGGGTTAGTTTTAGGGTTTAAGGTTTAGGTTGTAGGGTTTAGGATTTAGAGTTTAGGGTTTTAAAAAAAAATTAAGTAAACCGGTAGGTTTAGGTTTATTTAGTTTATTTTTTATTCATTTTAGTTTATTTTAACTTTTTTTATTTAGGTTTAACTTTTATTTTTATTTATTTTAGTTTATTTATATTAGGTTTAATTATTTTAGTTTAGGTTTTTGTGTAAATTTATTTTTTTAGTTTAGTTTTATTTTATTTTCTTATTTAGGTTTAGTTTTTATATTTTATTTTTAGGTTTAGGTTTAATTTATTTTATTTTTTTAGGTGTGGGTTTTAGGTTTTAATTTTTAGTTTAAGTTTAGGTTTATTTTTAGTTTATTTTATTTTATTTAGTTTAGGTTTAGGTTTAGGTTTAGAATATTATAGGTTTAGGTTTAGGTTTTATTTATTTTAGTTTATTTTATTTTAGTTTAGGTTTAGTTTATTTTATTTTATTTATTTTATTTTTAGTTAAGGTTTAGGTTTTTTTTTGTTAAGCGTTTAGCTTTTAATTTTTATTTACTTTTAGTTGTAATTTTTAGGTTTAGGTTTTTATTTAGTTTTTATTTTATTTTTATTTTAGGTTTAGTTGTTATTTTATTTAGGTTTTATTTTTTAGTTTAGTTGGTTATTTTTTTTAATTTTAGTTCTTTTTTATTATTTTATTTTATTTTCTTTTTTAGTTTAGGTTTATGATTTACTTTAGGTTTTATTTTATTTTCTTTTGGCTTAGGTTTATCTATTTATTTTAATTTTAGGTTTTATTTAGTTTAGGTTTAGGTTTTTAGCTTTTTAGGGTTTAGGGTTTAGGGTTTAGGGTTTACGGTTGAAGGTTTAAGATTTAGGGTTTATGGTTCAGGGTTTAGGTTTAGGGTTTAGGGTTTAGGGTTTAGGGTGTAGGGTCTAAGATTTAGGGTTTAGGGTTTAGGTTTAGGGTTTTAGGGTTTAGGGTTTAGGGTTTAGCATTTAAGTAAAAAGGCTTTTAGGGTTTAGGGTTTAGGGTTTAAGGTTTAGGATGTGGCTTTTTTAGAGTTTAAGCTTGGGTTTAGGGTTTAGGTTTTGGGTCTAGGATTGGTTTTAGTAGGGTTTATAATTTTTGGCTTTTTTTATTTAATGAACAAATTTAGATTCAACATTTCTTCTTTTGATTTCATCAACCAAGTTACACAACATGTTTTCTAAGACACAAGTGATGACTTAAATAAAAAAAGGAGCATACATCTGAAAAATCAAATAACTAGAAGCGTCCCTTATAAAGTCATAGTTCCATAAATCGGATCGGTCGTTCTTCAATTTCTCCATTTCCCATCAAAACCACTCCGACCTCTCGAGTAGTAGGATCCACCATCATATCTGTGATCTCTCCCTCCACCACCACCACCATGGTTGTAACCTCCATCACTCCTCTCCCCTCCATAACCACCATTGCTTCAACCACCACCTCCATATCCACCAACACCTCTAGATCCCCCACCACCATTGCGATAACCGTTGCCTCCGCCTCCAGATCTAGACTAAGCCTGGTTGATGGTGATGTTCTTTTTGTCAAGGTTCTGCCCATTCTTAGGGTTTAGAGTTAGTTTAGGGTTAAAGGTTTAGGGTTAATTTAGGGTTTAAGGTTTAGGTTTTATGGTTTTGGGGTTTAGGGTTCAGGGTTGTAGGTTTTAGGGCTTAGGGTTTAGGATTTAGGGTTTAGAGTTTAGGGTTTTAGGATTTAGGGTTTAGGGTTCAGGCTTTAGGGTTTTAGGGTTTAGGGTTTAGGGTTAATGGTTTAGGGTTTAAGGTTTTAGGGTATAGGGTTTGGGGTTTAGGGCTTAAAGTTTTTCTTAAATTAAGTAAATTGGTTGGTTTAGGTTTATTTAGTTTATTTAGTTTATTTTTTTATTTATTTGAGTTTATTTAATTTTTCATTTTTATTTAGGTTTATTTTTTATTTTTATTTAGTTTCATTTATTTATTTTAGATTTATTTATTTTAGTTTAGATTTTTATTTTTGGTTTTTTTTTAATTTAGGTTTATTTTTTAGTAGATTTTTATTTTTATATTTTTTAGGTTTAGGTTTTATTTTTAATTTTTATGTTTAGGTTTTGGTTTTTATTTTATTTTTTAGGTTTATGGTTTATGTTTTTTATTTATTTTATTTTTAAGTATTATTTAGTTTCAGTTTATGTTTTTAGATTTTTAGGGTTTAAAGTTTAGGGTTTAGGGTTTAGGATTTTAGGGTTTATCATTTAGTGTTAGGGTTTAGGATTTAGGGTTTAAGGTTTAGTTTGTAGGCTTTCTAGTTTAGGGTTTAGAGTTAGTTTAGGGTTTAAGGTTTAAGGTTTAGGGTTTAGGCTTTGGGGTTTATGGTTTTTGGGTTTAGGGTTAGTTTAAGGTTTAGGGCTTAGGGTTTTAGGGTTTATGGTTTAAGGCTTAGGCTTTGGGTTAGGGTTTAGGGTTTAGGGTTTAGTGTTTAGGGTTTAGGGTTAGTTTAGGGTTTAGGAGTTAGGGTTTAGGGTTTAGGGTGTAGGGTTTAGGGTTTAGGGTTTAGGGTTTAGTGTTTAGGTTTTAGGGTTCTAGAGTTTAGTGTTTAGGGTTTAATTAGATTATTTAGATTTTTGGGCTAGTTTAGGGTTTAGGGTTTAGGATTAGTTTATTTACTTTTTAAAAAACTGGAAGGTTTAGTTTATTTATTTAGTTTATTTATTTTTTAGTTCAATTTATTTATTTTAGTTTAGGTTTTTATTTTAGTTTATTTTTTAGGTTTAGGTTTAGGTTTTATTTATTTTATTTTAGTTTATTTTATTTTTTTAGTTTATTTTTTAGGTATAGGTTTAGGTTTTCTTTCACTTTAGGTTTTAGGTTTTATTTTGTATTTATTTTTAGGTTTTATTTTTAGGTTTATTGTTAAGTTATAGATTTTTATGTAGTTTTTAATTTATTTTATTTTAGGTTTACTTTTTATTTTATTTAGGTTTTTTATTTTTTAGTTTAGTTTAGGTTTTTATTTATTTTATTTTAGTTTAGTTTTTATTTATTTTATTTTCTTTTAGGTTTAGGTTTAGGTTTTAGTTTATGTTTTATTGTATTTTATTTTATTTATTTATTTTAGATTTTCATTTTATTTTTTTCAGGTTTTATTTAGTTTAGTTTAAGGCTGCTTTTAGAGTTTAGGGTTTAGGGTTATGTTTAAGTTTAGGTTTAATTTAGGGTTTAAGGTTTTAGGCTTTTAGGGTTTAGGGTTTAGTGTTCATGGTTTAGAGATTTTAGGGTTTAGGGTTTAGGGTATAAGGTATAGGTTTTAGGTTTAGGGTTCAAGTTTTAGTTTAGGGTTTGTTTTTGGTTTTTTTTATTAACAGAAATAAAATTCATATTCAATATTTCTTCTTTTGTTTATTTGATTTATTTAGTTTATTTTTTCTTTATTTTAGTTTTTTTATTTTTTATGTTTATTTTTTATGTTTATTTAATTTAGTTTATTTATATTAAGTTTATTTATTTTAGTTTAGGTTTTCTATTTTAGTTTATTTTTTTAGTTTAGGTATATGTTTATTTTTTATTTGAGTTTTTTTTTATTTTATTTTTTAGGTTTAAGTTTAATTTTTTTCTTTAGATTTAGGTTTAGTTTTTTATTTTATTTTCTTAGGTTTAGGTTTTAGGTTTTTAATTTAGGTTTACTTTTAGGATTTATTTTTTAGTTTAGGTTTATGTTTAGTTTATTTTAGGTTTAGGTTGAGGTTTTATTTATTTTAGTTTAGGTTTAGGTTTTTTTAATTTTCTTTATTTTATTTTTGTCTTAAGGTTTAGGTTTTATTTTATTTTTATTTTTTTTAGGTTTAGGTTTATTTTATTTATTTTATTTTATTTAGGTTTATTTTAGTTTATTTTATTTTAATTTTTAGTTTTAATTTTATTTAGGTTTTTCATTGTTAGGTTTATTTAAATTTTTAGTTTAATTTTAAATTTTTTATTTTTTTTTACTTTATCTTTATTAGTTTATTTTATTTTATTTTATTTTTAGGATTAGGTTTAGGTTTTAGTTTAGGTTTTATTTGCTTTTATTTGATTTTAATTATTATTTTATTTAGGTTTAGGTTTAATTATTCATTTAATTTTAGGTTTTATTTAGTTTTGGTTTTCCTTTTTAGGTTTTTAGGGTTTAGTTTAGGGTGAGCATTTAGTGGGTAGGGTTTAGGGTTTTAGGGTTTATGGTTTAAGTTAGGGTTTATTTTCGATTTAGTGTTTTGCTTTAGTTTTTTTTATTTTGTGGTTAGGATCAGTTAGTTTTTAGTGTTTAAGTTTTAGGGTTAAGGTTTAGTGGATGGTAGTTTAGGTTTAAGTTTAAAGTACAGGTTTAGGAGTTTAAGGATTTAGAGTTGTAGCCAGATCTGGAGGGTTTAGGGTGGTAATAGCACAATAAGTTAGGGTTTAGGGTTTAGTTTATGGGTCAGCAGATGGGGTTTGAGAGGGAGGTTTAGTTTAGTGGTGGGTTTAGGGTTAGGGTTTCTTTTATTTATCTTTAAATTAAGTAAAGTGGTAGGTTTAGGTTTATTTAGTTTATTTTTTTATTTATTTTAGTTTATTTTATTTTATTTATTTATGTTTATTTTTATTTTTATTTATTTAGTTTATTTATTTTAAGTTTATTTATTTTTGTTTAGGTTTTTTTTCTTAGTTTATTTTTTAGGTTTAGGCTTAGGTTAGGTTTAGTTTAGTTTTATTTTATTTTAGTTTTAGATTAAGGTTTTATTTTTTATTTTTAGGTTTAGGTTTAAATTTTTTAAATTTTTTATTTTTAAGTTTAGGTTTTAGGATTTTAATTTAGGTCTATTTTTAGGTTTTTTTTTAGTTTAAGTTTAAGTTTATTTTTAGTTTATTTTATTTTATTTAGTTTAGGTTTAGGTTTAGGTTTTATTTATTTTAGTTTAGTTTATTTTAGTGTAGGTTTAGGTTTATTTTATTTTTTATTTTAGGTTTTGGTTTTTTTAGTTTAGGGTTTAGGTTTTCTTTTAATTTATTTTTATGTTTTTCTTATTTTTTAGGTTTAGGTTTTTATTTAGTTACATTCAGCGATGAAGACTTACTCCTAGGGACGATCGAGCACAACCATCTCTTTACATTACATTGGATGTTGGAAGATACAGGCTATCCAGAGTTCTGATTAACCCAAGTGTATCAGTCAACATTATGAGTCTAAGAACTCTTACCTACTTGAGGATCGACATCTCCAAACTCCAAAAAGAAAGGATGATGTTAATAGGATTCAATGAATAAGGTGAGAGGGCCTTGTGGTGTTTACTTTTGGATGTATGATGGGGACACCACACAGATCATAGGGAGGGTACTTTTTATTTTTTTTTATAGGGTTAGTTTTAGGGTTTAGGGTTAGGGCTTTTTTAATTTTTTTTTTTTTTTATTTTTTGTTTCGTGGTTTAAGGTTTAGGTTTTAGTTTAGAGTTTTGGGTTTTGTTTTTTTTAAATAGAATAAATTTAGATATAACATTTCTTCTTTTTTATTTCATCAACTAAGTAACAAACTAAGTTTTCTTAGACACAAGTGATGACATAGATAAAAAATGAGCATGCATAAAGCAAATCAAAAGCCCTAGATAACTAGAACCGTCTCTACAGTAAAGTCACAGTTCCATAAGCAGCAAATTGGATCAACCGTTCTTCAGTTTCTCCAGGTCCTATCAGAACCACCCCAGCCTCTTCAGTAGTAGGATCGACCATCATATCCTCGATCTCTTCCTCCGTCACCACCACGGCTATAACCTCCGTCGCTCCTCCGGCCTACATAACCACCACTGATCCGAGCACTACCTCCATACCCACCAACACCTCCAAGTCACGCACCACCACTGCGATAACCACCACCTCCATCATTAGATCTAGACTGAGCCTCGTAAACGGTGACATTCCTGCTGTGAAGGTTCTTCCCATTCTTAGGGTTTAGGTTTAGGTTTGGGTTTATTAGGTTTGGGTTTAGTTAATTTTTAAATTTATTTAGTTTTTTAGGTTTAGGTTTAGGTTTAGGTGGTTTATGGTTAGGTTAGGTTTTAGGGTTTAGGTTTAAGGTTTAGGATTTACAGTTTAGGGTTTAGGGTTAGGTGTTTAGGTTTTAGGGTTTAGGGGTTAGGTTTTATTTAGGTTTGGTTTGTGTTTAGGATAGTAGGTTTAATATTGTATGTTTAGGTTAGGTTTAGGGTTTAGGTGTAGGGTTTAGGGTTTTGGGTTTAGGATTTAGGGTTTAGGGTTTAGGGTTTTTTTAATTAAGTAAATCGGTAAGTTTAGGTTTATTTTGTTTACTTACTATATTTTACTTTATTTTTTTATTTTTATTTAGGTTTTTGTTTTATTTTTATTTAGTTTAGTTTATTTATTTTAGTTTAGGTTTTTATTTTAGTTTATTTTTAGGTTTAGGTTTAGGTTTATGTTTATTTTTAAGTTTAGTTATATTTTTTATTTTATTTTTTTTTTTGGTTTTATTTTTTATTTTATATTTATTTTTATTTTATTTTCAGTTTATGTTTTAAGTTTTATTTTAGGTTTATTTTTAGGTTTTATTTTTTAGTTTAGGTTTAGGTTTATTTTTACTTAATTTTATTTTATTTAGTTTAGGTTTAGGTTTAGGTTTAGTTTATTTTTGGTTTAAGTTTAGGTTTTATTTATTTCAGTTTATTTATTTTAGTGTAGGTTTAGGTTTATTTTATTTTTATTTTTGGTTTAGGTTTTTTTATTAGTTTAGGGTTCAGGTTTTGGTTTAGAGTTTAGGGTTTTTGGTTATTTTTTTAACAGAGAATAAATTTAGTTTCAACATTTCTTCTTTTTGATTTCATCAACTAAGTAACACACCAAGTTTTCTAAGACACAAGCGACGACATAAATAAAAAATGAGCACGCATAAAGCAAAGTAAAACCCTTAGATAACTAGAATCATCCCTAATGTAAAGGCACAATTCCATAAGTAGCAAATCGATTGGTCCTTTTGGTTTCTTTCATTTCCTTGAACCACCTAGCCTCTCAGTAGAGGATCGACCATTATATGCACCCTCTCTCCCTCATAACCACCCTTTGTTGTAACCTCCATCCTCCTCCCTTTACATAACCCTTGCTTCTCGAACACCACCTCCATATCCACCACATCTCCGGATCCCCACAACCACTATGATAACTAGCCTCCGCCTCTTCCACCGCCAGATCTAGATTGAGCCTGGTTAATGGTGATGTTCCTGTTGTCAAGGTTCTACCCATTCTTAGGTTTAGGTTTAGGTTTATTTTATTTTAAGGTTTAAGTTTATTTTTTAATTTATTTAGTTACTTTAGGTTTAGGTTTAGGGTTTGGGGTTTAGGGTTTAGGGTTAGGGTTTAGGGTTTATGGTTTAGGGTTTAGGATTTAGGGTTTAGGGTTTATGGTTTAAGGTTTTATGGTTTATGCTTTTAGGGTTTAGGGTTCAGAATTAGGGTTTAGGGTGTTTTAGGCTTTAGGGTTTAGGGTTGTAGGTTTAAGGTTTAGGATTTAGGGCTTAGGGTTTAGGATTTAGTGTTTAAGGTTTTTTTTAATTAAGAAAACCTGTAGGTTTAGGATTATTTAGTATATTTAGTTTATTTTATTTTTTTTTAGTTTACTTCATTTTTTTATTTATGTTTATTTTTTTTATTTAGTTTAGTTTATTTATTTTAGGTTTATTTATTTTAGTTTAGGTTTTTTATTTTAGTTTATTTTTTTAGTTTACGTTTAAGTTTAGGTTTATTTTTTAGTTGAGTTCTATTTTTATTTTATTTTTTTAGGTTTAGGTTTTGTTTTTAAGTTTAGGTGTTGGTTTACGTTTAATCTATTTTATTTTATTTAGTTTAGCTTTAGTTTATTTTAGGTTTAGGTTTTATTTATTTTAGTTTAGGTTTAGGTTTATTTTATTTTTATTTTAGGTTTAGTTTTTTTAGTTTATGATTTAGGTTTTATTTTTTATTTAATTTTATGTTTTTTAGGTTTATTTTTTATTTAGGTTTTTATTTAGTTTTTATTTTATTTTATTTTAAGTTTATTTTATTTTTATTTTACATTTAGTTTTTATTTTATTTAGGATTAATTTATTCTTTAGTTTAGTTTAGGTTTTTATTTATTTTATTTTTTAATTTTTGGTTTAGGTTTAGGTTTTAGTTTAGGTTTTTATTTTATTTTATTTTTTAATTTTTTTCTTTTATTTTATTTATTCTATTTTTAGGTTTTATTTAGTTTAGGTTTATGTTTTTAAGTTTTTAAGATTTACATTTTAAGGTTTAGGGTTTAGGGTTTAGGATTTTCGGGTTTAGGGTTTTAGGGTTTAAGGTTTC
Organism: Cymbidium sinense; assembly: GCA_021442155.1. NCBI lineage: Eukaryota > Viridiplantae > Streptophyta > Magnoliopsida > Asparagales > Orchidaceae > Cymbidium > Cymbidium sinense. Next base: position 53,476,306 of record CM038218.1, read on the forward strand.
ACAAATCATATAATCAAGTCAACTTTAAACCTTATCCCTAGTAGATTTTCTTCTTTTATTCCCTCAACATAGACCCCTCACATGAAGATCCACTGGGGATAAGATTCTATCCATCAGGATTAAGATTGAATCGACTTTAGTTTATTTTGTTTTATTTATGTGGAGGCATATCTACTTAGAGATATGGGCTTGAGTAGGGGATCAAGTATATGAAACTTCCACTTGGGAAGCAGGTTCGGGCTATCTGCTGGGGATTAGGATTTGAGTTTGATTTCATAGATTTATTTGGGGATGTATTCATTGGGGATAAGAGTTTGATTGGATTTCTTTGATTTAGACTCTACTAGGGGAGTTGGTTTATTTTGGCTCTAATAGGGAGGTTGGTTTTGAATTTGACTTATTTTCTTGACTTGTTTATATATGATTTTGGGCTCCACTAGGGAGAAGGGTATGATTTAACACCACTAGGAAAATTAGATTGGGTTTAATTTAATCTGAGTTAATGTATGGACCACATGTTTGCGATGGACCCGAGTGGGCTATATCAACCTTGACCTACCTCAGGTTTACAAATCCAAAGGGGTAGTCTACCGACTATGAGGTAGATCTAGCCAACCTAAGGGTTTGCCTTCTGGTGTGCAACGTCTATGCTAGGAAGAAGGCGTAGCAGACTTAATCTTCCAAAGTGAGCAATAATCGGTGGGGTGACCTGTTGGATGCACAATAAATTGAACTAACTAGGAAACTCGAGTGAATTCCGAGACTTATGTCAACTCAAAAATAGTCAGAATTTATTTTATCTTAATTTCATCTGATTTGATATGGTTTGTTTGGTTTAGTTTGATTTCAAATTGAAGGAAAATCCATTGGGGATGTGAGCTCAGCCAAATTTAAAATATTTAATTTATAGACATTGTCGATGTGTGTTGGACCCACTGAGAAGGCTATATCAGACTTATCCTATCTCAGATTTACAAATCCAAAGGGATAATCTACTGGCCATGGGGTAAAGCTAGCCAACCTAAGAGGTTGTCTTTCAATGTGCAATGATTATGCTAAGAAGAAGGCACAACAGACTTACATCTTCTAAAGCAGGGAATAACTGCTGGGGTGACCTATTGGTAGCACAATAAATTGAAACTGACTTAGTGTCGACTACTTAGTAAATGCCACTACGGACTTATACTAACTCAAGAGTAGTCAGGCGATTCCTATATGGAGTTTTGCTAACATTGCACTATATATAGGATAACTGCTTAGGAAATGGTACTCCTAGGGGTGTCCTCTTAATCCACAAGTGAATATATATTTTGTTTATATGTTTGCATGGACCCTGTTGGTGTGTGAGGGACCACACTGAGAAGGGGCTATGTCAACCTTGACCTATCTTAGATTTACTAGACCAAGGGTGAATTTGGACATCCACAAGACAGATTCTCCAGCCACAAAGGTAGTTACTAGGAAATGGGAACTATCCAATCTGATAGTAACCTTGGTAGTGTCTAAATGGGGTTGCAAAGGATGTGATCCAAATATAGTGCCCACAGGGGAGGTTCTACTAGGGGCATTATCCTAAGCCCTAGAAAAGAAACATGAATAATCTAGATCATTGGAAAGTTGAATTAGGATATGCCAAGGGTCAATAAGACCAATCGAGAAGGCACCCGTAAGCTTGAGATTATGGAAAAAAGAAGATCTTATCCAAATTTGAATGACGTAAAACAATTGTACCGATAAGAGAAAATTCAAAGGGTTTTGCCAACTTTTCAACATCTACATCATAGCACATTATGGCTAGCAAACCTCTAAAAGATGATGAAATGAGATTAACCGAATCAATAAAGGGAGAAAGCTTACTAGAGAGCGCTTCCTTAAAAGATTTATTAGAAGATGGAGCATTAGGGTTGCTAATCCCCAAAATGTTGGATGCCCTAGCCGAAACTTCCATATTTTGACGTTGAACATAAGGAATAGAACTCACCGTAGCCATGGTCAATTGCAAAACATCACACAAATGGCCAGATGCCATTCAGACCTTTGAAAATGGTCAAAATCGATGCCAAAGCCACAAAAATCCCCAACCGGGGGTACGCCACCAAGAGGGATTCAAAAATCTCCAAAGAATGAGAGAACACTTGGGGGAGCAGGGTTTAGGGTTGAAAGTTTAAAGTTTTTTTATTATTTTTTTCATTTTTTTTAATTTATTGAATAGGTAGGTTTAGGTTTATTTAGTTTGTTTTTTATTTATTTTAGTTTATTTTAATTTTAATTTTAATTTTTATTTAGTTTAGTTTATTAATTTTAGGTTTATTTATTTTAGTTTTTTTCTAGGTTTAGGTTTAGGTTTAGGTCTAGGTTTATGTTTATGTTTAATTTTTAGTTTAGTTTTATTTTTATTTTATTTTTAATGTTTATGTTTTATTTTTTATTTCTAGGTTTAGGTCTAGGTTTTTATTTTAATTTTTTAGGTTTAGGTTTCAGGTTATTATTTTAGGTTTATTTTTAGGAATTCTTTTTTTGTTTAGGTTTAGGTTTCTTTTTAGTTTATTTTATTTTATTTAGTTTAAGTTTAGGTTTTGGTTTAGTTTATTTTAGGTTTAGGTTTATGTTTTATTTAGTTTAGTTTATCTTTATTTAGGTTTAGGATTATTTTATTTTTATTTTAGATTTAGGTTTTTTTTATAGTTTAGGGTTTAGGTTTTATTTTTTTATTTATTTTAGTTTTATTTTTAGGTTTATGTTTTTATTTAATTTTTATTTTATTTTATTTTAGGTTTATTTTATTTTTATTTTAGGATTAGTTTTCATTTTATTTAAGTTTTTTTTTTTTTTAGTTTAGTTTTGGTTTTTATTTATTTTATTTTAAGTTTAGGTTTATTTTATTTTTATTTGAGGTTTAGTTTTTATTTTTATTTTAGGGTTTGGGTTTTATTTTTTATTTATTTTTAGGTTTTATTTTTATGTTAATTATTCAGGTTTAGGTTTTTATTTAGTTTTTATTTAATTTTATTTTATGTTTATTTTAATAGTATTTTACGTTTAGTTTTTATTTTATTTTGGTTTTTTATTCTTAGGTTTATTGTATTTTTTAGTTTAGTTTAGGTTTTTATTTATTTTATTTTAGTTTATTTTTATTTTTTTTATGTTTAGGGTAAGGTGTAGGTTTTAGTTTAGGCTTTTATTTTATTTTATTTCATTTTATTTAACCTTATCCCTAGTAGATTTTCTTCTTTTATTCCCTCAACATAGACCCCTCACATGTCATGTCTAGTGCATGTGTGATCCCATAGCGGATCTCCCTCCATGCCCTTAACATGGAATTCTCATCAAATCTTATTTCTTCTCTTATGCACACTTTTAATACTTCAACAAAAATCCTAACAATGTATTCGTTCAAATTACATCATCTTAACATTGTAATAAGCATTTTATGAATTGTGATGGTGCAAGCTCAAACAAATAATACAATATCAAGCTAAACATATTATAGTGTCAATTAACACACTATATTAGCAGATACATCCCGAGATAAATCTATGAAATTAAACTCAATTCCAAATCCCCAACAGATAGCCTGAACCTACTTCTCTTTATGGAAGGTTCATTTACCCATTCCCCAGCGAACTCAAGCCCATATCTCTAGCAGATATTCCTCCCCAAAAATTAAAATAGAACAAATTAAAGTCAATTCGATCTTAATCCCCAGTGGATTATAGATTCTTATCCCCAACTGATCTTCTTTCCACAAATATTATAATCAAATCAACTTCAAACCTTATCCCCAGCAGATTTTCTTCTTCTATTCCCTCGACATAGACCCCTCAGATGTCATGTCCCGTTCATGTGTGATCCCTAAGAGGATCTCCCTCCATGTCTTTGACATGGAATTCTCATCAAATATTAATTCTTCTCTTATGCACACTTTTAATATTTCAACCAAAAACCTAACAATTTATTCATTCAAATTACATCATCCAAAAATTGTAATCAGCATTTTATAATTTGTGATGGTGCAAGCTCAAACTAACTATACAATATCATGCTAAACATATTATAGTGTGAATTAACACACTATGTTATATTATAATATATGATGTTTTATTATAATTTGCTATAATATAATATAGTGTCTAATATTACACCACATTAGAATCACTCAAAAAGAACAAATAACAAAACTTTCTCAAAATATGAATGATGTTCATTTTAGATGTAAAATTATTATTTTTCTATTAGAAATGCTACAAAAATAGCTTAATTTTATTTCTTCTGTGCATGAATTTGGCCAAATTCTTCCATATGAACCTTCAAATTAACATTTTTGTGAGCTTTGACCCAATGTATTATAACAAAAGTAAAGCATACTAAAATGTACAATAACATTTAGTAACACACCACCACATTCATATATTTGTGAGGTTATATTATGATTTTCATTATATTTTAATATGCTTCCATATAATATAATATCTTACATTACACCTTAAAATGAATTACTCTAAGAAAAAAATTTATTAAATTTGGTTGAAAAATGAACATTTATTTTGGATTCAAAATTCCATACTTTTGATTAAATGGCACACCATAGCACACCCACAATGATGTTCACTAAAGCTTACCCTTAATTTGGCCAAATTCCATCATCAGCTTATAAATCAATATTTTATGAATTATACTAGTACAAACTCGACTACATCATACTATAGCAAACTAAAATATGCTAGACAACAAGTAGTAATACATAATGGTATTATAATGCATGATGCTACACTATGTTATGGCATCCTATGTTATAATATAATATAACATATTATATTATATTATATTGCATATCACATCACAAGGGATTGCTTAATATGAAAAATAAAAAAATTAGTCTAAAGAATAAAAAAATTATATATTTTAGTCTTATCACTTACATATTTTAAATTGAAACCGTATATTATAATGCCATGCTCTACCTATTATGCATTTGGCCAAATTCCACCATTTTAAAGTCTAAATTAACATTTTTATAAATAATGCTAGTGTATGCTCGACTGCATGATTGTAAAATACTAAAAGAATTTAAAATGCGTAGAATAATATATTGTGATATATGATGCTATACTATGCCACAACATATAATATTTATTTTGAACATAAAATCTTACTTTTCAGACTACAAGTGGCGTAGCACACCTTTGGTACTACAACCTAATTCCCACTTCAAGTTTATCAATTTTTATCATCTGATTTATTAAATCAATAATTTTATGATTTATATTAATATAGATTATAGGGCACAATTCCATAATATACTAAAACATTTCAAAACATGTTATAACATCCAAAAACACATCACTACATGTGATTTAAGGGTTTAGGATTTAGTGTTTAGGGTTTAGGGTTTTAGGGTTTAGGGTTTAGGATTTAGGGTTTAGGGTTTAGGGTTTAGGGTTTTGGGTTTTGGGTTTAGGGTTTAAAGTTTAGTGTTTAGGGTTTAGGGTTTTTAGGGTTTATGGTTTAAGGTTTAGTGTTTAGGGTATAAGGTCTTGGTTTTAAGTTTAGGGTTTAAGTTTTAGTTTAGGATTTAGGGGTTAGGGTTTAAGGTTATTTTTAACATAAAATAAATTTAGATTCAACATTTCTTCTTTTTGATTTCATCAACCAAGTAGCACCCAAGTATTCTATGAGATGAGGAATGACATAGATAAAAAATGAGCACCCATAGAGTAGATCATCTCTAATTTCCATCAGAACCACTGCCGCCTCTCGAGTAGTGGGATCCACCATCATATCCATGATCTTTGCCTCTGCCACCACCACAGCTGTAACCTCCATCACTTCTCTTTCTTCCATAACCACCACTACTCTGACCACCACCTCCATATCCACCAACACCTCGAGATCCCCCACCACTACTGCGATAATCGCTGCCTCCACCTTCACCTCCACCGCTAGGTCTAGACTAAGCCTAGTTGATGGTGATGTTCCTTCCATCAAAGTTCTACCCATACTTAGGGTCTATGGATAGTTTAGGGTTTAGTGTTTAGGGTTTGGGGTTTAAGATTTAAGGTTGTAGGTTTTAGAGTTTAGGTTTTAGCATTTAGGGTTTAGGGTTTAGAGTTATGTTAAGTTATATTGTTATGTACATTATATTTTAATATGCTTTCATAAAATATATTATCTTAGATTACACCTTAAAATGAATCACTTTAAGAAAAAAATTTAAAAACTTTGGCTGAAAAATGAGCATTTATTTTGGATGCAAAATTCCATTCTTTTGATTAAATGACACATCGTAGAACACCCCCAATGATATTCCCTAAAGCTTACCTTAAATTTGGCCAAATCCCATCATCTTAGCCTATAAATCAATATTTTATGACTATTCCAGGAAAGGCAGGGGTAGGAATAATTCTCTTAACTCTAGGCTACGATGTGATGAGATTTGCATAATATCCATCCAATCCTTGCACCAATAACGAAGCAAAGCACACCAGAACCTTTTCACAAGTAGGCATCCTATCTTTAGGGTAGTGTCAGAAAAACTCCTTATAGGAATCTCCTAACTGCTCTTGAGTTGATATAAGTTCCAACGACATTCACTCAGTAGTCGCCTCTAAGTTGGGTTTGATTTTTTGTGCTACCATCAGGTCACCCTAGTGGTTGTTCCCTGCTTTAGAAGATGTAAGTCTACTACTTCTTCCTAGCACAGCCATTGCACACTGAAAGGCAACCCCTTAGGTTGGCTAGCTCTACCCCACAGCCAGTACACTATCCCTTTGGATTTGTAAATTTGAGATAGGATAAGTCCGATATAGCCCCTTCTCAATGGGTCCATCGCACACCGACATGATCCGTAAAGTAAATCTATCAAATTTAATTGAGCTCACATCCCTAGTGGATATGCCCTCAATTTAAAATCAAACTAAACTAAACAAACCATATCTAATCACATGAAATTAAGATAAAATTAATCTTGACTACTTTTGAGTTGACATAAGTCCCCAGCGGCATTCACTCAGTAGTTGCCCTAAGTCAGGTTCAATTGCATCCAAAAGGTCACCCTACTTGTTGTTCTTTGCTTTGGAAGATGTAAGCCTGTTACGCCTTCTTCCTAGCACAGTCGTTGCACAACAAAAGGCAACCCATAAGGTTGGCTAGCTCTACCCCGTAGCCGGTAGACTATCCTTTTGGATTTGTAAACTTGAGGTAGGTCAAGTCTGGTATAGCCCCTTCTTAGTGGATCCATCGCACACTAACAGGGGCCATACATTAACTCAGGTTAAATTAAACCCAATATGATTTTCTCCAGTGGAGTTAAATCATACCCTTCTCCTTAGTGGCACCCCAAATCATATATAAAGTGGTCAAGCAAACAAATCAAATTAAAAACCAACCTCCCTAGTGGAGAAAAATTAAACCAACTCCCTAGTATAGTCTAAATAAAAGAAATCCAACCAAACTCTTATTCCTGGTGGATACATCCCCAAAAAAATCTATGAAATCAAAATCAAATCCCAATCCTTAGTGGATAGCCTGAACCTGCTTCCCTAGTGGAAGGTTTACATACTCGATCTCCAGTAGACTCGTGCCTATATCTCTAGGGGATATGCCTCCACTTCAATTAAAACAAAATAAATTTAAGTCGATTTGATCTTAATCCCCGGTGGATTATAGATTCTTATCTCTAGCGGATCTTCTTTCCACAAATCATATAATGAAATCAAATTCAAAAATTGTCCCCAACAGATTTTCTTCTTCTATTCCCTCGTCATAGACCCCTCACAAGTCATGTCCAATGCATGTGTGATCCCCTAGCAGATCTCCCTCCATGTCCTTGACATGGAATTCTCATCAAATCTTCTTTCTTCTCTTATGCACACCTTTAATACTTCAATCAAAAGCTTAATAATGTATTCGTTCAACCATCAAATTAATATTTTTGTGTGTTTTGACCCAAAGTATTATAACAAAAGTAAAATATACTAAAATGTACAATGCCATTTAGTAATACACCACCACATTCATATATATGTGAAGTTATATTGTAATGTACAATATATTTTAATATGCTTTCATATAATATATTATCTTACATTACTCCTTAAAGTGAATCACTTTAAGCAAAAAAATTATTAAATTTGGTTGAAAAATGATTATTTTAGATGCAAAATTCCATTCTTTTGATTAAATGACACACCATAGCACACCACCAATGATGTTCCCTAAAGCTTACCTTAAATTTGGCTAAATGCCATCATCTCAACCTAAAATCAATATTTTTATGAATTATACCAGTACAAACTCTACTACATCATACTATAACAAACTAAAATATGCTAAACAACAAGTAGTAATACACAATAGTATGCTATAATGCAGGATGCTACACTATGTTATGGCATCCTATATTATAATACACTATGATAGATTATATTATATTATATTGCATATCACATCACAAGGGATTGCTTAAGATAAAAAAATCATAAAATTAGTCTAAATAATAAAAACTATATATTTTAGTCATATCACTCACATATTTTAAGTTGAAACAATACATTATGATGCCATGCTCTACCTATTATGAATTTGGACAAATTCCATCATTTTAAAGTATAAATCAACATTTTTATAAATAACTCTAGTGTAAGCTCGACTGCATGATTATAAAATACTAAAAGAATTTAAAATGCGTAGAATAATATATTATGAAATATGATGATATACTTTGCTACAACATATAATATTTATTTTGAACATAAAATCTTACTTTTTTGGCTACAAGTGGCGTAGCACACCTTTGGTACTACAACCTAATTCCCACTTCAAATTTAATAAATTTCATCATTTGATTTGTTAAATCAATATTTTTATGATTTATATTAATATAGACTACTGGGCACAGTGCCATAATATATTAGAACATTTCAAAACATCTTATAACATCAAAAAACACATCACTACATGTTCAAATATATGATGCTACATTATACTATAATATATGGTATTATCATATGATTTAGGGTTAGGGTTTAAGGTATTCAAATCTCTAGTAGTCAAGGGAAAGTCTCTTGACGAAATTTTATTTAGCTACCATAATTATGTTAGGATTAGGTCATTCTTTATATCTACTCCTAATGACATCTTTATTCAAGGTTGATGGTTTAGGCTTTGAGGTTAGGGTTTAGGGTTAGTTTAGGGTTTAGGGTTTAGAGTTAGATTAGGGTTTAGGTTTAGGGTTAGGGTTTATTTTTATTTATTTTTATTTTATTTTTATTTAGATTAATTTTTTATTTTTATTTAGTTTAGTTTATTTATTTTAGTTTTGGTTTTTTATTTTAGCTTATTTCTAGGTTTAGGTTTATGTTTATTGTTATTTTTTAATTTAATTTTATTTTAGTTTATTTTTAGGTTTTGGTTTTATTTTTTATTTTAAGCTTAGGATTAGCTTTTATTTTATTTTGTTAGGTTTAGGTTTTAAGTTTTATTTTAGGTTTATTTTAAGTTTTATTTTTTTAGTTGAGGTTTAGGATTATTTTTATTTTATTTTATTTTATTTATTTTAGGATTTAGGTTTAGTTTATTTTAGGTTTAGGTTTGAGTTTAGTTTTTATTTATTTTAGTTTAGTTTATTTTAGTTTTAAATTAAGGTTTATTTTATTTTATTTTTTTAGGTTTAGGTTTTTTTTAGTTTAGGGTTAAGATTTTATTTTTTATTTATTTTTAGGTTTATTTTTAAGTTAGGTTTTTGTTTTGTTTTTATTTTCTTTTATTTTTGGTTTATTTTATTTTTATTTTACGTTTAGTTTTTATTTTATTCAGGTTTCTTTTTTATTTTATTATATTTTATAAGGTAAGTTTAGGTTTTTATTTATTTTAGTTTAGTTTAGTTTAATTTTTTATTTTATTTTATTTTGATGTTTTGGCTTAGCTTTAGGTTTAGGTCTTGGTTTTGGTTTTAGTTTAGGTTTTTATTTTTTTAATTTTATTTTATTTTATTTAGGTTTAAGTTTTTTATTTATTTTATTTTTAGGTTTTATTTATTTTAGGTTTAGGTTTTTAAGTTTTTAGGGTTTAATGTTTAGGGTTTAAGTTTAGGGTTTAGGGTTTTAGGGTTTAGGTTTAGGTAGGGAGGATTTAGGGTTTAAGGTGGTTTAGGGTTAAGGGTTAATGGTTTAGGGATAGTTTAAGCATAAGTTTAGGGTTTAGGGTTTAATGTAGGGTTTAGAGTTTAGGAGTAGGGTTTGGGGTTTAGGGTTTAGGTTTATGGTTTTAAATTTTTATATATTTTTATATTTTAAAATTAAAACCAAGAAGATAAGGGTTTATTTAGTTTATTTAGTTTTATTTATTTATTTTATTTTATTTTATTTTTTATTTTTATTTATTTTTATTTTTATTTTTTATTAGTTTAGTTTATTTATTTTAAGTTTATTTATGTTAGTTTAGGGTTTTTATTTTAGTTTATTTTAGGTTAGGTTTAGATTTAGGTTTATTTTTAGTTTAGTTTTATTTTATTTTATTTTTAGGTTTTGGTTTTATTTTTTTTTGTAGGTTTAGGTTTAAGTTTTTATTTTACATTTTAGGTTTAGCTTTTATGTTTTATTTTAGATTTATTTTAGGTATTATTTAGTTTAAGTTTGTGTATTTTAGTTTATTTTATTTTAGGGTTTAGGTTTAGGTTTTTTAGTTTATTTAAGTTTAGGTTTATTTATTTTAGTTTAATTTATTTTAGTTTAGGTTTAATATTTTTTTTAAATTTAGGGTTTAGGTTTTATTGTTTATTTGTCTTAGGTTTATTTTTAGGTTTTTAGGTTTAGATTTTATTTAGTTTTTTTATTTTAGATTTATTTTATTTCTATTTTAGGTTTAGTTTTATTTTATTTAGATTTTTTTTTAGATTAGGTTTTATTTATATTATTTTTTTGTTTTATTTTTTATTTTATTTTTTTAGATTTAGGTTTAGCTTTATGTTTTGTTTTTAGTTTAGTTTTTTTTTATTTTATTTTATTTATTTATATTTTGGTTTAGATTTTTTTATTTACTTTATTTTTAGGTTTATTTAGTTTAGGTTTAGGTTTTAGCTTTAGTGTTTATGGTTTAGGGTTAGTTGAGGGTTTGGGGTTTAGGGTTTAGGGTTTATGGTTTATGGTTTAGGGTTTAGGGTTTAAAGTTTAAGCTTTAAGGTTTAGGTTTTAGGGTATAGGGTTTTGGGTTTAGGGTTTTAGGGTTTAGGGTTTAGGGTTTAGTGTTTTTAAAATTTAGGGTTTAGGGTTATGGGTTTAAGTTTTAGGTTTAGGGTTCAGGTTTTAGTTTAGGGTTTATGGTTTATGGTTTTTTTAATAAAGAATAAATTCATATTCAACATTTCTTCTTTTTGATTTCATCAACCTTGCAACACACTAAGTTTTCTAAGACACAAGCGACGACATAGATAAAAATTGTGAATCAATAGAGCAAATAAAAAATTGTAGATAACTGTAATCATCTCACCAGAAATACACCCATAAGCCAGATCGGATCTTGTTCTTCTAATTCCCATCAGAATAACCGGCCTCTTGAGTAGTAGGATCCACAATCATATCCCCGATCTCTCCTCGCCACCACTGCCAACCTCCTCCATCACTCCTCCCACCTCCATAACCACCTCCATATCCATAGCATCCGCATCCCCCACCACCATGCGATAATCGCCGCCTCCACTTCACTTCCACCACCGGATCTAGGCCTAGTTGATGGTGATGTCCATCAAGGTTATGCCCATTCATAGGGTTTAGGTTTAGGATTAGGTTTATTAGGTTTTAAGATTTATGTTTATTTTTTATTTTATTTAGTTACATTTGGTTTAAGTTTAGGGTGTGGGGTTTAAGGTTTATGGTTTAGGGTAGAGGGTTATATTATTTAAGGTTTAGAGTTTAGGGTTTTAGGGTTTATGCTTTTAGGGTTTAGGGTTCAAGATTATGGTTTAAGGTTTAGATGTGGTTTAGGGTTAGGGTTTAGGGTCAGTTTAGGGTATGGGTTTGGGTTGTGGTTTAGGAGATTTAGGCTTAGGTTTTAAAAAAAAAAGTAAGTTTAGGTTTATTTAGTTTAAATAGTTTATTTTTTATTTATTTTAGTTTATTTTTATATTTTTATTTAGATTTAATTTTTATTTTGTTTAGTTTATTTATTTTAGGTTTATTTAATTTAGTTTTGTTTTTAATTTTAGTTTAATTTTGAGGTTTAGGTATAGGTTTATGTTTGTTTTCTTATTTTATTATATTTTAATTCTATTTTTAGGATTAGGATTTAATTTTTAGTTTTAATTTTAGGTTTAGGTTTTTATTTTATTTTTTTAGGTTTTGGTTTTAGGTTTTATTTTTTATTTTAGGTTTAGGTTTATTTTTAGTATATTTTATTTTATTTAGTCTAGGGTTTAAGGTTAGGTTTTATTTATTTTAGTTTAGGTTTAGGTTTATTTTATTTTGTTAATTTTATTTTATTTTAGGTTAAGTTTTATTTTAAGTGGTTTGGGTTTTTATTTATTATTTATTTTATTTTGGGTGGTTTTTTAGGTTTATTTATTTTATGTTTAGTTTCTTTATTTAGGTTTTCTATTCTTAGCTTTATTTTAATTTTTTAATCTAGCTTTTTATTTATTTTATTTTAGTTTGTTTTAATTTTATTTTGTTTTATTTTAGGTTTGGTAGTTTCCTTTAGTTTATCTTTTATTTTATTTTATTATTTTTGTTTATTTAAGTTTAGGTTTTTTTTACTTATTTTATTTGTAGGTATTATTTACTTTAATTTTAGTTTTTTAGATTTTTAGGGTTTAGGGTTTAGGGTTTAGGTTTTATGGTTTAGGTTTTAGGGTGAGGATAGGTTTAGGGCCAGGGTTTAGGTTTAGTGTGGTAGTGCAGCTTTAGGGTTTAGGGTTGTGGTTGTGGAGGTTTAGGGCTTTAGGGCCCAGGGTCATACAGGATCAGGGTTATTTATGGTTTAGGGATCACTAAGGGAGTCAGGGTGGGGTGGTTTGGTCAGGTCAGTTTAGGGGTTTAGGGGTTTTTTAGTGGGGGTTTAGGGTTTAGGCAAGTTTAGGGTTTAGGGTTTGGATTTAGGTTTATGGTTAAAGTTTAGATTTTCTTTTAAATTAAGCAAACCCAGAGGTCAACATTATTTAGTTTATTTTATTTATTTTAGTTTATTTTATTTTACTTTTTATTTAGCTTTATTTTTTAATTTAGTTTAGTTTATTTTATGTGTCCATTTTATTTTAGTTTTAGTTTTTATTTTAGCTTATTTTTTAGGTTTAGGTTTAGGTTTATGTTTATTTTTTTAGTTTAGCTTTATTTTTATTTTGTTTTTTATGTTTAGGTTTTTATTATATTTTTTTAGGTTTTGATTTTTTTATTTTTATTCTTAGGTTTTATTTTTTTTAGTTTAGGTTTATTATTTTTTAGTTTTATTTTATTTATTTTTTTATAGTTTATGTTTATTTTAGGTTTAGGTTTTATTTATTTTAGTTTTCTTTATTTTAATTTAGGTTTAGGTTTATTTTATTTTGTTTTTTTAGGTTTTGGTTGTTTTAGTTAGGGTTTAGGTTTTATTTTCTATTTATTTTAGGTTTAGGTTTATTTAGTTTTATTTTATTTTTTTTATTTTATTTTCATATTATGTTTAGATTTTATTTTATTTAAGTTTTTTATTTTAAGTTTATTTTATTCTTTATTTTAGTTTAAGTTTTATTTATTTTATTTTAGTTTAGTTTTATTTATTTATTTTATTTTATTTTCACGTTAAGTTTTGGTTTTAGTTTAGGTTTTTATTTTATTTTATTTTAGATTTTATAAAGGTTTAGGTTTTTTAATATATTTTTTAGGTTTTATTTAGTTTAGGTTTAGGTTTTAAGGTTTTTATGGTTTAGGGTTTAGTGTAGTGTTTGGGGTTTAGGGTTTATGTGTATAAGTTTTAGGGTTTAGATTTAGGGTTTAGGGTTTATGGCTTGGTGGGATTAGGTTTAGGGTTTAGGTTTTTAAGGTTTAGGTTTAGTTTAGTGTTGTAGTTTTAGGGTTTAGTGGGGTTTAGGGTTTTTTTTTATATTTTTAAAAATTAAGTAGTTTAGGTTTATTTAGTTTATTTTTATTAATTTTAGTTTATTTATTTAGGTTTATTTTATTTATATTCAATTTATTTTATTTATGGAGTGTAATTTTAGTTATAGAAGTTATAGTAGTTGTTGTGACTTTATATGAATAAGTCATTAAAAGAGTGAGCAATTTAGATATTTAGGCTATTGTTCAAAATGATGATGAAATAGATGTAGATGTTATTAGTAGAAATCAAGTTGGATGGTTGAAGTGGAGGAAGGCATCTGGCCTATTGTGTGATAGAAAAGTACTGCTTAAACTTAAAGGAAAATTTTATAAGATGGTGGTAAGACCTGCAATAATTTATGGTGTCGAATGTTGGCCAATAAAAAAGAGGCATGAGACTAAGTAAAGGGTTGCAGAGATGAGGATGCTCAGGTGGATGAGTGGCTTTACTCTTAGAGATAAAATGTGTAATGTGTATGTTCGAGAAAAAGTTGGAGTAGCTCCAATGGCAGATAAAATTAGAGAGAGTTGCCTTACATGGTTTGGCCACATAAAGCTTCAGCCGTCTAATGACCTAGTTAGGAGAGTAGATGCATTAGATTTTTCTTATGTTAAGAAAGGTAGAGGTAGACCTAAAAAGATATGGTTAAGATGTATAAAAAATGCCCTTAGTATACTTGAATTGAATGAGAATTTGACACATAATAAGACACAATGGAGATGAGGGATTCATGTAGTTGTCCCCACTTAGTGGGATAATGGCTTGTTGTTGTTGTTGATGTTGTAGTTTAGTTTATTTATTTTAGGTTTGTTTATTTTAGTTTACATTTTTTTTTAGTTTAGTTTTATTTTATTTTATTTTTTAGGTTTAGGTTTTATTTTTTATTTTTAAGTTTTACGTTTAGTTGTCCCCATTAACACTACCATTCCCCAAGTCCCGATGGAGGGTTGCATTAGGTATACAGTAGAAAATTTGTCGAAATAATCATGACATGAATCCTTCAAATCATTGTGTTAATGCTAGGCGCCTCAGTTTAATGGCTTTGAATACATGAAAATGAGCTAGACGGCCTGGGTGCGTGTCAAATAAGCAAGGGTTCCCACATTATGGATGGATGCGGGCAAAGAAGTTAGTCTATGAAATTAGAATTAGGTTAGGATCTTGGAATATAGGTACTCTTACAGGTAAATTAATGGAATTAATAAATATTATGGTTCATTGAAAGATAAATATTTTATGTGTTCAAGAAACTAAATGGGTTGGTGAGAAGGCCAAGGAGATTGATAGTTTAGGTTTTAAATTTTGGTATTCGTAGAAATGAACTAGAAATGGTGTAGGTGTGATTATAGATAAAAGTTTGAAGGATAATGTTATAAGTATTAATAGATGTGGAGATAGAATTATAGCTTTAAAATTATTGTTGATACTAAGATTATCAATGTTATAAGTGTCTATGCTCCTCAAGTAGGTTTGGAGCTAAGCTGAAAAGAAATATTTTGGAATGAATTAGAGGGACTAATACAAAAGATACCTCTTGAAGAAAAAATATGATTAGATGGGGACACTTAAAGAATACAATAAAAATATATTTTAAGAGCAAGCTACAAGAAATTAAAATTTGGGATGTTCATAAGGAAGCTAACGTTATGTGGGAAAAATATCAAGTGAAATTAAGCAAGTTGCTAAATATGTGCTTGGAGAATCAAAAGGAAAAGCTTCTTTTAATAAGAATAGTTGGTGGTGGAGTCAGAGTGTGCAAGAAAAGATAAGAAATAAGAAGCATTGTTATAAAACTTGGTTTAGATGTAAAAACTCGAAGAATTGGGAAAGATATAAAGTGGTCAGTAGAGATTCTAAGAAAGCAATATATGATGCAAAAAATTTAGCTTTTAGTGATTTATACAATAGATTAGATACCAAAGAAGGTGAAAGATGTATGTATAAGTTAGCCAACCAAAGAGATAGAAGAAGTAAAGACATAGTTCAAGTGAAGGGTATTAAGGATGAAAATAATAAAGTGCTTTTCTTAGAAAAAGATATTGAAAATAGGTGGATGAGGTATTTTGATAAACTTTTCAATGAAGGATCTGAAAGTACGATTGATTTTAGCAACCTTAATACCCTAAATAAAAATAGAGAATTTCATTTTTATCGTCATATTAGTAAATCTGAAGTTAGTGAAGCTTTAAAGAAAATGAAATGTGGAAAAGTAGTAGGACCGGATAATATTCCAATAGATGTGTGGAAATGTTTAGGAGATCAAGGAATTTCTTGGCTTACAAATCTTTTTAATGTTATTTTAAAGACTAAAAGATGCCGATGAGGGGAGAAAGAGTTTTTGGTTCCTATATTTAAGAATAAAGGTGATGCACAAGAGTGTGCAAATTATAGAGGAATTAAGTTAATGTCCCATACATTAAAATTATGGGAGAGAGTAATTGAGCATAGTTACAATGTGATAAATTTTCTCACAATCTTTGGTTTCATGCCGTAGATCTACTATGGATGCTATACATTTGTTAAGAGGTTTGATGGAGAAGCATAGAGAAAGTAAGAAGGATCTACATATGATATTTATTGATTTAGAGAAAGCTTATGATAAAGTCTCTAGAGATGTTCTTTGGAGAGTTCTAGAATAAAAGGAGTTAATATTGGTTATATTCAAGTCATTAAGGATATGTATACTAGAGCACTTTGTGTCCAAACTCAAGGAGGATTGACAAAATATTTTCCTATTTTAGTTGGATTACATCAAGCATCAACATTAAGCCCTTATCTTTTACTTTAGTTATGGATGTTCTTAAGGCATTTTACAAGAAGATGTACCTTGGTGTATGCTTTTGTCGATGACATTCTTCTATTGATAAGACTAGAGAGGGAGTCCAACAGAAACTTGAATTATGGAGGTCAACTTTAGAGTCTAAAGGTTTTCATTTAAGTAGATCTAAAACTGAATATATGGAGTGTAATTTTAGTTGTAGAAGTTTTGGTGGTAGTGTTGTGACTTTAGGTGATCAAGTCATTAATAAGAGTGAACGATTTAGATATTTAGGCTCTATTATTCAAAATGATGGTGAAATAGATGGAGATGTTATTAGTAGAATTCAAGTTGGATGGTTGAAGTGGAGGAATGCATCCGCCTATTATGTGATAAAAAGGTCCACTTAAACTTAAGGAAAATTTTATAAGATGGTGGTAAGACCTACAATGACTTATGCATAATGTTATAAAAGAGAAGCATAAGACTAAGTTAAGTGTTACAGAGATGAGGATGCTCAGGTGGATGAGTGGCTTTACTCTTAGAGATAGAATACAAAATGAGTATGTTCAAAAAAAGTTGGAGTAGCTCCAGTGGTAGATAAGATTAGGGAGATTCGCCTTAGATGGTTTGGCCACATAAAGAGTCCATGATGACAGAGAGTAGATGCATTAGATTTGCCTTATGTTAAGAAAGGTAGAGGTAGACCTAAAAGACTTGGTTAAGAGGTATAAAAAATGTTCTTAGTATACTTGAATTAAATGAGAATTTGACACATAATAGGACATAATGGAGAAAGGATTCATGTAATGACCCACCTAGTGGGATTAAGGCTTGTTATTGTTGTTGTTGTTGTAGGTTTAGGTTTAGGTTTTTATTTTATTTTTTTAGGTTTAGGTTTTACATTTTTATTTTAGGTTTAGGTTTAGGTTTATGTTTATTTTAATTTTTTTATTTAGGTTTAGGTTTAGGTTTAGGTTTTTAATTTTATTTTTTTTGGTTTTAGGTTTAGGTTTTATTCTTTTTCTATTTTTTAGGTTCTATTTTTTCATATATTTTTTAGGTTTAGGTTTTTATTTAGTTTTTATTTTATTTTTTTATTTTAAGTTTAGTTTTTATTTTATTTAGGTATTTTATCTTTTAGTTTCGTTTAGGTTTTCATTTATTTTTTTAGTTTAGTTTTTAGTTTTTATTTTATTTTATTTTAATATTTTATTTTATTTTGGTTTAGGTTTTTTTATTCATTTTATTCTTAGGTTTTATTTAGTTTAGCCTAGTTTTGGTTAGCAGTTAGGTTTTAGGTTTAAGGTTAGTGAGGTTTAGGGTTTATGGTTAGTTTGGGGTGGGGTAGGTATAGTTTAGGTGGGGTTTTATGTTAGGTTTGGCCTGAGCTTTAGGGAGTTTAGTGAGTGGCCTAGGCTCAGGTTTAAGGTTTAGGGTTGGTAGGGCCCAGATTTAAGGTTTAGCCAGGGCTCACCCATTTAAGGCTCAGTGGCCTCCTCAGCTCAGTGGTTTTATAAATCAGTGGTCCGTGGCTCAGGTTAGCCCAAAGATCAGGTCAGCCAGTGGCCTAGGATGGTAGTTAGAGTCAGAGTGGTTTTAGGTCATTAACCCTGGTATGGTAGTGGTAGGCCTGTGGGAGTGCTGCCAGGTTAGAGTTGGGTGGTTTAGGGTTTTAGGTTATAAGTTTAGAGCCAGGGTAGGGTTAGTTTTAGGGTTTAAGGTTTAGGATTTAGGGTTTAGGGTTTAGAGACTAGGGTTTTTTTTAAAAAAAATTAAGTAAATCGGTAGGTTTAGCTTTATTTAGTTCATTTAGTTTATTTTTTATTTATTTTAGTTTATTATTTATTTATTTGTATTTAGGTTTATTTTTTATTTTTATTTAGTTTAGTTTATTTATTTAAAGTTTACTTATTTTAGTTTAAATTTTTTATTTTATTTTACTTTTTAGGTTTAAGTTTTTATTTTATTTTTTAGGTTAATGTTTTAGGTTTTTATTTTAGGTTTAGTTTTAGGTTTTAATTTTTAGTTTAGGTTTTATTTTATTTATTTTATTTAGGGTTTAGTGTTATTTATTTTATTTTAGTTTATTTAGTTTAGGTTTTTATTTTATTTTATTTATTTTATTTTATTTTAGGTTTAAGTTTTTTTAGCTGGATTTAGGTTTTATTTTATTTTATTTATTTAGGTTTATTTTAGGTTTAGGTTTTATGTTTTTATTTTAAGTTTATTTTTAGGTTTTTATTTTTAGTTTAAGTTTTGATTTATTTTTATATTATTTTATTTCATTTTGTTTAGGGTTTAGGTATAGTTTATTTTAGGATTAGGTTTAGGTTTAGGTTTTATTTATTTTAGTTTAGGTTTATGTTTATTTTATTTTGTTTATTTTAGGTTTAGGTATTTTTTTTAGTTTAGGCTTTAAGTTTTATTATTTATTTATTTTTATGTTTTATTTTTAGGTTTGTTGTTTAGGTTTAAGTTTTTATTTAGGTTTTATTTTATTTTATTTTTAGGTTTACTTTATTTTAATTTTATTTAGGTCTTTTATTTTTAGGTTTATTTTATTTTTTAGTTTACTTTAGGTTTTTATTTATTTTATTTTATTATAGTTTTTATTTTATTTTATTTTATTTTTAGGTTTAGGTTTTAGTTTAGATTTTTATTTTATTTAACATTTTTATTTTAATTAGGTTTAGTTTTTAATTATTTTATTTTATTTTATTTAGTTTAGTTTAGGTTTTTGGTTTAGTTTTGGTTTTAGGTCAGAGGTTTAGGATTTATTTATAGTTTAGGGTTTAGGGTTTATGGTTAGTTATGTTTATGGTTTAGGGTTATAGGTTTAGAGTTTAGGGTTTGGTTATTTGGGTTTAAGGTTTAGGATTTAGGGTTTGGCCAGGGTTTGGGGTTTTAGGGACTAGGTTTTAAAATAATTAAGCAAGGTTTATTTTATTTAGTTTATTTAGTTTATTTTATTTATTTTATTTATTTTATTTATTTATTTATTTTAGTTTATTTATTTTAAAGTTTACTTATTTTAGTTTTTTAAGTTTTTTATTTTATTTTACATTTATGTTAGGTTTTATTTTTATTTTTTTTAGGTTTATGTTTTAGGTTTTATTTATAGTTTATTTAAATTTTAGTTTTAGGTTTTATTTATTTTAGTTTATTTTATTTTATTTAGTTTTAGGTTTTAGTTTTATTTATTTTATTTATTTTATTTTATTTTAGGTTTAGGTTTATTTTATTTTGTTTAGGTTTTTATTTAGTTTTTATTTTATTTTATTTTATTTAGTTCTTTTATTCTTAGGTTTGTTTTATTTTTTTTAGTTTAGTTTAGGTTTTTATTTATTTTATTTTAATTTATATTTATTAGTTTATTTTATTTTATTTTTAGGTTTAGATTTAGGATTTAATTTAGGTTTTTATTTTATTTTGTTTTGTTATTTTATTTAGGTTTAGAGTATTTTATTTTTTTTAGGTTTTATTTAGTTTAGGTTTTTAGGATTTTGGTTTTAGGGTTCAGTCAGATTTTAGGGTTTTTTCTTTTGAGGGGTTTAGGGTTTGGGGTGGTTTGTGTTTAGGTTTAAGTTTTGGGTTTGTGGTTTAAGGCTTTACAATTTAGGGTTTAAGGATGGGGTTGGGTTTTGGTTTAGCCTAGCTTTATGTTTAGTGGGTTGTGGTTAGTAGTTTTTGTGTTTAGGGTTTTAAGGATTTGTGGTTTAGAGTTATTTTTAAAGTTTAGGGTTTAGGTTTTTTTAAAACAAACCAACAGTTTAGGTTTATTTAGTTTATTTTATTTATTTTAGTTTATTTTATTTTTTTTTTTTTATTTATTTATTTTATTTTTATTTAGTATAGTTCATTTCTTTTAGGTTTATTTATTTTAGTTTAAATTTTTTATTATAGTTTATTTTTAGGTTTAGGTTTAGCTTTATGTTTATTTTATAGTTTAGTTTTATTTTATTTTTATTTAGGTTTGGTTTTAATTTTAGGTTTAGTTTAGTTTTATTTTATTTTAGGTTTAGGTTTTAAGTTTTATTTTAGGTTTATTTTAGGTTTTATTTTAGTTTTAAGTTTATTTTAGATTATTTTATTTTATTTTATTTTATTTAGTTTATTTAGGATTAGGTTTAGGTTTAGGTTTTATTTATTTTAGTTTAGGTTTATGTTTATTTTATTTATTTATTAGGTTTAGGTATTTTTTTTTTTTAGGTTTAAGTTTATTTTTATTTATTTTATGTTTTATTTTTTTAGGTTTATTGTTTAGGTTTAGGTTTTTATTTAGTTTTTATTTTATTTTATTTTATTTTATTTTTATTTTATTTTTATTTTATTTCGTTTTTTTTATTTTATTTATTTTAGGTTTTATTTATTTTATTTTATTTTATTTTTAAGTTTAGGTTTTAGTTTAGGTTTTTGTTTTATTTAATATTTTTATTTTATTTAGGTTTAGGTTTTTTTAATTATTTTATTTTTAGGTTTTATTTAATTTAGGTTTAGGTTTTTTAGGTTTTTAGGGTTTACAGTTTAGGGTTTAGGGTTTGGGTTTAGTAGGTTTTATTTTAGTGTTTAGAGTTTAGGGTTAGGGTTTAAGGTTTAGAATTTTGGTTTAGGTTTTTTGTCAGGGTTTGGGTTTTGATTTTTATTTTTTTTAACAGAGAATAAATTGATTCAACATTTCTTCTATTTGATTTCATCAACCTAGTAATAAATGAGGAAGTGAGGTAATCAAATGTCCTCCTTGGGGCTAGTATAGTGTTCCTGGATGTCAGACTATATACCCATTACAATTCAATCTTATATAAATCAACACATGAATACAAGAAAGAGAACTCGTTATTCATACACTTAAGCTATAAGAACATTCATTTCTTATGTATTTATAACTAGCATCATAACATATATTATTACTATTTATTTATAAGATTTTGAAAAATACATTTGGATTTAATAGTGATAATAGCCACACATATATTAAATTAAATCAACACATGCAAGCTTACATAAAGGAAATCCATTTTATTTTACTTGATTTTGAAAAGATGGATGCATGAATTCAAATAACATACCAAATTTAACATGATTGGAAAGAGGACAATTAAATATAAGCATGTGATTCATTGAACCAAACTAGTTCTTAAGGATAATCAAATCAAATAAGATTATTTAAAGCAAACCAAAGCTTTTTTATTAATTACGTTTTCGATTTGATTTGATTTAAAGAGAAGAAGAGAAATCATCACTTGTTGTTTTAAACCCATTCCCGCATTAGTGATTTAATTTAAGAAAATGTAATTAAGTTGATTTTATGGGTTAATTAAGTTGAACCCTTAATTAGATGAATTAATTACCTTACATATGTCTCCCTTAAAGTAATTAACTAAATAATTATGAGCCAACATGATATGCATGGAAAATAAATTTAAAATGATCCTAAGAATTAAAAGGGCCTAATGCAATTTGCTCATGATTAATAGTTAATTAGATTAAGGTACTTAATTAATTATGGTTTTCCCACACATGTGGACTAACCATAATTTCGTTAAACTCCTTTAAGTTATTAAACACCTAAAGATCTACCGCATGATTTAATTAATTAAGGTCTGATGTGATTATGATTTCAATTTGATTAAGTGATTTAATTTATTAATTAAATCTTAATTAATTTCATTTTAAAAAAGGTTGAAATGAACTTAAGGAAAGGGGTCCCAACCCTATTCCTTAGTTCACTTACTATTGAATAATGATTAATAAACTTAATTAACTAATTTCTTACTATCCATGGGATTAATTAATCATTAATTAACTTAAAAGAGTAGTTAAGGTTTAATTAGTCAATTTTCTTAATTAAGTAAGCAATAAATCCCAAGAAAATCATGAGAGGTAGAAGTCATCCTTTTAAATTAACCCATAAAATTTGGGATTAATTTTTTAAGTAATTAAAAAGTAATTAAGCTAATTAATTTTATATTTAAATCTTAATTACTATTTAAAATCAGTTAAGATTATTTTTAATTAATTCTCCTCTAAAATACCTTTCAAATGAGTATTTATTTGAAATTTTTTTATTTCTCTATAATTTTTTATGATTTTAAAAGTTTTAGTTATTAAAAATGATTAATTAAGCCTAATTAAAGCCTAATCTTGTTGCATGGCGCTCGATGCGCACTTTCCACATGGCCACGGATTGACTACTTAAAACTTATCCGCTCGGCATGTGAGGATGTGATTTCACATGCTGATCTAAGATCGATGGCTATGATTAACCCAGCCTTAATAAGATTAAATCAGATCAATCTACCAGATCTAATCATGACCGTCCATTTTGATCACCTAGAATGGATGGTGCATGATCTAACATCACTCGAGTGAGGGAGAATCGAGTCCGTCCACCATTGTTCACTTGATCTGAGCTTACCCAAGCTCAGATCAACTCCAAAAGAATCCCACACCTTCTCAACATCGATCAGAGGGGATCCAATGATCAAGATCACACAAGATGCAAGTTTTCTTTAACAAGCTCCAACCCATTTTGGCCTAAGGATCGATTTTGGAAGCATACCTCACAGGAGCTCAAGATCTGTGGCTTGAATGATTAAGGAGCTTCATCTAGTTGAGATAAAGCCATGTTGAGCAGCAATTAGATCAATTCCTCGATGTTCGCTCAAAAGGCCAAGAATCGATGATTTGGAGCTCGACTTTGATCGAAGTCTCACCTCCGGTGCTTAGAAGCTTGGGAGATGATTCATTCTTGCTCAACGAGGCCTAGGGAAGGTGCGTGCAAAGTTAATTTGAGTTTGATGAAGAATTGAGGAAGTTAGGTTGGAAATGGGAGTGTCCTATTTTGGGACGATGAATGGAATTTTTTTGATCGAGGAATGAGCTTGGGAGTTTAGGAAAAGGCTCTAGCGGCTTGTCTTGGGTAGCTGGGGCTCTGAGTAATGATTTGTGTATGTGTTTGAGTGGAAATGAGGGGGTGTATACCCCATTTCATCTTAATTGGATGATGGGATTAGGTTTGACCTCTATGGGCATCCATTTCAGAGTCTTGGGTGGCAAGGAGGAGGTGAGTTGGCTCGGCTTTGTTGGTTGAAGGTGTGGAGGTAGCTGCCAAGGAGGAAACATGGGTGTCTTATGGGTTTTAAATTCTTGAGTGGGGAGGGTAAGGTGATTTCACCTCTTCTGGGGTATGGCTGATCCAACCACCTCTTGGGTCATGTTGGGCAGTGTCCTAGGTGCCTAGGTGGACCATTGGGAGAGTACCAAGTGGCCAAGGAATAGAAATGACCACTTGCATGGGTGATTTTTCTGATGTGATGCCCTTGACCCAAGGGTAGAATGATCATTTGGCATTGGATTTGATTTAGGCATATTGAAATGAGCTAGAAGTGGGTTAACCCAAATTTCAAGTTAATTAGAGTTAATTTAGTTAGGTTTGGCTCAATTTGACTCATTTAGGTCAAATCAAGTTAGGTTGGGACAAGTTAACCAATTGGTCAAATTAGGTCAAACTAAGGGTTGGATCAAGTTTATATGCTCAGTTGGGATGTTTTGGTTCAATTGGTTTGGTTTAGTTTGACTTAGATTTGATTTTGGCTCATTTGAATTCATTTGGGTCAAATGGGTTAAGTTGACCAATTTGACCAAATTGGCTAAATTGGCTTGTGTTGGGTGTTGGTTTGGGTTTAGTTGACCAATTGAAGATGATTGTAATCTTTAGTTTCAATTAATTTAGATTTGGTTTTGATTTAGGCCAACTTGAACCTTTAAGTCAATTAGGTTCAATTGGGTTCAATTGGGTCCAATCATAGCTTTGGTCAACTTCAATAATCACTTTAGAATGAACTAGAGCCATTGGATGCAATAAATTTGGTTTATATTTTGATTCAACCCAATTTTGTATTTTAGGTCAATTATGGTGAACTTGGGTCAAGATGGCCAATTGGGTTTGGTTTGACTCAATTGGAGGTCAAGTCATTTTCAAATATTGAGTTTGATTTAGTATGAATCATTGGTTTCAAGGGATTTGGCATAGGTAGCAATTTGGATAGTTTGGGTTCATATGGGTTAAGGGTTGACTAGGTCAAATGACCAAGTTGACTTGGTTTGACTCAATTTGTGATAATTGATCTACATAGGGTGATCAACAATCATGATGGAGGTTTTGATGGGCTTGGTTCAATCCAATTTGGGTAGAATTAGAACTTGTCTCAAATAGGTCAAATTGGCCACTTTGGGTCAAGTGGACCAATTGGGTTTAGTTGGCTTGATTTTGGGTTGAGTTTGATTTAGTTGAGTTTATATATAAATTTGGGATTGATAAATAAATTCAATTGCAATTGGCTTGAGTTCAAATTGGTTTTGGTTCATTTGAACATTTCAAGTCAAAAGGGTTAAGTTGGGTTTGACTTGGGTTGATTTTGATTTTAGATTTCATTTATATTTGTGAATATGATTGAAGGTATGATTGATTCATGAAAAAATCAATTGAATTTGGGTTTTGGAATGAATGAATTTTGCTAAGTCCATAGAGTTGGGTCGTGTGGCTTAGGTTTGGATTTTGATTTGGTTTGATTTAGTTTTGATGATTTAAATGTATATTTCATTTGAATTTATGAAGATTATTAAAAATATGATTAATGTGTGAGAAAATCAATTGAGTTTGACTTGATTTAGATTAAGATTTGGCTAAGTCCATGGGATAGGTCATGTGGCTTAGGAAGGGTTTTGATTTAATTTAATTTAGTTTGATTTAGTTTTGATCATTTGAATGTATATTTGATTTATATTGAGGAAGATGATTGAAGATATAAATTGATTATGAGAAAATCAATTGATTTTGAATTGATTTGGATTAAGATTTGGCTAAGTCCATGGGATAGGTTATATGACTTAGGAAGGGTTTCAAGTTTGGATTTGATCATTGGCTTCAATCATTTGATTTTAGAATTTCAGTTTGGATTTCTATTTGAATTGAACTTGAGGTTTGGTTTAAGAAGGTGAACATTGATTGGATTTGGGTTGTAGGGTAGGTGGATTATCCTAATCCCTAAGGCATAACCTAATCCTATAGTTAACCCTTCTAAGTCTTTAGGCTTAGGTTAAGTGTTTACCTACTTGTTAGAAGTGTCTTATAACTATAGAAGTCTTTGTGTCTAGAAGACTCCTAAGTCTAAGTTGGGAAGATTGAATCCGCACTCCAGAAGTGAGGTCAACAAGCCTTAGGCTCCATAGTGTTTCCCTATGGATATATGATTAAAAGACCGAAGCCAAGTTTCACATTATAGACTCAGATACATCTTTTAATGCTTTGCTTTGGAGACCATGGATATATGAGAACAATGTAGTTCTATCTGCTCTACATTAGTGCATGAAGTTTGTGAGAGGTGGGATCATCTACAGTGTCAAAGGAGATCTCAAGCCATTTACAGTTCACGAGGTCGGTATATATGAAAATATGACATACTACCTTCCTCAAAATCAGCAAGTCTATTCTCAAGAACTGGGCCGAAGTTGAAAAATAAAAGAAAAAGAAAAAGAAAAAGAAAGAGGAAAATAAAAGAAAAAATGAAAAGAATATAATATGGAGTGGAAATAGACAAGGAGGAGGAAGTGGAGCCTGACATTAGATTCCACCCACAGTTTGTTACTCCATTCGAACATATGGATAAAATGACCTAACCTCCACTAGATAGAGGAAGAGGACAGTTTAGAGGCAGTCCCTAGAGTGGAAAACCTCTTAATTGGCCACCCAATACAAGATTTGTCCTAGCTACTAGGAGTATACCTGCTATCCATATAGACTTAGAATTTAGTTCATAAATGAGTCTTATATATTTAGCATACCAGCCAGCTCTTCTCAGTAGTAGATTCCCTTGGAAGTGACACTTGAGCTAGATAACGATGAAGACCGGGCTCCAAATCTAAACATAAATGTATCTAAGTCTATATATGAAATAGTTAGGCATTAGTTTGGAACCATAACTCTAACCTCACTTTCCTTTCAAAAAGCTGAGGGTTTGGTAGTTAAGGAAGCCCCTAAGTCATCCATAAGTGTGAAGACTCATAGGTTCTTTCTAGGAGCATCATCCTCAAGTCAAGAAATTGATGTAGAACTTGAGGATGATTCATATAAAGATTTAATAAGATTATCTTTTGATTGATACTTTCCTTGTGTTCATAATTTACCAAAGAAAGGGTTAATACCACATACTTGTTCAAAGCACAGGTTAGACTACTTCAAAAGAATATGGAAGAAAAAATGCAAAAGCTCTTAATCAATACCCGGACTAGGATTCAGTATAGTGGGTCCATAGATGATGATGATTACTGCTTAGTCATCACCAATCATTTGAAATCTGAAAGGTTCTTTTCAAATCACATTAAATCATATGAGGAGCTATGCTTAGAAACTTCAGATGATCCAGATGATTTTGAAGTGAAAGATGCACCGACAGAGTTTGAAGAAGAGATCTGGTCAACCATCGATGAGCTCAAAGAAATCAACTTAGGAGTTGAAGAAGATCCACGCCCGACATACATCAGTTCTTTGTTGAATGAAATTAAAACTAATAACTTAGTTAAGCTATTAAATGAGTTTAAAGACAACTTTGAATGGAGTTATGAAGAGATTCCTAGAATGGCTCTTGACGGAGCGGTCCATAAACTAGCAATAGAGCTTATTGCTAATCCTATCAAGAAAGCTCCTAGACACATAGGATTAAACATAGAATAATAGGTCATTTTTGAAGTCAAGGATGATCGGCTTCATCCGAAGAAAATACCTACACGGTTAGCTAGCATTGTCCTAGTTAAGAAAAAGAATGATCAAATTCACATATGCACTGATTTTAGGGATTTAAATTAGGCATGTCCAAAAAAAGAATTCCACTACCAATCCCAGACTTGATGGTGGACATTACCACATCTCATGAAATCTTCTCTTTCATGGATGGCTCATCTAGATATAACCAAATAAAGATGGCCCCTAAAGGTGAAAGAAACACTGCTTTCAGAACCACGATGAATCTATTACTATAAGGTCATAAAAGCCTTAAAATATCGATACATACCGGTAGCTATGACTAGAATCTTTGACAAACTCATTCATCATCAAGTTAGTGTTATGTCGATGATCTTGTGGTCAAAAGTTGAGAAAAGGAAGATCATTTCTTTGACTTGAGAGTAGTTTTTGAATAGTTAAGATAATTTAACCTCAAAATGAACCCCTTGGAGTGTGCATTCAGAGTAGCTTCAAGAAAATTCTTTGGGTTTGTTGTCCGATACTAGGGAATCTAAATCAATCCAAAATAGATCAACACGATATTAGAAATGCCACCCCCTAAAATTTTAACTCAATTCAGATCATTCCAAGGACGATTGGCATCTCTATGATGCATTATATCCAACTTATCGGGATGTTTTTAGCCATTCTTGGCACTTATCAAAAAAGACACCAAGTTCAAGTGGGATGATAAGTGTGAGCATGCCTTTAAAGACATCAAGCATTACCTGATGATGCTATCAGTTCTAGTAGCCCCTATCCTGGGCACGTCACTCATACTTTACACTGCTACATTAGATGACTCTGTCAATGCTTTGTTGGCTAATGATGACGAGAAGGAAAATGAACTCTACTATCTTAGCCATCATCTAATCTCTACTAAGGCTAATTATCCACCCATTGAGAAGCATTTCCTAGTTTTAATCTTTGCATCCAAAAAGCTACAACACTACATTCTTCCTCATAAGGTGAACTTAATCTCTATCATCAATCCACTATAGTATCTCATGACATGGCTGACGCTATCCGGATGATTGGCATGATGGTCCATGATCCTCTCATAGTTTGACATTACCATCATACCCCTTTGTGCGGTGAAAGGACAAGTGCTAGCATATTTCTTAGCAACACACGCACTTCTTATTGACTCTGTTTAGTGATAATCTTCCCGATGAATAAATCATGAACTTATGAGATACTAGCATTCAGTGCTTGACGTGGTACTTTGATGGTGAGGCTTCCTCTCAAAGAGGAGAAACACCACAATCTACTATTCCAGGAAAGGCAGGGGTAGGAATAGTTCTCTTAACTCTAGATTGCGATGTGATGAGATTCATATATCATCTGTCTAATCCTTGCACCAATAATGAAGCTGAATATGAACCTCTAATTTCGGGTCTGGAGTTAGCCATTACTCTAAGCATCTAGAGCATCAACATCTTTAGGGATTCTCAGCTAGTTATCAACCAAACTGGGTCCTATAAAATTATAAATCTCAAACTCCATCACTACCATAACTACACCATGGAGTTGTTGGCCCAAATCCCAGAGGCTACCATTTATAAGATTCCTCATGGAGAGAATGCCATAGCATTTGATTTATCCAAGCTTACCAAGGAGTTGGCCTATCGGAGGATGAGTCCATACCAATAAATGTCCAAAATAGATTGATCAAATCCAAGAAGGTTATAAATCCCAAGCTCTTATCCCTTGTTGATATTGAACTCATCAAAAAGTACTTCTTGAAGGGGAAGTTTCCATTACCAAGAAGGAGGAGGAGTTAGATTGGAGGCAACATTCATGGATTAACTAAATAAAGGCAAGATACCTCAAGAGAAGTCCCAAGTCCTTTAGATGAAGCAGAGAGCACTTTCATATGCTCTTGTGGATGATGTCTTGTATCGGCAGTCTTTCGATCATATCTGGTTACGTTATTTTGACAAGCATGAAACCCATAAGATCATGATCGAGGTACACTCTAGATTATGTGGGGCCAACCATTCCGATCTGAAGATGAAATCCAAGATCAAGAGACTAGGATACTACTGGCCATCGATGATCAAAGATTACATTAATACGGCTAGGCAATGCCACTAATACAAATATATGATGTGGTCCTGCACCAACGACCCAACATTCAACATCCTACATTGGCTTCATGGCCATTTGGGTAACCGACATAGTGGGTGGATTGATCCTCTTTCTTCCAAAGGTCATCGGTTCATCTTAGCTGCTACAGACTACTTTTCCAAATGGAAGAAGGTTATTCTGCTCAAAGAGGTCACATGTCAACATGTGCTCCATTTTTTTAGGAACCATATCATATATAGGTTGAGTGCCTTGATGAATTATATCTAATAATGGTATTACATTCAAGAGCACCGAGATCAATAACTTTGCCCAAAGACACAACATAGATTAAAGATATTCTACCATCAACTACCCGAGGGCAAATGGCTTAGTAGAAGCGCTCAACAAAACTCTCATCTAAATACTAAAAAAGATACTCGACAATAACAAGCAATAGTGAGATGAGCAGTTAGTTGAAGCCTTATGGTCCTACCTCACCATATATAGAACTACAACTCAGTCTACTCCTTTCTCCTTAGTGTATGGGTACGAAGTCATTCTACCATTAGAAGTTCAACTCCAATCACTAAGGACAGTTGTGGATAGCAAGATCATAATAGAGCATAATGCTAAGTTGAGGTTAGAAGAGCTTGAAGGTTTTGAGGACAGGAGGCATGCAAAAACCTATAGTTGTACAAAGTTAAAATGATTCAAGCTCACAACAAGTTGGTCTGTCCTAGAGCTTTTCAAGTAGGAGAGCTTATTTTAGGTCTAAGAAAACTGATTATTGCCCGTCGTAAGATGGGAGGAAAGATTGAATCCACTCGGGAAGGCCCTTTTTCCATAGAGAAGGCCTATCAAGGAGGATCTTACTAGCTTATTAATCATAAGAGAGAGCACTCAATTCTTCCAATCAATGGGCTCTACTAAAAAAATTTTATAAATCATGTTTCAAAATAATTATCATCAATAAAAATTCCATTTCGAATTCAGTCTCTTCCATGTTGAAAGGATTCTTGTTTATGAATCTTCCATGATTTATTTAGGGGGAACCCAAGTGGCATCCTATCCTTCATCGAGACAACACAAACAAAAACTACACACAAACATATAAAAAAACACATATCTTTTATCTCGAGATACTCTGAGTTGAGATAATGCCCCCAACAGTACTCACTCAGTAGCTGCTCTAGGTCTGCCTGATGTGCTACCTTGCTAGTGAGTCACACTAGTGGTTTTCTTGCTTTGGATGATGTAAGAACGTTACACTTTCCTTTCTTACTTGGGCACTGCACACCGACGAGCATCTTGTTAGTTTGGTAGGCCTTACTGCGGGGTCGGTAAGCTACCTCATGTCAGCTTCATTTAAGAGTATGTGAGTCTGCTATGCTTTCTTCTTGGATTAGCCTTCATGAGTATATTCAAGGCTTAATATAAGTCCCCTAATGGTGCCTTCCCTCCTGACTGCTTCAAGTCTGGGTCTAGTCCTTCTTCCAGGCTCCCCACTTAGTAGTCGCTCTAGGTCAGATAGCATCTACCCTACCAATGACAGACTATCCCGATGATCAGTTCTACTTAGAAATTTGTAAGCCTACACACTTTCTTTCTAGATTGATCATTGCACATCGATGGGCACCATAGGTTGGTTAGTTCTCACTATGCTGACGGATACACCACTCATGCTGATGGATACACCTTAGGTTGGTTGGTTCTTGCACCTTAGGATACACCACTCATTGAAGATGTAAGTTTGTTATGCTTTCTCCTTGAGTTGGCCATGGTACAAAGATAAGCTTTCTTTTCCAAGGCTCAAGATAATGCCCTTAGCAGCACCTCCCATGTGGGCACTATATTTGGATCACATTCATTGTGACCCAATTTAGAAACTACCTGAGTTACTATCGGATTGGATAGTTCTCCTTTCCTAGTAATCACCCTTGTGGTTGGAGAGTCCATCTTGTGGATGTGCAGATTCTCCCTTGGTCCAGTAAATCTAAGATAGGTAAAGGATGAGATAGCCCCTTCTCAGTGTGGTCCCTTGCACACCAACAGGGTCCATGCAAACATATAAATAAAATAGATATTCACTTGTGGATTAAGAGGACACCCTACTACCTTTTCCAAAGAAAATATTCTATCTTTAGAGGCGTGTGAAAACTCCCTATAAGAATCACCTGATTACTCTTGAGTTGATATAAGTTCTTTGCAACATTTACTCGGTAGCCCCTAAGTCTTGGATTTATTGTGCTTCAACAGTCACCCTAGCGGTTCCTATTTTAGATGATGTAAGTCTCCTCCTTCTTTCTAACATTGTTGCACCAAAGGCAACCCCTTAGGTTGGCTAGCTCTACTCCATAGCCAGTAAACTATCCTTTTGGATTTGTAAAGCAGTGGTAGGACAAGTCCAATACAATCCCTTCTCAGTGGGTCTATCACGCACTGACATGGTCCATAAAATAAATTTAACAAATTTGATTGAGCTCACATCCCCGGTGGATATGCCCTCAATCCAAAATCAAACTAAACCAAACAAACCATATCAAATCACATGAAATTAAGTTAAAATTATCGACTACTTTTGAGTTGACATAAGACCCACATTCACTCAGATTTGCCCAGGTTAGGTTGATTTATTGTGTATCCAACAAGTCACCCTAGCGTTGTTCCTCACTTTGGAAGAGGTAAGTTATGCCTTCTTCCTAGCATAGCCATTGCACCAAAGGCAACCCCGAGGTTGGCTAGCTCCCCTCAAGTAGACTATCCCTTTGGATTTGTAAACCTGAGGTAGGTCAAGTCTGATATAGCCCCTTCTCTCTGGGTCCATCGCACACCGATAGGGTCCATACATTAACTCAAATTAAATTAACCCCAATCTAATTTCTCCCAGTGGAGTTAAATCGGACCCTTCTCCCCAGTGGATCCCAAAATAATATATAAACAAGTCAAGCAAACAAATAAAATTCAAAACCAACCTCCCCAATGGAACCAAATTAAACTAACTCCCCTAGTAGAGTTTAAATCAAACAAGTCCAACCAAACTCTTATCCCCAATGGATACATCCCTAAACAAATCTATGAAATCAAACTAAAATCCCAATCTCTAACAGATAGTCCAAACATGCTTCCCTAGTGGAAGGTTCATATACCCGATCCCCAGGGGACTCGAGCCCATATCTTTAGCAGATATGCCTCCACATCAATTTAAGCAAAACAAATTAAAGTCAATTCAATCTTAATCCCCATTAGAATATAGATTCTTATTCCCAGTGGATCTTCTTTCCATAAATCATATAATCAAATCAAATTCAAACCTTATCCCCAGATTTTTTTCTTTATGTCCTCAACATAGACCCCTCACATGTCATGTCCAATGCATGTGTGATCCCCTAGCGGATCTTCCTCCATGTCCTTAACATGGAATTCTCATCTAATCTTATTTCTTTTCTTATGCACACCTTTAATACTTCAACCAAAAGCCTAACAATGTATTTGTTAAAATTACATTATCTTAACATTATAATCAATATTTTATGATTTGTGATGGTGCAAACTCAAAATAACTATACAATATCATGCTAAACATATTATAGTGTGAATTAACACACTATATTATATTATAATATATGATGTTATATTATAATTTATTATGATATAATATATTGTTTAACGTTAAACCTCATTAGAATCACTTAAAAGGAACAAATAACAAAATTTTCTCAAAATATGAATAATGTTCATTTTGGATGTAAAATTGTTATTTTCTATTAGAAATGGTACAAAATAGCATAATTTTGGTGTTGCTTCTTAGTGTGTGTGAATTTGGCCAAATTCTTCCTTCTCAACCTTCAAATTAACATTTTTGTGAGTTTTGACCAAATGTATTATAACAAAAGTAAAACATACTAAAATGTACAATAACATATATATATATATATATATATATATATATATATATATATATATATATATATATATATATATATATATATATATGAAGTTATATTGTCATGTACATTTTATTTTAAGATGCTTTCATATAACATATTATCTTACATTACATCTTAAAATGAATCACTTTAAGCAAAAAATTTATAAAATTTGGTTGAAAAATGAACATTTATTTTGGATGCAAAATTGCATTCTTTTGATTAAATGACACACCATAGCACACCCCCAATGATGTTCCCTAAAGCTTACCTTAAATTTGGCCAAATCCCATCATCTCAGCCTATAAATCAATATTTTTATTAATTATACCAGTACAAACACTACTACATCATACAATAACAAACTAAAATATGCTAAAAAATAAGTAGTAATACACAGTAGTATGCTATAATGTGTGATGCTACACTATGTTATGGTATCCTATATTATAATACACTATAACATATTATATTATATTATATTGCATATCACATCATAAGGGATTACTTAAGATAAAAAATCATAAAATTAGTCTAAATAATAAAAAACTATATATTTTAGTCGTATCACTTACATATTTTAAATTAAAATAATATATTATGATGCCATGCTCTACTTATTATGAATTTGGCCAAATTCCACCACTTTAAAGTCTAAATCAACATTTTATAAATAATGCTAGTGTAGGCTCATTTGCATGGTTGTAAAATACTAAAAGAATTTAATATGCAAAAAATATATGATATATGATGCTATACTATGCTACAACATATAATATTTATTTTGAACATCAAATCTTACTTTTAGACTACAAGTGGTGTAGCACACCTTTGGTACTACTAATTCCACTTCAAATTTAACAAATTTCATCATTTGATTTGTTAAATTAATATTTTATGATATATATTTATATATAGACTATAGGGCACAATACCATAATATACTAAAACATTTCAAAACATCTTATAACATCCAAAACACATAACTACATGCTTAAATTTATGATGCTACATTATACTATAATATATGGTGTTATAATATTATTTAGGGTTAGGGTTTAAGGTATTCAAATCTCTAATAGTCAGGGGAAAGTTTATTGAAGAAATTTTCTTTAGTTATCATATTTATGTTAGGATTAGGTCACTCTATAGATCTACTCTTAATGACATATTTATTCAAGGTTTAGGGTTTAGGATTTAGAGTAAGGATTTATGGTTAGTTTAGGGTTTAGGGTTTAGGGTTTAGGGTTTAGGGTTTTGGGGTTTAGGGTTTAGGGTTTAGGGTTTAGGGTTTAGGGTTATAGGGTTTAGGGTTTAGGTTTAGGTTTTGGGGTTTAGGGTTTAGAGTTTAGGGTTTAGAGTTTATGACTTATAATTTAGGGTTTAGGGTTTAGGGTTTTTAAGGTTTAAAGTTTAAGGTTTAAGGTTTAGGGTTTAGGGTTTAGGTTTTAGTTTATTTTAGGTTTAGGTTTAGGTATTATTTATTTTAGTTTATTTTATTTTAGTTTTGGTTTAGGTTTATCTTATTTTGTTTATTTTAGGATTAGCTTTTTTTTAAGTTTAGGGTTTAAGTTTTGTTATTTATTTTTAGGTTTTACTTTTAGGTTTATTTTTTAGGTTTAGATTTTATTTAGTTTTATTTTATTTTATTTTATTTTAGGTTTATTTTATTTTAATTTTGTTTATTTTATTTTATTTTGGTTTTTTATTTTTAGGTTTATTTTATTTTTTAATTACATTTTAATTTTAATTTATGTTATTTTATTTTACTTATTATTATTTTATTATTTTTATTTTAGAATTTGGTTTAAGTTTAGGTTTAGGTTTAGCTTTTAATTTAATTTTATTTTTTTGATTTTATTTAGGATTATGTTTTTTATTTATTTTATTTTTAGGTTTTACTTAGTTTAGGTTTAGGTTTTTAGGTTTTTAGTGTTTAGGGTTTACTGTTTAGGGTTTGTGGTTTAGGGTTTAAAGTTTAGGGTTTGTAGATTTTGGGGTAAATGATTTAAGGTTTTAAGGTTTAGGATTTTAAGGTTTTAAGGTTCAGGGTTTAGGGTTAATGGTTTTAGGGTTTAGGGTTTAAAGTTTAGGGTTTAGGGTTTAGGGTTTAGGGTTTTAAGGTTTAGGTTCAATGTTTAGGGTTTAGGGTTTAAGGTTATAGCTTTTTTAAAATTAAGTAAACTAATAGGTTTTGGTATATTTAGTTTATATTTTATTTATTTTAGTTTATTATATTTTTTGATTTTATTTAGGTTTATTTTTATTTTTATTTTATTTAGTTTATTTATTTTAGGTTTATTTATTTTAGTTTTGGTGCTTAATTTTAGTTTATTTTTTTATGTTTAGGTTTAGCTTTTGGTTTATTATTTAGTTTAGTTTCATTTTTATTTTGTTTTTTAGGTTTAGGTTTTATTTTTAATTTTAATTTTTTCATTTAGGTTTAGGTTTTAGGTTTTAATTTTGGTTTATTTTTAGGTTTTATTTTTTAGTTTAGGTTTAGGTTTATTTTTACTTTATTTTGTTTTATTTAAGATTTAGGTTTAGGTTTAAGTTTAGTTTATTTTAAGTTTAGGTTTAGGTTTTATTTATTTTAGTTTAGGTTTAAGTTTATTTTATTTTTATTTTAGTTTAGGTTTTTTTTAACTTTTGGTTTAGGTTTTTTATTTTTTATTAATTTTAGGTTTATTTTTTTAGGTTTAGGTTTTATTTAGTTTTTATTTTAGATTTATTTTATTTTAATTTTAGGTTTAGTTTTTATTTTATTTAGGTTTTTTTATTTCCTAGTTTATTTTAAATTTTTATTTATTTTCTTTTAGTTTAATTTTTAATTTTTAATTTATTTTGTTTTTATGTTTAGGTTTAGGTTTAGGTTTTAGTTTAGGTTTTTATTTTATTTGGTTTAAATTTTTTATTTATTTATTTTTTTAGCTTTTACTTTGTTTAGGTTTAGGTTTTTAGCTTTTTAGGGTTTAAGGTTTAGTGTTTAGAGTTAGTTGAGGGTTTAGGGTTTAAGGTTTAGGGTTTAAGGATTAAGGTTTAGGATTTAGGGTTTATGGTTTAGGGTTTAGGTTTTAGGGTTTATGGTTTAGGGTTTATGGTTTTAGGGTTTAGAGTTTAGGGTTTTTAGGGTGTAGGTTTTAGGTTTTTTTGTTTTTGGTTTTTTGTTAATAGAGAACAAATTCAGATTCAATATTTCATCATTTTTATTTCATCGACCAAGTAACACACAAAGTTTTCTAAGACATAAGTGAGGACATAGATAAAAAATGAGCACGCATAGTGCAAATCAAAAACCCTAGATAATTAGAACCATCTATATTGTAAAGACAGTTCCATAAGTAGCAGATTGGATAGACTCTTCTTCAGTTTCTTTAGTTCCCATCAGACCACCATAGCCTCTAGAATAGGTAGATCCACGATCATATGCCCGATCACTCCCTCCCCACCACACACCTCCGTTGTTCCTCCTTCCTCCATAATCACCACTGCTCTAACCACCACCTCCATGACCACCAACACCTCCAAATCCCCCACCACCACTATTTTTTTGACTTATTTAGTTACCTTAGGTTTAGGTTTAGGGTTTGGGTTTATTGTTTAGGGTTTAGGGTTTAGGGTTTAGGATTTAGGATTTAGGTTTAGGGTTTAGTGTTAAGGTTATGCTTTTAGGGTTTAGGGTTTATGGTTATGGTTTAGGGTCTATGGTTTAGGGTTCAGGGTTTAGGGTTTAGGGCTTTTTAAGGGTTTAGGGTTTAGGGTTTTAGGTTAGTTTGGGTTTAGGATTTACGGTTTAGGATTTAGGGTTTGTAAAACAGTTGGTTTAGGTTTATTTCATTTATTTAGTTTATTTTATTTTTTATTTTTATTTAAGTTTATTTTTTATTTTTTATTAGTTTAGTTTATATATTTTAGGTTTATTTAATTTAGTTTATGTTTTTTATTTTAGTTTCTTTTATAGGTTTAGGTTTAAGTTTAAGTTTATTTTTTAGTTGAGTTTTATTTTTATTTAATTTTTTTGTTTTAGGTTTTATTTTTTATTTTTAGGTTTAGGTTTAGGTTTTAGGTTTTTATTTTAGGTTTATTTTTAGGTTTTATTATTTAATTTAGGTTTAGGTTTATTTTTAGTTGATTTTTTTTATTTAGTTTAGGTTTAGGTTGAGTTTAGTTTATTTTAGGCTTTGGTTTTATTTTATTTATTTTAGTTTAGTTTATTTTTTTAGGTTTTAGTTTATTTTATTTATTTATTTTATTTTATTTTAGGTTTAGGTTTGTTTTAGTTTACTGCTTAGGTTTATTTTTTATGTTTAGGTTTTTATTTAATTATTATTTGATTTCATTTTATTTTTTATTTTATGTTTAGTTTTATTTATTAAGATTTCTTATTCTTAGGTTTATTTTATTTTAATTTAGTTTTTTGGTTTTCTTTATTTTATTTTATTTTAATTTTAATTTAATTTTATTTTTATGTTCAGTTTAGTTTAGGTTTTTATTTTATTTAGGTTTAGGTTTTTTTATTTATTTTATTTTTAGGGTTTAATTAGTTTATGTTTAGGTTTTAAGGTTTTTAGGGTTTTGGTTTATGGTTTAGGGTTTAGGGTTTAAGGTTTTATGATTTAGGGTTTAAAGGTTTAGGGTTTGGGGTTAGGGTTTAGGGTTTAGGGTTTAGTCTTTAGGCTTTAGGGTTTACGATTTAGGTTTAGGGTTAGCTTAGGGTTTAGGGTTAGTTTAGTGTTTAGCTTTTAGGATTTTGGGTTTCAACTTTAGGGTTTAGGGTTTAGGGTTTAGGGTTTAGGGTTAGGGTTAGGGTTTAGGGTTTAGAGTTTAGGGTTTAGGGTTTTTTAGGGTTTAGGTTTAGAGTTGTAGGTTTAGGGTTTAGGGTTAGTTTTAGGGTTTAGGGTTTAGGATTTAGGGTTTAGGGTTTAGGGTTTAGTGTTTATTTAAAAAAACAAAATTAAGTAAACCGGTAGGTTTAGGTTTATTTAGTTTATTTAGTTTATTTTTTATTTTTGTTTTGTTACATTTTTTATTTTTATTTAATTTGGTTTATTTATTTTAGGTTTATTTATTTTAGTTTGTTTTTTAAGTTTAGGTCTAGGTTTAGGATTATGTTTATTTTTTTAATTCATTTTTTTTTTTAGGTTTAGGTTTTATTTTTTTATTTTAGGTTTATGTTTAGGTTTTCAATTTATTTTTTAAAGTTTAGGTTTTAGGTTTTTATTTTAGGTTTATTTTTAGGTTTTATTTTTTAGTTTAGGTTTAGGTTTATTTTTAGTTTATTTTATTTTATTTAGTTTAGGGTTTAGGTTTAGTTTATTTTAGGTTTAAGTTTTTATTTTAGTTTAGGGTTTAGGTTTTTTTTAATTTTTTAATGTTTTATTTATAGGTTTGTTTTAAGTTTAGGTTTTATTTACTTTTTTTTTTATTTTATTTTATTTTATTTAGGTTTATTTTATTTTTATTTTATGATTAGTTTTTTTTAGGTTATTTATTCTTAGGTTTATTTCATTTTTTAGTTTAGGTTTTATTTATTTTAGTTTAGTTTATTTTAGTTTAGGTTTAGCTTTATTTCATTTTTTTTATTTTAGGTTTAGGTTTTTTTTTGTTTAGGGTTTAGGTTTTATTTTTCTTTATTTCTTGGTTTATTTTTTATGTTTAGGCTTTTATTTATTTTTTATTTTATTATATATTAGGTTTATTTTATTTTTATTTTAATGGCCTCAGAGGTGTGAAAGAGAGAGATATGAGCTAGATGGATAAGGTTTGTGTGAAGGGGAAAATCGAACTTTGGCTGAGAGAAGGAAGAAGAACAAGAATTTTAGTTTCATAATTTTTATAAGAAAAGCATAATCAAAGGGATTTTGAATTTTTGTTTTTAGCGCATTGAAATGCTGTTTAGGAAAATAACCTAATTAATTACTTCATAAATATGTATGAATTTTAATTTAATTCTAATATATTCTAATTATTAAAACTGAATTCATGTATGTTTAAATAAATATCTAATTTGATATACCCTCATTTCTTGTGCATTCGATTTATGTGATATTGCCTCAAAATTCATGTGAATTTTGTTGAAACTAATCCCATATAATATGGGTGTTGTTTTTGGTCAAATTCATCATTCCAAACTTAACAACACATATGTATTGTGATCTGAGGTCATTCGAGCGATTTTGACGTTGATCGAGATGACTTTGGTCTTTATTTATGCGATATCGCATCCGTGACTTGTCATTCACACAACACTAGGTAGAAGCAATTTTGGGCAGTTTCGGTGACATCGGTGCAGTCCATTTCATAAACGAAGCGTGTATGGATGATGTCAATGCCCTTTGACTTCAACATGTGTGAAATCGCACCTACGATTCATATTATTTGCCAGGTCATTTTTGGTGACACAAGGGGTCCATTCTAGACAATTTCATCATCCTAAATGCATCGACGTGATCTATT
This sequence comes from Cymbidium sinense, assembly GCA_021442155.1. Lineage (NCBI taxonomy): Eukaryota > Viridiplantae > Streptophyta > Magnoliopsida > Asparagales > Orchidaceae > Cymbidium > Cymbidium sinense. Next base: position 53,516,363 of record CM038218.1, read on the forward strand.
TTATGAGCAAAGGACATTTTGATCGATTTTGATCACGATTGAGGCTTTTAACCCCGATTTTTGTAACATTGCATCAGGTGTCCATCGATTTCTCCACATCTATTTAGCCTAACTCATGTAATGTGTGTGCAGGTCAACATCGATATAGTATAATTAAAACTTAAATGATAATGAAATTGAAATATTTGGAGAAGTTCAATGAGGATTTAAAACCATATAAAATAATGAGCAATTGTAATTTAATTTTCACAATTTGCATTTTTTGAAGTGCCAAATTTGAGCAAATTCAAGCTCACTAATCAAATCAATATTGAATTATTTAGATTAAATAAGAACTAACTAAAGTACTAAAGTAAGAAATTATACTTGGTTCAAGTAGACAACTTCTTGAAGAATTAGGGTTGCCACGCACTTCTCACAAGATAAAGAAATTTCATTCAATCCAAAATATGTTATTTTCCTCAAAACATCATTTATGGACTCCTCATTCCCTAGATTAGGATATATTGTTAGCATAGAATCCATTCAATTCAAGTTCTTTTTTTTTCCAGACATTTGAGCCAATTTAATGGCAAACTCACACACAACACAAATGCAAGTTTTAAATCTAAGACTTTTTGGTTAAAATGCTAAGCTCTCAATCACTAGGCTAAGGTTGCTTTCAAAATTCAAATTAAACTCAAAAGACAAAATTAATTCCAACTCAATCATTGAGTCTTATCGAAAGCAGACAAAATCATTAATTCCAACATGGAAAATGGAGTAGTGGAAGGGAATCAAGTAGGAGGGCGCTTCTATGTGGGGCTCTTGGAGAATCAAGTAGGAGGGAGCTTCTATGCGGGGCTCTCAGATTGTGCGATTGGGGATGGCACGAGAGGTGTGAGCGAGAGATATGAGCTAGATGGATAAGGTTTGTGTGAAGGGGAAAATCGAACTTTGGCTGAGAGAAGGAAAAGATCAAGAATTTTAGTTTTCATAATTTCTATAAGAGAAGCATAATCAAAGGGATTTTGAATTTTTTTTTTAGAGCATTGAAATGTTGTTTAGGAAAATAACCTAATTAATTACTTGATAATATGTATGAATTTTAATTTTATTCTAATATATTCTAATTATTAAAACTGAATTCATGTATGTTTAAATAAATATCTAATTTGATATACCCTCATTTCTTGTCACATTTATGTGATATTGCCTCAAATTCATGTAAATTTTGTTGAAACTAATCCCATATAATATGGGTGTTGTTTTTGGTCAAATTCATCATTCCAAACTTAACAACAAATCTGTATTGTGATCTGAGGTCATTCGAGCGATTTTGACGTTGATCGAGACGACTTTAGTCTTTATTTATGCGATATCGCATCCGTGACTTGTCATTCACACAACGCTAGGTAGAAGCAATTTTGGGCAGTTTCGGTGACATCGGTGCAGTCCGTTTCATAAACGACGTGTGTATGCATGATGTCAATGCCCTTTGACTTCAACATGTGTGAAACCGCACTCACGCATTCATATTATTTGTCGTCATTTTGGACAGACACGATGGGTCCATTCTAGACAATTTCATCATCCTAAATGCATCGACGTGATCTATTTTATGAGCAAAGGACATTTTGATCGATTTTGATCACGATTGAGGCATTTTAACCCCGATTTTTGTAACATTGCATTAGGTGTCCATCGATTTCTCCACATCTGTTTAGCCTAACTCATGTAATGTGTGCGGTCAACATCGATATAGTATAATTAAAACTTAAATGATAATGAAATTGAAATATTTGGAGAAGTTCAATGAGGATTTAAAACCATATAAAATAATGAGCAATTGTAATTTAATTTTCACAATTTGCATTTTTGAAGTGCCAAATTTGAGCAAATTCAAGCTCACTGATCAAATCAATATTGAATTATTTAGATTAAATAAGAACTAACTAAAGTACTAAAGTAAGAAATTATACTTGGTTCAAGTAGACAACTTACTGAAGAATTAGGTTGCCGCACTTATGCCACATTACAAGGAATCACACTTCTCACTTTCACAATATTGAGAATAAGATAAAGAAATTTCATTCAATCCAAAATATGTTATTTTCCTCAAAACATCATTTATGGACTCCGCATTCCCTAGATTAGGATATATTGTTAGCATAGAATCCATTCAATTCAAGTTCTTTTTTTTTTCCAGGCATTTGAGCCAATTTAATGGCAAATTCACACACAACACAAATGCAAGTTTTAAATCTAAGACTTTTTGGTTAAAATGCTAAGCTCTCAATCACTAGGTTAAAGTTGCTTTCAAAATTCAAATTAAACTCAAAAGACTAAATTAATTCCAACTCAATCATTGAGTCTTATCCAAAGTAGACAAAAAAACTTTTATTCGGTCAGTGTAAGATCACAAAGTTTAAGTCTAGAGTCATCTTGTCTGCTATTGCAGTCCACAGTTAGCGCACCACATCCCTTGGGTGGACAATTGAAAGTGATTTGTGCAACTCCCTACTGCAGAAATAGACCATTCTTCACTTGATAATTGAAAAAGTGATAAATCCAGCTGCCACCGTGCAAAGCCAACAACTTTACAACGAAGCCCCTCCCAAGCTCCACCGCCTAAATTTGCATCATAGGATTTTTCTATCAGTTACATCTCTCTTCAATGATTAAGGATAGGTATTAAATGAATTTGATTAGGGAAATATCTAATTTTATGATTTATGGTAGAAGCAAGGCTTTGATTGAGTTTTGAACTGCAGGTCATGCGCTATTATGATTTTTTTTTTATTACCATAAGGTTCTCTTGTTATAGTTCTCATTAAAATGCTTCAAAAACATTTTTCTGTCTGTCGTTGAACCCACGGAGACTTACTGGTTATAGTATATGCACACACAGGTCTTATAAGGAGCCTAGCAACTCTTTTCTAGTAATAGCTACTAAGAGTGGAAACTCTGTACTAAAGCTTACAATGATAAGTTGAAGGAAATGTGCTTTTGCAGTTTAGTTGATTACTTTGGAAAACCTTCCAGCTTGGTCTGTTATATATATTTATTTATTTATTTCTTTGCCTTCATTAAATTCTCAAAGTAGCGGCACGCTCAAATATATAAATTTGCTAGTTCATTATTTTTCTTGTGCAAGGAATTAGTTCTGTAATTACACAAATTTTGTGTGGTTTGTATAATAATCCCAAAATGGCCATCTTCTTCTAAAAATAAGCAAACCTGAAGTGCAAATTTGCTCTTTAAGTAGTTTTTTTTTTCATTCTTTTTATTGAACAGTGAAGATAGTCGCTCTGAAATGAAGTCCTGAAATTATTGATAGCTGAAGGAAGATTCTTTTGTGTCACTTCTGTATCCTACCTTCTCATTTGTTCATGAGGAAAAAGCTTGACTTGAGTTGGCCAAGCTTCAAATTCATTCTTCTAGAGATGTGAATCTTCTTCTTGCTCTTCAGACCACATACGAGAATTTTCGATACAGAACTGATCGTAGACGCAATGTCTACGACCGGGGTTGCCTGAACAACTTCATGGAGGTATTCTGCACTCAAATTAAGCCCTCGAGGAATGACTTACGCGCCTTCGTGCCAGAAGAGGCACCGAGGCTGACTACAAATGTACGCCCCGCAGAACCTGAAGATGATTTAGGGAGCTACCATCGTTCAAAAGTAGAAGATGACCTTGATATTGGTGGGGACCTGCTGAAGATCTCCCAATGACGGAACATTGAGGAGTTTGACGAGGAGATTGGCCGGAGAAATGATAGTGGGAAGGCTGGAACCGTTTCCGAGTTAGAATTTGGTTCTGATTTGGATAAGCAGCTTCCTGTTACTGGAACTGACATTCCCATTACAAGAGCTGATGCTAGGAATTCAAGCTGGGGAAGAAGAAGCAGCAACTGGGAGATATCACCTGAAATCTTCATGAAGAACTCTTCTGCTTTATGGAGTGGCAGCAATGACCGAAGAGAAGTTAGTAGGGGAAAGAAAAGAATGAATGCTGAACAGAACCGTGTTATTATCTGGAGAGAAGAATGAAGGATTTGAAGGCCATAAGTAGATCGATTACATCCCCTGATCTATTATTTCATTTTATTTCCCTTTTAGATGTTTTGAATGATTCTTTCTGTGAATTAAAAGCGTGGATCTCCAAGGCAGTTCTGTAGCTTATTATTTTTTTTTCCCCTTTGCATTTTTTATGTACTTACAGTTTGTTGTGCCTTAGTTAATTGTTCTAACTTTCAAAATCATGTGTTGTAATGTGTCTTCTTTCTCCTGCTTGTAGCATTGTTTGAGATGATATGATTAAGTGGTCGATGAATATCTTATATTTTAGAACTAATATATATTAGTTATAAATTATTATGTATTATTATGTATTGATGTATATTTAAATATTTTGTATTATTGTGCAAGTAATGCACATCAATATATAGTAATATATGACAGTTTATAATCAATATGTAGTAATAGTATATTGAATGAGTATCATGTGACATTCAGGGCTGAGAATGATCCGATTTTGAGTCGATCCAGGACTGGCTCGAAATCAGCTCGAATGTATTTTATGATGGTTCGAATTCGGATCGTAGCTCGTAGACATTGCTTTCGAGCCAGCTCGGATCAAATGTGAATCGAGCTCGATCCGACTCGAAAGCAATTTGAGCCAGCTCGGATCGAATGTGAATCGAGCTTGATCCCGAGCATTCGAGCATTTCGTTTTGATGGTTTAGTTCAATTTGGACTTTTGGCTCGAAATTAAAAGCAGTGGCTCGTTTTTTGATTTAAGTAACTTAATACAGAAAGAAAAAAATCACATAAATTGAAATTTGCTTGAATTTATTGTATAAAATTGAAATTTATATCAATATAATAATTATATTATACATATTTAATTGTGTTTAGCCAATACAAAAAAATCAAGTTTATAAAAATATAAATAAAAGACAATAGCGCCATTATAATCATCTTCAAGTATTTGCAATATATACAAATTTCTATATTCCACTTGTAGACTCTAGGTTGCTGAGGCCATCTAATAGCGTGATTAAAATAAAAAAGCTCCAAAATAGATTTGCAATGAGAGCCACCAATGATGGATCAGAATTTTTTGTTGGAAGAAATATTAGAGAAGTAGCACCAAATCTGCAAGCATTTAAGTAAAAGAGTTAGCACAAATAATTAACAAAGCAATACATATCGAATAAAATGAGTGAATTATAGAAGATCTAAAAAGAGCAGGCTCAAGCTCAGTCACACAAATTTGAGGCAGTCACAAACATAAGCATCCAAACTTCAAATGAAGGGTTACATCACGAGTGCTACTACCAACCAAAAGATAAGTGAAATCATCCCATCCTTCATAGCCTACATACACGAGGTGGAACAACTTTCATTTGGAGAAGTTGATATGGTCTTTAATATCTACACAATAGAAAGAATGTAGCATAGATCGGAATGGTAAAGGGATGCCATCTACCCCATATAAGATATGTATCACCAAATAATACCCACAAGTCATGAGAATGCACAGCCAACAAAATCCCAAACCAGCTGAAAATTCTGGGCACATCTACCATGCTGAAAATTCTGGGCACATCCACCATAAAGACTAAGCAGTTGCTAGGACCAAAGCTCACAATATGGGAAGAAAGACTAAGCATAGATAAAACGAAGGCAAAAGTAGGACCATAGTTGAGAAGGTCGTTCATAAAAAGAACATGCAAAGATCCAGAAACAATGATATCCAGGAGAACGAAGACTAACATCAAGAATATTAGGAAGCAAGGCAACCCTCCAAGCGAGAAAGGGTGAGGTTCAACCAAGAAATGAAAATCCCAGCAGATAGAAACCAAAAAAGAAGAATGGGAAAGTAAGTAGTCGGTTCCAAATGTAGACTCGAAAAGATCAAGAAAATTATAATAAAGAATATACTCTTTTGGCCAAATCAGCCAGCTAGAGCTCCTAATCCAAGCGACCCGACAGAGTCCACCCTATGAGCCACCAAGAAAGAATTCAAACATTAGACTTTGAACCATCGGGATGAAAGATAGAAAGAGTTATCGGTCATAAACAATAAAAAATCCCAAGAGAAAATAGGCAACAACCAATTGAAATCCAAGGACGAGAATCCAATTTAAATAGTCAATACAACATCCAAAAATAGAAGAAAAAAAACCCTTTAGAATCACAAATAATCACCTAGAACATTTTATGCGCATTTTATATTCAGAGCCACTCCAAATACAGAAGGATTCATAACCTAGAACATTCAACTATTAAAACCTAAATCAACTAATGAAAATATTTAGGCATTAAAATTTATCCATATTTATGCATGGACCATACCAACTTACATGTTTCACGCTTAACTTTTAATTTTTAACTTCTTGAAGAGCACTTGCATTGCAAAAACCCACAATAATCTCATTTTCTTAGGTAAAGAAACAAAAAAGCTCTACATTAACACCATTTTAAGTCTCATACTCTCATACAGCCAATAGTCATACCCCATACAGGTTTATGCTAGAAAATAAGCCATTCTTCTTTACAAAAACAAAAAGTCATTGGCCCATCAACATTATCTTACAAGTTATATTTTCAGTCCACACTTATAATAGGATTGAAAATTTTATGAAGGCAATAAAACCCATAAATTAATTAGGATTGTGAAAGTCCACACTTACATCATCTTATAATTTATCTGAGATCAATAGGATTGGAAATTTTATGAAGGCAATAAAGTTTTCTTTGAAGAAATGAGAAAGAAATAAATGTTGAGGGATAAATTCTACAAAGTTTTAAACCTGAATTGTAGCTTAAGTATATCAGCCGACAACCATATACAATAATACAACAATATAAGTGCAAAAAAATTTGCAGCTTTAATACTTTAAATTATACAAATTTTTCAGCATATCATATCCATATTGAATAACATGTCAAGACTCAAGAGGTGTATTTACTTATTAGTGGAGCTGAATCGGTGATACACAAGAAATCAAGAATCATCTCTTCATAAGTCATAGATTTTTTGCCTTATTATCTCACATTCATCCATAAATGTGAGAATGGACATGAAATATGATATTGTTCTTTTTCCAGAAGTTGAGTCAAAGAATAAACATACTTCACTTATAATAGATGATAATACATTGATTGTGTTGATCGGCTTTGAGCCTTTGAGAGTGTCGTCAAGACTCAAGAGTAATTAAGATATGATCAAATGAATAATGAAATTATAATATATAAAAACAAATAACTAACGAACATCTATGCCATAAACTAACCTTAAAATTCGATATTGCTTCTTTATGCGTAGAAATGATTAAATGAGACTTGACAAAGAAACAAACCAAGGCGGTTTAATAAATAACAAGTTGCAAAGTTAAGAAATAACAATAACTCTACCACAAAGAAAAAATGCCACAACACATCTGTGCATTTACTTCTCAGAGATTTGTAAGAAATAAAGCACGATTCACGGAATCACGAATCGAGATTGCGAGAAAACTTGAGGAGATCTGAGGTGAGGACCGAAGAGGCGAAGAGGCGAAGAATTGAGAATCGTTCTTAGCCCTTTCTCAAGAGTGAAGCCACATACAAGATAAGGCGAGAATGAGAGAAAGAATTCAAAGAAGTCACGGTCCTCATGGAGTCAGATTCTGGCGTCGAGCGTTGGAATTTGAAAGGGTAAAACGAACCGTATATCAAGCGTTCACCTTTGATCTCATGGTGGACTGGAGAGCAGAGAAGGAGAATCACCATTCCATGATGCCGTGATTTTCCGCGCATCGTATTCAGCCGTTCAAAAAAATTGAGCGAGCGATTTAACTACGGATTGGCTCGAACTTAAAACCGAGCCAACAATTGGCACATGGCTCGGCTCGTTAGCTCGATTGAACGATTCGAGCTAAAAGCCGACTTTAGATCGATCTTCGAGCAAATTTCGATCTAGTGAGATAGTCGAAAATAAAGCTACATCCAAACTCCGCAATAATTTCTAAGAATCAATCATACTTAAAAGCGCTTCAACAAACCGCAAAACCTTGAAGCGAAGCTTCACCATCTTGCCGTTGATCCCATCATCAATATGATGGAAGGCGGTTGTTTCATGCTTTCATGGCGATCAACAAGGCGATAATGCTTCTGAATCTATGATTAGCTCTCCGTCCTCAGGTGTCGTCATCTTCAGTGCTTCAGGCGATTTCAACTATGGTTACGATGTATGAAGAAAGGGGGTTCCTCTGCGATGCTCTTCTTGCCATTATAATATTTATTAATACTAATTACTAATGAACTAGATGCAAATAATAACTGTTTATCGCAATCATCAAATGGTTGAAAATCAACTAATAAAGTTCAAATTTAACATAAGCTTTCTATTCTTCTTTGGAAGCACAAATCAATATCCAAATTAAAATGCAAAAAAAAAAACATATGAGCCTAATTAAGTTCAACAACAACAACAACAACGAAGCCTTAATCCCACTAGGTGATTGCTACATGAATCCTTCGTCTCCATTGTGTCCTGTGTATTATTAAATTCTCATTTAATTAGTATACTAAGATCATTTTTATACATCTTAACCAAGTCTTTTTAGGTCTATACCTTTCTTAACATAAGGAAAATCTAATGCATCTACTCTCTAATGGTCATGGACTAGGCGCTTTATGTGGCCAAACCATCTAAAAGCTCTCCTAATCTTATCTATCCTGGAGCTACTCAACTTTTCCCGAACATACTCATTTTGCATTCTATCTCAGGGTAAAACCACTCATCCACCGGCATCCCTCATCTGTAACACTTAACTTACTCTTATGTTTCTCTTTTGTTGGCCAACATTGCACCATAAGTCATTGCGGTCTTACCACCATCTTATAAAATTTTCCTTAAGTTTAAGTGGAACTTTTCTATCACATAATAGGCGATGCATTCCTCCACTTCAACCATCCAACTTGAATTCTACTAATAATATCTCCATCTATTTCACCATCATTTTGAACAATAGAGCCTAAATATGATCACTCTTATTAATGACTTGATCACCTAAAGTCACAACACTACCACTAAAATTTCTACAACTAAAATTACACTCCATATATTGGGTTTAGATCACTTAATGAAAACCTTTAGACTCAAAGTTGACCTCCATAATTCAAGTTTTTTGGACTCCTCTAGTCTTATCACAAGAAGAATGTCATGCAAAAGCATACAGGTACATCTTCTTGTAAATGCCTGGTAAGAACATCCATAACTAAAGTAAAAGATAAGGGCTTAATGTTGATCCTTGATGTAATCCAACTGAAATAGGAAAATATTGTCAATCCTCCTTGTGTTTGGACACAAGTGGCGACTAGTATACATATCCTTAATGACTTGAATATAACCAATATTAACTTCTTTTTGTTCTAGAACTCTCCAAAGAACATCTCTTGAGACTTTATCATAAGCTTTCTCATCAATAAATATCATATGTAGATCCTTTTTTATTTCTATGCTTCTCCATCAAACCTCTTAACAAATGTATAGCATCCATAGTAGATCTACACGGCATGAAACCAAGCTGAGAAACTTACGTATCACATCGTAATCTATGCTCAATTACTCTCCCATATTTTAATGTATGGCACATTAACTTAATTCCTCTATAATTTGCACAATCTTGTGCATCACCTTTATCTTAAATATAGAACCAACAAACTCTTTCTCCACTCATGGCATCTTTTAGTCTTTAAAATAACATTAAAAAGATTTGTAAGCCAAGAAATTCCTTGATCTCCTAAACATTTCCACACATTATTGAATATTATCGGTCTCTTGCTTTTCCACATTTCATTTTCTTTAAAGCTTCTTAACTTATTTATCTGACGATAAAATGAAATTCTATTTTGTTTAGGGTATTAAGGTTGCTAAAATCAATCGTTTTAGATCCTTCATTGAAAAGTTTATTAAAATACCTCATCCATTTTTTTATTTTCATATCTTTTCTAAGAAAAGCACTTTATTATTTTCATCCTTAATACTCCTCATGACTATGTCTTTACTTCTCCTATCTCTTTGGTTGGCTAACATACATACATCTTTCACCTTCTTTGGTATCTAATATTATATAAATCACTAAAGCTAAATTTTTGCATCATATATTGCTTTCTTAGAATCTCTGGTTTTATATCTTTCCCAATTCTCAGTTTTACATCTAAACCAAGTTTTATAACAATGCTTTTATTTCTTATCTTTTCTTGCACACTCGACTCCACCAAATATTCTTATTAAAAAAGCTTTTCCTTTTGATTCGCCAAGCACATTTTAGCAACTTGTTTAATACTTGATACTTTTCATGTTAGCTTCCTTATGAACATCCCAAACTTTAATTTCTTGTAACTTGCTCTTAAAATATTTTTATTTGTGTTCTTTAAGTGTCCCCATCTAATCTAGGACAATAATTAGTTTATTTTTCTCTTACAACCTTTCATCTTAAAATCTAAAACTAATTTGATGTTGGGTAAAAATTTCACTTGGAATGACCACAATCTTTACAATCTAACGATCTATTTTCTTATCAAAAAAATAATCAATCGTGTTTTACTAGATCCATTTTTATAAGTAATAATATGTTCATCTCTTTTCTTAAATAAAGTATTAGCTACAAAATCATAAGCTAAGGCAAAATCTAATATAGTATTCTTCATTAGTCACTCCTATAACCACCATGAATACTTTTAAAATCTTAACTCTATGTCCATTTAAATCTCCCCATAAATACTTTTCTTAGTATCTTTTGTATTAATCCCTAATTCATTCCAAAATTTTTCTTTTGAACTTACCTCAAATACTTGAGAATAAACACTTATAACATAATCTTAGTATCAACAATAATCTTTAAAGTATAATTCTTCTCCACATTATTAATACTTATAACATTATCCTTACTTTATCTATAATCACACACACCATTTCTAGTTCTTTTGAATACCAAAGTTTAAAACCTATATCAATCTCTATATTCTTGACCCATTTAGTTTCTTGAACACATAAAATATTTATCTTTCTATGAACCATAATATCTATTAATTCCATTAATTTACTTGTAAAATTTTATATTGATCAACCTAATTCTAGTTTCATGGATTCTTTTGAGATCGTCCATAATGTATTGTTATTTAATATAGATTTACTCTGTTTATTTTCCGTATTCAAACATCATTCTTTATCAATGATTTAAGGATTATGTCATAATTATTTAGACAAATTTCTGTATATATAGCATAATCCACTTTTGCATATTAATAATTTTAATTAAGTTCAAGAAGAAATAAAATCCATTACTGATACAAAATAAGAACAAATTGCTATTTGACAACCAGACCATGGAATACCATAACTTTCCCATAGTCCCTCCTAGAAGGTGATCAAAATCCACCCACTACACATTACTTCTCTCGCTCTAGAAAGCAAGGCCACAATGCGTCATGTGCACGAGCACCAACGTCGTCGGAGATAAAGATAACCAATGTGGCTATTGATGTTTATGACCTCAACAATCTAGGCATAAGTTTGAAGCGGAGAAGGAGGAAGCGGTAGCGGTTATCGTTATCTTATTTTTGTTAGCATTGCTGTAATTCTTGTAGATTATGTAGGCATTATTTTTTAAGAACTCTCTTTTGCATATACCATTATATACAAATGGAGATATTATTCAGACATTTATATTTATTTTATTAATGTTACTTATCAAGAGATCACTCGTCTCATTAATATTTTAATTTTAAAATATCTAATAAAAACCAGTCAATACATTAAAATATCTTGATACTAAAAAATTTGGCTTCATAATATTAGTTGTTTAACATATTGATTTTTTTAATTTTTATTTATGAATTATATACCTTGGGCAAGGAGGTTCGGTGATCAGACTGTAAGCTGGGAGAGAGAGTAGGTCAATTCTGGGACGGAGCGAAGCCCAAATATTGATGAGTAAATAAGCAAGGCACTGGCGGAACTGGGTCGCTTGGTGAGCTGCCACCACGGGACTATTTTTGTGGAGTAGGATTTCCAATAGGCCTGTGGACCATCTCTTGTACTGGGTTAGGCTTGCTGGGCCGCCTGTCGGCGCAGATCCAAGAAATCCTGGTGGGTCGGGATTGAAGAAGGCTGACTTCCAGCCCATGGAATGAATTCGTAGCCCGGTCAAAACGTCTTCTGTCATGGATCCATAGACCCATCCTATCTATTTACAGACATTGCAAAAGCCTAATAATTAATAAGACATTTTTTTCCATAAAATATACCATCATATAATTATACCACTATATCTATATATATATATATAAGAATCTTTTGATTTTACTGTTAAATCCTGGAAATTTTAATTTATTAGCATAAGCATATAACTAATTACCTCTTTACCAAATTGTATTTTGTTGAAGGTGGATGATCTTACTATTTATTCTTTGAAAGATCGGTAAAGAAAATCTACTTCTTGTATAATTATCTTTTAGGCTTGAAAACTAAGGTTTAAAATATTCTTTAACTCTTTGGAAGAGTACATTTATACACAATATTTAAATAAAACATAAGAAAAAGAACTTTAATTCAAATAAATTATTTTTGGAAATGAGGTCATGGATATTAGGGGTTTGCATTATTTGGTTTTAACCAAAAAAAATCAAATGACAAGTTTTTTGAATAATTTGATTTTTGAACTTAGTAATTTGGATTTTGATTTTAATTAATGAAAACTTTGGTTTTTAGTTTTTGGATAAGTTTGTTAAATAAAATTTTGGATAGAATTAAATAAATCAAAATAATTATATGTAATACAGTATTATTAATTTATGTATAATATTCTATTATACTTATTTTATTTATTTTGAATAGTTGGTGTGTTTTCTTGGAGGATTATCCATTTTAAAAACTTTGGTCTCTAATATGGTAATATGATTATCAACTTTTAAGTTAACTTAGTTTAGGTAGTAAAAATTAATTTTAAATATTTTTTAGTGCATAGTAGTTAATTGCATTTTTTTATTATATTTATGTTGTTTCTCTTATTGTTTGTGTTATCTGATAAAAATTACACAAATAATTTTAAATATAACAGTTTATCAATCAACTAAAATAACTTAATTATTTATTTGATTTTTTTAAAATTTGTCATCAATCCATTCAAATCAATAAAGCACACCTAATGGATATAATATGGAATAAGACCACTAGAATATGTTTATTAAGTAATTTCTAATTTTAATTTACACATTACGGATAATAACAAGAATATTTTATTGCTAATTAGCAAAAAAAATGAAAGTGTGTGTATGTATGTATGTGTCTATATATATATATATATTTATGTCTTATCTTTTGCATATTTAACACCCAAAATTGATATTTATGTATATAATATTTTCTTATTATTGAGAATATATATTTCACTTCAGAAAAGTTAATGATGATGATTTTTATATGATATTGATTTATATTATATGTGAAAAATTAAAATATAAATATTAGATATATAAATTCATAAATTGTGATATATATAAATCTTTATATATATATATATATATATATATATATATATATATATATATATATATATATATATATATATATATATATATATATATAATTATTCTACTACTGATAATTCTACCATCTGCTTGTTTATTCTGGCCTTCAAGTCAGAAGAGCCATAAATGGCTTTTCTTGAAAACATCCAGTTCCTGCATTTAAAGGACCTTGAATCCTGCAAGTCCTTCCCTACAAACTGAAACCATATGGATTAATTAATAATTTTGATCAAACATCAGGATAGTAATCGATTATTGGAAGATTAAGAACATGAGTTAATTTTTTTATTTTTAAAGAAAAAAAAAAACCTTCTGCAAGACCTCCAACTGGTTTCCAAAGGGGTCATCTTTCAGACCTCCATAAAATCTTTGAGGGATTTGAGCGTAGCCACAAGACGCTTCTTTTTCTTCTTCAAATCCGAGTAAACACATTCCATGGAGGATTACTTTGGGATTATTAGCAAACATAAGTCCACATTTAGAATGAATGGAGCATTCGTCATCACCATGAGACTCTTGTCTGCATGCTGAAAATTCAACACAATTAGCGACAGTAATTATTTCTTAAATTATTAATAGGAAAAGGGATATTTACATACAGAGCACATAATTCTTATATATTTACATATATAATATCTAAACTTTTATATTTATATAAATAGCATCTAAAATTTTATTTTATTATAAAAAAATATCATCATTATTTTTTTTTTAAAATTAAATGCACCTTTTCATGCATAGAAAAGTGATATATTAGAGTTTGAGATCTCTTTTATTTTTTTTATTTTTATTTTATAATTTTATTTTATTTTGTTTTAAAATAAAACTTGTTTATGATAATTATTATTGTTAAAATATTCAAAATATTTAAAACTGTTTTGAGTATTTTTTAAAATAATATTATTTATTTTCAAAACAAATAAAAGTACATCAAATAAATATGATTTTAGAAATAGCATAAAATAAATACAAAATAATACAAAATAAAATTGATTAAAATAGCCCATTAGTAAATATCAATTTTAGCTCTTAGATAAATAAATGTATAAGAATTTATTGCCATGCATCCAAAATTTCTTTTAAAATACTTTTAAGATATTCTAACTGAAATTTTTTATTTGAATGGATTACAGTCCTTAAATCCGCTTTAAGATGAGTGTAATAAATAAGTAATTATTATTGTATTTACATTAAAGCAAATCTAAGGATTTTAAAGTTATCCTAATCATTTTAGTCACTAATTTTGATCTAAAAAAAATTCATTATTATTTTTTTGTTTAATTATATTATGAAAACATTAAGTTATCAATTGTTAATTATTCAAATATTAAGTTTTTAACAATCATCTGGTTAGTATTACAGTATGATGTGATTTAAGTTTGGTATCTATTAAATCACGAGACAAAATTAAGTGCTAATGTTTAGAGTAATGCTATAATAAGTAATCCACAACATTTTTTTTAATGACAGGCATGATTGTAATGCAAAATTGTATTTGAGGCTATAAAATTATTTAGGGCTTATTTGATATTAATTTTATTTTGCAATTTTACTTTATATTATTTCATAAAACTTAGCTAATGATTTTTATGTATTTTTATTTGTTATTTTAAAAATAATGCATATTATTATCAAAGACACTACAAATAACTTTTAATATATTATATAATTTTAAAAATATTAATTATCATCAAATTTATTTTTTAACTTAAAATATAAATAAAATAGAATAAAATT
The DNA here is from genome assembly GCA_021442155.1 of Cymbidium sinense. NCBI lineage: Eukaryota > Viridiplantae > Streptophyta > Magnoliopsida > Asparagales > Orchidaceae > Cymbidium > Cymbidium sinense. The sequence continues at coordinate 53,531,667 of CM038218.1, forward strand.
TTAAAATTAAAATAAAACAAACATCATAGTTTTCTATTTTTTTTTAAAGGGTGTGTTTAAAGTAGTCTTAATTGTCTAAAAAAATAATAGTAAAACTGCTGTAAAAGAAATACTCATATGAAAAAATTTAATGGGTATACAAATTTTTTTATTTTATAAAAATTAAATAATAATTTTTTGAAGGACCAATTAATTAAACACACAGTTGAAGATGATTATCATTGATAAAATTATAGATCTTCTTAATAATAAGAAGAAAGTTAAATTAGAAAATTTTAATTACAATCATATACTTATAGTATTTAAGAAAAAATATGAGGAGTTCATCTAATTGACTTCTTTATAAACTAAAGGCAATTAAAGAAATTAAAGTAGAGGTTGACAAATGAAAGAAGCATAATAAATGAATGGTCATCGATGAATCTTGAGAATCGAAGATTCTAATTCATTTGAAAATAGAAAGATTCTAATCAAGAACCGATAAAAAACTTATTTATTAAAACTTAAAGAACTTACACAATGTGACAGCGAAGAATAAGGAGAGTACAAGAGGTGAATAGAAGAGAAGAAGAGAAGGAAAAACTGAGCACACTTAATACACAAATAGAGCCTCCTTATATAGAGGTGGAGGCAAAGGAGAGACTTTGCTTAGAAGCTAAGCAAAGGTGCAATTATTAAACAAAAAAGAAACATTGCTTAGAAGCTAATGATATAATTATTAACAGAATTATTTATCAATGAATCTACTTTTGGAAAGTATATTCTTATTGGTGGGCCTACTTTATGAGTTGTAAAGTGGGTTATGTATTATAAGTGGTTACTTTTGGAAAGTAGCAATTATTTCTTCTGGTGGGATCGCTTTATGAAGTGTAAAGTAGATTCCCGTGGAGATAATGATGTGGCTACTTTGGATAGTAGCAATTATTTCTTCTAGTGAGTCTGCTTTATGAATTTAAGTTTCTCCAGTGGATTGCACGTCGGCCGTCAAGACTTCGCCCTTGTGCGATATAGATAGGGTGATTAAACACCTTGGCGAGTTGATTTTGTAGATTTTTTTTGAGACGTTCCATATGTTGAATCTCGGTCTCATGAGGATAACGTCTTTTGATGCTTTTATAATACCTAAATCCATAGCTTAGTTTTTGAGGATCATTAATTAATAAGCTTTAATAATGGCTTTAATTTGCTTGAGCTAATCCTGTTCTTTGAATTCCATCATTTTAGTAAAAATATCTTTGAAGGACCATTAAATGGATCCTTCAGTAAATGTTCGTCCATATCCATGGAATGCGGTCGTGAAGAAATGAGCAAGATTTTTGCCCTTGAATCATTCTTCTAGATTAATAGCCCTCATTTTGGGGTGCTTCCATCCATTCATTAAAGACTCTTTGATTGGATCCGGAAGAATATTTAATTCCAAAATAGTTCTATCAAGAACCATGTTGTAAGTTCTTTGTTGATAATATCTTTGTTCTATGAACATCCATGAATCTTCATTTTTCATTAAGAAGGAAAACTTTCATCATCATAACACCAATAATTTATGCCAATTTTGTACTGTAAATTAGTGAAGGATAAAAATACATTTTTCTCTTGGAATGGAGTCAGACCCCATTCACTTTGATGAAAGATTTTTTGTATAATGCATTTGTTATACAAAATAGTATGATTCATCTGATCACGAACATGGTTAATCTCAATACACTTTAATTGTATTAAGATTTTTCATAATTCTCTCTTGAGAGATTAGATTCAAATGGGAAAGGATTGTTTCCCAAATATCTTTCAAATAAGGCCCACAGATTATTTATTGAATAATCAGAGGGATTAATTTCAATAATATTATGTTTTATTTCTTTAGAGAAATAAATAGTTCTTGTCTGAGACATCTTTTAATGGTGTTGCTTTTTTTTTGACATCTTTTAGGGATGGTGTTGCGACTTTAGAGGTTCACCCTTTTCAACCATAGTTGAAGAGGAAGTACCATAAAGATAGGTTTTCAATTTAATCAGGCCAATTGTTGACTTGACAGGATCTTTACCATTAGAGCGGTCACGACCGTGACCTCTGTGAAAAGAAGGACTTCCTCGGTTAAGAGTGGTCATTCTTCATGGTGATCCACCCCGATCGTCCTGAATTCCGCAGATTGAAATCGGAAGAGAATTTTCATTACCTTTAATGAATTTGATGTCAAAAGAGAGCTGCGATTGCCATGATGCAAAAATTTATTTTGAAACTAAATTTTTGACATCTTGTTCAATGATGTATTTGATTGAAGCGATGTCTGAAGGAGAAAATGCTGATTAAGTAAATCATCTTGAAATTTTGTGATGCACTTAATCACAGAAAACATTTCTTTTTTGATAATGGAATACTTTTGCTGAGTAGGATTCCATTTACCAGAAACAAAGTGAACTAATTCTTCTTTAGAATTCTTTCACTGCTTTAGGATACCTCCATAGCCCTTATCAGAGGCATCTGTTTTAACAATTTTGAAACTAGTATCCGATTAAAGGCAGGGAAGATGTTGAACTCTTTCTTTAATTTTGCACTCCATGGTATGAGTATCAGACCATGGTGGGGGATTCTTTTTTAATCTGTCAAAGAGTGGGGCTACATCTTTGGTAAGATTTTGATAGAAATCAGCTACATAATTGAGAGCTCCTAAGAACTGCTGTAGATGATTTTTATCTAAAAAAATATCAGAAAATTTATTAGCAAATTCAATACTTCTATTAATTGGTATAATAGAAGCATTGGATATATTATGGCCTAAAAATCTAATTTTAGTTTGAAATAATTTGATTTTTGGCTCTAAAATGACTAACCCATTTTTTAAAATTAGACATTTAAATATTTTTAGATGGTTGAAGTGTTCATCAATAGTATTTGAGAACGAACATCATCAAATATAAAATATATTTAAAATAATCTTTAAATATATTATTCATGATATCTTTGAAATTTAGAGGTGCATTTTTTAAACCAAAGGGCATTACGTTCCATTCGTAATGTCCAAAGGGCACCGTAAATGCTATTTTATAGTGATCCGATTCTTTTATCTGGATATGCCAATATCCTGATTTTAAATCAAATTTGGAAAATATTTTTGCATTATGCAATCTATTTAATAAATCCATTTTATTAGGAATTGGATATCTGATCCATTTTAAAACTTTGTTTAGCGGCTTGTAATTAATTACAAGTCGCGGTCTCCCTCTTTCCTATTCTGCCGAATTCATAACATAGAATACGGTACAGCTCCAAGGAGAGTAGGATTGTCGAATTATTCCTTTCTTTAATAAATCAACAATCTCTTCTTTGCATAAAGCAAGGTAGTGCTCATTCATTTGAGAAGGACGAGCCTTAGTGGGAATGTCTTGTTCATTGAAATTATCAATGTACGGGAGATCCACTACATGAGTCTTTCTTTCCCAGAAAGCAATTGGGTTGTCATCACAAACTTCCTTTTGGAATTTTTGGTGGCAATTTTGAATTTTTTCTTTTAATTTTGGAGAAGAAATTTGTTATTTAAAAGTTAAACTAGCAATTTCTTCTTGTAAATAATTTATATGTATAGACTTATTATTAAGCCTATTCATTTCATTTATGATAATTTCTTTAGGATTGGTGATAAAACGGAATGTGATTTCTTTATCCCAAAGAAAACAATGAATTCCAATATCATCAATTCTAGTAATAGACACTATTTTAAAAAGAAAAGGAGTTCCTAAAATAATGTGTTGTGTTAAATTTTTGACTAAAATAAAAGGTATTTGAATACAAACATCATCTTGACACAGGGCCACAGATGATAATTTATACTTAATTTGCAAGGACTCACCTTTGCTGCTTGGCTATTTTTCAAAATATTTAGAAGGAATTATTCCTTCTTCTATATAATTTAAATCTGCTCCACTATCAACGAGAGCAGTTAAATTTGATAAAATAAATTCTTTATTTATAATTAATTAAATGTAAATATATCATTTCTGGTATATTACCTTTTGAATATTTTGTAAGAAACCTGGTTCTTAATTACAATCAGCTTCTATATTTTCAAATGAATTAGGCGTCTTCTGATTAATCTCAAGATTCATCATTCATTTGTTCTTGCTCAGCTTTCATTTGTTGAACCTCTACTTTAAATTTCTTTAATTCAGTCTTTAGTTCAGATAAAGAAGCTGAATTAGAAGATGAAGAACTTGCCTCATTTTTTCTTAAATACTTCTGATAAGGAGTATATAGGAGGCTTGTAATTAATTTTTCTAATTTATCTTTCTTCTTATCATTAAGAAGATCTATAATTTTATCGTGAGTTGAATCATCTTCAACTTGTGCTAAAAGTTTAATTAATTGGTCCTTTTGCTCGTGGGTGAGCATATACAGACCTGTCATATTTATTATATTTTTATAATAATCTATCTATTAACAAGACTTGCAACAGTTAGATTTATCAGATTTATCAAACTCTGATGAAATAAGATCTTCTTCTTCTTCTGATTCTCTTTCAGAATCAGAGGATGTAAGGAGAATTTTCATCAAGGTTTGTTTTAACCCTTCGTTAATCTGAAGTTCATTTATCTTCTTCTTGACAGTGCATCTATTTGCGTAATGACATGACACATTTATCATTTTATTTCTCTCTTTGGTTTTAGAACCAAAGGGATGAGAGTGCCTATGTTTGTGAGTAAATTTATCACATTTTTATGACGTACTTTTTCATGCTTAGGAAAAATAGTTTTTCATGTTTTTCTCTTGCGTTTGCAAGATAAAGGACGTACCTGATGGTCACAGTTGAATTGTTCACAGAATTCACCAAGCTATTTTCGCTCAAGTAGACGTTCTCTTTTCATTTGATCTTTTAATTTAAGATCAGAGCAGATTACTAAACCAATTTTAATAAATGCAGAAATAAGATTTTCATATGTAAGAGTTTCATATGGGATGGTTCCATCGTAGAGGCGAAAAGAAACCTTAACCTTTTCAGCAAATAGATTAGGAAGGCCTTCAATGAATTTTTGCTTCCAATGAAGGCTATCGGCATCATAAAGTGTCATAACGCGTGCTAGAAAAATATCCTTATACCATCGAAAATGGGTTAAGGATGGACATCTTAATTTTTGTAAGGGGCGAGTTTTTCTCCTTGATCTCCAATGGATCCGACAAAATGATCTATAATTGTTTGAAGAAGATTATAGACCAAATTTTCATTAGGTTTTTGCTGTTCTTTTGGAAGATCCTTAGTACTTAAGTCAATTTCACTAGGGTCTTCCCTTTGAGGGTGAGAAAATTATCCCACCATCCTTTCAAAGTTTCGGAGAATTCTGAAATGATGGCTCGAGTGACAATATGAGGTTTTGCTTGATGTCTAGATTGAACAACAGTAGCAAACATAAGCATTCTATGAAGGGTATGAATGATTTGATGTACAAAAAGTCCATCAATATTCCATTCATATAAAGAATCTCCATCATAGGAATTTTCTACGAAATGAGTATCTTCCTCAAATAATAAATCAAGAGGTGTTGATTTTTTATAATATTATTTTTCCAAATTTTTCTTGGGATAAGAAAGTTTTTGGATATCAAAAGGAGGATGAGGATCTTGTAATTCTTGAAAAAGGTTTTGAACTTTTTCAATATTACTTTGATATCTTTTGGTTGAGGATTCATTTGAATCTTCATCGATTTGATATCTTCAAGAGCTCTACATACTTTTCACTTAAATTTAGAATCAAATTAGATGTCTTGAGAGAGGTCCAACTTAGAGCAGTTTAGGTGGTTAGATAAAGGTTTCACAAATGGGTTTATACTAGTAGAAGATTTCTCTGAAGTTTTGCTAGTTTCGGGGCTAGAAACCTTTTATTTAAGCATCTGATCGATTTTAGACTCTAGGCTAAAAATATTATTAGTGATTATTTGAAGTATACTATTATTAAATTAAGTTGTTTAATTACAGTAATAAATTCCTTTAGAATTTATGGATCAGAACTTATTTTTCTGAAGGCCACTAATTTTAATGGTTTATCATCCACCATTTTTATAACTGATGGAGGATAAGATGCTTCAATTATTTTTTCTTGCTCTGTTTGCCATTTTTTGGTAGTTAAAATAACTTGGCGGATTGAGCATAAGCGCAAAATGCTATGAAAGGAATAGTTGCTTTGGTCTGTCTATTTCTTTCTCTCATTTTTTCCAAATATAAGTCATTTATTTCAAGACGTTGGTTTTTAGAAGTAAAACTTCTATACCAAGTATGAAAGTTATCATACTTTGGTTGGAAGTATTCTTTCAGAATAATCTCTCTAGTCTTAGAACCTATTGTGTAGTTCATTAAGACTAAAGTTTATTTCAGATGGAGTGGGAGATTAATTTTCTCTCACTCGATGATAGTTATGATTTTTTTTTAGGTGAAGGGCCTCTCGAGGTTGAGTGTGAACCATCGATCTAGACTTCTCTGGGTTTGAAGGGCGAGAACCACAGAAGTGTGATGGATTGAGAGGTTGAATCGACATCAACATCGCCATCATTTGAATTATCGATCATATCTTGATTGATGGAAGGTCTTGAGTGGCAAATGGTATGATCCATGATTCTAAATACCACCTCATTCCATTTAATCACTCATTAGTAGCAATATGGGATGCTAGATTTGTCGAGTAGTTCATTCTTGAACAACTTGAACTCTAGGATTTAGAGTATTTAAAACTCGAAAATGAATTCTAAAAATTAGAGCAATAGTTTGAGCGAAGGAAATCATAACCATAAAGTAAATGTAATTTTAGAGCATCAAAAAGATTTATAACTGAAAGAGATAAACTCAGATTGGGAAAGGTGTTGAAATAAACTGGCCCGTGATATAGGCTAGTCTCTACAACACTTATTAGGGATTGATCCCAGTGAAGGCATTTGCCATCTCTTAGGCTTGCTAAACTAGAAGCATTTAGACCTTTAAGGGTTAAAGGTTTGAATGCTATATGTATCATCCCTATATAAATATATTTAAAGTCTTGCATATATTTATGGATCTTGTTAGTAGATAAATGGTTTTATCCATTTGTTCTCTGATAATGGTTTCTGATTTTCACTAAAGATTTTCCTTAAAATCAAAGTTCCAAATTGATAAATGATAGTTTTATCAATTTTGGGGAGACCATCTATTTAGGTCTTCATTCAAAAACTCTGCCATTTAGAGTTCTTGATTAAATTATTATTTCTCCTAATCGTTAGATTAGAAGTTACTTTAGAAGAAGTAGAATCCATATAACCAAAAGGGGAAAAAAGGAGAGAGGAAGATGATGTAGGGAGAGTTTGAAGCAAATCATCACATGAGGATAAAATAAACTAAGTATAAACCTCCATTGAATATCTTCCGTGTCAACAAAATAGGACTTACCCTATCAAGCATCACCTGGGGTTACGCCACTTGCGATGAAGACGGGATGGTATCAGAGCCTTGATGGGGTAAATCCCTTGGGAGGGGAAGGATGTTAAAGATTTTTTTGTTACATTTCACCATGCTTTAGAAAAACCTGTACTTTGTTCATTCCTCCCATGGCTTTATCCCGTCTTCATCGCAAATGGCCATCCCTATTGCGTGATGCATGATAGAGCTATAAGTCTTATTTTTTGTTGATATAATTCTAGTGGAGGTTTATATTCGTCTTCATAAATATTATAAATCCGTTGTGTGATGCTTGATAGGTTGTAAGTCCTATTTTTTAGGGGAAGATAATTCTCAATGGAGTTTATACTTAGTTTGTTTTATCCTCATGTGGTGATTTGTTTCAAACTCTCACTGTGATCTTCTCTCTTTTTTTTTGGTTATATGGCTTCTTAAGTAACTTCTAATCTATTAAGAAATAATAATTAATTAGAACTTTTAATAGTTCCCAGAATGAAGAAATAAATAGATTCTCTCCCAAAATTACTATCATTTATCAAAACTTTTAAATCTTGATTATAGAAACAAACCATTCTTAGATCGAGGATAAAATCATTTGTCTACTAACAAAATCATAAATATATGCACTTAAATATATATAGGATGATCTATACATTCAACCTTTAAAAAGGAAATCTTAAAGCCTATGGCATATTGCTCAATATGTTGTAAGACACATGTCATGGATTTCTTCAACACCTTTCAATCATTTATCTCTTTGATATAAATCTTTTGAGCTCTAAAATTACATTTATAGCTTTATGGTTATGTTCCTTAAATTACTTTCTAATTTTCAATTCATTTTTGAGTTTTAAATACTCTAAATCGTTTGATTTGGCTCAATGAAACTACTGACAAATTGGCATCTCATATTGCTAATGATTAAATGGAATGATTTCAGTCATGGAACCATCGTGGTCGCAGACCTTCCATTAATCAGATGTTAATAATTGATGGCGATGTTGAAATTCGGTTTCGTCATCACTTCTTATCCCTCCATCAGATGGTTCACACTCTGAACCATCGATTGAGCCCTTCACAAATAAAATCATATCATCATCAGGTGATAAAATCATCTCTCCATAAATGAACTTTTTAATGAGCTACAATGTTCTAAGACTGTTACGAAGGAATACTTCAATCAAAGTATGATAACTTTCTTGCATAAGAACTTCAGAAAATATTCTCTAAATGATTTATATTTTGAAAAATGAGAGAAAAAAAAATAATTCAGCAAAAACATTATCTTTCAAATATTTTGTTCTCTATAAAGTTCTTAACCAAAATAAACAGAAAAATAATTGAAGTATCTTATCCTCCATCGATTGTAAAATGGTGGATGATAAACCAAATTAGCGACCTTGAAAGATGTTACGATCCAAATTCTAAAGGAATTTATTATTTGTAATTAGTATAACAATAGTATACTTCAAATAATCATGATCTTTTGCCTAGTCAAATCTCAATCTTAACAAGGTTTCTTCTTAAAGAGAAGCTCTACTAGTATAAACCCATTTGTGAAACCTTTTATCCAACCACCTCTCTTAAGTTGACCTCTTAAAGAAATTCATTGATTCTAAATTTAAGTGAAAGTATGTAAGAGCTCTTGAAGATATCGATCAATGATAATTCAAAAGAATCCTCAACCAAAATGATCTAATCAACCAAGTAATTGAAAAGTTCAAAACAAGAATTACAAGATCCTATCATGATATCCAAAACTTTCTTATCAAAGAAAAATTTAAAAAAACCCACCTCTTATTATTTGAGAAGATACTCATTTCAAATAAATTCCTGATGAGATGTATATCCATTTCATTATTTCTTAATTATTGTTTAAGTTAATTAACATTTATCTCACTTTCTCAATCTTTTTGCATGTCTAATTAAAGCATCTACTTATGGATCATCAATATTTTATTTCTTCATATATTCATTTAAGATTGCCTTCTTCTTTCTTTTCCTTTTGTTGGGTGAGATTTTTAGACGTAAAATCTTTGGATGAATCATCTCTCTTACATTATAATTCATTTAATGCTTTTTAAAAATTTTTTTATTAAAGAAATAATCTAACCTTCGATTAAATTTGATGTTATATTGCTATTTCTTTCATAAAAAATATAAAGTTTAATTTCTTTTATCCTTTTTCTTCTCAGATCTTGATGTTGAAATCAAGATTGATTTAAATTTTTTGTTTCTATTTGAAATTTTAGTAAAATAAATTACATTTTCTAATTTTTATTTGTTGATTGAAGTAAATTGACATTATATCCGAGTGTACTCTATTTCAGCAGAAATAAAGATTACCACTAACATTTTGAAATTCTTTTTATGAATGGAATATTGATGGACTTTCAAACATCCAATCATTTATTCATGAATGCTTATGTTTGCTAGATCAAAGAATAGAAAAAATATTATTTTAGCCATCATTCATGATTCTTTGAACTTTGAAAATGGTGGAATAATTCTTGTTCCTTAAAAGATCTTAGAGAAATTGACTTAAGTACTAAGGATCTTCAAAGAAAAATCAATGAAAATTAGCTATAATCTTCTTCAAACAATTATAAATCATTTTTTCGATCCATGGATCTAGAAAAACTAATATTACTAAAAATTAAGATGTCCATCCTTAAATTTTTCAATGGTATAAATATTTTTAAGCATCATGACATTTTATGATGTCGATAGCCTTCAGAAAACAAAAAAATTCATTGAAGGCCTTCTAATCTATTTGAAAGGTTATTTTCTCTTCATCTTTCGATGGAACCATATATGAAAGATGGAAACCTTATTTGCATGTACTAAAACTGGTTTAGCAATCTGCTCTGATCTTAAATTAAAAGATCAAATGAAAAGAGGCGTCACTTGAAAATAGCTTTATGAATTAGATCAATTATGATCTATGTTATCTTAAAAAAAAAATATGAAAGACTATTTTTCCTAAGCATGAAAAAGCACATCATAAAATGTGACAAATTGAAAAAAGAATTTCTCCCTCTTTAAAAAACCAAAGAGGAGAAATAAAATGTTAAATATGGTACATGTCATTACTTAAATGCTCTTGTCAGAAGAAGTTAAATGAACTTATTAAGAGAATTAAAATAAATCTTATGAAATTAAACATCCATTAAAAGAATCGAAGAAGACATCATATTTCATCCTCATCACTTAAATGATAAATCTTATGAAGTCTATCTAGATGAATTATACAAAATATAATAAATATGGAGTGTATAAAAGTAACAAGTAAAATGACCAATTAATTAAACTTGTGTTGAAGATGATTTAACTCATGATAAAATTAGATCTTAATGATAAGAAGAAGATAATTTAGAAAATTTTAATTGATATATACTTTATCAAAGTATTTAAGAAAAATATGAGGCATTCTTCATCTTCTAATAACTTCTTTATAGATAAAGAATGAATCAAAGAAATTAAAAGTGATTAAAAAAATGAAAGAGTTTAAACAAATGAATTTTTTCATGAATCTTGATTAATCGAAGATCTAATTCATTTATGTAAAATCGATTCTAATTAAAACTTAAAAGAACTACGATGACATGGCAAAGAACTAAAGGTCAATAGAGAATGAAGAAAAGAAGAAAAACCACTTTTTACAGATAAGACTCATTTTGAATAAAAAGGAAAGACTTTTCTTAGAAGCTAAGCAAAGGTATAATTATTAAACAAAAAAGAAACATTGCTTAGAAGCTAACAATTATAATTATAAAAGAGAATTATTTAATGATCTTTTTAAAGTAGCATTATTTATTGGTTACATTTATAGTTGTAAAGTATTCCTTGGTGGTAAAGATAATTACTTTTAAAGTAGCAATTATTTCCTTGGTGATAATTTATGAAGTGTAAAGTAATTCATGGAGATAATGATGTGGCAACTTTGATAGTAGATTATTTCTTCATTCGCTTTTATGAATTTAAGTTTCAATAATTCACATTTGTAGAAGATATCAAATTCTTATATAATAGAGTGATTAAACACCTTATGAGTTAATTTTTGTAGATTTTTGAGATTCCTTATGTTTTCTCTTTGATGCTTATATTCGATTTTAATCCCATAATTTTGAATCGTTAATTGAATAGCCTTAATAATGCTTTAATTTGCTTAGCTTATCCTCAATCCCGGTATCAACGCTCCAGCCTCCGCATCCATGGAATCGGCAGCCTATGAAGAAATGAGCAAGATTTTGCCTTGAATCATTCTTCTAGGATAAATAGCCCTCATTTTGGGGTGCCTTCCATCCATTCATTAAAGACTTCTTTGATTGGATCCGAAGAATATTTAATTCTGCTCCAAAATAGTTCCATCATCTGAAGAACCATGTTGGAAGTTCTTTGTTGATAATATCTTTGTTCATTATGAACATCCATGAATGCCTTCGCTTTTTGTTGAGAAGGAAGAAGGCTTTCATCATAGCACATAACACCAATAATTTATGCCAATTTTATGTAAATTAGTGGAGGATAAAATACATTTTTCTCTTGGAATGGAGTTAGACCCCATTCACTTTGATGAAAGATTTTTTTTCATTTGCTATACAAAATTGTATGGTTCCTGATCACGAACATGATTAATCTCAATACACTTTAATTATATTAAGATTTTTTCATAATTTTCTCTTGAGAGATTAGATTCAAATGGGAAAGGATTGTTTCCCAAATATCTTTCAAATAAGGCCCACAGATTATTTATTGAATAATCAGAGGGATTAATTTCAATAATATTCTTTTATTTCTTTAGAGAAATAAACAGGTTCTTGTGCAATGACATCTTTTAGGGATGGTGTTGTAGCTTTTTTAGAGGGTTCACCCTTTTCAACCATAGTTGAAGAGGAAGTACCATAAAGATAAGTTTGCAAATTGATCATGCCAATTGTTGAATTGACCGGATCTTTGCCATTAGAGTGGCCACCGTGACCTCCGCAAAAAGGACTTTCTTGGTTAAGAGTGGTCATTCTTCCATTTGGGGTGATCCACCCCTGATCGTCCCTGCAAGAATTCACAGTTGAAAATCAGAATTTTCATTACTCTTCTTCTCTTCTATTCTCCTCTTGTCTCCTTAGTTCTTCTTGCTTTACATTGTCATGTAAGTTCTTTTTAAGTTTTAATAAATAAGTTTTTTTTTTATCTAGTGTAAATGTATCGAGCTTGATGGGGTAAATCCTTAGGTAGAGATTTTTGTGCATTTCATCATGCTTTGATAAAATTTGATCATTCCTCATGGCTTTATCCCATCTTCGATAATGCATGATGCTTGATAGGGTTATAAGTCATTTTTTTTTGTTGATGCGAATAATTCTCTAGTAGAGGTTTATATTCCGTCTTTGTTCAAATGTGTAAATAGCTTGAGGTTGTAAGTCCCATTTTTGTTGGCTGGAGGATAATTCTTTAATGGAGGTTTATATTTAGTTTGTTTTATCATATGTGATTTGTTTCAAATCTACATCATCTTTCTCTCTTTTTTTTTGGTTATATGGCTTCTTCAAGTAACTTCTAATCTAACATTAGAGAAATAATAATTAATCAAAACTCGAAATGGAGTTATTGAATGAAGAAATAGATGGTCTCTATTGATAAAACTATCATTTATCAATTTGGAACTTTGATTTTAAGAGAAAATCTTGAAAACTAGAACAAATGGATAAAACTATTTATCTACTAACATTTGAAGATATATAAATATGCAAGACTTTAAATATATTCATATAGGGATGATGAAGCATTCAAACCTTTAACCTTAAAGGTCTAAATGCTTCTATTTTATCAAGCTAAGAGATGGTAGATGCCTTCAATGTCAATCCTAATGAGTGTTGTAGAGACTAGCCTATATCACGATTTATTTCAACACCTTTCCCAATTTGAGTTTATCTCTTTCTGATATAAATCTTTTGAAATACATACATTTATGGTTATGATTTTTCAGTTTTGAAACTATTGCTCTAATTTTTAGAATTAATTTTGAGTTTTAATACTAAATCCTAGAGTTCAAAAGTTACAACGTGACTACTCGTCGAAATAAATCAAGCATCCCATATTGCTACTAACAAAGTGATTAAATGGAATGATGTGGTATTTTCAGAATCATGGACCATACCATTTGCAGTCACTCCAAGACCTTCCATCAATCAAGATGTAGATCAGATAATTATCGGATGTTGAAGTCATTCAACCCTTGATCCATTCACACTTGAGGTTTCTATCCCCAAATCTCGGAAGTCTAGGATGGTTCACACTGGAACCATGGTGAGGTCTCCTAATGGAAATCATATTCTCAGAGAGAGAAAATCAATCTCCCACTCCATCTGAAATGAACTTTAGTCTTAATGAGCTACACAATAGGTTCTAAGACTAGAGAGGTTGTTCTGAAGGAATATTTTTGACCAAAGTATGATAACTTTCGTACTTGGTATAGAAGTTTTACTTCTCAAAATCAACGTCTCGAAATAAATGATTTACATTTCAAAAAAATGAGAGAAAGAAATAGTCAAGCAAAAGCAACTATTCCTTTTTGTATAGTTTTTGATTATTATGCTCAAGTTGATGTTTTAACTACCAAAAATGGCAAACAGAGCAAGAAAAATAATTGAAGCATCTTATCCTCCATCGTAAAAAATGGTGGATGATAAACTTTAATTAGTGCCTTAAAAATAAGTTTGATCCACAAATTCTAAAGGCATTTATTCTAATTAACTAATTATAGTAATAGTATACTTCAAATAATCATTGATCATCTTTTAGCCTAGTCTAAAATCGATCGGATGCTTAAACAAAATGTTTCTACAACTAGCAAAGCTTTAGAGAAATACTAGTATAAACCCATTTGTGAAACCTTTATCCAACCACCTCTAAATGCTCTTAAGTTGGGATCCTCTTCGAAGACATTATTTGATTCTAAATTTAAGTGAAAAGTATGAAGGAGCTCTTGAAGATATCAGTCAATCGGATAAAAATTCAAATGAATCCTCAACCAAAACTCATACTGATCAACCAAGTAATATTGAAAAAGTTCAAAACCTTTTTCAAGAATTACAAGATCCTCATCCTCCTTTTGATATCCAAAAACTTTCTTATCCAAAGTAAAATTTGGAAAAATATTATTATAAAAAACCCATTTCTCCTGATTTATTATTTGGGGAAGATACTCATTTCATAGGAAATTCCTATGATGGAGATTCTTTATATGAATGGAATATTGATGGACTTTCTGAATATCGAATCATTCATACCTTTCATAGAATGCTTATGTTTGCTACTGCTGTTCAATCTAGACATCAAGCAAAACCTCATATTGTCACTCGAGCCATCATTTCAAGATTCTCTGAAACTCTGAAGGGATGGTGGGATAATTTTCTCACTATTCCTCAAAGGGAAGACCTCCTTAGCGAAATTGACTTAAGGGATCTTCCAAAGAATAGCAAAACCTAATAAAAATTTGGTCTATAATCTTCTTCAAATAATTATAGATCATTTCTTTGGATCCATTGGAATCAAGGAGAAAAACTCGCTCCTTACTCAAATTAAGATGTCCATCCTTAACCCACGATGGTATAAGGATATTTTCTAAC
This sequence comes from Cymbidium sinense, assembly GCA_021442155.1. NCBI lineage: Eukaryota > Viridiplantae > Streptophyta > Magnoliopsida > Asparagales > Orchidaceae > Cymbidium > Cymbidium sinense. Next base: position 53,546,702 of record CM038218.1, read on the forward strand.
ATCTTGACACTTTATGATCGATTCTTTGGAAGCAAAAATTCATTGAAGGCCTTCCTAATCTATTTGCTAAAAAGGTTAAGGTTTCTCTTCATCTTTATGATGGAACCATCCCATATGAAACCCTTACATATGGAAACCTTATTTCTGCATATATTAAAACTGGTTTAGCAATCTACTCTGATCTTAAATTAAAAGATCAAATGAAAAGCAGATAGCAGAATTATGAATAATTCATTTGTGACCTCGTCTTTATCTTTCAAACACAAGGAAACACGAAGACTATTTTTCCTAATGAAAAATAGGTCATAAAAAAAAATTCACATACAAGCACTCTTTCATTGAACCAAAGAGACAAGAGAAATAAAATATTATAAATGTAGTCGTACAGGTCATTACGCTAACAAATGCAATGTCAAGAAGAAGTTAAATGAACTTCAGATTGATGAAGGGTTAAAACAAACCCTGATGAAAATTCTATTTACATCCTCTGATTTTGAAATAGAATCAGAAGATGAAGAAGAACATATTTCATCTTCTTCCTCAGAGATGATAATCATCTAACTATTACAAGTCCTAGCAGATAGATTTTTATAAAAAATAAATATGATGAATTCAGATCTCTCCACGAGCAAAGGACCAATTAATTAAAAGTTGAAGATGATTCAACTAGTGATAATTATAGATCTTCTTAATGATAAGAAGAAAGATAAATTAGAAAATTTTAATTATAAGCCTCCTATATACTCCTTATCACAGTATTTAAAAAATCAAATTATCATCTTCTAATTCACTTCTTTTAGCTAAAACGAATTAAAGAAACTAAAATTAGAAGTTGATAAATCAAAGGTTGAGCAAAATGAATGGTCATAATGGATCTTGAAATTAATGGAGATGCCCAATTCATTTGAAAATATAGAAGCCGATTCTAATCAAGAATCAGGTTTCTTACAAAATATTCAAAAGGAAATATACCAGAAATGGTATATTTCCATTAAATTAATTATAAATAAAGAATTTATTTTACAAAATTTAACTACTCTAGTTGATAGTGGAGCAGATTTAAATTGTATAGAAGAAGGAATAATTCCTTCTAAATATTTTGAAAAACTAGCCAACGGTTAAAGGTAGCTGATGGTGAGTCCTTACAAATTAAGTATAAATTATCATTCGTGCCCTGTGTCAAGATGATGCTTGTATTCAAATGCCTTTTATTTTAGTCAAAAATTTGACATAACACATTATTTTAAGAACTCCTTTCCTTCTTAAAATAATGCCTATCACTAGAATTGATGATCTGGAATTAGGTGTTTTCTTTGGATAAAGAAATTGCATTCCTTTATCACCAATCTAGAAATTATCATAAATGAAATGAATAGGATTAATAATTAGTTTATGCATATAAATTATTTACAAGAAGAAATTATTAGTTTAACTATTAAACAACAAATTTCTTTCCCAAAATTAAAAAAAAATTCAAAATTGCCACCAAAAATTCAAAAAGGAAGTTTATGGTGACAACCCAATTGCTTTCTGGGAAAGAAAGACTCATGTAGTGGATCTCCCGTATATTGATAATTTCAATGAACGAGACATTCCCACTAAGGCTCATCCTTGTCAAATGAACGAGCACTACCTTGCTTTATGCAAAGAAGAGATTGTTGATTTATTAAAGAAAGGAATAATTTGGCAATCCTACTCCCCTTGGAGCTGTACCGCATTCTATGTTATGAATTCAGCAGAAAAGGAAAGAGGGAGACCAACTTGTAATTAATTACAAGCCGTTAAACAAAGTTTTAAAATGGATCAAATATCCAATTCCTAATAAATGGGATTTATTAAATATATTGCATAATGCAAAAATATTTTCTAAATTTGATTTAAAATCGGGATATTGAGATCATAAAAGAATATATTATTAACTTTACGGTGCCCTTTGGACAATACGAATGGAACGTGATGCTCTTTGGTTTAAAACATGCACCCTCTGAATTTCAGCATATCATGAATAATATATTTAAAGATTATTTTAACTATATTTTAGTCTATATTGATGTTGTTCTTATGTTCTCAAATACTATTGACGAACACTTCAACCATCTAAAAATATTTAAATTGCTAATTTTAAAAAATGGGTTAGTCATTTTAGACCAAAAATCAAATTATTTCAAACTGAAATAAGATTTTTAGGTCATAATATATGCTTCTATTATATCAATTAATAAAGTATTGAATTTGCTAATAAATTTTTTTGATATCATTTTAGATAAAAAATATTGATTCTTAGAGCTCTCAATTATGCTAATTTTATCAAAATCTTGCCAAAGATGTAGACTCTTTGATAGATTAAAAGAATCCCCACCATGGTTAATACTCATACCATGGCAAATTAAAGAAAGGGTTCAACATCTTTTGCCTTAATCTTAGGATCTACTAGTTTCAAAATTATTGAAGCAGTCTCGAAAAGGGAGGTATCATAAAGCAACAAAAGAATTCTAAAGAAGAATTAGTTCACTTTTTTTTGGTGGAATCCAACTCGAAGTATTCCATTATCAAAAAAGAAATGCTTTATTGATTAAGTGCATCTCAAAATGATTTACTTAATCGATTTTCTCCTTCAGATGTTCCTCTCAATTTCATTGAAGAAGATGTCAAAATTTAGTTTCAAACAAATTTTGCATCAATCAGCTCTATCTTCCTTACATCAATTCATTAAAGGTAATGAAAATTCTCTTCGATTTTTTATTCTTGCGGATCGGTGGATCACCCCGCATGGAAGAATGACCACTCTTAACGAGGAAGTCCTTCTTTTTGCGGAGGTCATGGCCATGGCCACTCTAATGGCAAAGATCCAGTCAATTCAACAATTAGCATGATCAATTTGCAAACTTATATTTATGGTACTTCCTCTTCAACCACGGTTGAAAAGGGTGAACCTTCTAAAAAAGCTGCAACACCATCCCTAAAAGATGTCATTGCACAGGGTGAAACCTCTAAAAAAGCAACACCATCCCTAAAAGATGTCGTTGCACAAGAACCTGTTTATTTCTCTAAGGAAATAAAAGAAAATATTCTTGAAATTAATCCCTCTCATTATTCAATAAATAATCTGTGGGCCTTATTTGAAAGATATTTAGGAAATAATCCTTTCCCATTTGAATATAATATCTCAAGAGAGAATTATGAAAAAATCTTAATACAATTAAAGTGTATTGAGATTAACCATATTCGTGATCAGATGAACCATACTATTTTGTATTGCAAATCTGTTATACAAAAAATCTTTCATCAAAGTGAATGGTCTCGACTCATTCAAGAAAAAAATATATTTTATCCTCCACTAATTTACAAGACAAAATTGGCATAAATTATTGGTGTTATGTGCAAGCTATGATGAAAGCCTTCTTCCTTCTCAACCAAAAGCTAAGGCATTCATGGATGTTCATTATGAACAAAGATATTATCAACAAAGAACTTCCAGCATGGTTCTTCAAATGATGGAACTATTTTGGCAAATTAAAATTCTTCCCAGAAAGTCTTTAATGAATGGATGGAAGCTGCTCCCAAAATGAGGGCTATTAATCCTAGAAGAATGATCCAAGGGCAAAATCTTGCTCATTTCTTCACAGACTGCCAAATTCCATGGATCTGGAGCTAGAACGTTATTCTCGGGAAGGATCCATTTAATCAGCTGGTTCTTCAAAGACAATTTTTACTAAAATGGTGGAATTCTATCAGCATTGAGGATAAGCTCAAGCAAATTAAAGCCATTATTAAAGCTTATTCTGAATTAACGATCCTCAAAACTATGATATTTTGAGGTAGATGAGGTACTACAAAGCATCAAAAGATCCTCATGAGATTCAACATAAGGAACATCTCAAAAAAATCTACGAAAATCAACTCGCCAAGGTGTTTAATCACCCTATCTATATCGACAGTGGCGAGTCTTCTGACGGCATCGATGTGGAATCCACTGGAGAAACTTAAATTCATAAAGCAGATCCACCGTAAGAAATATACTAGCAAAGCTTGAAAGCTTCTAGTATAAATCCATTTTGTAAAACCTTTTCCAATCACCTCCTCTGGCTCTTGGGACCCTCTTCTGAAGAAATTCTAGTTTAATTTAGTAAAATAAATTCTTTATTTATAATTAATTTAATGGAAATATACTATTTCTGGTATATTACCTTTTGAATATATTATAAAAAACCTTATTCTTGATTAGAATCGGCTTCTATGTTTTCAAATGAATTGGGCATCTTCTGATTAATTTCAAGATCCATTAGATGACCATTCATTTGCTCTTGCTCAGCTTTGATTTGCCGAACTTCTAATTTTAGTTTCTTTAATTCAGTTTTTAGCTCTCATAAAGAAGCTAAATTAGAAGATGATAAACTTGCCTCAGATTTTTTTCTTAAATATTTATGCAGATCTTCAAACGTTAGTAGATAAATAATTTTATCCATCTAGTAATAGTTTGTTCTGATTTCAAGATTTTCTTAAAATCAAAAGTCCAAATTGATAAATGATAGTTTTATCAATTTTGGGAGAGACCATCTATTTAGGTCTTCTTCATTTTATCCTTAAAGATCATTTCTGGATCCATTGGAGATCAAGGAGAAAAACTCACTCCTTACTCCGAAAATTAAGATGTCCATCCTTAACCCATTTTCGATGGTATAAGGATATTTTTCAAGACGCCATGACACTTTATTATCTGATAGCCTTCACTGGAAGCAAAAATTCATTGAAGGCCTTCCTAATCTATTTCTGAAAGGTTAAGGTTTCTCGCCTTTACGATGAAACCATCCCATATGAAACCCTTACATATGGAAACCTTATTTACATGTATTAAGCTTTAGCAAGCCTGGTCTTAAATTAAAAGATCAAATGAAAAGAGCGTCTACTTGAGCGAAAATAGCTTGGTGAATTCTGTGATCAATTCAACTGTGATCCTCAGGTACGTCCTTTATCTTCCAAACACAAGGCAAAAAACACGAAAGACTATTTTTCCTAAGCATGAAAAAGCACATCATAAAAAATATGACAAATTCAAGCACAAACACAGGCACTCTCATCCCTCTGGTTCTAAAACCAAAGAGACAAGAGAAATAAAATGTTACAAATGTGGCCGTATAGGTCATTATGCTAACAAATGCACTGTCAAGAAGAAGTTAAATGAACTTCAGATTGACGAAGGGTTAAAACAAACCCTGATGAAAATTCTGCTTACATCCTCTGATTCTGAAAAAGAATCAGAAGAAGAAGATCATATTTCATCCTCATCAGATTCTGATAAATCTGATAAATCTAAGCTTGCAAGTCGCCAAGATAGATTATTACAAAATATAATAAATATGGCTGTCTCAGAAGCACCCACGAGCAAAAGACCAATTAATTAAACTAGCATAAGTTGAAGATGATTTAACTTCGATAAAATTATAGATCTTCTTAATGTTAAGAAGAAAGTTAAATTAGAAAAATTTAACTATAAGCCTACTATATACTTTTTATCTAAAGTATTTAAGAAAAAATCTGAGGCAAGTTCATCATCTTCTAATTCAGCTTCTTTAGCAGAGCTAAAAATTGAATTAAAGAAACTAAAATTAAAAGTTCAGCAAATCAAAGCTGAGCAAGAGCAAATGAATGGTCGTCTAATGTCTCTTTAGGATAAAGAAATCACATTCCATTTTATCACCAATCCTAAAGAAATTATCATAAATGAAATAAATAGGCTTAATAATAAGTCAATGCATATAAATTATTTACAAGAAGAAATTATTAGTTTAACCATTAAACAATAAACTTTTTCCCAAAATTAAAAGAAAAAATTCAAAATTGCCACCAAAATTCCAAAGGAAGTTTAGACAACCTAATTGCTTTTGGGAAAGAAAGACCCATGTAGTGGATCTACTGTATCTTGATAATTTCAATGAACGAGACATTCCCACTAAGGCTCATCCTTGTCAAATGAACGAGCACTACCATGCTTTATGCAAAGAAGAGATTGTTTATTAAAGAAAGGAATAATTCGGCAATCCTACTCCCCTTGGAGCTGTACCGCATTCTATGTTATGAATTCGACAGAAAAGGAAAGAGGGAGACCACGACTTGTAATTAATTACAAGCCACTAAATAAAGTTTTAAAATGGATCAGATATCTAATTCTCAATAAAAGGGATTTTTTAAATAGATTGCATAATACGAAAATATTTTTCAAATTTGATTTAAAATCAGGATATTGGCAGATCCAGATAAAGGAATCAGATCGCTATAAAACAGTATTTACGGTGCCCTTCGGACATTACGAATGGAACGTAATGCCCTTTGGTTTAAAAAATGCACTTTCTGAATTTCAGCATATCATGAATAATATATTTAAAGATTGTTTTAAATATATTTTAGTCTATATTGATGATGTTCATGTGTTCTCAAAGACTGTAGACGAACACTTTAAGGATCTAAAAATATTTAAATGGTTAATTTTAAAAAATGGGTTAGTTATTTCAGAGCCAAAAATCAAATTATTTCAAACTAAGATAAGATTTTTAGGCCATAATATATTCAATGCTTCTATTATACCAATTAATAGAAGTATTGAATTTGCTAACAAATTTCCTGATATCATTTTAGATAAAAACCAGCTACAGCAGTTCTTAGGAGCTCTCAGAGATTTTTTGTATCCTGGTGTAAGTCTGGTATCAGAGCCATGATGGGGTAAATCCCTGGGGAGGGGAAGGATGTTAGAGATTTTTTGTTACATTTTACCATGCTTTGGATAAACCAGTACTTTGTTCATTCCTCCCATGGCTTTACTCATCTTCATCGCAAATGGCCATCCCTGTTGCGTGATGCTTGATAGGGTTATAAGTCCTATTTTTGTTGACTGTCTGGGATAATTCTCTGGTAGAGGTTTATATTCCTGTCTTCGTCACAAATGGCCATAAATCCCAGTTGCGTGATGCTTGATAGGGTTGTAAGTCCTATTTTTGTTGACTGCTGGGAAGATAGTTCTCTAATGGAGGTTTATACTTAGTTTATTTTATCCTCATGTGATGATTTGCTTCAAACTCTCCCTACATCATCTTCCTCTCTCCCTTTTTCCCCTTTTGGTTATATGGCTTCTACTTCTTCTGAAGTAACTTCTAATATAACGATTAGGAGAAATAATAATTTAATCAAGAACTCAAACATAGTTCCCCTTGAAAGAAGACCAAAATAGATGGTCTCTCCCAAAATTGATAAAACTATCATTTATCAATTTGGAACTTTTGATTTTAAGAGAAATCTTGAAAATTGTAGAACAAATCATTCGTAGATCAAATGGATAAAACTATTTATCTACTAACATTTGAAGATCTGCATAAATATATGCAAGACTTTAAATATATTCATATAGGGATGATACATATAGCATTCAAACCTTTAACCCTTAAAGGTCTAAATGCTTCTATTTTAGCAAGCCAAAGAGATGGCAGATGCCTTCACTGGGCTCAATCCCTAATGAGTGTTGTAGAGACTAGCCTATGTCACGGGCTTTATTTCAACACCTTTCCCAATCTAAGTTTATCTCTTTCTGATATAAATCTTTTTGAAGCTTTAAAATTACATTTACAGCTTTATGGTTATGATTTTCTCCCAAGTTCTGAAACTATTGCTTTAATTTTGAATTTATTTTGAGTTTTAAATACTACATCCTAGAGTTCAAAAGTTGCTCAACCACGAACTAACTACTGATTGAAACAAATCTGTTAGCATCCCATATTTAAAGAGTGATTAAATGGAATGAGGTGGTATTTTCAGAATCATGGACTATACCATCTGCAGTCGCACCAAGACCTTCCATTAATGAAGATATAGATCAAATAATTCAAACAGTTGATGGAGATGTTGAAGTCAACCCCTCGATCATCACTTCCTAGGTTTCTATCCCTTCAAAACCTCGAGAGTCGAGATGGTTCACACACTGAACCATCTGTCAAGGCCCTTCGCCTAAACATAAATCATATATATCATCCAATGAGAGAAAATCAATCTCCCACTCCATCTGAAATGAACTTTAGTCTTAATGAGCTACAATAATAGGTTCTAAGACTAGAGAGTTAATGAATACTTCCAACCAAAGTATGATAACTTTCATACTTGGTATAGAAGTTTTACTTCTAAAAACTAACATCTCGAAATAAATGACTTATATTTTGAAAAAATGAGAGAAATAAAAAGACAAGCCAAAGCAACTATTCCTTTTGTCACATGGTTTTGCAAGCATACGCTCAATCGCTCAAGTTGATGTTTTAACTACCAAAAATGGAAAACGAGCAAGGAAAATAATTGAAGCATCTTATCCTCCATCGTTGTCAAAATGGTGGATGATAAACCTTTAGAATTAGCGGTCTTCAAAAAAATAAGTTCGATCCACAAATTCTAAAGGAATTTAATACTGTAATTAAATAACTTAATTATAGTAATAATATACTTCAAATAATCACTGATCATATTTTTAGCCTAGAGTCTAAAATCGATCAGATGCTTAAACAAAAGGTTTCTAGCCCCGAAACTAGCAAAGCTTCAGAGAAAGCTTCTACTAGTATAAACCCATTTGTGAAACCTTTTATCCAACCACCTCCTAAACTGGCTCTCAAGTTAGGACCCTCCTTTGAAGAAATTCAGAATTTGATTCTAAATTTAAGTGAAAAGTATGTAGGAGCTCTTGAAGATATCAGTCAATCGGATGAAGATTCAAATAAATCCTCAACCGAAATTGATACTAATCAATCAAGTAATATTGAAAAAGTTCAAAACCTTTTTCAAGAATTACAAGATCCTCATCCTCCTTTTGATATCCAAAAACTTTCTTATCCAAAGAAAAATTTGGAAAAACATTATTATAAAAACCCACTCCTCCTGATTTATTATTTGAGGAAGATACTCATTTAGGGAAATTCTATGATGGAGATTCTTTATATGAATGGAATATTGATGGACTTTCAACATCAAATCATTCATACCTTCATCGAATGCTTATGTTTGCTTTCAATCTAAACATAAAGAAAAACCATATTATCGCCAGCCATCATTTCGGATTTTTTGGAACTCAAAGGATGGTAATTTTCTCATCGTTCCTCAAAAGGAAGACCTCCTTAGCGAAATTGACTTAAGTACTAAGGATCTTCCAAAAGAACAATAAACACCTAATGAAAATTTGATCTATAATCTTCTTCAAACAATTATAGATCATTTTGATGGATCCATTGGAGATCAAGGAGAAAAAACTCGCTCCTTACTCCAAAATTTAAGATGTCCATCCTTAACCCATTTTCAATGGTATAAGGATATTTTTCTGGCACGCGTTATGAATCTTTATGATGCCGACAGCCTTCACTGGAAATAAAAATTCATTGAAGGCCTTCCCAATCTATTTACTGAAAAGGTTAAGGTTTCTCTTACGATGGAACCATCCCATATGAAACTCTTACATATGGAAACCTTATTTCGCATGTATTGAAACTGGTTTAGCAATTTGCTCTGATCTTAAATTAAAAGATCAAATGAAAAGAGAATGTCTACACTAAAAACAACAACAATTCAACTGTGATCCTCAGGTACGTCCTTTATCTTCTAAACACAAGGGAAAAATACGAAAGACTATTTTTCCTAAACGTGAAAAAACACGTCATAAAAATGTGATAAATTCACACAAACACAATCACTCTCATCCCTCGGTTCTAAAATCAAAGATACAAGATAAATAAAATGTTACAAATATGCAGTCATTATGCAAATAGATGCATCACAAGAAGAAGATAAATGAACTTGATTAGAAGGGTTAAAACAAAACCGATGAAAATTCTCTTACATCCTCTCGATTCTAAAAGAGAATCAAGAAGAAGAAGAAGATCTATTTCATCAAAGTCGATAAATCGATAAATCTAATTGTTGCAAGTCCTATCAATAGATAGATTATTATAAAAATATAATAAATATGACAGTCAATATCACCACGAGCAAAAGGACCAATTAATTAAACTTTTAGCACAAGTTAAAGATGATTCAACTCGTGATAAAATTATAGATCTTCTTAATGATAAGAAGAAAGATAAATTAGAAAAATTTAATTACAAGCCTCCTATATACCTTATCAGAAGTATTTAAGAAAAAAATCTGAGGCAAGTTCTTCATCTTCTAATTCAGCTTCTTTATCTGAACTAAAGACTGAATTAAAGAAATTTAAAGTAGAGGTTCAGCAAATGAAAGCTGAGCAAGAACAAATGAATGGTCGTCTGATGAATCTTGAGCATAATCAGAAGACGCCTAATTCATTTGAAAATATAGAAGCCGATTCTAATCAAGAATCAGGTTTCTTACAAAATATTCAAAAGGCAATATACCAGAAATGGTATGTTTTCATTAAATTAATTATAAATAAAGAATTTATTTTACCAAATTTAACTACTCTCGTTGATAGTGGAGTAGATTTAAATTGTATACAAGAAGGAATAATTTCTTCTAAATATTTTGAAAAAATTAGCCAGCGGTTAAAGGCAGCCGATGGTGAGTCCTTACAAATTAAGTATAAATTATCATCTGTGGTCCTGTGTCAAAATGATGTTTATATTCAAATGCTTTTTATTTTAGTCAAAAATTTGACACAACATATTATTTTAGGAACTCCTTTCCTTCTTAAAATAATGCCTATCACTAGAATTGATGATACTGGAATTCAATATTTTCTTTGGGATAAAGAAATCACATTCTATTTTATCACCAATCCTAAAGAAATTATCATAAATGAAATGAATAGGCTTAATAATAAGTCTATGCATATAAATTATTTACAAGAAGAAATTGCTAGTTTAACTTTTAAACAAAAAATTTCTTCCCAAAATTAAAAGAAAATTCAAAATTGCCACCAAAAATTTCAAAAGGAAGTTTGTGGTGACAACCCAATTGCTTTCTGGAAAAGAAAGACTCATGTAGTGGATCTCCTGTACATTGATAATTTCAATGAACAAGACATTCCCACTAAGGCTCATCCTTCTCAAATGAACGAGCACTACCTTGCTTTATGCAAAGAAGAGATTGTTGATTTATTAAAGAAAGGAATAAGGCAATCCTACTCTTGAGTCGTATTCTATGTTATGAATTGAATGGGAAAGAGAGACCGTAATTAATTACAAGCCGTTAAACAAAGTTTTAAAATGGATCAGATATCCAATTCCTGATAAAATGGATTTATTAAATAGATTGCATATTGCAAAAATATTTTAAAATTTGATTTAAAATTAGGATATTGGCAGATCCAGATAAAAGAATCGGATCACTATAAAATAGCATTTACGGTGCCCTTTGGACATTACGAATGGAACGTAATGCCCTTTGGTTTAAAAAATGCACCCTCTAAATTTCAGCATATCATGAATAATATATTTAAAGATTATTTTAAATATATTTTAGTCTATATTGATGATGTGCTTGGGTTCTCAAATACTATTGATGAACACTTCAACCATCTAAAAATATTTAAATGTCTAATTTTAAAAAATGGGTTAGTCATTTCAGAGTCAAAAATCAAATTATTTCAAACTAAAATTAGATTTTTAGGCCATAATATATCCAATACTTCTATTATACCAATTAATAGAAGTATTGAATTTGCTAACAAATTTTCTGATATCATTTTAGATAAAAATCATCTACAACGGTTCTTAGGAGCTCTCAATTATGTAGCTGATTTTTATCAAAATCTTACCAAAGATGTAGCCTCTTTGATTAAAAGATCCACCATGGTGATACTCATACCGAGTGCAAAATTAAAGAAAGAGTTCAACATCTTCCCTGCCTTAATCTTGCGGACCTTACTAGTTTCAAAATTGTTGAAACAGATGCCTCTGATAAGGGCTATGGAGGTATCCTAAAGCAGTGAAAGAATTCTAAAGAAGAATTAGTTCACTTTGTTTCTGGTAAATGGAATCCTACTTAGCAAAAGTATTCCATTATCAAAAAAGAAATGCTTTATGTGATTAAGTGCATCTCAAAATTTCAAGATGATTTACTTAATCAACATTTTCTCCTTCAGATTGACCTCAATCAAATACATCATTGAACAAGATGTCAAAATTTAGTTTCAAAATAAATTTTTGCATCATGGCATCGTAGCTCTGTCTCGACATCAAATTCATTAAAGGTAATAAAAATTCTCTTCGATTTTCGACCGTGAATAGGACGATCGGTGGATCACCCGCATAGAAGAATGACCACTCTTAGCTGGAAGTCCTTCTTTTCATGGAGGTCGCGCTCTCTAATGGCAAAGATCCGGTCAATTCAACAATTGGCATGATCAATTTGCAAACTTATCTTTATGGTACTTCCTCTTCAACTACGGTTGAAAAGAGTGAACCCTCTAAAAAAGCTGTAACACCATCCCTAAAAGATGTCGTTGCACAAGGTGAAACCTCTAAAAAAACAACACCATCCCTAAAAGATGTCATTGCACAAGAACCTATTTATTTCTCTAAAGAAATAAAATAGAATATTCTTGAAATTAATCCCTCTAATTAATAAATAATCTATGATAGGCATTATTTTAAGAAGGAAAGGAGTTCCTAAAATAATGTGTTGTGTCAAATTTTTGACTAAAATAAAAGGCATTTGAATACAAACATCATCTTGACACAGGGCCATAGATGATAATTTATACTTAATTTGTAAGGACTCACCGTCGGCTGCCTTTAACCGCTAGCTAGTTTTTTCAAAATAATTAGAAGGAATTATTCCTTCTTGTATACAATTTAAATCTGCTCCACTATCAACGAGAGCAGTTAAATTTTGTAAAATAAATTCTTTATTTATAATTAATTTAATCGAAACATACCATTTCTGGTATATTATCATTTGAATATTTTATAAGAAACCTGGTTCTTGATTAGAATCAGCTTCTATATTTTCAAATAAATTAGGCATCTTCTAATTAATCTCAAGATTCATCAGACCACCATTCATTTGTTCTTTCTCAGCTTTCATTTGCTGAACCTCTACTTTTAATTTCTTTAATTTAATCTTTAGTTCAAATAAAGAAGCGAAATTAGAAGATGAAGAACTTGCCTCAGATTTTTTCTTAAATACTTCTGATAAGGAGTATATAGGAGGCTTGTAATTAAATTTTTCTAGTTTATCTTTCTTCTTATCATTAATAAGATCAATAATTTTATCACGAGTTGAATCATCTTCAACTTGTGCTAAAAGTTTAATTAATTGGTCCTTTTTCGTGGGTGGCGTATACGCATCTATCATATTTATTATATTTTTATAATAATCTATCTGATAGGACTTGCAAGTTAGATTTATCGATTTACCGCACTTCGATGAAATAGATCTTCTTTCTGATTCTTTTTCATAATCAGAGGATGTAAGAAGAATTTTCATCAGGGTTTGTTTTAACCCTTCGTCAATTTGAAGTTCATTTATCTTCTTCTTGACAGTGCATCTATTTGTGTAATGACCTGTACGGCCACATTTATAACATTTTATTTCTCTTGTCTCTTTGGTTTTAGAATCAGAGGAATGAGAGTGCTTGTGTTTGTGTGTGAATTTATCATGTTTTTTATGACGTACTTTTTTATGCTTATGAAAAATAGTTTTTCATATTTTTCCCTTGTGTTCGGAAGATAAAGGACGTACCTGAGGATCACAGTTGAATTATTCACAGAATTTGCCAAGCTGTTCACGCTCAAGTAGACGTTCTCTTTTCATTTGAACTTTTAATTTAAGATCAGAGCAAATTGCTAAACCAGTTTTAATACATGCAGAAATAAGGTTTCCATATGTAAGAGTTTCATATGGGATGGTTCCATCATAGAGGCGAAGAGAAACCTTAACCTTTTCAGCAAATAGATTGGGAAGGCCTTCAATGAATTTTTATTTCTAGTGAAGGCTGTCGGCATCATAAAGCGTCATAACGCGTGCCAGAAAAATATCCTTATACCATCAAAAATGGGTTAAGGATGGACATCTTAATTTTTGGAGTAAGGAGCAAGTTTTTTCTCCTTGATCTCCAATGGATCCAGCAAAATGATCTATAATTGTTTGAAGAAGATTATAGACCGAATTTTCATTAGTATTCTTTTGGAAGATCCTAAGTACTTAAGTCAATTTCGCTAAGGAGGTCTTCCCTTTGAGGAATAGTGAGAAAATTATCCCACCATCCTTTCAGAGTTCCAGAGAATCCTGAAATGATGGCTCGGGCGACAATATGAGGTTTTGCTTGATGTCTAGATTGAACAGCTGTAGCAAACATAAGCATTCTATGAAGGGTATAAATGATTTGATGTTTAGAAAGTCCATCAATATTCCATTCATATAAAGAATCTCCATCATAGGAATTTCATATGAAATGAGTATCTTCCTCAAATAATAAATCAGGAGGTATTGGTTTTTTATAATAATGTTTTTCCAAATTTTTCTTGGGATAAGAAAGTTTTTAGATATCAAAAGGAGGATGAGGATCATGTAATTCTTGAAAAAGGTTGAGGATTCATTTGAATCTTCATCCGATTGACTGATATCTTCTAGAGCTCCTACATACTTTTCACTTAAATTTAGAATCAAATTCTAAATTTCTTCAGAAGAGGGTGCTAACTTAAGAGCCAGTTTAGGAGGTGGTTGGATAAAAGGTTTCACAAATGGGTTTATACAAATAGAAGCTTTCTCTGAAGCTTTGCTAGTATCAAGGCTAGAAACCTTTTGTTTAAGCATCTGATCAATTTTAGACTCTAGGCTAAAAAGATGATCAATGATTTTTTGAAGTATACTATTACTATAATTAAGTTGTTTAATTATAGTAATAAATTCCTTAAGAATTTGGGGATCGGAACTTATTTTTCCAAAGGCCACTAATTCTAAAGGTTTATCATCCATCATTTTTACAACTTATGGAGGATAAGATGCTTCAATTATTTTTCCTTGCTCTGTTTGCCATTTTTTGGTAGTCAAAACAGCAACTTGAGTGGATTGAGCATAGTAACTGCAAAACCAAGCGACGAAAGGAATAATTGCTTTTACTTGACTATTTGTTTCTCATTTTCTCGAAATATAAATCATTTATTTCGAGACATTGGTTTTTAAAAGTAAAACTTCTATACCAAGTACGAAAGTTATCATACTTTGGTTGGAAGTATTCCTTCATAACAACCTCTCTAGTCTTAGAACCTATTGTGTAGCTCATTAAGACTAAAGTTCAGGATGAAATGGGAGATTGATTTTCTCTCACCGGATGATGATAGATATGATTGCTAGGGGGCCTCCAGATGGTTGGAGTGTGTGAACCATCCGATCTAGACTTCTCTGAGATTTCAGAAGGGATAGAAACCCTT
The DNA here is from genome assembly GCA_021442155.1 of Cymbidium sinense. Taxonomy (NCBI): domain Eukaryota; kingdom Viridiplantae; phylum Streptophyta; class Magnoliopsida; order Asparagales; family Orchidaceae; genus Cymbidium; species Cymbidium sinense. The sequence goes on from CM038218.1 coordinate 53,562,070, forward strand.
GGAAGTGTGATGGATCGACGAGGGTTGAATCTGACTTTAACATCGCCATCAGCTGTTTAAATTATCTAATCTACATCTTGATTAATGGAAGGTCTTGGTGCGACCGCAGATGGTATAGTTCATGATTCTGGAAATACCACCTCATTCCATTTAATCACTGTTAGTAGCAATATGGGATGCTAACAGATTTGTTTCAATCAGAGTAGTTCATTCGGCTGGTTGAACAACTTTTCGAACTCTAGGATTTAGAGTATTTAAAACTCAAAAATGAATTCTAAAAATTAAAGCAATAGTTTCAGAACCTGGGAGAAAATCATAACCATAAAGCTGTAAATGTAATTTTAAAGCTTCAAAAAGATTTATATCAGAAATAGATAAACTTAGATTGGGAAAGGTGTTGAAATAAACTGGCCCGTGACATAGGCTAGTCTTTACAACACTCATTAGAGATTGAGCCTAGTGAAGGCATCTGCCATCTCTTAGGCTTACTAAAATAGAAGCATTTAGACCTTTAAGGGTTAAAAGTTGGAATGTTATCTGTATCATCCTCATATGAATATATTTAAAGTCTTGCATATATTTATGCAAATCTTTAAACGTTAGTAGATAAATGGTTTTGTCCATTTGATCTATAGTAATAGTTTGTTCTACAGTTTTCACTGAAGATTTTCTCTTAAAATCAAAAGTTCCAAATTGATAAATGATAGTTTTATCAATTTTGGGGAGAGACCATCTATTTAGGTCTTCTTTATTCAAGAGGAACTCTGCCATTTCAGAGTTCTTGATTAAATTATTATTTCTCCTAATTGTTAGATTAGAAGTTACCGAAGAAGTAGAAGCCATAACCAAAAGGGGAAAAAGGGAGAGAGGAAGATGATGCAGGGAGAGTTTGAAAAAAATCACCACATAAGGATAAAACAAACTATGTATAAACCTCCATTAGAGAATTATCTTCTCAGATAGTCAACAAAAATAGGACTTACAACCCTATCAAGCATCACGCAACCGGGATTTACGGCCATTTGTGATGAAGATGGGAATTTAAACCTCTACCAAAGAATTATCCGAGACAGTCAACAAAAATAGGACTTATAACCCTATCAAGCATCACACAACAGGGATGGCCATTTGCGACGAAGACGGGATAAAGCCATGGGAGGAATGAATAAAGTACGGGTTTATCCAAAGCATGGTGAAATGTAATGGTGAAATGTAACAAAAAATCTCTAACATCCTTCCCCTCCCCAGGGATTTACCCCATCATGGCTCTGATACCAGGGAAGGATGTTGGAGATTTTTTGTTACATTTCACCATGCTTTGGATAATACCACTTAGAAGCTAAGCAACGGTACAATTATTAAACAGAATTATTTTTGTCAATAATGTGGCTACTTTTTGGAAAGTAACAATTATTTCGGTTGGTGGGCCTACTTGAGTTGTAAAGTAGGTTCCTTGCTCGTGAAGATAAGCGGTCAATTTGAAACTTTTGATTTTAAGGAAAATCTTCAATAAAAACTGTAGAATAAACCATTACTGTAGATCAAATGGATAAAACCATTTATCTACTAACATTTGAAGATCTGCATAAATATATGCAAGACTTTAAATATATTCATATAGGGATGATATAGATAGGACCAATTAATTAAACTTTTAGCACAAGTTGAAGATGATTCAACTCGTGATAAAATTATAGATCTTCTTAATGATAAGAAGAAAGATAAATTAGAAAAATTTAATTACAAGCCTCCTATATACTCCTTATCAGAAGTATTTAAGAAAAAATCTGAGGCAAGTTCTTCATATTCTAGTTCAGCTTCTTTATCTGGGATTAAAAAGTCCTTAAATCTGCTTTAAGATGAGTGTAATAAATAAGTAATTATTATTGTATTTACATTAAAGCAAATCTAAGGATTTTAAAAGTTATCCTAATCATTTTTAGTCACTAATTTTGATCTAAAAAATTTTCATTATTATTTTTTTGTTTAATTATATTATGAAAACATTAAGTTATGAATTGTTAATTATTCAAATATTAAGTTTTTAACAATCATCTGGTTAGTATTACGGTATGATGTGATTTAATATGGTATCTATTAAATCACGAGACAAAATTAAGTCCTAATGTTTAGAGTAATGCTATAATAAGTAATCCACAACATTTTTTTTTTGAATGGCATGATTGTAATGCAAAATTGTATTTGAGGCTATAAAATTATTTAGGGCTTATTTGATATCAATTTTATTTTGCAATTTTACTTTTATATTATTTCAAAAAACTTAGCTAATGATTTTTATGTATTTTTATTTGTTATTTTAAAAATAATGCATAGTTTTATTAAAGACACTACAAATAACTTTTAATATATTATATAATTTTAAAAATTTTAATTATCATCAAATTTATTTGTTAACTTAAAATATAAATAAAATAGAATAAAATTTTAAAATTAAAAATAAAAAACAAACATCGGCATAGTTTTCTATTTTTTTAAAGGGTGTGTTTAAAGTAGTCTTAATTATTTAAAAAAATAATAGTAAAACTGCTGTAAAAGAAATACTCGTATGTAAAACTTTAATGGGTATACAAATTTTTTTATTTTATAAAAATTAAATAATAATTTTTTGATCACCATCATAAATAATCAAGTTAGGTCGAATAATATAGGTTTCTCATCATAAATTTCTCAAAATATAATCAAAATATAATCAAAATATGAGTCTAAATGGGATAATAGTGCAGTGCTAAAATGCACTATCACATATTTTTTCTTTTAATCTTTAAGCATACTATTTGTGATGTTCATAAAGAAGCTAACGTTATGTGGGAAAAAGTATCAAGTGCTATTAAACAAGTTGCTAAACATGTGCTTGGCGAATCAAAAGAAAAAGCTTCTTTTAATAAGAATAGTTGGTGGTGGAGTCAGAGTGTGCAAGAAAAGATAAGAAATAAGAAGCATTGTTATAAAACTTGGTTTAGATGTAAAAATTCGGAGAATTGGGAAAGATATAAAATGGCTGTAGAGATTCTAAGAAAGCAATATATGATGCAAAAAATTTAGCTTTTAGTGATTTATACAATAGATTAGATACCAAAGAAGGTGAAAGATGTATGTATAAGCCAACCAAAGAGATAGGAGAAGTAAAGACATAGTTCAAGTGAGGAGTATTAAGGATGAAAATAATAAAGTGCTTTTCTTAGAAAAAAGATATTGAAAATAGATGGATGAGGTATTTTAATAAACTTTTCAATGAAGGATCTGAAAGTACGATTGATTTTAGCAACCTTAATACCCTAAACAAAAATAGAGAATTTCATTTTTATCGTCGTATTAGTAAATCTGAAGTTAGTGAAGCTTTAAAGAAAATGAAATGTGGAAAAGCAGTAGGACCGGATAATATTTCAATAGAAGTGTGGAAATGTTTAGGAGATCAAGGAATTTCTTGGCTTACAAATCTTTTTAATGTTATTTTAAAGACTAAAAAGATGCCAGATGAGTGGAGAAAGAGTTTGTTGGTTCCTATATTTAAGAATAAAGGTGATGCAAGATAGAGGAATTAAGTTAATGTGCCATACAGTGGGTTACGATGTGATACATAAGTTTCTCAATCGGTTTGGTTTCATGCTAGGTAGATCTACTATGGATGCTATACATTTATTAAGAGGTTTGATGGAGAAGCATAGAGAAAATAAAAAGGATCTACATATGATATTTATTGATTTAGAGAAAGCTTATGATAAAGTCTCAAGAGATGTTCTTTGGAGAGTTCTAGAACGAAAGAAGTTAATATTGGTTATATTCAAGTCATTAAGGATATGTATACTAGAGTCACTTGTGTCCAAACACAAGGAGGATTGACAAACTATTTTCCTATTTCGGTTGGATTACATCAAGGATCAACATTAAGCCCTTATCTTTTACTTTAGTTATAGATGTTCTTATGAGGCATTTACAAGAAGATGTACCGGTGTATGCTTTTCCGATGACATTCTTCTTGTTGATAAGACTAGAGAGGGAGTCCAAGAAACTTGAATTATGGAGGTCAACTTTAGAGTCTAAAGGTTTTTCGTTTAAGCAGATCTAAAGCGAATATATGGAGTGTAATTTTAGTTGTAGAAGTTTTAGTGGTAGTGTTGTGACTTTAGGTGATCAAGTCATTAATAAGAGCGTTTATTGATATTTAGGCTCTATTGTTCAAAATGTTGGTGATGGAGATATTATTAGTAGAATTCAAGTTGGATGGTTGAAGTGGAGGAATGCATTATGTGATAGAAAAGTTCCACTTAAACTTAAGGAAAATTTTATAAGATGGTGGTAAGACGCAATGACTTATGGTGCGAATGTTAGCCAATAAAAGAGAAACATAAGACTAAGTTAAGTGTTACTGAGATGAGGATGCTTAGGTGGATGAGTGGCTTTACCCTTAGAGATAGAATGCAAAATGAGTATAAAAAAAGTTGGAGTAGCTCCAGGTGGTAGATAAGATTAGGGAGAGTCGCCTTAGATGGTTTGGCCACATAAAGCGTCAGCCGTCCGATGACATTAGGAGAGTAGATGCATTAGATTTTCCTTATGTTAAGAAAGGTAGAGGTAGACCTAAAAAGACTTGGTTAAGATGTATAAAAAATGATCTTAGTATACTCGAATTAAATGAGAATTTGAAAATAATAGACAATGGAGAGGGATTCATGCCACCCTGGGATTAAGGCTTGTTGTTGTTGTTGTTGTTGTTGTTTAGGCATACTAAAAATTGATGCTGAAATTGAATGTTTGTAGTATTTTTTTTTTGGAGGATATTTAAGTGAATTTAATAATAAATTCATATACACAATATATATATATATTTGAACTTTAGATCTTTTAGTTGAAAATCAAAATTCTCAACCAATAAAATTAAGATGTCTTGCACGATCTTTAGGATGACTTGAAAAATAATCATCCATATTGGGGCCCACATACGATCAGCCATTAAAAAAAAGGATCTTTGCAACTTTTGTGGCGTTGTATCTTAGGTATCTACAGACTACAAACATTGAGTGCAAAATAATTGAGTTTGAGGTTGATCTTCCCTGCTTCTTCTCAATGCTTTTTTATTTCATTTCACTCAATTATTTTCGACTCAATGAATCATTATTTTATGCAGAACACAGAAAAATTATGATTAAAATAGCATCTTTAATCATTTTTTTTTAAATCTTGTAATCATTATCATAGTTATACGTGCAATTAAGAAATTTTAATGATGAATTTTTTTAAAAAAGTAACTAAATACTTATCTTAATATTTAGCTTTTAAAAGGTTGATAGAATGTTTTTTTCAACAACTAAAAATATAAATTCAAATTACACTTTAATAATTAATCATTAATTTTAATTTAATTGTTATTAAAGCTCAAATTAAAAATAGTCCTATTATAAAATATATAAAAATATGTAATGAATATTTGCTTACCAGAACATTCATGGCTCCAGCCTTGAAGTGATGTGGATTTTTGGCCTCTTCTCTCGAGACATATATCAAATGTGGGATTCCACCCTTCCCATCTTTGTTCTCACATAATATCTTAAAAATAAATAAAAAATAAAAAAAATTAAAGACTTCTGTAATTAAATATCAAATATGGAAATAAAAAAACTAAATAATAAATAATTTAAATAACAAGTAATTTTTTTTAAAGAAAATATAGATAGTGAAATTCAAGAGAGAATAGAGAAAATGTTTAAAGATTAGTTAATTACCTTCACTATGCTTTCATGGTTTCCTCTCTCAATGTTAGAGAACTCATCAAAATCGTCTCTTTCAAGAGGCCGGAAATGGCTTCTCTCTGCATCTTCTATCCTTTGGCAAAGCTCTTGATACTCCTACAATATTAAACAAATTAAATATGTTTTTCTATGCATAAATTATATATATATATATATATATATATATATATATATATATATATATATATATATATATATATATATATAGTATTTTCATTGTTAGAATTTAAATTTATTTATACAATTTATTTCTGTCATATTTTTAAATTATGATTAACATTCGAAAGATGACATCTTCAATTACATACATAAATGTAAACATAATATAATATTTGGTTCCCTGCGAAAAGAATATGGTGTAAAACAAATGCAGTGTAAAAAGAATGCAATGTATTTAAATTATTTTAATTTATTTGGTTGAAAAATGATTTTTTTTAGTAAAATAAATATAATGTAAAGTATTTTTGAGATTATGGGCAGCGGAGGATGGCCAACGACTGAGCGGCCAGCAACGGCAGGCGTGCGACAACAGTCAAAACACTTTACACTTATCAATGTATTTAGACTTTATCCAAATCGGATGAAAATGATCATTCTAATGCATTTCAAATAAACTATAAATACGTCAAAATTTTACTTTGTACTTTATCAAATACTCAAAAAGTTAAATTTCCAGCATTCAGTTTACTTTACACTCTAAATGCAAGCAGTTAAATAGCCCTTCTTATAAACTACATTTTAAGTTGGATGAGTATTAACTCCTTAATCTAAAATATATAATTTAAGAAATAAGGTTTACCTTAATGACCTTCCAATCTTCGAGAAAAGTCGAAGATTCACTTGGCGATGATTGGTCGGGGTCATGAGAGAAATACATAAATGGTGCACGAATTTTGACATTATATTTCATACAAAAAGGAATCCAATGGGCTGCAAACTTTGAAGCTTCTAGAAGAGAGTAGTAAGTGATTGGTGAGCCGCCATCATCAGATACGTAACAGGCAAGACGGTTTGCCGGATAATCGACCGCTAGTAGCGATAAAACTGTATTCACTGTAATGATTGGTGGTTCTAACTGAGGGTCAGCCGTCGTAACAAATACATCAAGGGTCGGAAGTTCATCCTTATCAAATCTGCATATTCAATATTATACAATTAGTTTTTACATTTTTATAAAAAAAATTGTTGGGATATTTTGAAATATTTTATATCAACATGGGATAAATACTAATATATAATAATAATATTATTATTCTCTTGAATAAAGCTAAATTACTAAGCACTATAAATAAAAAAAGATAAATTTAATTAAAATTTATAGCTAATGTGTTAAATATATTCACAAATATAAATTATTTGCTTAGCATGTGAAGCATGAAATCAATAATACATGTAACTAAATTTGTCTTATCCTGATGTTTTTTTTTTTTTTTGGTCATAAATTGGAAGCTAATTTTAATTGGACATCTTTCTAGAATGAAATATTTTGGAAAACTTAATTAGTAAGGGATACACTCCATATATAATTTGACAAATTTGACCTTTCATTATTTGATACATGTAAGGTTGTATTTTTGGAGAAATTATTATGTGCGAAATTTGAATATAGCTCTATATTCAGACTCTAATAGTATTGCACTACGTGATAAGTATATAACATGTATATATAATTTGTATTGTATACACATATTACGTATTATATACTAATCTAGATATAAATATATCTATTATATACATATCATAATCTGACACAAAGACAATATTATTAAAGTTTGAACATAATGCTACATGTGAACTCTGCATATATTAATTTTTTGTATTTTACAGTGATATTTAGGGTCATGTGCTCTCCTAAAATTCTAGTATGTTTTTGAACAAAGCAAGTATATATTAATATACCTCTGCTTATTTTTGCAATAAAAATTCAAAACATATCTCCCAAAAAAATTATTTAATATATATTTTCACTAGAAAAAATCTCGTTAGAAAATCATAGGTAACCTTCTAGAAATATAGGCATCAAGAAAATAAAATCATAAAGAGATAATTTTTGAAAAAAAAATGATGAGAAGCAAATGGAAGAGGAAAAATAAATAGTGGTTAATAATAATTACAATTTATTTACGTCAAATATATAAATTTAACTGATCACAGTAGAGCTAATAATCTGAGAATTTTTTTGCTTACTGCTTGAGGAGGTGATCGGGATTTGTTTTGTAGATCGCCGGGGTCCATTTGGCGTTGAGGTAGAGAAGCCAGACAAAGGTGAACCAGGCTTCACAGAAGAAGGCTATGAGGGAGACCAAGCTGTGGGCTGCAAGGAGAGAGGGAGGCGGTGAGAGGAGCGAGAGGAGGAGGGACAGTATAAGGAGCTCGAGCCTCTTCGCGTTGTTCCTCGTAGTAATTCTCTCTTTGAGAGGTAATGAAATATTGGTTTCCGCCATTGCTGAGTGGAGAACCAGCTAAATTTGTATCGAAGAAGTTCATTCTGATGCTATATTTATAGAATATATTCCTGAAATTGGGAAAAAAAAAGAAATAGGCAATTTTTTAAAATTAAGTATAGTTAGTATATTAATTAGTTAATTAAGTATCAATAAAAAAAATTAAGAATAGCTATAGTCGCCCAATTAGTGGGTAGCCCCACGTCAACTCGACATTGTGTGTTTCGACTATAGCCTAATTTGGCTGTCACGAGGTTAATTTTTTTTAAGGTGTGATTTGTGCGAGATGAGTAGCAGCATCACGGTTTAGGGCTATGAAGAGAATCAGGATTTTCACGTATACATAGAGTTTCGTACTCATCAAACAAATCTTAATAACTAAAACTTTATACTTTTTCTTCAATTTTTGTTCTTCTAAAAAGTAGAGAGTAATAAACCTACTTTAAAAACAAAGAAAAAAAAGTGCAGTTTAAACTTGAAATGGTTCGTGATCGCATCAAGTTGGTAATAATAAGAAGTTCATTATGACATAACCAAATTTAACGTGTACATGACTCTCAAGTTTGTAATGAAACAGATAAATAAACGTAGTACAGACACAAAAGTATACTGTCCTAAACATCTAACGCCTCCTGCGTCTGCGTGGAATCACACCACTCCTAAGTGTGTGTCTTGGTCGTGCAGGATGTACATCATCGGTGCTCCTCGCCATCATACTGTCGGAAAAAGCGCAAATATAATAGTGTTAATATTGTAAAATCTAAGTAGAAGCGGACAATAGGAAGAAAGAAAAGCATTATCCTATGTGTAAAATCTAACAACCAATAAGTAAAAGGGAAAATGTACGATTTAATATTATGGCCGATGACTGAGTGGCCAGGCTATTTTGCATATGCTACATGTTCTGCTATTGCTACCTACATTTTCATCCATTGTGTTTTTGAATCTATTAATGCAGTCGGCGACCTTCTAAAGTTAGGTGGAATCTGACTAATCCATGCTACACCGAGATGGCCAATCAGAATGATCTGGTAGTGTATGGAATTCATTTATGTGTGTCAGCTTATACAGCTGTAGAGTGTAGTATTGTGACACTCACGTGAGATGGTTCAACCATCTAAATCCCAATGCAACAATCACATGTGGGCATGGACAATGATATATGATCATTTTGCCACAATTACAATGATAGAGGCCATTATCTAGCAAATCAACTATGAATGATCTGCTGGACCTATCAAAAACCTACATCTCACGTGGGTTGATATTTACAGGTTCAGGGAAATGCCTAGCCTCCCTTTCAGTACTGTAATAGTGTGTATATCCTTTGAGTACAAATAGACAAGCTGACATCCTCTTGCTGAGTAGCAGTGGATAGCCGTTTCATGAACAAGGCTACTAAATTGTAATAGATAGCAATGATAAAAGCTTGAATCGGTAAACCACGTGCGTTTAGACACCATTAAAACACTCGATGATGCATTCATTGTCCCATAATGCATACCACCATCTTGCACAAGGGATCATTTAACAAGGTCTCGCTCTAGAAGCCAATTATATGCTTCTTCTTTAACATTTTTAATATCTAACATTAACGGTTGACCCGACAATATCATCGATACTTGTCATACATTTTTTGGCATAGAAATTCAACATCACCAATCCCCAACCTGCGTACGACCTTTTTAAAATTTTCACGCAAATGACGCAAACAATGCCTGTGAGCTGCCCATGGAAAAATCTCTTTGCATCCACGTAACAGACCAGCATGTTTATCAGATATTATGCACAAATCACGTCTAACAGACACTATGGGCAACATATCATTCAAGCACATCAAGAACCACAATCACGAATCAACCGTCTCGGACTCCACAATAGCAAAAGTTAATGGAAATAACCCATTATTATCGTCGATTCCTACGGCTGTTAGTAATGTACCATGATACTTGCCTAACAAAAGTGCATAAGCTCAACACTGGTTGACAGCTACTCCATCTCATTATTGAAGGTCCAAAGGCCCAAAAAAGTCTCTGGAAACATTGTATAGTGGTAGATTGAATTACGTATTACGGTAAAACTGATTCCATATAAAGAATGAGAGTCCCATGGACTCTTCCTGTAGAATATTGCTTTTTTTTATTGCCTTCGCCTTGCATCCCAAGCTTTCATATCTGAAACTTTAACATTGAATTTACTCCATTCTACCTATAATCTCTCTGCTTCAAATCAATCTTGCGATCCGCGGTATGATGAAACGCCATAAATTTTGAACTACACTATGATGGCCCTTCGTTGACACATCTATGGTTTTCACCAACTCTTGATATTCTCCAAGCACTCCCTAAGCATTTGCTGCTGCTACAATGCAAACACCACTTACAAGGTCTTGTAGGACTATCGTGCTGTACACATATAACCGTGTAGTTCTTCTGGTTAGAGGTAACTGTTTGAAATTGAACATTATTTACTATGCACCACCCAACAACAACAACTTGCAGATTCCATTTACTTGCGAAACACATACCTTCAACAAGGTCATTTGGAATTTCAATTTCATCGTTAGAGGTTTAGTTAGATGGGTCATCAAGTAACATCATTGTCCCACTCTCGTGGTTTGACACATCCTGACATACTGGTTTGTGGACAACATATGACTCACTATCAATATTGTGAAATGAGTGATTTTTCGATTATGACTATCTATATTCCCAAGCGTAGCTTCTTCCGACAGTCATCATCACTAATATCCGACTCACTTCTTGAGCCACTACTCATAGTCTGATATTCATCTTCGACTGCAGTACTCTGAGGCACATATGGTTCATATGAACGATAGATAGCATCGTCACTGCCACATAACTTATAAGTTGAGCAATAAATTATCATATTAATTATTACAAGTATAATCAGATAAATGTTGACCATATACTACATGAGAATCAACTCATCAAAGCTGCGTTGTATCAGGGCGCGATGAAATCTTGTGTATCGTTAATCTCTATCTTTACTACCGGATCGGTGGTGTGGATGCAATATTAACATCTTCCACTTCGACATACAACACCAACATCGGCGGAAGCTTTGTCTAACTTCGTCATTGTTAGATATTATAGACGCTATAAATCTGCCACTCACTGGATAACGACTTGTTAGAGTGACTGTGTGACGCTTTTGATTAATGTGCAAGATTCTCATAATTCGTTGCTTCAATTCGGTAAGGTGATGCAACCTTAACGGATGATTTCGACCTCCACGTAACTTGAATGAGCTGTTCGATACTTGGTTGCCTCCATAAAAGGATCGTGAAACAAATTCTCATTCTTGCCAAACAAACTATATAGCTACTTAACACGAATCACAACGCCCTCATAAACATACAACTCAAATCCCAAACAAAAGTCTAAAAATACTACTCAAATTCCTACCATGCATACTCTATTTCTTTATAAATTGACAGAAATAGGGATTTACCATGAGTTTGCAAATAATGACGGGGATGTGCGCAAAAATAAGTAGAATCCACCACAGGAAACTTTCCCAAAGAAAATGGAGCCGCCGAAAACTAATAATGGCTTCCAAACCCTGTTATATGAGAGAGGAAAGTGTCAAAAGCCATAAACACGGCTGTAAGCAAGAAAAACAAGTTTATTTCGAATACCCGAGGGAGACGACACAATGCAAGGGTTGGAGATACGCCGACGGGTGTCTGGAAGCTCTGATGTTGCGAGAACGGCGGTCGGACAGGGATGTTGCGCGCTCGAGCTCGAGAGTGCGGAGGAATCCGCGATCGGCGAATATCACTCAAGTAAACAAACCGAGGGTATTATGTTGAGCCTCCATGTGGGCGGCCCGGGACTTTATCAGCATACACGCATTCAGTCACGTGGCGTGGCGGTCATACCAATTGGCGACTATACCTATTCTTAAATTTTTTTATTGATACTTAATTAACTAATTAATATACTAATCATACTTAATTTAAAAAATTGCCAAAGAAATATATGTTGAGAAAATAAGATGGAATAATATTTTTTAAAAATACGTGATAATGAAATGTGTTCTTTAATGAAGTTATGTTGATATTTTTTTTTCTTCGTTTTTATTATGTATTGTATTATTGAATATGCGGATGAAAGTGTTTTCAAAAGAAAAGGAAAAACTACTTTAGTATTATTTTTGTGGGGTATATTGTTCATGGCATAATTTGTCTGTTTCTTTATTTTTAAATGCATAAAAATGAACAAATTAATATAGCCATACAACAATCAAATTACACAAAAGTTTAAAATAATTTCACAAAATTATTGAAATAAAATTAAAATTTATTTAAGTAACTAAGGAGGAATGCAATTTCTTTTAAGTGGAAAATAATATCACTCTGTTTGGTTGGTTGAGAAAGAAATACAAAATACATTTTTAATGTTTTATTTTTTTTTATTTTGTAGTTCAAATTCAATGAAAAAAATGATTATAATTGATGAAGTTAGAATTAAGAGGAGGCCAAATCAATACTTAAGTCAAACAAATTATTAAGGAGAAAAATTCATCAAGTCAAAAAAGTTATTGTAGAGGAAAATTCATTAAAATTGTTTGCGTGCTAGAAAACCAGTTGTGGTAGAGTAAAAGTATTCGCCTTAGCTTCATTGTGAAATCCAGCACACATACAGGTATTTAAAGAGTGAACAATAAAACTCCAGAATTTTTACGTGAAAAATCTCGAAAAGAGGGAAAAACCACGGGGCATAGCCCAACAAAAAGCTTCCATTATGTATCTGTTTCAGAGTACAAGATCTTCTCAATACCGGGATTACAGAATTGCATATGAGAAAGGAACAACAACTATGTGACAACGATCAGGTTGTAACAGTTGCTAGTAGTAGCAGATGATGGTGAACTGTGTGGAGCAATCACCAGTAGAAATCGAGGAACAATTCGCGAGAAATGCAGAACAATCACGCGCGAGAACAATCACTTAGAAGTCCTCATGATGGAGACCGGCGAGATTGGCGGCATGAAGGATCAATGGCGGCGGTGGTGGTTGGACCGTCAGTGGCGGCACGATTGTGCTTGGAGGATCTTTAGAGCTCTCTCATCTCTCTTGCTTGGCCTCCCCTCATATGAGGAATGAGGGGCTATTTATAGATTGTAGGAGTAGTGTCTCTGTAAATATATGCAAAATCCTAACCACTCCTCCAATCGGACGGCTCATGATGATTTTCTCGATCATATGATATATTTTATGTATTTGAATTCTCAAATGAAGTCAGATCATTGGCTTGTTGGAACCGGCTCGTCGAGACGCTCCATTTGACTATAAACACTCCATATTGGAGAGCTTTTGGAATTTAACTGATGTCTCAAAGTTTCCAATGATACTTTAAGTGCTTGATCTCGACCAGTTTTAATTTCTGACCAGCTTACTTTCGGCATCAAGATTTGTGCTTCGACTAGAGGAATTTTCAGGGTTATATCAAAAATTAATGAAATTTATATAAAAAGTCACAATATTTTTTTTGAATGCAACGTAGTTGATATCAACAATCAAATAATTTCTTCAAAAATTAAGAAAGAAAGATTGTATTCTTTACTCTAAATAGTAGTTGGTCGCATTATAGAAATAACATTATTATAGTAGAGCAATATTACAGAATGAACTATTTGGTTAACCTCATATCATCCAAATGGATATTAATTATTCTAAGTTGATGATATTTATTATTTTACAAATAAGTTTCATGCTAATGATTTTAGAGATCAAGAAAAACTATACATTAAAACTTAATTGGAACTTGTTTAAATCAATGTTCATCAAAATCAAGTTTTTTTTTTAAAATCACTTCATAATTTAAGATGTATGTCAAATGATGACAAAGATGAAAAATATCAATCATAGCAGTATTTTACGAATCACAAGCAACTGACTCTTGTACATATTGTGGATGAATAGGCTATAACTATAGAATAGTCTATTCTCACGAGTTACCGCATTTATCCGAGTGATCCACAAACGACGAAAATCTCTCTTTTTCCTGCTCCTATCTCGATGAGAAGAAACTAAAGCTCTCATTCTTTGTTGAGTAGTTGTTCAAGTAAGTCTTGAATACATCTTCCTAATCAATTAATTTGATTAGTCTTAACTCAACTAGTTTTGATTATAGCAAATAAACGTATATTTAAAAAAAAAAATGAAATTATCAAGATGAGTTAGCCAAACAAGATGAAAATTTTTCTTACAAGTTCATTGATATCATATTGTGATTAGTTTTGAGATATAATCAATTGTTGAAAATTTTGATGCATCAATAAGCACCTAGTACAATATAAGATTTATAATCTTATTAGATTTATTAAAATGAATATTTTTTGTTTTATAAGTTGTTCTTATTTGTAAGCCTTTTTTTTTTTTATCTTTTTATCTATGCTAATTAAGAAAGTCAAAGTTTATTTTCAAATTATTTTAATAGATTTTTTAGTTTTGACACTCCTCTCTTTAACTTCTTATTATGTCACCAATAAGGATGATTGTATTCTTAAATTATCATGTAGTAATATATGTCAATATTTAACTGTGTATTCTATTTTGTTTAGTATTTAATCTTATCGACAATTAAATAATTTTGATTAAAAATAAAAGAATTAATTTAAATTAATTGAAATAATTTATCAAAGTGAAATGTCATAATCATAAGATAAAAAAAATTAGATTAGAACATCTTGATTTACAAGATTGAGCTTAAAAATTTAACATATGTAAATAACATTAATGATAAAAATACGTGATTTTAATTTGAATATAAAATAATGAAAATTTTAATTTCAAAATATATGAGAAAATTTTATATATATATATATATATATATATATATGATATATATATATATATATATATATATATATATATATATATATATATATATATATATATATATATATATATATATATATATATATATATATATATATATATATGTGTGTGTGTGTGTGTGTGTGTGTGTGTGTGTGTGATATTGAAAATTCTACTAGTCGAAGCACGAATCTTGATGTCAAAAGCAAGTTGATCCTCAGTTAAAACTAGTCGAGATCAAGCACTTAAAATATCCTTGGAAACTTTGGGATATCAGTTAAATCCATAAATAGCTCTTAAGCATGGAGTGTTTATAGTCAAATCGAGCGTCTTGATGAGCCGAATCTAACAAGCCTAAGATCTCATAATTCTGACTTTGTTTGAGCATTCAAATACTTAAAATACATCAAATAATCAAAGGAATCATTCTAAGCCGTCCGATGAAGTAGAGTGGTTCGGATTTTGCATGTATTTACAGAGATGCCACTCCTCCAATCTATAAATAGCTCCTCATTTCTCATATGAGGGGAGCCCAAGCAAAAGAGAGGGGAGAGCTCTAAAGCTTGAAGATCTTCCAAGCACAATCGTGCCACCACTCTATGGTCGTCAACCACCGATATCGCCATCAGCTGCCGCAGCTGATCCTCACCGTCGTCAATCTTTGCCGGTCTCCATCATGGCGATTTTCATCATCAGTCGATGTCCCTCGTTGTTCACCATCATCTGCTACCACTAGCAACTGTTACCACCTGAACGTCACTACATAGTTGTTGTTCACTACACTATTATTTGTTGACATCAACATTCATCATTGCTAATGACATTGATGCATGACATCAATTATATAGTCGATGTATGCCATTAACAAGCACCATTTGCTACGGTCAATGGGTATTGTTGATATAGACCATTACTTATCGGATCAATGCATGCCACAAACTCACATCATTACTAGCATTAAAAAATACATTCTTTATAATATATGTTTGGTATATATTATAAAAAAATATCATTTATAACCACTAATATACATTAAAGAAATTATTTCAACAAATCTATGCCATATAATTTTTCCCACTTTTTTTAATATTTCATGTAAAAATTATTATATCCCTTACAACTCTTATCAATGTGTATACATGTTGAATATTTATATAAAACTAAGATGTTATATAGCTAAAATTTGAAAAGTAGAATTGTGTAACTTCTCTAAATTTTCATGCAAAATTAATATAATTTTTACTTTATTAATATGAATTTTCTAACACATAATAAATCTAGTAATTAAAAACATGCATTACCAACTACTCATTGTTCATCTTTAGAAGATTTTCTATTCATTTATTATTCAAGTTTGCTGGACAAATTCTATCACAAATTTATCTACAAAGCTTTCATTCCTCATTAAGATTTCCATCCTCAGTGGATTCCATTTGATATACCTGCATTCTCTCATGGCATCTGCATATATATTCATTTGTGTGTGTATCCTTAAACGCTGAATTTTTATAGTATAATGAATAAGTCATATTCTAGTGATCTAAAAATAACTGCTAAATGGATAGTATTAGAAGATAATTCTAAATATCAAAGATTGTCAACACAAGCTATAAGACTCAAAGGAAGCCCAAAATTCAAGCTAGTCAATAGGTTTTAAGACAGATGCATCAAAATTTTCAAACTTGTAATTTTCATGTACTTTTTTGTATGATAGGTGTAGAAGATGCATAAATAACTAACACAATAACAATTGAATTATGCAAAAAAAATAAATTTAGAATTTTGTTATTTAAAAAATGGTCTTAATTGATCACTCATTGTATGTACTAGATCATACTACACAATTGTATTTTATTTAAAACTAAATAAAAAAATATTTTGCTAAATAAAGAGGATCAAGTAATTAATAAAAATTGCTCTTCACTATATGATATACATTAGTTATCATCTTTTTTTTTCTTTGACTTACTCCTCGTGGTTAAAGATGTGATTCAAGAAATATTATTTTATATATAATTGTACATAGTTTATGTACAAGTATAAACCATGTTATATTCTAGTGATCTAAAAACAACTCCACCACTGCTTTTTAAGACAGATGCAATTTTCCTAAATAGATCATCATAAGAGCATAAATCCAACTCAACAAGCTCAAAATTACTTAAAATCTTTACTTATTCTAATTCGATCATCAATACTTAGCCACTGAATTTGTTTTAGAAATTTCTCAAATCGAACTTCTCAACAGATTCATTTAGCTAAAGATATTTAGATGTCTCTGATTTATATTCATCGTGTAATAAATAATAAAATTATTATAAGAGTATGAACCCAACACAACAAATCATCAATTATAAGTCAACTTTGATATATAAGAAGCATGAAGAAATCTAATTCATGCACCACATGATTGACTATATCATCAAGTTACAATCATGCTTCATGCCTTCTTTTTTTATTCTATTATTTAGCACTTTCTTTATCATATATCTTAGCCTTCACCTATAAATATGAGGCCAACGCTCATAAGTAAGAATGACATAATCATCCACAAAGCTAATAATACTATTTTATTGAAATCCTTTATTCTCATTTTTTTTAGTTCTCTCTTGTGGTTAGACTCATCTTTGTCTTGGCCGGCTGAATCTACTACAAACCTAAATACACTATTTGGTGTAAAATGAGGAACGTCGTCAAGGAGCTATCACGCGCTATCAGTCATCACGTCACCATCACCATCACTATCATCGGTCACTATTGTCATCGGCTGTCACCAAATACATTACCGAATAAAAAAATATTATATTTATATAATTTTCAACTAAATAATTTAAAATAATAAAAATATATTATATTCATTTTACATTGTATTTCTTTTTCAACTAAATAGTTCTTTAATGAATTTGTACATTTTATGATTTAATTTAGCCATATGTGCAACGAGGATCATATCACCAATATTTTTTTCTTGTTAAATTTTTATAATTTCCATCTAATCATAATACCATTTTATTAACCCAATTTCTACTGAGGAAATCCACTACTTGCAACTGGTGAAATGAGCAAAAATTGAGAGAATTCAGCCATTCAAATGAGAACAAAGAGAACATGGCGATGAATCATATTTTTGGAACTATTTAATATTTGGGGCAGCAAGATTTAATCTTGGAAGGGTTAGGCCATTACTTGTTAGAACCAATAAAAATAAAATATATTATAAAATATATTTTTTCATATATTAGAAAAAATATTATATATAAATATAAAAGTTTAGGTATTAGATATGTGGATACATAAGAATTATGATATACATAAAAATCTTTCAAAAATGTAATGAAAAAGCTACCAAAAATAGACTCTTAGACAATCTCAGTGCCTAAATCAAACATTATACTATTAATCTTTAGAAAAATAATATATTAATTTAAAATTTTCTCGTATATTATATTTTTAATTTATAATAATATATATTAATATATAATATAAGAAAATTATAAAATACTTTTTTTAAGCTAAATAATAAGTCAAAATGATTTGAACTTCGTAAAATGACATTGTCTAACGCAACCAACTTGCAGGTTAGGATATAGATATTTGAACGATGATATGGTCAAAGTTCAATAAATTTAGCCGAATATTTAAATAATTTATAAATTTGTAATTATTCTCTAAAACCCTCCTTTAGAAAATAAAATAAAATAAAAATAAAAATAAAAATAAAATATTTAAAATAAATCTGAGGATAAATATGAATTGCATCTGTAGAGTAGCTCACATCCCTCTAAATAAGATATTCATTTATATATAATATAAAATTTTAGTCGGATATTTAGAAACTATTTGGGATCAATTTTATTTTTATGTTAATTTTAAAATTTTGTTTATTTAATCTGTTTGTAAGTATTTTAATTTTTTTTATTTTTAAAAAGATGTAACATTATTTAATCTGTTTGTAAGTATTTTAATCTTTTTTGACCTGATCATCGCATGCAAAGCCGAAACCCTTTTACTCTCTTTATTCAGAAATCACAGCTGCAAATGATTTCGATGTTTGTTCATCACCCTTCATCGACTCTTTTGATTACCCCTCCAATATAAAATTGATGACAAACCTATGATAAGCTTTTGCAGCCCTTTAATATATAAATAAATGCATTTGTGAGACCCATGACTAAGAGATTTATTGTTTTATAAAGCTTAATGTTGAAAGTTAGATAAGTATAATCATCATGAAATATGTATAAATTATTATTGATTGTTTTTTAATCTGAGTATTATAATAATCTTGATGGAAAAATAGTAGAGTTAGATTAGGAAGAAGATGAATTGGGTGACTCACAAGAGAGTGATGTGAAGGATGATAGAGCTATTATATATCATGATGATTCTTCAAGTGATTCAAGTAGTAATGATGGTAATTATAGTGTTGATTTTAGGATATAAAAGACTTAATTTTGAATCTAATTCTATCATAGGTTACTAATTTTATATTTTCTTAACTCAAAACTTTTATTTAGTTTTTTGAACTTTGTTTGCTTTATTATTATATATATATATATATATATATATATATATATATATATATATATATATATATATATATATATGTAGAGAGAGAGAGAGAGAGAGAGAGATTGATTGATGAACTTTATGCATTTTCATAATTTTATAAATCCTTTTTGAGTTTTTAAATTTAAAAATTATGCTTCGATGCAATTTGAAATGTATATTTGATTCAATTGAGGAGATTATCTTGATTTTTTTATTCCTTTTTTAAACCTTGATTTTGAAACATAAACCCACAACTTCTTACTATATCCATAGATAACTAAATACTTATTCTACCAACCAACATTGGTTTCATTTTCTCATTTCTTATTAAAAGAGATTCATCTTTTACATATATTATTAAGACATATGAGAGTGTTTGTTTTACTGTGGCATAAGTTATGTGAAAACTATATTGATGTTGAAGTACAAAGTGATTGGCCCTAATTCTTAAACTTAAACTTTCTGGCTAAAATTAATTTGAGAACCAGTATATTCTACCCAACTTTGGTCCTCTTTTAGTCCACACTCATTAGTAAGTGATACCAAAAGATAAACTAATAGTAAACTGAACAAGTGAATAAGTAAAATAATAGGCTAACAGTAAGGAAGACCATTGAAATCCGAAAGTCTATAACCCAAATTGGAATCAACATCATAAGCCAACCCAAAAAGTTTGTTTCACTTGTAAATTTTGCTAAATATGTAATACAAATGAATAATTAATTATTCAAATTAATAAGATTGAAAAGAATAAATAATTATAAATTTAAGCATAAAAAATACCTTCATCAAATCTGTCAATGTCATTAGTATTTTCTTCCACATTTACTGGATTAATGGTCTATTTTGCTCGCATCCAATCCTGTGCACATATTATAGCTTGTGCAATCTTTGGGGATAATGAACATCTAAATGTATCAAGAATACGACCACTTGTACTAAAAACTGATTATGAGGCAACAGTAGAAATTGGAACAACTAAAACATCACGAGCCATGTATGAGAGAATAGGAAATCTCGGTGCATTAACCTTCCACCAATTTAGAATATCAAAATGATCTTTCATGACTTCGGACTTCTCATCCAAATACTTATCTAGATCTGAGTTATTATCTAGATCATCCTTGACAAAATTAGATCTTTTGAATTTCTCTATCATTGAATATCTTTTCCCAGAAGATTGCAGTTATAAAATACTAGACTCTTTAGAAAAAAATTTGTTTCTCATGGAGATCTCTTTCTACTTGGCTTTCACCAATAATTGTTATTTTGTAATCACGAAACATATTATAGCATGATGATCTAATAAGTTGTGCCAGAGCAATACCATTAGACCCTTCATACATATCCATAACAGCAAACTCTACATAACACAACTTGAATCGGGGATCTAAAATAACAACAATATATATAATCAAATTCATTTTCTCTATGCTACCCCAATATTTAGCAAATTTTGCCATCATTTTAGAAGTCATATTTCTCATATTTGGATCACCATCCATTTGCCAAATTTGAAGAAGACAGAACTTTTGCAATTTCATGAAAAAATGTATTTGATGTCACATACAAAGAACCGGTAATTCTTAAAGTGAGCTCATAAAATTTTTCCAAGAAAGGGAGCAATCTTCTAACATTATTCAATCATTATTACTTAAAACACTTTTTACATTATGACCTTCCTCATCTTCCTTCTCTAGTTCTGATTTAAAATTAAGTGTCAATCTCCTCATATCTTTCAAAAGTTCTCTCCAACTTGCTGCACTTAACATTAAAAATGTGGAATTCCATCTAAGCATAACATGCTTTTAGTTTTTATTTTTTCTATTTCAATGCATTCTTTAAATTTTTGTAGCCTTGCAGGTGATTGATGAATGTATTTTACTGCTCCTCGAACATGGTGGACAAATTCACATATCTCTTTCAGCCCATCTTGTACAATTAAGTTAATAATGTGAGCTATGCATCTCATATGTAAGAAGCGACCATCAAGAATACTACCTCTTCTCTTGCCAAATTTTTTTTGCAGGTGTGTGATGATGTCATTATTTGAACTTGCATTATCAACTGTCACAGTAAAAATTACATCAATCTCCCAATCTATAAGATACTTCTCAACTTGTTGCCCAACTAATTCTTCCATGACTATATATAGGAAAAAAGTTTATAGCTCTTTTATTGAGTTTTCAGTCATCATTAATGAAATGTGTAGTGATACACATATAGTTAATTTGTTGAATGGATGTCCAAGTATCAGTAGTAAGACAAACTCTGTGACAGGACTTCTTGAATAAATGTTTTAAAATTGCTCTTCATCCTGATAAAATTGAAAGCAATCACGGGTCAATATCCATCGTGAAAGTATTTGAAATATTGGACGACACTGAGGTATGAAATGTTTAAACCCCCAATCTTCTACATGCTTGAAAGGCAATTCATCGGCAATAACCATCATTGCTAAAACTTTTCTTATATTTTCTTGGTCAAATCTCCATGCCTTAAGGCTTGCACAAACCTCTTCACCTTTAACACCAAATTGCAATGTTAGTTTAATTTGATTTAGTTCATTATTAAGAGGATTCTTTTGACACAAAGAAAGATGTGCCCTTAAGTTTGAAGTATCATTAATCTTTGGATCATTGTGATATGACTTTTTACAATAATTATATTTGCTCATTTTTTCTCCTTCCTCATTAGTATATCTCAAAGTGATCCCAAATATCAGATCTAGGTTTAGGAGTTTTTCTTTTTTTTCTTTGCAATTGGTGGTTTCTCACACGACACTCGCATCTCCGTAACTTAAACTTGTTGAGTAGTGATCATAGTTTTGGAGGAACTAATAATATTTGAACTATCTCCAACTTGTGTTTAGACTCTAAAAGAATCTAAACAATAATGAGAAAAGTAAATCATGCTTTAATAAATTATATCAACAAAACTTATTTCAATTAAAGAACAATTGTATACTATAATATTGAGAAGAAAAATGGCATGTATCATATAATTGAATAGTGTTATTTCATATTTATAAATTGCAATTCTCAATCAACTCCATCAAGTAATGTATCTCAAATATTATCATATAATACCACATTTCTCAACATTATCATTAAATATTATTTGCATTAAAGCCGTCCCAATAATATTATTTGCATAGTTGCATAAAAAAATACTAAGAGGAAAAAAAATAACATCAGTCAATTGAGAACACAATAAAAAAAATACATTTTCATGAGTCATCCATATTTGAAAACAGTAGGTCCATAGGATTACCAATATACCTTGCATAAATATGTGCAAATAGTAGGTAATTCAATCACTAGATGTAGAAACATCAAACATCAACTTCAAGTCTTCAACTTCAAACCCTAGCTCCATCAAAATTGAAACCAACAAAGAAATAAGGAAGCAGTCCAGGTGGAAGACAATCAACAACGACAACAAGATAAAGCCATACAATCCATAACACAGGCTCACAGCATCAAGCCGTCAACAACCACAACAAAGAACAACCATAGTATGACAGAGATGAGATGGGATCATGGGGATTTAGTTCTTACCTCTCAAAAAGACTAAGAGTCAAAATCAGACGTGAAGACAAAACCCGGCTACCGCTAGGGCAAAACTAAAAAAGATAGTAGCAATAGGAAAGTCCAAAGTCGAATGTGGAAATCGAATCGGAACCGGAATGTCAAATGCCTTATGTCCTAACTCCTCCTAAGGAATGAAACGCTTGGAAGGAAGATTGATTCGAAGAGTCGAAGAAGTTACAAGTATATGACGTTGAGGACAAGCATCAAGGACTCGACTCAAGTGACAAGTCTGCTGGGGGGCCCGGGTTAGCGGGCCGAGAAAGTTAAATACTTAATTGAATTTTTTGGTTAAACCGAAAATTTTTTAATTAAAATCGAACCAAAAACCAAAAATCAAACAAACACACAAATTCAACCAAAAAACCAAACAATAATCATGAAAACGAACCGGATTAAGCAAATAAGCTTCGGTTCGATACAGCTCATAACTAATGCACACCCTAGAAATGACCTTAACAATCTTTTGATCTATGTATAATGGCTCCTCTATTATTGATTGCACTCCCAATAGATCAACTCTCATCTAATCTAACACTATAAGGATATCAATTAGTTTTATTTGTCCAGAAACAAACACATGGAATTAATTGGATGGCAATTGATGCATCTTAACACGAGAGCCCAAAATCATGGCCTAAATAAGCTCCATTGATTTGCTTTTAAACCACATTTAAGTTTCCAAAATATAGTTTAAAAGTAAATGAATTGTTGTTTTGCTCATTTGACAAACCAATGAGCATGAATGTGATCTATCCTTAAACAAGCCAAGAGCAAAGAAAAGCCTTCTTAGTAGTCCCTTAAGATCTGACTTTTATAGTGCATCTGCACAACCTACTATGTCTAGTGTAATGCAATACTAGGGGCAATTCCTTTGGGACCTCTTTTAGATCATTTTTGTTTTATATTTAATATTTTTATTTTCATATTATTTTTTAAAAAATAATTATTTAATATATTTTAAAGCTTTTTATTATTTATTTTTTAAAATAAATTATCTTATTTTAAAAGTATCAAAAATAATCATTGAATGTTTGAGTGTTTTTAAAAATAATAATTATTATCAAATATAATTTATTTTGAGTCAAAATAAAATTATAATAAGATGTAAAAAAAATAAAATAAAAAATAAAAGTGATCCCAATCGGTCCAATATTGCTTCTATGTGCTTTTAGATCTATTTTTGTCCATTTCTTTATCTTCTTCTCTCGAACATAAAACATTTCTTGTAGTGAAATAAATATAAAAAGATTTTCATACATATTTCCTTATTTTTATACATTTAGATATCTAAATATAAATCTCTAAGTGGTGTCAACATACCCAAAAACCAACAAGAAAGAACATTCCATCTGAATTCTATTACCTGATGCCTTGACAACTTTTATGACACAATTTTATGGGAAATAAATATCATGGTTTTAAATGCTTTATAATTCTATATTAAATTCAAAGTGCTCGGCTGAAACTAATGTTTCCATATATTTGAACTTCAAATCCGCTATTTAGTTGAAGATAATTTCATCATATGTGATCAGTGATTTACATTGGCTTTATTTTGCGTGGTACATCTAATTTCGTTGATTTGAGTGATGGGTGGATTCTAAAATCCACATTAATTTTAATTACATTCAATTAACTAATGGATCGAGCAATTTTTTTACTGTATAAAACATGTTTTCTATTTAGGTGTCATTCATTGGTTGTAAAATAGAATGTATATTTTTATGAAATAATGATTTTATTTTTATTTATTTTATTATGATAATTCAATTTTTATTTTTTGTGTTTGCTAAAACTAGCGGTAGAATAAAATTTCATCTTAGCTTGTATGGAATCCAAAGACAATGCAGATAATTGAAATGTGAATAAAAAACTCAATAATCTTTACATGAAAAAACCCTAGAAAGAAGGGAAAACCACATGATCTTTCCGAGTAAAAATGCTCAACTATATATCTGCTTTGGAGTACAAAGTTTAAATCTTCCCGATAACGGGATTACAAGATTGTATGTAAGAAATCATGATAATAGGAATTCCAAAATCAGTTACATAACTACGCGAATTGGTCAGAATGTCATATGTTGACTATAATAGGCACTAGCAACGCGGTGGATGATCACTTCAAACTTCTAGCTCTTTCTCGCCTTTCTCCCAAGTTGGCATCCCCTTCATTCTCCATTTATTAATGAAACGAGGGTCATATTTATAGGATTCTGAAATGGACATTTTGTTCATTGTAGCCAAAATCCCAAAAGACTACATTGGATGGTGTATATCAATTCATTTGATCATATATATTTTTTTGCTGATTTAACCATTCAAATAATCTTTGATTTGAGTGATCTTATGTTTGTTGGATTCGTCTCGTCGAGCCGCTCGATTCGACTATAAACACGTCAAATTTGGAAGTCATTTGATCATCCAGTCAGTATTTTGAAGCTTTCATATGCAGCTTTTGGGTTTGATTTGAGCTCATCCGGGCTCGATTTGATCATATTCTAGCATTGTTGAACTCGTCTCATTGAGTAGTTTAATTTGATTATATACATGTTATAACTCTAGATCTGTGCTTGATTTATAAATTTTAGAGGATATATCATTTACCCTATATTTTTGGATGATAAAACTTATTTCATACAAAAATATATTAATTTTTTTAAAAATAAAATAGGTTTAGCTAAAAGTTATTATGATTTGTAATTATATATGTTATGTGTATTAACTAATTAATTAATTAATTAATTAATTTTATTATATATATATATATATATATATATATATATATGTGTGTGTGTGTGTGTGTATATGTGTGGATTTGGTTTGAAAAAGAGGGTGGGCCTAGTTTTCTTTTCCTTTATTTTTTTAAACTTTGATGAGAGAGAGAGAGAGAGATGAAAATATAACATTTTTTTATTTTTAATCATTAAATGGTTGACATTTTGCTAGCCATTATGAGAAGATGGGGGTAGCCTCCCCTCATAATAATAATTTAATTAGATATTTTTTATAATTTAAAAAGCCTCTTTTTCAAGTATAAATATCCCAAAAGTGTAAGTGAAAATTTGCACCTTACTTTATTTACTTTCTTTTCTTTGGTAGTCTCAACTGATCTATATAAAGGTGTCGACCCTCTCATGAGCTCAGCTCTCCCCGATCTTAGAGTTTTAACCGACTGGTTAGGCGGTGTCATCCATGACTCGGTGTACTTTCAAGTTCTTCCAACTTTCTTTAAATCATCGAATCCTCCACTGACTTTTATGACGATGCACGACCCCTCTCACAGGCTCCAGTTCTCCCCAATCCTAGGGTTTGAAAATGACCTGGTTAGGCGGCGTGTATCCCAAATTCAGGCTCCAGTGTGCTTTTAGGTTCTTCCAACTTTCTCTAAATCCTGAAATCCTCCACTAACATTTATGACGGTGTGATACCCCCCCATTCGGCTTGATTCTTCCTAGTCTGGTTTGAAACGACGTGGCATATCCCCAAATTCAGGTTTCAATGTGATTTCAGGTTCTTCAAACTTTATCTAAATCATAGAATCCTCCATTGACCTTTATGACGACGCGCGACCTCACTCGCAGGCTCTACTTCTCCCCAATATCGGAGCTTGAAATTGACCTAGTTAAGTAGCGTGTATCCCAAATTCAAGCTCTAATGCGCTTCCGGGTTCCTCCAATTTTCTCCAAATCCTGGAGTTCTCCACTGACCTGTATAACAGTGCGTGACCTCCATCGCAGGCTCCGATTTTCCTCGAGGTTAGAAACTAACTTGGTTAAGCATCACACATTTCAAATTTAGACTCCATATTATATCTTATGAATATTAAGACATTTTCCCCCCAACATAAGAAGTATATATTTTTGTATTATAAAGTTTTTACCCCTAATGATAGTAATCATATATCTTCTTTAAGACTTTGACTTCAAAAAGATTATGATATATATATATATATATATAAAATATATCTTTTGAGGTTTTTGTTTTAAAAGTTTTTATCATACATGTACTTTCAAAGGCTTTTGGTTTTTGAGATTTTGAATGTACATATACTCGAGGCTTTTACCTTTCGAGATTTTGATATACCTTACTTCTAAGGCTTTTGACTCGAGATTTTGATGTACTGTACTTCTAAAGCTTTTACCTTGAGGTTTTAATATATGTGTATCTTTTAAAGCTTTTGCATTCGAGTTTTTTGATATACATCTATGATTTTTAATGTACAATCTTTTGTCTTCGAGATTTTGATGTACATGTATCTTCTAAGACTTTTCCCTTATGAGATTTTTGATGAGTGAAGACACTATCAACCATTTGCTCTCTTTGAATTTTTTTTAGTGAGGACTTTATCCACTTCTAGCTTGCCCATCGAGGCTTCCTCAGGGGCGTGTCTTCCAGAGGAGAAATTCATAAAAGATTTTTGACCTATCAGATGTTATTTGTCAGAGTGTTATTCGGTGACATTTAACTTGTGTGAAAAAAGTCAATAGTTTTAACTCTCATCCAAAGTTATTTTGTCAAAGTGTTACTTGATGATGTTAACATTTGTGGAAGAGGTTAAATATTTTGATTCTTTCAAGATTATTTATCACAATATTACTCGATAACGTAAACCTATGTGGAAGAGGTCAAATCAAAACATCTATTTGAGGTTATAGCTAAAGCTTCTTCTTGATCCTTGCCTTATTTCCATGAGCATGATAGAAGGATCGTAATTTGTAAAACAATGTCTTTTTTTTTCAATGTTGAAATTGTCCTTGAATCTTGGCTTGTTTCTTGAACTAATAATCAAATAAATATTCAAAATATTAACATGAATGATCTTTTGAAATTAAGGGTTGTCCCCTAGCTTATGATAAGAACTGAAAGATCATAATTTGATGTTTTTTCATTCTTCATATATATTATTTCAAAGTAAGATTTTTTTCATCATATAGATGATGCTACTCTTAACATAAACTTAGAGTATCAATCATTGTGAAGATGTAATGAGAATGTTTTTCATAGACGGCGCCAAACTGTTGCGTGGTAGAAAACTAGTTGTGGTAGAATAAAACTTCACGTTTTAGCTTGTATGGAAATCCAGCACACAGACAGATAGTTAAAAAGTGAATAAGAAACTCCATAAATTTTATGTGAAAAAACCCCCCACAAAGAGGGGAAAATCACGGGACCTTGCCCAATAAAAATACTCTACTATATCTTTACTTTAGAGTACAAAGTTCAAATCTTCCCGATAACGAGATTACAAGATTGTATGTAAAAAATTCTGATAATAGGAATTTCAGAATCAGGTTACAACAGTTATGCGATAGTAGCTCGGTTGTAATGGTTGTTAGTGACAGTCAGTGACGATAATAGGCGGCGATCGGCGACAACGGTGGTGATAAAGAATTTCGAACTTCTAGCTCTCTCTCAGCTTTCTCCCAAGTTCGCTTCAAGCTCCTTCTCCCTTCATGACAAGAATGTGGTCCTATTTATAGGATTCTGGAAGGGGTATTTTTGGTCATTGTAGCTAAAATCCCAAAGCACTCAATCGGATGGTGTATATCGATTCATTTGATCATATATATATTTTTGGTGATTTAACCATTCAAACAATCTTCGATTTGAGTGATCTTAGATTCGTTGGATTCGTATCATCGAACCACTCGATTCGACTATAAGCACCTCATATTTCAAAGTTATTTGATTATCTTGTTAGTATTTTGAAGTTTTCATATGTAACTTTTGGGTTTGATTTGAACTCATTTTGGGCTCGATTTGACCTGATTCTAGCATTATTGAAGTCATCTCACCGAGTTGTTTAATTTGATTCTATACATGCTTTAACTTCAGAAATGTGCTTGATTTATAAATTTTAGAGGGATATATCATTAAGCATACCTTGCTATTGGCAAAATTTAAAAATTTCATGATTTTCTTAAGCTTAATTTTAATTAACAAACATTCAAATAAATACTTATAAGAAACCAAATGATCCTAAGGTCCCCATCTAGTAACTTATTCACAAAAAAATATTTATTTTGAAAATTATTAAAATGTATTAAACCTACCATTTGTTTGAAATTAAAAAAAAAGGCAGGAGTTGTAAATCCAAAATTACTAAATGCAAGAACTTTATTCTACTAAAATTAAAAGAAAGGTTTACATACCTACCATATAATTCTTATGCATGTACCTCTATAATAATTCAAATTTAATATTTATATATATATAATACTTTCTTCTATATGAAAAGATATATTTTACTTCAAAAAAAAATGATAATCATATTTTGATGTAATATTAAAGATTTAAATATCATTTATATAATTATTAAATTTAAGTATTTTGAATATAAATACATAAAAAAATTATGTGATATGTAAGCAAATACTCCCAAATTAAACTTGTCACTTTAGAAGGTGAGAATTTTGCTTGCAATCAACTAAATGAACTCCAAGTTAAATCAATAGGTAGAATCATATCAATATATAATCACAAACACTTGTCCTTAAAAAAATTAGTTGTTACACTAATTCAATAAGCATAAATAAAAGCTCTTCCAAGAAAACTCATATATATATATATATATATATATATATATATATATATTCTGTTATCAATTGAAGTAAAAGAGTTTGGATAACATATCTCTAAACTACCCTCTTTCTTTGGCTAATTTCTAATTGTTTCTATCATTTCATTTGCAATCCGTTAGCAGGTTTTATTTCGTTGCTTGTAAATGAAAAAAAAAATGAAAATTTACATACATAGCACAATTCTTGTGCATTTATGTATTACCATCTAAAGTTACATAATTACTCAACTAACACTTTTCTATACTTAAAATGTGCATTTCACTTTTAAAAAGGGAGTGATTATGATATTTTTGATGTGATATTGAAGATTGATGTATTATATATGTTAAAATTGATATTTGGATGCTAGATTTGTAAATACATAAGAATTATATGATATATATGTAAATCTCCCTAAAAAATATTTTAGAAAATGTTGTTTTTTAATTATTTTATGTTTTAAAAGGAACTTTTCATTTTCAAAATACTTTGAAGACAATCATATTAATTTCTAATTTCATCTTATCAAATTATAAAAGAAAACTAAACATTATTTTTCAAAACATATTTTTCAACTTCAAGTAACCAAATGATCCTTTTTTTACCATTGTTTTATGTATTCAATTAAAATAAAGTGGTGATCATAACTCAAATTTCTTCATTATGGAGACGATTAAAGGTCCAACCTTTTGACCCAATTGAGGTGTATGAAATTTAAGGTTTAATATAGCAGCTGTCGAGCCCGCGCCGACCCGCGTGACCGCATCCGCCACGGGCTCCCGTTCACGAGGCCCATTGCTTCGCTGCCCGTGGCGCTCTGCGACCGCCATCACAGCGCCCTTGGGCGCCCAGGCGCTTCGACCAGCGTAAATGTCCGAATGGATCCATAATCAAATCTTGCTAGCAGATACAAATATCCGCGCTCAGCATCGCCTTGATCATAATCTTGTGCTCCCATGAAAATCTGTTCTCTCAAAATGTATGGTTAATGGACAAGCAAATTTCATTGAAGAATTTGCTATTTTCAAGTATTTGACATATATATTTTTGGATGATTGAGATAATATCATCTAAAATAACAAATATATGAAAATTTTTTAGAAAGTGTTGTTTTTTAATTATTTTATGTTTTAAAAGGAACTTTTCATTTTCAAAATACTTTGAAGACAATCACATTAATTTCTAACTTCATCTTATCAAAATATAAAAGAAAAGTAAACATTATTTTTCGAAACTTATTTTTCAACTTCAAGCAACCAAATGATCCTTTTTTTACCATTGTTTTATGTATTCAATTAAAACAAAGTGGTGATCATAACTCAAATTTCTTCATTATGGAGACGATTAAAGGTCCAACCTTTTTGACTCAACTGAGAGGTATGAAATTTAAGGTTTAATATAGCAATAGGCCTAGCATCCAACCGCGCCGACCCACATGACCCGCGCTTCCCGCGATCAGCTCATTTTTGACCCCAAGGCCCATTCGGGGCCCCCCGTAAGCGCTCAGCGGCCCCATCCATCCGGCCTCTGCGCGCCGCAAGCGTCTGCGGCAGCGCGCAAGCGCAGTAAATGTTAATGGATCCATAACCCCAAAATCTTCGCTCGCTACTACATGAACATGCGGCTCGCATCACTTCCGTGATCATAATCTTGTGCTCCCATGAAAATTTGTTCTCTCAAAATGTATGGTTAATGGACACGCAAATTTCATTGAAGAATTTGCTATTTTCAAGTATTTGACATATATATTTTTGGATGATTGAGATAATATCATCTAAAAATAGGGGACAACTGATATGGCCCTAAAAATTCTACTAGTCGAAGCACAAATCTTGATTTCAAAAGCAATCTGATTCTGAATCAAGACTAACCGAGATCAAGCGCTTATTATCAATCGACTCTTAAACATGGAGTGTTTATAGTCAAATAGAGCGTTTGACGAGATCTAACAAGCCCAAGGTCTCATAATTCCGACTTCATTTGAGCATTCATCATATGATCAAGGGAATCATCATGAGTCGTCCGATGGAGGAGTGGTTCGTATTTTGCATGTATTTACAGAAACACCACTCCTCCAATCTATAAATAGCCTCTCATTCTTCACATGAGGAGAGACCAAGCTAAAGAGAGGAGAGAGCTCTAAAGCTTGAAATTCCTCCAAGCATAATCGTGCCACCACGCGATGGTCACCGACCACCCCGTCGGCCAACGCCATCGCCGTCAACCGCCACCACCGGTTATCACGTTGCGGTCGGTGCGCTACTATCGCTCACCTCGTGACTATTGTCCGGTCTCCGCGACACTCGCGCCATTGCTGCCGCCGACCATCGTTGGCCATCTCCGCGGTCGATTGCCATCGTCCGGTCATCCTGACTCGACGCGCCGGTTGCCATCATCGACTACTATCGCCCGGTTGCGCTGCCGATCCAACAACCGCGTGCACCACCATCAATCCTAATCGTCGTCAACCATTATCGCTGGGTATCCTCGTCGACCACTGTCGTCGGTCATCGCCGACGACCATTGTCGCCGGCCACCGTCGTCGGGCATTACCGTCGACCACCATTGCCGATCACCGCCGACTACCGTCGCCGGTCACCACCACCGACCCCCACTGTTCACCATCATCTACTACCACTAGCAATTGTTACACTCTAACCATGGCTATATAGCTGTTGTTTCGATTATTCTATTCGCCCCTTCTATACAATTATGTAATCCCGTTATCGGGAAAATTTTGTACTCGTGGAAGATTTTTACTGGGCTAGGCCTCGTGATTTTTTCTCTTTTTTTGAAGTTTTTTTACGTAAAAATTCTGGAGTTTTATCGTTAATTATTCAAATATTTGTGTGTGTGCTGGACTCTGCAACAAAGCTAAGACGTAAACTTTTACTCTACCGCAATTGGTTTTCTAGCACACAACAAACAATAAATTAAAGTTTCGAGATTGATAGGTACTAATTAGTAGCTTGATAATAGTTTTAGTAGTAGCTATCAAAGTCATAGATTTATGGATCTATTTGGAGCTGCTGCAGCTATTTGAAAAAAAAATAGTAATAGAGCTATTATATGAGGAGCTGTTGTCTAAAAAGCTAGAGTCGGTATTATAATTATTTATTATTTTAAAAAAGTAAGACTAAATCAAGTCAAGTTTTAAAATATATCTTTCCCATCACAACTTCTTCAAAATGCAGCCAAAATATAGTTTCTCAAATGCCATCTACAATATTTAGACTACACCGCATACAGAAAGTTGCCCTAAACACAGCTTAAATCTCACTTAGATCATATTAAAATATTATCTTATGAATTTGGGTGAGTAAAAAAAAACTAAAATTATTGAGATAAATTAAATAATAGTTTAAATGGATTTCAAATTTTGGCTATATAAATTTAGCTATTTTTTTAAAAAAATTATAGAGGCACTGTATGTCTTTTGGCGAGAAAGATCAAATTTTACATATGATCATTGTTAATAATGATATGCTTTTGTTTTTATTTGTTGTTATCTGTGGTCTGAAATTAATTCACTAATTTTAGCAGAGAAGAATTAGAACAACTTGACAAATATTTTAATCATGACTTTCAATACTTAGATTAGAAGCACATATAAAATTATTATCAATTTAAATTCATTTAATAGATAAAAAATTTAAGAAGTAAGACAATGTCTCACTATATATATATATTTAAAAATAATATAAAAATAAATAAATAAATAAACTTAAAAACTGACCCCAAAATGGTCCTTAATGTCTGATCTACTACAAAATTTGGTTATTTGATATTGTTATTATATATATATATATAAATAATATAATATAATATAATATTGATTATATTGGATGAGCCATTATATCAATTTTGTAGTAATAATAATAATAATAATAATAATAATAATAATAATAATAATAATAATAATAATAATAATAATGATAAGACTAATTGATTATTTTAAAAGTACTAATATTTTTTTAACAGATATCTATAACTTTTAACTTAAAAAATATTACCTAGAGCACAAATTAAATATTTTATAAAATATATTTATATAAATAAAAATATATTATATATAAAAAATATCTTTATTTTAATTGAGCTCATATGTCTCACCACCATAAATCCGCCTGCAATGAGCCCAATATGAAATATATGTCTAAGCTAAATTCATCTAATAGCAATATTCTAATCATATATTAATTTTATAAATTCTTAATGTGACAAATTAAACTTTAACTATCAAATCGATTGAACTCATATTTTCACTAATCACAAATTTATGAGTAAAAGAGTAACAAAAAATACACAAGAAAACTATGGACTAAAGAGATAACAACACAACTTAAAGGGACACAGAAGTGGACTCAGCACATCTGACCAGCCATCGACACAAAATTAATCTGTGACTTAATAAAAAACAACAGTCTCAGCTCACAGACAAAATCAAAAGCAAGCAAAGGTGGACTCAGATCTATATAACGGGTTTCATACGTGATCGGCCTAGCCAAGTGACAAAAAAAATCTTGTGGTTTCCTTCTCGGCCATCCAGTGGATAAGGGAGGATAATCCAACCATCTTTGACTTCTACCCAGGTTTCCGTGAAGGCCGTCCAGTCAGGAGTAGCATACCAAAACAACATTATCCAATTGATCATCATCGTCCCAAGGAAGAGTGAGGGGGGGATTAAGGTGGTTGAAAACATCTCCACTGATTAAGCATCTCTTGTACATGTGCCGGCCAGGAAGATTTAGATTTCCATCTGTTCAGCTTAGCAGCCACTCTTGTTAGAATTAAAGGAATGAGAGTGTGAGCCGGAGTAGCTTTGGATGTATGTATCTGATTGTTACGTTCGCTCCATATAGAGTAAACCAATACTGCAGTGATTAGATAATGGAGACATTTAATCATTTTATGCATGTGATCATCCACATAGCTCAATATTTGCTGTAGAGTAGACTGTAATAACAGAAGATTTCCATTTGGTATCAAAGCTCTTACTAGTTTCATAGAGTACGGGCATTCAAAAAATAAATGTGCATGAGATTCTAGCATGGAGTGACATAAATAGCAAGTTAAAGGAGAGCTTATATCCCTTTTGACTAGAATGTCAGATGTTTTAAGGCCACAAAGGTATGCCATCCAGCAATATAGGGCATAATTTATAGCATGTCCTTTATACCAGATTGATTGACTCCAGCTTAAGTTAGGGTGAGATTCGAAAACAGTAGCCCTAAAATCCTTATTGGTGGGAGTGGGAGCATTAAACCAGACTAAAGAATCTTCCCCACCCAGGATGGGTGTAGAAAGAATGAGTTTAGTACATATAGGGAAAGCTTGAACAAAACTAAGGGGAATGGTCCATTGCTCATTGTGGATGAATGAGGAAACTGTGGCATCACCTGCAATACCCAAATTATGGAACCCATTGGATCCAAGCAAACTAAGTAACGACTGACCACCACACCATATATCATGGAAAAGAGATATATTCTGACCACTCCCAATCTGGTATCTAAACTTATCTCTAAATCTATGATGCAACAATCCGTTCAGAGGGAGATGATGCAAGGACTTGGGCTCCAAATTGAGCCATATTTTGACTTACACCACTCAGAAAATAAAATAGAGAATCTCCTTTGAAAAATTTCCACAATACTTTAATTTTAGAAATCAGATTGAGAGAAGAGGCAGGCATTAAACCAATACCCCTTTTTCCTTGGGCAAAGTGGTACGAGCCCAGGAGATGGTATGCAACTTCTTTGCTTCCCTAGAATGAAAAAAGAATTTAACAGTAAAGGAGCAAATTTTTTGATTATCCCATCTGGAATAGCCAAAGAATGAAACCAATAGGAAAGGAGACTGTTGATTGAAGATCTAATAAGTTGCAGCCTGCCCCCTAGTGAAAGGAACCTGCACTTCCATCCAGCCATCCATCCATGGAGTTTATCAAAAAGAGGGTTGAAGTGAGCCATTTTTATGGGGCCTTTATGCAGTGGTAACCCCAAATACTTAAGGGGAAAGGAGCCTTGCTTGATACCTAGTATCCTAGCAAGCTCTTCCCCCTTGATACAGTGCTTATAGAAGCAAATAGATGATTTGTTTATATTAACTTCTAGCCCCAGGTATGTTTCCAGCTGCTTAAGTGTGAGCTTCAAAAAATTGAGAGTGGATGGGGTAGCTTCACCCATAACTAAGAGGTCATCTACCAAAAGCAAGTGTGAAGTGTTACATCCTCCGAGGAGAAAAGGTTATACCTCCTGAGGTTGACATCCATCTCGATAAGACAAGAGAAAGTATCCATGGCCACGAAATAGGAGAGGGGAGGGGGCAACCCCGCCCAAGCCATTAGTAGGGGAAATAACCATTAATGTTACCATTAAGCACAATGGAAAAAGGCACATCCATAATACAAGCCTCCACCCATTTGACATACCTTGTAGGGAATCATTTGTTAAGGAGATGGTGTAAAAGTGAATACCTGTTTACTTTGTCAAAAGCTTTCCTCAAATCAAATTTAGCAAGGAAGTGTGTGGTGTTCTTTTAAGAGGATAACTCGCTACAGATTTCTGAAGCTAAAGCCAAGTTGTCTGCTATATCCCGCCCAGAGATGAAGGTAGATTGGGCTTGATTGATTAGTGAAGGAAGATGGCTCTTGAGCCTACCAGCAAGAATCTTTGCAATCACCTTGTAAAAGGTGTTGCAAAGGGAAATATGGTGATAGTCATCAATCTTATTGGAGTGCTTAACCTTAGGGATCAGTGCAATTAATGTGTGCTTAAAGCAATTGGAGAGTTTTGTTATTTTGAAGAAAAAATTAACTGCATTTAGGAAGGTTTTCCCAATGATGTCCCAAGAAGCAATAAAAAACTTGGAGTTGAACCCATCGGGGCCAGGAGACTTGTTTTCACTTATACTTTTGAGTGCAAAAATAATTTCCTGTTCAGTAATGTCTTCCGCAATTTCAGCCGCTTGAGATGAAGAGAGGCAAGGTCCAAGAGGTAGGTTCTGAGAAGGGATAATAAAGGGGTCACCACTATTGAATAGGTTCTGAAAATAATTACAAAATTCATCAGCTATAATGTTCTGCTCCGAAATAGTGCCTCTATCTGTAAGAATTTCTCTTATAAGATTAGAGTTTTTCGATCTTTAATAGAGCAATATAGGTATTTAAGATCGTCATCGGAGTGAGTAAGCCAATGCACTTTAGCTCTTTGTCTAATCCATTAATTTTCCATTCTAATGAGGTATGAGTATTTAGAATTGATTTCCTTGAAATCAAGCAGTAAGGTGGTATTGCTAGGATCTTTTTCCAACCTTCCAAGAATCGAAGCTTGATCAGCTCTTGAAGAATTGATTTGCTGCTGTAGCGGGGTAGTCTCCCGATGCTTGTTCTTAAGTGACCTCTTAACAAGACTGAGTTTTTGGAGAGAACGTAAAGAGGGTCACCTTGGATATAACAACCCCAAACTTTAGAGATGTCATTCGTAAAGCTCCGACAGATAATTCACGAAAGGAAGCGGTGAGAGTAGGAAGAAGAAGATTTGAGAAAAGTTACCAAAGGGGAGTGGTCAGAGGACAACGATGGGAGGAATTTATAAAAGGATGAAGGGAATTGTTCCAGCTAAAGTGAATTGTAGAAAACTCGATCAAGCTTGCAGAGAATGGGATTGTTGCTTTGTTAATTGGACCAAGTGTAAAATAGCCTGATACTAGGGAGTTCAAAGAGCCCGCAATCATTGATGCAATCTTTAAACTCTAAGGAATTATTGAGGGAGACATCATTTCCTCCAACTTTATCCTTACTACTCAAAGGACAATTAAAATCTCCCATGATTATCCATGGCCAATTAGTAGAATCAGCCAACTTACGGAGAGAGTTCCACAAGAAAGTTCTTGCGTTGGCGTCATTTTCAGCATATATAGGTGAGGAGGAAGTTGAGACCACCCTGGGCCGACACTTTACCATGAATTTATTGATTGGTCTTGGAGATAAGATCGAAGTTAAGCCTATCTGATCTCCATTTGATCCAAATGCACCCACCAGAAGAGCAATCAAAATTAGAGACATTGTACTAATTGAACATGGTGAGATTAAGAAGAGAAGATGAATTTCTAGAGATGTCTGAATGGAGTTTGGTCTCCAAAAGGCAAATGAGGTCAAGGTGAGAATCATTAATAAGTCATAGACAATCAAGCTTTCTACTGCAGGAGATAGTCCATGAACATTCCAGCATCCCAAGGTTGTTTGAATCATTGGGAGGAGGAGGGTGAGGGCTTCTTACCCTTTTTTTTGTTTGACTTTTGAGGAGTAGGTTTTGGATTTAATGTGACTATAGAGGATTCACCCTCATTTTGCAAATTCCCTGGTGTTCTAAGCACCTTTTCACTTCCCTTAAGTTGATTCAATCGACTAGGAGATATAGCCGCAACGAGCGAGTAATGACCCCCACAAAAGTGGAGCCCCCATTAGTATCAGCTTGTGAAGGATCCACTTGATCCATCAAGAGTGAAGTGTCTACTTCCAGTTCTAGGGAATCCTCAAGAGGAGGAGATAATTGGAGGTTGGTTCGTCGATAATAGCCTTAGGGAGAAAGGGTTCTAGTTGCTTCTTCCTGAGGGGTATCATGTAGGTGAGGTCCTTCAGTATGGGGAGGAACCTCATTGGAAGTGGATGATAAGTTAGTAAATCCCATAGGCTTTGTAGGATTTGGTCTTCTGGACACCCTTAGGGGGGCATGGCTTCTGCTTCGACCCCTTTGGGTTGTGGGCTTCAGAGGGCAATTTTGATCATCATGAGAGAAAGTACAACACGAGGAGCAGACTGACAGTTTCCAGTCATAAATGACCTCCTGAAAAATCTTCTTATCATTTAAGTTGATGTTGATAGAATCAGGTAGGGGGGAAGATGTATTGATCTGAACACATAAACACGTGAATGTAATACATGCTTTCAAAGCAGTTAAGTTGTCAACCGCTAGAGGGATACCAATACGACT
Organism: Cymbidium sinense; assembly: GCA_021442155.1. NCBI lineage: Eukaryota > Viridiplantae > Streptophyta > Magnoliopsida > Asparagales > Orchidaceae > Cymbidium > Cymbidium sinense. Next base: position 53,600,829 of record CM038218.1, read on the forward strand.
TGCGATCTTGGAAAAGCCGGCCTCATTCCAATAGCAGAGGGGAAAATTAGGGAGTTTAATCCAGATTGGAATCTCGATGATTGATTCTTTAGATGGTCGAAAATCCCAAGTCCATTTTTGAAAGACAAATGGCCGCCCATTCAGGAAGCATGGTCCATTGTCCCATACCATGTTGTAATCCCTCGACAAGTAAATTTGAAGAGAAAGAAGTATCCTTCAAGAGTTAAGAGATCTAGGTTACCTTTGAATTTCCATTTCTTCTTTATAGCAGCTAACAGAGACCCATAATATGGTCATTTGCCGATGGCATGACCGACAAGGGAGAGATGCCATTCCTTTTGACCGACAGAAAGCTCTTCTTCCGTGAAGGTGTCTTCTTGGTCGTCAGAGGGGATATATGAGAGGGGGATATCTTGGCTTCGATCATTCTGAGACAAAAGTAGATCCTTCCAGATGCATTGCTTGCCCATGAAGGCATGAGGGCCATGTGCAAAAGAAAGAGGGGGGCAACAGAGAGAGAGGGGGAAAGGAGGTATGAAGAAGCGGGTGGGATGATTGTTGGTCCATACCAGACCCGGGCCAAGGACTGACCTCCGGCTTAGCCGGAGGTCAGCAGGTGGAGGAGGTGGTAAGAGGGGGGTCAGAGAAGGGTAAAATGGAGGCAATAAAAGAAGGAGGAGAAGAGGAAGGGGAGGGGAGGCGGTCGAGGAAGGAACAAACCCTAAGCATTGAACTTTCTCTAGTTGTTCTCCCCTAGCCATGTCTTTTTGGCTTTCCACCAGAGCCCAAACCCTCATAGCCTTTATTTTTCCCAACTTTAGTCACCACAAGCTGTCACCGGCTCGCCGGAATAGTGCTAATCGCTTGTATGTATTATTATTCAATTACTGATTACTTTTTTGGGAAAAACAACTGTCAGAAAACCACAAACCACGTGCGATGCATGTGATCGAACATGTTTACAATTTTCGTTTCACGATTCTTTCCCATCTCCGGCAGCCTCTCATTCATTTTTTTTTTCTCACAGTAGCACTGATGGCAACTTCAACAACTGGGGACAAGGCATCGTTCAAGGTCACCCTGACCTCGGATCCAAAGCTTCGCTACAAAGTGTAAGGGCTTCTCTTTTTTTGGTTTCGATCCAAATTTTCCCAGCTTTGTCAACAAGTTAGGGTTTCTTTTCTATTTTGTTTTAACACTCTTATCACTACAATTTAGATTTAGCGTGCTGCCCTTCACTTCTTGTGTTGAAATTCACGAGGAGTTCAAAGTACCTCTACGATAATCACCAATGGTATTGGTTTATTGCAAAGTATTGTATTTTGCATATGGATCAAGAGTTAATTAATATACCGCATGCTTAGTTGTAGTATTGTAGAATGAAGTGATTTACATGCATCGATAAGATTAAATGTATCCCCTAGGCATATAAATTTATTGGTATATCATTCCTAATTCCTTGATGTCACTGGTATATCATCATGTTCGATTAATTCTTATAAATTTATGAATTTTGATTACTTTATGTTACTTTAGAAGAAATATTCTGATATTTCTTTGAGGGATTGGTTTGCTACAAGTAGGATTTTATTCAAGTAGAATCTAGTAAAGTCATAAGTCTCGGATGCATTAATCCTTGAAAGCTTTTGGAATGATAGATGTGAAGTCCGGTTATTTCCTAATTAACTATTTGACATATAATTTTAAGTTTTGGATGTAAATGAAAGAGTAGAAGAATCATTGTTAGGAAAAGTGGTGTAGATCTCTTAAGCCCTCCCTTAAAATTTACTAAATCTAGGGCTTACCCCAAAATGGGAGAAAATGGGATTTAAGTATGGACAAGAATCTATGTGGCTCAAAAAACTATTTGACAAGAGATACCCTAAATTCTAGCTAAATCTTTCTACTAAGTACCTCATGAAAGAGAATTTTCACCTTAATAATAAATACAATCCTCTCGTAAACCCATAATTTAGATATTGTCCTCACTTCCTCAATGCAAAAACTATTATTCACCCTTCTTCCTCGCTATTTATTCCCAATCCCCCACTTAATTTATTCCACACTGCTTGCCAACATGTTTCACTACAATTTCTGTAATTTATACTGAATTTTAGCAAGATTCTCATGTAATCACCCTTCAACCTAACCATTCACCCTTCTTTTTCCACTTGATTGCCCCATTATCTCCTTAACCCCTCCCCCATTCTTTTCATCTAGTTCGTAATTTCTACATTATTTTGCAGCTTTTAAATTTTTGAAGATTTAAAAAGATGAAAAAAACTTGCGTTTACTTTAATGAGATCGCATAAATTTCATGGTTGATCAAGTCATAAGCTTCAAAATAGAGATATAAAAACTTAGAAAAATTAAAATAATTTATAAATATGACATGAATCATTGATATATTTACTAAGTTCATCATAAAGATATAAATAATAATTTTAATTAATATTAAAATCATATTCAAGATAAGCACTTAAATTTTAAATATGCAATGAAGATCAAGATCCACAATGGCCTTTATCTTCACTTTCATCATTTTTAGAAGGGTTCTCATATATAATAATTCTATCATCCTTTGATTCTATTTTTTTCGAATTCAATCGCTACATTTTTATTCTTATTTCCTATATCAATTAACATTGGATTCAATTTAATTAAAATAAAACAACAAATTAATAGCAAGATTGAGTAATCCACCATATTTAAATTATCTTTTGATACTTTTAATGTGTTGAATTAGGTTTATTAGATTTAAGTATAATATAATATGATATCTTAATATTTTAATAAAATACAAAATAATTTAATTTTTTGTATGTAACCTTATTGAGGTGTTGTCTCAAATGTCTCAAGCATAAAGCCTCAAGCGTCGCATCAAGCGCAAGCCTTACTAATGACAATGATGATCGTCTCTCAAGGCATTTTGTGCACCCCAATTCTAAGCATGTCTGTATACCTACAACGCTTTTTAAACAAGGTAATTTCTTTTTTCATAATTGTATTGTAGAAATTTTAAATTATTTACAAATTTTGGCAAAATTTGCACAGAAAAAGAACTTTAGCCTCAATATTTCTAATAAAGTTCAATATATTTTCAACAGCATTACAAATAATAGTGAGGAAATTAAAATGAATTTTATTGATAGAAAACATAATAGCAAGCCTCATATTTTTTTATATTCAAAAACCAAAATCATAATGTATAACACCATTGATATCATGACAAATGCATATCTAGCGGTATATATTTTACGTATGATTGTCATAGTTATTATTAATATAAAGTACTACATCTTATGCCTATTTCAACATAGTACTTCAATTGCCTGCCAAATTTCACAACTATATTTCCTTTTTGATTGGTCCAGTTCTTTATCTCTGTCATACACTTTACTTTTGTACATATGGCTGAAGATTGCATGACAATCAGAGATCCTTTTATGAACTGAAATCTTTTAATTGCTTCTTAGCTATTTGAACCAAATATCCTTTCTGCTTTAAAGATCTTTGGCTTCTATCATTCATATCTTTCATGCATATTTCTTAAATGGTGTCAATTAGGTCAACCATAAGTATTTTTGGCATTTCTTATCTGTGTCCCTTGAATCATGCATTTTATTACATAAATCCACTTCCCATGCCAATTCCAAACTCATTTCTGGCCCCCTTGGAATTTAGCATGCTATAAAAAAAGTATTAAACTTATCTCTCTTAATCAATGCATATGAAGATCATGCTTAAATGCATTTCCAGCATTCAATATTTATAAACTCTAGCACGCATGTCCTCATTGTCAAAATTTTCTTAATAGTTTTCAATTTATCAAATATTTTATTATTGATCCAATCTACATCTTGACAGAATACTAGTGTATAGTATCATGTAAACTTTCTGCCATTTTGATAGCTGACATATGTATATGTCAATAACTTTCACATCTCAAAGGTCATGCCATCTGTGCATGGTGAAATTCAACCCTCTAATTCAATCTTCTAATATTACAAATAGGATTACCCTCGCATACTACTTTATTTGATTTCAATGCTAATTTTTTAAATGTATAGCAGTTTCAGGGCATTTCTAAAAGATTCAAAATATTCAAATTTGGTAACGTGGGAATGGGTTGGGTTAGCAACAACTGTGGCTCTCACAGTTCAAAGAGCATATATGTGATGGATGTATGTGGTTGTGTCTAGATTTCTTTTGCAAGTCATCTCTTACTACAACATGATCATAATTCTTTTCAATAGAATTTGATGTATAAAAACAACATTATTTTATGTTAGTATTAGTTATGTCATCGACATACAATGCATTATCCTCACTAACTAGTACCTTGTCGTTCATCATGCATTGGCATAACCTAGTATTAGTTCCAAGAGAATATTAAGTCATGCTGCTTCAGCTTCACTTGCAACTAGAATTTATCTCTTGTATTCTCTAGCTTGATTTGTGATATTCATCGTATTAGAAATAATGACTTATGCTCCATTCGATTGTCTCTTGGAACATGGTTATGCATATGAAAATCATGCCTACTTAGTCATATGAGGATTTCAAATATGTTATTACTAATGTTTAGTGATAGAAAGGCGGATTTTTCTTAGTACATTTTACAAATTTGTGCTTGCCACTTTCTAATTTATAGGTTGTGACGTTACACCTTTCTTTACACATTCTAACTTATACTCCATTGGATTGCCTCTTGGAACATGGTTATACATATGAAAATCATGCCTACTTAGTCATATGAGGATTTCAAACATGTTATTACTAATGTTTAGTGATAAAAAGGCTGGATTTTTCTTAGTCCATTTTTACAATTTTGTGCTTGCCACATTCAAATTTATAGGTTGTGAACTTTACACCTTTCTTTAGTAACCTCTATATTTAATATAGGATCACATAACCCTTAAGCCTAATTTAGGTATAATAGCAATTACAATAATTTTTATATATATAATTATTCAATCTATGCTACATGCTTTAGTAAATTAGCTCAAAACACCTAAAGTCCTCCACAAAAAATAGAAAACTCATGTAATATTCAACATAATCTTCTTAGAATTGACATTGAGTAAATTAGCCTTTCTAACATTTGAAAGTTCGTAATAACATTAGCTTATTGTTTTATGAAATCATCAATACTCTAAAAGTAAAACAAGGATCCCCTCAATCCATAGTGAAAGACGACCATAAGATCAGTCAAACAAGCCTATATCAAATAGAACAATCTAGAAGATAAATACAAGATAAGTTGAGATCATCAAATTCTTGTAAAAATCTTTAGGAAAGATGTCTCAACTTGTGCCTATCAATGGTGTGTCTTGAAGATATTACTCAATGATGGATGAGTCGATGATGGAATTGTATTCAAAACTTTTTCACTATTCTATGTCTATTTACCTCATCATTATTTGGAAGTAGTTTTAAATTTCTATTATTTCCTGGAAAATCCTACTAATGAAGCGGTTCTTTTGGTCTAAATATATTATAATCTTCTATTTTATTCATTTAGATTGAATGGAGAAGCCTAAGATTTCATTAATAGAGAAACCACTTACAACAGTAAGGATAATATTTGAAGATTTGAAGAAAGCGAAAAAGGTAAAGAGAGGAAAAGTAGTTAAGAGATGGAGAAGCCTTTGGACGATAAGATGGAGATTTTGGCAGTGTGATGCTCCATTATAATAAAACAAATGGTTAAAGTCTTGGGTCAGTTAACTCTTCTAATGTTAAAATCTGATAATAAGAATTGGTTGAGTGGCATGTTAGTAAGAAGATATAGAGTAGAATGAGGTATGTGTTATGCTACTTAATATTTCTATAGTAGTAGCCAATAAAATTATTTTCTCAATTATTAGATTCAAAGTCAATAGATATTGTCAAACTTTTCGTTATTCACTTTTCTTTAAATATCCAAGCATGATATTTGAAGAAACCTAATTATATGTAAGGCTTCCTCGAGGATTGTAGCATGCAGGTTTGTATATGATCATTAATGTTGCTATAGCTTAGATTATTTTGTGTCTAGGTGGCGAATTCCATGCAATCATGTCCCTTACTATGTGCTCTAATCATTGATGTTATTTTTTTTTGTGTAGATGGTGTTGGGATCAACCCTCAACAAAATGTGTATATCCTCAATGTTTAATTTCTCTTTGGTAGAATTCCCTTGGCTATTTATGTCTTTAGAGTTTAGTTTCATTTGTTGCTCTTAATTGCTCCAATATATGAATATAGCTAAAGGCAATTTTTTTATCATTCATGCGTTGACCCACCAATGTGTTTGGTGTTTGTTGATGTTTTCAATGGCATAAAGCTTCATGAATATTACTTTTATTAAATTGTACTTGTTGCCCTTTGGATAGATTGATTCATATTTTACTCACTAATAGTTAGTAGTGTTGCTCATTACGCTTATGCTTATGATAGTTCACATTTAATTTATATATAGTTATTTACTTAAAAATATGCAATCAAGATTTTTATGAGGTCGAGGTTTTAGAGCAACCTAGTATTTGAAAAGGAAAAGTGCCTTATGTGTACATTCTATTAGAATGAGTAGGATGGAGATTTTGTGATAAGTTACATAATTTTAGATCATTTATGTTATATGATTTTGAGCAAGGGGTTAACATTGAAGCCTCTGATCACTAAGTTGAGTATGACATAAATAAAGATGCAAAATAAAAATAAGCATATATGATAGAAGATGCACATATGAGGTAGCAATAAAATTAATGTGCAAGAATTAGATTGTTGTAGATCAAAGTTGGCCACCATAAGTTGTTTAAAAAGGACTTGTGCTAACAATGGTACACACCTCATGTTCCTCTCATCAATGAATTGATTAAGATTCATAAAGTTGATCTTTAGGATAAAAAAATTATGATGATGGTGAGTCCACCAAGAATCAACTAGTGAAATTCATTTATTTGACAAATCCAATGATTTCTCATTTTCATAAGAAATTAGAATATTTTGGTTCTCTTATTTATTTGACAAGTACTTTAATTAAGTTGATTAGTCTTACCATTCTCATTGAAATGTTAACATTTTTAGAAGTGAAGATGTTTGGAAATATAAACAAACTTTACATAGGTGGGGAAGAGTAGGAGGGATTTTTATAGGAGGGAAGGAGGAGGGAGGGAGGGAGGGAGGGAGGAAAAGAGAGAGAGAGGAAGGGAGGGGTAGGGAGAGATTGTCTCTTGGATTATGTTATTGATTTTTTTTAATGTTCTTTTCAAGTGAGGGCTTATAACTTCTTAGATGATACCTCATTTGTGATATGGATATCATCCGAAAGTTGTAAGAAATATTCTTCTTGAGGTTATTGATATATTAATCAATTGTTTTATGCATTACCTTTTAAATGGGTGCTAAATAAAGCCTTTATTTTCATCTAAAATTGTAGTTTTTTTTTAAATATTTTTATGTTCAACCAAACTATGGTGTCAAAGGTCAATAACAAGATAAAAGTTTCAATTTTAGTTAGGGGTGTAACTTGGTATAGTTTGGATTAGTTTCATCTAGAATTAATACTTAACTAGCTATTACATGAACATTGAACCAAAATTAAACTACATTTTTAGTTCCACTCTAGTTCATTTCTCGAGACCAATTACATTATTGGGCTTGACATTATTCTATGTTTGATTTGTGTCTTTTAAAAAGAAGAAATATTCAAGTTTTTTATTATTTTTTGCAACCTCATCAAGACAATTAAGCTTTCACATTTAAAATTAATTAAATAAAATTAGCATACACTATAGAATTGTGAATGACTATTTTTAAACAATTTACATGCAAACACATAAGATGTTATACAAGCATCACAATAGATGATGTAAAACTTACATATTTATTGAAAATTAGCTATGATATTATTCAAATGTTCAATATTTGATTATTCCATTGAAATTTTTGAATAACAATTTTCATAATCTTTAGATTTTGGTTCCATTAGACTTTAGGTTACCCAACTAGCCTAATGTCCCTGTTATATTGGATCTATATATTTTAGGAATTGAAAGTGAAAATTGACCCAAATTGATTAGATTATTGTTTAATTTGAAGTTGGGTTGGTTGAAATAATTGCTTCCCATACATGAATATTTTGGTACATAAAATGGCTTTGTATGTTTTTTATGGTATATTTTATTATTACTAAGGCATAGACAAGTCAATTAGGAGGTAGTAAATAGAAGAGGGCAAGTGATCTTTTTGGTGGCAGACTCATTGATAACGTAAGGTTCTTTTGCTTTGTCAAAGCTTTCCACTTGCATATGTCCAATTTAAACTTATTATTTCCTTATGGTTTCCAGCATAGTTTGCTATAGTTAAAGATCTTAGTTGTGCTTGATCAACTTGTATGCTTCGTGATGGTGCATGTAACATTAATATTTATCCAACTTGCTTCACACTTATATTGTTAAATGCAAAATTCTAAATATATTATTGTAAATGTATGAATTTGTTTGAGAGCTATTTTTTAATAGGGATGAGCTTTGAAAGTGAACTTAAACTTGCAAATCGAAAATTTTCCCATTTAATTTTTTTTATGGTTTTCCCTTATTTTTGCTACATTTAGTTTCAACTTACATGTCTTTTAGTTTCTAGTTTAGCAATGTCATTTGAAACTTCAAAGCCATTTCTTAAAAGTAAATTTGGTTTGAGAATAGTTTCAACCTAAATTCCTTGTAGGTAGTTGCACCTATCGGCCGTAAAATTATTGGTTAGAAATAGATTCCAAGATGGTCATCCGACTATTTGCATGTGACCAATTTAGTCACCAACTATACAAAATTGATCCAAAATGGTCCCTTATGTAGAAAGAGCGATACAAAATTGATCTCAATTTAGTTCTTGAGGAATCATTTTGGATCTGTTTTACATAATTGAGGACTAAATTGGAGAAATATGATAGTCGAGACTAAATTGGCTACGAATAATTAAATTTGGGATTCATCCCATATTGATAATTTATCCACTTAGTTGCATGCATACATAATAGTTGAATATTTCTTTTTTTTGGAAGCTTGTTATGGTAATATGATATATTTTTATCTCAATGTCTAAATTCATTCTGATAAACCATACATTCATACATATAAATAAATAAATAAATTATATATATATATATATATATGCATATATAAAGAGAGAGAGAGAGAGAGAGAGAGAGTATTGAGAAATTGATTTAGTTATTTTAAAATAAAGGAAAAAAAATCCACTAATTAAATTGACTATAAAATTAATGGCAAAGGATAAGTTGGCAAGTGATAAATTTATGGTAACATAGATAGAAATTGTGTAAAAATATTGAATAGATTTAATACCTCGTACACTTAGATTAGTACTAAGGATTGGGTAAAAGGCCATAATATCAACTAGAAGTAGGCCTCAACCTCAGGATCATGTTACAGATTAAGAAAGGGGATGCAATTTTTAGAGAATTTGCAAAAATATTTAATCGTGTTGATATAGAAATAAGGTCAAATGAGAGAAGATATGGACCAAATTAGAGAAAGAATTTAAATTTTAGAAATGGGTTATTTTCTAGACAATAAATAAGTAGGTTTTAACTTATAATATTTTGAATGTAAATTTGACTAGACAATATGAAAATCAATATAGTAGAAATACTTGTGGAGTTATCTATGGTTATAATAGACAAAGTACATATGATTTGGCTCAGAAAGTGTAGCATGAACATATGATGGAAGGATAGATCCTAGAGTTTTTTTTCTTAATGGTTTATTGATTTAAGTAAATTTTTGTTCGACAAGTTATACTTGGTTACCATTAAATGAGATTTGTTAAGTTAAAATTAACTTGGGAAGCTAAGATATATTTGATGTGCTAAATAAACAAAGGAAAAGATTTTATTGGTAATCTATAATAGATTGAAATAAAAGTTACACTTAAAGAAAAAGATCCCCCTTTATCATACCTTAATTATTGGTTTGATGGATTTTAATTCTTTTGCTGATTATTAATAAATATATGAATAAATTTGAGAAGTTACTCATATATTTTGAAATAATAGAAGTAACCAAAGGATCACTTTCTAAGTTAAAATTGAATTTAAGACATGATATTAAAAGAGGGATGACACATTGACACCTCATATGATTTCATCAATAGTTTAGAAGGAATTTTAGGTACTTGCTTTAAGGTGCACCTCATCATGAAGGGCCCAATAAGCACCTCAAAGCTTATGGTTTTTGGCCTTAGCAAGGTTTAAGACTTTTTTATTTGAGGCATAAATTTTGAGGTTATATACCTCGAGATGTATCAGTCAGAAGTCTCAAATTAACATCTACTTAAAAATATATTTCTAAGTTATATGCACGTGAATTTAAGTTTTAAGACCTTGAGTTGAGACTAATTTGGGGATAGAGAGCTACGGTTCAAGGGGAAATCAAGTTCCTATAATCAGTAGTAGTTAAATGCTAGTGGGAGTTGGGCGCTAATTGATCTTTCTTTTTATCTGATTTTGATTGTTTTATTTTTTATTTTTCAAGGTTTTTATTTTCTTTTTAACTATTTATTGATAGTTTATGACATATTTATGAATTATATTTAATTTAATTTAATTTTTATTTGAGGCTTGTGCCCTGATCTGTCTTAACGATTATGCTTAGATTCAATAAGGAAAAATGCCTCCATTTTTTGTTTTTACTTTTTGTTTCTTTATTTTATTATTTGACCATGCTTTTCAAGTTACAATATTAGATTTTGAGTACAAATTGAAATCACCTATTTTCAAAAGAGTCCATACATGCATTAAAAATTTATTTCATCATCAAAAACACTCAAACATGAAATACTCTACCTCCTACATCTATGGTGATAATACCACCATTAACAAGAATACAACCACCACAACAACAAGCCTTAATCCCACTAGGTGGGGTCGGTTACATGAATCCTTCATCTCCATTGTGTCCTATTATGTGTCAAATTCTCATTTAAATCAAGTATACTAAGATCATTTTTTATACATCTTAACCAAGTCTTTTTAGGTCTACCTCTACCTTTCTTAACATAAGGCAAATCTAATGCATCTACTCTCCTAATCGGGTCATGGACGTAGGCGCTTTATGTGGCCAAACCATCTAAGGTGACTCTCCCTAATCTTATCTACCACCGGAGCTACTCCAACTTTTCTCGAACATACTCATTTTGCATTCTATCTCTAAGAGTAAAGCCACTCATCCACCTGAGCATCCTCATCTCTAACACTTCTTAGACTTATGCTTCTCTTTTTTCAATATTGCACCATAAGTCATTGCAGGTCTTACCACCATCTTATAAAATTTTTCCTTAAGTTTAAGTGAACCTATCACATAATAGGCCAGATGCATTCCTCCACTTCAACCATCCAACTTGAATGTACTAATAACATCTCCATCTATTTCACCATCATTTTGAATAGTAGAGCCTAAATATCTGAAACGTTCACTCTTATTAATGACTTGTTCACCTAATGTCACAACACTACCACTAGAACTTCTACAACTAAAACTACACTCCATATATTCAGTTTTAGATCTACTTAAATGAAAACCTTTAGACTCTAGAGTTGACCTCCATAATTTAAGTTTTGTTGGACTCCCTCTCTAGTCTTATCAACAAGAAGAATGTCATCAACAAAAAGCATACACCAAGGTACATCTTCTTGTAAATGCCTAGTAAGAACATCCATAACTAAAGTAAAAAGATAAGGGCTTAAAGCGATCCTTGATGTAATCCAACTAAAATAGGAAAATATTTTGTCAACCCTCCTTGTGTTTGGACACAAATGCTCTAGTTTACATATCCTTAATGACTTGAATATAACCAATATTAACTCCTTTCTATTCTAGAACTCTCCAAAGAACATCTCTTGAAACTTTATCATAAGCTTTCTCTTAATCAATAAATATCATATGTAGATCCTCCTTACTTTCTCTATGCTTCTCCATCAAATCCCGTAACAAATGTACAACATCCATAATAGATCTACCTGGCATGAAACCAAACTGATTGTGAGAAACTTCTGTATCACATCGTTACCTATGCTCAATTACTCTCACCCATAATTTTAATGTATGGCACATTAACTTAATTCCTCTATAATTTGCACACTCTTGTGCACACCTTTATTCTTAAATATAAGATCCAACAAACTCTTTCTCCACTCATTTAACATTTTTTAGTCTTTAAAATGACATTAAAAAGATTTGTAAGCTAAGAAATTTCTTGATCTCCTAAACATTTCCACACTACTATTGGAATATTATCCGGTCATACTATTTTTTCACATTTCATTTTCTTTAAAGCTTCACTAACTTCAGAAATTACCTCATCCACTTATTTTCAATATCCTTTTCTAAAAAAAAATATTTTATTATTTTCATTCTTAATACACCTCACTTGAACTATGTCTTTACTTCTCCTATCTCTTTGGTTGGCTAACTTATACATACATCTTTCAGCTTCTTTGGTATCTAATCTATTATATAAATCACTAAAAGCTAAATTTTTTGTATCATATACTGCTTTCTTAGAATCTCTACAGGTCACTTTATATCTTTCCCAATTCTCCGAGTTTTTACATCTAAACCAAGTTTTATAACAATACTTCTTATTTTTTATTTGTTCTTGCACACTCTGACTCCACCACCAACTATTCTTATTAAAAGAAGCTTTCTCTTTTGATTCTCCAAGCACATCTTTAGCAACTTGCTTAATTTCACTTGTTATTTTTTCCCACATAATATTAGCTTCCTCATGAATATCCCAAATTCTAATCTCTTGTAGCTTGCTCTTAAAAATATTTTTATTTGTGTTCTTTAAGTGTCCCCATCTAATTCTAGGACAATAATTTAGTTTATTTTTTCTCTTACAACCTTTCATCTTAAAATCTAAAACTAACAATTGATGTTGAGTACTTAGATTTTCACTTGGAATGACCTTACAATCTTTACAATCTAAACGATCAATTTTTCTTATAAAAAATAATCAATTTGTGTTTTACTAGATTCATTTGTATAAGTAATAATATGTTCATCTTTTTTCTTAAATAAAGTGTTAGCAACTACAAAATTATAAGCTAAACCAAAATCTAATATAGTCTACCTTCTTCATTAGTCACTCCAAATCCATAACCACAATGAATACTTTTAAAATCTTACCACTCTACCAACATGTCCATTTAAATCTCCTCCAATAAATACATTTTTTTTTTCAAGAGGTATCTTTTGTATTAATCCCTCTAATTCATTCCAAAATTTTTCTTTTACCTCCAAACCTACTTGAGGAGCATAAACACTTATAACATTGATAATCTTAGTATCTGCAGTAATCTTTAAAGCTATAATTCTATCTCCACATATATTAATATTTATAACATTATCCTTTAAACTTTTATCTATAATCACACCTACACCATTTCTAGTTTGATTTTTACCTGAATACCAAAGTTTAAAACCTAAACTATCAATCTCCTTGGCCTTCTCCTCAACCCATTTAGTTTCTTGAACACATAAAATATTTATCTTTCTATGAACCATAATATCTATTAATTTCATTAATTTACCTATAAGAGTACCTATATTCCAAGATCCAAACCTAATTCTAATTTCATGGACTAACTTCTTTGCCCGCATTCGTCCATAATGTGGGAACCCTTGCTTATTTAACCGCAGCAGATGTAGTGGTAGCACATTTTTTTGTATTCAAGCCATGCTGTAGCGTTGCATGGGGATCTAACATTAACACAATGATTTAAAGGATTTATGTCATGATTATTTGGACAAGTTTTCACGACTACCTAAGGCAACCCTCCACTTTTCACATCCGGACTTGGGACTGGCAATGACCACCATTAACAAGAATAATCTAGAAAAAAATCTATTTTTTAAAATGTTTATAAAACATATTTTAAATGTTATCAAACTGATTATTATGCAAATAAATGCTCAAATATGAGTTTCAATATTAATATGGAAGAGGAGGACAAGGAAATTGATGAGGAGATGCCATTCGTGATATTGATGAAAAAATAATAAAGTTTGAAAAAGTTATATTGGAACATTTTTTTAAATGTTGTGAGATGTATTGTTGGTATACTTCAAGATAGATCTAATTCAAAAGGAGATTTATATTTCAAACTTTGTTTTTAACATGATTATAAATTCTATCTACTTATCATTAACAACAAAAAATGTACTACAAATATTGATCGCACTACTGTGGTATCATTAATATGGTATAGCCATTTAACCAATTTGGTTCGAACATACTCAGATTCTCATAGACTGATCTTAAGTCTTTGAATAAAGTGATAGAAGCACTACAGTAGACCCATTTTCATGTTTTTATGCACCAGTTATCATTTTCTATATTTTTTTTAAATTTTAAATTAGTTTGAAATGTCACAATGATAGGATTTCTTCATACTTAATTTTAGTTTTAGTTTCTTGATTTATATAAGCTTATATAGGGGCTTTCATTATCAATTTAGATTATTAAAATTATGTTGAATTTAATGAAGAATTTTTACAACTCTAGTTTGACTTTCTAGTTTTATCTAAAATTTAGACACTTGGATGTCTTGAGGGTTCACTATTTAATAGCCTGCTAACACAGGAGGCGACATAAATAGCATACTTTTGTTTAATGAACGAATCATGGAGATAATGAGAAGATGAGTGCGGGCTCCATAAATTTGCCACCGACCTCTCGATGAAGAGAGTGATTTAAAGTGTCAGTGAAATTTTCAGAAGGTAGATGGATAATAGGTAAGACACTACCCAGAGATTTCACCCTCATTTTTTTAGATTTGGTTCCAGGTTTCCTATAAGCGCAAGCACCTATAGTTAATTACCCCTCTCAGTGCTGAGAGAGAACTTTCAATTAAGGATAGTCGTTAGGTCATTTAGTGCATAGCATATAATAGTAGCATGTGGAATTTTGGAATTTAGATTTATGAAATTTATTATATTTAACTTAAAGCGGATGGTTGGGGGAATGATGATGCGCCCAATCTAGATCCCATGATTCCGTCATCCCGGGCTATCGTAGTCCCTAGTCTACGTAGTCAGAGGAGGTAGTCGACCCAACCTGACCGAAGGATTCTTGTCAGCAACACATGGGTTACGTCGTCAAGAAATCCTTGTAGACACAGGGGTGATATTTGTCTAAGAAGACAAGCTTAAGTTTTCTCTTCTTAGAGGGCTTTTGCCCAATCAAATATATTCTATAATTCACAGCTCAAAAAGCAAAGCCGTTGGGGAACATATGGTTTGCAGTCATAATCGTAATTTAGTGGTGTCATATCACGGTGAACCACCCGATCAGAGGGCTCTGGTCGTAACCGCCATTTAGGTGGTGCCATTTTGCGGCAAAATCATGCAGACAGAGGACACAGGCCACGTCCTTATGGGCATAAGATTATTTGAGTGTGAAAATAATTATGTATTTGATTTGATATTGGCTTTTTGTGAGCAAAAGTTTTCTTTGTCACCCTCGACAAACGGTTGCGGATGGGTGGATGGATTTTAATTTAAATTTAAATAATTAATTTCATTTAATTTATATATTTTTTGTTTGAATATTTGATCATTTAATAATGATTTAACATTAGAATTTGAATAAATTATTATTATTATTATTATTATTATTATTATTATTATTATTATTATTATGAAAACCCCTCCGGTTGAAATATTCAGTCAACACGGCCATCATCGGGGTGTTGATCACTTAATTTATTTCAGATCACACACTCTATTAATTTAATAATAGAGGATCAGATCTACTGTCATATGACAAAATTTTCTTCTTAGAGATTTTATTAGATTGAAAATATTATAATATAATTATTAAATTTTTTAGGTTTTGTTAACTTCGGACGGTCTAAGACCAAAGCAGAAGCAACTTGACATCTAAGACACTAGGTTTAAGCATTCGTGAGGTGATGGTGTATTTTTAGATTGCTTGCATAATTTTAAGGCATTGTATTTGAATTTTAATCATGCTTTATAATGTGTGCAAGGGTTCAATTGAAGCATTAATTAATGTCTTCTGTTCGCTTGTACTATGTGTTACGAATCTGGTGTCGTTTAGTGTTTCAACTCCTGTTCAATTATTTAGATTAATATTCATTTATTTGCATTGGATAAACATCTAACTTATTGTAGACTATTGTTAGTGAAATAATTAAAAGTCTAATCTTATCTCAATAGCTTAGTATATTAGACTTAGTTCAATTATTGGTCTTGTTACTCATTTAAGATTCAAATATTATCCTTTGACTATTTCATTTTCATTAATTATTAATATATGTTTTCTTAGTTCAATTATTGGTATAATTTTTTTGCTGATGACATTCTTCTTATTGATAAGACTAGAGAGGGAGTCCAAGAAACTTGAATTATGGAGGTTAACTCTAGAGTCTAAAGGTTTTCATTTAAGTAGATCTAGAACTGAATATATGGGGTATAATTTTAGTTGTAGAAGTTCTAGTGATAGTGTTGTGACATTAGGTGAACAAGTCATTAATAAGAGCGATCGTTTCAGATATTTAGGCTCTATTGTTCAAAATGATGGTGAAATAGATGGAGATGTTATTAGTAGAATTCAAGTTGGATGGTTGAAGTGGAGGAATGCATCTGGCCTATTATGTGATAGAAAAGTTCCACTTAAACTTAAGGAAAAATTTTATAAGATTGTGGTAAGACATGACTTATGGTGCAGAATGTTGGCCAATAAAGAAGCATAAGACTAAGTTAAGTGTTACAAAGATGAGGATGCTTAGGTGGATGAGTGGCTTTACTCTTAGAGATAGAATGCAAAATGAGTATCTTGGAAAAAGTTGGAGTAGCTCCGGTGGTAGATAAGATTAGGGAGCCTTAGATGGTTTGGCCACATAAAGCGTCGCGATGTTGATTAGGAGAGTAGATGCATTAAATTTGCCTTATGTTAAGAAAGGTAGAGGTAGACCTAAAAAGACTTGGTTAAGATGTATAAAAAATGATCTTAGTATACTTGATTTAAATGAGAATTTGACACATAATAGGACACAATGGAGACGAAGGATTCATGTAGCCGACCCCACCTAGTGGGATTAAGGCTTGTTGTTGTTGTTGTTGTTGTTGCACATAAGCTATCTGGCCTCGCCCTCTCCAAATCCAAACTCTTCCTCATAAATTGAACCTAGAGACGCATGTAGAGCCCAATCATGCCTTCCTATCAAGCGTCGACCTCGTCACAAGCCACTTTCAACACCATCATTCATCATTTCCAGCACCATCCTTCACCTCCTCCAATGCCATTGCTTGTTGCTTCTAGCGCTATTATTTGTCGCCTTCGCCACCTTTGGAGGGTCGTATCACCACCATTGCTAGAAACACATCTTTCTTTGTATTTTTGCCTCCATATTTCTCTTTGTAAGCTTTTCTTTCTTTTTTATATTTATATTTTTTGTTTGATTAGTTAGGGATTTTTTGTATCTTAGTTGTCAATTTTCTAATTTAAAAATATTTTTAGAGGTTTACAATATATTTAGAGGAAAGGGAAAGATTTCAACTGGACATTGAAAGGACTTGGCTTAGAAATATAGCATGCAAATTGGTATCAAAGGGATTGAGAAGACTTAATGTATATTTGAGATCTAATTATTATTATAAGATTATGAAAGGGGTGTGAATAATGAAAGAGCATCTATCTAGCTCTCACAAGAATATTGCACATTATGCGTAACTAAAGGAAGTTAAAGAAGAAATTTGTGTTTATATGAAGATGGAAATAATGATGAAGCACCTAACACACAATGATAGTTTGATGATAGGATGGATGTAGGCTCATATTATGGTAGTGAGTGTGGTGTCAATGATTCTTTATCGCCATTGTATAATGTAGAGATGTATGGGGATGGATCAATATTATGGTGAATTTAGTGGATGAGAAGGACAAAGATCATTAGTGTAGCCCATCAAATTTCTCTTGAACATGCAGGAGAGGTGTGTAGGCGTGTATGGATGGATATTGGCATTTTTTGTGAAAATGACAATACATTAAAAGTGGCGATATCTCGATCTTGCATCAACATGGTCTGTTCAATAGGATCTTATGTTGGGGACTTAGATCTTCATCTATATATGAACTAAGAATTTGAATATGAAGGAGGAATTTGCTAATGCTGAAAAATTTATTGAGGAGATTAGGAGAACCTAAGCATAAACTGGAATTACCATCATGTTTTATGGATGACCAAATGTTAAGAATAGAAGCTTGATTAATATCTTAGTGAATAATCTATATAACACAATTTTCTTGAAATCTATTAGTCCATTAGATAAGGTTAAAGATGTAAACTACCTTTTTGGCCTTCTTGATGGAGTGATTGAGGAGAATAGAGAGCACTTAGTTATACAAGTTGTCACTGACAATTCTAGTGCTTATATGGTTGTTGGGAATAGATTGATGGAGAAGAGGAAGCTCATATATTGGTCACTTTGTATAGATCTTATCCTTGAGAGACTTGGTAAGTTGCCTCGGCATAAGAATGTTTTGATGAAGACAAAGAAGATTAGTAATTTTTCTACAATTATAATTGGGTGCTTGCACTGATGAGAAAGTTTATAAATAATGAGAAGGAGCATATTGGTCACTACTTGTTTGACTTTGCAGAGCATATTGGATGCAAGATAACCTTTAGAAGTTATGCTCACCTCTACTCAGTGGTTGAGCTATGCTTGGGCTAATAAACCCGAAGAATGAGAAGGAAGATTGCATTGAATGAAAGATTTTGGATGAGTGTGCGCTATCTAATGACCAAGGTTGGTCTTAAGGATGGTAGGTGCTAAAAAAAGCTAGCCATGAGCTTCATTTATAATACAATGAATGAGGTTAAGGATATGATTGCACAACATTTTGGAGAAGAGGAATCAAGCTATAAGGAGATTAAGAGATAATTGATGTAAAATGAGAGCTTGACTTCATCTCTATTTGCATACCGCTAGATATTATTTCAATCCTCAATTTTAATATGTTGAGAGAAAGTCAACCAATTTTAAGATTACTCGGTTGAGATTTTCTTTCAATAGGGACATCATTGGGGTACTTGATTGATTTTGTTTTATCAATTCAGATCTTGTGAACTCTACATGTTCACTTGTAGCTGATTGAGTTTATGATTTGTACATGGTTTAAATTCTTTAGAGATTAATCACATCACATACCTTATCAACTTTATTATAAGCATAGAAGATAAGGTCTATAATTAGGATTTGTGATCTATTTTCAATCTTGAAATTGGAAATTTGTAGTTTTGATTATGAGATTTTTTTATTACGCCTTTTGATTGTATACAAATATAAAACAAGATGAATTATCATTTTAGAGCATGGACCTCTAACCTGCAACTAATTCTATCAAACTCTACTTTGAGCATAAAAGATAAAGCTTATTAATTACATTTGATTGGTCATTTTGAAAATCCATTATATCGCAGGTCCTGTTACTTCTACTACAAGAAGAGGATTTGATTTGTTGTAATCATACTCTATGAAATTGAGTATTCGCACTTTTCACACATGAAATTTCTTTATTGAGGATATTGATGAATATTTTATATATATATGAGATATCATGATTGATGTAGTTTAAGTTGAAGTATTGAGTTTAGAGCAATCTTTTCGTTGCATTTTTATTGAACTTTTGTACTTAAAAGTATTATTAAGAAATATTAGTTTAATTGGCTCTAGTCTCTATAAGGAGGAGGATTAAATTGATTAAGTGAGACTTATAACTCTAAGGCAAAAGCGAGCATTGAAGAAGTTGTATGTATGTTCATTTTGAATTTTGAAAGATATTATTATATCAAAGATGCTCATTAGCTTTCATGCATTCTATAGTAAAAAGATTGGATCAATTTTATTTTTAATTTGCACAACACCATTGGACATTGAATTTAGGAACTCAATATGGTATAGGAGCACATGGTTTTAGAGCACTTGTACAAATTTTGAAGCGCTTAAGTTCAATGAGAATTATCTATTACTTTTGGACAGGATTTTATTTCTTTCAATTATATGCATGGATCTCAAAGCAATTGAATCAAACAAAATGTTATTTTGTGATGCATGTTTGAGATTCATTTAATACTTTTTATTGATACTTTTTGTTTGCTCTTAGATTTGTGTTATAGATCCTGGCATTTACTTCCTTCAAGTACCACGATTTAAGTTTTCGTAGAATATTTTGTTCAATCTCATTGACGAGCCATTTAAGTCGGTCGACTCATAATTTCTTTGTGATTCAATTCCGTTCTCTTCTTTTGATAAGGAATTCTTTATAACTTCCTCTAATTCATTTGTTCTATTATTTTATGTCACCTTATTGTCCAAGTCACTTTAATTATGTTAATTTATGTTCTTAATAAGTCTAGTTTATTGAAAAGTTTGGCATCCTCCCATCATTGTCCTTGTATATGGGATACACCGGGAGTCCTAACTCCTTTTCACCATGCTTATGCGAAGTATGTATTGTTTGTGTTTTATGACACCGCGTCACTCTAGCCACGTTTATGAGAAGCGTTGCATAGGCATTCAAAAATAGCTGCATAAAAAAACAAATACAATTTCTGCATCACGCACAAGTATTTATTTTTGCGCTCTTTCCCGCCATGCAAGAACAATGTGCATGGCTATTTAATTTATTTTTACGCCACATTGGAACAATGGGCATAGGTTTTAGGTGGAGGCGGGAAGGCCATATAGACAAGGAACCTCTAGAAGAGATTTTGTGGAAGACAATAGTTATACTTTTAAAGGAAATATAGAACAAATTAGAGCATTATAAATCTTATGCCAGCTCATAGGAATGGAGCAATATTAACAGTAAATATTAATAACCCTCAGATGTGGGAATCAGTAATTTCTACATGGGAATTTGATGCCGTAAGAGCATGGGAAAATAGAGATAAAAGTGGCATAGGAGACATGTTTGCATTTCTTGAAACTCTATTAGGAGAAATAGCTACCAATATTTTTAATGAAGCAAAAATTAAAAAGGCAGGAGAAATTGAATCTTTAAGATAATTAGGAGATAATCCATACAATTTCACAAAGTTTATAAGAATGCTAATATTAGGATTTGATCTAAGTAGACAAAACACAAATATTCAAGACCAAGCGTATAGAAACCTAGAACAACTAAGTTTGGCAGATTGGTCTCAAATAGATAACTTTTGCAAATTATATGCTACATACGCCAGTAGGGCAGGAAAGTATTTCGATGATGAGATATCAAATAGGTTTTTAATCAAATTACCTGGAGAATTAGGAAAGGAGATAAATGAAAAATGGAAAAATACTTATACAAATTAAGATAATATCAAAAACATAGGAATAGGACCCAGAATAGTCTTTACCTTCAATATTTTACAAGAAAAATGTAAAGAATATAAAATTCAGAAATAACTTAAAAAACAATCTTATAAATTTTGCAAAAATATTTATACTACTCAAAATTTCCCAAAAAAATCATATAAGAGAAGAAAAATCCTTAGAAGATCGAAAAGATCCACATATAGAAAAGATAGAAATGTTAAAAAACCAAGTGCTAGAAAATGTCATTGTTATATTTGCGGATCCCCTGATCACTTAGCAAACCAATGCAATAAAAGAAATTACAATAAAAGTAGAAATCTGTTAATACAAGGACTAGAGGATGACGTAGTTAGCATATCTTCAAATGAATCAAAATATACGATTTATAGTATAACCGATGAAGATTGTGACAATGAGATAAAATCAGAATAAGATAAAATCAGAACAAGATTATTGGTAGGACCCAGACACCAATAATACATGGCATCTTCCAGAATTATTTTTCTTATTGGTGGGACCCAATCACCAATAATTCATTGACATTATTGTACTAAATAGAACTTTTATTTTCTACTTTTAATAAACCAGGGGCGCTCATGGTTTTTCAGCCCGTGATTTTATGTGTTGTTTATGATTTTTTCTTCTCTATTTAAGAAAGGCTTGTCACCTGTAACACAACACAATCTCTCATCTCTCTTAGCCTTTCGCAGAAGCCTCTTCCTAGTGTGATTTCTCTTAAGTCTATAAGTCTTTTATTTTATAATATATATATGTTCTAATTTTCATTTATGTCTTTCCGTGAGTAGTAGTTAGTTCCTCCCCGTAGGGGAGAAGGGTTTAACAATTCATTCATGAATACTTAATCTCTCCAGAACAAATATAAACTTCTATTTTTTGAATTTGATAAAGTTTATTAAATAAGGGTGCTTATAACCTCTGACTAGATTCTTGGTGACGAAGATGAAGTGTGTAAGTTCGCTTTAGCTTGTGGCGCTTAGAAGTAATGTTTCATTTCCAAACTAGGCGATTTTACCAGTATATGTTATTCCACTCCCCCTTATGAATAAATGAATTCTTGAAATAGAGAACATGTTTATATTTGAGCTCACAGAGTAAGCGATATCTGTGAAAGATTGCTTTTAAACCACCTCACCTCTAGGGAAGAGCAGAACCCAAAATCTCGAAGCTTAACTAAAAGCTTAAACATGACATGGATTATCTCTAGTTGTCTTAAAGATTCTATCTCTCCGACTTTCTTAATATTTGCTTCATTAAAATATTGGCATTTTTCTCCTAATAAGGTTTGAGGAAAGCAAACATATCTCCTATGCCACTTTTATTATTTGCCCATGCTCTTCATCAAATTCCCATGTAGAAATAACTGATTCCCACATCTGAGGATTATTAAGATTAATTGTTAAATATTGTTCTCTGATTTATCTTCTAAAGTTATCTATTATTGGTAGGAACTTAATTAGAAATTCGGTGTTTTTTAACTTTTTATTTCTATGTAGTCCTTTTACTCCTATCACCAAAGATTAAGAAAGCTCTAAATAAATGAATTCTTGAAACAGAGAACATGTTTATATTTGAGCTCACAGAGTAAGCGGTATCTGTGAAAGATTGCTTTTAAACCACCTCTACCTATAGGGAAGAAGAGTAAACCCAAAATCTGCTCAGAAGCTTAACTAAAAGCTTAAACATGACATTAGGACTTCCAGAACAAATTAGAGAGCAAGAAATAGAAATATTACCTATAAAATCTAATATTATAACAGAAGAAGAAGACTTAGAAATTCTACGAAATCAATTAAATAAAGAAATAGTAGAAATAATGGACAGATTAAAATAAAAAATCTATAGAAATTTGCATAAAGATTTTACAAAATAAATTAGAAATCTAAAAGATATTTTAACCAGAGTCCATCCATACTTAAGATAAAATTAAGCCCGAATACCATAACCAGAGACATAGAAAATTTGCACGAGCCTTTTAACGGGTAGATCTCGTATGGCCTTCCTGGTCCACTTTCTTCTCCTAAAGGTGGTACAGGGTTAAACCTTGGTCCTAGACAGGACTTTACCAGTATATGTTATTCCACTCTGGCGATAAATAGATGGTATCAGAGCTAGTAGGCAACCACACATTATCTTTTGACAAATGCGCTTTGATACCATGGATGTTCTCCCACCAAACCCACCACCCTCGATTCCAAGGTATCCGAATATTTAGACACTTGTTACAAACAAGAAACTATCCACTCTTACCACATACCAAAACCATTAGAAAAAATATTTCAACTCGCAGAAGAAATCCAAATAATAGGTGAAAATCCTTTAAAACATTGGGAAAAGAATAAAGAACTAGCTAATATCCCGATTATAAATATAGATCTAGTCATACGAACAAAAGAATTAGAATATTCTCCTCTAGATAAATAAGAATTTAAAACCCAAAGAAAAGAATTAAAAAATTTAGGTTTAATCAAACCATCAAAATCAGAACATAGATCTGCCTCCTTTATAGTAAGAAATCATGCAGAGATAATTAAAGGAAAAGCCAGAATGGTTATCAATTATAAACGACTAAATGATAACAGAAGATGATGGTTACAAAATACCAGATAAAGACATGTTAATAAATCTAATACAAAATAAAAAATACTTTAGTAAATTTGATTGTAAATCAGGATTTTCGCAGATAAAATTAGATAAAGAATCCATAAAATTGGTAAGTCTGTAAGTACATTCTTTTGTCATGCTTCCCTTTTGGTAAGTCGGTATTTTCTAGAATTATTTAAAATGATCCATACAATTTTACAAAATTCATGGATTATCTCCTAGTTGTCTTAAAGACTCTATCTCTCCAGCTTTCTTAATCTTTGGTACCAATTTGGGGGTGGTTCGGGTTTCTGTTTATAGAGATCTACCCACTAAAAGTCACGTGTAAATCTTCTATGGTTCTGGTTAAAATATCTTTTAACTTTCTAATTAAGTTTGTGAAATCCCTCTGTGAGTTTTTGCAGATCTTTCTTTTTAATTCATTTAATATTTCTTCTATTTCTTTATTTAGCTGATTTCTTAGAATTTCTAAGATTTCTTCTCGATTGAATATATTCGCTCTTATTGGTAGTATTTCTATTTCTAGTTCTCTAATTTGTTCTGGAAGTCCTAATGTCATTTTTAATCTTTTTGCGCAATATGATGGGATAAACGTTCATCCTTTTAGGTAGAGCATGTTTAAACAACTATCAGTGCTACTCGTGATCTCAAATATAAACATCATACTTTACCTTGCTTTATTTATTATAAACATATTCATGATGAAATCTAAATAACATACACTAGCAGTCCCATCTAGAGTTGGAATGAAATGAGCATTTGCTTACCCTATATATTGCAAAAGCGGATTTGACACTAGATCATTTATCCGCATCATAGGGAATCCGGTCATAGGGGTTAGTAAATTCGATTGCAAATTAGGATTTTGGCAAATCAAATTAGACAACTGTGAGACACTATAGCACCCAAGAGGGGGGGTGAATTGGGTAATATTAAAATTTTCAAAACTTAAATTTTAATTTTTAAATAGAAAATTAGATTTTGATTTTATAATGATAAGATATAATTCTAAATGCAGCAAAAATAAAAATACAATAAAGTAAATAGAGACAAGAGGCACACGATTTTTTTGTGGTTTGCCAAACCCCAAAACCACTCGTCCATTTAGCCACCCACGGCTAGGAATCCACTAAATGAAAATGGTTTACAAAAGTACTCTATAGCAGGCAAGTATACAACAATATGTACTCTCTCCTACAAAAGTACAACCCCAAAATAAATTTTACAACACAAAAAAAAATAAAATAATAAATTTTGATAAAGTAAATCTCTCACAAATATACCAAGAAATCAAATTCAAAAGTGATCTCACAACTTATAAATGATCACTTTACAACTCAAAAAATTTGGCAAGCAAAATGCTCACTTAATAAAATAAATATCTTAAAGTGATCTTACTAGGATGTTTAAGTTATTATAATTTGTAGAATAATACAAAATGATTTCAAAATAAATTCACAATATTCTTTTCATTATAAGATAAATTTCAACAAGGAGTAATTTTTTTTTTTAACCAAAAGATTCTTTCAATTAATGCTAATGATCACAAAATAAAAAAAATAAGTATATGATAGATCTAAGTTGGCTAAGCTTTCAATTAAAAAAAAAAAGAGATCTAGAAAATATGAAAATAATTTCAGCACAATAATTTATTTTAAAATGCTTAAAATATATCTAAGAATAAATGATCTTTCAAAATAAGACCAAAGAAGAAATATTTCAAGAAACCAAAAGAAATTTGTAGGAAGCTAAAATTTCAACAAGTTGAAATAGATCCTACAAATTATCACAAGAGTTTTCACCAAAAAAATTGAGCTTTGATGTGAAAACCAATGTTCAAAGACTAATCCACCAAAAAGTATAAATTAGAAAGAAGAAATAGATGGTGAAAATAGCATGAACAACTAAGAAGTATTAAGATCAAGAAAACAAACTCAAGTAATTTAAAAGGCTTGCTTAGTTGAAGATGTTGAAGCTTCCAAACCAAGGATTTGATCTTGCAATATTTGGAGAACACTTGGAAAGAACATTTAAGAGATTTTCTCTTAGATTTGCTGGAGAGATTTTGAATTTTGAATGAGGGATGCTTTCATGAAGAGAATGAGGGCTATTTATAGGCAAGAAGGTCATTTAAAAAATTATTTCAAAGAAATATATTATACAACCTCATGCTATCATGTGATAATTTAATATTCAATAAAAATATAATTTATATTAAACAAATATTAAATTTAGCAGCAAAAATTCGGCTATTCACATGGGAAAGTCAAAGTAATCAAATGTAGCTCTTAATATATTCAAAGCATGTAGCATGCATCCATTATTAAAATCAAGTAATGTTTAAAAAATCATAATAAATTCAATTTTAATGCAAAGTGGGTCATGTAACCACTTATTTTAAAGGAAAAATCCAAGGAATCCGATGGAGATAAAATCAGATATTAATTCTTTGATTAAACAATGACTTTGGCTAAAATACAAAATTTTATATATTTTGTTAATTTTGACATGTGATATTTAAAAAATTATGATATAATTTATATATAATCATAAATATGTTAGTTATCATATAACCAGCAAATTAAATTAAAATACCTAATTATATTAAGTAAATAAAATAATTATACTTAATAATTATGATCATTTATTACTTTGACAATTTTATTGCTATGTAGAAAAAACATATAATTGAATGTTAATTAAATAAAGATTTATACAAATTAACCTCATTAAAATAGTATGTTAGGTTGTGAGCAAATTGATTCATGCCAAAAGAACTCATATGAATAGTCATATAACCTAAAATCATGAGCTTCACATTATCCCTTTCATTCTTTTTTATTCTTGCAATTTCTTCTAACAATTTGTGAGATGTATTGGATATGTAATTAGCAATTGATATATCTGAAACATATAAAAATATTCATTAGAACATCCAAGCATTTGTTTGTTATCATCAAAATTAAAAATTGAACATGAGGCTAATTAAGCCAACAATCTCCCCTTTTGATGATGACAAACTAATGTTGGTATTGATTTTGATGAAGGTGCAAATTGACCTTTCATCATAGTTTTGAAAGAAATTCTATTAAAAAAATTTATGCATATGAGATGAATAATGTTGCTCCCCTAAATGTATGCATTAAATAGACTTAATATTAACCAACATTTTACTCTTCTCCCCTTTTGACAACATCAAAAGTGAGAACAAACTACATACAATTTTAAATATTAGGATCTAACATTCCAAGCATGCATCCTTAAAGTACAAAAAATGTTCTTCGTAAGGGTTTTGTAAAAATATCGCAATTTGTAAATCGTGCTAATAAAATTAATATTAACATCACCTTTCAAAACATGATCCCTAATAAAATGATGTCTAATTTCTATATGCTTGGTTCGAGAGTGGATAGGATTTTAGTTAAACTAATAGCACTAGTATTGTCACATTGAACTAGAATGTGATCTTGCTTAATACCAAAATCTTCTAATTATTGCTTTAACCAAAGGACCGAGAAACAACACTAAGCACTATGTACTCACCGAAGGATAAAGCTATAAATTTTGTTTCCTAGATGACCAAGACACAAGTGATGATCCTAAAAAATGACTTGTGCCAGATGTGCTTTTTCTATCTACTTTGCATCCCGCAAAATCAAAGATCGAATAAGCAATCAAATCACATGATAAAGAATTTTAGGATACCATAAACCTAACCTAGTGCCTATCAAATACCGAAAGATACGCTTGACGCTATTAAATGAGATTCTTTGTTGGCAAAATGAGCACACAAACAAATAGCAAACATAATATCGCCTACTAGCAAAGAAGGTATAAAAGTGAACCTATCATACTCTATAAAGTTTTTTGATCAACGATTTTCCTAATTCATCTAAATCCAATTTTATAGATGGGCTCATAGGAGTTTTACTAGATTTAAATCTTTTCATGTCAAACCTCTCAAGCAATTCATTTATATACTTAGTTTGTGATGAATGTGCCATTTTCTTGTTGCTTCACTTGAAGACCTAAGAAAAAATTAAGTTCTCCCATCATACTCATTTCAAACTCTTTAGACATCAAAGATGAGAACTCATGGCATAAAGATTCATTTGTACTTCCAAATAATATATCATCTACATACACTTGTACCACAATCAAATCATCATCTATGCTCTTAAGGAATAAGTGGTATCTACCGCCTTTCTAAATCCATGATCTATCAAAAGTTACTTAACCTATCATACCAAGCACGAGGAGCCTGTTTAAACCATATAAGGCTTTCTTTAATTTATACACATGATTTGGAAAAATCAAGGCTCTCAAATCCGTGTGGTTGCTCTACAAATACATTTTGGTCAATAAATCCATTCAAAATGCACTTTGACATCCATTTGAAAAGTTTAAAATTTCTAAAACAAGCATAAGCAAGAGTAACTGATAGCTTCTAGTCTTGCTACGGTGCAAAAGATTCTTCAAAATCTATACCTTCAACTTGTGAGTACCCTTGTGCAACTAACCTAGCTTTATTTCTAACAATACAACTGAATCATCTAGCTTATTCCTAAAGATCCATTTTGTTCCAATGACATTTTGATCTTGGGGCCTTGGGACTAATTCCCAAACATCATTTCTTACAAATTGATTTAACTCCTCTTCCATAGCAATAATCCAAAATTATCATTTAATGCTTCTTCTTAAATTTTTAGGTTCAACCTCAGATAAAATGTTGAATGATCTACAACTTCTACTATGTCTTCTAGTCATAACTCCTTTTGAAGGATCTCCTATAATTAGTTCCTTTGGATGATTTTTATTATATTTCCATTCTTTAGGCAATGAATCATCCATATTATCTTCTAAAGATATTTTCTTAAAGTTATCAATCTCTTCATCAATCACTTCATTTCTAATAGGATCAATCAAATTTTCATCAAAATAACATGTATTGATTCTTCTACAATCATTTTTCTTTTATTGTAAACTCTATAAGCTCTACTAGAAAGAGAGTATCCTAAGAAAATACCATCATCGATTTGCAATCAAACTTACCTAAATGATCTTTTCCATTATTCAAAATAAAGCATTTACATCCAAATACATGAAAGTGTTCAATCTTAGGCTTCTTTCCAAAAAAATAATTCATAGGGTGTCTTCTTCAAAATTGGTCTAAAATAGATCCTATTCATTACATAACATGCAATTTATTTCTTAAAAATATTTTGGCAATTTATACTCATCAAGCATAGATCTACTTAATTCAATTAATATTCTATTTTTCTCTCTACTACTCCATTTTGTTGGGGAGTTCTAGGTGCGAAAAATTATGTCTAATCCCATGTTCATCACAATAATCCTCAAATAATTTATTTTCAAATTCTACCATGATCTTTGAACCCTATTAATCAAAAGGCCTTGTTCTCTTTGAATATATTTAGAAAACTTTCTAAACTCACCAAAAACATCATCCTTATAAGTTACAAAAACCCAAGTATATCTAGAGAAATCATCAATCACAAAACCATAATTTTTTTCCACCTAAGCTAGTGGTGCTAATAGGACCAAATAAATCCATGTGCAATAATTCTAGAGGTCTAGAAGTAGAAACAATATTTTTACTTTTAAATGAGCTTCTAGAATGTTTACCATGAATACATGCATCACAAACATAGTTTGAATGAAAATTTAATTTAGGCAACTACTAAATCAAGTTTAGCAATTTTATTAAGTGTGTGCATGTTAATATGACATAGTCTCCTATGCCATAACCATATATCATCATGAGTGCTTTTAAAACAAAGTAAGTTTAAATTTACATCATGAAAGCTATCTAAATCAATGACATAAATATTTTTGTATCTTTTCCCTACTAGCAAAACATTTTCATTATTTTTTATAATGCAATATGATGCATGGAATACTACATTCAAACCTTTATCACATAATTGACTAATAGAAATTAAATTATGTTTTAATCCTTCTACTAGAAAAACTTTATCTAAAGTGATAGAATTCTTACAAATAGAACCAATGCCAATGATCTTTCCCTTGCATTATCTCCATATGTAACAAATCCTCCATCACTTGATTCTAAAGTTGTGAATTTATCTTTATCTCCGTCATATGTCTTGAACATCCACTTGTCCAAGTACCACATGCCTTCTTTGATTTTGCTTTGAAGGCATTCCTACAAAATAAACTCACATGTTAACTTTTGGAACCCAAACATGTTTGGGTCCACATTCTAAATTTGAAGTAAGATATTAGCATGCATGGTTTGTGTAGTGTTGTACCTTTGGTACCCATACATAAGATGATTGCTTAGTATTTTGTATTTTTTGCATAGCAATCAAATGAAATATGCCCTTTTTATTGCAATAGTTGCACCAAACATTAGTGTTTGCATATGATTTAGAATGATAATTATAAGATATGAGTGGGATGTGTATGATGCAAATAATTTTATTAAATGTTTTCTTGATGAAGTATTATAATGAACTTGTGATTTTAAACATAATTCTAATCTTGCTTTTAATAAGATATTCTCTCTTTCAAGTTTACATACAACTAAGGAACAATTTAATAAAGAAGTATTTTTACTTTTAAATTATCACATTCATTTTTTAAATCACAAAATGCATATCTAAATTTTTATGTTCTTTTCTAAGGTTTTGTATTTTCTTTTAATTTTTATATTCAATAACTAAATCATTAAAAGCATCATCTAATTCATCATAAGATATATCATTACATACCTCTTGAGAATCTAAGTCAAATTCTCCATTTGCCATAAGACATATGTTGACCTCTTCGATGAGCTAGTACTTGATTCATTTGAATCTGGATTATATAAAGTCTTCTTCTTCTTATGGTACTTTTTCTCCTTCATATTTTTTCTTTTGTTTACATCAATTTCTTTTTCTTTGATTCAATAAGTTGGACAATCACCTCTTATGTGTCCAGCTTTTACAATGATAGCAAATGATCCCTTCACACAGGAATTCTTGGGGTTTGAAATTTATAATTTTTAGATTTTTTATACCTTTGATTCTTCTTCCTTAGCAAGTTCCCAAGCCTTTTGGAAAGCATGACCACCTCATCACAATCACCATCCGAGCTTGAGGTGTTATGCTCATCACTATCATCAACTTGTAGTGCAATGGCTTTTCCTTTCTCCTTCTCCTTTGTGAAGTTATCCATCTTATCCCTTTGAGCAATAACTGTTCATGTGCTATCAAAGAACCCTGATCAAGTGGATAAGTAGATAAATCTTTAGCTTCACTAATAGTTACTTTAGCTTCCCATTCTTTTGGAAGACATCTAAGAATCTTATAAACTAAGTCTTGATTCCTATATGTTTTCCAAGAGAATGTAATGTGTTAATTATTTTCATAAATCTAGTATACATATTAAATAGATTGAGACATATGAAATAACTCATAATCATGAACAAGTCTATTTATGTGAGCATCTCTAACTTCACTAGTTCCTTCATAAGTTATAATAAGTTTATCCCATATTTCTTTTGTACTTAACATAGAAATTTTCATGTAATCATCAGGTAATAAAGCACAATGTAAAGTATTACAAGCCCTAGCATTTAATTCATCAAGTTCTCTTTCAGCTATAGACCATTCCTCAAAAGGTTTTTCTACTTTAATGCCATTTACTTCTACTGTGGGTGTATGATATTGATGTGTCAACATATACCACATGCGTGCATCTTGACCTCTTAAGAATGTACTAATTCTATTTTTCCAATAATCAAATGGTACACTATCTAAAAGTGGAGGTCTATGAGTGGATTGTCCTCCTAATGAACCCTTTGTGAAACCTTGTGCCATAGTGAAAAGATTTACTCTTGGATGTTAAGCCAATAAAAGAGCCTAGGCTCATACCACCAGAGACACTATAGCACCCAAGAGGGGTGAATTGGGTAATATTAAAATTTTCAAAACTTAAATTTTAATTTTTAAATAGAAAATTAGATTTTGATTTTATAATGATAAGATATAATTCTAAATGCAAAAATAAAAATACAATAAAGTAAATAGAGACAAGAGGCACGATTTTATTGCCAAACCCCAAAACTGGCCTACGTCCACGCCTAGCCACCCCTGGCTAGGAATCCACTAAATGAAAAATGGTTTACAAAAGTACTCCTATAATCAAGTACAACCCTACAACAATATGTACTCTCCTACAAATAGTACAACCCCAAAATAAATTTTACAACACAAAAAAAATACAAAATAATAAATTTTGATAAAGTAAATCTCTCACAAATATACCAAGAAATCAAATTCAAAAGTGATCTCACAACTTATAAATGATCACTTTACAACTCAAAAATTTGGCAAGCAAAATGCTCACTTAATAAAAAAATAAATATCTTAAAGTGATCTTACTAGGATGTTTAAGTTATTATAATTTGTAGAATAATACAAAATGATTTCAAAATAAATTCACAATATTCTTTTTCATTATAAGATAAATTTCAACAAGGAGTAATTTTTTTTTTTAACCAAAAAGATTCTTTCAATTAATGCTAATGATCACAAAATAAAAAAAATAAGTATATGATAGATCTAAGTTGGCTAGTAAGCTTTCAATTAAAAAAAGAGAGATCTAGAAAATATGAAAATAATTTCAGCACAATAATTTATTTTAAAATGCTTAAAATATATCTAAGAATAAATGATCTTTCAAAATAAGACCAAAGAAGAAATATTTCAAGAAACCAAAAGAAATTTGTAGGAAGCTAAAAATTTCAGCACAAGTTGAAATAGATCCTACAAATTATCACAAGAGTTTTTCACCAAAAAAATGATTGAGAAGCTTTGATGTGAAAACCAATGTTCAAAGACTAATCCACCAAAAGTATAAATTAGAAAGAAGAAATAGATGGTGAAAATAGCATGAACAACTAAGAAGTATTAAGATCAAGAAAACAAACTCAAGTAATTTAAAAAGGCTTGCTTCGTTGAAGATGTTGAAGCTTCCAAACCAAGGATTTGATCTTGCAATATTTGGAGAACACTTGGAAAGAACATTTAAGAGATTTTCTCTTAGATTTGCTGGAGAGATTTTGAATTTTGAATGAGGGATGCTTTCATGAAGAGAATGAGGGCTATTTATAGGCAAGAAGGTCATTAAAAAAATTATTTCAAAGAAATATATTATACAACCTCATGCTATCATGTGATAATTTAATATTCAATAAAAATATAATTTATATTAAACAAATATTAAATTTAGCAGCAAAAATTCGGCTATTCACATGGGAAAGTCAAAAGTAATCACATGTAGCTCTTAATATATTCAAAGCATGTAGCATGCATCCATTATTAAAATCAAGTAATGTTTAAAAAATCATAATAAATTCAATTTTAATGCAAAGTGGGTCATGTAACCACTTATTTTAAAGGAAAAAATCCAAGGAATGATGGAGATAAAATCAGATATTAATTCTTTGATTAAACAATGACTTTGGCTAAAATACAAAATTTTATATATTTTTGTTAATTTTGACATGTGATATTTAAAAATTATGATATAATTTATATATAATCATAAATATGTTAGTTATCATATAACCAGCAAATTAAATTAAAATACCTAATTATATTAAGTAAATAAAATAATTATACTTAATAGTTATGATCATTTATTACTTTGACAATTTTATTGCTATGTAGAAAAACATATAATTGAATGTTAATTAAATAAAGATTTATACAAATTAACCTCATTAAAATAGTATGTTAGGTTGTGAGCAAATTGATTCATGCCAAAGAACTCATATGAATAGTCATATAACCTAAAATCATGAGCTTCACATTATCCCTTTCATTCTTTTATTCTTGCAATTTCTTCTAACAATTTGTGAGATGTATTGGATATGTAATTAGCAATTGATATATCTGAAACACATAAAAATATTCATTAGAACGTCCAAGCATTTGTTTGTTATCATCAAAATTAATCAAATTGAACATGAGGCTAATTAAGCCAACAACAACGAATCAATAAAATATACAGCTTTTACAACACCAATAGGACATTATGAATGGTTAATAATGCCGTTCGGTTTAAAAAATGCCCCAAGTATTTTTCAGAAAATGGATAATATATTTAAACATTTAGATTATGTTTTAATTTATATAGATGACATATTAGTCGCTTCCCACACACTCAAAGAACATTATAAGTATATAGAAGAAGTCTTAAAATTATGCATCGAAAATGGAATAATTTTATCTAAAAAGAAAATTGAAATTGCCAAAGAATATATAAATTTCTTAGGACAAAAAAATAGGAAATGGAGAGATAGAATTACAAGATCATATTTCTAAGAAAGTATTAGAATTCCCTGATAAAATAGAAGCTACAAAAGAATTGCAAAAATTCTTAGGATTATTAAATTATGCAAGACCTTATATAAAAGATTTAGGAAAAACCATAAAATCATTATATAAGAAAACATCAAACACAGGACAAAAATACTTTAATAAAGAAGATATAAAAATAATTCAAAAAATTAAATAACAAGTTAAGAATTTACCAAAATTAACTTTACCATTAGAAACAGACTACAAAAAGCGGGATTTACAACACCAGATCATTTATCCGCATCACAGGGAATCCGGTCATAGGGGTTATTGGTAGACCTCATGAAGGTATGTTTAAGTATAAGCAAAACTCAGGGATAGGTAGTATAGCCTATATTTGTTCTGGAGAGATTAATTACCCATGAATAAGATGTTAAACATTTCTTCCCTATCGGGAGGAACTTAATCTCTACTCTCAGAAAGGCATAATGGAAAATTAAGACATATTTATTAAAAATAAAAACTTATAGTAGAGATACACCTTCACTCTTACACAAGACTTGCTTCTCGAGCATAGATGGATTTTTGATATTTCCTTACTTCACGCACCTTCTCTATTTATAAGTAGAAGAAAAGAAAACCGTGGGTTCAAAACCACTATAGCCCCTAGTTTTTACATAGTAAGTACAATAATTCATAAAGTATATTCATTTTCCATTATTAGATGCTCTGCTAGTGCTCCATTATTGCTAGTGCTCTTTTATTAGATGCTCTGCTGGCTGCTAGTGCTCCATTATTGGTACTAGATTCTGCTTGCTAGATGCTGTCTTCTTTTAGGGTTCCATAGCATTTTCTAGATTGTGAATTGCTATATCATCTAATCCCTCAAGCCACTGTTGCTGGTCATCTTCATCGTTCTGACTGGGCTCTAGTGTTAGTTTTTGGTAGATGGTGACAAAACCTCCCATTTGTCTAATAGAATATGGATTGATTGCCTTGATATGTTCAAGTAGATTAGCTTCATGATGATAAAATTTGAACTTAAATATTTTTCCTTTAATTAATCTTTCATTGAGAAAGATGAGAATGTTTCTATCTTGATAAACCAAATGAGTATGAAATAACGGTCTTGTGAATCCTTCATGAAGATTGGCGATTTGGTACATCCTGTGATGAAATAATATTTCTTCGGCCTTTTCTGGATCAATAACTGCATGATTGTCTTCATCTTTTTGCCAGGCTCTAAAATATCTCGGGGTTAATAAAGAAGATATAAAAATAATTCAAAAAATTAAAGAACAAGTTAAGAATTTACCAAAATTAACTTTACCATTAGAAACAGACTACAAAATAGTAGTAGTAGTCGCCTCACAAGAAGGATGGGAGCATAATTAAAACCTTATAAAGAAGTCTATCAAAATACAGAAAGATTATGTAGATATGCATTAGGAAGTTTTAAGCAATTACCAGAAAACATGTCATCTCTAGACTATGAAATATTAGGAGTAATTAATGCATTACATTCATTTAAACTATTTCTACAAGATGAATTTCTCATAAGAACAGATTGTGAAGCAATAGTACATTTTTATAAAAATAAAAATGAGAAAAAAATATATAGCAAAAGATGGGTAAATTTCATCACTACTATAGAAGGAAATGGCTTTAATGTAAAATTTGAGCATATAAAAGGAGATAAAACTTTCTTGTAGATTACCTCGAGTAATTAAAACACCTACTAAAACTTAAAATCTTTGGATTTTAAACCACCATAAAGAGTTGCAACATTGGCTAGCATAGAAATCAGAGAATGATCTTCGGATCTTCTAAATTAGGAAATTTATTACTCATTTTCTTTCTTGCAGAATGGAGAAAAAATGCAACCCAATTTAGTTCACTTTGGGCATTTGATTTTATCAAGTAGGCAGGGAACAAATTTACAATTCAGACCAAAGGTGGCAATAAGAAAACCTTTAAATCATTTTCAAATAACTCTATTAGATATTCTTTGGTGCAACAGAACTCATCTTTCAAATAATTAATACACTAAATTGTTTAACTATTTATTTTCTAGGAATTAATGATCAAATAGACTTTCTTCAAAATGAAAATCAAAGATTACAAATAGATAAAAACCTGGAACAAATTTCACTTGTCCCAAAAACTCCCACAAATCTACAAAAAGTAGTAATTTCTAATCAAGAGTTAAAAATTTAGTAACTAGAACAAAAATTACAAGAAGAAAAAGAAAAATATTCTCAGCTACAAAAGGAATATAATAACCTATTACAAGTTAATAACTATTTTTCAGAAATAATCCTAGGCATTTCAGAATCTAATATGAAAAAATAACTAGAATACATATATCTACCAGAAATGTTAGTATAAATAAAATACAAAATCTTTAAAATAATAAAAATCAATAAAAGAAATGATATGATAGAATGTTTTAGAGAAATTATCCTTTCATATGACCTAAATGAAGCAGTACATGGGGCTTTCATATGCAACCCAAGAACTAATGATTACCACAAAAACTGTTCGTGTAATTTCTGTAAACAAAGCTTTCATATGATAACTCTTTCTTTACACTTAGCATACCTTAAAAAAAATTTTAAATGGGAAGTACAAGACCTAATGAATTATGGCTTATTAACAAAAAATATCATTAGTAGAGAGGACAATTTAGAAGCAAAAATTTCAGTATTCCAACATCCAAAACTCAAAAGGATCATATGGCATTTATTTCAAGAAGAAGAAACTTCATCAGTTACTTTACTCATTAAATCTTTTGGTCCATACTACAATGATCTAATGGATGGGTCTAAGCATATAATAGAGATCATAAAACTCAGATATTTTAGATCCGCAAAAGATGAAGACAATCATGTAGTTATTGATCCGGAAGAAATATTATTTCATCACAGGATGGTATCAGAGATGAGGGGGGGGGGGGGTGTTATTGCAATTTTACCTTAACATGTAAGTCGAGATGGACTGATTTTTTCACGAGATGAATATATATATTCTCTTTTTTGTTGCTTTTAGTGAGAGAAAGAGAGATGAAGTGAGGGGGATGGGGAAGTAGTGGTAGGCTACGCGTTGGAGAAGCTAGATAAGCGTCTAGGTGTTGATGAAGAAGAGGAGTGGAGGTCAACATGCAAATGAGAACTAGTGGTGTTGGGGTGATTATTGAACTTAGGTAGTGTAGGAAATATGGGTCAATGCAGACTAGTGTGGAGAGAGGAGGTGGAGAATGACTTTATGGGAGGGTGCAAGTTGGGTTACATCATGAGGAGGCTGAGTTACATGTGAGAAAGAATAGAGGAGATTGAGAGAATGAAGGATTCATCTACATTTGGTCGAGGTCTAGTTGATTTTAGTGGCCAAGTGGTTGACAAGGTTGTTATTACAAGAAACATAAATGATATATCTAATAAGGTATCGATTGAGATGGTTCGATACAAGAAGCGTTGTCTGAGAGATCAAGAAGGGCAAAAATGGAAAGGAGTAAAGAAGTATCAAGTAGGAGGGCTTCTGTGGGGCTCGGAATCAAGTAGGAGGAGCTTATGCTGCTCTCAATTTTTTTTATTTTTAGGTTTATTTTATTTTATGTTTAGGTTTAGGTTTAAGTTTTAGTTTAGGTTTTTATTTTAGTTAATTTTTTTATTTTATTTAGGTTTAGGTTTTTATATTAATTTTATTTTTAGGTTTTATTGAGTTTTGGTTTAGGTTTTTAGGTTATTAGGGTTTAGGGTTTAGGGTTTAGGCTTTAGGCTTTTATTTAAGGTTTTTATGGTTTAGGGTCTATGGTTTAGGGTTAGCTTGATTTCAGGTTAGTTTAGGGTTTAGGGTTTAGGGTTTATGTTTAACTTATGGTTTAGGGTTAGTTTAGGGTTTAGGGTTTAGGCTTTAGTTGGGGCTTAGGGTTTTAAGTTTTAAATTTAGCTAGGGTTTTAGGTTTAGGGTTTAGGGTTTAGGGTTAGGGTTAGGGTTTATGGTTTAGGGTTTAAGGTTGAGGGTTTAGGGTGTTTTAGAGTTTAGGGTTTAGGGTTGTAGGTTTACCATTTAGGGTTAGTTTTAAGGTTTAGGGTTAGAACGTTCAGTTACATGTGCTGGTTTATTTATTAAGTATTGGTCCTAGGTGTATTTAGTTTATATTTTATTTATTTTAGTTTATTTAATTTTTTATTTTTATTTAGGTTTATTTTTTATTTTTATTAAGTTTGGTTTATTTACTTTTGTTTAGGTTTTTTATTTTAGTTTATTTTTTAGGTTTAGGTTTAGGTTTATGTTTATTTTTTTTGGTTTATATTTTATTTTTAGGTTTAGGTTTAGGGTTTGATTTTGTTTTAAGGTTTAGGTTTTAGGTTTTTATTTTAGGTTTATTTTTAGTTTATTTTATTTTATTTATTTTATGGTTTATGTTTAGTTTATTTTAGGTTTTATTTATTTTAGTTTAATTGATTTTTGTTTAGGTTTAGGTTTATGTTATTTTTTTATATTTTGTTTAGTTTTTTTAGTTTAGGGTTTAGGTTTTATTTTTTATTTATTTTTAGGTTTATTGTTTAAGTTTAAGTTTTTATTTAGTTTTTATTTTATTTTATTTTATATTTTTATTATTTTTATTTTACATTTAGGTTTTTTTTAATTTAGGTTTTTTATTCTTAGGTTTATTTTATTTTTTAGTTAAGTTTAGGTTTTATTTATTTAATTATAGTTTAATTTATATTTTTTACTTTTTTTAATTTTAGGTTTGGGTTTAGGTTTAGGTTTTCATTTTATTTTGGTTTAGGTTTTTTTATCTTATTTTTAGGTTTCATTTAGTTTAGGTTTATGTTTTTAGGTTTTTAGGTTTTTAGTGTTTAGGGTTTAGGGTTTAGGGTTTAAGGTTATTTTAGTGTTTTGGGTTTATGGTTTAGGGTTTAGGGTTTAGGGTTGTAGGTTTATGGTTGTAGGTTTAGGGTTTAGGGTTTAAGGTTTTGAATTTAGGGTTTAAAGTTTTTTTTAAATTATGTAAATCGGTAGGTTTAGATTTATTTAGTATATTTAGTTTATTTTTTATTTATTTTAGTTTACTATATTTTTTATTTTTATTTAGGTTTATTTTATTTATTTAATTTAGTTTATTAATTTTAGGTTTATTTATTTTAGTTTAGGTTTTCTATTTTAGTTTAAATTTTAAGTTTAGGTTTAAGTTTAGGTTTATTTATTAGTTGAGTTTTTTTTATTTTAATCTTTAGGTTTAGGTTTTATTTTTTATTTTTAAGTTTATGTTTAGGTTTTTATTCTATTTTTTTAGGTTTAGGTTTTAGGTTTTTATTTTAGGTTTATTTTTAGGTTTTATTTTTTTAGTTTTCGTTTAGGTTTATTTTTAGTTTATTTTGTTTTATTTAGTTTATTTTAAGATTAGGTTTAGGTTTTATTTATTTTAGTTTAGGTTTAGGTTTATTTTATTTTGTTTATTTTAATTTTATCTTAAGTTTAGGTTTTATTTTTTATTTATTTTTAGGTTTAGGTTTTCATTTAGTTTTTATTTTTTATTTTATTTTACATTAAGTTCTTATTTTATTTAGGTTTTTTATTCTTAGGTTTATTTTAGTTTTTTGTTTAATTTAGGTTTTATTTATTTTATTTTAGTTTATATTTATTTATTTATTTTATTTTGTATTTTGGGTTTAGGTTTAGGTTTTAGTTAATGTTTTTATTTTATTTTATTTCATTTAGGTTTAGGTTTATTTATTTATTTTATTTTTAGCTTTTATTTGGTTTAAGTAAAGTTTTTTAGGGTTATAGGGTTTAAGGTTTAGGGTTTAGGGTTTAGGCATCAAGGTTTAGGGTTTTAGGGTTTTAGGGTTTAGGGTTTAGAGTTTGGGTTTATGGTTTAGGGTTTAGGGTTTAGTGTTTAGGCTTTATGCTTTAGGGTTTAGGGTTTAGGGTTAGCTTAAGGTTTATGGTTAGTTTAGGATTTGGGTTTACGCATTAGGGTTTAGTGTTTTTAGGGTATATGATTTAGGGTTTAGGGTTAGTTTAGAGTTTAGGGTTTAGGTTTTAGGGTTTAGGGTTTAGGGTTTAGGGTTTAGGATTACGGGTTTAGGGTTTAGGATTTAGGGTTATAGCTTTAGGGTTTCAGATTTTTTTTAATTAAGTAAACTGATAGGTTTAGGTTTATTTAGTTTATTTTTTATTTATTTTAGTTTATTCTATTTTTCATTTTTATTTTTATTTAGTTTTGTTTATATTTTTTAGGTTTATTTATTTTAGTTTAGGTTTTTATTTTAGTTTATTTTTTAGGTTTAGGTTTAGGTTTATGTTTATTTTTTAGTTTAGTTTTATTTTTATTTTATTTTTTATGTTTTGGTTTTATTTTTTTGTTTTAGGTTTAGGTTTTTATTTTATTTTTTTAGGTTTATTTTTAGGTTTTATTTTTAGGTTTTATTTTATTCAGTTTAGGGTTTAGGTTTAGTTTATTTTAGGTTTATGTTTAGGTTTTATTTATTTTAGTTTATTTTATTTTAGTTTAGGTTTAGGTTAATTTTATTTTGCTTATTTTAGGTTTAGGTTCTTTTTTGTTTAGGGTTTAGGTTCTATTTTTTTGTTTATTTTAGGTTTTATTTTTAGGTTTATTTTTAAGTTTAGGTTTTTATCTAGTTTTTATTTTATTTTATTTTAGGTTTATTTTATTTTTATTTTACATTTAGTTTTTATTTTATTTAGGTTTTCTATTTTTATGTTTATTGTATTTTTTAGTTTAGTTTAGGTTTTTATTTATTTTAATTTAATTTAGTTTTTATTTTTTATTTTATTTTATTTTTATGTTTAGGTTTAGGTTTATTTATTTATTTTATTTTTTGGTTCTATTTAGTTTAGGTTTAGGTTTTTAGGTTTTTAGGTTTTTAGGGTTTAG
Source organism: Cymbidium sinense (assembly GCA_021442155.1). Taxonomy (NCBI): domain Eukaryota; kingdom Viridiplantae; phylum Streptophyta; class Magnoliopsida; order Asparagales; family Orchidaceae; genus Cymbidium; species Cymbidium sinense. The sequence goes on from CM038218.1 coordinate 53,642,081, forward strand.
GGTTTAGGGTTTAGAGTTTAGGGTTTGGGGTTTAGGGTTGTAGGTTTAGGGTTGTAGGTTTTAGGGTTTAGGGTTTAGGGTTTAGGGTTTATGGTTTAGGGTTTAGGTTTTAAGATTTTAGGGCTTAGGGTTTAGGCTTTAGGTTTAGGGTTTAGGGTGTAGAGTTTAGGGTTTTGGGTTTTGGGTTTAGGGTTTTAGGGTTTTAGGGTTTGGATTTTAATATTTAGGGTTAGGTTTTTTCTATTTCTTATTTTTTATATATTTAGGCCATAGAGTAGGTGAGTCTCTTTAATCCCTAAGGCATAGCCTAATCCTATGGTAAACCCTCTAAGTATTTAGGCTTAGGTTAAGTGTTCAATTAATCACTAGAAGTGTCTTGTGAATAAGGAAGTCTTAGTGTTTAGAAGGCTCATAGGTCTAAGAAAAAGAGGTTGAGAACTCACTCCAAAAGTGAGGTCAACAAAAGGACCCCTAATAGGCATGGTAGCGACAACTGCGTGGCGTTGACTGAGATGATCAACAACATCCAAAGGATTGCAAGTACTAATGAAAATGATCTATGCCTAAGTCTGAAAGATAGATATAATCATGATCTTAATGCAATGCAACTCAACTTATGCCAAGGGCATAAGAGAGCAAAGTAGATTTGGTTGGAATTCCATGTTAAGGACTTGAAGGAAGATCCGTTAAGGGATCACACATGCATTGGGCATGACATGTGAGAGGTTTATGCTAAGTGCATAAAAGGAGAAATCCACTAAGGATTGAGTATATGAACCTTCCACTAAGCGGGGTTCAAGCTATTGGCTGGTGATATGGATTTGAGTTTGATTGTGAATATGATTAGTTTTGGTGTGTCTCCACTGGAGATTAGAATCTATAACCCATTGGGGATCAAGACTGAATTAATTTTAATTTATTTTATTTTAATTGATATGGAGGCATATCCACTAGGGATATGGATTTGAATCCTCTATGGATTGAGATTGTGAACCTTTCACTAGGGAATCAAGTTTGGGCTATCCCCTGGGGATAAGAGTTTGATCGAATTTCTTATGGCTCCACTGGGGACATAAGCCTAGTTGAATTTGTTAGATTTATATTTTGATTTAGGCTCCACTAGGGAGACTAATCTGATTTGCACCTCATTGGGGTGAAGTTTGGTTTGTTCGATATGTTTAATTTGACTCCACTTGGAAGGTTGGTTTTGAATTTGGTTGCATGAAGGAAGATGTGAGAGATGTTGAGCTTCTCTTAAAAAATGGTGAGCACGAGAGGCTCTATACATAAGGGAGAAAGATCTCCAGTTTCTCTCTCATTTCCATCCAGTTCGTGGGTATGAAAATAGATGAGGAGATGGTATTCGATAGGAGAAACATGGAAAGGAATCTCGGCCCATGATTGTTGTTTTTCTTAGTGTGGATGGGAGGCTCTGTGGAGAGAGAGAGAGAGAGAGAGAGAGACGGCTAGCATGCTCCAAGTGGGTAAGATAAGATATTTTATTTTATTTTATTTTTTTAAAGTCGGAGAGTAGGTTTTCATTTGAATAAAAAATAAAAAATATTATTTGAGATTCACGTGAAATAAAAAAAAGACTTGACGCTTTTGCTAGCTTTAATAAAAGAGTGATGTCCAAATTTATTATTATTTTATTTTATTTTTTAACGGGATAAATGTTGCATGAGAATGATAGCATACATACTTGATAAATAAATAAATAAATAAATAAATATATATATATATATATATATATATATATATATATATATATATATATATATAATTTTTTTTCTCTTGGTGTCACGTGATTAAGGATGGAATTTTTTTTGTTATTATTTTTCTAGGCTTATCATTTTTTTCTTTATAAATCTTCATAATTTTTAATAATTTTGAGATTATAGTTTTAATTTAACTGAAGTTTATAAATTATATATACTATAATTAGTGATATTTTAAATTGTATATTTATTATTTATTTAGTTGTTAATTATTTTGATTTAATTTTAATTAAATTTATATTTGAAGTTCAAATTTAATTGTATTTCTATTTCAATTATACAATGATAATGTTGATAATTTATTTTTGTTATATGATTGATTTTCTAATTTTTATAATTTCATTAGCTTGCTAATTATATTTTGTTTCAGTTGGGCTTAATTGATTCAAATGATCAATTTGGCTCAATTATGGTGTGTTTGGGTTACACTCATGTTTGATTAAGTGTTTAAGATAATTTGGAATAATTGATCTCACTTGATTTGATGTAGATTTAGATTTAAGCCCATTTTGACCAAAATTGAGCTTAATGGGCCACATTGGACTTATTTGAGTTAAATGATTAAATTTATTAAATTAAACTCATTGGTTGGCTAAATTTTATCTAATTAAAAGTTTAAAATGATTTTGGATGTTTGATTTGAATTAATTTTTAATTTAATTTTAATTTAAATTTAATACAATCCATTTGGGTCTTCTTGGGTTATGTGGCCAAATCAACCCATTTGGATTTAAATTTAGATATGTTTAGTTTTAGACTCAAACATGTTCATTTGATGAATTTTACTCTTTGGAGTGACTCAATTTGATCAAATTTTGAGTTGTTGACTTTTATCTTAGTGGAGCTCACATGGATCAACTCTAGGTGAAATGACTTATTTGCTACTTTATGTCCCATCTTGATTACTATTTTTGTCTGTTTGTGTTTGTGCATTGATTTCATGCTTTTGATTCAATTTAATTTAGTTTAATTTAGATTTAATTTGATTTTAATTAGACTTAGGTGATTTGGAGCTTATTTGAATATTTTCAAATGGGTTAGTTTAGGTTTGACTTTGACTTGATTGATTTGATTATAGATTTTGGTATGGCTTGAAGTGATGATTGAAGGATTGATTAATTTATGAGAAAATCAATTGAGTTAGGTTTGATTTGGATGAGATTTGGTTAAGTCCATGAAATTGGCTTAAGGTTTTGGATTTGGATTTTATTAGATTTGGATTTTGGTTTGGATCATGATTTAAAGTTGAGTTCGAGTTTCAATTTGATAAATTGATTGAAGGGTTGAATTGATCTTTAAGAAAATCAATTGAATTTGGATTGATTTGGATTTGGCTAAGGCTAAGTCCATAACATAAATTATAGGGCTTAGAATGGATTTTGATTTTGGATTCAATCATGGGATTCAATCAATTGATTTGGACTTTAATATTGAATTTGAATTTTTGAGGTTTGGAAGGTAAACATAGGTGATTTAGGCTATAGTAGGTGAGTCTCCTTAATCCTTAAGCCATAGCCTAATCCGATGGTTAACCCTCTAAGTATTTAGGCTTAGGTTAAGTGTTCACCTAATTGCTAGAAGTGTCTTATGATTAAGGAAGTCTTACTGTCTAAAAGACTCATAGGTCTAAAAAGAAGAGGTTGAGAACTCACTCCAAAGGTGAGGTCAACAAAAGGACCACCAATAGGTATGGTGTAACTGATAAGGCACACCACACATATTGGCATTAACCGAGATGATCAACAACATCCAAAGGATTGTAAGTACTAATGAAAATGATCTATGTCTAAGTCTGAAAGGTAGATAGAATCATGATCTTAGTGCAATACAACTCAACTTATGCCAAGGGCATAAGAGAGTAGAGTAGATTTGGTTGGAATTACATGTTAAGGACATGAAGGAAGATCAGCTAAGGGATTACACATGCATTGGGCATGACATGTGAGAGGTTTATGCTGAGGGCATAAAAGGAGAAATCCACTGAGGAATAAGTATACGAACCTTCCACTAGAGAAGTGTTCAAGCTATCCATTGGGGATGCGAATTTGAGTTTGATTGTGAATATGATTAGTTTTGGTTTGTCTCCACTGAGGATAATAATCTATAGCCCACTGGGGATCAAGATAGTTAATTGTAATTTATTTTACTTTAATTGATATGGAGGCATTTCCTCTAGGGATATGGATTCGAATCTGCTAGGGATTGAGAATGTGAACCTTCCACTAGGGAAGCAGGTTCGGGCTATCCGCTGGGGAAAAGATTTTAATTGTATTTCTTATGGCTCCACTGGGGAGAATAATTTTGAATTGAGGGTACATCCACTGGGGACATAAGCCTGGTTGAATTTGTTAGATTTAGATTTTGATTTAGGCTCCACTAGGGAGACTAATTTTATTTGCGCCTCGCTGGGGTGAAGTTTGGTTTATTCGATACATTTAATTTGACTTCAATAGGAAGGTTGGTTTTGAATTTAGTTTATTATGGACACTGTTGGTGTGTGATGGACCCACTAAGAAGGAGCTATGGATGCCTTGGCCTGTCTTAGATTTACAAATCCAAAGGGGTAGTCCACCTGCCATAGGGTAGGGCTATCAAACCTAAAGGTTGCTTTTCGGTGTGCAATAGTTATACTTGGAAGAATGCGTAGCAGACTTATATCTTCCAAAGTAGGGATCAATCATTGGGGAGATCTGTCGATGGCATAGCAAATCAAACCCGACCTAAGGTGACTATTGACAGAGTGTTGTTGGGGATCTTACCTCAACTCAAGTGTAGTCCTAATGATTAATTTGATTTAATTTAATTTAATTTGGTGTGTTATGTTGTGGACCCTATTGGTGTTTGATGGACCCCTTGAGAAGGAGCTATGTTGGCCTTAGCCCTATCTCAGATTTATAAGTCTAAAGGGATATTATTCTTTTAACTTTGGACCGTGATGTGATAAGATTCTCATATCATCAATATAATCCTTGTACTAACAATGAAGAGTAATATGAGACTCTGATTGTCAGTCTGGAGTTAGTCGTTACACTAAGCATCTAGAACATCAACATCTTTGAGGATTCTTAACTAGTTATCAACCAAATCGTTGGGTCCTATAAGGTTATAAAGCCCAAGCTCCATCACTATCATAAGTACACCATGGAGTTGTTGGCCCAAATCCTAGAGGTCACCATTTATAAGATTCCTCAAGGAGAGAATGTCGTAGCATATGCTTTAGCCAAGCTTGCCAAGGAGTTGGCATGTTTGAAGGATGAGTCCATATAAATAAAAGTCCAAAATAGACAAGTCATATCCCTTATTTATATTGCACTCATAAAAAAGTACTCTCTTGAAGGGGAGGTTGCCATTGCAAAGAAGGATGAGGAGTTATATTGGAAGCAACCATTCATAGATTACCTAAATAAAGGGAAACTGCCTCAAGAGAGTCTCAATCCCATCAAATGAAGCAGAAAGCACTTTCCTATGCTCATGTGAATGTTGTCTTATACCAGTGGTCTTTCGATCATATGTGATTACATTGTTTAGACAAGCACGAAGCCCATAAGATCGTGATCGAGGTACACTCAGTATTATTTGGAACCAACCAATCCGGTCCAAAGATGAAAGCCAAGATCAAGAGATTAGGATACTACTGTCCGTCGATGATCAAAAAGTTCATGGATATGACTAGGCAATGCCACCAATGTCAAATAAACGAAGTGGTCCTACACCAACCAACCAACATTCTACATCTTACATTGGCCTCATGGTCATTCGAGTGTTGGGGTATCGACATAGTGGATCTGATTGATCCTCCTTCTTCCAAGGGTCATTGATTTATCTTAACTGCATCACTACTTTTCCAAATGGGCGAAGGTGATTCCTCTCAGAGAGGTGATAGCTCAACATGTGCTCCAGTTTTTAAGGAACCATATCATATATAGGTTTGGATTGCCTCGATGAATTATATCTGATAATGGTACTGCATTCAAGAGCACTGAGGTCAACAACTTTGCCACAAGACATAACATAGATTGAAGATATTCTACCATCAACTACTCAAGGGAAAATGGCTTAGTAGAAGCCTTCAACAAAACTCTCATCTAAATACTAAAGAAGACACTCGACAATAACAAGTGATAGTGGCATGAGTAGTTAGTTGAAGCCTTGTGGGCCTACTGCACCATATATAGAACTCCAACTTAGTCTCCTCCTTTCTCCTTAGTGTATGGGTCCAAAGTCATTCTACCATTAGAAGTCCAACTCCCATCACAAAGAATAGCTATGGGTAGCAAGATCACAACAGAGCAAAATGTCAAGTTGCAGTTAAAAGAGTTTGAAGGTTTGGAAGAGAGACATCTGCGAGCATGCAAAAACCTTGAGTTGTACAAAGCTAAAGTTATTTAAGCTCACAACAAGTTGGTCTGTCATAGAGCTTTACAAGTAAGAGAGCTTATTTTATTTCTAAGGAGACCAATTATTGCCCGTTGTAAGATGAGAGGCAAGTATGAACCCACATGGGAAGGCCCTTTTTTAATAGAGAAGGCCTACCAAGGAGGATCTTATTAGCTTATTAATCATAAGGGAGAGCACCCAATGCTTCCAATCAATGAGCTCTCCTTAAATAAAAATTATAATCATATTTGAAAGAAATTGCCATCAATTAAAATTCCATTTATAATTCAATCTCTTCCATGTTAAAAGTATTCTTATTTTCGAATCTGCCATGATGTGATTAGGGTAGGTGTAAGGACACTGAGTGGTGTCCTATCCTTCATCAACACAACATAAATATAAACAATAAAGAAATATACAAAATAAACACATATTCATTATCTCGGTCTACTCTGAGTTGAGATAATGCCCCTAGTAGCACTCACTCAGTAGCTGCTCTAGGTCGGGCTGACGTGCTACCCTGTTAGTGTGTCACCCTAGTGGTGTTCTTGCTTTGGAGGATGTAAGTCTGCTATGCTTTCCTTTCTTACTTGGCCATTGCACACTGACTACCACCTTGTTAGTTTGGTAGGCCTTAATGCATGGCCGATAAGCTACCTCATGTTGGCTTCATTTAAGAGGATGTGAGTCTACTATGCTTTCTTGTTAGATTATCCTTCATGAATTGCCCAGGTTGAGTATATCTGAGGTTTAAGATATGTCTTCTAGTGGATCCTTCCCTCCTTACTGCTTCAAAGCTGGGTCTGATCCTTCCTTGGGGTTCCCGCTTAGTAGTCGCTCTAGGTTAGATAACATATGTCCAGCCGCTGACAGACTATACCCATGATCAGTTTTACTTGGAAAGTTGTAGGCTTACATGCTTTCTTTCCAAATTGATTATTGCACCCTAACGGGTACCTTAAATTTGTTGGTTCTCACTATGCTGGTGGATACACCACTCATGTTGATGGATACACCTTAGGTTGCTTGGTTCTTACACCTTAGGATACATCACTCAGGCAGATGTAAGTCTATTACACTTTCTCCTTGAGTTGGCCACTGTACACCTATAGACTTTTTTTTCCAAGGCTTAGGATAATTTCCTTATCAACACCTCCCTTGTGGGCACTATATTTGGATCACATCCTTTGTGACACAATTTAGACACTACCTGAGTTACTATCAGATTGGACAGTTCCCCTTTCATAGTAACCACCCCTGTGTTTGGAGAATCCATCTTGTGGATGTGCAAATTCTCCCTTGGTCCAGTCAATCTGACATAGGTCAAGGCTTACGTAGCCCCTTCTCAGTGTGTTCCCTCACACACCAATAGGGTCCACGCAAACATATAAACAAAATATATATTCACTTGTGGATTAGGAGGACACCCCTAGTGGTACCTTATCCAAAGCAGGCATCCTATCTTTAGGGCAGTGTCAGGAAAACTCACTATAGGAATTGCCTCACTACTCTTGAGTTGATATAAGTTCCCAGTGGCATTCACTCAATAGTCTCCCCTAACTCGATTCAATTTGTTGTGCTACCAATAGGTCACCCCAGTGGTTGTTCCCTGCTTTAGAAGCTGTAAGTCTTCTATGCCTTCTTTCTAGCATAACCACTGCACACTAAAAGGCAACCCCTTAGGTTGGCTATCTCTACCCACAGCGAGTAGACTATCCCTTTGGATTTAAAAAATTGAGATAGGACAAGACCGATATAGCCCCTTCTCAGTTGGTCCATCGCACACCACATGGTCCATAAATTAAATTGATCAAATTTGATCCCCTCAATGCCCAAACCCCTCATCAAATCAAATTAAGATAAAATTAATCGACTACTGGTTGAAATAAGTCCCTAGCGGCATTCACTCAGTAGTCGCCCTAGTTTAGGTTTGATTTGTTGTGCATCCAACAGGTCACCCCAACTATTATTTCTCACCTTGGAAGATGTAAGTCTACTATGCCTTCTTCTTAGCACAATCATTGCACACCGAAAGGAAACCCCTTAGGTTAGCTAGCTCTACCCCACAACCAGTAGACTATACCTTTGGATTTGTAAACCTGAGGTAGGTCAAGGCTGATATAGCCCCTTCTTAGTGGGCCCATCGCACACCAACATCCATTAACTAAGATTAAATTAAACCAAATCTAATTTTCTCCAATGGAGTCAAATCACACCCTTCTCCCTAATGGAGCCCCAAATCATATATAAATAAGTCAAAAAATAAATTAAATTTAAAACCAACCTCCCAAGTGGAGCAAAATTAAAGAAACTCACCCAGTAGGGTATAAATAAGAAAAATACAACCAAACTCTTATTCCCTAGTGGAGACATCCTCAAACAAATCTATGAAATCAAACTCAAATCCTAATCAACAATGGATAGCTCGAACCTGCTTCCCTAGTGAATGGTTCATATACCCGAGCCCTAGTGGCATCGAACCCATATCTCTAGCAGATATGCCTCCATATCAATTAAAACAAAAAATTAAAGTCATTTCGATCTTAATCCTTAGTGGATTATAAATTCTTATCCCAGCAGATCTTCTTTCCACAAATTATATAATCAAATCAAATTCAAACCTTATCCCCAATATATTTTCTTCTTCTGTGCCCTCAACATAGATCTCTCACATGTCATGTCTAATACATGTATGATCCACTAAAGGATCTCCCTCCATGTTCTTGACATGGAATTCTCATCAAATCTTATTTCTTCTCTTATGCACATGTTTAATACTTCAACCAAAAGCCTAACAATGTATTCATTCAAATTACATCATCTTAACATTATAATCAACATTTTATGATTTGTGATGGTGCAAGATCAAACTAACTATACAATATCATGCTAAACATATTATAGTGTGAATTAATACATTGTATTATATTATAATATATGATGTTATATTATAATTAGCTATAATATAATATATTGTCTAACATTACACCTCATTAGAATCACTTAGAAGGAACAAATAACAAAATTTTCTTGAAATATGAATAAAATTCATTTTGGTTGTAAAATTGTTATTTTTCTATTAGAAATGGTACAAAATAGCATAATTTTGGTGTCTCTTCTTGGTGTGTGCAATGAATTTGGCCAAATTCTTCCAATACAAAAGTAAAACACACTAAAATGCATATATATATATATATATATATATATATATGAAGTTATATTGTTATGTACATTTAATTTTAATAAGTTTTCATATAATATATTATCTTACATTACATTTTTAAATGAATCACTTTAAGAAAAAAATTTATAAAGTTTGGTTGAAAAGTAAACATTCATTTTGGATGCAAAATTCCATTATTTGATTAAATGACACCATAGCACACCCCAATGATGTTCCCTAAAGAATTTTAAATTTGGCCAAATCCCATCATCTCAGCCTATATATAAGTATTTTTATGAATTATACTAGTACAAACTCTACTACATCATACTACAATAAACTGCAATATGCTAAACAACAAGTAGTAATAGACAATAGTATGCTATAATGCATGATGCTACAATATGTTATGGAATCTTATATTATAATATACTATAACATATTATATTATATTATATTGCATTTCACAAGGGATTTCTTAAGATAAAAAATCATAAATTTAGTCTAAACAATAAAAAACTATATATTTTAGTTGTATCACTTACATATTTTAAATTGAAACAGTATATTATGATGCCATGCTCTACCTATTATGAATTTAGCCAAATTCCACCATTTTAAAGTATAAATCAATATTTTTATAAATAATGCTTGTGTAGGTTCATCTGCATGATTGTAAAATACTAGAAGAATTTAAAATGTGTAGAACAATATATTATGATATATGATGCTATACTATACTACAATATATAATATTTATTTTCAACATAAAATCTTACTTTTTAGACTACAAGTGGCATAGCACACCTTTGGTACTACAACATAATTCCCACTTCAAATTTAACAAATTTCATCATCTGATTTATTAAATCAATATCTTTATGATTTATATTAATATAGACTATAGGGCATAATACCATAATATGCTAAAACATTTCAAAATATCTTATAACATCCAAAAACACATCACTACTTGCTTAAATATATGATGTTACATTATACTATCGTATATGGTAATTTAATAAGATTTAAGGTTAGGGTTTAGGGTATTCAAATCTCGAATAGTGAAGGGAAAGTCTCTTGAAGACATTTCCTTAGCTACCATAACTATATTAGGATTAGGTCATTCTTTAAATCTACTCCTAATGACATCTTTATTCAAGGTTTAGGGTTAAAGTTTAGGGTTTAGGGTTAGTTTAGGGTTCAAGGTTTAGGGCTTAGGGTTTAGGGTTTGGGGTTTGGCATTTAGGGTTTAGGGTTATAGGTTTTAAGGTTTAGGGTTTATGGTTTTAGGGTTTAAGGTTTAGGGTTTTAGGTTTTAGGTTTAAGGTTTAGGTTTTAGGGTTTAGGGTTTAAGGTTTAGTGTTTAATATTTATCATTTTGAGTTTCTATGGTTTAGGGTTTAGGTTTTAGGTTTAGGGTTTAAGTATTAGTTTAGGATTTAGGGTTTAGGGTTTCGGGTTTAGGGATTAAGATTTTTCTTAATAGAGAATAAATTCAGATTCAACATTTCTTCCTTTTGATTTGATAAACCAAGTAGCACCCCATGTTTTCTAAGGAATAAGCAATGACATAGATAAAAAATGAGCACCCATAGAGAAAATAAAATAACCATAAATAAGTAGAACCATCTATACTGTAAAGACATAGTTTCAAAACCAGTAGATCGGATCGGCCATTCTTTAGTTTCTCTAGTTCCCATCAGAACCACTCTTGCCTCTTGAGTGGTAGAATCTACCATCATATCCCAGATCTCTCCCTCCACCACCACCATGGCTATAACCACCATCCCTCCTCCCGTATCCATAACCACCACTACATCGACCGCCCCCTCCATATCCACCAGCACCTCCAGATCCCCCACCACCATTACGATAATCGCTGCCTCAAGCTTCGCTTCCTTCGCTAGATCTAGACGTAGCCTAGTTGATGGTGATGTTCCTTCCGCCAAGGTTCTGCCCATTCTTAAGGTTTAAGGTTAGTTTAGGGTTTATGGTTTAGCATTTAGTGTTTGGGGTTTAGGGTTTAGGTTTAGGATTTAGGGTTTATAGTTTAGGGTTTAAGGTTTAGGGCTTAGGATTAGGGTTTAGGGTTGTAGCTTTAGGGTTGTAGGTTTAGGGTTTAGGATTTAGGGTTAGTTTTAGGGTTTAGGGTTTTTTTTTTTTAAAAAAAGTAAACTAGTAGGTTTTGATTTATTTAGTTTATTTTTTATTTATTTGAGTTTATTTTATTTTTTATTTTTATTTAGGTTTATTATTTTTATTTAGTCCAGTTTATTTATTTTAGGTTTATTTATTTTAGTTTATGTTTTTTATTTTAGTTTTTTTAAGTTTAAGTATATTTTTAGTAGAGTTTTATTTTTATTTTACTTTTTAGGTTTAGATTTTATTTTTAATTTTTAGGTTTAGGTTTAGGTTTTTATTTTATTAATTTAGGTTTTGGTTTTAGGTTTTTATTTTATGTTTATATTTAGGTTATATTTTTTAATTTAGGTTTAGGTTTATTTTTATTTTATTTTATTTTATTTTTTTTAGGTTGAGGTTTAGGTTTTATTTATTTTGGTTTAGTTTATTTTATTTAGGTCTAGGTTTTTATTATTATTATTTTTGCTTATTTTATATTTATTTTAAGTTAACGTTCTTTTTTTAGTTAAGGGTTTAGGCTTTATTTTTTATTTATTTTTGGGTTTTATTTTTAGGTATATTATTTAGGTGTAGGTTTTTATTTAGTTTTATTTTATTTTAATTTAGGTTTATTTTAATTTTATTTTAAGTTTAGTTTTTAGTTTATTTAGGTTTTTTCTTTTTTAGTTTAGTTTAGGTTTTTATTTAATTTATTTTAGTCTAGTTTTTTCTTTTTTATTTTATTTTTCTTAGGTTTAGGTATTAATTTAGGTTTTTATTTTATTTAATTTTATTTATTTTATTTTAGTTCAGGTTTTTTTTAAAGGTTTTATTTAGTTAGGTTTAGGTTTTTAATTTTTAATTATTTAGGGTTTAGGGTTTAGGGTTAATTTAGTGTTTAAGGTTTGGGGTTTAGCATTTTGGTTTTAGGTTTAGGGTTTAGAGTTTATGGTTTAAGGTTTTTGTTTTTAACAAAGAACAAATTCAGATTCAACATTTATTCTTTTTGATTTCATCAACCAAGTAGCACCTCAAGTTTTCTAAGACACAAGCGATGACATAGATAAAAAATGAACACCTGTAGAACAAATCAAAAACCCTAGATAAGTTGAACTATCTCTACTGTAAAGATAAAGTTCCATAAGTAGTAGATCAGATCGACCGTTCTTCAGTTTCTATAGTTCCCATCAGAACCAACCCCTCCTCTCAAGTAGCAGGATCCACCATCACACCCTCGATCTCTCCCTCCGCCACCACCATGGTTGTAACCATTGTCACTTCTCCCACCTCCATAACCACCACTGCTCCGACCACCACCTTCATATCCAATAACACCTCCATATCCTCCATAACCACTATGATAACTGCCGCCTCCACCTTCACCTTCATCAACAGATCTTGACTGAGCCTAGTTGATGGTGATGTTCTTGCCATCGAGGTTATGCCCATCCATAGGGTTTAGGGATAGTTTAGGGTTTAGGGTTTAGGGTTTGGGGTTTTGGGTTTTGGGTTGTATGATTTAGGGTTTAGGGTTTAGAGTTTAGGGGTTAGGGTTTAGGGTTTAGGGTTTTAGGGTTTTTTTTTTTTTTTAGGGAAGCCCCATGTAGGGGTATTTTATTACCATAAAAAGAGGGTTATAAGGTCCTTAGAAGGAGATAAACTCCAGAACTACTACTCAAAGAGCTACAATTAGCCTAAGGAGTAAATCCCCTATCTAAGTACATCCAAGAGTAAAAGAAAGCATAAAAATAGTCAAAAGATACAAGATGATTAACATAATAAGCTAAAGTAAGATTAAAGCCAATGCTCTGGAGGATGTGGGAATGCATGATAATCTGGAGCAGACCTACAAAAGAAGGAGAGAGAATCACCTGCAAAGTTATAATAAGAGAGAGATTAGAACAGTTAAGGCTGAAAAAGTTAGAGGAAAATAACATAATATGAGTATGTTAGAAAGGAATTGTGATAGAAGGCTGGCTCAATCACATCTGTGATGCAAGTATGAGCATCCAAACTTCAGCAGAAGGGTTACATCACATGAGCTACTACCAAACCAATAGGGAGTGAGATCATCACAGCCATCATAGCCAACAAACCTGGGAGAAGGTAGCACCAGATATTCTTGTGAGCTTTATTACTTGCAAACCTAAGCAAAATCATATCTAAAATATATAGGAAATTGCTAAGAGCTGAAGGATAAGGAGTCTCATTCAAGAAAATTATCATCAATATAGTCATCTTGACATGAGAATACATAAACATAAGTGAGTGAGCCATCGTAATCTCATGAATAGCCATATTCAGGAAAGAAATTAGTTTAGCATATAATCCCTCCATAAGAAAACAGAGGAGACAACTTTAAAACTAAATAAGTCAATGAGCTTATACTTAACACCATGATATGTAAATCATTCAGAAAACAACCCAGAACAATCCCTTTATTAATGTCCTGAGAAAGCAATAGTAAAGGAAGATAGCATAGCTCAACAGGGAATGAACCAACCAAAATAAGCACCCAAAAAAAAGTTAGAGTAGCAGCCCAATAAAGATTCGTGGCCTCCATTGATAATCCATCAACAATCAATCCAGAACAAGAAAAGGCAACAACATCCAAGATAGGAAGGGACTAAAGTGGCCATACCATACCATTCTTCGACCGTAAGCAACCAACTAATCAAATGAGGTAGTGTGATGATCAAAAAAAATAGAGATAAATTGCAGGGCAATAAAGCCAACCCCAGCCAAACAATACAGCATTGGAACCCGCCATAAAAAAAATCAACAAGTGAATTGGGATGAGTCTCAACATTAAAATCCAGAAAATAGTAACAGTTAAGACGGCAACATCCAAGATAGGAAGATACAGCAAATTGGCCATAAAACTCCTCAATCAGAGTAGACATGGCAATAATAGATAAACAAATAAATAAAGCATAAAAACTGTTATCTTGAAGGCAAGAATCGAAGAATCACCAAAACCCTCACCATCGGACAACAATCGAAGCTTTGGCATGAGACCTAAATTCTACAACCAACAAAGAAAGAGCCAACTGAGATGACAAGATAAAACAAAAGGTAAATCCAAGACAAGAGACAACCAAAATAGCAAAACCAGTTAAGCATGATGCCACTCATCCAAGATAATCAAAACAATAAATACAAGATTGAAAAAGGATGAAGTAAAATAAAGAGTAAAAAGGTAGATCAATTTCCAATGATAGGCATAAAAGAAACCAAGGAGGTTCAAAGCAAAATCTACCAAGCAATCAGCAACTTCAGTAGAGATTGGCTGTATAAAATAATCCAAAGCCCTGTGGGCGTAGTGGTATTGATCCATCACCAACCAACAAGGCTTAAAACCAACAAGCCCAAGATTCCACCCATAAACATATATCGCAGAAGGAAAGGATAGATAATGAATAGCTCCCCACCATAAGCCTATCCAAGTAAGTGACATTCGTGAGAAATCGACGGTCGGGATGCTTATTCACCATAACCCAATTCGCCATGTAATGACAATAATAACTGGGTTTGTCAATAACCCAATTATGCATATAAGATAAATCATTGATTAATTCCAAGCATAACAAAGAAATGTGCTTCAAGTTGTACATGTTCCAATCAGCATAGGATGGGAGAACAACAAAGCAAGCTAAAGCAACAACATCCCTGGTGTTAGCAATCAAGAATCCGAAAATAGCAAAGATGAACAATTTTGAGAGTAAGGTACACAATGATGCACAATGATAATCCCTTAAAAAACTCCAAACTTGTTGATCATGGGAAGCAAGACCAGAAACAACAAGACTAGTATTGAAAAAAATAACACAATTCCATTTCTACAAAGAGATATTAGTGTAGAGATGGGATATCCCAACCAGCAAAATAACAGCAATAAAGAAAATTAAACCAATAGCTCAGCTCTAAGAGCAAACAAGCAAGAATGTTGCTTTGTCACATTAAGCCAAGATTGCCAAGGATATTGACAAATATAATCAGGCATATAGGATAGACCATTGACATATAAGCGTAAGAGTAGAATGGTCTTCGAATTTCATGATCTCCTCAAAGCATGAAGGGTGAAAACAATTGTAAAGTCCAACATCAACCCAAATGTTAACAACAAGAGCAAAATGAAACAGAAAGGGAGGGTAAACACAAGAACCAAAAGGAGCAACCAATAAGGAAATCCATTCTAGGGATAGAAGATTACCAAGCGGAATTTTAAGACAATAAAGGTCCAAAACTAGAACTTGGTAAGACAATAGCAAGCAAGATGGAAAAAATCAGCATGAGGAAAATTGAACAGAAAAAACAGGCAACCCAAAGGGATTAAAACCAAATCAACAAACAAATCAACAAACAACCATGGCAAAACCTCCAAAACCCAAAAGTAATTAAGCCCAATCCATTCCAAGAGGATTTAGACCAAAATAACCATTAAAAGAGACCGGGTATTACAATTTCTTCCCTTGCAGAAAACATCGAGGTTAGGCATTATATAAGCAAGGATAGCATCTGCAGAAAGTCCTGAAGCCCAACAGCCAACCAAAATCCTTTCAACATAAGTGTTGAAACCTTTATGAATTAGGCCTTTAAGGAGGAAAGAATCCCAAGGAATGTAAGTATCAGCCAAAGAAATACTATAATCATCAAAAGAAAAACTACAACCAGCATAATGCACACTAATCCGTTGCCCTAGCAATGCTCCAAGCCATATTGTCAGAGAGAAAAAACTGGTTAATGAAGTTAGTACTAAAATCTAAGCCCATCAAAATAGATAACTTCCTCCAAAGCAATGGTTAATTCTCTCAGTTTAAAATGAATGTATCAATGAAATTAAAGTCCAAGTGGGATTGTAGTTATAAAACCAAGAATATAACACAAGGCTCAACCGGGTTCCAATTTAAGATATTGATGTGCATATAGTTCAACATCCGCCCCATAATATTGTAAATGCCAAAAGAATTCTTCCAACTAAAGGAGAAGGCAAAAGTCATGGCAAAGAGCACAAGAGCAATGATATCTATGAGGAGTATCCATAAAGAACACAAGGAAATAGAAAACCGTAAAAAAGGGAGGCAAGAGGAGAATTAGATCGAGGTAAGGAAGCCTAATTGTCCAAGTTAACACCACGCAAGTATTTGGGTAATGTAAATTGATCAAAGAAGATGATATCTTTAATTCGCACTTTTGTAATCAAGACAAGTACCTTCACGCCAAACATGATTGATGGTAAAATTAGTTGAGAGAGAAGAGCCCTAGTTTTCTTGAGGAGGTAGTACAAACAAGCTCATATTGGTAGAAGTCAAAAGGTCAATCGAGAAGAGCGCCAACCTCTATCCAAATATTGACCCACCATTTTGAAGACAAATTTCTAGAGCTTGTGGTGCCATAAGCTCGATAAGGGATAGTGGAAATAAGGGGATAAGCAAATGCACATAAGACTATACCCTTAGAATCCTCGAAAATGCCTCCACAACCAGAGCCATTATGAGAGAGAGCCATCGATTAACTTTAATAATATGATCAAGAGGTTTTTTCCAAAAACCATTCTATCATTTTGATCGTAAGCCTGGTCTGGAAGGTTGAGGCCTAGTTTATTGGCTATAAATTTACAGCCTTTAAAATATTTGTGATGAATTAAATTGGCTTTAAACAAGTCACAAATTTTATTTTTAGTTCTAAATAATCCTCATGTGATTCATAATGAATCCCACGATGTTTAGCTTCATTTTGGTCCATCCATATGAACCAAATAAGAGTAATGTATTATGATTTTAATATGACCTTTAATTGCATTGTCAAAGTAAACTTCAAGAAGTTGATATAAAGTAAAAGAACAATTAAAATTGAGTGTTGAATAGATCGTCATACCAAATCCAAATTTTAGAGGCAATAGCCCCATTAACAAAAACATGGTTAACATTCTCAATATGAGAACAACATTGACATTTAGAGGGTAAATAAAACCCTTTACCCCACAATAAAGAGTCAACAGAATAAAGTTTTAAGGATACGCCAAGTTAAGAGTAAGAGGGGATATTGTTATTCCAAATTTTGGAGAACACAATAGAAGAATCTTGAGTGTCTTTAGTGTGAAGCCACACATTTTAAGGTTGAAATCCCATTATGAGATAGCTTAAAGATAATCTGATCATGATTGTTAGGATAGGAATATTAGTAATCATATTTAAGAGAGTGGAAGGAATAGAATCTTAATCTAGTTCCACTTGTGGTTTTGCAATGAATTAACTCTAATAGCGGAAGTGGAGTGAGTAGAGTAAGTCATCAATGGATCCACAACCACTCCTTGTCTTGCCAAAAGAAGGAATTGCCGAGTTTATGCCCCAAAAAATTAAGGATTCGCATCCCATTTGATAAAGTCTTCTCCACACGTGAGAATCACCCGATTTAAAGGAAAAATGAGAGGATGTTTACCCTGGCAATATTTAGAAGTCATGAAATTTGCCCAAAGACTATTTTTGCTCCTAAAATTCCACCAAAGTTTGTAGGAGAAGGCATTGTTAGGGTTTTAGGGTTTAAGGCTTAAGGTTTAGGGTTTAGGATTTAGGGTTTATGGTTTGGGGTTTAGGGTTTAGCGTTTAAGTTTTTATTGTTTAGGGCTTAGGGTTTAGGGTTGCAGGTTTAAGGTTTAGGATTTAGGGTTTAGGTTTTTTTAAATTAAGTAAACTAGTAGGTTTAGGTTTATTTAGTCTATTTAGTTCATTTTTATTTATTTTAGTTCTTTTTATTTTTTTATTTTTACTTAGGTTTATTTTTTATTATTATTTAGTTTAGTTTACTTATTTTATGTTTATTTATTTTAGTTTATTTTTTAAGTTTAGTCTTATTTTTTAGTTGAGTTTTATTTTTATTTTCTTTTTAAGGTTTAGGTTTTATTTTTTATTTTTTTGGTTTAGGTTTAGGTTTTTATTTTGTTTTAGGTTTAGGCTTTAGGTTTTTTTTAGGTTTATTTTTAGTTTTTATTTCTTAGTTTAGGTTAAGGTTTATTTTAGTTTAATTTATTTTATTAAGTTTATGTTTAGGTTCATGTTTAGTTTATTTTAGATTTAGGTTTAGGTTTAAGTATTATTTATTTTTATTTAGATTATTTTTATCTAGGTTTAGGTGTATTTTATTTTATTTTTATCAGTTTAGGTTTTTTTTTGTTTAGGTTTTATTTCATTTATTTTAGGCTATATTTTAGGTATTTTTTTAGATTTATTTTTATTTATTTTATTTTATTTATTTATTTTATTTTTTATTAACATTTAGTTTTATTATTTAGTTTTTTTATTTTTATTTTATTTTGTTTTTATATTTTATTTTTATTATTTTATTTTATTTTTTATTTTTATCTTATCTTATTTAGGTTAGCTTTTAGTTTAGGTTTTACTTTTGTTTTATCTTATTTAGGTGGCTGATTTAATTTAATCTGATTTAGAGGTTTTCTTTAGAGGTTTTAGTTTAGTTAGTTTTAAGGTGTGGTCTGTGGCTCATGGCTCAGGTCAGTCTGGGCCTAGGTTTAGGCCTGGTTTAGCCCGTGGCTAGTGGTCTGAGGGCTCAAGACTCAGTGGCTGTCAGCCAGTCAGTCTGAGTCAGGGTAGGGCTCATGGTTAGGGTTAGGGCCTGCTTAGAATAGGGAGGGAAGGCCTCAGGATTAGGTCCGGCCCAGGGTCAGGGGTCAGGTTAGGATGATCCCCACGATTTAGGGGCTCAGTACATGTCAGGGGGTTTAGGTTTGTGTTTAGTGTATCTTTTAGCTTTAGGGTTTAAGGTTTAGGGTTTAAAGGTTTTCCTTAAAAATTAAGCAAACCCCAGGTTTAGGTTTATTTAGTTTATTAAGTTTATTTTATTTTTTTTTTTATTTAGGTTTATTTTTTATTTTTATTTAGTTTAGTTTATTTATTTTAATTTAAATTTTTTATTTTAGTTTATTTTTTAGGTTTAGGTTTAGGTTTAGGTCTATTTTTTAGTTGAGTTTTATTATTATTTTATTTTTAAGGTTTAGGGATTATTTTTGTATTTTAGGTTTTATTTTTTAGTTTGTGTGTTGGTATATTTTTAGTTTATTTTATTTTATTTAGTTTAGGTTTAGGTTTTATTTATTTTGGTTTATTTTATTTTAGTTTAGGTTTAAGTTTATTTTGTTTTGTTTATTTTAATTTTCTTTCAGGTTTGCATTTTTTATTTAGGGATTACGTTTTATTTTTTTTATCTATTTTTATGTTTACTTTTTAGGATTAGGTTTTTATTTCATTTTTATTTTATTTTATCTTAAGTTTTTTTATTTTTAGTTTATGTTTAGTTTTTATTTTATTTAGTTTTTTTCTTAAGTTTATGTTATTTTTTAGTTTAGTTTATGTTTTTATTTATTTTATTTAAGTTTTTTTATTTTAATGTATTTTTAGGTCTAGATTTATGTTTTAATTTTATTTTATCTAATTTATTTTATTTTCTTAATGTTTAGGTTTTTTTATTTATTTTATTATTAGGTTTTATTTAGTTTAGGTTTAAGTTTTTAGGTTTTTAGGGTTTAAGATTTTGGCCTGCTTTAGGGTTATGCTTTAGTTTAGGGCTGAGGTTCTGAGGGCCCAGGGAGGATGATAGCCTAAGTTCAGGGTCACAGGGTAGTTTAGCCTTTATGGTTTAGGGTCTTAGGCCCAGGGTTTAGGGTTAGTTTAGGGGCTAAAAAGCCTTTAGGCTTTAGGTAGCATTTAGGGCCTTTTAGGGCCTGGGGTTGCAGTTTAGGTCATGTTTATGGTTTAGGCCTGTGGCTTAGGACCCATGCAGGGTTTAGGGTTTCTTTTAATTAAGTAAACCAGGTAGTTTAAGTTTATTTAGTTTATTTTTTTATTTTTATTTAGGTTTAATTATTATTATTATTTAGTTTTATTTATTTATTTTAGGTTTATTTATTTTAGTTTAGGTATTTTATTTTGGTTTATTTTTTAGGTTCAGGGTTAAGTTTATGCTTATTTTCAGTTTTGTTTTTTTTTTTAAATTTTATTTTTAAGGTTTAAGTTTTATTTTTTATTTTTAGGTTTAGGTTTAGGTTTTTATTTTACTTTTTGAGGTTTAGGTTTTAAGTTTTCATTTTAGGTTTATTTTTAAGTTTTATTTTTTTATTTTAAGTTTAAGTTTATTTTTAGTTTATTTTATTTTATTTAGTTTAGGGTTTACGTTTAGTTTATTTTAGGTTTATATTTTGGTTTTATTTATTTTAGTTAAGTTTATTTTAGTTTAGGTTTAGGCTTATTTTATTTAGTTTAAATTAGGTTTAGGTTTTCTTTTAGTTTAGGGTTTAGGTTTAGGTTTAGGGTTTAGGGTTTAGGGTTTAGGTTGTAGTTCTAGGGTTCATGTTTTAGTTTAGGGTTAAGGGTTTTTATCTTTTTTTAATAGAGAACAAATTCAGATTCAACATTTTTCTTTTGATTTCATCAACCAAGTAATGCACCAAGTTTTCTAAGATAAGAGCGACAACATAGATAAAAAATGAGCACTCATAGAGCAAATCAAAAACCCTAGATAACTTGAACTGTCTCTACTACAAACTCACAGTTCCATAAGTAGCAAATTGGATCGAACGCTCTTTAATTTCTCCAATTCATGTTAGAACCACCTGGCCTCTCTTGTAGCGATATCCACCATCATATTCCTGATCTCTCCCTTCGCCACCATCACGGTTATAACCTCCATCTCTCATCTCGCATCCATAACCACCACTGCTCCGACCACCACCTCCATATCCACCATCACCTATAGATCCCCAACCACCACTGCAATAATCGCCGCCTTCGCCTTCGCCTCCATCATTAGATCTAGACTGAGCATGGTTGACGGTGATGTTCCCGCTGTCAAGGTTTTACCCATTCTTAGGGTTTAGGTTTGTTAGGTTTTAGGGTTTGCTAATTTTTCATTTATTTAGTTACTTTGTAGGTTTTTGGGTTTGTTTATTTGGGGTGAGGTTTTGGGTTTAAGGTTTAGAGTTTTGGGTTTAGGTTTATGCTTTGGTTTAGGGCCAGTGGGTTTGGGTTTAGGTTTATGACTCAGGCCTAGGTCATTGCTCAGTTTAGTGGTCTGCTGTCATTAGGGTTTGGTCAGGCTTCAGGCTAGGTTTAGGATCTTAGGGCTCAGGGCCCAGGCTCAGGGCCGAGGTCAGTTTAGCCTAGCCAACGATTTAGACTTAAAGTCATTAGGGCCTCAAGGCCTAGGCTTAGGGCTCATGGTTTAGGCCAGCCAGAGGCTCAGGGCTTGGCTACCTATAGCTAGAACCAGTGTTTGTTGGGTTTAGGATTTTCCAAAAAAGACAAGCAAACCAAGAGGTTGAGATTTATTTTATTTAGTTTATTTTTATTTAATTTAGTTTATTTATTTTAGTTTTTTCTTTTAGTTTTTTTTAAGGTTTAGGTTTCAATTTATGCTTATTTTTTAGTTTGGTTTTACTTTTAATTTACTTTTTAAGTTTAGGTTTTCTTTTTTATTTTTAGGTTTATGTTTAGATTTTATTTTATTTTTTTAAGTTTAGGTTTTAGGTATATTTTTAGGATTTAGTTTTTAATTTAGGTTTAGGATTATTTTTAGTTTATTTTATTTTATGTAGTTTAGGGTTTGGGATTTGTTTAGTTTAGGTTTAGGTTTTATTTATTTTAGTTTAGGTTTAGGCATATTATATTTTATTTATATTCAATTTAGATTTTTTAGTGGTTTAGGTTTGTGGGTTTTAGGGTTGTTTTTTTTAGGTGGGTTTAAGGTTTAGGGTTTAGCTTGTAGGTCTAGGGTACATGTTTTAGTTTAGGGTTAAGAGTTTTTGTTTTTTTAGTAGAGAACAAATTTAGATTAAATATTTCTTCTTTTCGATTTCATCAACCAAGTAACATACCAAGTTTTCGAAGACACAAGCGACAACATAGTTAAAAAATGATGAGCATAGAGCAAATCAAAAACCCTAGATAACTTGAACTGTCACTGCTATAAAGACACAGTTCCATAAGCAGTAGATCAGATCGACCATTCTTGAATTTCTCTAGATTCCATCAGAACCACCCTGACCTCTCGAATAATGGGATCCACCATCATATCCCCGATCTCTCCCTCGACCACTACCATGGTTGTAACCTCCGTCACTTCTCCCAACTCCATAACTACCATAGCACTGACCACCACCTCCATATCCACCAGCACTTGTAGATCCCCAACCACCATGGCGATAATCGTCGCCTCTGCCTTCGCCTTCATTGCCATATCTAAACTAAGCCTGGTTGATGGTGATGTTCCTTCTCTCATGGCTCTACCCATTCTTAGGGTTTATGTTTATTAGGTTTTAGGGCTTAAGTTTTTTTTTAATTTATTTAGTTACTTGTTTAGTTTAGGGATTGGGTTTAGGTTGTTAGGTTTGTGGTTTAGAGGGTTTTAGAGTTTATGCTTTTAGGGTTTAGGTTTAGGTTGGGGGTTTAGGGTTAGGGTTTAGGATTTTAGGATTTAGGGTTTTAGGATTTAGGGTTTAGGTTAGATTAGGTCAGTAGTGCTCTGTGGTTTAGGGTTTGAGGATGTGCAAGGTAGGATTTTGGCAAGGTTTAGGGTTTGTGGGCTCAAGATTTGTTTAGGGTTATTTAGGGTTTAGGTTTAAGGTTAGGATTAGGGATCAGGGTAAGGTTTAGGGTCCAGGTTTCTTTTAGGATGGATTACCAGGTTTTGGTTTAGTGTTTCTTTTCTTTAAAATTAAAACCCACTGGTTCAGTTTAGGGTTTATAGTTTAGGGTTTAAGGTTTAGGCCTAGGATTAGGGTTTAGTTGTAGCTTAGGTAGGCTCATGGATAGATCTTTTAAGGTTTAGGGTTTTTTTTTAAAAAAGCAAACCAGTAGATTTTGATTATTTAGTTTATTTTATCCATTTGAGTTTATTTTATTTTATTTTATTTAGGTTTATTATTTTATTTAGTCCATTTTATTTATTTTAGTTTATGTTTTTTTTATTTAGTTTTTAGGTTTAAGTATTTTTTAGTAGAGTTTTTTTTATTTTACTTTTTTAGGTTTAGATTTTAGTTTTAATTTTTGGTTTTAGGTTTTTATTTTATTAATTTAGGTTTAGGTTTTAGGTTTTTATTTTATGTTTATTTTTAGGTTATATTTTTTTAATTTAGGTTTAGTTTTATTTTTATTTTATTTTATTTTATTTTGTTTAGGTTTAGGTTTAGGTTTTATTTATTTTGGTTTAGTTTATTTTAGTTTAGGTTTAGATTTTATTATTATTATTTTTGCTTATTTTATATTTATTTTAAGTTTACGTTCTTTTTTTAGTTAATGGTTTAAGTTTTATTTTTTTTATTTTTGGGTTTTATTTTTAGGTATATTATTTAGTTGTAGGTTTTTATTTAGTTTTATTTTATTTTAATTTAGGTTTATTTTAATTTTATTTTAGGTTTAGTTTTTAGTTTATTTAGGTTTTTTTCTTTTTTAGTTTAGTTTAGGTTTTTATTTAATTTATTTTAGTCTAGTTTTTATTTTTTATTTTATTTTCTTAGGTTTAGGTATTAATTTAGGTTTTTACTTTATTTAATTTTATTTATTTTATATTAGTCCATTTTTTTAAGGTTTTATTTAGTTAGGTTTAGGTTTTTAATTTTTTATTATTTAGGGTTTAGTGTTTAGGGTTAGTTTAGTGTTTAGGTTTTGGGGTTTAGCATTTAGGTTTTAGGTTTAGGGTTTAGAGTTCAGGGTTTAAGGTTTTTATTTTTAACAAAGAACAAATTCATATTCAACATTTATTCTTTTTGATTTCATCAACCAAGTAGCACCTCAAGTTTTCTAAGACACTATACATAGATAAAAAATGAACACCTGTAGAATAAATCAAAAACCCTAGATAAGTTGAACTATTTCTACTGTAAAGATAAATTTCCATAAGTAGTAGATCAGATCGACCGTTCTTTAATTTCTATAGTTCCCATCAGAACCAACCCCTCCTCTCGAGTAGCAGGATCCACCATCACACCCTCGATCTCTCCCTCCGCCACCACCATGGCTGTAACCATTATGACTTCTCCCACCTCCATAACCACCACTGCTCCGACCACCACCTTCATATCCAACAACACCTCCATATCCTCCACAACCACTACGATAACTACCGCCTCCACTCCTTCATCATGTGATCTGACCGAGCCTTTGATGGTGATGTTCCTACCATCGAGGTTATGCCCATCCATAGGGTTTAGGGATAGTTTAGGGTTTGGGGTTTAGGGTTTTGGGTTGTAGGATTTAGGGTTTAGAGTTTAGAGTTTAGGGTTTAGGGTTTAGGGTTTAGGGTTTAGGGTTTAAAATTTTAGGGTTTAGGGTTTAGGGTTTAGGGTTTAAGTTTTATTCTTAGGTTTAGGGCAAGTTTAAGGTTTAGGATTTAGGGTTTAGGGTTTTTTTTTAAACTAAGTAAACTAGTAGGTTTAGGTTTATTTAGTCTATTTAGTTCATTTTTTATTTATTTTAGTTCATTTTATTTTTTATTTTTACATTGGTTTACTTTTTATTTTTATTTTGTTTAGTTTACTTATTTTAGGTTTATTTATTTTAGTTTATTTTTTAGGTTTAGTCTTATTTTTTAGTTGAGTTTTATTTTTATTTTCTTTTTATGGTTTAGGTTTTATTTTTTAATTTTTTTGGTTTAGGTTTAGGTTTTTATTTTATTTTAGGTTTAGGTTTTGGGTTTTTTTAGGTTTATTTTTAGGTTTTATTTGTTAGTTTAGCTTAAGGTTTAATTTAGTTTAATTTATTTTATTAAGTTTATGTTTAGGTTCATGTTTAGTTTATTTTAGGTTTAGGTTTAGGTTCAAGTATTGTTTATTTTTGTTTAGTTTATTTTTTTCTAGGTTTAGGTTTATTTTATTTTGTTTATTTTATTTTTATTTTAGGTTTAGGTTTTTTTTTTAGTTTAAGTTTTAGGTTTTAGTTCTATTTATTTTTAGGCTATATTTTTAGGTCTATTTTTTTAGGTTTATGTTTTTATTTTATTTTTATTTTATTTTATTCTAGGTTTATTTTATTTTTATTTAACATTTAGTTTTTATTTTATTTAGGTTTTTATTCTTATGTTTATTTTATTTTTAGTTTAGTTATTTATTTTATTTTGTTTATTTTATTTTTATTTTATTTTTTTTAGGTTTTTTAGTTTAGGTTTTATTTTTTATTTTATTTTATCTGTTTAAGGATTTTTAACCTGTCTGATTAGCAGGTTTTCTTTTAGTTGCTGTTTCTTTGGTTTTAGTTTTAGTGTGGTTTAAGATTTAGTTTATGGTTTTAGGCCTTTAGGGTTTAGGGTTTAGGGGCCTGTGGCTCAGTTTTGAGGGCTCATGGCCTTAGGGCTCAGGGTCATGCTAGTTCATTGTGGCAGGGCCTTAGGGTTTATCAGATTTGGGCCAGGTAGGATCTTAGTGGGTCCAACCGCCAGGGTCCTTAGGTCAGGGACAGGATGGGATTAAATCAGGGTCAGTTTAGCTCAGGTTTAGGGCTCAAGGTGGGTTTTTGGGTTTAGGTTTAAGGTTTAGTGGTAGGGTTTTTTTAATAACAAAAACCCAGGGTTTAGGTTTATTTATTTTATTATTTATTTTAAATTTATTTTAGTTTATTTATTTTTATTTTTTTTATTTAGTTTATGTTTATTTTATTTAGTTTAGTTTATTTATTAATTTAAGTTTTATATAGGTGTTTATTTTAGTTTATTTTTAGTAGTTTTATTATTATTTTATGGTTTAGGAATATTTTGTATTTTAGGTTTTATTTTTTAGTTTAGGTATATGTATATTTTTAGTTTATTTTATTTTATTTTATTTAGGTTTAGATTTTATTTATTTTAGTTTAGGTTTAGGCTTATTTTGTTTTGTTTATTTTAATTTTCTTTTAGGTTTGCATTTTTTTATTTTGGGATTACATTTTATTTTTTTTATCTATTTTTATGTTTATTTTTTAGGATTAGGATTTTTCATTTTATTTTATTTTATCTGTGTTTTTATTTTTAGTTTAGTTTAGTTTTATTTTATTTTTTTTTTTTAGGTTTATCTTATTTTTAATTTAGTTTATGTTTTATTTATTTTATTTAAGTTTTTTTAAATGTATTTAGGTCAGATTTAGGTTTCATTTTTTTTTTATATTTTATTTTATTTAGGTTTTTTTATTTTATTATTAGGTTTATTTGTTTAGGTTTAGTTTAGGTTTATGGTAAGGTCTGGGCTCAGCCTTGGCCCAGGTTAAGTGTGGCTGGGATTGAGGGTTTAGGGCATGTGGTCAGGATCATAGCTCAGGGTCAGTAGGTTTGGGTCATTAGGCTCAGTGGTCTTTCAGGGTCAGGGCTAAAGTGAGCTCTGTTTAGGGTGGTTTAGGTAGTTTGGGGTAGGGCTCAGGTCAAGGCCCAGGCCTGGGGTCAGGTAGGGTAGGACCCCAAGGCTTGGGTTTAGGTTTTAATTAAGCAAACAGGTTTAAGTTTATTTAGTTTATTTTATATTTTTTATTTATTTTATTTTATTTAGGTTTTTATTATTATTTTTCTTTATTTATTTATGTTTATTTATTTTAGTTTTATTTTATTTTATATTTTTAGGTCTTGTTTATGCTTATCATTTTTTTTTTTTTTTTTTGATTTTATTTTTTAAGTTTTATTTTATTTTTAGGTTTAGGTTTAGGTTTTTATTTTACTTTTTGATGTTTAGGTTTTAGGTTTTTGTTTTAGGTTTATTTTTAAGTTTTATTTTTTAATTTAGGTTTAAGTTTATTTTTAGTTTATTTTATTTTATTTAGTTTAGGGTTTACGTTTAGTTTAATTTAAGTTTATATTTAGGTTTTATTTATTTTAGTTAAGTTTATTTTAGTTTAGGTTTAAGCTTATTTTATTTAGTTTAAATTTGGTTTAGGTTTTCTTTTTAGTTTAGGGTTTAGGTTTAGGGTTTAGGGTTTAGGGTTTAGGTTGTAGTTCTAGGGTTCATGTTTTAGTTTAGGGTTAAGGCATTTTATCTTTTTTTAATAGAGAACAAATTCAGATTCAACATTTTTTTTTTTGATTTCATCAACCAAGTAACGCACCAAGTTTTTTAAGACAAGAGCTACAACATAGATAAAAAATGAGCACTCATAGAGCAAATCAAAAACCCTAGATAACTTGAAATGTCTCTACAAACTCAGAGTTCTATAAGTAGTAAATCGGATCGAACGCTCTTCAATTTCTGCAATTCCTATTAGAACCACCCGGCCTCTCTTGTAGCAAAATCCACCATCATATTCCTGATCTCTCCCTTCGCCACCACCACGGTTGTAACCTCCATCACTCATCCCGCATCCATAATCACCACTGCTCTGACCACCATCACCATATTCACCATAACCTATAGATCCCCAACCACCATAATAATAAACGCCACTGAATTTCGCCCATATCGTTAGATCAGATGGACGGTGATGTTCATCAAGGTTACCCCATTCATGGGTTTATGTTTGTTAGGTTTTATGGAAGTTAATTTTTCATTTATTTTTAGGTTTAGCAAGGTGGTTAGTTTAGGTTGGGTTTGGTAGTAGGTTTAGAGAGGGTTTGGGTTTATGCTTTAGGGTTTAGGGTGGTAGGGTTTTTAGGGTATGATTTAGGGTTTAGGTTATGTAGGGTTTATAATTTAATGTAGCTTGGCTCAGGGTGTATTTTAGGGTTTGTGCTCAGCTTAGCCATGTGGCCCAGGGTAGGGCCTAGGGCTCAGGGCTCAGGGTGAGTGAGCTTAGATGGTAATTTAGGAGGGTAGGTAGGGCCTAGGTTTAGGTTTAGGCCAGCCTGGGAGGTTTAGGGTTGGTAGCATATATTAGATTTAGTGTTTGGGGTGTTTAGGGTTTAGATTTTAAAAGTAAAGATAAGTAAACCAGAGAAAGTTATTTATTTTATTTAGTTATTTTTATTTAATTTAGATTTATTTTAGTTTTTATTAGTTTTTTTTTTTTATTTATTTATTTATTTAGTGGTTTTACTTTTAATACTTTAAGTTTAGGTCTTTTATTTTTTATTTATGTTTAGATTTTATTATTTTTAGGTTTAGGTTTATTTTAGGTTTTAGTTTTTAATTTTAGTTTAGGATTATTTTATTTTATTTTAAGGGTTTAGATTTTTATTTTGGGTTGTTTAGGTTTATTTATTTTTAGTTTTTACATTTATTTTATTTATTGAGATTTTTTTTAGTGGTTTAGGGTTTTAGGGTTTTAGTGTTTAGGGTTTTAGGGTTTATGGTTTTTAGGGTTTAGGATTTAGGGTTTAGGGGTTTTATTAGTCATGTTTTAGTTGGTTATTTTTTTGTTTTTTTAGTAGAGAACAAATTTAGATTAAATATTTCTTCTTTTCGATTTTATCAACCAAGTGACACACCAAGTTTTCTAAGACATGTTTACAACATAGTTAAAAAATGATGATAGAAAATCAAAACCCTAGATAACTGAACTATCAATATAAAGACACGCCATAGCAGTGATCGATCAACTGTTCTTGAATTTCTCTTGTTTCCATCAGAACCACCTTGGCCTCTTGAATAGCGGGATCCACCATCATATCCCCGATCTCTCCCTCGGCCACTACCACAGTTGTAACCTCCATCGCTCCTCCCAGCTCCATAACTACCATAGCACCGACCACCACCTCCATATCCACCAGCACTTGTAGATCCCCAATCACCACGGAGATAATCATCGCCTCTCCCTTTGCCTTCTTTGTCAGATCTAAATTGAGCCTGTGAGTGATGTTCCTTCTCTGTTCTACCCATTCTTGGTTTATGTTTATTGTTTTAGCTTAAGTTTTTTTTTAATTTATTTAATTACTTTAGGTTTAGTGGGTTTGGTTAGGTTAGGGTTTAGGGTTTAGGGTTTAGAAGTAGGGTTTAGGGCTTTTTAGGTAGGGTAGGGAGGGCATGTTTAGGGAGGATTTGTGATTGGAGATTTGTTTTAGTTAGGCTCAGTTAAGATTAGTGTTAAGGCCCAGGTTTAGGCTTGAGGATCTGCAAGGTAGGGTTTGGGCTTTAGATTTAGTTTATTTTATTGGGGTCAGTGGCTTATCTTAGGATATTAGGGTTTTTAGGGTCCAGTGGTAGGGTTTAGGAATTTAGGGTTTTAGGGTTTTAGGTTTTTCTTTACAAACCCATTAGTCTCAGTTTACAAGTTTATTTTTTATTTAGCTTAGTTTATTTATTTTAGATTAGTTTTTTTTAGTTTTTTTTTTAGGTTTAGGTTTATTTTATTTTTTAGGTTTAGGTTTTATTATTTATTTTTAGGTTTAGGTCTAAGATCTTATTTTATTCTTTTATGTTTAGGTTTTAGGTTTTTAATTTAGGTTTTACTTTTTAGTTTAGGCTTATTTTATTTTTATTTTAGGTTTAGTTTTTTTTTTAAATTTAGGGTTTAGGTTGTATTTTTTATTTATTTTTAGGTTTATTTTTAAGGTTTAGGTTTTTATTTCATTTTTATTTTATTTTGTTTTATTTTAGGTTTATTTTATTTTTATTTTAGGTTTAGTTTTAATTTTATTTATTTAAAACTTGTCGAATGAATCATGACATCAATCTTTTAAAATATTGTGTTAATCCTACGGCGGTATGCTTTGGTGTATGCTTTTTACTGATGACATTCTTCTTGTTGATAATACTATAGCGGTAGTCCAAGAGAAACTTGAATTATGGAGGTCAACCTTAGAGTCTAATGATTTTCATTTAAGTAGATCTAAAATTGAATATATAAAGTGTAATTTTAGTCGTAGAAGTTATAGTGGGAGTGTTGTGACATTAGGTGACCAAGTCATTAAAAAGAGTGAGAGATTCAGATATTTAGGCTATATTATTCAAAATGATGGTGAAATAGATGGAGATTTTATTAGTAGAATTCAAGTTGGATGGTTGAAGTGGAGGAATGCATCTGGCTTGTTGTGTGATAGAAAAGTACAGCCTAAACATAAGTGAAAATTTTATAAGATGGTGGTAAGACCTGTAATGATTTATGGTACAAAATGTTAGCCAGTAAAGAGAAGAATGAGTCTAAGTTAAGTGTTGCAGAGGATGCTCGTGTGGATGAGTGGCTTTACTTTAGAGATAAATTGAAATGAGTATGATTGGAAAAAAAGTTGGAGTATCTCTAGGTAGATAAGATGAGAGTCTCCTTAGATGGTTTACAATAAAGCCTACCGTCCAATGACAGCTTAGAGAGTAAATGCATTAGATTTTATGTTAAGAAAGGTAGAGGTAGACCCAAAAAAGGCATGGTTAAGATGTATAAATAATGATCATAGTACTTGAATTAAATGAAAATTTGACACAATAGACAAATGGAGATGAAGGATTCATGTATAACCAAAGTGGGATAAAGGCTTGTTGTTGTTGTTGTATGGTTGTTATAGGTTTCTTTATTTAGTTAGTTTAGATTTTATTTATTTTATTTTAGTTTAGTTTTTTATTTTATTTTATTTTTTTTTAGTTTTAGGTTTTATTTTATTTTATTTTATTTTATTTTGATTTAGGTTTTTTTATTTATTTTATTTAGCTTAGGTTTAAGTTTTAGCTTTTTTTAGGGTTTGGTTGATTTTAGGTTTTTTTATTTATTTTATTTAGCTTAGTTTAGTTTTTTTAGCTTTGGGTGGGAGTTTATTATTTGGTTAGTTGAGGGGCCTAGGTTTAGGGTTTGGGGTTTAGGGTTTAGGGTTTAGGGTTTGTTTAAATTTGTGATTTAGGGTTTGTGGATTTAGGGTTTGGTAGGGTTTAGGAGTTTTTTAGGGATTTGTAGGGTTTTGTGTATAGGGTTTTTTAGCTTTAGGTTTAGGTTTTATTTTAATAGAGAATAAATTTAGATTCAACATTTCTTCTTTGATTTCATCACCAAGTAACACACCAAGTTTTCTAAAACACAAGTGACGAGATAAATAAAAAATGAGCATGCATAGAGTAAATCAAACCCTAGATAACTAGAACCATCTCAATAGTTAAGACAAAATTTGATAAGCATTAGTTAGGATCCATCATTCTTCAACTTCTCTAGTTCCCATCAGAACCACCCCGGCCTCTCGAGTAGCGGGATCCACCATCATATCCTTGATCTCTCCCTCCACCACCACCATGGTTGTAACCTCCATCATTCTTCTCACATCCGTAACCACCACTGCTCCTACAACCGCCTCCATATCCACCAATACCTTTAGATCCCCCACCACCACTATGATAACCACCGTGATCCCGCCTTCACCTCCATATATGAGAGCCTGCTTGATAGTGATGTTCTTGCCGCCAAGGTTCTACCCATTCTTAGGGTTTAGTTTATTAGTTTTAGGGTTTGGCTTAATTTTATAATTTATCTAGTTACTTTGGGGGGGTAGTTTGTGGGTTGTTTAGGTTTGTTTTGGGTTTAGGTTTGTGTTTTGTAGTGGTTTAGCTTGTGGTTTAGGTTTAGCTTTTGTGGTTGGGGCTAGGTTTAGCTCAGGTCAAGGAGGCCAGCCTAAAGGGCACTGAGAGTTGGGCTGAGAGCCTAGTGGTTTAGGGAGGGCCCAGAGTTGGCCCAGGCCTGGGCCTGGGCTCATGGTCAGCCTGTGGGTTGGCCTAGGGCTCAGTGGCCCAGGCCCAAAGCCAGGATCAGGGCCCAGTGGCCAAGACTCAGGCCTTTAGAGCTGGCCTGTGGCTAGGGCTCATGGTCTGGGGCTCAGGGTAGGCTCAGGCAGGGTCAGGTGCAGGGTTTCTCATTTTAAGCTATTTACCTTTATTTTATTTATCTATCTAATTTATTTTATATTTTATTTTCTTTATTTAGTTTATATTTTAGGTAGCCTAGTTTATGTATTTTACTTTATTTTATTTTATTATTTATGTTATATTTTTTTTATTTGTTAGTTAGGTTTTATATTTTAGTTTAATTAGGTTTTATCAAGTTTAGGTCATTTTAGTTTATTTTAGTTTATTTTAGTTATTATTTAGTATTTAGGTTTCATTTATCTTTTTGCCTATTTTAGGTTTTATTTATCTTAGCTTTTAGTTTTATTTTATTTTATTAGATCATGTTTTTAGTTTAGGTTTAGGTTTATTTATTTATTTTTATTTAGATTTAGGATTATTTTGCCTAGGTTTAATATTATTTTATTTTAAGTTTATTTTATTTATTTTGGTTTTATCTTTTAGTTTAGTTTAGTTTTTTTATTATTATATTTTATCTTAGTTTGATCTTTCTTTAGGTTTAGTTAGTTTAGGTTTATTTTATTGGTTTTTTTATATTTATTTTTTATTTAGTTTAGGTTTAGGTTGGGGCCTTTGGGCTATGGAGGTTTTGGGTTTTTATGGAGGGTGTTATAGGTTTGTGGGTTTAGGGTTTTAGGTTTAAGTTTGTGGTTTAGTTTTAGGTTTGGGGTTAGGGTTTAGTTTAGGTTTAGGTTTAGGTTTAGGTTTTAGGCTTAGGTTTTAGTTTAATGTTTAGGGTTTTTTTTTTTTTTTAACAGAGAACAAATTCATTCAACATTTCTTCTTTTGATTTCATCAACCAACACACACCAAGTTTTCTAAGACACATGATAGATAGCACACATAGAACAAATCAAAACCCTAAATAACTAGAACTCTACAAAAGACACAATTCCATAAGTAGAGATTCGTTTCTTTCAATTTCTAGTTCCCATCGAACCGCCTGCCTCAGAGTAGCTGGATCCAGATCATATCCCCATCTCTCCCTCGCCTACAACCACCAGTAACCACCTCCGCCTCCATAACCACTACTACTCGATGATCCACCTCCATATCCACCAAGACCTTCAGATCCCCACAACCATAGTGATAATCAGAACCTTCACCTTTGCCTCAACCCTGATCTAGACTGAGCCTTGATGGTGATGTTCTTGCCATGGTTCCCCCCATTAGGTTTAAGTTTATTAGTTTAGGGTTTAGGTTTATTTTTTAATTTATTTAGTTATTTTAGTTTTCTTTTGTGGTTTGGGATTTAGTTTGTGTAGGGTTAGAGTTTAGGATTTAAAGTTTAAGGTTTGTTTTGTGGTTTAGTGGTTTAGAGTTTATGCTTTTGGGGTTGGGGGTTTAGGGTTGAGGGTTTAGGGTTTAGGGTTTAAGATTTAGGGTTTATGGTTTTTCTTTTTATTTTTAAATTAAGTAAACCAATATGTTTAGGTTTATTTAGTTTATTTTTTATTTATTTTAGTTTATTTTATATTTATTTTTATTTATGTTTATTTTTTTATTTAGTTTAGCTTATTTATTTTAGGTT
The DNA here is from genome assembly GCA_021442155.1 of Cymbidium sinense. Lineage (NCBI taxonomy): Eukaryota > Viridiplantae > Streptophyta > Magnoliopsida > Asparagales > Orchidaceae > Cymbidium > Cymbidium sinense. The sequence continues at coordinate 53,675,764 of CM038218.1, forward strand.
TATTTATTTTAGGTTAGGTTTTTATTTTAATTTATTTTATAGTTTTATTTTATTTTAATTTTTAGGTTTGGTTTTATTTTATTTTTGAGGTTTAGGTTTTATTTTATTATTAGTATGTTTTATTTTATTTTTATTTTTAGTAGTTAATTTAGTTTATTTATTTTATTTTATTTAGTTTATAGGTTTATTTATTTAGTTTAATATTTTAGTTAGGATGTATATTTTATTTTATAGTTTAGGTTTTTTATTATAGTTTAGGTTTTATTTTATTTTATTTATTTTAGGTTTTATTTTAGGATTATTTTTTAGGTTTAGTTTTATATATTTTATTATTATTTTAGGTTTTATTTTATTTTATTTTAGGTTTATTTTTTATTATATTTAGTTTTCATTTTTTTTAGTTTATATTTTTATTTATATTATTTTGTTTAGTTTTTTATTTGATCTTCTTTTAAGTTTAGGTTTAGTTTTAGTTTATTATTTTATTTTATTTTATTATTTTATTTTGGTTTAGGTTTTATTTATTTTATTTTTAGGTTCTATAAGTTTGGGTTTAGTTTTAGCTTTTTATTTAGTGTTTTCTTTTTCTTAGGGTTTGTGGTTTAGGTTTTATGGTTTAGGTTTAGGGTATTGGGGGTTTTAGGTTTAATGTTTTGGGTTTAGGATTTAGTATTTTAGGTAGGGGGGGTTTAGGTTTTAGTTTAGGGTTCGTGTTTAGGGTTTAGGGTATTTTTTTAACAGAGAACAAATTCAGATTCAACATCTCTTATTTTCAATTTCATCAACCAAGTAACACACCAAGTTTTCTGAGACACAAACGATGACATAGATAAAAAATGAGCATGCATAAAGATAATCAAAAACCTTAGATAACTAGAACCATCTCTACAATAAAGACACAATTCCATATAAAGATATATCCGCCATTCTTCTTCGCTTCTAGTTCCCATGAACCACCGCCTCTCAAGTAGTGGGATCTACCATCATATCCTCGATCTCTCTCTCCGCCACCACCACGATTGTAGCCTCTATCGCTCCTCCCGCCTCCATAACCATCACTACTCTAACCACCACTTCCATATCTACTAGCATCTCCCGATCCCCCACCACCACTGCGATAATCGTTGTATCTGCCTTCACCTCCACTCCTAGATCTAGACTGAGCCTGCTTAACGGTGATGTTCTTACCATCAAGGTTCTGTCCACTCTTAAGGTTCAGGTTTACGTTTAAGTTTATTAGGTTTTAGGGTTTAGATTCATTTTTTAATTTATTTAGTTACCATAGGTTTAGGTGTGAGTTTGTGGGTGGGTGAGTTTATGGTTGTGTAGGTTTAGTGGTTTAGTGTGGTTTATTAGGTTTAGGTTTATGCTTTATGGTTTGGGGGTTTAGGGTTAGGTTTAGGTTTGTGGTTTAGGATTTAGGATTGTAGGGTTAGGGTTTAGGATTAGGGTTTATGTTTTTTAAAAAATTAAAACCAAGAGTTTAGGTTTATTTAGTTTATTTTATTTATTTATTTATTTTATTTTTTTATATTTATTTAGTTTATTTTATTTATTTTAGTTTAGTTATTTTAGTTTTTTTTTAGGTTTATTTTTAGTTTATTTTATTTTTAAGTTTAGGTTTTATTTTGATGTTTATTTGTTTAGGTTTTTATTTTATTTTTAAGTTTTAGATTATTATTTTAGGTTTATTTATAAACATTATTTTAGTTTTCATTTATTTAGTTTATTTATTTTATTTAGTTTAGGTTAGTTTAGTTTATTTTTTTTAGGTTTAGTTTTGATTATTTAGTTTAGGTTTAAGTTTATTTATCTTTGTTTATTTTATTTTATTTAGGTTTTATTTTTTTTTTAGTTTATTTTAAATTTATTTTATTTATTTTTATTTGTAGGTTTGTTTTATTTTATTTTATTTTATTTTATTTTATGTTTAGTTTTATTTTAGTTAGATTTTATTCTTTATTTTATTTTAGTTTAGTTTAGGTTTATTTATTTTATTTTATTTATTTTATTAATTTATTATTTTAAAGGTTTAGGTTTAGTTTAGGTTTTATTTTATCTATTTTATCTTATAAAGTTTTATATTTTATTAGCCTTTAGTTTAGTTTTAAATTTAGGTTTTAGGCATATGGTCAGTTTTAGGGCTAAGGTCTTAGAGCCTAGGGTTAGGTGTCAAGGGCAGTTAGGCTCAGGGCCTGGGATCAGGATTTAGGCCTGGGTGGCTGGGTGCTTAGGTCAGGTCAGGGTAGTTTAGGGTTTGTGGCCTGTTTAGGCCCAGGGCCTAGGGTAGGATAGGTGCAGGTAGTTAGAAATTAAGATTTTTTTAAAAAAAAGTAAATAGTTTATTTATTTATTTATTTTTTTATTTATTTAGTTTATTTTAGTTTTTTATTTTTATTTAGGTTTATTTTTATTTTATTTACTTTTTATATTTATTTTAGTTTATCTTATTTTATTTTATTTATTTATTATTTTATTTTATTTTAGGTTTTATTTATTTATTTAGGTTTTTAAATTTCTTTTTTAGTTTGGGTAGTTTTAGGTTGGATTAGTTTAGGTTTTGTGGGGGTTTATGGTTTAGGGTTTTTTAGGTTTATGGTTTGGGTTATTTTTATGGTTTAGGGTTTAGGTTTAAGATTTAGGGTTTTGGGTTTGGGTAAAGCTCAAACCCAAACACCAAGGAAGGTTTGCTAGTTACAAAGGATAACTGGGGAGGATGATAGCCCAAGAGAATAGCTCACCATACTTTCCCAGGATAGTCTAGTAGCCCACCAATGATCCTCCACCGCTGCTACCACCTCTTCTACTAGCTCCTCTTCTACCAGCAAGAGCATTGTATCTGCAAATAAGGGCACTAAATTCTTTTGCTTATTTTACTTGATCTATCATGTACCTCCACCCAAAAGGAAATTAATGATGAAAGCTGATTCTACTTATATATTGTCTACTTCTGATGCTCTTGATTTTATTCCTATTGAAAGGTCTTCGAGTATAAATAAAAATAATACCTATAGTAGTTCCTATTCTTTCCTTTCTGATTCAGAGTTGGACTATCCTTCTCTGAGTCAATCAGGTTCACCTCTTGAGATTTACTTGGAGTCAACTGACTCTCAGGATCCCATAGGAGAAGCTGTAGGTATGTTTGATGAGAAGGTAGAACTTTCCACAAGCTCATCATTCCAAGAAGTCACTAAAGTCAACATACGCAGTGGCAAAGTTCTACCTCCCAGGTAGCACCTAGATAAGGGTAAGTGTCATTGGTTCAAGTGAGTGATAGCCTCCATAGGATGCTCCACTGATGGATATGCTTATGGAGGACCAAGCCAAAGTCGATTACAATGTCCTAGCTCACCCTAGAAAGTTTCTAGCCAAGTTAAGCATATATGATGCCCTTGTCTTATCCAAAGAAATGAGGGAATCTTTAATCAAGGCCTTACCTGATCTAGAGATATGCTTAGCTCAGCTGATCATTACTAAAGAGGAGGCTTGCCACTCGAAGGACATCTTAGAAGTTACATTCAGCGATGAAGACTTACTCTTAGGGATGATTGTACACAATGACCTCTTTACATTATAGTGGATGTTGGCATATAGGCTATCCATGGTTCTGGTTTACCCAAGTGTATCAGTCAACATTATGAGTCTAAAAACCCTTGCCTACTTAAGATTTGACATCTCCAAACTCTAAAAAGAAAGGATGATGTTGAGAGGATTCAATGAACAAGGAGAGAGGGCCTTGTGGCATTTATTTTTGGATGTAGTGGGAGGGGACACCAATGTAGATAGGGGATACTTTTTGAGGTGATCAGGTTCAACATTGAGGTATGATGTACTATCTCAAAAGATAGAGGAATCACCCTACAATGGACTTAATCACAAAATAAAGACTCATAAGGCATGATGGATCTTTGAATGTACCAAAGATTTTTCCCCTACAATACATGGATGAATAAAGTAGGTTTATATTAAACCAAGTTCTTATGTACACTATGGAGGCAAGCTCCATAGTTGCATCTTAGAAAAGAAATTTACTAAGAATACTCTCGATTAAAGTTGACAATTATCATCTCCAAAGATTTCAAGGTTAGACTATTAAAGGATTGGTTGTATTTGGAAAATCAATTGGGAAAGTTCAAGGAGAAGACTTATTTTTTGAGTCTAAATGAAATAAGTAAGAAATGCTCATGATGCTAGGAAGCCTAGTGAGCATTCCAATCTATCCTATGGTTTGACTTTATAATTATTGAAGTTGAAGAGATTTATATGTTTTGAGTTGAAATTTAATTAAATTACTAGGGCTTATAATCCACCAACACAAGGTGAGGATTTATGCTCATAGCTCAAGGAAATAGCTACCTGATCCTAAATCTAGAGAGTTTTAGCACAAGCTAAAGCACAACCTAAATCTAAGTTTAGTGGACATATGGGTTTACCTCCATATGAGAGAATAAATTGTCTTACTTCTAGACTTATAACTGCCTGAGTGCCCTAACTCCTCCATAATTTTAAAACCATGTAGTCATTCTTATGAATTGCAAGATAGTTAGGTAGTTATTTAATTAGAAAGAGACTAAAGTCCTAAACACACCCCCTACATTTATGTAGGAAAAGTAAATCTAACCGCACTAAAAAAGTGGAGGTTAGCTAAATATAGATATAATCCCAAGCAATTGTATTTATAATTTGGACTTAGCACCTTACACATGGGTAACTAGGCCCACCTATCTAACTTGGATTATGCATAAGGAATTAAGAAACTAACAAAAAGAGCATTCAGTTTTATTTTTAAGCATCCCTTAAGCATAATTCCCTGTAGAAAATATGATTACACTAATATTGGCCTATCATCCAATCTACGAAGCATACACCCTAACATCCAATCTAAAATAATGCATCATAAAATAAATCATACATCACATCGCATACACCATCCTAACTTAGAGTTAGAAGTGGTGACATAATTCTAATGTGTGTATTAAGGCTTGTGGTAAGTCTTGTAAGGAAATAGTGTTGTATTTTCTATGTGAAGAAGGATTCAATTTAACATGAAAGGTTGATTTCACATAAAGTAGTTTAATTGATTTGAGAATTTTAATTTGTGTTTTCTTTTGATTCATTTTATTACACTTAGTAACTAAGTGTTATAAAGAGAGGAAAAGAGGATTGCCCTATTTCATCCCTACCTTAAGTCCCTCTCCAAAGTATATTAATTTGATTTAGTTCTCTTTAGTTAATGGCCTATTAAATGATTTAATTAATCCAAAGTTAAGGTTCACTTTAAATAATCCTATTCAAAATGAAAGGCATCTTAAGATTAATTTAATTGAATTATTACCACATGACATATATTAAATTCCTTTCCATTTGTAACATGCATATATTTAATCTAAGTGTATCTATACATGCAACATATTTTAGCATACTTAAAAGATGAATGTATGTGTATATTTATAATTTATATTTTATTTGACTGAATTATTTAAACATATTAATTTAAAACTTTATCCAAATTCTTATACAAAATGACATAAAATGAAATTAGATGAGCATGTGCCATTGTTAAACCGGTAAGGTAATAATCAAATGACCTCTTTGGAGCTAGCTAAAGCCTCATATTCTCGAAATGTCCAGACTATATACTCATTTGCATTCAAACATATGTAAATTCTTATACATGAATATAGGAAGTAAGCTTTGATTCATAGGGCTAATTAATTCAACCACTTAGTCAATTATGAATGCATGCATTTTTAATGTAAATTGGTATTTTCATTCACTAATCACATATACATATACATGAAAAAAAATATATAGGCAAGTATGCATTGTTAAACCAGAAGAAGTGAAATCAAATGACCTCCTTAGGGCCAACTAAAGCCTAATATTCCTGGTATGTCTAGACTATATACTTGCTTCTCTTGGACACACATGGATGTATACATAAATGATGGAAAGAAAACCATGCAAAGATTGTATATTTTTATTTGATTGAATCATTTATATATATTAATTAAACTTCTACCCAAATTCTAATGTTAAAATACATAAGAATGAAATCAAATGGAGTATGCCATTTGTTAAACTAGGTGAAAATCAAATGACCTCCTTGGTGCTAGCTAAAACCTGTGTTCGGGATGTCTGACTATATACCCATTACCATTCAATATTATATAAATCAACACATAAATAGAAAGAGAACTCAACATTCATAAAAATTATGTGATTCATTCAAAACTAGTTGTTAAGCATGTGATTCATTCAAATATAAGCATATGATTCATTCAACCAAACTAGTTCTTAAGGACAATCAAATCAAATAAGATTATTTAAAGCAAAAAAGCTTCTTCATTAATTAAGTTTTGGATTTGATTTGATTTAAGAGGAGAATAAATCATCAATTGCTTGTTTTAAACCCATTCCCACATTAGTGATATTATTTAATTTAAAGAAATGTAATTAAGTTGATTTTATGGGTTACTTAAGTTGAAACTTTAATTAGATGAATTAATTATTCTTACCTATGTCACCTTAAAGTAATTAATAAAATTATTATGAGCCAACATGATATGCATGGAAAGTAAACTTGCAATGATCTTAGGAAATAAAAGGGGCCTAATGCAATTGGCTCATGATTAATAGTTAATTAGATTAAGGGACTTAATTAATTACTCTTATGGTTTTCCCACACATGTGGACTAACCATAATTTCATTAAACTCTTTCAGGTTATTAAACACCTAAAGATCTACCCCATGCTTTAATTGAGGTTGATGTGATTATGATTTCAATTTGATTAAGTGATTTAATTAATTAGTTAAATCTTTGTTAATTATATTTTAAAAAAAGGAGAAATGATCTTAGGGAAAGGGTCCCAACCTATTCCTTAGTTGACTTACTATTGAACAATGATTAATAAACTTAATTAACCAATTTTTATTCATGAGATTAATTAATCATTAATTAACTTAAAAGAGTAGTTAAGGTTTAATTAGTCAATTTTCCTAATTAAGTGAGCAATAAACCCCAAGAAAATCATGGGAGGTAGAGGTCATCCCATTAAATTAGCCAACAAAATTTGGGATTAATTGCTCAAGTAATTAAGGAGTAATTAAGCTAATTAATTTTGCAATTAAACTTTAATTAAACCTTAATTACTATTCAAAATTAGTTAAGATTATTTTTAATTAATTCTCCTTTGAAATACCTTTAAAATGAGTATTTATTTGCATTTTCTTTATTTCTCTATGACTTTTTATTATTTTTAGAAGTGATTAATTAAGCATAATTAAAACCTAATCCTGTTGGCACCATGTGGCACGTTGAAGCGGCACGCTTTCCATGTGGCACTACGTGATTTGCTACTTAAAACTTATCTGATGTAGCCTATGAGGCGGCTGCATACACGCTTTCTCGTCGATCGTCCAATCTAAGATTGAATGGCTACAATTTATCCCACAACTTAATAATATTAAATCAAATTGATTTAGTGGATCTAAACATGACTGTCCATTTCGATCATGTGAAATGTACAATGCATAATCTATTGTCACGCTGAGTGAAGGAGAATGGAGCTCATTTGACATTTACTTACTCAGCTTATCAACTCCAAAAGGATCCCACACCTTCACGACATCAATCGGAGGGATCTAATAGTCAAGATCACATAAGATGCAAGCTTTTTTTTTGGAAAGCTCCAACCCATTTTTGCCTAAGGATCTATTTTGGAAGCATACCTCGCCAGAGCTCAAGATCAGTGGCTCAAATGATTGGGGAAGCTTTATCTAGTGGAGATGAAGCCCTGTTGAGCAACAACTATATCAGTTCCTTGATGTTCACTCAGAAGGCCATGATGCAATTATTTGGAGCTCTGCTTTGATCGAAGTCCCACCTCTGGTGCTTGGAAAGCTTGGGAGATGACTCATTCTTTCTCAATGAGGCCTAAGGAAGGTGCGTGCAAAGTTAATTTGAGTTTGATGGAGAAATGGTGAAGTTAGGTTGGAAATGGGAGTGTCCTATTTCTGGATGGATGACAATGGTATTTTTTGATCGAGGAACGAGCTTGGGAATGGCTATAATAGCTCATCTTGGGTAGTTATGGGTCTGAGGAATGATTTTTGTGTGTTTGAGTGGAAACAAGGGGGTGTATACCCCCCTTCATCTTGATCGGATAGTGGGATCAGGTTTGGCTTCTAGTGGCTATCTAGCCAACTCAACGAGTCATGGGTGGCAGGGAGGAGGTGAGTTGGCTTAGCTTGGTTGGTTGAAGGTGTGGAGGTGGTTGCCAAGGAGGAATAATGGGTGTCCTATGGGTTTCAAATGCTCTAATGGGGAGGGTAAGGTGATTTCACCTCCCATGGGTCATGGCCGACCAAACCACCGATTGGGTTAGGTTGGGCAGTATCCTAGGTGCCTAGGTGGACCATTGTTAGAGTACCAACTGGACAAAGAATGGAAATGACCACTTACATGTGTGATTTCTCTCATGTGATGCCTTTAACCTAAGGGTAAAATGATCATTTGGCATTGGATTTGATTTTGATTTGAAATGAGCCAAAAGTGGCTTAGCCCAAATTTCAAGTCAAATGGAGTCAATTTGGTTAGTTTTGGCTCAATTTGACTCATTTATGTCAAATCGGGTTAGGTTAGATCAAGTTGAATAGTTGGTAAAATTGGGTTGGTTTAGTTTGGCTTAGATTTGATTTTGGTTCATTTGAATTCATTTGGGTCGAACGGGTTAAGTTAACCAATCTGACCAAATTGGCCAAATTAGCTTGGGTTTTGGAGTTGGTTTTGGTTTAGTTAACCAACTGAAGATGATTGCAGGCTTTGGTTTCAATTAATTTGGATTTGGTTTTGATTTAGGACAACTTGAACCATTGGTCAATTTGGGTTAAGTAGCTCAATTGGGTTCAATTGGGTCCAATCATGGCTTTGGACAAATTCAACAATCAATTTAGAATGAACTTGGGCCATTGATTGTAAACAATTTGGTTTTTATTTTGATTTGACCCAATTTGGTCTTTTAAGTCAATTTGGGTCAACTTGAGTCAAGAGAGTCAATTGGGTTTGGTTTTACTCAATTGACGGTCAAGTCATATTCAAATATTGATTTTGATTTGGTATGAATCATTGGTTTCAAGGGATTTGGCTTAGGTTGCAATTTGGCTAGTTTGGGTTCATATGGGTTAAGGGTTTGACTTGGTCAAATGACCAAGTTGACTTTGTTTGACCCAATTGGTGAAAATTGATCAACCTAGGGTGATCAATAATAATGATGTGAGATTTTGATGGGCTTGGTTCAATCCAATTTGGGTAGGATTAGAACTTTGCTCAAATAGGTCAAATTAGCGACTTTGGGTCAAGTGGATCAATTGGGTTTGGTTGGCTTAATTTTGGGTTGAGTTTGATTTAGTTGAGTTTATATATGGATTTGGGATTGATATATAAATTCAATTGCAATTGGATGAGTTTCAAATGGGTTTTGGTTCATTTGAGCATTTCAAGTAAAAAGGGTTAAGTTGGGTTTGACTTTGGTTGATTTTGGTTTGGCTTGATGATTGTAGATTTCATTTATATTTATGAATATAATTGAAGGTATTATTGATTCATGAAAAATCAATTTAATTTGGGTTTTTGAATGAAGGAATTTGGCTAAGTCTATATAGTTGGGTCATGTGGCTTAGGTTTGCATTTTGATTTGGCTTGATTTAGTTTTGATGATTTAAATGTATATTTCATTTAAATTTGTGATTGGAAGACTGAAGCCCTTGGAGATAGATGATTGGAAGACTGAAGCCAAGTTTCATATTATAGACTCGGATACATCTTCCAATGCTTTTCCTGGAAGACCATGGATACATGAGAACAATATAGTTTCATTCTCTCTCATTCGTGTATGAAGTTTGTGAGAGGCGGGATCATCTATTGTGTGAAAAGAGATCTCAAGCCATTTATAGTTCAGGTCAGCATATACGAGTATGCAACTTACTACCTCCCTCAAGATCATCAAGTCTATTCTCATGAACTTGGTCAAAGTTTAAAAATAAAAGAAAAGAAAAAGAAAAATAAAAAGAAAGAGAAAAAGAAGAAGAAAAGAAAAAAGAAAATGAAAAAGAAAATAAAAGGGAGTGAAAATAGACTTGGAGGATGAAGTGGAGCCTGACATTCGATTCAACCTATAGTTCGCTACTCCATTTGAACATATGGGCAGGATGACCTGACCTCCACCAAGAAGAGGAAGAGGTAGTTTAGATGCAGTCCAAGGGGTGGAAAACCTCCTTATTGGCCACCCAATAGAAGATATGTCCCAACTACTAGGAGTACACTTGCTATCCATATAAACTTAGAATTTAGTTTATAAGATGAGTCTTATATGGTTAGCACACTAACCAGCTCTTCTTAGTAGATTCCTTTGGAGGTGACACTTGAGCCAGATAGTGATGAAGACTGGGCTCCAAAGCAAAGCATAAGTGTATCAAAGTCTATATGTGAAACAGTTAGGCTTCAGTTGGGAACCTTAGCTATAGCCCCAATTTCCTCTCAAAAAGCTGAGGGTTTGTTAGAATCCCCTAAGTCATCCATAGGTGTGAAGACTCAGAGGTTCTTTGAGCATCATCCTCAAGTCATGAAGTTGATGAAGAACTAGAGCATGATTCATATAAAGATTTAATAGAATTACCTTTTGATTATTACTTGCCTTATGTTCATAATTTAACAAGGAAAGGGTTAATCCCACATACTTGGTCAAAGCACAGGTCAGACTACTTTGAAAGAATATGGATGAACAAATGTAAAAGCTCTCAACAAAGACTGAGACTATAATTCAGTACAGTGGGTCCAATTAATGATGACGATTACTACTTAGTCATCACAAATAATTTGGAATCTAATAGGTTCTTTTCAAATCACATTAACTCATATGAAGAGCTGTGCTTAGAAACTTCAGATGATCTAGATGATTTTGAAATAAAAGATGCACCACCAGAGTTCAAAGAAGAGATCTGGTCAATAATCAATTAGCTCAAGGAAATCAATTTAGGAACTGAAGAAGATCCACGCCCGACATACATTAGTTCTTAATTAAATGAAATTGAAACCAATGACTTAGTTAGGCGATTGATTTAGTTTAAGGATAGCTTTGTATGGAGTTATGAAGAGATTCTAGGGCTCTCAATGTAGTGGTCCATAAACTAGTAGAGCCTAATGCTAACCCTATCAAGCAAGCTCCTAGATGCAGCGATTAGACATAGAACAAGGTCATTTATGAAGTCAAGAAACTAATTGATGCTAGCTTCATCCGAAGAAAAATACCTACAGTTAGGCGTCATCCCAGTTAAGAAAAAGAATGGCCAAATTCACATATCTATCAATTTTATGAATTTAAATAAAGCATGTCCAAAAGATGAATTTCCACTACCAATCCCGGAGCTAATGGTGGACATTGCCTCATCTCATGCAGTCTTCTCTTTCATGGATGGCTCATCTAGATAAAATTAAATAAAGATGGCCCTTGAAGATGGAAGAAGCAGAATCTATTACTATAAGGTCATGCCTTTCAACCTTAAAAATATCGATGCTACATACCAGTGGGCAATGACTTGAATCTTCAATGAACTCATGCATCATCAAGTTGAGTGCTATGTTGATGATCTCATAGTTAAAAATAGAGAAAAGAAGACCATCTCTTTGACTTGAAAGTAGTTTTTGAATAGTTAAGACCATTTAACCTCAAAATGAATCCCCTGAAGTGTGAATTCATAGTAGCTTCAGAAAAATTCTTTTGGTTTATTACCTGACACCAATGAATCAAAATTGATTCGGAGAAGATCAAGGCGATATTAGAATTGCCACCCCCTAAAAGTTAAACTCAACTCAGATCATTACAAGGATGGTTAGCATATCTATGATGCTTTATATCCAATTTATTAAGAAGATGTCAGCTATTCTCAGTACTTGTTAAAAAAGATGCCAAGTTCAAGTAAGATGACAAGTGTGAGCATGCCTTCGAAGACATCAAGAAATACCTAATGATGTCACTGATTCTAGCAGCCCTTTTCCCGGGCAAGTCGCTCATACTTTACACTACTGTGTTAGATGACTCCTTGGTGCTTTGTTGGCCCAAGTCAATGACGAAGGAAAAGAAAAGGAACTCCACTACCTCAGCCCTCATCTAATCCTTGATGAGGCTAATTATCCGTCCATTAAGAAGTATTTTCTAGGTTTAATCTTTGCATCCCAAAAGCTACAACACTACATGATTCCTCATAAGGTGAACTTAATCTCTAGGATCAATCCATTACAATATCTCATGACACGATCGATGTTTTCTAGAAGGTTGGCTTGACGGTCGATGATCCTCTCATGGTTTGACATTACCTTCGTACCTCTCTTTATAGTGAATTGACAACTGCTAGCTAATTTTTTAGCAATACACCAACTTCTTACTAACTCTTGGCGTAGTGATGATCTCCCTGATGAATAATTCATGAACTTAGGGGATACTAGCATTCACCACTAAGAGATGTACTTTGATGGTGTAGCTTCCTCTCAAAGAGGAGAAGAACCATAAATAACTATTCCAGGAATGGCAAGGATAGAATAGTTCTCTTAACTTCGAACCACGATGTGATGAGATTCTAGAGTTATCAGTTACTCTAAGCATCCAGAACATCAACATCTTCAGGGATTCTAAGCTAATTATCAACTAAATTGCTGGGTCCTACAAGGTTATAAAGCCTAAGCTCCATCACTACAATAAGTACACCATAGAGTTGTTGGCCCAAATCCTAGAGGTTGCTAGTTATAAGATTTCTTAGGGAGAGAATGTTTTAGCATATGCCAAGGAGTTGGCATGTCCGGAAGATGAGTCCATATCAATAAAGGTCCAAAATAGACAAGTGTTATTCCTTATTGATATTGAACTCATCAAAAATATACTTTCTTGATGGGGAGGTTGCCATTGCCAAGAAGGATGAGGAGTTAGATTTGATGCAATCATTCATGAATTAACTAAATAAAGGCAAACTACCTCAAGAGAAGTTTCAAGCCCATCAGATAAAGTAGATAGCACTTTCCTATGCTCTTATTGATGGTGTCTTATTTTGGCAGTCTTTCGATCATACATGGTTGCATTATTTAGCTAAGCATGAAGCCCATAAGATCGTGACTGAGGTACACTTAGGATTATGTGGAGCCAACCAATCCAGTTCAAAAATGAAAGCCAAGATTAAGAGACTAGGATATTACTAGTCATCGATGATCAAAGATTGCATGGATACTGCTAGGCAATGCCACCAATGTCAAATAAATGATGTGGTCCTACACCGACCATCCAACATTCTATAACCTACATTGACCTCATGGCCATTCGAGTGTTGTGGTACCGACATAGTGGGTCTGATTGATCCTCCTACTTCCAAGGGTCATTTGTTCATCTTAGTTGCTACTAACTACTTTTCCAAATGGATGAAAATGATTCCACTTAGAGAGGTCATAACTCAGCATGTGCTCCAGTTTTTTAGGAACCATATATAAGTTTGGAGTGCTTTGATGAATTATATCGATAATAACGTTCAAGAGCACCGAGATCAACAACTTTGCCGGAGACATAGCATAGGTTGAAGATATTCTACCAACTACCCGAGGGAAAACCGCTTAGCAGAAGCCTTCAATAAAACTCTCATCCAAATACTAAAAAAGACACTCGATAATAATAAGCGACAATGCCATGAGCAATTAGTTCAAGCCTTGTGGGCTTACCGCACCACATATAGAACTCCAAATCAGTCTACTACTTTCTCCTAAATGTATGGGTCCAAAGTCATTCTACCATTAGAAGTCCAACTCCTATCACTAAGGATAGCTATGGGTAGCAAGATCACAATAAAGCAGAACACCAAGTTATGGTTAGAAGATCTCGAAGGTTTGGAGAAGAGAAGCCTGTGGGCACGCTAAAACCTTGAGTTGTACAAAGATAAAATGATTCAATCTCACAACAAGTTGGTTCATTTTAGAGCTTTTCAAGTAAGAGAGCTTATTTTAGTTTTAAGGAGACTAATTGTTGCCCGTAAGATGGGAGGCAAGTTTGAACCCACTTTGGATGACCCTTTTGCCATAGAGAAGGCATACCAAGAAAGATCTTATCAACTTAATAATCATGAGGGAGAGCTCCCAATGCTTCCAACCATTGGGCTCTACTTAAAGAAATATTATAAATCATGTTTGAAAATAATTATCATCAATGAAAATACCATTTCAAATTCACTCTCTTCCATATTGAAAGTATTCTTATTTTTGAATCCACCATGATGTGTTTAGGGTAGGTGTAAGGAACCAGAGAGGCATCCTATCCCTCATCGACACAAAAAAATACAAACTACACAAAAACATATAAAACAAACACATATCTTTTCTGTAGGGCTACTGTGAGTTGAGGTAACGCCCAAGTGGCACTCACTCAGTAGCTGCTCTAGGTCGGGCTGACATACTACCCTATTAGTGTGTCACCCTAGTGGTCTTCTTACTTTGGAGGATGTAAGTCTACTACATTTTCCTTCTTTATTTGTCCATTGCACATCGACGAGTGGCTTATTAGTTTGGTAGGCCTTACTTCATGGACGGTAAGCTACCTCATGTTGGATTTATTTAAGAAGATGTGAGTCTACTATGCTTTCTTCTTGGATTAGCCTTCGTGCACTGACTGGGTCAAGTATATTTGAGGTTTAGGATAAGTCCTCTAGCGGCTCCTTCCCTCATGACTACTTCAAGTCCAGTCCTTCCTCAGGGCTCCATGCTTATTAGTCGTACTAGGTCAGATAGTATTTATCCCACCGATGATAGACTATCTCGATGATGAGTTTCACTTGGAAAGTTGTAAGCCTACACGCTTTCTTTCTAGATTGATTGTTGGACATCGGCGACGCGTTGTTGGTTGGTTCTCACTATGCTGATAGATACACCACTCATGTTGACTGATACACCTTAGGTTGGTTGGTTCTTGCACCTTAGGATACACCACTCATGGCAGATGTAAGTCTGCTATGCTTTCTCCTTAAGTTGGCCATCGTACACTTATAAGCTTTCTTTTCTAGGGCTTAAGATAATGCCCCTAGCAGCACCTCCTCTGTGGGCACTATTTTGGATCACATCCTTCGCATTCCCATTTAGACACTACCTGGGTTACTATCGGATTGGACAGTTCCCCTTTCATAGTAACCACATATGTGGTTGGAGAATCCATCCTATGGATGTGTAGATTCTCCCATGGTCCAGTAAATCTGAGATAGGTCAAGGCCAACATAGCTCCTTCTCAGTGTGGTCTCTCGCACACCAATAGGGTCCATGCAAATATATAAACAAAATATATATTCACTTATGGATTAGGAGGACACCACTAGCAGTACTTTTTCACAAGAAGACATCCTATGTTTAGGGTAGTGTCAATAAATCTCCCTATAGGAATCGCCTGACTACTCTTGAGTAGATATAAGTCTACAATGACATTCACTCTGTAGTCGCCCCTAAGTCAGGTTTGATTTGTTGTGCTACCAATAGGTCACCCCAGTGGTTTTCCCTCTTTTAGAAGATGTAAGTCTGCTATGCCTTCTTTCTAGCACAATCATTGCACACCGAAAGGCAACCCCTTAGGTTGGCTAGCTCTACCCCATAGCCAATATATTATCCCTTTGGATTTGTAAATTTGAGGTAGGATAAGTCTGCTATAGCCCCTTCTCAGTGGGTCCATCACATACTGACATGGTCCATAAATTAAATCTTTTAAATTTGACTGAGAACACATCCCATCGGGTATGCCCTCAATTCAAAATCAAACTTAACCAAACAAACCATATCAAATCACATAAAATTAAGATAAAATTCTTCCAGACTACTTTGAGTTGACAAAAGTCCCCAACGACATTCACTTAGTAGTCGCTCTAGGTCAGGTTTGCTTTTTTGTGCATCTAACAGGTCACCCTAACAGTTGTTCCTCACTTTGGAAGATGTAAGTCTGCTACGCCTTCTTCCAAGCACAGTCGTTGCACAATGAAAGGCAACCCCTTAGGTTGGCTAGCTCTACCCCGCAGTCGGTAGACTATGCATTTGGATTTTTAAACTTGAGGTAGGTCAAAGATGATATAGCTTTTTCTCAGTGGGTCCATTGCACACCAACGGGGTCCGTACATTAATTCAGATTAAATTAAACCCAATCTTATTTCCTCGGTGGAGTTAAATCACCCTTCTCCCTAGTGGAGCCTAAATCATATATAAACAAGTCAAGCAAACAAATCAAATTCAAAACCAACCTCTCCAGTGAAGCCAAATTAAACCAACTCCCTCAAAAGAGTCTAAATCAAAGAAATCTAACCAAAATCTTATTCCCAGTGGATACAACCCCAAATAAATTTATGAAATCAAACTGAAATCCCAATCCCCAATGGATAGCTCGAACCCTTCCTAGTGGAAGGTTCATATACCCGATCCCTGAACTCGATATCTATTAGATATGTCTCCACATCAATTAAAACAAAACAAATTAAAGTTGATTCGATCTTAATCCCTGGTGGATTATAGATTCCTTTCCCCAATGGATCTTCTTTCCACAAGTCATATAATCAAATCAAATTGAAACATTATCCCCAACAAATTATTTTCTTCTATGCCCTTGACATAGATCCCTCACATGTCATGTCCATGCATGATCCCCAGTGGATCTCCCTCCATGTCCTTAACATGGAATTCTCACCAAATCTTATTTCTTCTCTTATGCACACCTTTAATAATTTAACCAAAAGCCTAACAATGTATTCATTCAAATTACATCATCTCAACATTGTAATCAACATTTTATGATTTGTGAGTGCAAGCTCAAACTAACTATACAATAGCATGCTAAACATATTATAGTGTAAATTAACACACTATATTATATTATAATATATGATGTTATATTATAATTTGTTGTAATATAATATATTTTCTAACATTACACCTCATTAGAATAACTTGAAAAAAACAAATAACAAAATTTTCTCAAAATATGAATAATGTTCATTTTGGATGTAAAATTATTATTTTTCTATTAGAAATGGTACAAAATAGCATATTTTTTGTGTTGCTTTTTGGTGCGTGCCATGAATTTGGCCAAATTCTTCCATCTCAACCTTCAAGTTAACATTTTTGTGAGTTTTGACCGAATGTATTATAACAAAAGTAAAACATACTAAAATGTACAATAGCATTTAGTAACAAACCACAACATTCATATATATGTTAAATTATATTGTTATGTACATTATATTTTAATATGTTTTCATATAATATATTATCTTACATTACACCTTAAATGAACCACTTTAAGCAAAAAATTTATAAAATTTGGTTGAGAAATGAACATTTATTTTGAATGCAAAATTCCATTCTTTTCATTAAATGACACACCATAGCACACCCCAATTACGTCCCCTAAAGCTTACATTAAATTGGGCCAAATCCCATCATCTCAGCCTATAAATCAATATTTTTATGAATTATACCAGTACAAACTCTACTACATCATACTATAAGAAACTAAAATATGCTAACAAATAAGTAATAATACATAATAATATGCTATAATGCATGATGCTACACTATGTTATGGCATCCTATATTATATTACACTATAACATATTATATTATATTATATTGCATATCACATCACAAGGGATTGTTTAAGATAAAAAAATCATAAAATTAGTCTAAATAATAAAAAACTATATATTTTAGGTGTATCAGTTACATATTTTAAAATGAAATAATATATTATGATGCCAAGCTCTACCTATTATGAATTTGGCCAAATTCCACAATTTTAAAGTCTAAATAAACATTTTTATAAACAATGCTAGTGTAGGCTTTACATGATTGTAAAATACTAAAAGAATTTAAAATTCAAAATATATATATATTGATATATGATGTTATACTATGCTACAACATATAATAGATATTTTGAACATAAAATTTTACTTTTTATACTACAAGTGGCGTAGCACACCTTTGGTACAACAACCTAATTCCAACTTCAAATTTAACAAATTTCATCATCTGATTTATTAAATCAATATATTTATGATTTATATTAATATAGACTATAGGGCACAATACCATAATATACTAAAATATTTCAAAACATCTTTTAATATCCAAAAACACATCATTACATGCTCAAATATATGATGCTAAATTATACTAGAATATTTGGTATTATAATATGATTTAGGGTTAGGGTTTAAGGTATTCAAATCTCTAATAGTCAAAGGAAAATCTCTTGAAGACATTTTCATTAGCTACCATAACTATGTTAGGATTAGGTCACTCTTTAGATCTACTCCTAATGGCATCTTTATTAAAGGTTTATGGTTTAGTGTTTAGGGTTAGTTTAGGGTTTAAGGTATAGGGTTAGTTTAGTTTTTGGGGTTTAGGGTTTTAGGGTTTAGGGTTTAGGGTGTAGGGTTGTAGGTTTTAGTGTTTAGGTTTATGGTTTTAGGATTTAGGGTTTAGGGTTTAGGGTTTTAGAGTTTAGGGTTTAGGGTTTAGGGTTTAGGGTTTACAGTTTAAGGTTTACTATTTAGTGTTTAGGGTTTTTACGGTGTAGGGTTTAGGGTTTGGGGTTTAGGTTTTAGGTTTAGGGTTTAAGTTCTAGTTTAGGGTTTAGGGTTTAGGATTTAAGGTATTTTTTAAAATAGAGAACAATTTCATATTCAACATTTTTTCTTTTCAATTTTATCAACCAAGTAGCATCCCAAGTATTCTAAGATATAAGTGACAATAAATAAAAAATGAGTTAAAGTAAATCAAAAACCCTAGATAAGTAGAACTTTCTCTACTATAAAGACACAATTCCGTAAGCAATAGATTGGATCAATCGTTCTTCAATTTTTCAAGTAGCAGGATCCACCATCATATCCCTGATCTCTCCGTCTACCACCACTAATAGCTGTAACCTCCATCATTCCACCTACCTCCATAATCACCATTACTCTGACCACCACCTCCAGATCCCCCACCACCACTACAACAAATGTCGCCTTGCCTTAGTCCACTAGATCAAGATTGAACTGGTTGATAGTGATGTTCACGGTGGCCCATTCTTAGGGTTTAGGGTTAGTTTAGAGTTTAGGGTTTATGGTTTAGTGTTAGTTTATGGTTTATGGTTTAGGGTTTAGGGTTTGGGGTTTAGGGGTTAGGGTTGTAGGTTTTAAGGTTTAGAGTTTAGGGTTTAGTGTTTAGGGTTTATAATTTTAGGGTTTAGGGTTTAAGGTTTAGGGTTTAGGGTTTTAGGGTTTAGGGTTTAGGGTTTAGGGTTGTAGGTTTAGGGTTTAACATTTAGGGTTTAGGGTTCAGGGTTTAGGGTTAGTTTTAGGGTTAGGGTTTATTTTTTCTAATTTTTATTTTTATTTTTTATTTTAAATTAAGTAAACTCAAAGGTCTTGGTTTATTTAGTTTAATTATAATTTATTTGAGTTTATTTTATTTTTTATTTTTATTTAGCTTAGTTTATTTATTTTAGGTTTATTTATTTTAGTTTTAGTTTTTTATTTTAGTTTATTTTTAGGTTTAGGTTTATTTTTTAGTTGAGTTCTATTTTTATTTTTATTGTTAGGTTTAGGTTTTATTTATTATTTTTAGGTTTAGGTTTAGGTTTTTATTTATTTCTTTAAGTTTAGGTTTTAGGTTTTTATTTTAGATTTTTTTTAGGTTTTATTTTTTTAGATTAGGTTTAGGTTTATTTTTAGTTTATTTTAGTTTATTTAGTTTAGGTTTGGGTCTAGGTTTAGTTTATTTTAGGTCTAGGCTTAGGTTTTATTTATTTTATTTTAGTTTATTTTAGTTTAAGTTTAGGTTTATTTTATTTTATTTTAGTTTTTTAAGTTTAGGTTTAGGTTTTATTTTTTTTTATGTTTAAGTTTTATTTTTTAGATTTAATTTTTATTTAATTTTTTAGTTTTATTTTATTTTTTATTTTAGGTTTAGTTTTATTTTATTTAGGTTATTATTTTTAGTTTAGTTTAGGTTTTATTTATTTTATTTTAGTTTAGTTTTTATTTTTTATTTTATTTTCTTTTTTAGGTTTAGGTTTAGGTTTTTGTTTTATTATATATTTTTATTTTATTTTGGGTTAGGTTTTTTATTTTTTATTTTTCTAGGTTGTATTTACTTTAGGTTTAGGTTTTTAGCATTTTAGGGTTTAGGGTTATTTCAAGATTTAGGTTTTTGGGTTTAGGCTTTAGGTTTTAGGTTTAGGGTTTATGGTTTAGTTTAGGGTGTAGGGTTTACGGTTTTTTTTATAACAGAGAACAAATTTAGATTCAACATTTATTCTTTTCAATTTCATCAACCAAGTAGCACCCAAAATTTCCTAAGACATATGCGACGACATAGATAAAAAATGAGCACCTATAGGGTTGTAGGTTTAGGGTTTAATTTTTTATCAAATTAAGTAAACCGATAGGTTTTGATTTATTTAGTTAATTTTTTATTTTTTTAGTTTACTATATTTATTTTAGGTTTATTTATTTTAGTTTATTTTTTAGGTTTAGGTTTATTTTTTAGTTGAGTTTTATATTTATTTTATTTTTTAGGTTTGCATTTTATTTTTTATTTTTAGGTTTAGGTTTTTTATTTTTTTATTTTTTTTTAGGTTTTAGGTTTTATTTTATATTTATCTTAGGTTTTGGGTTTTAGGTTTTAGGTTTTTATTTTATATTTATCTTAGGTTTTAGGTTTTAGGTTTTAGGTTTTAGGTTTAGGTTTTATTTTTTAGTTTAGGTTTAGGTTTATTTTAGTTTATTTTATTTTATTTAGTTTATGTTTTAGATTTAGTTTTACCTTATTTTAGGTTTAGGTTTAGGTTTTATTTGTGTTAGTTTAGTTTATTTTAGTGTAGGTTTAGGTTTATTTTATTTTTATTATAGGTTTAGGTTTTTTCTTAGTTATGGGTTTTAGGTTTGATTTTTTATTTATTTTTAGTTTTTATTTTTGAGGTTTTTTTAGGTTTAGGTTTCTATTTTATTTTATTTTAGGTTTATTTTATTATTATTTTAAGTTTAGTTTTATTTTTAATTAGGTTTTTTATACTTAGGTTTATTTTATTTTTTTTAGTTTAGTTTAGGTTTTTATTTAATTTATTTAGTTTATTTAATTTTATTATTTATTTTTTTAAAGTTTAGGTTTAGGTTTTTATTTTATTTTATTTTATTTAAGTTTAAGTTTATTTATTTATTTTATTATTAGGTTTTATTTAGTTTAGGTTTAGGTTTTTTAGTTTTTTAGGGTTTAGGGTTTAGAGTTTAGAGTTTAGAGTTTAGGGTTAGTTTTTGGTTTAGTTTTAGGGTTTAGTGTTTAGGGTTAGGTTTAGTTTAGGTTTTGTTTTCTTTGGTTTGTTTTAGTGTAGAATTAGGTTTAGGTTTAGTTTTAGGTTTAGGTTTAGTGTTTAGACTTTAGGTTTCATTTTGAGATCCAGAAATAGAGTTTATAGTTTAAGTTTAAGGTTTAAGGTTTAGGGTTTAGGTTTAGGTTTAGGGTTAGGTTTAGTTTAGGTTTTAGGTTTAGTATTTATTTGTTTAAATTTAGGGTTTAGTTTAGGAATTTAGGTTTATTAATGTTAATTTAAGTTTAGGTTTAGGTTTAGATGGGTGGTCATTAGGTTAGGTTTTAGTTTAGGTTAGTTTAGTGTTTAGGGTTTTTAGGAGGGTTTAGGGTTTAGGGTTTAGGGTTTAGGATTTAGGGTTTTGGGTTTAGGGTTTATGGTTTATGAGGGTTTTTTTATTAAGTAAATGGGTAGGTTTAGGTTTATTTAGTTTATTTAGTTTATTTTTTATTTATTTTAGTTTATTTGATTTTTTATTTTATTTAGATATATTTTTATTTTTATTTAATTTAGTTTTATTATTTTAGTTTAGGTTTTTTATATTAATTTATTTTTGTGTTTTAGGTTTATGTTTATGCTTATTATTTAGTTTAGTTTAACTTTTATTTTATTTTTTAGGTTTAGTTTTTTATTTTTATTTTTAGGTTTAGGTTTAGGTTTCTATTTTGTTTTTTTAGGTTTAGGTTTTAGGTTTATTTTTAGGTTTTATTTTTTTAGAATAGATTTAGGTTTATTTTTAGTTTATTTTATTTTATTTAGGTTATTTTAGGTTAGGTTTAGGTTGTATTTAATTTAGTTTAGTTTATTTTAGTTTAGGTTTAGGTTTATTTTAATATGTCAATTTTATTTTTATTTTATGTTTAGGGTTTAGGTTTTATTTTTTATTTATTTTTAAATTTTATTTTTATGTTTAGGTTTTTATTTAGTTTTCATTTTATTTTAGGTTTATTTTATTTTTATTTTACATTTAGTTTTTATCATATTTAGGTTTTCTATTCATAGTTTTATTTAATTTTTTGGTTTAGTTTAAGTTTTTATTTCTTTTATTTTAATTAATTTTTATTTTTTCTCTTATTTTTCTTTTAAGTTTAGGTTTATGTTTTAATTTATGTTTTATTTTATTTATTTATTTTTTAGGTTTAAGTTTATTTAATTTATTAGGTTTTATTTAGTTTAGGTTTAGGTTTTATGGTTTAGGTTTAGGTTGAGCTTTGGGGTTTAGGGTTTAGGGTTTAGGGTTATAGGTTTTAGGGTGTAGGGTTTAGGGTTTAGGGTTTATGGTTTAGAGTTTTGGGTTTTAGGGTATAGGGTTTAAGGTTTAGGGTTTAGGGGAAAGGTTTTAGGTCTAAGATTCAGGTTTTAGTTTAAGGTTTAGGGTTTTTTTTAAATAGAGAACAAATTCATATTCAACATTTCTTCTTTTCAATTTCATCAACCAAGTAACACACCAAGTTTTCTAAGGCATAGCGATGGCGTACTAAAATGAGCATGCATAGAGCAAATTAAAACCCTAGATAACTAGAATCATCTCTACTTATGAAGACATAGTTCCATAAGTAGTAGATCGGTCATTCTTTAGTTTCTCGAGTTCCCATCAGAACCATCCCGCCTCTCTAGTAGTGTGATCCACCACCATGGCTGTAACCTCCATCGCTCCTCTGGCCTCCATAACCACCATTGCTCCATATCCACCAGTACCTGCAGATCTCCCACCACCACTGTGATAGCCAACGCCTCTGCCTTCACCTCCACCAGATCTAGGCGAGCACGGTTGTGATGTTCCACGCCATCAGGTTTTGCCCATTCTTAGGGTTTTATGGTTTAGATTTATTTTTTAGTTTATTAGGTTTAGGTTTAGGGTTTGGTGTTTAGGTTTAAGATTTATGATTTTAGGTTTAGGTTTAGGTTAGGGTTTAGGGTTTAGAGTTTTAGGGTTTTAGGGTTTAGGGTTTAGTTTTTAGGGTTTAGGGTTTAGGGTTTAGGGTTAGGGTTAAGTTTAGGGTTTAGGTTTTGAGGTTGAGGTTTAAGTTTAAAGGTTAGGGTTGGTTTTTAGTTTAGGGTTTAGGTTTAAACTTAAAGTTTAAGGTTTATTTAGGAGTTTGAGTTTAAGTTATTAGGTTTAGAGTTTAGTTTAGTTGGAGTTAGGGTTTAGGTTTAGTTGTTTATAGGGTTGAAGTTAGGTTGAGTTAGATTTAGGGTTTAGGTTGTTTAAGGTTTAGGTTTAAGTTTAGAATTAGAATTAGGGTTTTTTTTTTAACAAATAGTAGGTTTAAGTTTATTTAGTTTATTTTTATTTTAGTTTATTTTAGTTTTTATTTTTTATTTTTAGTTAGTTTAGTTTATTTATTTTAGGTTTATTTATTTTAGTTTAGGTTTTTTATTTTAGTTTATTTTTTAGGTTTATGTTTATTTTTTTGTTTAGGTTTATTTATTTTATTTTTTATGTTTAGGTTTTATTTTTTATTTTTCGGTTTAGGTTTAGGTTTTTATTTTATTTTTCTAAGTATACGTTTCAGGTTTTTTTTAGATTTAATTTTAGGTTTTATTTTTTAGTTTAGGTTTAGGTTTATTTTCAGTTTATTTTATTTTATTTAGTTTAGGGTTTAGGTTTAGTTTATTTTAGGTTTAGGTTTATGTTTTATTTATTTTAGGTTAATTTATTTTAGTTTAGGTTTAGGTTTATTTTATTTTGTTTACTTTTGGTTTAGGTTTTTTTTTTAGTTTACGGTTTAGGTTTTATTTTCTATTTATTTTGAGGTTTATTTTTTTAGGTTTCAGTTTTTATTTAGTTTTTATTTTATTTTATTTATAGGTTTATTTAATTTTATTGTACAATTAGTTTTTATTATATTTAGTTTTTTTATGTTTTTTTATTTTTTAGTTTAGTTTAGGTTTTTATTTATTTTATTTTAGTTTAGTTTTTATTATTTATTTTATTTTATTTTTACGTTTAGGTTTAGGTTTAGGTTTAGGTTTAGGTCTTGGTTTTAGTTTAGGTTTTTATTTTATTTTATTTATTATAGTTTAGCTACTCTTATCTTATCTTTAGGTCTTTTACTTGTTTAGGTCTTTAGCCTTTTTAGTTTTTTAGGACTTAGGCTCCTAGTTCTTCTTATGTGTGGCCTTAGGTTTAAGCGATTTTGGGCTCAGCTTGGGCTCTGTGCTCAGTGGTCTTAGTTTTAGGCCTAAGGCTTGCAGGCCTAGGGTTCAAGATTTAGTGTTAGGGTTTTAATAATTTTTAATTTTTTTAATTTTATTTATTTTTCTAAATTAAGTAAAATGGTAGGTTTAGGTTTATTTAGTTTATTTTTTATTTATTTTAGTTTATTTTCTTTCTTATTTGTATTATTATTTAGTTTAGTTTATTTATTTTAATTTTATTTTATAGGTTTAGGTTTAGGTTTGGGTTTAGGTTTAGGTTTTAGTTTTTAGTTTTATTTTATTTTAGTTTTGTTTAGGTTTTTTTTTTATTTTATTTAGTAGGTTTAGGTAGTTTAAGAATTAGTTTGGGTTAGTTTAGATTAGTTGGGGTTTAGGGTTTAGGATTTTGGGTTTAGGGTTTAAGGGTTTTTTTAAATCAAACTAGTAGTTTAGGTTTTTATTTAACTTATTTAGTTTATTTTTCATTTATTTTAGTTTATTTTATTTTTTTAGTTAGGTTTATTATTTATTTTTATTTAGTTTAGTTTATTTAGTTTAATTTAGGTTTTTTATTTAAGTTTATTATTTAGGTTTAGGTTTATGTTTATGTTTATTTTTTAGTTTAGTTTTTTTTTATTTCTTATGTTTAGGGTTTTATTTCATTATTTTAGGTTTAGGTTTTATGTGTTTCTTTTAGGTTTATTTTTAGGTTTTATTTTTCAATTTAAGTTTAAGTTTATTTTTAGTTTATTTTATTTTATTTAGTTTAGGGTTTTGGTTTAGTTTATTTTAGGTTTAGGTTTATGTTTTATTTATTTTTTATTTTATTTTAGTTTAGGTTTAGGTTCATTTAATTTTACTTATTTTAGGTTTAGGTTTTTTCTTAGTTTACTGTTTAGGTTTTATTTTTTTATTTATTTTTAGGTTTATTTTTTAGGTTTACATTTTTATTTAGTATTTATTTTATTTTATTTTAGGTTTATTTTATTTTATTTTATGTTTAGATTATATTTATTTAGGTTTATTTTTTAGGTTTATTTTATTTTTAATTTAGTTTAAGTTTTATTTATTTTATTTTAGTTTAGCTTTTATTACTTATATTATTTTATTTTTTACAAGTTTAAGTTTAGATTTAGGTTTAGGTTTAGGTTTAGTTTAGAATTTTATTTTATTTTATTTTTTATTTCAATTAGTTTTAAGTTTATTTATTTATTTAAATTTTAGGTTGTTAGGTTTAAGTTTTAGTTTTTGGTTTAGGATTTAGGGTTATTGTTTAGGGTTTAGGGTAAGTTTAGGGTTTAGGGTTTAGTTTAGGTTTAGAGTTTATGGTTTAGGGTTTTAGGGTTTAAGGTTATTTAGGGTTTAGGGTTTAAGGTTGGAGGGTAGGTGAGGTTTAGGGAGGGTTTTAGGGTTTTTTAATTTTTTAAATTTTTAGGTTTATTTAGTTTATTTAGGTTTATTTTATTTTATTTTAGTTTATTTTATTTTATTTTATTTATTATTATTTAGTTTAGTTTATTTATTTTAGGTTTTTTTTATTTTAGGTTTTTTATTATAATTTATTTTAGTTTAGTTTAGGTTTATTTTATTTAGTTTATTTTATTTCGTTTTTTTAGGTTTATGTTTTATTTTGTTTTAGGTTTAGCTTTAGGTTTTTATTTTCTTTGGTTTAGGTTTATGTTTTAATTTAAGTTTACTTTTAGGATTTTAGTTTAGTTTACATTTTTAGTTTATTTATTTTATTTAGGCTTTAGGTTTAGGTTTTATTTTAGGTTTTATTTATTTTAGTTTAGTTTAGTTTAGTTTAGGTTTAGGTTTATTTTATTTTTATTTTAAGTTTAAATTTTTTTTAGTTTAGGGTTTAGGCTTTATTTTTTTTTTTTATTATTATATTTTTGGGTTTAAATTTTTATTTAGTTTTATTTTATTTTATTTCAGGTTTATTTTATTTTTATTTTAGGTTTAGTTTTTATTTTATTTAGGTTTTTTATTATTTTAGTTTAGTTTATGGTTTTATTTATGTTATTTTAATTTTAAGTTTATTTTTTATTTTATTTTCTTCTTAGGTTTAGGTTTAGATTTATGTTTTAGTTTAGGTTTTTATTTAATTTAATTTTTTATGTTATTTTGGTTTAGGTTTTTTTATTTATTTTACTTTTATGTTTTATTTAGTTTAGGTTTAGGATTTTAGCTTATAGGGTTTAGGGTTTAGGGTTAGTTGATGGTTTAGGGTTTGGGGATTAGGGTTTGGGGTTTAACATTTAGGGTTTAAGGTTTAGGGTTTTTAGGGTTTAGGATTTAGGGTTTAGGGTTTACTTTTAGTCTAGTGTTGGTTATAGTTTAATGTTTTTTTTTTTTTTAAAGGAGAAAATTTAGATTCAATATTTGTTCTTATCGATTTCATCAACTAAGTAACACACCAACTATTCCAAAACAAGTTTATTTAAGTTTTGTTTTGGGTTTTTTTTGGGTTTAAGGTTTTTTTTACTAAAAAAATTAAGTAAACCTGTAAGTTTAGGTTTTTTAATTTAGTTAGTTTATTTTTTATTTATTTTAGTTTATTTTATTATTTTTTTATTTAGGTTTTTTTATTTTTATTTAGTTTAGTTTATTTATTTTATATTTATTTATTTAATTTGTGTTTTTATTATAATTTATCTTTTAGGTTTAGGTTTAAGTTTAGGTTTATTTTTTAGTTGAGTTTTATTTTTATTTTAAATTTTAGGTTTAGGTCTTTAGGTCTTTAGTGTTTAGGGTTTAGGGTTTAGAGTTTAGGGTTTAAGGTTAGTTTTGGGTTTCGGGTTTAGGGTTTATAGTTTTTTAGGGTTTAGGGTTTAAGGTTTTATGGGGTTTAGGGTTTAAGGTTTAGGGTTTAGGATTTACAATTTAGGGTTTAGGGTTTATGGTTTAGGGTTTTTTTTAATTAAGTAAATTAGGTTTAGGTTTTATTTTAGTTTATTTAGTTTTACCAATTTATTTTATTTATATTTCCTTTTATTTTTATTTAGGTTTAATTTTTATTTTGATTTTGTTTACTTTATTTATTTTAGGTTTATTTATTTTAGTTTAGTTTTTTTATTTTTTTTAGTTTTTAGGTTTAGGTTTAGGTTTATGCTTATTTTTTTAGTTAAGTTTTATTTATATTTTATTTTTTAGGTTTAGGTTCTAAATTTTTTTTAGGTTTAGGTTTTATATTTATATTTTTATGTTTAGGTTTAGGTTTTTATTATTTTAGGCTTAAGTTTTAGGTTTTTATTTTAGGTTTGTTTTTAGGTTTTATTTTTTAGTTTACGTTTAGGTTTTTCTTTAGTTTATTTTTTTTATTTAGTTTAGTTTTAGGTTTTGGTTTAGTTTATTTTAGGTTTAGGTTTAAGTTGTATTTATTTTAGTTTAGGTTTAGGATTATTTTATTTTGTTTATTTTATTTTATTTTATTTGGGATTTAGGATTTATTTTTTATTTTTTATTAGGTTTTATATTTAGGTTTATTTTTTAGGTTTAAGTTTTTATTTAGTTTATATTTTATTTTATGTTTAGGTTTTATTTTTTTATTTTAGTTTATTTAGTTTATTTTTTTTAGGTTTAATTTATTTTTTAGTTTAATTTAGGTTTTTATTTATTTTATTTTAATTTATATTTGATTTTTATTTTATTTTATTTTTAGGTTTAAGTTTAGGTTTTAGTTAAAATTTTATTTTATATTATTTATTAGGTTTTATTTAGTTTAGGTTTAAGTTTTTAGGTTTTTTGGGCTTACGATTTAGGGTTTAGGGTTTTGGGTTTAGTGTTTAGGGTTTAGGGTTTAGGGTTTAGGTTTAGGGTTTTAGGGTTTAGTGTTTATGGTTTTAGGATTTAGGTTTTAGGGTTTAGGGTTTTTAGGGTTTAGGATTTAGGGTTAAGTGTTTAGGTTTTAGGTCTAGGGATCAGGTTTTTGTTTAGAGTTTAGGTTTTTTGGTTTATTTTAACACATAATAAATTTAAATTTAACATTTCTTCTTTCCAATTTTGTCAACCAATTAACACACCAAGTTTTCTAAGACACAAGCGATGACATAGATAAAAAAATGAGCAAGCATAGAGAAAATCAAAAACCTTAGATAGCTAGAACCATCTCTACTATAAAGACATAGTTCATGGTTAGATCGGAGGTTTCTTCGCCTTTCCCATCATAACCCCCGCTTCTAGTAGCATGATTCACCATCATCTCAGATCTTTCCTCTGCACTACCATCAGAACTCCATCACTCCTCGCCTCCATAACCACCATTACGACCACCTCCATATCCACTCACCTGATCCCCACCATTGGATAAGCACTCCGCCTTCCTCCACCACCAGATCTAGACTAAGCCTGGTTGACGATGATGTTCTTGCCGCCAAGGTTCTGCCCATTCTAAGGGTTTAGGTTTATTAGGTTATATGGTTTAGGTTTATTTTTTAATTTATTTTAGTTTAGTTATTTAGTTTAGGTTTATTAAGGCAGGTTTAATTTTAGTGTTTATTGGGGTTTGCGTTTATTTAGTATTTGGTTTTTTATTTGGGTTTGGGTTAGTTTATATTTTGTAGTTTTTTATTTTTTATTTAGTTTAGGTTTATTTTTTAGTTTAGGTTTGTTTTATTTATTTATTTTAGGTTTGGGTTTGGTTTTTAGTTTATTTTAGTTTTGGGTTTATGGTTTAGGTTATTTGGGTTAGTTTTATTTTATATTTTAGGGTTTAACATTTGTGGTTTTTAGGTTTTTATTTTAGGTTTATTTATTTAGTTTTAGGGTTTGGGGTTTTAGGGCTTAGTATGAGATTATTTAGGTTTGGGTTTTTTTTAGTTAGTTTAGTTTAGGTTGGGTTTAGTTTATGATTTTTTTATTTTTATGGTTTAGGTTTTTTTTTTAAAATTTTAGGTTTAGTTTAGTTTATTTAGTTCATTTTTTTATTATTTAAGTTTATATTTTTATTATTTTATTTAAGTTTATTTAATTTTATTTTAGTTTAGTTTTATTTATTGTTTATTTTTTTTAGTTTAGTTTTTTTATTTTATTTTAGGTTTACATTTAGGTTTATGTTTATTTTAGTTTAGTTTTATTTTATTTTATTTTTATGTTTAGGTTTTATTTGTTATTTTTAGCTTTAGGTTTAGGTTTTTTATTTTATTTTTTTAGGTTTTAGGTTTTTATAATTTATTTTAGGTTTAGTTTATTTGTATTTTATTTATTAATTTAGATTTTAGGTTTAATTTATTTTTTAGGTTTAGGTTTTATTTAGTTTAGTTTAGTTTATTTTAGTTTATTTTAGTTTATTTTATTGTTTATTTTTAGGTTTTTTTAGTTTAGATTTTATTTTATGTTTTAGGTTTATTTTAGGTTTAGGTTTTTATTTTATTTTATTTTATTTTATTTATTTTATTTTATTTAGTTTTATTTTATTTTAGGTTTTATTTTAGTTATTTTATTTTTTTTTTAGTTTTTTTATTTTATTTATTTTATTTTAGTTTATTTTATTTTTATTTTTATTTATTTTTTTTACATTTAAGTTTAGTTTATTTAGTTTATGTATTGGTTTAGTTTTTTTTATTATTTATATATTTATGTTTAGGTTTTTATTTATTTTTATTATTAGGTTTTATTTAGTTTAGATTTTTAGTTAAGTTTATGGAGGTTTATAGGGTGGGTGGGGTTTAGGGTTTAGTGGAGGATTTAGGGTTTAGAGGGTTTAGGGTTTTATTTTAGGATCATTTAGGGTTTAGGGTTAGGGTTTGTGGTTTTAGGTTTAGGATAGGTTTAGGGTTTTTAGATTTAGGGTATTTTTGGAGGGTTAGTGGTAGGGTTTTTTTATTGGTATTTAGTTTATTGAGCTATATTTATTTATTTTAGTTTATTTAAATTTATATTTAGTTTATTTAGTTTATTTTTATATTTTATTTAGGTTTTTTTTATTTTAGTTTATTTTTAGGTTTATGTTATTTTTTATGAGTTTATTTATATTTTATTTTTAGGCTCAATTTAGGTTTTTATGGTTTTAGGTTTAGGGTTTTATTTAGGTTGGTTTATTTTTAGGTTTAGGTTTTATTTAGGGATAATTTTTTTTTTAGGGTTTAAGATTTTAAGGTTTTATTATGGTTTAGAGTTTTATTTGGGGATTAGCACAAAGTTGGGTTTTTTAGGTTTATTTTTTTATTTTTTATTATGTTTTATTATTATATTTTATTTTTTAAGGTTTGGTTTTAGTTTTAGTTTAGTTTTTTTAAGTTTTAGTTTAGGTTTATTTTTAAATTAAGTAAACTGGTAGGTTTAAATATTTTTTAAATTTATCTTGTTTATTTTTTATTGATTTAAGTTTATTTTATTTTTCTTTTATAAGATATTTTTTATTTTTATTTAGTTTATTTTATTTATTTTAGATTTATTTATTTTAGTTTAGGTTTTTTTATTTTAGTTTATTTTTAGGTTTAGCTTTTGGTTTATTCTTATCATTTAGTTTAGTCTTATTTTTATTTTATTATTTTAGATTAAGTTTTTTTTTTATTTTTAGGTTTAGGTTTAGGTTTTTATTTAATTTTTTTAGGTTTATGTTTCAGGTTTTTATTTTAGTTTATTTTTTTGGTTTTTTTTAAAATTTAGATTTAGGTTTAGGTTTTTTTTATTTTAATTTAGTTTGTTTTAGTTTAGGTTTATTTTATTTAGTTTAGCCAGTCGATTAATTCTTTTTTTTCTTTATCAGTTAACCTTTGAGTAGGATCCACCATCATATATTTTTAGCCACCAGATGGGTATTGTTTTACCTCACCACCACCTCGATATATTTTACTTTGCGATAATCAGTTTACCTTACATTTAGATCTATGTAGTGATATTTTGTTGTTAAGGTTTTTATTAGGGTTTATGTTTAGGTTTAAGTTTACTAAATTTTGGGGTTTAGGTTTTTTTTAATTATTTAGTTACTTTAGGTTTAAGTTTAGGGTTTAGGGTTTAGGGTTTAGTATTTAGGGTTTAGTTTTAGGGTTTAGGGATTAGGGTTTAGGATTTGGGGTTTAGGGTTTTAGTTTAGCATTAGGGTTTATGGTTTAGGGTTTAGGGTTGTAGGTTTTTTTTGTGGAATTTTATTGCCACAAAAGAGGGTTACAAGGTCCTTATCAGGGGATAAACTCCAAAACTACTGCTCAAAGGGCTACAATCAGCCTAGAAGTAAATCCCCTATCTAAGTACAACCAAAAGCAAAATAAAAGAGAAAAGGAAAGCAAAAGATACAAAATGATTAACAAAAATCAGCCAATTGATAGATCTGGGCCAAAGCGCTTCAGGATGAGAGAATGCATGACACTAGGGAGCAAACCTGCAAGAGAAAAAGAGAAGTACATCTGCAAAAATGTAGAAGGATAAATTTTAGAACAATTAAAGCAATACAGACAAAGTGAAAAATTAAAGTAGCATAAACTGAGAAAAATTATAGAGAAGTGTGTGAGAGAAGGCTCAGGCTCAATCACACCAAATTGGGGCAATTGCAAATATGAGCATCCAAACTTCAGCGGAAGGGTTACATCAAAAGAGCTACTACCAAACCAAAAAGGAGTGAAATCATCACAGCCATCATAGCCTACAAACCTGGGGAAGATAGGAATTTGTTGAAAGTCTTATGAGCCTAGCAAAACCTAAACAAATCCATATACACAAAGAAAAGGAAACAACAAGAGAATGGAGAGGGATCCAGATAAATATCATCAATATAGTCACCATAGCATGAGAATCCCTACACATATGAAAATGAACCATCTTTGCAAGATCCACCTTTTTAATACTAAAGCCAAGAGTATAATTAGGCCAGCATGAAAATCCACCATAAGAAAATAGCAAAAAAAGCCAGGTGAGGATAGAAATAATATACAACCGATTGAAAAGCCTGCTAAAATCTAGCTGAGCAAATCAATGAGCATGTAAATAACACCATCCCAAACATATGGGACATATAAGAAACGTACAGGCTAGGAGTACAGCTCAAAAATATTGCCCAAAAAAGGTACCCATTCAGAATAATCAATGCAGATGTTAACAACCCCCTTGTTAATAATCATTGCAAAAGTTATCAAATAGCAAATGTAAAGCGAGGTAGCATAACCCAAACACAAAATACAATAGGAAATGTAGAAGTTTAACAGAACCAAGATGGGAATGCAGATTAGTTAGACCGTCTGTAATAAGCCGCACCCCACACAAACAACACCAAATAAAGACAATAGAGATAACCCGAGTAGCTGCAAAACCCGATAATCCAGTTTAGCCAACAACCAAGACAGCAAATAACAGCTAGCTAGCCATAAAACCACTCATTCAAAGTAGATAATGCATAAGTTTATAACCAAGTAGGTAATAGCATAATCACAGTGATCTGCACAAGTCTAACTGAACCAAGATGGAAAACATAATAGTAGATTAAATAGATCACAAACATCTAGTGATAAGTCTTCTCCTCTCAAAAACAAAATAAATAAAACAACCCCGAAGCTAGACATAAGACACGAAAATCCAACCAACAATTAAAATAGAAAAACAATTATTGCACCCACCATAAGATAATCCAGTAAAAAATAATGGTACATCATAGACATGAAAGGGGTTCAAAGGAGGGCCATCATTGAAATCCTTCAAGATAAAGAAAAGCAGGCCAGCAGCTAAGCCAACATCATCAGTAAAAGCAGACTGGAAAGAAAACAAAAAGTAATTCCAATCCTGCAAAAAGATAATAATAATAACAAGGGTCTTGTTGTTTCTCTCCATATAGGTTGGGGAGGTGAGGTTAGCAAGAACAATCAAAAATAAAAGTAGTTTGGACATAAGACCCAAAAATCCAACAGTAATAATTAAAACAACAAAACAATTATTGCACCTCCTAAAAGATAATCCAGTAAAAAATAGTGGTACAACATATACATGAAAGTGGTTCAAAGGAGAGCCATCATTGAAATCCTTCAAGACAAAGAAAAGCAGACCAGCAGCTAAGTCAACATCATCAGTAAAAATAGGATGAAAGGAAATCAAGAAGTAATTCCAATCCTACAAAGAAACATTAATAATAACAAGGGTATTGCAGTTTCTCTCCTTACAGGTTGTGGGCATGAGGTTAGAGAGCATAAGAGGGGCCACATCCCTATTAAAGAGAGAAAAGACAGATAAATTAGGGCATGCCATGAAGCTATACAAAAATATAGCAATTAAACAATGAGACATCAAAGTCATGAGTCCCAACATAGATTTCTAGAAAAAGGAAAAGAGACAAAACATAGCCTTAATCATAAAATGGAAAATAGATACAGTAAGACCCCTAAACAAAATATTTATGGCAAGAAGTCTGTCCTTGTTAATCAGAAAGAAAAGTAGAAAGTAAAACATCTCTCTCCAACAGATCCGGTTGATAAGGGAAAATATCTCCATCTAGCAGGTTAGAAAAATAGGAACAACCTTACCATTAACTAGTGGAAATAATAGAAGTAGTAAGACCCCAAATAAGGTTAGGGTAATTAATCCAACAAAGAGATGCCGAGATCACAAAATAACCGAGAAAGGGGTATCGTGAATATGCATCAAACCCAAAGAAACAACAACACTAAATAAGTTGGTCATGCGCAAGTAATACAACAGGCCAAAACAATAGGATGAATTAATTTTTGAGGCAAGGGAGTCCAGTATTGTCCAAATTAACCAAACCACGCAAATATTTAGGTAGTATAAGTTGATCAAAGAATTTTATGCCATCTAATCTAGCACCTAGATTAGCAAGGTAACTAGCACATGCATTACCTTCATGCCATACATGAGTGATTTTAAAATAGAGTTGAGAAAAGAGAGCTCTAGTCTACTTTAGAAGGTAGTACAATTCTGTATTGTCCACTTTAGTGGAAGTTAAAAGATCAATCAACAACAGGGCATCCACCTCAATCCAAATATTGAGCCAACATTTTTGAAGGCAAATCTCAATAGCTTTGTAAACTACCATTAGCTCAGCAAAAGGAACAGAGCAAGTATTAAGGGGCAAGCTAAAGCACATAAGACTTTACCATTAAGGTTTTTGAAAATGCCACCACACCATGAAGCATTTTGAGAAACAGAGCCATTAGTGTTAATTTTAATTGTATTAGCCTGAGGTTTTATCCAATAAATAATCTTGTCATCTTTACAGTTGGGTTGATCTTGCAAGTTAAAACCCAGTTTATTGGCCACAAATTTGCAGCCTTTGAATTGATTGTAGTTAATTAAATTGGCATTAAACAAGGCATGGATTTTATTTTTAATTCTAGAAATTATCCTCATATGGTTCATTAGAATCCCACGATGTTTTGCATCATTTCTGTTCATCTATATGAACCAAATAAGAGTGATAGCAGTTATCACTTTAATGTGGCCTTTAATAGTGTTTTCAAAATAAAGTTCAAGAAGTTGGTATAGAGTTAAGGAGCCATTGAATTTGACAATATTAAAAAGTTCATCATACCAAATCCAAAGTTTGGAAGCAATGGCTCCATTAACAAATACATGATTCACATTCTCAATGTGAAAGCAGCAGTAGCATTTTGAAGGTAAGTAAAAACCTTTACCCCACATCAAGGAGTCAACATGGATGAAATTTTTCAAAATATGCCAAGTTAGGACAGAATAAAAAATAGGAATAGTGTTATTCCAAAGTTTAAAAAACACATTGGAGAAATCATGAGCTTCTTTGATATGAATCCAGACATTTTTAAGGTTGAAATTACCATTTTGGGAAAGCTTAAAAAGGATATGATCATGATTACTAGGAATGATAGGAATAATAGTAAGTTTATCTAAAAGAGAGAAAGGAATATAGTCAATAAGCTTACTATTGTTCCACTTATTATTCTGCCAGAAAGAGTTCACTTTAAAAGCAACAGTGGAGTGGGTAGAAAGTAATTGATCAATGGACCCACCTCCAGTCCAGTTATCTTGCCAAAAGAAAGAGGTTCCAGAGTTAATCCCAAGAAATTAATGATTCCCATTTGATGGAACAAAGTCTTTTCCAAACCGGAGAGTCTCCCGCTTTATAGGGGCAAATGAGAGGGTGTTTACCATGGCAGTATTTGGCAGTCATGAAATTAGCCCAAAGACTATTTGCTCCTAAAATTCCACCAAAGTTTATAGGAAAAAGTAGTGATAGCTTCCCGATTGGCTTACACCAAGATCACCTTAGAGTGCCATAGCTTTTATACCAAGAGGTCTAATGCATTCTTTTAGTAGAATTGTTAGAACCCTAGAAGAATTTATTAAGGCTCAATTTATTAATGGTAGAATTGGTTGGCACAATGGTTTGAATGAGATATAAAGGCATGGAGTTAAGGGTACTCTTAATCAAAGTGAGCCTACCACCAAATGAGAGTAAATGAAATTCCCGAAATTTTATTAGAGATTTTTTGGATTAACTCATCAAAGAGATGTGATCTTTTAGACCTTTAAAAGCGAGCACCAAGATATTTAATAGGAAGTTGTTGTTGCTGAAAATTAGTAATTCTCAAGATTTGGTTGATCCTATTACTAGAGATTTTAGAGGAAGGAATGAAACAACTTTTACCTTCATTAAGAAAGAGACCACTTTCATTACAAATTTATTTAAAAGATTCTTAATAGTTTTAATGTGATGAATAGAGGCATTACAAAAGATTATGAAGTCATCAAAAAGGCTAAGATGAGAGAGAGGAAGACCACCTTGAGTTCTAAAAAACCTGCTAGGATTATTATTGAAAAGATCATTAAGACTCCTCAAAAGATATTCAACAACAATAATAAAAAGAGGAGATAAGGGATCTCCTTGTCTCAATCCATGCATAGAAGGGAAAAAACCTAGGGACTCACCATTCATGATAACGGAGAACCAAACATTGGTAATACAATTTTTAATGAGACGGATAAAATAGTTAGAAAAACCAAACAAATGTAGAATTTGGAAGAGAAAATTCCAAGAGAGGTTGTCAAAAGCTTTAGAGATGTCCAATTTGAAAAGGATGTTACCACCTCTGGTAGAAGCATCAAGGTCATGAATCTCTTGGGCTAGAAGAATGTTGTCGATATAGCTCTACCTTTAATGAAACCAGTTTGGTTGGGGAAATAATTTCAAATGACTAATTCTATTGGCAATTAATTTAGCAATGAGTTTATGAAAGAAGGTGCAAAAGTTGATAGGTCTGAAATCGCCCCAAGATTCAGGATTATTAATTTTGGGAATGAGAACAACGGAAGTGCTAGAAAAATATCTAGGTAAAGGATTGCCATTGAAGAAATCAATGACATCATTGACAAGGTCAGACTTAATAATAGGCCAATAATGCTGAAGAAATTGAGTCATGTAGCCATCGTAGCCAACGTAATCGGTTCATGCTATTAAGAATACTACCAATCTCGCCTTCAGGACGATATTAAGCAAGTGGTTGTCATCATTAGTAATTATTGAGGGAATCAGGTGAGAGTTGAGAGAGCTTCTAAAGAAAGGTTGTTGTTTAATAAGTTTTTAAAATGATGTATGACATAATCTTTAATATCATTATTATCTGTGATCCAGCTGTTGTTATCATTTTTAATTTTTTTAATAGAGTTTAAGGCTTTCTTTTTTTTTTAAAAGAGCATGGAAGTACTTGGTATTTCTGTCACCATCAACAATATGTTTGCTACTAGCCTTTTATCGCCAGTAGGTTTCCTCCATATTCTGAAAGTTAACCAAGTTATCTTTAGCTTCATTCAACTCCTCAAGTTTAGTAGAATCAGTCAAAATGACATCTTCAAGAGAACAAACTAATTGTTCCATATTTTTGATATTGGCAAATTTTTTTTTAAAATGATGCTTGTTTCACCAATTAAGGTTTTGTTTAAGCCTTTAAGCTTAAGCTAGAGGTGAATCATTCCCTTAACCGAATTATCCGAATGAAGAGGAGCCATCCAGTTAATGGATACAACATTGATGAAATCAATGTGTTGGATCCACATATTTTGGAATCTGAAAGAGGTTGGGGAGGGTAATCTATTAGAGGGATTTTGGACAAAAATCAAAAGTGGAACATGATCAAACAAAGTTCTGTTCAAATATTCAATAGAAGTAAGGGGCCATTATTTGATCCAAAGAGAATTAAAAAGAGTCCTATTAAGCCGCTGCCAGAGTCTATAGTTAAGCCATGTATAATCCAACCCGAATAGCCAATATCAATCAGATTGCAATCAAGAGTCATATTAGAAATGTTTTCCATGGAATGAATGTTAGGAGAGAAACCTCCCCTTCTTTCCAAGGAAAAGAGAATAGTGTTAAAATCACCCCCAACCAGTTGTCCCAAAGGATGTTCCTACCAGCTCTATTACAAGAAGCATAAATAAAGGAACCTAGAACAAAAAAATCACCCAATGAGATGTGGACATTAACCAATTGTTGAAGATCATCAAGGATAGATATGTTGACTAAATTATTCCAAAAACACCAAATTTTATTGCTACTTTATAAAAGAAGTTTTGAAAGCCAAGCGTTCTAGCAACATGGTTGATCTTAGAATAGTATATGAATGGTTCAATAAAAATAAGTAAGGCTATGTTATGAATACAGCAAAGACTTCTAATATGGTTGCAGACAATGAGAGTCCCAATACCCAAACATTCCAAATTAGTAAGTTGATCATAATAAAATAAGAAAAGAAATGAAAAGAGATAACTAAATAAATAATAAAGCAAGAAGAAAAGGAAACTAGAAACAATTATTTATGAGAAGTCGAGAAGATCTAGTAGTTCTAGTGGAGCTAATAGTGAACATTCTAGCTTTAAGAGATTTTTTTAAAAAATAGCTTGAAAAGGTCTATCATTATCCAAAGAATCACCATCCGAGAGAGACTGATTTGTGATATTTAGAATAGGACCTATATCTATCAAAGCATTTCTAATGGTAATTTCCCCTTCTTCAATGTCAGAATTAAGTTGAGAAAGAGGGTTAGCATGCGTATCACTCTGAAGAGTAGGAGAAGGAGAGGTTGTGAAGCCATTAATAGCACAGATTTCATGCTCAATTTTAGAATTAGATTTCAGATTTTGTTCCATCATCTAAGGATCACCAGTTTTCAGATTTTGTTCCTTCATCAAAGGATTAACTCCAAATTTTTTTTTTTCAGATTTTGATCCAACCTGAAATTTCCATTCAAATCACCACTAAGGTTCATATGAGTCTCCTCGGGTTCACTAGCCAAAAGGGGTAGATTAGACTTTATCAAGGTATTATCTTGAGGAGCCAAATTATTACAATTTGAAGAAATGATAATTAAGCTATCATTAGCCTCCTCATGAACCTCATAAATATTATTTTTAACATGCTCAGATTGCTCTCCAATAGACAAAGCAATGGATAGAAAAGGAGTAAGGGTAGGGGTAGGATTCCCATTTTTAGTGACTTTAGGCACATAAGAAAATTTATTGATTTTTTCATTTGATAGAGTAGGATTAGGATCCAAAAATTTGTTCTTTTTTAGTTGAGGATGCAAAACAAAACATTCAAAATGATCATGGACATGAATCTTACAATGTCTACAAAAATAGGAAAATTCTCAAATTCAACTTTTTGATTATAACCGAACTTCTCAGAGCCAATCCAAACTTCTTTAGGATGCTTTTTAGTGATATCAATTTCAACCAAAATATGAGCAACAGAAGGTCATGATCTCACAGTGGTGGCCTGATCAATTTGAAGAGGCCAACCAAAGAGAGCCCCAACCACAAAGAGAACTTGATGTGTAACATAATGTATTCTCATATTAGGAAGAGCTAGCCATATAGGAATAATTGGGGATTCCTCTTTTATATCAAAAAGAGGAGACCATTTCGAAGTCGATTTGATAATTAAAACAAAGTAAGAGAGCGTGCAAAAACTCTTGAATAATCTAAGTCATTAGAGAGCTGAATTAAAATATGCCTTGGATCAATCAATCCGATAGTGAAAACACCTAAAAGTTTAAGGCTATGAAAAAATGATAGAATGTTATCAAGAGTTGGCAGATGTAAGGAAAATTTACCAACTAAAGAGAATTCAAAAGGCTTCGCCAACATTTCCACATCTAGATCCGAGCACAAAATAGCAGGCATCCCACGAAAGGAGGTCAAGATCAAATTCATCGAAGCATTAGGTGAAAGGTTCTTACCAGATAGTGTCCTTAAAGGACTTAACTACAGGCAGAGTAGCAGATGATTTTGGATCCATAATTCCATGTAAATTTGATGCCCTAGCTGATGCCTCCAAGATGGATAAGCTCAGCTGTGTGGAAATTGGCTCCTCTGCCATTAAAACAGTAAAGGAAAAATCACATTAGAGGCCAATCAGAGACAAACAATCGAAGAAATCAATCATGAATGATCAGAAATTGACCAAGATGCAAGGAAAATAAAAGCGGCGGAAGGGAAAATGAAATCGCCAGAGAGCGCCGCGGTCGAGAGGATGTCGATATAGTTTCGGGTTTAGGTTTAGGTTTAGGTTTTGGGTTTAGGTTTAGGTTTAGGTTTAGGTTTAGGGTTTAGGTTTAATGTTATAGGTTTAGGTTTAGGGTTAGGGTTTTTTATTTTTATTTTTATTTTTATTGTTTATGTTTGAGGTTTAGGGTTCAAGTTTTAGTTTAGTGTTTAGGGTTTTGGTTTTTTTGTAAGAGAGAATAAATTTAGAATCAATATTTCTTATTTTTGATTTCATCAACCAAGTAACACACCAAGTTTTCTAAGAGCCAAGTGACGACATAGGTAAAAAATGAGCACGCATAGAGCAAATCAAAAACCCTTGATAACTAGAATCATCTCAATTGTAAAGGCATAGTTCCATAAGTAGCAGATCATACCGATCATTCTTCAATTTCCTCTAGTTCCCATCAGAACCACCCTGGCCTCTTGAGTAGCAAGATCCACCATCATATCCCTATTCTATCCCTCTGCCACCACCACGACTGTAACCTCCATCGCTCCTCCCACCTCCATAACCACCACTACTCTGACCACCAGCTCCATATCCACTAGCACATCCAGATACCACACCACCACTATGATAACCACCCTCGCCTCACCTCATCTAGACCACGGTTAATAGTGATGTTCCTACCATCAAGGTTCCCATTCTTGGGGTTTAGGTTTTAGGTTTTGTGTAGGTATGTTTTATTTATTTAGTTACTTAGTTTAAGTTTAGTTTATGGTTTAGGGTTAGGGTTTAGGTTTAGGGTTTTGGTTTAGGTTTTAAGGTTTATGATTTTAAAGTTTAGGGTTTAGGTTAGGGCTTAGGGTTTAGGGTTTAGGGTTTAGAGTTTAGGGTTTATGATTTTTGTGGTTTGTGGGTTGTAGTTTCTTGTAGTTTAGTTCAGGGTTTTTTTTATTTTTATTTCTTTTATTTATAAGTGTAGGGTTTAGGAGTCAGGTGTAGTCAGGCCTGGGCATTAGGGTCATTAGGGTTTAGGGTATAGGTTTTAAAAAAAGCAAACCCCAGTTTAGGTTTATTTAGTTTACTAGTATTTAATTTATTTAGTTTATTTTATTTTATAGTGAGTGTCATTAGGTTATTTCTTAGTTTATTTCTTAGGTTTAGTTTATCTTAGTGAGTTTATTTTATATTTTTTAGTTGAGGTTTTATGGTTTAAGTTTTGGGGTGGGGGTGATCAGAGATTTAGGGTTTGGCCCAGGAGGGCCCAGGATCAGGGTTTAGGGTGGTGTGGTAGGTTTAGGGCTAGGGATTTAGGGTTTGGGTTGGGTTTAGGGTCAGGTGTGGTGGGGCATCTGGGCCTGGTTTATGGCTTTAGGTTTATTGTAGGTAGGGTTGTAGGTTTAGTGTTTAGGGTTAAGATCTTCTTTATTTTATGAGTTTAGGGTAGGGTTTAGGGTTTACACATTTAAGGTCCGATTTAGTTTAGGTTTATTTTAAATCAAAAGTGGCCCCAGGTTTTAGTTTATTTGGTTTATTTATTAAGTATTTTATTTATTTTGTTTATTTATTTTAGTTTAGGTTTCTTATTTTAGTTTGTTTTGGTTTAGGTTAAGGTTTATGTTTATTCTTAGTTATTTTATTTTATTTTATTTTAGACATTTTTATTTTATTTTTAGGTTTAGGTTTATTTTATTTTTGGTTTAGGTCAGGGTTATTTTAGGTTTATTTTAGGTTTTATTTTAGGTTTAGGTTATTAGTTTATTTTTTTATTTAGTTTAGGGTTTAGGTTTATTTATTTTATGTTTAGGTTTAGGTTTATTTATTTTAGTTTGGTTTAGGTTTATTTTATTTTATTTATTTTGGTTTAGGTTTTAAGTTTAAGGTGTTTATTTTATTTATTTTAGGTTTGTTCAGGTTTAGGTCTTTTATATAGTTTAAATTTTTTTATTTTAGGTTTTTTATTTTGTTTAGTTTTATTTTATTTAGGTTTTAATTTTAATTTTATTTTATTTTAGTTTAGTTTATGTTTATTTATTTATTTTTTTATTTTATTTTATTTTATTTTTCGGCTTAGGTTTAGGTTTTGGGTTTAGTTTAGGTTATTATTTTATTTTATCTTTTTATTTTATTTAGATTTAGGTTTTTTTATTTATATTATTTTTAGGTTTTATTTAATTTAGGAATAGGTTATTAAATTTTTAGGGTTTAGGGTTTGGGGTTTAGGGTTTATGGTTTAGATTATTGGGTTTAGGGTTGTAGGTTTTAGGGTTTAGGGTTTAGGGTTTTAGGTTTATGGTTTAGGGTTAGTTTTTTTATTTTTTTATTTTTTATTTTTAGGGTTAAGGTTTTAGGATTTAGGGTTCAGGGTTTCAGGTTTAGTTTTTAGGTTTAAAGTGCAGGTTTTAGTTTAGGGTCTAAGGTTTTAGGGTTTTTTTCTTAATAGAGTACTAATTCAGATGCAACATTTCCTCTTTTTGATTTCATCAACCAAGTAACACACCAAGTTTTCTAAGACACTAGCAACGACATAGATAAAAAAATGAGCACGCATAGAGCAAATCAAAAAGCCTAGATAACTAGAACTGCTATTA
This sequence comes from Cymbidium sinense, assembly GCA_021442155.1. Classification (NCBI taxonomy): domain Eukaryota; kingdom Viridiplantae; phylum Streptophyta; class Magnoliopsida; order Asparagales; family Orchidaceae; genus Cymbidium; species Cymbidium sinense. The sequence continues at coordinate 53,718,310 of CM038218.1, forward strand.
CTATAAAGACAAAATTCAATAAGCAAATCGGATCGCTTCAGTTTCTCGCCCCATCGTGACCACTCTCGAGTAGTGGGATCCACCATCATATCCCTGATCTCTCCCTCCGCTAGCACCACAACTGTAACCTCCATCGATCCTCCTACCTACCTAACCACCACTACTCTAACCACCACCTCGATATCCACCAGCACCTCCAGATCCCCCACCACCTCTGCGATAACCACGCCTCCTCCTTTTTCTCCATTGCCAGATCTATACTGAGCCTGGTTGACGATGATATTCCTGTTGTCAAGGTTCTACCCATTCTTAGGGTTTAGGTTTATGTTTAGGTTTATTAAGTTTTAAGGTTTAGGTTTATTTTTTAATTTATTTAGTTACTTTGGGTTTAGATTTAGGGTTTGGGGTTCAATGTTTAGTGTTTAGGGTTAGGGTTTAGGGTTTAGGGTTTAGAGTTTGGGATTTAGGGTTTAGGGTTTTAGGGTTTATGCTTTTAAGGTTAAGGGTTTAGGGTTTAAGATTTCTTAGGGTTTAGGGTTTAGGGTTTAGGGTTGTAGGTTTAGTGTTGTAGGTTTAGGGTTTAGGGCTAAGATTATTTTTTTTATTTTTTTAAATTTTTAAGGTTTAGGGTTTAGGGTTTATGTTTGAGGTTTAGGGTTCAGGTTTTAGTTTAGGGTTAAAGGTTTTTGGTTTTTTTTTTTTTGACAAAGAATAAATTTAGATTCAACATTTCTTCTTTTAATTTCATTAACCAAGTAACACATCAAGAATTCAAGAATGACATGACATAAAAGATAAGCACGCATAGAGCAAATCGAAAACCCTAGATAACTATAACCATCTCTACTATAAAGACACAGTTCCATAAGCAACATATCATATCGATTGTTCTTCAATTTCCTTCAGTTCACCTCAGAACCTCCCCGGCCTCTCGAGTAGTAGGATCCACCATCATATCCCTCATCGCTCCCTCTGCCACCACCACGACTGTAACCTTTGTCGCTCCTCTTGCCTCTATAACCACCAATTCTTTGACCACCACCTCCATATCTACCAACACCTCTAGATCCCCCACCACAACTATGATAACTGCTGCCTCCGCCTTCGCCTCCACTGCCAAATTTAGGTTGAGTCTGGTTTATGGTGATGTTCCTGCCATCAAGGTTCTGCCCATTCTTAGAGTTTAGGTTTATGTTTAAGTTTAGTAGGTTTTAAGGTTTAGGTTTATTTTTTTAATTTATTTAGTTACCTAGGTTTAAATTTAGTGTTTAGGGTTTAATGTTTAGGGCTTGGGGGTTGGGGTTTAGGGTTTATGATTTTAGGGTTTAGGGTTTAAGGTTAGAGCTAAGGGTTTAGGATTTAGGGTTTAATATTTAGAGTTTAGGGTTAGGATTTAGGTAGGTTTATGGTTTAGGGTTAGGTTTAGGATAGGTTTAGTGTTTTTTTTTAAAAAAAACTTGGTTTAGGTTTATTTATTTACTAGTTTATTTTTTTATTTATTATTTTATTTAGGTTTATTTATTTAGTTTGGTATTTATTTATGCTTTATTTTAGGTTATCTTTAGTTTTAGGAGGATTAGGTTTAGTTTATTTATTTTTAGATGAGTTTTATTTTATTATTTTTAGTTTAGTTTAGGTTGGTAGGGTGTGGGCCCAGGTCTTTAGGATTTAGGGTTTAGGGCCCAGGTCAGTTAGGGCCCAGGTATGCTTGGGTAGGGCTCAGGTTTGTGGGTTTGGTTGTGGCCCAGGGCCTGTGGTAGAGTTTAGGTTTGGGGGTTTAAGCCCAGGTTAGGGTCAGGGTCAGTGGAGGGTTTAGTTAAGGTTTAGTGTAAGGGTCAATTTATTATTATTATTGGGTCAGGGTAGAGGTTTATGTTTAGGAGGTTTAGGGTCCGGGCTTTAGTTTAGGTTTATTTTGAATTAAGCAAACCCAGGTTTTAGATTTTTAGTCATTTGGTTTATTTTTTATATATTTTAGATATTTTAGGTTTATTTATTTATTTTAGTTTTATTTTAATATTTTTAAGTTTAGGTTTATGTATTTTAGTTTAGTTTTATTTTATTTTATTTTTTAGGTTTAAGTTTTATTTTATTTTAGTTTAGGTTTTGGTTTTATTTTACTTTTAGGTTTAGTTTTAGGTTTAGGTTTATTTATTTTAGTTTATTTATTTTAAATTAGTTTTATTATTTTATTTTGTATTTTTTAAGTTTAGGCTTTTAGTTTATTTAGGTTTATTATTTATTTTTAGGTTTATTTTTAGGTTTTATTTTATTTAGTTTTATTTTATTTATAATTTGGTTTTTAGTTTTTTATTTTATTTAGGTTTATATATTTTATTTTTTAGTTTAGTTTATGTTTTTATTTATTTTATTTTAATTTAGTTTTCCTTTTTCATTTTATTTGTATGTTTAGGTTTAGGTTTATGTTTTAGTTTAGTTATTTTATTTTATTTTATTTATTTATTTTATTTAGGTTTAGGTTTATTTATTTATTTATTTTTAGGTTTTTAGGTTTTCAAGGTTTGAGGTTTAGGGTTTAAAGTTAAGGGTTTAGGGTTGTAGGTTTTAGGGTTTAAGGTTTTGGATTTTAGGTTTAGGGTTAGGTTTTTTTATTATTTTTTTTATTTTTAGTGTTTAGGGTTTAGGGTTTACGATTTAGGGTTTAAGTTTAAGGTTCATGTTTTAGTTTAGGGTTTTTGGTTTTTGTTTTTTTTAACCGAGAACAAATTCAGATTCAACATTTGTTCTTTTCGATTTCATCAACCAAGTAACACACCAAGTTTTCTAAGACGCAAGCGATGATATAGATAAAAAATGAGCACGCATATAGCAAATCAAAATCCCTAGATAACTAGAATTGTCTGTACTATAAGGACACAGTTTCATAAGCACTAGATCGGATTGACCATTATTTAGTTTCTTCAGTTCCCATCAGAACCACCCCATCCTCTTGAGTAGCGGGATCCACCATCATACCCTCGATCGCTCCCTCCACCACCACTACGACTGTGTAACCTCAGTCGCTCCTTCGACCTCCATAACCACCAATGCTCTGACCACTACCTCCGTATCCCGCAACATTGCCAACCACCATATGGATAACCACGCCTCCCCTTCGCTTCACCACACCATTTCTAGACTAATTCTAGTTGACGGTGATGTTCCTGCCGTCAAGGTTCTACCCATTCCCAAGGTTTAGGTTTAGGTTTATTAAGTTTTAGGGTTTAGTTTTACTTTTTAATTTATTTAGTTTCTTTTGGTTTAGGTTTAGGGTATGGAGTTTAGGGTTTAGGTTTTAAGGTTAGGGTTTAGGTTGGTTTAGGAGGTTTGGTTAGAGAGGTTTAGGGGAGGTTTAGTTTAGAGGGAGTTTAGTTTAGGTTTGGTTTTAGTTTGTTTAGTGTAGTTGATTTTAGGGTTTATTTAGATTTAGTAGGTTCAGGTAGGGTAGTAGGGTTTAGTTTTAGTGTGGTTTAGGAGTTTAGGGAGTTTTAATAGGTTATCATTTAGAGTTTAGGGTTTTAAAAAAAGCAAACCATGTTTAGTTTATTTAGTTTATTTTAATTTATTTTAGTTTAGTTAATTTTTTTTATTTTTATTTAGGTTTATGTTTTATTTTATTATTTAGTTTAAATTTTGTTTATTTATTTAGTTTAGGTTTTCATTCAGTTTTTAGTAAGTTTGTATTTTTACTTTAGTTTTATTTTATATTTAGGTTTTTATTATATTAGTTTAGTTTAGGTTTTTATTTTACATTTTTTTTTTAGGTTTTATTTTAAATTTATTTTTAGGTTTTATTTTGAGGTTTAGGTTTATTTTAGTTTATTTTATTTTATTTAGTTTAGGATTTAGGTTTATTTTGGGTTTAGGTTTTTTAGTTTAGTTTATTTTAGTTAAGGTTTAGGTTTATTTTATTTTGTTTATTTTAGGTTTAGCTTTTTTTAGTTTAGGGTTTAAGTTTATTTATTATTTTAGGTTTATTTTTAGGTTTGGGTTTTATTTTATTTTATTTTCATTTGTGTTTTATTTTATTTTAGCTTTTATTTGGTTTATTTAATCTTTAGTTTAGTTTAGGTTTTATTTATTTTTATTTTGTTTAGTTTTACTTTATTTTATTTTATTTTAGGTTTAGGTTTATGTTATTTTGGTTTATTTTTATTAGTTTATTTATTTTATTTTATTTTATTATTTTGATTTATTTAGTTTAGGTTTAGTTTTAGGTTTTAGTGGTTAGTTTAGGTTTAGTTTAGGCTCAGGGCCCAGGATGTTAGGGCCCAGGGCCTGGGTTGTGGGAGGGCCCAGGGTTTAGAGTTTAGTCAGGGAGGCCTGGGGTTTAGGGTGTGGGTTTAAAGTTAGGTTATTTTATTTTATTTTATTTTATATAGGGTTTAATGTTTAGGGTTTAGGGAGGAGCTCTGGAGTTTAGGCCCAGGGTTAGTTTGGCCTAGTGGAGATTTAGGTGTGGATTTAGCTTTAGGGTTTAGGTTATGTTATGGTTTAGGGTTAGTTTAGAGTTTAGGTGGAGGGTTTAGGTTTAGGGTTTAGGGGTTTAGATTTAGGATTATGGTTTATTTTAATTTTATTTTAAATTCAAACCACATAGTTTATTTAAGTTTTAGTTTATTAATTATTTATTTTAGTTTAGTTTATTTTATTTTATTTAGGTTTATTTTTTAGTTTAGCTTTAAAAAAGGGTTTAAAGTTTAGGTTGTAGGTTTAGGGTTTAGGGTTTAGGTTTAGGATTTAGGGTTTTGGTTTTTTTAAAAAAAAAAACCCATAAGGTAGTTTAAGATATTTAGTTTATTTTATTAATTATAGTTTACTTATTTTAATTTTTATTTATCTTTATTTATTTTATTTTATTTATTTATAGTTTATTTATTTTAGGTATATTTAGTTTAGTTTATTTTATTTTTTATTTATTTTAGGTTTTATATTTTAGTTTAGGTTTAGGTTTATATTTAGTTTATTTATTTTAGTAAGTTTATGTTTAGGTTTAGGTTTAGTTTATTATAGGTTTAGGTTTAGGTTTATTTATTTTTAGTTTAGTTTAAGTTTATTTTATTTTAGGTTTAGGTTTTAGTTTAGGGTTTATTTATTTATTTATTTTAGGTTTATCTAGGTTTAGGTTTTATTTAGTTTTATTTTATTTTAGTCATTTTATTTTATTTTGCATTTAGTTTTATTTTATTTAGGTTTATTCTTAGGTTTATTATATTTTAATTTAGGTTTTATTTATTTTATCTAGTTTAATTTTGATTTTATTTTTAGGTAGTTTAGGTTTTATTTTATTTTATTTAGGTTTAGGTTTTATTTATTTTACTTTTAGGTTTTATTTAGTAGTTTAGGTTTAGGTTTGGGTCAGGGAGGGTGGTTTTTGGCCTGGGGTTTAGGGTTTTTATGTTTAGGCCCAGGGTGGGAGCATTTAGGGTTTATAAGTGTCAGGTTTGGATTTAGTTTTAGGTTAGCTTAGGGTTTGGGTTTAGGTAGTCAGGATTAGGTCAGGTTAGTTTAGGGTTTAGAGTTTAGTGGTTTAGGGTTTAGGAGTGTGGTTTAGGGTTTAGGTTTAGGTTTAGGTTTAGGTTTAGGGTTTAGGTTTGTGGTGGGGTTTAGGAGTTAGGGTTTAGGGTTTAGGTTGGTTGTTAGGTTTAGGGTTTTGTTTTTTGGGAAATTAGAAAATTTTATTGCCATAAGAAAAGGTACAAATTAGAGTAGGGTAAATCTGCTAATGCTCAAAGAGCAATAAGTCCTAAAGAGATAAACCCCTAACTATTACATAAAAAGAAAGCAAAAGAACAAAATGACTAAGTAACCAATAACTAAAAATCTATGTAGCGAACCAACTTCATATGGTCCCTCGATGCAGAAGATCACTTGCAAGAGTGTCCTAACTTGTAAAACAAATCTTCAACATACTTTTGAAAGGCTGAGTACAATTAATCAAACATAAATAGTAAGAGCAGATAAAAGGAGTAAAGTAAAGAAAAGGCTCAGGCTCAATTACAATCATCTCAAGGAGCAACACAATATGTAAGCATCCAAACTTTAGGAGAAGGGTTACAATTACATATAACACTCTGAGCCAGAAGAAGAAAGAGTGAGAAACATCAAGGCCATCATTGTTAGCTACCTCGTGTAGCACATTATCCAAAGATGGTCCTCCAGCAAGCCTACAAAACCCTCCAAACAACAAAGATAATAGCCAACCACTAGAACAACCATGCTTAATAAGATAGATAAGCAAACAACCCATGAGGACAGTAACAAAATAAAAGGAGAACCACCAAAGCCACCACCAAAAAGGAATAATAAAATCAAGAGGAGAAAACATCATAATATGGGTAACAACACTAAACAAAGACAAACAAGAGCAAAAAGGAAATCCATAAGTGCTAAGGTCCTCCCTCAACAAAACAGAAAAGGAGCCAATAACAAAAAAACCTAGCCTAATAACAAACGGGGGAGGGGGGCAAGGCTGCCACCCAAATAGAAAAAGGGGGTGTTGCTACAGCCAAGAGAAAAGAGGTCAAGCAGGAGGAAACCAGAAAAAAAAAACTAAAAGATAACCAGCAGGTTCCCAGAACAGTCACCAAAGGAGCAAGAAAAACCCGCCAAAGCAGCCACTCATCCAACTAGTCAAGCTAACCAAAACAACCAACCCAACCAGCCATCCAAAAAATCCTCTTAGCAAACAAAATAGAATAAAGACCAACAATAATCTTCAAGCCAAAACCATCTAAGATAGCCCGGGAAAGGGTAAAGACAGATAGCAGCCACCAAACCCAATCAAGGAAAAAGAAAATTCAATCCATAAGGATAGGAAAGCTAGCTAGAGACAGAAAGATACAAAGCCTAGTGAGACAGAAAATAAGCCAACCAATAAAAATAGCTGCAATAAAGCCACCCAACCCATCTACTAGTAGCCAAAGACAAATAACAACCACACAGTAGTTGTCAATTAGCCATTTGAGATCAATACCTAAACCGAAAGCCACAGTAGTATAAGAGGAGGTCCAACCCATAACCAAAAGAATAAAAATAGAAACAACAAATCCTACCACTAAGACCTAGTCAACAAAACTTCCCAACCACCTCCACCATGCCTAAATCAAACCATAGATAAACCACCAAAAATAGCCAACCAACCAACCCAACTAGCAAACCCAGCTAGCCAACAAAGCCACACTATTAGCCACCATAGTAGCAGATTTAATAGGTTTGGAAGTATGCTAGAAAGGAGGCAAAACCCATACAAAAAGAAAAGCCTATAAATAAAAGCAAACGGGGAGGAAATAAGAAACAACCAAGGAAAATTTTGGTAGCCAAAGGAAACCACCAAGCTGAAAAAACCAAAAAACCCCAGGCTTCACTTACAAAAACCACTAGGGAGCAACAATAAGGCCAAAATAAAATGCATGAGTTGAAAAACATAGACCCAAAGAGGGAAAAGTAGTAGATCACCACAACCCAAAGATGGTTTAAAGAGGGCAAAACAAAAATAAGGGATCATAAAAAACCAATAATAAATCCAAGCTAAGGAATTATAATCTCAGGTAAGGCAATCCAGTTATCCAAATTAATCAAACCTCTTCATAATTTAGGCAATGTTTAGTTGTCAAAAAAAGTGAAATTAGTTAAGTTGGCACCAAAATTAGCTAAATAATCAGCACAACCATTACCTTCATGAAGGATGTGGGAAATTTTAAAAGAAACATGAGACGGTAGAATTTTAGTATGATTAAGAAGATAAGATAATTCAGCATTCCCATTTTTATTGGAATTAAGGATGTCAAGAAGCAAGAGAGAATCAACTTCAATCTAGATGTTGAAGAAACCTTTATTCAAACAAATTTCAATTGCTTTATTAATAGCCATAAGCTCAACAAAGAGAACAAAATAGGCTTTGAGAGGATAAGCAAAAGCATAAATGAATGTACCTTTAGAATCCCTAAGGATACCACCACAACCATATTTATTGAAAGCAATAGAACCATCAATATTAACTTTAATCACATTGTCTTTAGGTTTGATCCAACGGATAATCCTAGCACCTTTATGAGAGTCTAGATCAGGCAAAATGATACCCAATTTTTTAGCCGCAAATTTGTAACCTCTAAAATGAATGTTACTAATAAGATTGGCCTTAAAATGAGCATGAATTGTTTATGTAGTTCTAGCCAAGATCCTTTTATGGTTCATAGGAATACCACGACATTTAGCATCATTTCTATCCATCCATATGAACCAGATAATAGTAAATAACACTTTGAAGGTAAATAAAACCCTTTAGTCCAGAGCAAAGAGTCCACAAGAATATAGTTATTCAAAATCCTCTAAGCTAAAACCAAATTGGAAATGGGAATGATAATGTTCCAAAGTTTAATAAAAACGTTAGAAGGGTGATGTTTATCTCTAATAAAGTTCCAAATCTATTTAAGAACAAAATCACCATTATGAGAAAGTTTAAAAATAATTTGGTCAGGTTTGTTAGAAGAAATGAGAATACTTCTAAAGTTGTCAATATAAGAAATAGGGATATAGTTCTCAAGTTTTTTTTCATTCCAATTGTTATTAAGCCAAAAATAATTAACTTTGATAGCAGTAGTAGAGTGGGTAGATAAATGGGTGCTAATAGAACTGATGCCCATCCAATTGTCTTGCTAGAAAAAAGAAAAATTGGATTGCATACCCCACGATATTAACGATTCAACAACCCATTTAATGGAACAAAGCCTTTTCCAAACTAGAGAGTCACCAACTTTATAAGCATAGTTAAAAGTGTGTTTACTTTAGCAATATTGTTTCATCATAAAATTGGCCCAAAGGCTATCATTCTTTCTGAATTTCCACCAGAGTTTATGAGAAAATGCAGTGATAGCTTCACGAATAGGTTTGCAACCAAGAGCACCTTCATCCAAAGGATCACAACATTTATTCCAAGATATCCAATGCATTCTTTTGGTAGAATTATTAGAGCCCCAAAAAATTTGATAAGCAAACGATCAATTCTGATAAGTGTAGCATTACTGGGAATAATAGTTTGAATCAAATTAAGAGGCATAGAGTTGAGAGTGTTTTTATGGATAGTGAGCCTACCACCAAAGGATAGTAAATGGAATTCCCAAATTGATATTTTATTTGAAATTTTTTGAATTAACTTTTCAAAGACAGGGGAACGTTTTGGGCCTTTAAAGAGCGGACCACCCAACTACTTAGAGGTAATTGTTGATATTTAAAATTAGTGATATGAAGGATTTGATTGAGTTTAATATTAGGGATGCTAGAGGAAATGATAAAATAGCTTTTGTTATCATTTGTCAAAAGACCACTTTTTGTACCAAATTTATTTAAAAAATTCTTAAGATGCTTGATGTGATGAATAGAAGCATTGCAAAAAATAATAAAATGATTAACAGAACTTAGATGGAAAATAAGGAGACCACCAAGAGTTTTATAGTACATACTAGAATTATTTAACAATAAATCATTGATGCTCCTAGATAAGTTCTCAACAATAATAATAAATAAAGCTAGAGATAAGGGATCTCCTTGTCTTAAGCCAGGGGAAGAGGGAAAGAAACCCAGGGCTTCCCCATTAAGCAAAATCGAAAACCAAGCATTATTGATATAATTTTTGATAAGAAAAATAGATTTTTTAGAAAACCCAAATAAATTCAAAATCTAGAAAAGGACGTTGCAAGATATGTTATCAAAGGCTTTGGTAATATCTAATTTAAATAGAATGTTGCCCCGTCTAGTCTTGGCATCAAGATCGTGAATTAGTTCTTTAGCAAGTAAAATATTATCAGAAATAGATTTACCTCAAACAAAACCAGTTAGGTTGGGGGAGATAATTTTAATAAGTAAAGGACTAAGCCTGTTGGTAAGGATTTTAAAAATCAGATTATTAAAGAAGGTGCAAAGAGTAATTGGTCTAAAATCACCCCAATAATCCAGGTTATCTTTTTTTGGTATGAGAATAATAAAAGTAATAGAAAAATATCTGGAAAATGGATTACCATTAAAAAAATCAATCACAGCCTCAATCAAATCATTTTTAATGATAAACCAATATTTCTGAAAAAAATGAGTAGTGAAACCCTCTGACTAGCAATCAATGTTCATGCTATTTAGAACTTTAAAAAATTCATCTTCATTAGGCACAATGGTAAGCAAATCATTATCATCATTATTAATAATGGAAAGAATCAGGTGCGATTTGGAAATAGCTTAATAAGTGCAATTCTTGTTAAGAATATTTATAAAGTAATTAATAACTGAATCCTTAATCTCATTTTTATCCATAATCCAATCTTTGTAGTCATGTTTAATTTTTTGAATATTATTCAAAGCTCTATTTTTCTTAACCAAAGCATGGAAATACCTAGTATTCTTGTCACCATCCGTAATATCTTTACTACCAACTTTTTGGCACGAGTAAGTCTCTTCCATATTTTAAAAATTGACAAGTTTATCTTTCACTTCAGTCAATTCTATAAGCATAGAAGGATTAGACATAACAGAGACTTCAAGATCATAAACCAAATTTTCCATGTCTTTAATATTAGTAAAAAGGTTTTTGAAACAATGCTTGTTCCACCAACCTAAATTTTATTTAAGTTTTTTATGTTTAAACCAAAGTCTATTCATCCCCATAATCGAATTATCATGATGTAAAGGGGCTTTCAAATTCTTAGCTATAACATCAAGGAAATTAATATGTTGAATCCACATGTTCTGAAATCTAAAAGGAGAAGAGTTTTTATTTATTTATTAGAATTATGTTTAACAGAAACCAAAAGAGGAGCATGATTAGACAAGGTTCTACTTAAATGATCAACATAAGTAATAAGCCATTGAGTAATCCAATGAGTATTAAAAAGAATCCTGTCCAACCTTTGCCAAAGTCTAAAGTTTTCCCAAGTGTAATTAGAACCCTTAAAGCCAATAACAACTAAATTACAATCAAGGATCATATTGGAAAATTCTTCTGTAGAATAAATATTGGGAGAGCAACCACCATTCTATTTTTGAAGAAAATAAAATAGTGTTGAAATCACCATCCACAAACTAAGGTTTGTTGACCGAGGTAGTAAAATTTCTCAAATTATCCCAAAGATGTTTTCAACTAGATCTATAACAAGAAGCATAAACAAAAGAGCTCAAAACACAATAGTCACCATATAAGATTTACCATTAACAACTTGTTCAAAATCATCAATAATAAAAACCTCAATGAAATTATTCCAAAAATAGCAGATCTTATTACTAACATTGGAGTAAAATTTGTTATAGCCGATCATTCTACCAACATGATTAATATTATTAGCATGAATAACAGGTTCCAAAATAATGAGTAAAGAAATATTATGAATGCGATAAAGATTTTTAATATAATTATGAATATATAGGGTACCAATCCATCTAACGTTCCTAATAAGAAAATTGAACATAATGAAAAAAAAGGGGGAAAGAAAAGGAGAATTAAGAGAAGAGTGAGAGTCTATAGAAGATCTAGTGTTTTTAAACAGTTTGTGAGGCTAATTTTTAACACTTTTTTTTCTTTTTGGCATGATAAGTTTGAAAACCATTTCCTTTTCCCCTATAGTCATCATCCGAGTAAGATTTAGTAACATTGGTCACCAATTTAAGAGACTTCTCCAAGTGTTTATAGAGGAGTTCACCCTCTTCCAAATCCAAATTAAGTTGAAAAGTAGGATTAACATGAATATCAAGATTAGAAATGAGAGACGGTGATGATTTAGAACCATTAAAAGCATAGACAGTTAAATCCAGATCAGAAATATTTTCAGCCTGGTTGACATCATTTAAATCCTCATTGAAACCTTAATATTCATCGATCAAATTTGCCATAGAAGCAGGGATAGAATCAATGGAAACATAATCATCATCTAGCTGAAGCCATAGCAATAGTAGGATCCAAAATTGGTTCAACAGAAATGACCATGATATTCAAGGAATCAACCTCAATAGCAGCCTTCAAACCATTCTTAGAATCTGAGGCTGATTATTGAACATATGTGGTGATCGGCTTATGATTAGGAACAAGATTTTATTTGGGAGGATTTCTCTTTTTTAAATGAGGATGGAGAATAAAGCAATCAGAATTTTCATGGCCATGAATTTTATAGTTAGAACAAAAAAGAAGATTCTCCAATTCAACCTTTTATGAATACCCATATTTTCATAGCCAATCAAACTTCCTTAGGGTATTTTTTAGTTATGTCTAATTCCACTAGGATCGAGCCATAGAAGGCGAGATCATTGACTTGGTGAGTTGCAAGGCGCAAAAGAGCCCCTACAAAAGCACATCATGTGTAACAAAATGAATGGGCATATTAGGAAGAGATAACCCCACAAGGACAATAAGAGATTCCTCCTTAATGTTAGAAAGGGGTGACCACTTCAGTAAGTGCATTTGACAATTAAAGATGAAGAGTGATGAGCAAAAATATGTGAATAATCTAGATCATTAGAAAGTTGAATCACAATATGCTGAGGGTCAATAAGACCAATTGAGAAGGCACCCATATGCTTAAGATGATGAAAAAAGGTGCAGATTTTATCCAAATTCAGATGACGTAAAACAAATTTTCTAACAAGAGAGAATTCAAATGGTTTCACCAATAATTCAACATCCACATTAGAGAACATAATGACTAGCAAACCATGAAAGAATTCAAAATGAGATTAACCAACTCAACATGGTGAGAAGCTACTAGAGAGCGCACTTAAATGATTTAGTAGAATTTGTAGCATTTGGGCCGATCCCAAAATGTCGATGTCTTAGCCAAAGCATCCAAAATTTGAGGTGGAGCCATATGAATCAAACTCACCATAGTCATGATTAAGGATGAAGCACCATCATAGATGCCATTCAAGCCTTTGAATTCATTGAAGTGAAGCCAAAATTATAGAGATCCCAGCAGGGATGTATAGAGGATGCAAAATCACTAGAGAAAGAGCTCGGGAGGGAGGGTTTTTGGGTTTGGGGTTAGGGTTAGGGTTAGGGTTAGGATTGGGGTTAAGGTTAGGGTTAAGGTTTAAGGTTAGGGCTATGGTTAGGGTTAGGGTTAGGGTTTAGGGTTTAAGGTTTAGTGTTTAGGATTTAGGGTTTAGGGTTTTTAAGGTTTAGGGTTTAGAGTTTAGGGTTTAGGGTTTAGGTTACTTTAGCTTTAGGGTTTAGGGTTTAAGATTAGGTTTAAGATTATAGTTAGGGTTAGTTTAGAGCTTAGAGTTTAGGGTTTTAGGGCTTAGGTTTAGGGTTTAGGGTTTTGGGTTTAAGGTTAGGGTTAGGGTTTAAGGTTTAGGGTTTAGGATTTAGGATTTATGATTTAGGGTTTTGGGTTTAAGGTTTAAGGTATAGGGTTTAGGGTGTAGTGTTTAGGGTTTAAGGTTTTAGAGTTTAAGGTTTAGGGTTTAGGGTTTAGGGTTTTTAGGGTTTAGGGTTTAGGATTTAGCTTTTAGGTTTAGGGTTCAAGTTTTAGTTTAGGGTTTAGGGTTTTTGTTTTAATAGAGAATAAATTCAGATTCAACATTTCTTTTTTTTGATTTCATCAACCAAGTAACACACCAAGTTTTCTATGACACAAGTGTCGACATAGATAACAAATGAGCACACATAGAGCAAATCAAAACCCTAGATAACTAAAACCATCTCTACTGTATAGACATAGTTTCATAAGCAATAGATTGGATCGACTGTTCTTCAGTTTTCTTGGTTCCCATCATAACCACCCTGGCCTCTCGAGTTGCAGAATCCACCATAATATCCCCGATCTCTCTCTCCCCCATAACCACAGTTGTAACCTCCTCTCACCTCCATAACCACCTGCACCACCACCACCTCCATATCCACCAGCCATATCTAGACTGAGCTTGGTTAACTGTGATGTTCTTGCCCATGCTTAGGTTTTAGGTTTAGGTTTAGGTTTATTAGGTTTTAGGCTTTAGGTTTATTTTTTAATTTATTTAGTTACTTTAGGTTTAGGTTTAGGGTTGGGGGTTTAAGGTTTAGGGTTTATGGTTTAGGGTTTTGGGTTTAGGGTTTAAGGTTTTAGTGTTTTGCTTTTAGGGTTTAGGGTTTAGGGTTTAGGGTTTAGTGTTGTAGGTTTAGGATTGTAGGTTTAGGGTTTAAGGTTTTTTTTTTTTTAAAAGAAAATTTAGTAAATTGGTAGGTTTAGGTTTATTTACTATATTTAATTTATTTTTTATTTATTTTAGTTTAGTTTATTTTTTATTTTTACTTAAGTTTATTTTTTATTTTTATTTAGTTTAGTTTATTTATTTTAGGTTTATTTATTTTAGTTTATGTTTTTTATTTAAGTTTATTTTTTAGGTTTAGGTTTAGGTTTAGGTTTATTTTTAGTTGAGTTTATTTTATTTTTTATTTTATAGGTTTAGGTTTTATTTTTTATTTTTAGGTTTAAGTTTATTTTATTTTTTAGGTTTAGGTTTTATGTTTTTATTTTATGTTTATTTTTAAGTTTTATTTTTTTAGTTTAGGTTCAAGTTTATTTTTAGTTTATTTTATTTTATTTAGTTTAGGTTTAGGTTTATGTTTTATTTATTTTAGTTTAGTTTATTTTAGTTTAGGTTTAACTTTTTTATTTTGTTTATTTTTTTATTTTAGGTTTAGGTTTTTTTTAGTTTAGGGTTCAGGTTTTAGTTTTTATTTTTTTAGGTTTATTTTTTAGGTTTAGTTTTTATTTTCTTTTATTTTAGGTTTATTTTATTTTTATTTCATGTTTAGTTTTTATTTTATTTAGGTTATTTATTCTTAAGTTTATTTTATTTTTTCATTTAGTTTAGGTTTTTATTTATTTTATTTTAGTTTATTTTTATTTTTTATTTTATTTTATTTTAGGTTTAGGTTTATGTTTTAGCTTAGGTTTTTATTTTATTTTTTATTTTATTTATTTTATTTTTATGTTTTATTTAGTTTAGGTTTAGGTTTTAGGTTTTTAGGGTTTAGATTTTAGGGTTTAGTGTTTAGGGTTTAAGGTTTAGGGTTTATGGTTTTAGGGTTTAGGGTTTTAGGGTTTAGGATTTATGGTTAGGGTTTAGGGTTTAGGGTTTAGGGTTCAGGGTTTAGGGTTTTTATGGTTTAGGTTTTTTTTTCTTTTGGTAAAAATGTGAATTTTTATTTCCAAAAGTGAAGGATACAATGTCCTTAAAGGGGATAAATCTCAAAGACTACTCTCAAAGAGCTATAGAAAGACATAAAGGAAAACATCCTATAGCTAATACAAAAGAAAACAAAAAGCCAAAGGAAAACTAAAAAAAAGAATAACCTAAAATCCACGGTTAGCATATACCACTGAAGAGACCCAAGAGCAACAAAGGAAACTGTGGAAAAACTAAAGCAGAGATAAGCATAATTAAAATAAAATAAATAAACATAAAGAGAAATGAAAGAAAATCTAAAGAAAAGGCTTATGATCAATCACAAACTTTAGAAGGGGTAACAAAAATTTGTGAGTAGGCAAACTCAAAGGAGGTTCTGATCACAAAAATGCCACCAACCAACAAAAGAGTAAACATTCAGCCATCATAGCCAACAAACCTCTGGCACCCAGAGCACACCAATAACCAATAAAGATCTAGAACCAACCACCAAAAGGAAGAATAGTAATAGAACCACGAACCAACACAAGAAAAAAACAAAGAAAAATTCAAGCTAGTACAACCATCCAACCACCCAAAAGTAGTAGGGAGAAACAATGTAACCAACCAAGGAAATATCAAGCGAAAGCAAGGGGATGAAGAGAAGCAACCAGCTCACCAACTCAACTAAAGAAACCAAATACCAGTAACCACCAACCAAAATAAGTAACAACACAACCACCAAAAACCACAAAGGAAAGTAGCGATACACACCCAAAACCAAACCAACTGCTAAAATGAAATAGAAGGAAGCATCCAACATCACATCCAGAGAAGGCACCCAAAACAAAGATGCTCAAGGAGACCAACCACAAAGCCCAAAAAAAATAACCAAACCAAAAGCAAAAAAAAAATAAACCATAAGAGATACCATAATAAAAGTAAGAGCAGATAGACATTAGCTAAATAGCTAAAAGCAAGCATTCCAACCTATAAAATACAAGAATAAAATAAGACAGAGTGCCCAAGAAAGAATAGAGCCAAGTAATGAGACAAACCAAAACCACCAGCTCCCAAATAGAAACCCAAGAAAACCATATAGAAAAAGAAAAAAATCTAAGAAAATCTAACATAAGGAAAATCAGATTTATCTAAATTAGATAGCCCTCTTAATTTCATAGAAATATTCACATTGGTAAACAAAGTCAAATTCAATGAGATTACAACCCAAACCAGCTAAGAAATCCGCACAAGCTTTACCTTCTCTTAAAATATGAGTAATTTTAAAAGAAAGTTTAGAGACAATAGCTTTAATATTTCTAATTTAATAAAAAAGATCAGCATTACCCTTATGGTTAGAATTGATCATAAAAACAACCATCTCATCATTAGATTCCAACCAAATATTATGAAATTTTTTATACAAACAAAGCTTAAGAGCATGATAAACAACCAATAATTTAGCAAAAATAATAGAATTAGTAGAGAGAGGAGTGGAAAAAGCCAAGATAATATTCCCAAGATTATTTCTAAAAATACCACCACAACTTGTTCTATGCAACGAGCCATCAAGTATTAAATTTAATACAACAATTAAGAGGCTTAATCCAATGAATAATTTTACAATCTTGGAGACAAGTCACAATAAGAAAAACTGATACCCAATTTAGAGGTAAGAAACTAGCAACCTCTAAAATTAGTACTACTAAGAAGAGCAGCCTTATGTAAAGAAAAAAGCTTATCTATAGGAATGTTATGATGCTTAGCATCATTTCTGTCAAGCCAAATAAACCAAATCAAAGTAATAGCCACCACAATTTTGATATGCCCTTTAACAACATTAAGAAAATAAGAGTCAAGAAGTTGCATTAAAGTTAAATTACCCTTAAAACAACTTAATTTAAATAAATCCTCATACCAACTCCAAACTTTAGATGTAATGGCACCATTAATAAAAACATGACTAACATTCTCAATATGATAGAAACACATGCATTTAAAGGGTGGATAAAAATCTTTGTTTAAGAGTAAAGAATCAATAGCGATACAATCCCTCAAAAGTCTCCATGCAAGAATAGAATAAAAAGTAGGAATAATATTATTCCCAATTTTAAGGAAAATGGGAGAAGAGGATTTTTTTTAACTCTAATATAGTGCCAAGTATTTATTGGTGTTTTCTCTAGAATAGAATAGAAAATAAATGACATAGAGTTTAGAAATATTTTATTTAGATGACCAAATACATTAAGGAATAAACATATTATCTCGAAAGATAAACATGCTCTCCTGTAATGGATTCGATCATTTCAATAAAAGACTCCTAAGGCTAATGGGCCTTTCATGTATTAGAGTATTTTCCCCTAAACTACATGGAAAGGTAGAACAGGGTTTATTTTATCTTGGGATCATGGTTTCCTATAAAGACAAGCCTCGATAGTTAATTACATCTTAGGAAGATTCTCTTCCTAAGAATACTCTTGATTAAACAAATAAAAGGTTATTCTTAAAGACTACTAAGGTAGCTTTCAAAGGATTGATTTTTGGAAATTCAATTGGGAGAGGTCCAAATTGGAGAGAGTCATTTTCAAGAGTCAAATGGGAAAGAGTAAGAAATGCCTATTGATATTGGGATACCAGTAGACATTTCAACTATCCTATGTCTGGGTTTCAAATTCTAGATTTAATTTTAGATTTTTAGTTATCATTTTCTTAGAAATCTAGGGCTTAGATTCTAGCAGCATAAGATTATAGAAATGCCTAGGGTTGAAGACTTATTCCCTAAAAGGATGCTTCAGAACATAGTCTACAAGTGCCTCTGACACATGTCAAATGCTTGACCTAGTTCTTGGAAATCATTGGCCATTCTCCTCACCTGAGTAGCCTAATCTTGACTCATCTGGACTTACAACTTGCCTGGAGAAGGATACCAACTAACACCACCTAAGAATATTTTAAATTTATAAAGTCAAGTCACATGAATGTAAGATGGCTGGGCTGTTGCATTTTTAAGAAACAAATCTATGAAACTAGACTCACTCCGTAATCCCTAAGATCATGTAGGGCATGAAAATGCATCTAACTAATGCATATTTTCTAGGTTTTATGAATTTTGACTCAAGATTCACTTAGGTCATAGGAATGCAATTTATTCCTAATGTATGCAATTAGAAAAAGGTTATGGGTCAAATCAAAATAGAAGAAGGTGTTCTTCCATCATAGGCTCTCAAAGGTCAAGCCCAAGTTTTCTAGCAAAGATGGAAGCCCTTCCTTAATCAAGAGTGAAACAATATAATTTATGCATGATGTTAAAACATCTTCCTAAGGGGTTGCTACATATTTTATCTTACTTTAATGCCTAAGCTTTTATATGAAGATTATGAATTGCATTTATTTTTATGTTTAGATTGATTTAGTTGGGTAAAAAACATAGTTTATCTTATGAGCCTACATCTAGGCATACATCATAGCATAAACATAGCATAGAAAGAAACCTAGAAAAAGCATGTTGTTTCTATTACACACCCAAAATAAATCAAGCCAAATTAAATTATCTAAGAAAAGGTCGATCTGGGATCTGTACATAGAAGAAAGAAAAATGGGCGTAGAGTTCTTGTACTCAACCCTAGAACTACAAGTTTAGATCTATGGGTCTTCTTTCTAGGAAAGTCTCTTTCTTTAGGGACATCCATCTGGCCCCACAAGGGACCACTACACCATCTCCTAGTTGGGTCAGCTCCTGCTAATCCTAGACCCCATAGATCCTAACCTAATTCTATGCTCAAATTTGCATTTAAAATTTAAAAGAAATCCTACACCCAACAAAATAGATGTTAGGAAATACACACAACACACAAAGCACCATATATTTCACAAACATACGAGCTTAGCATTAGTTGCTTGCCAGGCCCACCTGTATTATGGACTATGTTTAAGAATTTTCAGCACCTGCAAGCAAACAATAATTTTATGATTTATTTATTACAGTGATCCCTTAGCACAGCCCCTTGCAAAAAAATAGTGTTAAATCTAGAAAGAATGCCCTAACATCCAGTCTAAAGAACAAACAAGCCTTGGCATCCAGTATAAAGTGATACACCACAAACATGTGAAGTACAACACATAAGATTAAAGAAAATCATAGAACGGTCTATCCTAGATCTAGAGTCCATGACCTAAATGATCTAGTGTGTGTAAAAGATAAGTTTGTGTGGTAAGGCTTTGCTAAGCTCCTTTAAGTTCATGTTTTAATTTAATGTTTAATTTTGTTTAATTTTTACCTTTGGGCATTTTTAATTCAAATAATTAATGATCCAAATTTATTTTTATTCCACTTTATTTTTTTAAGGTTGTATAGGATTTCAAGAATAAAGAATAGAATGATTCCATTTTTGGATGGCGCTCTTTCCATTCAACATCCTAATTCCTAATGAAGTTTTCAAAAGTCTAACTAAGATCCTTAAGTTTCTTAATTAATCCTTTTGATGTTGTTTACATTTGGATTGGTTTTATGTTTCTTTTCCTTTTGAATTTTAGATTTGATTTTAGTTATTTCATTTGTTTGAATTGCTTTGTTTGATTTTATTTGTTTGATTTGTTTCATTTTGAAATAAGCTATATGGGTTTCATTTGATTTGGTTCATGTTAATTTAAAGAGTTTAGATTAAAGTTTGATTTCATTCAATTTAATTTAAGTTTATTAAATCATGAATTTGTAAGCTTAAATTTTAAGTTCATTAATATGAATTAGTACCTTAAGTTTGTTCATGGATTAGGCTTAACCTAAAGTACATAGGTTATTATTTGATCTGATCTAACTGACCTAAGTTTTAGATTCATTCTTAAATTCATTAAAGATGAGTTTTTTTATTAAATTTCATTGATTCAAAGTTTAAGGTTGAAGTTAATTAATAATTTTGTTAACCTAAGGTTTTACTTCATTAACTTAAGATTGAGTTTGATCACTTCAATTGACTTAGAATATTTAGAGAAGTTCCTTAATAATTTTTTGATTTTTGATTGAAATTGATTTGAATTACCATTTAATTTGATAGGTTAATTAATTTCCTTAACCTAATATTTGATTAACATTGACCAAAGGATTTAGAAAATTAACAACTTCTAATTTATAGATCAATTGGGATTGAAAATTTTCTAGCAAGTGGGATTACATGCTAATTTCAAATTTTCAAAGTTTCATTTTGATTAGATTTGCAATTAAGAATGTAATTAAGGTTTTAATTATTTTAATTAAAACCAAATTAGGCCTAATTCAATTAGATTCAGTTAAAAGTTTAATTTTTTACAAATTTCTCATTGAAATACCTTTCCAATGAGGGTTTATTCATAATTTTTGGTTAATTGGTTGATTTACTATGCTTTAATTAAATTCAGGTTATTTAATTGACTTTTTTAATTCATTGAATTACCTAATTAGGTCAATTTAAGGATTTTTAGGTTTAATTGAGTTTAAGTGATTTTTTAATGTTCACTGAAGTTCAATAGGGTGATTTAAGGTTGTTAGATTAAAATTTCTAATTTCATATTAATTAATTTGATTAATTTAAAGGTTAAGCATATTAAATTTTAATTTCCTTTGAATTAGAGAATTAAATCCCCAAAAATTCATCTAAGGTATGTTCTATGCTTAATTTCATTTTCCCAAAGTTTCAAATTAATTGGATTATTAATTAGAGAGTAATTAGGGTTTAATGTTTTTAATTAACCCAAATTAAGCGAAAAATACCCAATAAAAATTAGGGATTTTAATTTCTATGGATTCCACTCATCAAGATGAATCCATAGAGCTTTCATTTGAATTTTGTTATTTATATATATTTTTCTATGATTTTTTTAAGATTATATTAATTTTTTTATTATTTTAAATTGTTAAATAATGGTATTTAATTATTTTAAGTGAAGGGGCCTGTGCGGGATCCGCATGTTGCATGGCACGCCATCATGGCATACCGTTGGTCCACGTTTCCATGTGGAGCCACCGCTCAGGCGTTATGTGGGATGATCTTAGATGGTTCGATCAAGATCGACCCGATCAATCGCGTTCTAAAGGGCGAAAATCATCCGGTCCGCCTAGATCTGGATCATTCAATCCAAATACATGGATTGGATGCGAGCTCATCTCCTTCATTTCTTGTGGCAACTGAGAGCCATTCATAGTACTTTGCTAATTGTGAATGATCTAGAGCATGAAATCAAGTGATTCCAATTGCTACACGATTGTTGAAGGATATCCTATGATCATATATGGTTTGATCTTATTGAAGATTACATTTTGTTTGAAAATGACCACAACCAAATTCCTTAAGGAAAAACTCAAGCTTGTTAATGGCATACCTCAATTCGTTGGACGATTGGCTTTGGAATTATTCCTAGAGCTTCGGAACCTTGAATCAAACTTCCATGTCAAAGGAATTCCTTACGAATTGTTCCCTAGACCAACCTTCAGCTTGAAAATTTTAGCTTTGGTGGTTTGCAATGGTTAAGAACACTTGGGAGGGGGAAGAGCTTTCATTTGGCTTCAGTTTGGATGTATGAAGGTGAAGGGAAATTCAATTCTCCTTAGGGAAGAGTGTATCTGTGTTTTTGTTATGTGGCCGAGAGCTTTAAAGCTCTTTTTTGGCTAATCCTTGGTCAGCTAGGAGGCATGAAGAGAGTTTGGAAGCTTGCTAGGATCCCCCTCTCTTCCTTACAAGTGTCTAGGTTGAAAAGGTGGAAAGATAGGGATGGGAAAATGGATTTTACCTTCCATTTATGAATTTTTTTAATTCATTCTGGGTTTTGTCATTTAGTTCCTTAAGTGGCT
Organism: Cymbidium sinense; assembly: GCA_021442155.1. Classification (NCBI taxonomy): domain Eukaryota; kingdom Viridiplantae; phylum Streptophyta; class Magnoliopsida; order Asparagales; family Orchidaceae; genus Cymbidium; species Cymbidium sinense. The sequence goes on from CM038218.1 coordinate 53,740,253, forward strand.
TAGTTAAGGAGATTAATTAGCACTTAATTATCTCATTAGCAAGGCTTAAGAGGATTAGTCTCCATCCCATATGCATTGGTTGAAAGTGATTTGAATTTTCCTTGGGTTTGAGTTTAATTTAACCTATTTAGGTTATTTTGATTTAAGGAATTTAACATGTCTAATCTAGGCCTCAATGGACTCAATTTTCTTTGTTATTGTGATCAAACATGTTATTTGATCATTTGAAATATTTTTGATGAACTAATTTGGTCAAATTTTAGTGGGTTGACTTTTTGACAAAGTTTCTTAAGTCAGTTGACTTAGGTTGACTTTATACTTCCATTTTTCATTGATTTACTTGATTTAATTTATGTTTAGATATTTGTCTTGGTTTTGCATCAAACGTAAGTAGATTGGATTTAGCTCAAAATGCATTTCCTAAGTTACTAAGCATAATGACTTGGATATTGAATTAGAAAATTTCTATTTGAACTTAAGATCTTCATTGCTAAAATGACCACTTCCAAAAATGAGGTCAACAATTGGACCCCCAATATGTGTAGTGGATTAGCCAGAATACACTTCACATAATGGTGTTGACCAGATTGATCAACATATAACCATAAGCTTGGGGTTCCAATTCTTGATTTTAATTCTTGATTTGATTTTCTATTTAGGTTTTGATTGTAAAAGATAGGTATATGTATACCTATCTTTGCTTTGGAGGTGTGATTCATTCCTAGAAACTTAACTTCATTATGTTCTAGGATGAATAGGAATGGAATTAAAGAATGATCAATTCCCAATGCAATAACTATGCTCAAAGGGACTTACTCTTAAAATAGAATAGTGGTGATCCATGTGATTAGCTATTAAGATGGGGTCATTAAGGGCATGGTCCATCCTAGTTAGCTAAAGAGAGGAGAGGGGTCTTTAAAGACATGATCCAATCCTCAAAAGCTATGATGGGGAGAAGGGCTTGAAATGCTTGATCCTAATCCACAACACTTTGATTACTAAATAGAGGTCGCATGGACTTAATCCTATTTGAGTAGTCCAAAGAAATGGGGCCTTCAATGGCTTGGTTCCATTCCATAGAAATTTGAATAGAAATCCAACTGGGGAACTTACTCTTATTTGGTCAGAAAGAATGCTAACTAGGGAACTTACTTCTTTCTGATTAGAAAGAATGTCGACTGAGGACTTACATCTTTTTTATTAGCTAATAATATGGGGCCATTAAGGGGATAATCCATCTTAATTAGTTAAAAAGAGGAAAGGGGTCCTTAAAGACATGTTCCAATCCTCAAATTAAAATGCTAACTGGGGGACTTACACTTATGTAGGATGATGAGTGGGGGACTTACTCTTACTTGATTAGAAAGAATGCTGACTAGGGAACTTACTTCTTTCTGATTAGAAAGAATGTTGACTGGGGACTTAATTCTTTCTGAGTAGCTAATAAGATGGGGTCGTTAAGGGATTGATCCATCCTAATTAGCTGAAAAGAGGAGAGGGGTCCTTAAAGACATGATCCAATCCTCAAAATAGGATGCCAACTGGGGGACTTACTCCTAGATGTTTAGAATGAATGCTAACTAAGGGACTTACATCTTTCTAGCTATTAAAATGGTGTCATAAAGACTTGAACCAATCTAAATATCCTGTGTAACATGAAAGGGGTCACAATGACTTGATCCAATCATGTACACAATAGTAGGATGCTGACTGGGGGACTTACTCCTAGATGTTTAGAAAGAATGCTGATTAAGGGACTTACATCTTTTTAGCTATTAGAAAGGGGCCATAAAGACTTTATCCAATCTAAATAGCCTGTGTAACATGAAATGGGTCATTGACTTGATCCAATAATGTACATAATAGTAGGATATCGACTAGGGGACTTACTCTTGAGTGTTTAGAAAGAATTATGACTAAGGGACTTATATCTTTCTAGCTATTAGAAAGTGGTCCTAAAGACTTGATCCAATCTAAATAGCTAGTGTAACATGAAAGGGGTCACAATGACTTGATCCAATCATGTACACAAAAGTAGGATGCTAACTGGGGGACTTACATCATTTTAGCTATTAGAAAGGAGTTAGAAAGACTTAATCTAATCTAAATAGCCTATGTAACATGAAAAGAGTCACAATGACTTGATCCAATCATGTACACAATAGGAATGGTGCCACGAAGGGCTTGCTCCAAACCTATGGAAAGTAGGAATGGTGCGATGAAGGACTTGCTCTAATCCTACAAAGATAGTTTTTCATGGGAATGGTGCACGAAGGCTTACTCCAAACCTAGAAGGACATGAGAAAGGTGCCACAAAGGGCTTGCTCCCATCTCAAGTCATGTATAGGAAAGGTGCCACAAAGGGCTTGCTCCCATCTCAAGTCATGTATAGGAAAGGTGCCACAAAGGGCTTGCTCCCACCTTTTAGGTGATATGAATGACAAAAAAGCGGTCAAAGTGACTTATGCATGAAAGCATTTTTTTATTTTAAAATGAAATATGGGTAATATGAACCCATTTTCAAGGTAAAGATTCTACCCTAGTCCCAGGATGTGGGTCATATAATGATGTTAGCTAACCAAGAAGAAAGTTTTCTTCTCATGTACATCCATCATTTTCTAGCTTTTAATTTAGCAAAAATTTTCTTTTCTTTTGGAATTTGACCACAATCGTCAAGGGACTTAGTTTATGGAAATGGCATCAAGCATAAGTTTATAAACTGCTACATCTGGAGATCATTTCAATTTATTTCTAGATAAAGTAGTCTTTAAACCCAAAAGATAGGTTGATCAAGTCATCAATAGCTAACTCATTAAAGAGTTAGATCATTGATATCAACTTGTCAATTGTGGAATGGGATTTTTCTTCAAATTCTAAGGGTGCATCCTGAACTTGAAGACTATATAAATCTCTAGACACATCTAAAACAAATTCATGCATTGTATGAGAGTACCTTTTAAAAAGAAAGTTAGGACCCAAACTACTTAAGCTTCTTATCATGCAATGGCTCTATGATTCCATAACTTTTCTTATTTATGGTTATAGGCCACTTGTAATGGAATCAGAGTATACTCAATGAGATCTTTGCCATGCAAAGTATATGGACCCCTGGAAAAGAAGATCCACTATCTTTTCTTTTAACCTGACAAGTGAGCTCACCCAATCATGGCAAAGGCTAAAATGATAAAGTATGAGATATCTGCTTATTTTTGTTCAGCTAGGGACAATTTTTGACTTCTAACCCTACGACTTTATTTTGATGTAGAGAAGTTTGAAGTTAAAATGTCCATTTACATTGGGTATTTTACTTCATTTATAATGGAATCAGTATACTCAATGGGACCTTTGACATTCAAAAATATGGACTTGAAAAAAAAAAAGATCCTATCTTTTTATTTAACACAAGTGAGCTCACCCAATCATGGCAAAGGCTGAAATTACAAAGCATGAGATATCTGATTATTTTTGTTTAGCTAGGGACAATTTTTAACTTCTAACCCTACCATTTTATTTTGATGTGGAGAATTTTAAAGTCAAAAAATGTTCACATGCTTAGAATTTTAGACTTCATTCTTTTGTTCTTGGATATAGTCCTTCCATCCCTTTACTTTTCTTTCTTTCTTTCTTTTGGTAATATTTTGATTTCATTTCTTTATTAAAGGTTACATTTGGTAATTTTCCTAGTTACTAGATTCACTAAGAAGATAGATGTTTTTAACTCATTTCCAATAACATTTCACTCTTTATGAAATGACTCCACTAAATGATTTGCTAGGAAATTTGATGTATTTGACTTTTTGTCCAAATACAACATTATATTGATTGATTTTTTGTTATGATTCAAGTCTTTTCTTGATTGATCATATAATATGATCCAACATTTCTATTTCTTTTTCATCTTTTTATGGAACAATAAATCTAGTAAAGCCATTTAAAATTGGTAAAAATGACTTTCTAAAGATGTTACACTTATGAATTCAAAATTATTTAGTGGAGTGAGTCCTTTAAGATTGGCATAATGACTTCCTTGAAAACCTTACACTTCTAAAATCAAAATTTTCTAATGGAATCAAATATGTAGTGAGGTCATTTAGGAGTAGCAGAATGATATTCCTAAAGACTCAACACTTTAGGATGAATATGAACATCCTTCAATAATCAATATGTTTCTTCTTTTTCATTCCATTTGATTCCCTTCTTTTTTCTTATTTGGGCTGGATAGAACCATCCAAGAGCATTTAAAGATGTTTCATGAATTCCTAAGTTGCTCTTTTCATGTTTGAATTTTTATCTTCAATCAAAAATGTGATTGAGACTAAGCTCTTTTTCTAGGTTGAGTTTTCAAGATTGAATTTTCATGAAGCTGAAAATTACTTTTTTTATTTGATTGAATTTATATGGAACTGTCTTATCAAAGCTTGATTAGAATTGAGCCTATATAAAATCAATTTCGTGTTTATAATTAATGTTGACCAATGCACCCGGAACAACAAGTGGTTTGGAGATTTTCTTCTTTTGAATTTTCATTGCATGTCAATAAGTTCTTAGTAGTCTATCTTCGTAATAGAAGATAACCCTAGAACCTTTTCATAGTGGAATACCACATCAGGAAGTTGCTTATAGTTAAGTAAGGTAAATTTCATGATTATGTAATGCCTTGCTTTACTTTCATTTCTTTTTTCATTTTTTTATTTTATTTCATATTTCATATTGTTTTTAACAAAGCATTATGATGCTTGATTTTGCAAGCAACTTCTCTAAGATGGGAAAGACATCACATTTTGAAGATGACTCATTTGCCATATCTTTTTAATGTCATTTGAGGTGGTATAACTCTACCATTTTGAATTTTATTTCAAGAATTTCCCTTTCGATAGCAGGGAAGGTAGGTCTAACTCTATCCTCAATAGATCAATAGACCTCATGATCTATTCATTTAATGGATCATCATTTAAAAGAGGACCCTCTAGGGTATATGCTGTGCTATTAGAAAGTCAAGTTTGATTTGCATTATTTTATAGCACATATAAGATTAAAGGTAATCTCAGCTTGCAATGAAATCTTTGACCACCATACTTGACATTAAGACAATTTCAAATAGGTCATAAGACATTGCAAAGGATTCTCCTTAGGTTCACTTTGTATTGAAAGCATATAATGCTTAGTCTGTGAACAAAGAAAAATAAGGCTTTCTTCATTCATTTGGATTGAAATGTCCTAAGTGATTTATCTATCAACTAATTAGAGATAAAAGTTTCATATTTTTACTCTGAGAGATAGAAATATCACCCTTAGGACCCAATCCTAAGATCATGATTTATTTAGAAGGATTAAACTCTTCATTTATTTTTTCTTCATGATTTAGCTTTTATAATTAATTAAAGTCATTCACGAAATATCATTTCATTTAATGAGAGGAAACTCTCATTAAGGAAGTTGACTTAAATTTATTAGTTTAAATTTCATTCATTTCAACTTTATCAGGAGAATTAGATTTCTCTTTCGCTACCCTCTCTTTTCTTCGATTGATTAGGAGCACGAGTGAATCCTTTCACTTTTGTTTTTGTTTATGTCATTTCATCTACCTCTTTTGACTCTCTCCTAAGCTCTTAAGAATTTAAGGTTTTGAAAAGGTCTAAAAGGGGGTTGCCTCCAAGTCACTTCTTAGATTTGGCCAATCAGCTTGAACAACTGATTTTCCAACATTCTAGTGAACTTGTGGAAATTAATTGAGATTAAAGCCGATTTTCATTTATGTAAAATTTTCTTCTATAGAAATAGAAGATTCACATTTAGTTCCTTAATCAACCTCTACCTTAGGTCAATAAGGCATTCTCTTTTTGGGATGATTTTTATTTTTATTCTTTTTTTTAAATGCAATTCAAACCTCAATCATGGTGGTAAAGGGGCAACAGGCATAACTATGCCGCCTTTTGATTCAAATTTTCTCAGGATTTGAAGGAACGCGTTCATTTCAATCTACATCCTTAGGTGTTTTCCATCTTTGAATGTAGTAAAACAAAGGGTATCCATTCAAGGACCCTATCTTGATTATCTTTAGCTCTAGTACAAAGCCAAAGTAAGATCAAGGATAAGTTTAACTTTGAGACTTTATATTTTGGGCATCTGCTTTTCAAATTTTGAAGTACTTTTCATACTTTTTTAAATTTAACATTTCTTTTCCATATTAGAATGGTTTCAAATCCGTCTTGACTAGATTTAGGTCTTAACAAAAATGACTTATTTTTCATTTATTTCTCTCATTTTATTTCAGGATTTGGTTCTAGGACCAAATCATTTAGCTTTGATAAACAATGAGTTCTAGAACCTCTATCCAAGATGTTCTTTAGGCTCAACCAAGAATAAAATGGAGAGGTATCCAACATAAAAGAAAGGTAATATTGACCGGTGAGTGGCACTAGTACACTGTCAATATATAAGAATAACCATTTACTTCTAAAGATGGAGAGAGGAACCAATCCCCAGCAGAGTCACCAAAAAATATGTTGGTGTTTTTCTCAAATAGAGAAAAGAAATGACACCACATAGAGTTTAGGAATATTTTATTTAGATAACCAAATGCGTCATTAAGGAATAAACATATTATCTTGAAAGATAAGCATGCTCTCCTATAATGGATTCGATCATTTCAATAAAAGACTCCTAAGGCTGATGGGTCTTTCACGTACCAGAGTATTTTTTCTTGAACTACATGGAAAGGTAGAACAATGTTTATTTTATCTTGGGATCATGGTTCCTATAAAGGTAAGCCTCTATAGTTAATTACATCTTCAGGAGGGTCTCTTCTTAAGAATACTCTTGATTAAAGAAATACATGGTTATTTCTAAAGACTACTAAAGTAGCTTTCATAGGATTGATTTTTGGAAATTCAACTGGGTGAGGTCCACATTAGAGAGAGTCATTTTCAAGAGTCAAATGCAAAAGAGTAGGAAAAGCCTATTGATACTAGGATACCTAGTAGACATTTCAACTATCCTATGACTGGGCTTCAAATTTGGGATTTAATTTTAGATTTTCAGTTATCATTTTCTTAGAAATCTAGGGCTTAGATTATAGCAACACAAGATTGCAAAAATTTCTAGGGTTGAAGACTTATTCCTAAAGGGATGCTTCAGAACAGAGTCTACAGGTGTTTCTAACACATGTCAGATGCTCGATCTAGCTCTATCCTTGGAAATCATTGGCCATTCTCCTCACCTAAGGGAACTAGCCTATTCCTGACTCTTCTGGACTTACAACTTGCCCGGAGAAGGCTGCCAGCTAACACCACCTAAGTGTATTTTAAATTTATGAAGTCAAGTCCCATGAAAGCAAGATGGCAGGGGTGTTGCATTTTTAGGAAAGAAATCTATGAAACTAGACTCACTCCCTAATCCCTAAGATCATGTAGTGCATGAAGATGCATCTAACTAATGCATATTTTTTAGGTTTTATGAATTTTGACTCAAGATTCATTTAGGTCAAAGGAATGCAATTTTATGCCTAATGCATGGAATTAGAAAAAGGTTATAAGAAAAATCAGAATAGAAGAAGGTGTTCTTCCATCATAGTTTTCAAAGGTAAGCCCGTTCTCTAGCAAAGATGGAAGTCCTTCCTTAATCAAGAGGAAACAATATGATTTATGCATGATGTTAAAACATCCAACTAAGGGTTGCTACATATTTTATCTCTTTAAAGCCTTTTATATGAAGATTATGACTTGTATTTATTTTTATGTTTCAATTGATTTAGTTGGGTAGAAAATTTAGTTTATCTTATGAGCCTACATCCAGGCATACATCACAGCACAACCATAGCATATAAAGAAACCTAGAAAAAGCATGTTGTTTCTATTGCACACCCAAAATAAATCAAGCCAAATTAAATCATATAAGAAAAAGTTCAATGCAGCAGGGTATCGCTATACACCCCGAAAGAAAGAAAAATGGGTAGCTGAGTTTTTCCCTGATACAACCTGACCTAGAACTACAAGTTTAGACCTATAGGTCTTCTTTCCAGGAAAGTCTCCTTCAGGGACATCCATCGGGCTAAACAGGGGACCACCATCTCCGGGTCAACTCCCAATCCTAGAATAGATCCTAACCTAATTATAAGCTCAAATTTATATTTAAAATACAAAATAAATCCTAAACCCTACAAAATAGATGTTAGGAAATACACACAGCACACGAAGTAATTTATATTTCACAAACATATAAGCTTAGTATTAGTTGCTTGCCAGGCCCACCTGTCATCTGGACTATGTTATGGGATTTTCAGCACCTGCAAGCAAACAACAATTTTATGATTTATTTATTGTAGAGATCTCTTTAGCATAACCCCCTGTAGAAAAAGTGTTAAATCTAGAAGGAAAACCCTAACATCCAATCTAATGAACAAACAAGCCTAGGCATCCAGTCTAAAGTAATACACTACATAGACATGTGAAGTACAACATAGAAGATTAAAGAAAATTAGAAAATGATCTAACCTAGATCTAGAGTCTGGGACCTAAATGATCTAGTGTGCATAAAAGAGTAGTTTGTGTGGTAAGGCTTTGCTAGGCTTCTTTAAGTTCAAGTTTCAATTCAACGTTTGATTTTGTTTAATTTTTACCTTGTGCTTCAATTCAAATAATTTAAAGATCTAATTTCATTTTTATTCCATTTTATTTTGTTAAAGTTGTATAGGTTATCAAGAATGAAGAATGGAATGATTCCATTTTTGAATGGAGCTCTTTCCATTCAACATCCTAATTCCTAATGAAGTTTCCAAAAGTCTAACTAAGATCCTTAAGTTTTTTAATTAATCCTTTTGATGTTGTTTATGTTTGTATTGGTTTTATGTTTCTTTTCCTTTTGAATTTAAGATTTGATTTTAGTTATTTCATTTGTTTCAATTGCTTTGTTTGATTTTATTTGTTTGGTTTGTTTCATTTTGAAATAAGCTATATGGGTTTCATTTGATTTGGTTCATGTTAATTTAAAGAGTTTAGATTAAAGTTTGATTTCATTCAATTTAATTTAAGTTTACTAAATTATGGATTTGTAAGGTTAAAGTTTAAGTTCATTAATATGAATTAGTACCTTAAGTTTGTTCATGGATTAGGCTTAACCTAAAGTACTCAGGTTAATTTTTTGATCTGATTTAATTGACCTAAGTTTTAGATTCATTCTTAAATTCATTAGAGATGAGTGTTTTCATTAAATTTCATTGATTCAAAGTTTAAGGTTTATGTTAATTAATAATTTTGGTTAACCTAAAGTTTTACTTCATTAACTTAAGATTGAGTTTGATCACTTCAATTGACTTAGGATATTTAGAGAAGTTACTTAACAATTTTCTTATGCTTGATTGAAAATGGTTTGAATTACCACTTAATTTAATAGATTAATTAATTTCCTTAACCTAATATTTGAGTAACATTGACTTAAGGAGTTAGAAAATTAACAACTTCTAATCCAGAGATCAATTGGGATTGAAAATTTTTTGACAAGTGGGGTTACATACCAATTTTAAATGTTCAAAGTTTCATCTTGATTAGATTTAAAATTAGAGAGTAATTAAGGTTTTAATTATTTCATTAAAACATAAATTAGGCCTAATTGAATGAGATTCAGTTAAGGGTTTTATTTTTATTAAATTTCCCACTAAAATATCTTTCCAATGAGGGTTTATTCATAATTGTTGATTAACTGGTTGGTTTACTATGATTTAATTAAATTCAAGTTATTTAATTGAATTATTTAATTCATTTAATTACCTAATTAGGGGAATTTAAGGATTTTTATGTTTAATTTAGTTTAAGTGATGTTTTAATGTTCACTGAAGTTCATTAGGGTGATTTAAGGTTGTTAGATTAAAATTCCCTAATTATTTCATTAAGGATTAATTAATTTGATTAATTTTAAGGTTAAGCATATGAATTTTCAATTTCCTTTGAATTTAGAGAATTAAATCCCCAAAAGTTCATCTAATGTGTGTTTTATTCTTAATTTCAATCCTCCAAAGTTTAAAATTAATTGGATTATTAATTAAAGAGTGATTTGGGTTTTATGTTTTTCAATTAACCCAAATTAAAGGGAAAAATACCCAATAAAAGTTGGGGATTTTATTTCCTATGGATTCCTCTCATCAAGATGAATCCATAGAGCTTTCATTTGTATTTTTCTGATTTATATTTATTTTTTATAAATTTTATAAGTTTCTATTAATTTTTTAAGGATTTTAAATCCTTAAATAATGGTATTTAACGGTTTTAAGTGAAGACGATCGATGCTGGCACTGCCATGGGTGCCCCGCCAGTGTGGTATGCACGGGTTGGTCCATGTAGAGCCCACGTGGTGCCATGTCAGCCCACACTATTACGCAGGATGATCCTGGATCATCTGATCGAAGATCAGACAGTCTGGATTGATCCCATAGTTCCTTAAAGGGCAAAAATCATCCGGTCTACCTAGATCTGGACCATCCAATCCAAATACACAGATCGGATAGCGGAGGGCTCATCTCCTTCATTTCTTGTGGGAGTCGAGAGCCGTTCATAGTGTTTTACTAATTGTGAATGATCTAATGCATGAAATCAAGTAATTTCAATTACTACATGATCGTTGAAGGATATCCTACGATCATATACAATTTGGTCTTATTGAAGATCATGTTTTGTTTGAAAATGATCACAACCAATTATTTAAAGAAAAACTCAAGCTCATTAATGGCATACCTCAATTCGTTGGACGATTGGCTTTGGAATTGATCTTAGAGCTTCAGGACCTTGAATCGAACTTGCTTGCCAAAGGAATTGGGTTAATTCCTTATAGATTGTTCCTTAGACAAACCCTTAGCTTGAGAAATTTTGGCTTTAGTGGTTTGCAATGCTTAAGAGCACTTAGGAGGGGGAAGAGCTTTCATTTGGCTTCAGTTTGGATGTATGAAGGTGAAGGGAACTTCAATTCTCCTTAGGGAAGAGTGTATCTGTGTTTTTGGTATGTGGTCGAGAGCTTTAAAGCTCTTTTTTTTGGCTAATCCTTAGTTGTCTAGGGGACATGAAGAGAGCTTGGAAGCTTGCTAGGATTCCCCTCTCTGCCTTACAAGTGTCTAGGCTGAAGAGGTGGGGAGATAGGGAAGGGAAAATGGATTTTACCTTCCCTTGGTGAATTTTTTTTAATTCATTTTGGGTTTTGTCATTTAGTTCCTTAAGTGGTATAGTTAGGGAGGTTAATTAGCACTTAATTCCCTCATTAGCAAGAGGATTAGTCTCCATCCCATATGCATTGGTTAAAAGTGATTTGAATTTTCCTTGGTTTTGAGTTCAATGTAGCCTATTTAGGTTATTTTGATTTACGGAATTTAAATTTCCTAATCGAGGCCCCAATGGACTCAAATTTCTTTGTCATTGTGATTGAACATGTTTATTTGATCATTTGAAATATTTTTAATGATTTAATTTGGTCAAATTTTAGTGCGTTGACTTTTTGACCAAGTGGGTCCACTTAAGTCAATCCTAGGTTGACTTTATTTGACTTTAAGTTTGACTTTGAACTTCTATTTTATTTTCATTGATTTACTTGATTTAACTTATGTTGGATATTTGACTTGGTTTTGCATCAAACCAAGTAGATTGGATTTAGCTCAAAATGCATTTCCTAAGTTACTAAGCATAGTGACTTGGATATTGAATTAGGAAATCTCTATTTGAACTTGAGATCTTCTCATTGCTAAAATGACCTCTTCCAAAAATGAGTTCAACAGTATCTTTAAAAGAAAATTCTCCATTACTTGAAATTTTGAAAAGAATTTGATCCAAAAAATTACCTTCAATAGAAATATTAATGATGTTATTACTAATGAAATTAAGAATCAAATCATTTAAAAGAGAGAAATTCCATTCACCATTATAAATAAAATGACTAACTTTCAAAGAAGAAGCGAGTGCATATTAAGCAGAATCAATGGAAAAATCCCCATCCGGTTATCTCACCTAAAGAAAGAAGATCCATTATTAATACCCTAAAATGAGGCGTTCTACTTTCCATTAATATCAGAGCCATTTCCAAACAATAGAGTCACCATGTTTATAATTGCAAATTAAAGAATGCTTACCTTTGCAATATTTAAATTTCATGAATTTAGCCGAAAGACTTTCATTTTCCAAATATTCCACCAAAGTTTATACAAAAAAACATTGGCGGAATCCTTTAAAGATCTGCACCCAATACCACCTTCATAAATAGTACCACAAATATTAGACCAAGAAGTCCAATGAAGCCTTTTGGCCGAATTCCTAGAGCCCAAACAAAACTTATTGAAAAGTCTTTCAATCTTGATAAGAACATGGGAAGTAGGAACAATATTAAGCAACTAGTAAAAAGGAAGAGAATAAAGAATACTTTTAATAACAATTAATCTACCACCAAAAGATAAAAAAAATGAAATTCAATGGTTGAAATTTTATTTTGAATATTATGAATTACCTCATCAAAGAGTGGAATCTCTTATGGCCATAATATAAAGGGGAGCCTAAATATTTAATAGGAAGATTTTGATGAAAAAAACTAGTGGTCTCCTTTATTTTATTAATTCTATAAATAGAAATAGAAGTAGAAGTGATTAAACAACTTTTATGAGTACTAATCAAAAGGCCACTTTCATTTTCAAATTTATTTAAAAAATACTTAAATTTTTTAACATAATATAACGAGCAATTACAAAAAAATTATGAAATCATTAGCAAAGCTTAAGTGAGAGATAGCCAAACCACCAAGATTCTTGAAATACATACTAGAATTCTTCTAAAAAAATGATTAAGCCAATGAAACAAATATTCAACCACAATAATAAAAAGCAACAACGAAAGAGGGTCACCTTGTCTTATACCTTCAAAGGAATTAAATAAACCAAAGTTTTCACCATTGATAAATAATGAAAACCAAACATTTCTAATTATATTGTTAACCAAAGAAATAAAATGATTAGAAAAACCAAATAATGTAAGAATGATATTAAGAAAATCCCAAGAAATATTATCATAAGCTTCGATGATGTCAAGCTTAAAAAGTACGTTTCCACCTATAGTTTTAACATTCAACTCATGAATCAATTCTTGAGCAAGCAAGATGTTATCCAAAATAGTTCTACCTTTCACAAAGCTTGTTTGATTAGGAGAGATAATCTTAGGAAGAAACATACTAAGCCTATTAATCAAAATTTTAGAAATCAATTTATTAAAAAATGTACAAAGACTAATAGGTCTAAAGTGATTCCAAAAGTTAAGATTATCTTTCTTAGGAATAAGAATAATAGAAGTGCTAGTAAAATATTTAGGAGTAGAATTCCCTTGAAAAAAATCCTTAACAGCATGAGGAAGATCAATTTTAATAATAAATCAAGCTTTTTGAAAGAATAAAGTAGTGTAACCATTCGGCCTTGCAACAGAATCAACATTCATACCGTTAAAAATATTATAAATTTCCTGATCAGAAGGAGGAGCAACCAAGCACTCATTATCCTTAGTAGACATAATAGAAGGGATGATAGAGTGATTGGATAAATGCTCAAGTTGACAATTTTATTTAAAAGATCTTTAAAATAATTAAGAGTAGAAGAAAATATATCCTCTTTTTGGTAAGCCAAGAACCATCAAAGTTCTTGATTTTATGAATGTAACCAAGAACTCTCCTTTTCATTACCAAAGCATGAAAATATTTAATGTTTCTCTTCCCCTCAGAAAGATGCTTAGAGGTAGCTTTTTGTCTCCAATAAGTCTCATCCAAATCTTGAAACTTAATGAGATTATCTTTAGCTTTAGCAAGATTAGAATAGAAAGAACAATTAGTAATATCTAGTTCTTCCAAATCTTTCACCTTTTGTTCCATATTCTTGATATTATCAAAAATATTTTTAATGCAATTTCTATTCCACCAAGTGATATTATGCTTAAGCCTTTTAAGCTTAAGCCAAAATCTCACCATACCAAATGCATAATCATCGAGAGAAAGAGGAGCACACTAATTATAAGCAACAAGATCAAGAAAACTTTTATCTTGTAACCACATATTTTGAAAACAAAAATTTAATGACATTATTATTATGAACAACATCCTTAATAGAAACCAAAAGAGGAGCATGATCTGAGAGAGTTCTACTAAGATGCTCCATCGAAGTTAAAGGCTAACAATTTAACAAATAAATATTAAATAATGCATGATCAAACCGTCGCCATAATCTATGATTATTTTAAGTAAATTAAGAACCAATAAAACCAACATCATAAAGATTACAATCCAAAATCATATTTGCAAAATCTTCTATTTAATGTAAATTCGGCAAAGAACCCCCTTTCCTTTCATTCAAAAAAAGGACCATATTGAAATCCCCACTAACAATCCAAGAACTATTAACAACAGAAGCTAAATTCAATAATTAATCCCAAGGAATTCTCCTCCCTAACTTGTTACAAGCATCATAAACAAAAGAGACAAAAGCATGATAATAACCAAATGAAATATCCACATTAATAACTTGATTAAAATAATTAATAACATTAGCGAGAAAAGAGATATTCAAAATAACCAAATGTTATTATTGCTATTGAAATAAAATTGTTAAAACCAATCATCCCGGCGCATGCATTATTTTAGAAAAAAAAAGAGGTTCAAGAATAACCAAGAAACCAACATTATAAATTCTACAAAGATTCCTAATTCTATTTCTAACAGCAAGAGTACCAATGCCCCTCACATTCCAAATAAGAAAGTTAAACATTAATTTTTATTAGGTAAAAAAGATAAAGAAGATCGAGTAGATCTAGAAACTTTAGGAGGATAGATTAGAAGCCAAAAAGAAAATTTTCAAGACAAAGTATACGCATAAGGCTCAGCTAGTTTTTCAGTATCCAAGTAGGAGCACATAATAGCTAGAACACCTTTGAAGGTCGTATGAACTAGGTTTAAAGAAAGATTAGAAGAAGTTGAAGAATCCTTACCAGATAAGGCATCTTTGAAGGATTTATAGGCAAAAGGTTTAGCTATACCCAAGAATCAGAAGCTTGAGCCAGAGTAGCTGGAGCATTTAGTTTTCCCTAAGTATTCATAGAACACGATGCCATGGCAAATGGTGCCACTTAAGAATCGAACAAGGATCTGCCTAAGGAAGAAGATCAAAAGCCAAACTAGAAGAAATTTCTAGAAAACTAGTACAAAAACATCGAGAAGGAGAATGAAAAGGAAAGGGATTCAAGAATCGGTAGAGCTCAAAACGGGAAGGGGTCAGGATGGGTTTAGGTTTTTATTTTATTTTTTGGTTTATTATAGGGTTTAAGGGTTTAGGTTTTTTTAGTTATTGGTTTAGCTTAGTTAGTTTTTTAGGTTTATGGTTTTAGGTTTTTTTTACTAATTTTTTTTTTAGGGTTTAGGTTTTTTTATTATTTATTATTTATTAGAATTTATTTTTAGTTTAGTTTTATTATTAGGTTATTATTATTATTATTATTATTATTATTATTATTATTATTATTATTGGGCTTAGGTTTAGTTTTTTTTGAAGGGGTAGGTTTTTTTATTAGTATTAGTTTTATTTAGGGGTTTTTAGTTAGGGGTTTAGGGTTGTAGGTTTAGGATTGTAGGTTTAGGGTTTAGGGTTTAAGGTTAGTTTTAGGTTTGAGGTTTTAGGGTTTAGGGTTTAGGATTTAGTGTTCAAGGATTAGGGTTTTTTTATTTAAATAAACTGCTAGGTTTAGGTTTATTTAGTTTATATTATATTTTTATTTAGGTATATTTTTTATTTTTATTTAGGCTTTTTTATTTTAGTTTATTTTTTAGGTTTAGATTTAGGTTTATGCTTATTTTTTAGTTTAGTTTTATTTTTAGTTTATTTTTTAAGTATGGGTTTTACTTTTATTATTAGGTTTAGGGTTAAGTTTTATTTAGGTTTAGATTTAGATTTTATTTTATCTTTTTTGGTTTATATTTTAGGTTTATTTTTAAGAATTTATTTTTTTATTTTAGGTTTAGCTTTATTTTTAGTTTATTTTATTATATTTAGTTTAGGGTTTAGGTTTAGTTTATTTTAGGTTTAGGTTTAGGTTTAATTTATTTTAGTTTAGTTTATTTTAGTCTAGGTTTTTGGTTTATTTTATTTTTTTAGTTTAGTTTAAGTTTTTATTTATGTTATTTTAGTTTTGTTTTTATTTTTATTAATTTATTTTATTTTTATGCTTGGGCTTATGTTTTAGTTTAGGTTTTTATTTTATTTTTAATTTTTTATTTTATTTAGGTTTAGGTTTTTTTATTTATTATATTTTTAGGTTTTATTTTGTTTAGGTTTAGGTTTTTAAGTTTTTAGGGTTTATGGTTTAGGGTTTAGGGTTTAGGGTTTGTGGTTTAAGGTTCAGAGTTTAGGGTCATAGGTTTTAGGGTTTAGGGTTTAGAGTTTAGGTTTAAGGTTTAGGGTCTAAGGGTTTAGGCTTTAGGGTTTAAAGTTTAGGGTTTAGGGTTTTAGGTTAGCTTAGGGTTTAGGGTTCAAGGTTAGGGTTTTTTTATTTAATTTTTTTAAAATTTTTTAATTTTTTTGATTAAGTAAAGTGGTAGGTTTATGTTTATTTAGTTTATTTATTTTAGTTTATTTTACTTTTATTTTTATTTAGGTTTATTTTTATTTTTATTTAGTTTAGTTTATTTATTTTAGGTTTATTTATTTTAGTTTAGGTTTTTTATTTTAGTTATTTTTTAGGTTTAGTTTTTGGTTTAGGTTTAGGTTTTTTTTTAATTTTAGGTTTAGGTTTAGGCTTTTATTTTATTCTTTTAGGTTTAGGCTTTAGGTTTTTATTTTAGTTTTATTTTTAGGCTTTATTTTTATGTTTAAATTTAGGTTTATTTTTAGTTGATTTTATTTTATCATGATTTAGGTTAAAGTTTTATTTTTTTTCAATTTAGTTTATTTTAGTTTAGGTTTAGATTTATTTTATTTTTATTTTAGGTTTAGGTTTTCTTTTTTTATTTTTAGGTTTAGTTTTTAGGTTTAGGTTTTTATTTAGTTTTTATTTTATTTTATTTAAGGTTTAGTTTTTATTTTATTTAGGTTTTTTTTAGTTTAGTTTAGGTTTTTATTTATTTTATTTTACTTTAATTTTTATTTTCTATTTTATTTTCTTTTTTAGGTTTAGGTCTAGGTTTAGGTTTTAGTTTATGTTTTTAATTTATTTTGGTTAAGGTTTTTTTATTTATTTTATTTTAGGTTTTATTTAATTTAGTTTTAGGTTTTAGCTTCTTCAATTTTAGGGTTAGTTTAGGGTTTATGGTTTGGGGTATAGGTTTTAGGGTTTAGAGTTTTGGGTTTAGGGTTTACATTTTAGGGTTTATAGTTTAGTTCTTAGGTTTAGGGTTTAGGGATTAGGGTTTAGGGTTTAGGGTTTAGGGTACATAAATAAAAAATGATCGTGCATAGAGTAAAACCAAAGACACAGTTACATAAGCAGCAGATTAGATCAGCAGTTCTTCATTCTTCCCAGTTCCCATCATAATGACCCCGGCCTCTAGAGTAGTGGGATCCACCATCATATCCTTTATCTCTCCCTATGCCACCACCATGACTATAACCACCATCGCTCCTCCGACCTTCGTAACCACCATAACTCTGACCACCACCTTCATATCCACCACCTCCCTCACTCACCACCACTGTACTTCTTGCCAGCCGCCTCCACTACAGATATAGACTGAGCTTAGTTTACGGTGATGTTCCTGTCGTCAAGGTTTTGCCCATTCTTAGTGTTTAAGTTTATGTTTAGGTTATTAGGTTTTATGGTTTAAGTTTATTTTTTTAATTTATTTAGTTACTTTAGGTTTAGGTTTATGGTTTAAGGTTAGGGTTTAAGGTTTAAGGTTTTAAGGTTTTAGGGTTTATGCTTTTAGGGTTTAGGGTATAGGGTTAGGGTTTAAGATTTAGTGTTTAGGGTTTAGGGTTTAGGGTTTAGGGTTTAGGGTTTAGGGTTGAGGGTTGTAGGTTTAGTGTTGTAGGTGTATGGTTTAGGGTTTAGAGTTAGTTTTAAGGTTTATGGTTAAGGATTTTTTAAAAAAAATTAAGTAAACAGGTAGGTTTAGTTTATTTAGGTTATTTTTTATTTATTTTAGTTTTTTTTATTTTGTTATATTTTTTATTTTATTTAGTTCAGTTTATTTATTTTAGTTTAGGTTTTTTATTTTAGTTTATTTTTATGTTAAAGTTTAGGTTTTTACTTTATTTTTTTAGGTTTAGGTTTTAGGTTTTTATTTTATTTTTTTTTAATTTAGGTTTAGTTATTTTAGCTTAGGGCTTAGGTTTTATTTTTTGTTTATTTTTAAGTATTATTTTTAGGCTTATTTTTTTAGGTTTAGGTTTTTATTTAGTTTTTATTTTATTTTCTTTTAGGTTTATTTTATTTTTATTTTATGTTTAATTTTTTTATTAAGTCTTTTTATTCTTAGGTTTATTTTATTTTTTTAGTTTAGCTTAGATTTTACATTCTTTTATTTTAGTTTATTTTTATTTTATATTTTATTTTATTTTTAGGTTTAAGTTTAGGTTTTAATTTAAGTTTTTATTTTAGTTTATTTTTTATTTTATTTAGGTTAGGTTTATTTATTTATTTTATTTTTTGGTTTTATTTAGTTTTGATTTTGGTTTTTAGGTTTTTAGGGTTTAGGATTTAGGTTTTAGGGTTTTAGGGTTTAGGGTTTTGGGTTAGGGTTTTGGGTTTAGGGTTTAGTGTTTAAGCTTTACGGTTTAGAGTTTTTGGGATTTAGGATTTAGGGTTTAGGGTTTGGTTTAGGGTTTAGGGTTTAGGGTAAGCTTAGGGTTTAGGGCTAGTTTAAGGTTTAGGATTTAGGGTTTAGGGTTTAGGGTTTTAAGGCTTTGGGTTTAGGGTTTAGGGTTTAAGGTTTTAAAGTTTAGGGTTTAGAGTTCAGGGTTTAGGGTATAGGGTTAAGGTTTTTTTTTATTTTTCTTTCAATTAAATAAATTGGTAGGTTTAGGTTTATTTAGTTTTTTTTTAGTTTAATTTTTTTTGTTTTTTACTTTGGTTTATTTTTATTTATATTTAGTTAATTTATTTATTTTGGGTTTATTTTTTTTAGTTTAATATTTAGGTTTAGGTCTAGGTTTAGTTTTAACTTTAGTTTATTTTTTAGGTTTATGCTTTATTTTTTTTATTTGTTTATTATATTTTAGGTTTAGGTTTTATTTTTTTTTTTTTTTTTTTTTTATTTTAGGTTTTTTTAGGTATTATTCTTTAGTCTAAGTTCAGGTTCATTTTTTAGTTTATTACATTTTATTTAGTTTAGGTTTAGGTTTTGGTCTAGGTTTAGTTTATTTTAGGTTTAGGTTTTATTTTATTTAGTTTAGTTTATTTTAGTTTATGTTTATGTTATTTTATTTTTATTTTAGGTTTAGTTTTTTTTTTTAGTTTAGAGTTTAGGTTTTTTTATTTATTTATTTTTAGGTTTATTTTTTAGGTTTAGCTTTTTATTTACTTTTTATTTTATTTAATTTTAGGTTTATTTTATCTTTAGTTTAGGTTTAGCTTTTATTTTATTTAGGTTTTTTGTTTTGTAGTTTAGTTTAGGTTTTTATTTAGTTTATTTTAATTTAGTTTTAATTTTTTATTTTATTTTGTTTTTAGGTTTAATTTTAGGTTTAGGTTTTAGTTTAGGTTTATGTCTTTTTTATTTATTTTATTTTCAGGTTTTATTTAGTTTAGCTTTAGGTTTCTAGGTTTTTAGGGTTTAGTGTTTAAGGTTTAAAGTTTAGGGTTTAGGGTTTAGGTTTTTTTTTTTTTTAGGGGAAGACCCATGTAGGGGTATTTTATTGCCACAAAAAGAGGGTTACAAGGTCCTTAAAAGGGGGATAAACTCCAGAACTATTGCTCAAAGAGCTACAATTAGCCGAAGGAGTAAATCCGCTATCTAAGTACATCAGTAAAAGAAAGCATAAAACAATCAAAAGATACAAGATGATTAATATAATAAGCTAAAGTTAGATTAAAGCCAATGCTGGAGGATGTGGGAATGCATGATAATGGAGCAGACACGCAAGAAGGAGAGAGAATGACACAAAGTTATAATAAGAGGGAGATTAGAAGCAGTTAAGGTAATCTGGACAAAAGTTAAGGAAAATAACATAATATGAGTATGTGTAAGGAATTGTGATAGAAGGCTCAGCTCAATCACATCACATTGGCAGATGCAAGTATGAGCATCCAAATTTGTGAAGGGTTACATCACATGAGCTACTCGAACCAATAGGGGTGAGATCATCACCATCATAATATACACACGTGAGAAGGTAGCAGGTTGTTGATATTCTTGTGAGCTTTATTACACGCAAACCTAAGCAAAATCATATCTAAAATATATAGGTAATTCTAAGAGGATAAGGAGTCTCATTCCAGAAAAAATCATCAATATAGTCATCTTGACATGAGAATACATAAACATAAGTGAGTGAGCCATCTTAGCTAGATTCTCATGAATAGCCATATTCAGGAAAGAAATTAGTTCAGCATATAATCCCTCCATAAGAAAATTACAGAGGAGACAACTTGCTGAAAACCTATTAAATAAGTCAATGAGCCTATAATTAACACCATCACAATCACATGATATGTAAATGAATCTTTGTCAAAATAACCCGATAATCCCTTATTAATGCTGGAGAAAGCAATAGTGAAGGAAGATAGCATAGCTCAACACGAGAATGAACTGCAACCAACCAAAATAAGCACCAAAAGCAGTTAAAGACAACTCCAATAGCGAGCATTCGAGGGGCCTCCATTCGGATAATCTAGATCAACAATCAATCTAGAGAACAAGACAAAGGCAACAACATCCAAGATAGGAAGGGGCGCACTGTAGAAATGAGGTAGCGGTCTGAGATCAAAAAAAATAGGAGATAAATAGCGCAATCGAAAAACCAACTAGCGACAACTAATACAACATTGGAACCCACATAAAAAAAATCAACATTGAAATGAGTCTCAACATTAAAATCGAGAAAATAGCAATAGTTAAGGCAACATCCAAGATAGGAAGATATCTGACAAATTGGCCATAAAACTCCTCAATCAGTAGACATGGCAATAAGAGATAAACAAATAAATAAAGCATAAAAATAGTTATCTGAAGGCGACAAATCGGGGCAATCACCAAAACCCTCACCATCGGGACAACAATCGAAAACGACTTTGAGGAATGAGACCACAAATTCTACAAAGAAAGAAAGAAAGCGAGGTGACAAGGGTTTAGGGTTTAGGTTTTGGGGTTTAAGGTTTAAGTTTTGGGTTTTAAGGTTTAGGGTTTAGAGTTTAGGATTTAGGGTTTAAGATTTTAGGGTTGTAGGTTTAGGATTTAGGGTTGTAGTTTTAGGGTTTAGGGTTAAGGAATTTTTTTATTTTTTATTTTTTATTTTTTCTTTTTAATTTCTTTTAAATTAAGTAAACTAGTAAGTTTTGGTTTATTTAGTTTATTTTTTAATTATTTTAGTTTATTTTATTATTTTATTTTTATTTAGGTTTATTTTTATTTTTATTTAGTTTAGTTTATTTATTTTAGGTTTATTTATTTTAGTTTTTTTATGTTTAGGTTTAAGTTTATTTTTTAGTTTAGTTTTATTTTTATTTTATTTTTTAGATTAAGTTTTATTTTTTATTTTTTGCTTTAGGTTTAGGTTTTTAATTTATTTTTTTAGGTTTAGGTTTTAGGTTTTTATTTGAGGTTTATTTTAGCTAATATTTTTTACTTTAGGTTTAGGATCATTTTTAATTTGTTTTATTTTATTTAGTTTAAGTTTATGTTAGGTATAGTTTATTTTAGGTTTAGGTTTATGTTTTATTTATTTTAGTTTAGTTTATTTTAGTTTAGGTTGAGGTTTATTTTATTTTTATTTTAGGTTTAGGTTTTTCTAGTTTAAGGTCTACGTTTTATTTATTATTTATTTTTAGCTTTAGTTTTTAGGTTTAGGTTTTTATTTAGTGTTTATTTTATTTTACTTTTATTTTAGGTTTAGTTTTTTTAATTTAGTTTAAGATTTTATTTATTTTATTTTAGTTTAGTTAATATTTTTTATTTTATTTTTTTAAGGTTTTGGTTTTGGTTTTAGTTTTAGTTTATGTTTTTATTTTATTTTATTTTAGTTAGGTTTTCTTATTTATTTTATTTTTAGGTTTCATTTAGTTTAGGTTTAGGTTTTCTAGCTTTTTAGGGTTTGGGGTTTAGGGTTTAGGTTTTAGGTTTTTTTTTAAGGTTTATTTTTAGGTTCTATTTTTTTAATTTACGTTTAGGTTTATTTTTAGTTTATTTTATTTTATTTAGTTTAGGGTTCATGTTTAGTTTATTTTTGGTTTAAGTTTAGGTTTTATTTATTTTAGTTTAGTTTATCATAGTTTAGGTTTAGGTTTATTTTATTTTGTTTATTTTAGTTTTATTTTAGGTCAAATTTTTTTTTTAGTTTAGGGTTTGGGTTTTATTTTTTATATATTTTTAGGTTTATTTTTTAGGTTTAGGTTTTTATTTAGTTTTTATTTTATTTTATTTTAGGTTTATTTTTTTATTTCACATATAATTTTTATTATATTTAGGTTTTCTATTCTTAGCTTTATTTTATTTCTTAGTTTAGTTTAGGTTTTTATTTATTTATTTTATTTATTTTAGTTTTATTTATTTTATTTTTAGGTATAGGTTTCATTTTTAGTTTAAGTGTTGATTTTATTTTATATAGGATTAGGTTTATTTATTTTATTTTTTGGTTTTATTTACTTAAGGTTTAGGTTTTTAAGTATTTATGGTTTAAGGTTTAGGGTTTAAGGCTTAGGATTTAGGGTTTAGGGTTTTAAGGGTTTAGGGTTGTAGGTTTAGGGTTGTACATTTAGGGTTTAGGGCTTAGGATTGGTTTTATGGTTTAGGGTTTAGGATTTAGTGTTTAGGGTTTAGGGTTTAGGGTTTTTTTTAAATTAAGTAAACTCGTAGGTTTAGGTTTATTTAGTTTTATTTTTATGTATATTAGTTTATTTTAGTTTTTATTTTTATTTATGTTTATTTTTTATTTAGTTTAGTTTATTTATTTTATGTTTATTTATTTTAGATTAGGTTTTTTATTTTAGTTTATTTTTTAGGTTTTAGATTAGGTTTATGTTTATTTTCTAGTTTAGTTTAATTTATTTTTGTATGTTTAGGTTTTTTTCTTAGGTTTAGGTTAAAGTTTTTATTTTATTTTTTTAGGTTTAGGTTTTAGGTTTTATTTTAGGTTTTAGTTTTTAGTTTAGGTTTAGGTTTATTTTTTTTAAATTTTATTTTATTTAGTTTAGGGTTTAGGTTTATTTTAGTTTGTTTATTTTAGGTTTTGGTTTTTCTTTTTAGTTTAGGGTTTATGTTTTACTTTTTATTTATTTGTGGGGTTTATTTTTTAGGTTTAGGTGTTTATTTAGTTTTTATTTTATTTTATTTTATTTTAGGTTTATTTTATTTTTATTTTACATATAGTTTTTATTCTATTTAGTTTTTATTTTTTGATTTATTTAATTTTTTAGTTTAGTTTATGTTTTTATTTTTTTATTTTAGTTTAATTTTATTTTATTATTTTATTTTGGTTTAGGTTTTCTTATTTATTTTATTTTTATATTTTGTTTAGTGTATGTTTAGGTTTTTAGCTTTCTGGGGTATAGGGTTTAGCATTAAGGGCTTAGGGTTAGTTGAGGGTATAGGGTTTAGGGTTAGTGTTTAGGGTTTAGGGTTTGGGGTTTAGGGTTTAGGGTTTAGGTTTTAGGGTTTTGAGTTTTGGATTTAGGGTTTAGGGTTTAGGTTTTAGGGTGTAGGGTTTGGGGTTTAGGGTTTTAGGGTTTAAGGTTTAGTGTTTAGGGTATTTAGGTTTTAGGGTTTAGGGTTTAGGGTTTAGGTTTTAGGTTTAAGGTTCAGGTTTTATTTTAGGGTTTTTTTTTTTTAACAAAGAACCAATTCAGATTCAACATTCCATCTTTTCGATTTCATCAACCAAGAACACACTAAGTTTTCTAAGACACAAGAGAGGACATAGATAAAAAATGAGCATGCATAGAGCAAATTAAAAACCCTAGATAACTAGAACCATCTCTACTGTGAAGACATAGTTTCATAAGCAGTAGATCAGATCAGCTGATCTTCCAGTTCCCATCAAAATAATCGCGGCCTCTCAAGTAGCGAGATCCACCATCATATCTCTGATCTCTCCCTCCGCCACCACAATGGTTGTAACCAAAATCCCTCTTCTTGCCTCCATAACCACCACTGCTCTGACCACCACCTCCGCATCCACCATCACCTCTAGATCCCCACCACCCACCGCCACCTCCACCTTAGCCTCCACCGGATCTAGGCGAGCACAGTTAGCGGTGATGTTCTTGTCAAGGTTCTACCCATTCTTAGGGTTTAGGTTAAGGTTTAGGTTTTTTAGGTTTTAAGGTTTAGGTTTATTTTTAAATTTATTTATTTACTTTAGGTTTAGGTTTAAGGTTTGGGATTTTGAGTTTAGGGTTTATGGTTAGGGTTTAGGGTTTAGGGTCTAGGGTTTTAGGGTTTATGCTTTTAAGGTTAAAGGTTTAGGGTTTTCTATGGTTTATGATTTAGGGGTTAGGGTTGTAGGTTTATGGTTTAGGGTTTAGGGTTTAGGGTTTAGGATTTAGGGTTTACGTGTTTTTTTTAATTAAGTAAATAGGTAGGTTTAGGTTTATTTAGTTTTTTTTGTTTATTTTATTTTTTATTTTTATTTAGTTTAGTTTACTTATGTTATGTTTATTTATTTTAGTTTAGGTTTTTAATTTTAGTTTATTGTTTAGGTTTAGGTTTAGCTTTAGGTTTAAGTTTATTTTTTGGTTGAGTTTTATTTATAATATATTTTTAAGGTTTAGGCTTTATTTTTTATTTTTAATTTTAGGTTTAGGTTTTTATTCTATTTTTTAGGTTTAGGTTTCAGGTTTTTATTTCAGGTTTATTTTTAGGTTTTATTTTTTAGTTTATTTTTAGTTTATTTTATTATATTTAGTTTAAGTTTAAGTTTAGGTATTATTTATTTTAGTTTAGTTTATTTTAGTTTAGGTTTAGGTTTATTTTATTTTGTTTATTTTATTTTTATTTTAGGTTTAGGTTTTTTTAGTTTAAGGTTTTGGTTTTATTTTTTATTTATTTTAAAGTTTTTTTATGTTTATATTTTAGGTTTAGGTTTCTATTTAGTTTTTATTTTATTTTATTTTAGGTTTATTTTATTTTTATTTTTATTTAGTTTTATTTTATTTAGGTTTTATTATTAGGTTTATTTTATTATTTAGTTTAGTATAAGTTTTATATATTTCATTTTAGTTCATTTTTATTAGTTTATTTTATTTTATTTTTAGGTTTAGGTTTAGGTTTTAGTTTAGGTTTTTATTTTACTATATTTTTATATTTTATTTAGGTTTAGGTTTATTTATTTATTTTATTTTTAGGTTTAATTTAGTTTAGGTTTTTAGGTTTTTTGGGTTTAGGGTTTAGGGTTTAGGGTATAGGGTTTAGGGATTTAGGGTTTAAGGTTTTAGGGATTAGAGTTTAGGGTTAGGGTTTAGTGTTTAGGGTTTAGGGTTTAGTGTTAGCCTTAAGGGTTTGGGGTTTTTAGGGTTTAAGTTTTAGGGTTTAGGATTAGTTTAGGTGGTAAACACTAAATCTTAAACCTAAACACTAACCCTAAACCCTAAACCCTAAACCTAAACCCTAAACCTAAAAACCTTAAAATCTAAACCAAAACTAAATAAAAAAAAATAAAATAAAAATTAAAATAAATTAAAATCCTAAACTAAAACGTAAACTAAACCCAAAAATAAAATAAAATAAACTAAAAAAATACACTAAAATAAATTATATAAAAACCTAAACTAAATTAAAAAAATAAAATAAACATAAAAAAACCTAAAAAATAAACTAAAAAAACTAAATAAACAAAAGTAGAAATGTTGAATCATTTGTTTTCTTAAAAAAACCCAAACCTAAACCATGAACTAAAACTCGAACCTAAACCTAAAACTTAAAACTAAATCCTAACCCCAAACCCTATACCATAAACCCTAAACCACAAAACCATAAACCCTAAACCCTAAACCCTAAACTCTAAACTGAAACCCAAAAGAAAACCATAAACCTAAATCTAAACCCCAAAATGACCCAACCCAAACCTTAAAAACCCTAAAGTGAAAGTTAAAAAACCTAAAACTAAACAAAATAAAGCCTAAAGATAAAATTAATAAAAAATCTAAACCAAAATAAAATAAAAATAAAAAGTAAAACCTAAAACCTAAACCTAAACCTAAACCTAAAAAGAAAAAAATAAAATAAAACTAAACTAAAATAAAATAAATATAATCCCAAACTAAACTAAAAAATTAAAAACTTAAATAAAATAAAAAATAAACCTAAAATAAAAACAAAATAAACCTAGAATAAAATAAAATAAAAATAAATAAAACCTAAAAAGAAAACCTAAAATAAATAAAAAATAAAACCTAAACATTAAACTAAAAAAACCTAAACCTAAAATAAAAATTAAATAAACCTAAACCTAAACTAAAAAAAATAAACTAAAATAAGTAAAAAACCAAAACCTAAAATAAAGTAAACCTAAACCTAAACATAACCTAAATAAAATATAAAAAATTAAAATAAACCTAAACTAAAAATAAAACCTAAAATAAAAAATAAAACCTAAAACATAAACCATGAAAATAAAATAAAAGCCTAAACCTAAACCTAAAAATAAAAAATTAAACCTAAACCTAAAAAATAAAATAAAACCTAAACCTAGACCTAAAAATAAAAAATAAAACTTAAACTTAAGAAAGAAAATAAAAATAAAACTCAAATAAAAAAATAAGCATAAACCTAAACCTAAAACTAAAAAATAAACTAAATAAAAAAACCTAAACTAAAATAAATAAACCTAAAATAGATAAACTAAAATAAAAAATAAAAATATACATAAATAAAAATAAAATAAACTAAAATAAATAAAATAAACTAAATAAATAAAGAAGAAATGTTGAATATGAATTTGTTCTCTATTTAAAGAAAAACCCAAAAAGGCAAAGCTAAAACCTAAACCCTAAACCAAAAATCTAAACCTTAATCCCTGAACCCTAAATCCTAAACCCTAAATCCTGCAAAACCTAAACCTACCCAAACCACAAACCCTAAAACCCTAAAAACTAAACCTAAAACTAAACCTAAACCCAAAAAAAGCCAAACCTAAACCCTAAACTCAAAACCCCAAACCATAAAAACTAACCCTAAACCCTAAACTTAGAAGATATAAAATCTAAAATAAATAAATAAAACCTAAAATAAAATAAATCAAATTTAAAATAAAATAAAATAATAAAATAAATTAAAATAAAACATGTAAAACCTAAACATATACCTAAACCATAAACCAAAAGAAAATAAATAAAATAAAAATAAAACTAATCTAAAATAAAATAACTAAAACCTAAACAAAACTTAAAATTAAAAAACATAAATAAAATCAAAACTAAACCTAAAATAATAAACAAAAAAAATAAAAAAAAAATAAAAACTAAGTAAGAACCTAAACAATAAACCTAAAAGAGATCCTAAACTAAAAAACCTAAACCTAAACTAAAAAAAATAAAACCTAAAAATAAACCGAATAAAACCTAAAACATAAACCTATGAAAATAAAATAAAACCTAAACCTAAACCTAAAATAAAAATTAAACCTAAACCTAAAATAAAATAAAACCTAAACCTAGACCTAAAATAAAAATAAACTTAAACTTAAGAAAGAAAATAAAAATAAAACTCAAATAAAAAAATAAATAAACCTAAACCTAAAACTAAAATAAACTAAAATAAAACCTAAAAAAATAAATAAACCTAAAATAGATAAACTAAACATAAAAAATATACATAAATAAAAAATAAAATAAACTAAAATAAATAAAAAATAAACTAAATAAATAAAGAAGAAATGTTGAATATGAATTTGTTCTCTATTTAAAAGAAAAAACCCAAAAACCCAAAACCGTAAACTAAAACCTAAACCCTAAACCAAAAACCTAAACCTTAAACCCTAAACCCTAAATCCTAAACCCTAAATCCTGAAACCCAAAACCCTAAACCCTAAACCCTAAACCCTAAACCTAAACCCTAAACTCTAAACCTTAAACCCAAAAAAAGCCTAAACCCTAAACCCTAAACTCAAAACCCCAAACCATAAACCCTAAACTAACCCTAAACCCTAAACCTTAGAAAGATATAAACCAAAATCTAAACTAAATAAAACCTAAAAATAAAACAAATCAAAAATTTAAACCAAAATAAAATAATAAAATAAATTAAAATAAAAACATAGACTAAAACCTAAACATATACCTAAACCTAAACATAAACCGAAAAAGAAAATAAAATAAAAAATAAAAACTAATCTAAAATAAAATAACTAAAAACCTAAACAAAACTTAAAAAATTAAAAAACATAAATAAAATCAAAACTAAACCTAAAATAATAAACAAAAAAACCTAAAATAAAAAAAAATAAAAACTAAGTAAGAACCTAAACTTAAACAATAAACCTAAAAAGAGATCCTAAACCCTAAACTCTAAACCCTAAAACCTAAACCTTAAACCTAAAAAAAAGCCTAAACCCTAAACTCCAAACCCCAAACCTTAAACCCTAAACCCTAGAAAGATATAAACCAAAATCTAAACTAAATAAAACCTAAAAATAAAATAAATATAAAATTCAAACCAATATATAATAATAAAATAAACTAAAATAAAACCATAAACTAAAACCTAAACTTATATCTAAACTAAACATAAACCTAAAAGAAAAATAAAAAAATAAAACTAATCTAAAATAAAATAAATAAAACCTAAACAAAACTAAAAAATTAAAAACATAAATATAATCAAAACTAAACCTAAAATAATAAACAAACAAAGCTCAAATAAAAAAAAATAAAAACTAAGTAAGAACCTATACTTAAACAATAAACCTAATATAACCTAAACCTCAAACTAAATCAAAACCTAAAATAAAATAAAATAAACCTAAACCTAAACTAAAATAAAAAACCTATACCTAAAAATAAACTAAACCTAAACCTAAATCTAAACTAAATAAAATAAAATAAACTAAAAATAAACCTAAACTAAAAAAAACTAAAATAAAAACCTAAAACATAAACCTAAAAAAATAAAATAAAAACCTAAACTAAACATAAAAATAAAAAAATAAAACTAAAACCATAAAAATAAAATATAAATAAAACTAAACTAAAAAATAAACTAAAACTTAATCCTAAACCTAAACATAAAAAAATAAACTAAAGAATAATAGGCCAACCAAAAATCAACCCAATAACATAAATAATATGATGATTAAATAGATGTATTCATAAGTTAGGTAATGAAATCCAAATGATAATAATAAGAGACTCTTCATTATCATCAAACATTGGTGTTCACTTTAGAATATGCATTTGATAATTAAAAACATAGTAACAACACCTAGATAACATTCTTTCATAATCAAGGTCATTAGAAAGTTTAATTAGAACATGCCTTGCATCAATCAGAGTAATAGAAAAAGAATTAGAAAAATTTAAGCTATGAAGAAAAGAATGAATATCTCCCATCTTTGGCTATTTAAATGAAAACTTTCCAATCAAAGAAAAAGCAAAAGGCTCTGCTAATCTTTCAATATCCTCATCTGAAATCATGATTGTTGGAGTACCTTTAAAATTCATATGAAACAAATTCAATGGAGGCTCGATGGAGGAATTCTTACCAGTTAAAACCTTTATTATTATTATTAGTTTTTTTAGCTTGGTTATTGTTAGTTAGTTTTATTATTATTATTATTATTATTATTATTATTATTAGTTTATTTATTAGGTTTATTACTTTAGTTATTTAGTTTAATTATTTAGTTAGTTTTGTTTTATTTAGTTATTAATTTATTAGATTATTATTATTTAATTATTATTAATTTTTTAGTTATGTGTTTTATTATTATTTATCATTAGTTATTAGTTAGTTTATTAAGTTTAGTTAATATTATGTTTATTTATTAGTTAGTTTTCATGGTTTAATAGTTTAAGATTAGTGTTTTGTTTTAGTTGGTTATTTAGTTATTTATTATTAGTTTATTAGTTTAGTTTTAGTGTTTATTATTTATTAGTGTTAAGGTTTATTTATTAATTAGTTTAGTTTTATTAGTTAGTTTGTTTGTTAGTTTATTAGTTTATTAGTTATTAGTTTTAGGTATTATTTATTTTAGTTTAGTTTATTTTAGTTTAGGTTTAGGTTTATTTTATTTTGTTTATTTTATTTTTATTTTAGGTTTAAGTTTTTTTATGTTCATATTTTAGGTTTAGGTTTCTATTTAGTTTTTATTTTATTTTATTTTAGGTTTATTTTATTTTTATTTTATGGCTAGTTTTTATTTTATTTAAGTTTTTTATTATTAGGTTTATTTAATTATTTAGTTTAGTATAAGTTTTTATTTATTTCATTTTAGTTCATTTTTATTAGTTTATTTTATTTTATTTTTAGGTTTAGGTTTAGGTTTTAGTTTAGGTTTTTATTTTACTATATTTTTATATTTTATTTAGGTTTAGGTTTATTTATTTATTTTATTTTTAGGTTTAATTTAGTTTAGGTTTTAGGTTTTGGTTTAGTTTAGGGGTTTGGTGTGGTTGGGGTGGATTTAGGGTTTAAGGTTTTAGGGATTAGAGTTTAGGGTTAGGGTTTAGTGTTTAGGGTTTAGGGTTTAGGGTTTAGTGTTAGCCTTAAGGGTTTGGGGTTTTTAGGGTTTAAGTTTTAGGGTTTAGGATTAGTTTAGGGTAAAGCCTAAACACTAAATCTTAAACCCTAAACACTAAACCCTAACCCTAAACCCTAAACCCTAAAACCCTAAACCCTAAACCCTAAAAACCTAAAAACCTTAAAATCTAAACCTAAACTAAATAAAACCTAAAAATAAAATAAAAAATTAAAATAAATTAAAATCCTAAACTAAAACGTAAACCTAAACCCAAAAATAAAATAAAATAAACTAATAAAAATAGATTAAAATAAAATATATAAAAACCTAAACTAAACTAAAAAAATAAAATAAACATAAAAATAAAAAACCTAAAAAATAAACTAAAAAACTAAATAAACAAAAGTAGAAATTTTGAATCTGAATTTGTTTTCTCTTAAAAAAAACCCAAAAACCCTAAACCATGAACTAAAACCTGAAACCTAAACCTAAAACTTAAACACTAAACCTCAAATCCTAACCCCTAAACCCTATACCATAAACCCTAAACCCTAAAACCATAAACCCTAAACCCTAAACCCTAAACTCTAAACCGTAAACCCTAAACCCAAAAAAAGAAAACCATAAAACCTAAATCCTAAACCCCAAACCCCAAACCATGAACTAACCCTAAACCTTAAACTAACCTTAAACCCAATCGTGAAAAGTTAAAAACCTAAACCTAAACAAAATAAAGCCTAAAGATAAAATTAATAAAAAATCTAAACCAAAATAAAATAAAAACAAAAAGTAAAACCTAAAACCTAAACCAAAACCTAAACCTAAAAAGAAAAAAATAAAAATAAAACTAAACTAAAATAAAATAAATATAATCCCAAACTAAACTAAAAAATAAAAAACTTAAATAAAATAAAAAATAAACCTAAAATAAAAACAAAATAAACCTAGAATAAAATAAAATAAAAACTAAATAAAAACCTAAACCTAAGAAAAACCTAAAAATAAATAAAAAATAAAACCTAAACATTAAACTAAAAAAAACCTAAACCTAAAATAAAAATTAAATAAACCTAAACCTAAACTAAAAAAAATAAACTAAAATAAGTAAAACCTTAACCAAAACCTAAAATAAAGTAAACCTAAACCTAAACCTAACCTAAATAAAATATAAAAAATTAAAAATAAACCTAAACCTAAACTAAAAAATAAAACCTAAAAATAAACCTGAAATAAAAACCTAAAACCTAAACCTATGAAAATAAAATAAAAGCCTAAACCTAAACCTAAAAATAAAAAATTAAACCTAAACCTAAAAAATAAAATAAAAACCTAAACCTAGACCTAAAAATAAAAAATAAAACTTAAACTTAAGAAAGAAAATAAAAATAAAACTCAAATAAAAAAATAAGCATAAACCTAAACCTAAAACTAAAAAATAAACTAAAATAAAAAACCTAAACTAAAATAAATAAACTTAAAATAGATAAACTAAACTAAATAAAAATAAAAAATATACATAAATAAAAAATAAAATAAACTAAAATAAATAAAAAATAAACTAAATAAATAAAGAAGAAATGTTGAATATGAATTTGTTCTCTATTTAAAAGAAAAAACCCAAATACCCAAAATCGAAAACTAAAACCTAAACCCTAAACCAAAAACCTAAACCTTAAACCCTAAACCCTAAATCCTAAACCCTAAACACTGAAACCCAAAACCCTAAACCCTAAACCCTAAACCCTAAACCCTAAACTCTAAAACCTAAACCCTAAACCCTAAACCCAAAAAAAGTCTAAACCCTAAACCCTAAACTCAAAACCCCAAAACATAAACCCTAAACTAACTCTAAACCCTAAACCTTAGAAAGATATAAACCAAAATCTAAACTAAATAAAACTTAAAAATAAAATAAATCAAAAATTTAAACCAAAATAAAATAACAAAATAAATTAAAATAAAAACATAGACTAAAACCTAAACATATACCTAAACCTAAACATAAACCGAAAAAGAAAATAAAATAAAAAATAAAAATGAATCTAAAATAAAATAACTAAAAACCTAAACAAAACTTAAAAAATTAAAAAACATAAATAAAATCAAAACTAAACCTAAAATAATAAACAAAAAAACCTAAAATAAAAAAAAATAAAAACTAAGTAAGAACCTAAACTTAAACAATAAACCTAAAAAGAGATCCTAAACCCTAAACTCTAAACCCTAAAACCTAAACCTTAAACCTAAAAAAAAGCCTAGACCCTAAACCCTAAACTCCAAACCCCAAACCTTAAACTCTAAACCCTAGAAAGATATAAACCAAAATCTAAACTAAATAAAACCTAAAAATAAAATAAATATAAAATTCAAACCAATATATAATAATAAAATAAACTAAAATAAAACCATAAACTAAAACCTAAACTTATATCTAAACCTAAACATAAACCGAAAAAGAAAATAAAATAAAAAAATAAAAACTAATCTAAAATAAAATAAATAAAAACCTAAACAAAACTAAAAAATTAAAAAACATAAATATAATCAAAACTAAACCTAAAATAATAAACAAACAAAGCTCAAATAAAAAAAAATAAAAACTAAGTAAGAACCTATACTTAAACAATAAACCTAAAAATATAACCTAAACCCTAAACTAAATCAAAAACCTAAGCCTAAAATAAAAATAAAATAAACCTAAACCTAAACTAAAATAAACAAAACCTATACCTAAACCTAAAATAAACTAAACCTAAACCTAAACCTAAACTAAATAAAATAAAATAAACTAAAAATAAACCTAAACTAAAAAAAACCTAAAATAAAAACCTAAAACATAAACCTAAAAAAATAAAATAAAAACCTAAACTAAACATAAAAATAAAAAATAAAACTAAAACCTTAAAAATAAAATATAAATAAAACTAAACTAAAAAATAAACTAAAACTTAATCCTAAACCTAAACATAAAAAAATAAACTAAAGAATAATAGGCCAACCAAAAATCAACCCAATAACATAAATAATATGATGATTAAATAGATGTATTCATAAGTTAGGTAATGAAATCCAAATAATAATAATAGGAGACTCTTCATTATCATCAAACATTGGTGTTCACTTTAGAATATGCATTTGATAATTAAAAACATAGTAACAACACCTAGATAACATTCTTTCATAATCAAGGTCATTAGAAAGTTTAATCAGAACATGCCTTGCATCAATCAGAGTAATAGAAAAAGAATTAGAAAAATTTAAGCTATGAAGAAAAGAATGAATATCTCCCATCTTTGGCTATTTAAATGAAAACTTTCCAATCAAAGAAAAAGCAAAAGGCTCTGCTAATCTTTCAATATCCTCATCTGAAATCATGACTGTTGGAGTACCTTTAAAATTCATATGAAACAAATTCAATGGAGGCTCGATGGAGGAATTCTTACCGCTTAAAACCTTTATTATTATTATTAGTTTTTTTATTTTGGTTATTTTTTTATTATTATTATTATTATTATTATTATTATTATTATTATTATTATTATTAGTTTATTTATTAGGTTTATTACTTTAGTTATTTAGTTTAATTATTTAGTTAGTTTTGTTTTATTTAGTTATTAATTTATTAGATTATTATTATTTAATTATTATTAATTTTTTAGTTATGTGTTTTATTATTAGTTTATCATTAGTTATTAGTTAGTTTATTAAGTTTAGTTATTATTATGTTTATTTATTAGTTAGTTTTCATGGTTTAATAGTTTAGGATTAGTGTTTTGTTTTAGTTAGTTATTTAGTTGTTTATTATTAGTTTATTAGTTTAGTTTTAGTGTTTATTATTTATTAGTGTTAAGGTTTATTTATTAATTAGTTTAGTTTTATTAGTTAGTTTGTTTGTTAGTTTATTAGTTTATTAGTTATTAGTTTTAGGTTAT
Source organism: Cymbidium sinense (assembly GCA_021442155.1). NCBI lineage: Eukaryota > Viridiplantae > Streptophyta > Magnoliopsida > Asparagales > Orchidaceae > Cymbidium > Cymbidium sinense. Next base: position 53,774,996 of record CM038218.1, read on the forward strand.
TCATTAATTATTATTAGTTATATTTAATTTATTATTAGTTTTATTTTTTTATTAGTTATTATTAGGTTTTTAGTTTAATATTGATTAGTTTATTAGGTTTTATTAGTTAGTTAGTTTTAGTTTAGTTTTATTATTAGTTTATTAGTTTTAGTTATTAGGTATTATTAATTTTATTAGTTTAGTTATCAATTATTTTAATTTTAGTTTATTATTATTATTAGTTATTATTATTTTAATTTAGGTTTTGGTATTTTTAAGTTTATTTTAGTTATTATTATTATTATTATTATTATTATTATTATTATTATTATTATTATTATTATTATTATTATTATTGTTATTATTATTAGTTTTAGTTATTATTATTATTAGTTTATTAGTTTTAGTTACTTTAGTTATTAGTTATTTATTTAGTTAGTTTAGTTTTTATTAGTTTAGTTAGTTTAGTATTTAGTTTAGTTTAGTTTTATTTATTTATTATTTAGTTTATTGTTATTATTAGTTTAGTTTAGCTAGTTTTTATGTTATTAATTTATTATTATTTAATGTTTTTTAGGTATTATTAGTTTTTAGCATAGTTTATTTATTATTATTATTATTTATTAGTTTATTAGTTTAGTTAGTTTTATTAGTTTATTATTATTATTAATTAGTTTCTTAGGTTTATTTATTATTATTAGATTTAGTATATTAATTTAAGTTTTATTTATTATTTAGTTTATTTTTAGTTTAGTTTTATTATTATTATTATTAGTTTAATTATTAGTTTTATTTAGTTTAATTTATTATTAGTTTATTAGTTTAGTGTTAGTTGTTATTAGTTCTTTAGTTTTAGTTTATTAGTTTTTTTTTTTATTATTAATTTTAGCTATTATTATTTAGTTAGTTTATTATTAGGTTTAGTTAGTTTATTAGTTTATTAGTTTAATTTAGTTATTAGTTTTAGTTATTAGTTAGTTATTATTATTAGTTATTTATTAATTATTTAGTTAGTTTATTAGTTTTAGTTTATTAGTTATTAGTTTTAGTTCAGTTAGTTTAGTTATTGGGTTTAGTTCTTTTATTAGTTAGTTATTTATTAGGTTAGTTATGTTTAGGGTTTAGGTTTATTAGTTAGTTATTATTATTAGTTTATTATTTATTAGGGTTTAATTTAGTTTGTTTATTAGTTTAATTTTACTTAGTAGTTTAGGTTTAATTTAGTTTTTATTAGTTTTATTAATTTAGTTTATTTTTAGCTAGTTTATTAGTGGGGTTTTTTATTTATGTTTAATTTAGTTATTAGTTTATTAATTAGTTTAGTTAGTTTTTGTTATTATTAGTTTATTAATTATTATTTAGTTAATTTAATTTAGTTAGTTTTATTAGTTTTTATTTTTGTTTATTATTAGTTTTACTTTATTATTTATTAGTTTTAATTATTAGTTTTAGTTTTAATTAGTTTAGTTTTTATTAATTTCTTATTAAGGTTTAAGGTTTAGGGTTTTAGGGTTAGGGTTTAGGGTTTAAGGTTATAGGTTTAGGGTTTAAAGATTAGGGAAGGGTTTAGCATTTAGGGCTAGGGTTTTTTTATTTTTTTATTTTTTTATTATTTTTTAGGGTTTAAGGTTTAGGGTTTAGGTTTTAGGTTTAGTGTTCAGGCTTTAGTTTGGGTTTTAGGGATTTTGGTTTTTTTTAAAATATAACAAATTTAGAATCAACATTTCTTCTTTTTGATTTCATCAATCTCGTAACACACCAAGTTCTCAAAGACACAAGCGACAACATAGATAAAAAATGAGCATGCATAGAGCAAATCAAATGCCCTAAAAAACTAGAACTCTCTCTACTCTAAATACATAGTTCCATAAGCAACAGATCATATCAGCCATTCTTCAGTTCCTCTAGTTTCCATCAGAACCACCCCGGCCTCTCAGTAGTTGGTTCGCCATCATATCTACAATCTTTCCCTCACCACCATGGAAATAACCTTCTTCGCTCCTCCTACCACCATAACCACCACTGCTCCGACCACCACCTCAATATCCACCAGCACCTCTAGGTCCCCCATCGCCATTGTGATAACCGCCACCTCCACCTTCGCCTCCACCACTAGATCTATACTGAGCCTGGTGGACGGTGATGTTCCTACTGTCAACGTTCTGCCCATTTTTAGGGTTTAGGTTTAGTTTTAAGTTTATTATTTTTTAGGATTTAGGTTTATTTTTTAATTTATTTAGACACTTTAGGTTCAAGTTTAGGGTTTGGGTTTTAGGGTTTAGGGTTTGGGGTTTAGGTTTTAGGGTTTATGGTTAGGGTTTATGGTTTAGGGTTTCTCATTTAGGGTTTAGGGTTTAGGGTTTAACATTTTAGGGTTTATGCTTTGAGGGTTTAGGGTTTGGGGTTTGGGTTAGGGTTTAATATTTAGGGTTTAGGGTTTATGGTTTAGAGTTTAGGGTTTAGAGTTTAGGGTTTAGGGTTTTTTAGGGTTTAGGGTTTAGGGTTTAGGGGTTTTTATAATTAAGTAAACCGGTAGGTTTAGGTTTACTTAGTTTATTTTTTATTTATTTTAGTTTATTTTATTTTATATTTTTATTTAGGTTTATTTTTTATTTTTATTTAATTTAGTTTATTTATTTTAAATTTATCTATTTTACTTTATGTTTTTTTATTTTAGTTTATTTTTTAGGTTTAGGTTAATGTTTAAATTTTTTTTAGTTGAGATTTATTTTTATTTTATTCTTTAAGTTTAGGTTTTATTTTCTATTTTTAGGTTTAGGTTCAAGTTTTTATTTTATTTTTAAGGTTTACATTTTAGGTTTTTATTTTAGGTTTATTTTTAGGTTTATTTTTAGGTTTTATTTTCTTGTTTAGGTTTAGGTTTATTTTTAGTTGAGTTTTATTTTTATTTTATTTTTTACGTTTAGGTTTTATTTTTTTACGTTTAGGTTTTATTTTCTATTTTTTAGATATTATTAGCTTTTTGTTTATTTTATTTATTATTATTATTATTTATTAGTTTCTTAGTTTAGTTAGTTTTATTAGTTTATTATTATAAGTTAGTTTCTTAGGTTTGTTTATTATTATTATTTTTAGTATATTTATTTACATTTTATTTATTATTTAGTTTATTTTTTGTTTAGTTTATTATTATTAGTTTAGTTATTAGTTTTATTTAGTTTAATTTATTATTAGTTTATTAGTTTAATGTTAGTTGTTATTAGTTATTTAGTTCAAGTTGATTATTTTTTAAGTTTTATTGTTAGTTTTAGTTATTATTATTTAGTTAATTTATTATTAGGTTTAGTTAGTTTCTTAATTTCTTAATTTAGTTTAGTTATTAATTATTTATTATTATTAGTTATTTATTAATTATTTAGGTAATTTATTAGTTTTAGTTTATTAGTTATTAATTTTAGTTTAGTTAGTTTAGTTATTATTAGTTTAATTATTGGGTTTAGTTTTATTATTAGTTAGTTATTTATTAGGTTAGTTATGTTTAGGGTTTAGGTTTATTACTTAGTTATTAATATTAGTTAGTTATTTATTAGGGTTTAATTTAGCTAGTTTATTAGTTTAGTTTTAGTTATGAGTTTAGGTTTAGTTTAGTTTTTATTAATTTTATTAGTTTAGTTTATTTTTAGTTAGTTTATTAGTAGGGTTTTTTTGTTTATGTTTAATTTAATTATTAGTTTATTTAATAGTTTAGTTAGTTTATATTATTATTAGTTTATTAGTTTTTTAGTTATTATTTAGTTAGTTTAGTTTAGTTAGTTTTTATTAGTTTTTATTTTAGTTTATTATTAGTTTACTAGTTTTAGTTTATTATTAAATAATTTTATTTTATTATTTATTAGTCTTAGTTTTAGTTAGTTTAGTTTAGTGTTTTATTAGTTTCTTATTAGGGTTTAGGGTTAGGGTTTAGGGTTTAGGGTTTAGGGTTGTAGGTTTAGGGTTTAAGGATTAGGGTTAGTTTTATGGTTTACCATTTAGGGTTGTTATTTTATTTTATTATTTTATTATTTTTTTTTAGGGTGTAGGGTTTAGGGTTTAGGTTGAGGGTTGGGTTTTGGGCTTTAGGGTTTTTTAAAATATAACAAATTTAGAATCAACATTTCTTCTTTTGATTTCATCAATCTCGAACACACCAAGTTCTCAAAGACACAAGACAACATAGATAAAAAATGAGCATGCATAAATCAAATGCCCTAGAACTCTCTCTACTCTAAATACATAGTTCCATAAGAAACAGATCATATCAGCCATTCTTCAGTTCCTCTAGTTTCCATCAAAACCACCCCGGCCTCTCGAGTAGTTGGTTCTGCCATCATATCTACAATCTTTCCCTCCGCCACCACCATGGAAATAACCTTCTTCGCTCCTCCTACCACCATAACCACCACTGCTCTGACCACCACCTCAATATCCACCAGCACCTCTAGGTCCCCCATCGCCATTGTGATAACCGCCACCTCCACCTTAGCCTCCACCACTAGATCTATCGAGCGGTGGACGGTGATGTTCACAACGTCAGCCCATTTTTAGGGTTTAGGTTTAGTTTAAGTTTATTATTTTTAGATTTAGGTTTATTTTTAATTTATTTAGACACTTTAGGTTCAAGTTTAGGGTTTGGGTTTTAGGGTTTAGGGTTTGGGGTTTAGGTTTTTTTATGGTTAGGGTTTATGGTTTAGGGTTTCTCATTTAGGGTTTAGGGTTTAGGGTTTAACATTTTAGGGTTTATGCTTTGAGGGTTTAGGGTTTGGGGTTTGGGTTAGGGTTTAATATTTAAGGTTTAGGGTTTATGGTTTAGAGTTTAGGATTTAGAGTTTAGGGTTTAGGGTTTAGGGGTTTTTATAATTAAGTAAACCAGTAGGTTTAGGTTTACTTAATTTATTTTTTATTTATTTTAGTTTATTTTATTTTATATTTTTATTTAGGTTTATTTTTTATTTTTATTTAATTTAGTTTATTTATTTTAAATTTATCTATTTTACTTTATGTTTTTTTATTTTAGTTTATTTTTTAGGTTAATGTTAATGTTTAAATTTTTTTAGTTGAGATTTATTTTATTTTATTCTTTAAGTTTAGGTTTTATTTTCTATTTTTAGGTTTAGGTTCAGGTTTTATTTTATTTTAAGGTTTACATTTTAGGTTTTATTTTAGGTTTATTTTAGGTTTATTTTAGGTTTTATTTTCTTGTTTAGGTTTAGGTTTATTTTAGTTGAGTTTTATTTTTATTTTATTTTTTACGTTTAGGTTTTATTTTTTTACGTTTAGGTTTTATTTTCTATTTTTTAGAAATTATTAGTTTTTTGTTTAGTTTATTTATTATTATTATTATTATTATTTATTAGTTTCTTAATTTAGTTAGTTTTATTAGTTTATTATTATAAGTTAGTTTCTTAGGTTTGTTTATTATTATTATTTTTAGTATATTTATTTACATTTTATTTATTATTTAGTTTATTTTTTGTTTAGTTTATTATTATTAGTTTAGTTATTAGTTTTATTTAGTTTAATTTATTATTAGTTTATTAGTTTAATGTTAGTTTATTAGTTATTTAGTTCAAGTTGATTTTTTTAAGTTTTATTGTTAGTTTTAGTTATTATTATTTAGTTAATTTATTATTAGGTTTAGTTAGTTTCTTAATTTCTTAATTTAGTTTAGTTATTAATTATTTATTATTATTAGTTATATTAATTATTTAGGTAATTTATTAGTTTTAGTTTATTAGTTATTAATTTTAGTTTAGTTAGTTTAATTTTATTATTAGTTTAATTATTTAGTTTTATTATTATTTATTTGTAGTTATGTTTAGGGTTTAGTTTATTACTTAGTTATTAATATTAGTTAGTTATTTTTTAAGGTTTAATTTAGCTAGTTTATTAGTTTAGTTTTAGTTTTGAGTTTAGGTTTAGTTTAGTTTTTATTACTTTTATTAGTTTAGTTTATTTTTAGCTTGTTTATTAGTGGGGTTTTTTTTGTTTATGTTTAATTTAGTTATTAGTTTATTTAATAGTTTAGTTAGTTTTTATTATTATTAGTTTATTAGTTTTTTTGGTTATTATTTAGTTAGTTTAGTTTAGTTAGTTTTTATTAGTTTTTTAAGTTTATTAGTAGTTTTAGTTTATTATTAAATAATTTTATTATTTATTAGTTTTAGTTAGTTTAGTTAGTTTTATTAGTTTTATTAGTTTGGTTATTTAGGGTTTAGGGTTTAGGGTTGTAGGTTTAGGGTTTAAGGATTAGGGTTAGTTTTATGGTTTACCATTTAGGGTTAGGGTTATTTTATTATTTGTATTATTTTTATTATTTTTAGGGTGTAGGGTTTAGGGTTTAGGTTGAGGGTTCAGGTTTTTGGGCTTTAGGGTTTTTGGTTTTTTTTAACAGAGAACAAAGTTAGATTCAACATTTCTTCTTTTTGATTTCATCAGTCATGTAACACACCATGTTCTCAAATACACAAGCGATGATATAGATAAAAAATGAGCACGGATAGAGCAAATCAAAAGCCCTAGAAAACTAGAACCATCTCTAATATAAATACACAGTTCCATAAGCAGCAGATTGGATCGGTCGTTATTCATATTCTCTAGTTCCCATCTGAATAACCCCGGCCTCTCGAGTAGAGGGATCCTCCATCATATCTACAATCTCTCCCTCCACCACCAACACTACTATAACCTCCGTCGCTCCTCCTATCTCCATCACCACCACTGCTCCGACCACCACCTCCATATCCACAAGAACCTCCAGATCCCCCACCACCACTTTGATAATCGTCATCTCCGACTTCACTTCAATCTCTAGATCTAGACTAAGCCTGGTTGACGGTGATGTTCTTGCCTTCAAGGTTTCGGCCATTCTTAGGGTTTAGGTTTAGGTATAAGTTTATTAGGTTTTTGTGTTTAGGTGTATTTTTTAATTTATTTAGATACTAGTTTGGGGTTAGGTTTAGGGGGTGGGGTTTAGGTTTTAGGTTTATATGGTATGATTGTGGGTTTAGGGTTTAGGGCTTAGGATTTATTGTATGGGGTTTAAAGTTTAAGGTTTAGGGTTTAGCATTTAGGGTTTAGAGTTTTAGGTTTTAGGGTTTATGATTTTAGGGTTCTGATTTTAGGTTGGGGGTTAGGTTTAAGGTAGGAATAGGTTTAGGGGTTTAGGTTTAAGGTAGTGTAGAGTTTAGAGTTTAGAGTTTAGTGTTTTTTAAATTTAAGGGATTAGGGTTAATTTTTTTATTTAGGGTTTAGGGTTTAGGGTTTAGGGTTTAGGGTTTTTTTAATTAAGTAAACTGGTAAGTTTAGGTTTATTTAGTTTATTAATTATTTATTTTGGTTTATTTTATTTTATTTATTTATGTTAATATTTTATTTTTATTTAGTTTAGTTTATTTATTTTAGGTTTATTTTTTTAGTTTAAGTTTTTTATTTTAATTTATTTTTTAGGTTTAGGTTTATGTTTAAATTTATTTTTTAAGTTTAGGTTTTATTTTTTATTTTTAGGTTTAGGTTAAAAATTTTATTTTAATTTTTTAGGTTTATATTTTAGGTTTTTATTTTAGGTTTATTTTTTAGGTTTTATTTTTTGTTTAGGTTTGGGTTTATTTTTAGTTGAGTTTTAATTTTATTCTATTTTTTAGGTTTATGCTTTATTTTTTATTTTTTGGTTTACGTTTAGGTTTTTATTATATTTTTTAGCTTTATATTTTAGCTTTTTATTTTAGGTTTATTTTTAGGTTTTATTTTTTAGTTTAGGTTTAGGTTCATTTTTAGTTTATTTTATTTTATTTAGATTAGGTTTAAGTTTAGGTTTTAATTATTTTAGTTTATTTTATTTTAGTTTAGGTTTAGGTTTATTTTGTATTATTTATTTTATTTTATTTTAGGTTTAATTTTTTTTAGTTTAGGGTTTAGGTTTATTTTTTTTATTTAATTTAGGTTTTATTTGTAGATTTATTTTTTATGTTTAGATTTTTATTTAGTTTTTATTTTATTTTATTTTTTAGGTTTATTTTATTTTATTTTATTTAGGTTTTTAATTCTTAAGTTTATTTTATTTCATAGTTTAGTTTATGTTTTCATTTATTTTACTTTAGTTTAGTTTTATTTTTTATTTTATTTTATTCTTAAGTTTAGGTTTATGTTTTAATTTAGGTTTTTATTTTATTTTATTTTATTTTATAATTTTATTTAGGCTTCAGTTTATTTATTTAGTTTATTTTTAGGTTTTATTTAGTTTAGGTTTAGGTTTTTAGGATTTTAGTGTTTAGGGTTTAGAGTGAGTTTGGGTTTTATGGTTTAGGAGTTTAGGAGGTTTAGGTTTTATGGTAGAGTAGTTTATGGTTTAGGGTCAGGTTTAGAAGGGTTAAGAGTTTAGTGGATATGATTTAGGAGGGTTGGTAGGGAGTGGAGGGTTTAGGTTTAGGGTAGGTAGTCAAGGGTTTGGGGATTAGGGTTTAAGGTTTAGGATTTAAGGTTTAAGATTTAGGGTTTAGGGTTTATGGGTATTTTTTAAAAAAATTAAGTAAACCATAAGGTTTAGGTTTATTTAGTTTATTTTCATTTAGTTTAGTTTATTTAATTTTTTATTTTTATTTAGTTTTGTTTATTTATTTTAGATTTATTTATTTTTGTTTAAGTTTTTTATTTTAGTTTATTTCTGAGGTTTAGGTTTAGTTTCTTTTTATTTTTTTAGTTTATTTTATTTTTATCTTATTTTTTTAGGCTTAGGTATCTTTTTTTTAATTTTTGGTTTAGTTTTAGGTTTTAGGGTTTTATTTTAGTTTTATTTTTAGGTTTATGCTTATTTTTAGTTTATTTTATGTAATTTAATTTAGGATTTATTTTTAGTTTATTTATTTTATTTTAGGTTTAGGTTTATTTTATTTTGTTTATTTGAGGTTTAGGTTTTTTTTTAGGTTAGGGTTTAGGTTTTTTATTTATTTTTTGGTTTATTTTTTAGGTTTAGGTTTTAATTTAGTTTTTTTAGGTTTATTTTATTTTTATTTTACATTTATTTTTTAATTTATTTAGGATTTTTAGTTTTATCTTTATTTTATTTTTTAGTTTAAGTTTTATTTATTTTATTTTATTTTAGTTTTTATTTTTTATTTTATTTTATTTTTTGGTTTAGGTTTAGGTATAGGTTTAAATTTTAGATTATGTTTTTATTTTATTTTATTTCTTTTTTTATTTAGGTCTAGGATTTTTTATTTATTTTATTTTTAGATTTTATTTAGTTTGGGTTTAGGCTTTTAGGTTTTTAGGGTTTAGGGTTAGGCTTGGGCTGGGTAGGTTTGTGATTAGGGTTATAGGTTTAGGGTTGATATAGGCTCTGGTTATGGCAAGTTTAGGTTTAGGGTTTATAGTGTGTTTTTTTGAGAGTAGGATGGTTTTGGATTTAGGGTAGGGTTTAGTGTAGTAGTTTTAGTGGTGGTTTAGTAGTTTAGGAGGTTTGGGAGGTCACAATCAGTGGTACATTTAGGTTTAGTTAATGCAGGGCCCAGGCTTAGTTGTTTAGGGTTTGCATTGGGGTTTATGGTTTAGGGAGAGTTTAGGTCTAGATTGTGGGTTTAGTTTAGAGATTTAGTAGGGCTCAGTGGTTTAGGGAGTGGGTTTATTTTAATTAGGTTTAAGTTTATGTTTTATGTAGTTTAGGTTTAGATTTATTTATTCTGATTAGATTTTTTATTTTATTTATGTTTTATTTATTTTATTTTTTATTTTTTAGTTTAGTTTAGGTATAGGTTTATTTAGGTTTATTTTATTATTATTATTTTTTTTGTTAGTTTAGGTTTAGGTTTAGGTTTATGTTTTATTTTTTATTTAAGTTTAGTTTAAGTTTTATTTCAATTTAGTTTATGTTTATTTAGGTTTAGGTTTGAGGTTTACTTTAGGATTAGGTTTTACTTATATTTTATTTTATTTATTTTTAGTTTTTTTAGTATAAGTTAGTTTATTTTATTTAGTTTTTAGTTTATTTAGTTTAGGTTTAGGTTTATTTAGTTTAGTTTAGGTTTGAGGTTTAGGTTTTATTTGGGTTTAGGTATAGGTTTTATTTATTTTTTCTTTTATTTTTATTTAGGTTTGTTTAGTTTAGTTTATTTAGTTTAGGTTTTATTTTTTTTATGTTTAGGTTTAGGTTTTATTTAGTTTATTTTATTTAGTTTTTATTTTAGGTTTAGGTTTAGTTTAGGTTTATTTAATTTTTATTTAGGTTTAGGTTTATCTTTATTTGTAGTTTAGTTTATTTAGGTTTAAGTTTTAGTTTAGGTTTAGGTTTAGGTTTATTTAGGTTTATTTAGTTTATGTTTTTTATTTTTATTTTTAGTTTTATTTTTATTTTATTAGGTTAGTTTATTTATGTTGATTTATTTGGTTTATTTTAAGTTTAGGTTTAGGTTAATTTATTTATTTTTAGTTTAGTTTTTTTTAGGTTTATTTAGTTTTTAGTTTTATCTAGTTTAGGTTTTGGTTTAGGTTCAGGTTTATTTTTATTTATTTATTTAGGTTTTATTTTATTTAATTTAGTTTAGGTTTAGGTTAATTTATTTAGTTTATTTATTTATTTAGGTTTAGGTTTATGCTTACTTATTTAGTTTATTTATTTGTTTAGGTTTAGGTTTAGTTTTTTTTTAGTTTAATATATTTAATTTTATTTTATTTTGGATTTAAGGTTTAGGTTTAGGTTTATTTAGTATAGGTTTAGTTTAGGTTTATTTTTATTTCTTTATTTAGTTTATTTATTTACTTTTAGGTTTCGGTTTATTTAATTAGTTTATTTATTTAGTTTAGTTATTTATCTAAGTTTAGGTTTATGTTTATTTATTTAGTTTATTTATTTAGTTAGTTTATTTAGGTTTAAGTATAGGTTTTATTTAGTTTAGTTTATTTAGTTATTTTATTTTTGGTTTAGGGTTTAGGTATAGGTTTATTTTGTTTAGGTTTAGTTTAGGTTTATTTTTATATATTTATTTAGTTTATTTATTTAGTTTAGTTATTTTATTTTAGGTTTAGGTTTTTTAGTTTTATTTGGGTTAGGTTTAGTTTATTTTTAAGTGTAGGGTTAGGATTTAGGTTTATTTAGTTGTAGTTTAGGTGTAGGTTTAAGTTTATTTTAGTTTAGTTTATTTTATTTAGTTTAGGTTTATTTATTTAGTTTAGTTTAGTTTATTAATTTAGGTTTAGGTTTATTTAGGTTTAGGTTTTATTTAGTTTATTTTAGTTTTGGTTTTTAGTTTAGGTTATTTTGTTTAGTTTAGGTTTATTTAGTTCATTTTTATTTTTATTTTTATTTATTTATTTTAGTTTAGGTTTATTTTGTTTATTTTTTATTTATTTAAGGTTTAGGTTTAGGCTTAGGTTTATTTTTAGTTTTTAGGTTCAAGATTTTGTTTAGGCTTAGTTTAGGTTTTATTTTTTAGCTTGGTGTATTTAATTTATTATTTATTTTAGGTTTATTTATTTAGGTTTAGTTTAGGTTTATTTAGTTTAGGTTTAAGTTTATTTTTATTTAGTTTAGTTTATTTATTTATTTAGGATTAGTTTTAAGTTTATGTTTATATTTAGGTTTAGGTTTAGGTTTAGGTTTAGGTTTAGGTTTATTTTATTTAGATTAAGTTTATTTAGTTTTCATTTAGTTTATTTAGTTTATGTTTAGAGTTTAGGTTTAGTTTATGTTTATGGTTTAGGTTTAGGTTTAGGTTTATTTTAGGTTTAGTTTTAGTTTAGTTTATTATTTACTTTAGTTTTGGTTTAGGTTTATTTTATTTATTTATTTATTTTAATTTATTTTTTAGGTTTTATTTTAGGATTTAGATTTAGGTTTAGGCCTAGGTTTAGGTTTATTTATTTAGTTTACATTTTAATTTTTATGTTATTAGGTTTTCTTAGTATTTAGTGTTTTTAGGTATTATTAATTTTTTGTTTAGTTTATTTTTATTTATTTATTAGTTTATTAGTTTAATTATTTTTATTAGTTTATTATAATTACTTAATTATTTAGGTTTGTTTATTATTATTATATTTAGTATATTTATTTAAGTTTTATTTATTATTTAGTTTATTATTAATTTAGTTTATTGTTATTATTAGTTTAGTTATTAGTTTTATTTAGTTTAATTTATTTTTACTTTATTAGTTTAGTGTTAGTTGTTATATTTAGTTTTAGTTTATTAGTTTTTTTTTATTTATTTTTTAATTTTTTAGCTATTATTATTTACTTAGTTTATTATTAGGTTTTGTTAGTTTATTAGATTATTAGTTTAGTTTAGTTGTTAGTTTTAGTTATTAGTTATTATTATTAGTTATTTATTAATTATTTAGTTAGTTTATTAGTTTTAGTTTATTAGTTATTAGTTTTAGTTTAGTTTGTTTAGTTATTATTAGTTTAGTTTAGCGTTTATTTTTTTATTAGTTAGTTATTTATTAGGTTAGTTATTTTTAGGGTTTAGGTTTATTAGTTAGTTATTTATTAGGGTTTAATTTAGTTAGTTTATTAGTTTAATTTTAGTTAATAGTTTAGGTTTAGTTTAGTTTTTATTAGTTTTATTAGTTTTATTTATTTTTAGGAAGTTTATTAGTGGGGTTTTTTGTTTATGTTCAATTTAGTTATTACTTTGTTAATTAGTTTAGTTATTTTTTATTATTATTAGTTTATTAATTATTATTTAGTTAGTTTAGTTTAGTTAGTTTTATTAGTTTTTGTTTTAGTTTATTATTCATTTTTATTTATTATTAATTTATTAGTTTTAGTTTATTATTTATTAGTTTTAGTTTTAATTAGTTTAGTTTAGTGTTTTATTAGTTTCTTGTTAGGGTTAGGGTTTAGGGTTTAGGGTTTTATGGTTTAGGGTTGTAGGTTTAGGGTTAGATTTAGGGTTAGGATTTTTTTAATTTTTTATATTTTTATTATTTTTTAGGTTTTAGGTTTAGGGTTTAGGTTTAGGCTTTAGGCTTTAGTTTGGGTTTTAGGGATTTTGGTTTTTTTTTAATAGAGAATAAATTTAGAATCATCATTTCTTCTTTTTGATCTCATTAGTCAAGTAACACACCAAGTTCTCAAAAGCGACAACATATAGATTAAAAATGAGCATAGAGCAAATCAAAAGCCAGAAAACTAGAGCTCTCTCTTGTAGACACATTTCCATAAGCAAATCAGATATTCTTGGTTCTCTAATTCCCATCAGAACCACGACCTCTCAGTAGTTGGATCCATCATATCTACAATCTTTCCCTCCACCGTTATTATATCCTCTCCCTCCATAACCACCACTGCTCTGACCACCACCTGCATATCCACCAACTCCTCTAGATCCCCCACCACCACTGTGATAACAATCGCCTCCACCTTCGCCTCCACTGCCAAATTTAGACTGAGCCTGGTTGACAATGATGTTCCTATCGTCAAGGTTCTACCCATTCTTAGGGTTTAGGTTTAGGTTTAAGTTTATTGGATTTTAGGATTTAGGTTTATTTTCTAATTTATTTAGACACTTTAGGTTTAGGGTTAGGGTTTGGCATTTAGGGTTTAGGGTTTATGTTTAGGGTTTAGGGTTATGGGTTTAGCATTTAGGGTTTAGGGTTTAGGGCTAGGGTTAGTGTTTAATGTTTAAGGTTTAGGGTTTATGGTTTTGTGTTTAGGGTCTAGATTTTAGGGTTTATGGTTAAGGGTTTATTAGGGTTTAGGATTTAGGGTTTAGGGTTTAGGGTTTAGGATGTAGGGTTTAGGGTTTTTTTTAATTAAGCAAACGAGTTGGTTTAGGTTTTTTTTAGTTTATTTTATTTTTTATTTTTATTTAGGCTTATTTTTTATTTTTATTTAGTTTAGTTTATTTATTTTAAATTTATTTATTTTACTTTAGGTTTTTTATTTTAGTTTGTTTTTTAAGTTTAGGTTAATGTTTAAATTTATTTTTTAGTTGAATATTATTTTTATTTTATTTTTTAAGTTTAGGTTTTATTTTTTATTTTTATGTTTAGGTTCAGGTTTTTTTATTTTTAGGTATACATTTTAGGTTATTATTTTAGGTTTATTTTTAGGTTTAGTTTTTTATTTAGGTTTAGATTTAATTTTAGTTATGTTTTATTTTTATTTTATTTTTTAGGTTTAGGTTTTATTTTTTATTTTTGAGTTTGTGTTTAGGTTTTTATTTTTATTTTTTTAGCTTTACATTTTAGGTTTTTATTTTAGGTTTATTTTTAGGTTTTATTTTTTAGTTTAGGTTTAGGTTTATTTTTAGTTTATTTTATTTTATTTAGCTTAGGTTTAGGTTTTAATTATTTTAGTTTATTTTATTTGAGTTTTGGTTTGGGTTTATTTTATTTTATTTATTTTATTTTCATTTTAAGTTTAATTTTTTTTAGTTTAGGGTTTAGATTTTATTTTTTATTTATTTTTAAGTTTAATTTTTAGGTTTATTTTTTAGGTTTAGGTTTTTATTTAGTTTTTATTTTACTTTATTTTAGGTTTATTTTATTTTTATTTTATGTTTAGTCTTTATTATATTTAGGTTTTTAATTCTTAAGTTTATTTTATTTAATAGTTTAGTTTATGTTATTATTAATTTTATTTTAGTTTATTTTTATTTTATTTTATTTTTAGGTTTAGGTTTAGGTTTTAGTTTAGGTATTTATTTTATTTATGTTTAAGTTTAATTATTTAATTTACTTTTAGATTTTATTTTGTTTATGTTTAGGGTTTTAGGATTTTAGGGTTTAGGGTTTATGATTTTACATTTTAGGGTTTATGGTTTTAGGGTTTATGGTTAGGGTTTAGGATTTAGGGTTTAGGGTTAGCTAAAGGTTTAGGGTTAGTTTAGGGTTTAGGGTTTAGGGTTTTTAGGGTTTATGGTTTAGGGTATATGGTTTAGGGTTTAGGGTTTAGGATTATTGTTAGGGTTTAGGATTTAGGGTTTAGGTTTTTATGGTTTAGGGTTTTTGGTTTAGGGTTGTAGGTTTAGAGTTTAGGGTTTAGGATTACTTATAGGGTTTGGGGTTTAGGGTTTAGGTTTTAGGATTGGTTAAAGGTTTAGGGTTTAGGGTTTATGGTTATTTTTTAAATTAAGTAAACCATTAAGTCTATGTTTATTTAGTTTATTTTTATTTAGTTTAGTTTATTTTAATTTATTTTTATTTAGGTTTAGGTTTCGATTTATGTTTTTTTTAGTTTAGTTTTATTTTTATTTTATTTTTAGTTTATTATTTTAAAATTTTTTTGTTTTTTTAGGTTTTAGGTTTTCTTTAGGTTTATTTTAAGATTTATTTTTTAGTTTAGTTTTAGGTTTAATTTAATTTAATTTATTTTATTTAGTTTATGGTTTAAGTTTAGGTTTAGGTTTTATTTATTTTAGTTTAGGTTTATTTTATTTTGTTTATTTGAGGTTTAGGTTTTTTTTAGTTTAGGGTTTATGTTTTATTTTTTATTTATTTTTAGTTTTATTTTTAAGCTTTGGTTTTTTATTTAGTTTTTATTTTATTTTATTTTAAGTATTTTTTATTTTTATTTTACATTTAGTTTTAATTTTATTTATGTTTTTTAGTTTTTGCTTTATTTTAGCTTTTAGTTTAGTTTAGGATTTTATTTATTTAATTTTAGTTTAGTTTTTTATTTATTTTATTTTATTTTATTTTATTTAGGCTTAGGTTTTTATTATATTTTTTAGATTTTATTTAGTTTAGCTTTAGGAGTTTAGGTTTTTAGGGTTTAGTGTTTAGGGTGTAGGGTTTTTTTTTTTTTTTTTTTTGTTAGGGAAACCCATTATACGGGGGTATTTTATTGCCACAAAAAAAGGTTATAAGGTCCTTAAAGGGGATAAACTCAAACTACTTCAAAGAGCTACAATCATAAGGGTAAATCCCCAACTAAGTACATCCAAGAAAGAAAACCATAATGCAAACAAAAGATACAATGATTAACATAATAAGCTAAAGAAAAGATAAGTCAATCTCGATGGTTGTGAGAGTGCTTGGAATATGGAGCAAACACGCAAGAGAAAAGAGAAAACACGCAAAGTGATAAGTGAGAAAGATTAGAGCAGTTAATGTAATATAGACAAAAGGTAGAAGGAAACAATATAATAAGAGTATGATAATAAGGAAATGTGGTAGAGAAGGCTGCTCAATCACACCATGTTGGCGGATGCAAGTATGAGCATCAAACTTCGAAGGGTTACATCACAAGAGCTACTCTACCAACCAAAAGGTGTGAACATCACGACCATCATAACAAACGTGAGAAGGGAGTACCCAATTGTTGATAATCATGTGAGCTTTATTACACGCAAACCTAAACAAAATCATATTTATACATATGCATAGATCGAGAAACCATCCACGGAAATCATGATCTGCTAAAATTGAGAAACAAGTCAATGGGTCTTTAAAGGACACCATCCCGATTATAAGGTAAATAAAGGAATCAGTCGGGCCAGAAGTATAGCTTAGGGGTAGATGTAAGGTCCAGAAAAAGTGCCCAATCAATATAATAATTGATTGGTGCATCCCATATTAGATCTAATTCAATAGTTTGCGGAAACAATAGTAAGGAAGCGCAAAACAAAACCATGCAATAAGCATGTCGAAAAGCCGGATTAAACCATAAGCAGGAAAAGAAAGACAGTTCTAATACCACCCTTTAATAATGATTATATTCCAAGGAGTAAGCACTAAGGCCGGTCCAATTAGAAAATTGGGAGGCCAAATAATTTCCATGTGAGAATCAAAAAAATACAAAAGTCAGATAACCAAGAGTAAAGGGCGACACGGTAGCTAAAACCAAGACATGATGGGTAATAAAGAATGCATTCAGATAAATTCAAGATAAAAGATAGTAGCGAGCACAAGTCATTCAGTCCTAGTTGGGAATAGAAAAAACAAGAACAAGATGCATTATCAGATAATGAGCAATACCCCAGATAGGAATAGACTCAGAAAAGCGTCCCAACAACAAAATAGCTAGCGTGAGATACGATTAGGATCCACATTAGAATCCACATTAGAATCAGCGCATATCAATCCAAAGAACAATTCGGAAAAGGCAAAAAATCTCATTCGAAAGAGACCACCAAACAAAAACCAAGTTAATGAGTTGCCACTCATCCGAATAACCAAAAGTTTGTGAGAAAAGGATGAACTAAACAATAGCGAGAAAAAGGTAGATCAATGCATTCCAATGATAAGCATAAACATAAGGAAGGTGATTCAAAGCAAAATAACCAAGCAATCGGCAACATCAATAGAGACTTCAACCAAATAATCCAAAACCCAGGAGTAAGTTGATTGATCGAGCGCAACCAACAAGGTAGAAAACAACAAGGCGGCCAAGATTCCACCCATAACATATATGGGATAATGCATATCTCCCCACCATAAGCTATCCGGTAGGTGACATTGAGAAATCAGTCGATTAATGAAAATAATCCAATTGCGGTAACAATAATAACCTGGGTTTGTTAATGACCCAATTATGCATATAAGATAAAACATTGATTAATTCCAAGCATAACAAAGAAATGTGCTTCAAGTTGAACTATTCCAATCATAGCATAGGATGGGAGAAACAACAGGAAAAGCAACAACATCCAGGCGATGGACAATACTGTTAACACTCCCATAAAGAAAAGGAAATATTACTAAAAAGGATATATAGAATAAATTGTATAAGTTCAAGGATTTTCCATCGAGTAAGTGCCCACAATCCCAACAGATGCATAATCCTTTGAAAAAATCCAAACCAACGATCATGGGAACCAAAACCAGCTAGACTAATATTGAAAAGAATAACACAATTCCAGTCTGAGAGATATTAGTGTATGGGATCCAATCAATTAAAAAATCGCAATAAAGCGCAACCAATAGGTGCTCATAGTAGTCCTAAAACAAGTTCAGTCCTCATGCCTTGAATAAGAAACCAGCAATGAAAGGTAAATCGACAAAACTAAATTACCACAACTTATATATTAAAGGACTACAGTGATTAAGAGATAAAGGATAATGTCAAATCCCAGAGACAAATATCGGTGAAAATCAAAAAAGTTACCACATAAGGAACATTCAAAGGTAACACTATCCCAAAACAATCCTTGGAGAAATACCCCAGCTTTCCATAATAGCGATCATTGAGAAAACAAACCAGGTTAAGCTCAGTGAACAGTTGAGTAGGCATAGTGATCACTCAATATTAAAGCGATAAAGGGATACTATAGCGATTATGAGTAGAGGCAACTAATCGATAAGCCAAATCCACAAACATCCAAACTCTTAAGGCATCAACATCGGACTATATCTACAAATGACACGCCAAAAAGAAGGTAAACAGCCCATTAGATGCAGAATACAATATAAAATGGAAATATGATTCACGACCACCACAAATGAGTAGGACAAAAAATTCCAGAAAAGCGGTAAGTCACTCCCAACGAGCAACTAATGCAACATTAAGTCACTAGAATATAAAATAAGAAGATGATTCTAAGTAGAGACATCATTACCAATCAGAATTTTAATAAAATAAAGGTCCAAAACTAGAACTTTAAAGGTAGGCAAGATGGCAAAAATGAAAGCGGATCAAAAAAATCTGCGGACAAACCGAAAAACCAAATCAACAAACAAATCAACAAACAATCATGGCAAAACCTCAAAACCAAAAGACTTTAGACCCAATCCATTCCATATAAGTAGCCCATCAAAGTAGATAACTTCCTCCAATGATTAATTCTTTCGGTTTAGAAATAATTGTATGGGTGAAATTAAAGTCCCAAGTGGGATTGAAGTTAAAACCGATGTGGTAAATGAAGCGGTTCCAATTGAAGATTAATGTGCATATAGTTCCACATCTGTCCAATAGTATTGAAAATGCCAAAAATAAAAATCTTCAAACTAAAGGAAAAGGGGTAAAGGCAGCAAGTCATGGCAAAGAACACAAGATAGCAATGATATCCATGAGGGGTATCCATAAAGAGCACAAAAAAACCAGAAAAAGGAGGTTAGATTTTTGATGTAAGGAAGCCCGAGTTGTCCAAGTTAACAAACCATAAATATTTGGGTAATGTAAATTGATAAATTTAAGATTAATCTCATCAAATCACCTCTAACAAATATTGAGGTGTTTGAGACAAATTTCTAAATTTGTGGACTACCATAGCTGGGGTATAAAGCTTTGGAAATAAGGGGATAAAAAAAGCACATAGGACTATACCCTTAGAATCCGAAAATGCCTCCACTGGAGCCATTATTAGAGGCAGCCATTAATTTTAATAATAATATGATCGAGGTTTTTCCAAAAACCATTCTATCATTTTGATAGAAGGTTTGGTCGGAAGGTTGAGGCCCAATTTATTGGCTACAATTTACAACCTTTAAAATGTTTGGGATGAATTAAGTTGGCTTTAAACAATTCACAAATTTTGTTTTAGTTCTTGCAATAATCATGTGATTCATAGAATTCCCGCGATGTTTAGCATCATTTGGTCCATCCATATGAACCAAATAAGAGTAATGGCGATTATGATTTTAATATGACCTTTAATTGCATTGTCAAAGTAAACTTCAAGAAGTTGATATAAATTAAAATTAATTATAGTTGACAATGTTGAATAGATCGTCATACCAAATCCAAATTTTAGAGGCAATAGCCCCATTAACAAAAACATGGTTAACATTCTCAATATGAGAACAACATTGACATTTAGAGGGTAAATAAAACCCTTTACCCCACAACAAAGAGTCAACAGAATAAAGTTTTTAAGATATCAAGTTAGAGAGTAAGAAGAAGGGATATTGTTATTCCATTTTGGAGAACACAATAGAAGAATCACAGTGTCTTTAGTGTGAAGCCACACATTTTAAGGTTGAAATCCCATTATAAGATAGCTTAAAGATAATCGATCATGGTTGTTGAGTGATAGGAATATTAGTAATCATATTTAAGAAAGTGGAAGGAATAGAATCGATAATCTTACTATTCCATTTATGGTTTTGCCGAGAATGAATTAACTCTAAGAGCGGAAGTGAGTGTAGAGTAAGTCATCAATGGATCCACAACTCAGTTGTCTTGCCAAAAGAAGGAATTGCGAGTTTATGCCCCAAAATTAAGGATTCGCATCCCATTTGTGAGAACATAGTCTTCTCCACACGGGAGAATCACCCGATTTAAAGGGACAAATGAGTGGATGTTTACCTTGACAATATTTGGAAGTCATGAATTTTGCCCAAAGACTATTATTGCTCTAAAATTCCACCAAAGTTTGTATGAGAAGGCATTGATTACTTCTTTGATGGATTTACACCAGACCTCCCTCTTCAAGAGTACCACAATTTTGGACCAAGATGACCGGTGCATTCTTTTAGAGGAGGTTGGTTCCCGAAGAATTTGTTTAATACGCTCAATTCTATTGATGGTAGAGTTGGTAGGCACAATGGTTTGAGAAGGTATATAGGCATGGAATTTAGAGTGCTCTTGATCAAGGTAAGCCTACACCTAAAGAGAGTAAATGAAATTCCCAAACCAAAATTTTGTTAGAAATTTTCTGAATTAGATCATCAAAAGGTGTGATCTCTTTGTCCTTTAAAGAGCCCAAGGTAATTAAGAGGGAGTTGATTTTGCTTAAAATTAGTAATTCTCGATATTTGGTTAAGTCTATTAGAGGAATCTTAGATGAAGGAATAAAACCGCATTTTCCTTCAAGAAAAAAAGGCCACTAACTTTACCAAAATCATTTAGAAGGTTCTTAATGGTTTTAACATGTTGAAGGGAGCCGTTGTAGAAGATAATAAAATCATCTGCAAAGCTAAGATGAGAAATGGGAAACCTCCATGAGTTTTAAAAGACATATTAGATTATTAGCTAAAAGATCGTTAAGGCTCCTAGACAGGTATTCAATAGCGATGATAAAAAGAGAAGGTGATAGTGGGTCACCTTGCCTCAAACCATGGCTAGAAGGAAAGAAACCTATGGACTCACCATTCAAGATAACCAAAACCGTATTCGTGATACACCTTTTATAATCCACTTAAAGCTAAAAACCCAAACAAATTCGTGGATTTGAAATAGAAACTCCCATGAGAGATTGTCAAATGCTTTAGCGATGTCCAATTTGAATAAGATGTTGCCTCCCTCTAGAAGGGACATTAATGTCATGAACCATTCTGCAAGAAGAATATTATCGATATTACTCTATTTTTAACAAAACCAGCTTTGATTAGGGGAGATGATTTTAGGAAGCAAAGTAAGTCTATTATTAATTAATTTAGCAATGAGTTTTTGAAAAAGGTGCAAAGACTAATTGGTCTAAAATCGCCCAAGATTCGTGGTTGTTAGTTTTGGAAATAAGGATAATAGAAGTGCTTGAAAAGTATTTGGGAATAGGATTGCCATCAAAGAAATCAAACAAGATCAACTAAGTCGATTTAATAAATGGCCAACAATGAAAGAAGTGGGTCGAGAAATAGCTGTAGCAATAGAATCGTTTCATGTTCTTAAGAGTATTACTAATCTCCTCTTCTAAGGACACATAGTGAGTAAATGATTATCCTCACCGCTAATCATAGGGGATAAGATGAGTGTTTGATAAAGTTCCCAAGAACGGATTAGAATTTAATAAAGTTTGGAAATGATGAATGATGAGTCCTTAATATCATTGCTATCATATCCATTCACCATTAGGGTTCTTAATTTTCTTAATAGAGTTTAAGGCTCTCGCTTATTACAAATGGCATGAAAATACCGTGTTTCGCCACCATCGCCAATATGCTTTAGCAGCTTTTTGACACCAATAAGTTTCTTCCATATTTTGATAATTAGTCAAGGTATTCTTGGCAATGTTCAACTCCCCATCAGACTGGAGAGCCTCTTCAAGAGAACAAACCTCTTGTTCCATAGCTTTAAGATTTGAAAAGATTTTGAAAATTTATTTGTTCCACCAATTGAGATTTTGTTTAAGTCTTTTGAGCTTAAGCCAAAGGCGAGTCATACCTTTAACAGAATTATCCGAGAAAATAGGGGCCATCCAATTAGTGAGAGCGACATTGGTAAAGTCACTATGTTGGGTCCACATATTTTGAAATCTGAAAGGAGAGAGGGAGTAGACGGTAGGGGGGATTTTGAAGGAAATCAAAAGAGGAGCATGGTCCCAAAGTTGTCGCTCAAATGCTCAGGTGTAGGCCATTGATTGATCCAAAGAGAATTAAAGAGGGTTCTAAGACGCCAAAGTCTAGAGTTATGTTACGCGGTAATTGGACCCTGGAAACCAATGTCAATCGATTGCAATCCGTGATCATGTTTGAGAAGTCCTCCATGGAATGAAGGTTAGAGAACATCCTCCCCTTCTTCTCGAACTAGCTATGATAGTATTGAAATCACCTCCAACCAGTGGAAGGTTAGAAAGTGAAGGTGCGTAAGTGATTCCAAAGGACATTCCTACCATCTATTACAAGAAGCATAGATAAAGAGCCAAAAGCCGATAAATCACCTAGGAGATTTTGACATTAACCAATTGGTCAAGATCATTAATGATGGAAATGGTGATGGAGTTGTGCCAAAAACCACCAAATTTTATTATTAAGATTGAAGAAGAAATTATGAAAACCAAGGGATCTAGCAACAAAAGCAATCTTAGAAGAATTAATGAGAGGTTCAATAAGAACAAGTAACTTAATATTATGGATACGACAAAGACTCCTAACACGATTGCTGACAGGAAGAGTCCCACAACCCCGGATATTCCAAATAAGAAAATTAAACATAAGGAGACAACCAAAAAGAAAAAGGAAGAAAGAAAGGAAAGAGAGGAGAGATGACACATTACTTTTTGGGGTGGAAGAAGAGCGAGTGGTTCTAGAGAAGTTATTATTAGAAATTTTGCTTTGTAAGGTTTCTTGTATTTAACCATTTGAAAAGGTCTATTCAATCCAAATTATTCCATCGAAAGAGATTGATTTTGAGTTCCAATAGTAGGAGGATCTATTAATGTTGTAGAAGAGGATTTCACCTTCTTCCCTATCTAGAGTGTGAGAAGTTGGGTTCAATTGATGATTATCACTCAAGGAAATAGATGGGGAAGTCCTGCACCATGTAATACAAATATCTTTCTCAATATGTTCAAGCCATAAGGTCATCATTGTTTTGGTCCATTATATGATTCTCATTCGAATTGTTTAGTTGGGTGTCCAATATAAGGCTACCATTCAGATTTTCAGTAGGATTTAAATGCAGCAAAGAGCTATCGTGGGAAACCGACAAAGCTAGGGTGAGGTTAGGTAAATTGTCAATGGTATCACACCCTTCAATGTGCATTTTAGTTGGTCGAGTGTTTTCCACTAGACAAATCAGTAGGAGGTGTGGGAAGGAGGGGTTCTTTTTGAGTATCTTTAGGCACATATGCTAGAATAGTGGTTTTCCTAGTTCCATTAATGGTAGTCGTGTTCTGTGATAAATTTTTTCTAAGATTAGGATGTAGCACAAAGCATTCTGAGTGGTCGTGCCCGTGAATCTTGCAGTGAGTGCAAAAGATAGGAAAATTTTCAAATTCAACTTTTTGACTATATCCAAATTTTTCGAAGCCAATCCAAACCTCTTTGGGATATTTTTTTGTGATATCTATCTCAACGAGAATACGAAATGATGATGGCTAGATCTAGTGGTCGCTTGGTCGATTTGGAGAGGCCTACCAAAAAGGCCAATAGCAAACAATACTTGATGAGTGACATAATGTTGCGATGTTAGAAAAGCAAGCCAAAGAGGGACAATGGGAGATTCCTCTTTGACATCAAATAGGGCTGACCATTTCAATAGATATGACAATTATGCACAAAATAAGAACGAAGAAAACTGAATAATCTAAATCATTTGAAAGTTGAATAAGAATGTGACGGGATCGACTGAGAAGTGAAAGTACTATAATTTTAAACTATGAAAGAAAGAGAATATTATCAAGAGTTACGCCGAAAATTTACCACCAAAGCAAACTCAAAGGGCTTAAAGTTTCTCAACATCTTGACTGAACACATAACCGATCCCATAAGATGTCAAAATGAGATTAACCAAAGCATTCGAAGTTAGGGATCTTACCGATAAGCCTTTGAATGATTTAACAAGAGCATTAATGAGTTGAGTCTAAAACCAGAGTCGAAAGCCGCTCATGGTAAGCGATGATTCAGAGACCAAAGCCCACCATTTCTCAGAGGACGTCACATACCTGAAAGCAAAATGCACGCCGTGAGAAGCATGCGACAAGCGCCCAAGAGAACGAATCCGTGTGGGAACTCAACGCCAGAGGAGCAAAGGAGGTTTTGAGTTTTTTTGTAGTGGTTTAGGTTTAGGGAGGGAGGGAGCATTATGTAGGGTTTAGAGGGGTGGGGTTAGGGAGTTAGGGAGTGGGAGGGTTAGTGTAAGTGATGAGATGTATATATGTATTAGATAGTTATGGATAGAGTTAGGGAAGGATTTAGATGTTGCTGTAGGAAGTCAGGAAGGTGGGATGGAGGGCCCAGGGTCATGGAGAGCCCAGAGCCCAAGATTTTTAGCCTGTGGCCTTCCTAGGGTTTAGGATCAGAAGGGTCAGTTTTAGAGAGGGCCAGGGCCTGTGGCCTAGTTTTAAAAGGTGGCCTGGGAGCCTGGTCCAGGATCTAGGCCTTGATAGGTTAGGAGAGCTCAGGGCCCAGGATGGGTTCAATAGGGCCTGGGCCCAGGGCCTAGGGCCCAGGGTTTAGGGCCTGGTTTAGGGTAGGTTTAGGGTTTGGTATAGTGGGCTAGGATTGTGGTATTTGTGATCAGTGGTTTGAGAGATTTGGTATGGTGTGGTAGGGCACAGAGTTTTATTTATGGTTTGGTTATAGTAGGGTATTTACTTAAGTAGTTTAAGTTTTATTTAGTAAGTTATTTATTTAGGTTTATTTTAGTAGATTATTTATGATTTTGTTATTTATTTATAGGTTTGGTTTTAGTTTTGGTTAGTTTATATTTTATTTTGATTCAGTTTTATTTTATTTATATTAGGTTATCTTTAGTAGTCATGTTTAGGTTTAGTAGGTTTATAGGTTTAGGTTTTATTTATTTTCTATTTATTTATTTTTTTTTTCAGAATGGTTTATTATTTTATTTAGTTTTATTTTATTTATGTTAGTTTAGGTTTATTAGATTAGAGGTTGGTTTGGTAGGTTTATGTTTTAGTCTTAGGTTTAGATTTTATTTAGTTTATTTATTTTTTATTTTTATTTAGGTTTATTTATATTTATGTTTTATTTTTATTTAGGTTTGGTTTAGGTTTATTTAGTTTTATTTAGCTTGGAGTTTAGGTTTATTTTATTTTAAGTTTAGGTTTTTATTTGTAGTTTAATTATTTAGGTTTAGGATAGGTTTAGGTTTTAGTTTATTTTAGATAGGTTTAGTTTATTTCAGTTAATGTAGTTTAGGTTTTTAATTTTTAGGTTTAGGTTCATTTATTTTTATTTTTATTTTTATTTGTATTTTATTAGTTTAGTTTATTTATTTAGGTTTACTTATGTTTACTTTTTGGTTTATTTTTAGTTTAGGTTTAGGTTTACTTATTTTTGTTTAGTTTAATGTATTTTTATTTTTATGTTTAATTAGCTTTTAGTTTTATTTAGTTTAAGTTTAGATTTAGGTTTATTTTTATTTATTTATTTAGGTTTTAGTAAATTTTGTTTAGTTTAGGTTTATTTATTTTGTTTATTTATTTATTTCAACTTAGGTTTAGGTTTATTTATTTAGTTTGTTTATTTATTTAGTTTATTTATTTATTTAGGTTTAGCGTTGTGTTTTATTTAGTTTAGTTTATTTAGTTTTATTTTATTTTGGGTTTAGGGTTTAAGTGGTTTATTTAAGATTTAATCTAGGTTTATTTCTTTATTTAGTTTTATTTATTTAGGTCGATTTAGTTTATTTATTTAGTTTTAGTTTATTTTGGGTAGGGTTTAGTTTAGGTTTAGTTTAGGTTTATCCTTATTTATTTATTTATTTTATTTATTTAGGTTTATTTCTTTATTTAGTTTATTTTTATTTATTTTTATTTAATTTATTTTATTTATTTATTATTTTTATTTTTTGTTCACTTTTATTTAGTTTAGGTTTAGTTTATTTATAGTTTAGGTTAGTTTGGGTATTTTATTTTATTTTATTTATATCTATTTAGTTTATTTTATTTTATTTTATTTATTTAGGTTTATTAGGTTTATTTATTTAGTTTATTTATTTAGTTTATGGTTTATTTTATTTTAGGTTTAGGTTTTATTTAGTTTTATGTTAGTTTAGATTTTAGGTTTAGGTTTAGGGTTCAGGTTTATTTAGTTTTAATTTAGGTTTATTTTGTTTAATTTTTTTATTTAGTTTAGTTAATTTTATTTATTTAGGTTTAAGTTTATTAAGGTTTAGGTTTTATTAAGTTTATTTTAGTTTAGGTTTTTTGTTTAGTATAGGTTTATTTAGTTTATTTTTATTTTTATTTTTATTTATTTATTTTAGTTTAGGTTTATTTAGTTTATTTATTATTATTTGGTTTAGTTTAGGTAGGTTTAGGCTTAGTTTTTTTAGGTTTAGGTAAGTTGGTTTAGTTTTATTATTTATTTTAGTTTATAATTTTATTTTAGGTATTTATTTTATTTAGTTTAGGTTTAGGTTTAGGTTTATTTTAGTTTAGTTTATTTATTTAGTTTAGATTAGTTTAGGTTTTGATTTATTTTATTTAGTTTAGGTTTACTTAGTTTTAGTTTATTTTAGTTTAGTAGTTTTAGATTAGGGTTTAGTTTAGCTTATTTTTATTTTAGTTTATTTAGTTTAGTTATTATTTATAGTTTAGGTTTAGGTTTAGTTTATTTTATTTATTTTATTTAGTTTATCTTTAGATTTTATTTTAGCTTTAGGTAGATTTAGGTTTAGTTTATATTTATTTAGGTTTTAGTTTTTATGTTATTAGGTTTTATTATTATTTAGTTTTTTTTTAGATTTTATTAGTTATTAGTTTAGTTTATTTATTATTAATATTATTTATTAGTTTATTAGTTTAGTTAGTTCAATTAGTTTATTATTATTTGTTAGTTTCTTAGGTATGTTTAGTATTATATTTACTATATTTATTTAAGTTTTATTTATTTAGTTATTTTATTTGGTTTGTTATTATTATTATTATTATATTATTATATTATTATATTATTATTATTATTATTATTATTATTATTATTATTATTAGTAGTAGTTAGTTATTAGTTTTATGTTTAATATTATTAGTAATAGTTTAGTGTTAGTATTATTATTAGTTATTTAGTTTAGTTGATTAGTTTTAGTTTTATTATTAGTAGCTATTATTATTTAGTTCATTTAGTTAGTTAGCTCTTAGTTAGTTTAGTATTAGTATTATTAATATATTTAACAATCTAGTTAGTTTTTATTAGTTTTAGTTATTAGTTTTTAGTTATAGGTAGTTAGTTATTATAGTTAGTTTATTAGGTTTAGTTATTAGTATTTATTTAGTTAGTATGTTTTAGGGTCAGTTATTTTATTTAGTTTTTAGTTATTTTTAATTTAGCTTTTATTAGTAGTTTAGTTGAGCCTAGGTTTTAGTTTTATTACTTTATTAGTTTATATTTTATTAGTTTATTAGGGTTTTTTTTGTTTATGTAATTTAGTTATTAGTTGTTAATAGTAGTTAGTTTATTATTATATTATTATTTTTATTATTTTAGTTTAGTTTAGTTAGTTTTTATTAGTTTTTTTAAGTTTATTATTAGTTTTAGTTTATTATTAGTTTTTCTTTATTATTAGTTTATTAGTTTTAGTTATTTTAGTTTAGTGTTTTATTTTAGGTTTAGATTTTATTTATTTATTTAGATTTTGTTTTAGGGTTTAGGGTTTCATTTAGGTTGTAGGTTTATTTAAGGATTAGGGTTAGTTTAAGGTTTAGCATTTAGGTTAGGGATGTGCTACGTTCAGTTACGTATTGCTCTTATGTTTTTAGGTTTTAGGATTGGTTTTTTTTTGGGCTTTAGGGTTTTTAGTTTTTTTAATAAAGAACAAATTTAGATTCCACATTTCTTCTTTTTGATTTCATCAATCAAGTAACACAACAAGTTCTCAAAGACACAAGCAATGACATAGATAAAAAATGAGCTCGCATAGAGAAAATCAAAAGCCCTAGAAAACAACAACCATCTCTACGATAAAGACATGGTTCCATATGCAGAGATCGGATCGGCCGTTATTTAGTTTCTCTAGGTCCTATCAGAACCACCCTGGCCTCTCGAGTAGCGGGATCCACCATCATACAATCTCTCACCACCACCATAGCCTCCATCCTCGTCCTACACGCATAACCACGGAGTACCACCACCTCCATATACACGGGACCTCCAGATCCCCACCACCGTGATAACCGCCTCCTTCTCTCAACTTAGATCTATGAGTTTGGTTGCAGTGATGTTCCACCTTCATTCTACCCAAGGGTTCAGGTTTAGGTTTAAGTTTAAAATATTTTAGGGTTTAGGTTTATTTTTTAATTTATTTAGATACTTTAGGTTTAGGTTTAGGGTTTAGTGTTTGGGGTTTATGGTTTAGGGTTATGGTTTACGGTTTAGGGTTTAGCGTTTAGAGTTTAGGGTTTATGGTTTAGGGTTTAGCATTTTAGGGTTTAAGCTTTTAAAGTTTAGGGTTTTAGGTTAGGGTTAGGGTTTAAGGTTTAGGGTTTAGGGTTTAGGGTTTAGGGTTTAGGGTTTAGGGTTTATGGTTCAGGGTTTAGAGT
The DNA here is from genome assembly GCA_021442155.1 of Cymbidium sinense. Lineage (NCBI taxonomy): Eukaryota > Viridiplantae > Streptophyta > Magnoliopsida > Asparagales > Orchidaceae > Cymbidium > Cymbidium sinense. The sequence goes on from CM038218.1 coordinate 53,803,720, forward strand.
TTAGGGTTTAGGGCTTAGGGCTTTTTTGGGTTAAGGGTTTAGGGTTAGTTTTTTTGTGTAGGGTTTTGGGTTTAGGGGGTTTTTTTATAATTAAGTAAACTAGTAAGTTTAGGTTTGTTTAGTTTATTACTTATTTATTTTAGTTTAATTTATTTTTTATTTTTATTTTGGTTTATTTTTTATTTTTATTTAGTTTAGTTTATTTATGTTTAGATTTATTTTTTAAGTTTAGGTTTTATTTTTTATTTTTAGGTTTAGATTCAGGTTTTAATTTTAATTTTTTAGGCTTACGTTTTAGGATTTTATTTTATGTTTATTTTTAGGTTTTATTTTTTTAGGTTTAGGTTAATTTTTAGTTGGATTTTATTTTTATTTTATTTTTTAGATTTAGGATTTATTTTTTATTTTTAAGTTTACGTTTAGGCTTTTAATTTTTTTTTTTTTTTTAGCTTTAGGTTTTAGCTTTTTATTTGAGGTTTATTTTTAGGTTTTAATTATTAGTTTAGGTTTAAGTTTATTTTTAGTTTATTTTATTTTATTTAACTTAGGTTTAGGTTTAGGTTTTAATTATTATAGTTTATTATATTTTAGTTTAGGTTTAGGTTTATTTTATTTTATTTATTTTATTTTTATTTTAGGTTTAATTTTTTATTTATTTTTAGGTTTCATTTTTAGGTTTAGGCTTTTATTTAGTTTTTATTTTATTTTATTTTAGGTTTATTTTATTTTTATTTTATGTTTAGTTTTTTTTATTTAGGTTTTTAAATCTAAAGTTTATTTATATTTCATAGTTTAGTTTATGTTTTTATTTATTTTATTATAGTTTATTCTTATTTTTTATTTTATTTTATTTTTAGGTTTAGGTTTAGGTTTTAGTTTAGATTTTTATTTTATTTTATTTTATTATTTTATTTAGTCTTAAGTTTATTTATTTATTTTATTTTTAGGTTCTATTTTCTTTAGGTTTAGGTTTTTAGGATTTTAGTGTTTAGGATTTAGGGATTAGGGTTTATGGTTTCGAATTTTAGGGTTTAAGGTTTAGGGTTAGGGTTTAGGGTTTATGGTTTAGGGTTTAGTGTTTAGGATTTAGGGTTTAGGATTTTTAAGGTTACTATTTAGGATTTAGGGTTTAGGGTTTAGTGTTTGCTTAAGGTTTAGGGTTAGTTTAGAGTTCAAGGTTCAGGGTTAGGGTTAGGGTTAGGGTTTAGGGTTTAGGGTTTAGGGTTTAGGGTTTAGTGTTAGTTATAGGGTTTGGGGATTGGGGCATATGGTTTAGGATTTAGGGTTTAGTGTTTAGAGTTTATGATTATTATTTTTTAAATTAAGTAAACCATAAGGTTTAGGTTTATTTAATTTATTTTTTATTGAATTTATTTTATTATTTATTTTTATTTATGTTTTTTATTACTTTTAATTAGTTTAGTTTATTTCTTTTAGATTTATTGATTTTAGTTTAGGTTTTTTATTTTAGTATATTTTTGAGGTTTAGGTTTTATTATATGTTTATTTTTTATTTTATTTTATTTTTATCTTATTTTTTAGGTTTTGGTATTATTTTTTAATTTTTTTGTTTAGTTTAAGGTTTTAGGATTTTATTTTAAGTTTTTTTTAGGTTTTATTTTTTTGTTTAGGTTTAGGTTTATTTTTAGTTTATTTTATGTTATTTATTTTAAGGTTTTTGTTTAGATTATTTTAGGTTTAGGTTTAGGTTTTATTTATTTTAATTTAGGTTTAGGTTTATTTTATTTTGTTTATTTGAGGTTTAGGCTTTTTTTTAGTTTAAGGTTTAAGTTTTATTTATTATTTATTTTAGGTTTATTTTTTAGGTTTAGGTTTTTATTTAGATTTTATTTTATTTTATTTTAGGTTTATTTTATTTTTATTTTACATTTAGTTTTTATGTTATTTAGGTTTTTTAGTTATAGCTTTATTTTGTATTTTTGTTTAGTTTAAGTTTTTATTTATTTTATTTTAGCTTAGTTTTTATTTTTTATTTTATTTTATTTTTAGGTTTAGGTTTAGGTTTAGGTTATTTTTTATTTTATTTTTAAGCTTTATATTTTTTTTGGGTTTAGGCTTTTATATTTTTAGGCTTTTAGTTTATTTAGCTTTATTTAGGTTAGGTTTAGTTTATTTTTAGGTTTATTTAGTTTTAGTTTAGGTGTAGGTTTAGGTTTATTTTAGTTTAGTTTATTTCATTTAGTTTAGGTTAATTTATTTATTTTAGTTTATTTTATTTATTTATGTTTAGGTTTATTTAGGTTTAGGTTTTAGTTTAACTTATTTAGTTTAGTTTAGGTTTATTTAGTTTATTTTTATTTATTTATTTTAGTTTAGGTTTATTTAGTTTAATTTTTAATTTATTTAAGGTTTAGGTTTAGGCTTAGGTTTATTTTTTGTTTTTAGGTTTAGGTTTTGGTTTAGGTTAATTTAAGTTTTATTTTTTAGCTTTGTTCAATTAATTTATTTTTTATTTTAGGTTTATTTATTTAGGTTTAGTTTAGGTTTAGGTTTTTTTTATTTAGTGTAATCTATTTATTTAGTTTAGAATGAGGTTTAGGTTTATGTTTAGGTTTAGGTTTAGGCTTAGGGTTAGGTTTAGGTATATTTTATTTAGTTTAGTTTATTTAGGTTTTGTTTAGTTTATTTTGTTTAGGTTTAGGGTTTAGGTTTAGTTTAGTTTAGGGTTTAGGTTTAGGTTTAGGTTTATTTTAGGTTTAATTTTAGTTTAGTTTATTTAGTTTAGTTTAAGTTTAAGTTTATTTTATTTATTTATTTTATTTTATTTATTTTTTAGGTTTTATTTTAGGTTTTAGGTTTAGGTTTAGGTTTAGGTTTATTTATTTAGCTTAGGTTTTAGTTTTTATGTTATTAGGTTTTATTATTATTAGGTGTTCTTTTAAGTATTATTAGTTTTTGGTTTATTTTATTTTTCATTATTATTGTTTATTAATTTATTAATTTAGTTAATTTTAGTAGTTTATTATTATTAGTTAGTTTCTCAGGATTATTTATTATTATTAGATTTAGTAAATTTATTTAGGTTTTATTTATTATTTAGTTTATTATTACTTTAGTTTATTATTATTATTAATAGTTTAGTTATTAGTTTTGTTTAATTTAATTTATTAATAGTTAATTAGTTTAGTGTTAGTTGTTATTAGTTATTTAATTTTAGTTCATTAGTTTCTTTAGTTTTATATTAGTTTTAGTTATTATTATTTAGTTAGTTTATTAGTTTTTTTAATTTAGTTTAGTTATTAGTTATTAGTTACTTATTATTAATAGTTTTTTATTAATTATTTAGTTTGTTTATTAGTTTTAGTTTAGTTAGTTTAGTTATTATTAATTTAGTTATTGGGTTTAGTTTTATTATTATTTAGTTATTTAATAGGTTATTTATGTTTAGGGTTTAGGTTTATTTATTAGTTATTATTTTTAGTTAGTTATTTACTAGGGTTTAATTTAATTAGTTTATCAGTTTAGTTTTGTTAATAGTTTAGGTTTAGTATTGTTTTTATTAGTTTTATATGTTTAGTTTATTTTTACTTAGTTTATTAGAGGGGTTTTTTTTGTTTATGTTTAATTTAGTTATTAGTTTGTTTATTAGTTTTGTTAGTTTTTATTATTATTAGTTTATTAGATTCTTAGTATTTATTTAGTTAGTTTAGTTTAGTTAGTTTTATTAGTTTTTGTTTTAGTTTATAATTAGTTTTTGGTTTAGTTTATAATTAGTTTTATTTTATTGTTTGTTAGTTTTAGTTTTAGTTAGTTTAGTTTAGTGTTTTATTAGTTTCTTATTAGGGTTTAGGGTTTAGGGTTTGGAGTTTAGGGTTTAGGGTTTATGGTTCTAGGCTTAGGGTTATAGGTATAGGGTTAGTTTTAGGCTTTAGCATTTAGGTTTAGGGCTTTTTTATTTTTTATTTTTTTTATTATTTTTAGGGTTTAGGGTCTAGGGTTTAGGTTTTGGGTTTTAGGTTCATTTTTTAGTTTGGGCTTTTGATTTTTTGTTTTTTTTAACAAGGAACAAATTCAAATACAAGATTTCTTTGTTTTTATTTCATCAATCAACTAACACACCAAGTTCTCAAAGACATAAGCGATGACATAGATAAAAAATAAGCATGCATAGAAAATCAACAGCCCTAGAAAATTAGAACCGTCTCTACTATAAAGACACAGTTCCATAAGCAGCAGATTGGATTGGCCATTCTTCAGTTTCTCTAGTTCCCATCAGAACCACCACCTACAAAAGAGAATGAATTCCCACATTAGTTTCTCAAAACCCTAAACAAATCAAATCAATTCAAACTCATGAGATTTTCTCAAAACCCATTTATATTTTCATTTATATTCACATATATAAATGAAATATAAATATAAATCAATCAAATCAAATCCTCAAATTAAATTTCCAATTTCAAAATTTCCTAAGTCCGTTAATTTTCCATTAAAGGACTTATCTAAAACCTTAATCAAATTAACCCAAACTCATGGAATTTTTTAAAAACTCATTTATATTCTCATTTATATTCACATATATAAATGAAATATAAATATAAATCAATCAAATCAAACCCTCAAATTAAATTCTAAATTTAAAAAAATCTTTCTTAAGTCATTTATTCTCCATTAATGGACTTAGCCTAAAACTTGATCAAACCATATCAAAGTCATGGGATTTTCTCATAATTCATTTATATTCTCATTTGTATTCATATATATAAAGGAAATATAAATATAAATCAATCAAAACAAATTCAAAAATTTAAATCCCTACTCCAAATTCTCCTAAGTCCCTCAAATCCTTCTTAATGGACTTAGCCCAAATCATGATTAAACCACTTCAAATCCTTGAAATTTTCTCATGATAAATTTATATTCTCATTTATATTCACATATATAAATGTAATATAAATTCAAACAATCAAAACCAATTCCAAAAATCAAACTCAAATCAACTCAACATCCAATCTAAGGCTTTCAAGTCAAAATCTTGAACTTAGCCAAATCAACTTCAAATCAAGCCAAACTCTTGATTTTTCTCTCATGATTCAATCAACTCTACAATCATGAGCCCATATATAAATCCAAACTTCAATCACTCAATCAAAACCCAAGCCAAAAATCAAAGCCAAAATCCTTTCATATTCTTCCTTTGAATATGAAATTGTCAAATGGATCAAAACCCATTTGACTTCAAACCACTTATAAAATGGATTTATATTTCAATCATAAGTCCATATACAAGATCAATGAAGCTCAAATCAACCTTTGACCAAGCCATTTGACCCACTTAGGCTCACTTGACCCAAAGTGACCTAAAGTACCCTTATGAGCCAAATTTTAATTCTAGCCAAATTGGATTGAACCAAACTCATATTTGCCTCTCATCATGATCAACAATCATCATGGGATGATCAATCAATCAAATTGGATCAAACCAAGTCAAACCTAAGGATTGAGCAAGTCAACACTTAGCCCAAAATGAAACCTAACATAGCCAAATTCCACCATAGGCCAAATTGATTGAAACCATTGATCTAATTTCACTCATGACTTATGTTTGAACTTGACCAAGCCAACATTTGAGCTTAACCTGGCCCAATTGGCCACTTGACCCAAGTTGACCCATTTTGACCTAAAGGGTCAAAATGTGTCAAAAAAGATCTAAGCCAAATTGATTGAAACCAATGGGTCAAGTACATTCCAAATCACTTGTGGAACTTGACCAAAGCCTCATAGACCTAACCTAGCCCTATTGACCCCAACATGACCTAAATGGGTCATGTTGAGCCAAATTTAAACATAACCAAAATTGATTGGAAACAAAAATACTAATCCACTCCATATGACTAGCCTAACCTAAACCTACCCTTGACCTACCCAAATAGCTCAAATGGGTCAAATAGGTCAACTTGACCCATTTGACTTAAATGAAGTCATATGAGCCAAATTAAAAACTATATCAAATTTAATCAAACCAAAGACACAAAAATATTTCAAATGGTCATTTGAACTTGACCCAACCCTTGGTTTGACCCAATTTGACTAATTGGTCAACTTGACCCAAGTTGACCCATTTTGACCTAAATGGGTCAACACGAGCCAAACCCTATCAAATGAATTCCAAATCTCATGAAACTTGGCCAAACCTAGTTTCTCCATATACCCAACATACCCAAAGTGAAAAAATTAGCAAAATGACCATTCTACATAGAACATTTTTTGGCCTAATCCATGGGTAATTTGGTCATAACCTCTTCACATTCACTTGAGGCTTTCCTAAAAGCTCAAGGGGACCTAGTGAAGAGTGGTGCACCCAACCCAATGGGTTTGGGTCAGCCTAATTGGTCCCTAGACCAAACCTGATCCCATGGGTCAAAATGCCAAATTCAAACTCCCTCTCCCACTCTATTTCAAGCACATAAGAGGTTGGCAATCCACTCCTTGGCTCAAACCAACCATGTGCACACTCAAAATAGCCAAAACAAACCCCACAATATGATCAATTAGATCAAAATGGCACAATGGCTTGCGATCATCCGATCCTTCAAGGGGGAGATATACTCCCCCTAAACAAACTCAAATCCATTAATCCTCAATTCGATTGAACCTAGAGAAGCCAGAAAATCCATTCCTCAACATCCTCAACCTTCCGATAGTGAAATCAAATCTCATATTCTCAATTTTTCATAGTGTGAAAACAGGGGAGATTAATCCATTCTTGAATTTCCTCTTCACTCAATTTCACTCCAATTACTTTTGCACACTCCATGGAGAGGCAAGTCAGTGCACCCAAGCTCTCAAGTTCCAAAGGCAAGTGGGGACCTAGCTCGATCAAAGTCGCAAGCTAGCTAAGGAGGAGGTGGTCCATATACTAATCCACTCAACCTCAAGTGCTCAAAATTTCATCACAACTTCGTCTCAACCAGACGAAGCTTCTCTAAGTGAATCGAGCATCGGTGATCACCTCTGGTGAGGTATGGGATTTTTGACCATTTAACTCATTGTGGTGTGGAGCTTTGTGAAAGAAATTTTAATCCCATGGATTTTTTATTGTTGGATGTGCCGTGCTTTAGCTTTAGATGGTGTGGGTTGAGTTTGGTTTGAATCCAAGCTCAATCGAGCTCAGATCTTCCCCTTGATCATGGTCGATCTCTGTTGATCAAAGGAAAGAACTTGGGAGATCTCAGTCATCCATCCATGCATTTTGGATGGAGAGCTGAGATAATTCCCCACGTTTAGAAATTCCTTATCCATTTTAAAAGCGTGGGAGATCTCTTTAGATCTTGATCGGGCAGATCAAACCTTCTTACCAGCCACCATTTGGGATTTGAAAACTTAAGTAAGCCCCTCACGGCACGACGCATGTAAAACGCTGCATCACATGCAGCGTGAGCGGAGGATTAGTTAGATTGTTTTAATTATTTCTAATTAATCTAGGGATCTTCTAAAATTCATAATGCCTTATAGAAAATTTTAAAAATTATGAAATAAAATCCTATGGAAAGATAATTCAACCTAGAATATTTTAAAATTAATTTCAATGGGTTTTGGATTATGATTTTCTTTGAATTTGGGTTTTATTAGAAACTTCATTTTGCTAATTAGTTTTTAATTAAGCCTCTTATTAATCCCAAACATCTTGGGTATATTTTAGGGGATGACTTCTACCTCTCCTAATTTTCTTGGGATTTATTAAAGGCTTGATTAGAGGAATTGCATATGGATTTCTTAATTATCCTCCTTATGTAATTAAGGATAATTAAGTTGTAATTAGTGATTTTAATCCATGATTAGTGTTGATTAAGGTTAGATCCAATAAGTAAGAGGTTTATGGAATATTTTTGGGGCATTTCCCTTAAGCTATTTCCTAAACCCCCTTTTCTCTCCTTAATCTCCTCTTAATTAAGTTTTAATTCATTAATTATCCCCTTAATTAATTTCTAAAAATTCTAAAAAGTTACAAAACTTAATTAATCTACTTTGGGTAGATGCTTCGATGTTTAATAGCCTAAGTTGAATTAAGGAAATCAAAACCCAATTCATAAGTATGAAAGGGTGTTTTGAAATTACTTAAGCTAAACCCCTTAGCTTAATTAACTATTAATTGTGAGCCAAATTGCATTAGGCATTTTTCTTATTAGGTGCATTTAAAATTTAAATTCCTTGTGAGTTTTTATGCCATCTCATTGGCTCATAATTATTTGGTTAATTCTTCGAAGGTGGTGTAGGTAAGGGTTAAACAAGTTACTTAATTCATAGCTTAACCTAATTAATGTATAAAAATCGATCTAATTATCTAAAAACTGAAAAAAAATTATCAAACACATGTGAGAATGGGTTAGAAATAGCAAACTCATCTCACCTTTTCAAAATTAAATCAAACTCCAAACTAAACACAAATCACTTTGAATTCACTTTGATTTATTTTAAACTTTCTGATTCTATAAGAATGCCTTTAGGATTTCAGTGAAGTGAGTTTGTTTACATGCTTTCATTGCTTGAATCTTTCCCCAACATGTTAAATTTGTATGTCATGTGATTTCATGCATTCATATTTTTCAAATTCAAAATTAAAAAATGAAATTATTTACTTTATCAAATATGCATGTGTTGGCTAAAGTAGAAGTATGAATAGCTATTATCACTACTAAATCCAAATTAAATTCAAAACATATAAATCAAATACCAAATCTAAAGGTGTGCTACTTATACTTTAATTATAAGCTTGCATGTGAAAGAAAATAAAGGTATGCTTAGCATAGGTTCCCTTTCTGTCTTATGTTGGTATAGTTTTGAATAAGAATTTGGCGAGGTGTATGGTTCATTTGAAAAGAACCTAACACTCACCTAATTTATAGTGTATTCATCTCTATGCTACCACTTAAGAAGGGTTACCTATACTAGCATACATAAATTTCATAAATAAAATGAATCCATTAATACAACTTTTGCATTCTCCTTTTCTATTTCATTTCTTTTATTCATATGTTTGTAATTAAGGAAAGTAATATATTAGTCTGGACAACCCCAAGGTTGTGAGACTTTAAGTAGCCCTAAGTAGGTTTGTACCTTACACCTCTGGTTAACAATAGCGCTATACTCACTTATGCCTTTCTTACTTTCATGTGTGTATGTGAAAATTTGGATAAGGAAACCCCTACTTAAGAAAAATCATGCATATTCAACTTCTACATTTCCTTAAATGGATTACTTAGCATGCATCATAAAGTGTGTTAAATGCTCTCATTTGTATGTATAGATATGCTTAGGGTCCATCCATTTGCATGTTATATATGTTGGGAAAGAAAGGAAGTAATGTGTGTTTTGTGAATTTTGATTCAGTTTATCTAATCTTAAAATGCCTTTATTTTTGAATAGGTTTGTTTAGAGTTTATCTACTCCTAGATTAATTAAAAGATTTAAACAAAACATTCACCTAAACAAAATAAAATGTGAATCTATTTTAGAAATTACTTAGGTTGAGGAAGGAAAGAGAAGTTCTCTTCTCTTTCCCTCTCTTCATAACTTAGTAATTAATTATAGGTTCCACTTAAACCAAATCAAAACATGAAATAAAATCAACCCAAAATAATTAAACAACTTAAACAAAACCCTCCTCTAAGTCAAACATGTTCTTCACACTTATAAAATTTGAACCTAAAGCCATAGTTAAGCATACCACACAAGCCTTCAAAGCGCACACATTAGCCTAAGTCAGCAGTTCTAGCTTTAGGTTAGGTCAGTGCATGGTTCGATGCTTGTTTTGTTTTATGATATATTTTTTAGACTGGATGTTAGGATGTACGCTCGTAGAATGAATGGTAGGACGTTCATAGTCTAACTATTTTTTCTGTAGGGGATTGTGCTTTAGGCTATCATAAATAAAAATATAAATCCTTTTGCTAGCAGGTTCTTTTTACCCCTAAGCATAATCCAATAGTCCAGGTGGACTTAATCACCCATGTGTGGGATGATAAGTCCAATATACATGCTTGGGATTTGTGTGGTGTGTTTTAACTAACCTTTGTTTTGTAGGTGTTAGTTAGATTTCCACTTTTCCTTTTCATGTAAATTTGTGCAATTAGGATTTTGGAATGATTGTTATGGGGATTAGGATGAGCATTGGTCATAAGATCCTATCTTATGCACCATGTGAGGCCTTGGAGCATCTACCTTCCAACCATCCAAAGAAGAAAAGAAGAAAAGAAGAAGAAAAAAGAAGAAAGAAAGAAAAGAAGAAAAAAAGAAATAAATCTTGAAGACCCCCATAGCAATGAATTCTATTCTTAATTGTAATTTAATTCATTTGTAATCTGGATTGTATAAGGGTAGAGCTTGGCTACCCACATTTGATATTTTTAGGTTTGTTTGTGGTGTGACCACTGATGGCCTTTAATCTTTTTGTGATTAGCTTTATAAATTGATTGATGATTTGTTTAGCTTTGTGCATTAAGTGGCATGCTTTTCTAGTTTCTTCCTTGCTTTATGTATGGCTTGGATGTGGATTAGGCTCTTTAGAAAAATAAATCTTTTACCCAATTAACAGCTCAAAATAAAATTAAACAACTCATAACCTCACCCAAAGCTTAGGTTTAAAATCAAGATAAAAGAATTAGCAACCCCTTAGCTGGATGAGAATTTCTTTTATAGTATCATGCACAAAAGTATCTTATTTCACTCTTCATTGGAGGGCTTTCACCTTTGCCAAAGAAACTTGGCTTGACCTTTGAGAGCCATGGTGGAAACTCACCTCCTCTCTTCTCGTTGATTTGTCCAAGAACCTTATTTCTCATGCATTAGACATATAAATCCTATTATCCTGAGTTAAAATAATTGTCCAAAAATAAAAATAAAATGAAATTTGAATTGCATTAGATTTAGGTCATTTGATGCATGTCCTTTTACATGATCTAGTCTCTTTAGGGAGTGAGTTTAAGGACTTAGTTTCTTTCCAAATAAATAACAGCCTAGCTATCATTCATAAAGATAAAGCCTTGCCTACATGTATTTAAAATCATAGGAGGAGTTAGTTGGCGGCCACCCCTAGGTGGTTGTAAGTCCAAGCTGTCGGGTGGTTTGTCCTCTCTTATTGAGGCAAACTAACTACTAATTTTTGCCTTAGATTTATGTTGTGCTTTCGGCCCTTGCCAAAGCTCCCTAGATTTTGGTTATGAGGTCGCTTTTCCCCTTTGTGGTCTATAAGCATAATTCCTCACCTCTTAGGCAATTCCTTAATCTTGTGTTAAGGAATCTTAAGTCATAAATTTCTAGTAAAAATTGCAACTCAAATAAACTAAATCAATTTCAAAATTGTAAAGCCCAACTATTGGATAGTTTGAGATGCTCACTAGGTTTCCTAGCATTATGGGCATCTCCTACTTATCTTCCATTTTTCCTTTGATAATAACTCCCCCTTTTGATCAATCCCATTTGATCTTTCAAAAATAAACTAATCGATTGATAGTCCTTCCTATTGAAATCTTCAAAGACAATGATCATTTACCTTGTCGAGTTTTCTAGGAATCTCATTCCTTAGGATTAACTATGGGGCTTGCCCCAGAGAACTTAACCAACCCAGTTTAAAATAAACCTTGCTTACTTTTTTCCATGTAAAGTAGGGAAGAATCTGGTACATGCGACCCATCATCCTTAGGAGTCATTATTGAGGTGATTAGGTACATTAAAGGGTAGTGACTTCTATCTTTGAGATGGTACACTATTCCTGATGGCATACTGATCACTGAATAAGCACATGGATCTGCATGGCATCTTAAAAGATGAATTTCTATAAGTGTTATCTTTCATCTCTCACCAATAGATTTGAAAGCGACTTATAGAATTTTTTCTCCCAGATTTTTTGGCGACTCTACTGGGATGGTTTCTCTCTCCATCTTTGGTAAATGATCATTGTCTTTGAGTATCGATAGTGGATTTGTACTTTGGTATGAATCCAAGACTATCTTTTTTACTTAGCTTATTTCATCCTTAGGTTGAGTTAGCCAACATCTTTAGCTTTTAGGACCGCATTCCTTGTTGGTCTTAAAACCCCCGTTGGGTTCTCCAATGGGTAAAAAATGAAAAGATCTAAATAAAAAGAAACATCTTAAAGACTTCCTCCTTATCATTTTCATGATAAGGAAAGGTTCATTCTAAAAAAAAAATGAAATAAATCTTCCATAAGAACTTTGCTTTTCAAAAGCACCTTTCAAATGCACTTAATAAAATATTTTCCACCTTCATTTAACAATTCCCATAATTATTACATGTAGATTTTAAAAATAAAACTAACAAAATATTTTCAAAAAAAGCACAAATGAACATCTTCTTTCAATTCACTTTGAAGATTTCATTTTAAAATAAAATGAACAACCATCTTTCCAAAATCAAAATCAAAATCATAAAGTTTTCAAAAGCACTTGAATCTTTCTATTCAATACACTCACACTTATTGAATGGAAAGTTCATTTGTAAACAAAATTAAACTTTTCAAGAAGCATATATGAACACCTTCATTTAATATACTCAAATTTATTAAATGAAGATTTCATTCCAACTAAAAATAAATATCATTTAAGAAATCCCACTTAAACACATCTCACATATGTTTTAAGTTGGAGTTCCTCTCTTTCGAAAAGCAACAATCACCCACAAAAAATTTTACATTTCAAAAATAAGATTGATCTCCATTCTACATACTTAAAGTTTTTTTGGATGAAGTCCTCTTTCAAAAAAAAACTTCAAACAATCATATTTTTAAAATTTTTCAAAACACATTTATGGAACTTCATTTAGCACATTCAAATTTGTTAAATGAAGTTTCCAAATCAAAATCAAAATCAACAATCATATTTCAAAAAAAAAATTTCAAAACACATTTAGAACTTCATTTAACATACCCAAAATTGTAAGTGAAGTCTCCAAATCAAAATTCAAAATTTTTTGAACACATTTGGAACTTCATTTAGCATAATCAAATTTGCTAAGTGAAGTTTCCAAATCCAAAATCAAAATCAACAATATATTTCAAAATTTTCAAACACATTTGAAACTTCATTTAACATACCCAAATTTGTTAAATGAAGTTTCCAAATCCAAAATCAAAATCAACAATCATATTTCAAAAAAAATTTAAAACACAATTTTGGGACTTCATTTAGCATACTCAAATTTTCTAAGTGAAGTTTCCAAATCTAAAATCAAAAATCAACAATCATATTTCAAAATTTTCAAACACATTTGGAACTTCATTTAACATACCTAAATTTGTTAAGTAAAGTCTCCAAATCCAAAATCTAAATTTTTTCAAACACCATTTGGAACCTCACCAAGCATACTCAAAATTTGCTAAGTGAAGTCTCCAAAGCCAAAAACAAAAAAAATCCTCAAACACCTTTGGAAATTCCATCCTTAGCATACCAAATTTGCTAAGGATCCTACCTTTTCAAAAATCAAAACAACAAAACAAAAATGAAACACTTAGGATTTTCTTAGCATACCTAAATTTGCTAAGAATCCTATTTTCAAAAAAAATCAAACAAACACACTTGGATTCTTCACTTAGCATACCAAAATTTGCTAAGAGAGAATTCCAAATTTTCCAAAATCAAAACAAAAATTCACAAAAAGAAACAATCACTTTCTCAAACACTTTACTTAGCATACCTAAATTTATTAAGTGAAATTCCAAAATAATCAAACAAAAACCCTTAGTTTAACATACCTAAATTTGTTAAAGGAGAGGGTCCTCAAATCAAAAATTCAAAATTCAAACAAACCATGAATCTATGGAAGCATCCTTATCAAAACATTTTAATCCATATTTCAACATACCTAAATTTGTTGAAGTTGGATTCATATTCAAATTCCTCTTTCAATCAATCTCCTCAAATCCATTTGAACACAACTTACACTTCCAAGTTGTTGGATGTGGGTTCAAATTTTCAAATTCAAATTCAAAATCTATGGAAATCATACAAGTTTATTTCTCATTGCGATCTTTACAATCCGTAGTAAAGTTAGTTTTAGTTTATTATTGTTGAAATGGCGATTCTCAGTTTGTCTTCACCTTCCCCATGGTATGGATCTACTTTAGATCGGCGACTTCCCATGGACCATACCCACGATCACTTTGGTGTGGATTTGAGAGCCATGATCACTTGTGGCACTCCCCTCACACATTTAGAAGGACCAAGGTGGCAGGCGTCATCGGATTGACTTACCCTTTGATTCGATGTCTCCTCACTTGAAAGATGGCAATACCATATACTTCAATTATTATAGTATCGATAGTACCAGCTTTGATTGCAGTTCTCCCCAAAGTTGTTTATGTTGCCCTAGTGCAGGCTAGTACCCTACCATCTCTACCCTTTTTTAAGGCTCCCCGGTCTCGGGGCTTTTCCTCCCTACAAGTATGGGTCTAGCTCACTCCTCCCATCCTACCCATACATGTAGGAATAAGAATGCATGATCAAGACCACACTGGATAGCAGGGAGCTAGAGGCGTGCTTCGATCCGTGGTTGAGTTTCCATTAACACCACCGGTTATAAACTAGTTCCACCCTCTTTCTAGATCAGACAAAGAGGATGTTAAGAGGATCTATTCATCACCTCCACCAGTGGTGCAGTTTCACATAATTTCAGCGAGGTGTATCAGCCTTGATCATTATGCCGGTAGGCTAGCATCTGAGCTCCAGTCGACTCTCTTGATCTTTGATCATTATCCCCTGTGTGGGGAAATAGATTTTCTAGGAGAGGGCCCATAAGGCCCATACAACACATGTTACTAGCGGGGGTTCATCATCGGTCGGTCTTCGCTTTGATTAATTCCTTCGAGCTCTAGCGACCATATTGATAGTATTCTTCTCGGGACTAGCCACCACAAGAGGAAGTTCACGAGCATAGAGATTCATTGGTGTCTCCACCCAGCTCTACCCCTCATCGCCATCCAGTATAGGTTACAACATCTCCCATTCCATCTAAGGACATGAAGGCACATCAGGAAAATTGCCCATTGATGATCCATATGACCAAGGATCCCTACCCTTCTACACCACCCATTATGGTAAGGCAGCTCTCTACTGACCTTCTTTGGTGGTGAATGCGGAAGGAGTGGCGACCCAAATCATGGTGGTCATTTGTTGATATGATAGTTGATTTCTGGTAGAGGAACATCTAGGATTGTTACCCTCTTATAGCTAATAGTGATTGGGAGTTCATTCATCCGTGAGTAAGTCCACATAGGATGACTCTCCGGTGATAGCGAGATTCGGTGCCTCTCGGCATGATAGTGATCACCTTGTACTAGCTATTTGTACCTGTTGAGATGGATCGTTCCTTAGATGAGATAGTTGCACATTATTTCATGGAGAAGAAGGAGATCTTAGGGTATGCTTACTCTAATGAAGAGAAAGTCGACGATCCAACAAAGAGATGACTTGATAGAGACTCGTTGAGTCTACATGGTTGACACTAGAGGGTCTCTTCTTGGGAATAATAAGCCATGGAAGGTGATGAGGTTGATCAAGTGACACCATAGAATCAAACACCTCCAATAATAGTTGAGGTAGAAGGATGAATAGATTGATAGGATGGCACAATAGTTGCTGGACTTGTTAGCATGTGTATGCTAGAAACAAGCCCCTGTTCATCCCATGATCCTTTAATGAGTTAGCATGTCTTTGAGCAAGGTAGCACTTCTGTATAGGAAGGTAGTGAAGTACCTCCATACAAGAAAAGGACATAAAAAATATGGTTGGCGAGTAGTGAAGGAAGCTTTGGCTCAAGCCTGGGAGGATCATCGGTTCCAAAGGGTAGACCCTGAGGAATTTGATGCTATCAAATGGTTTGCCTCATTCCTTCAAAAGCTTTGATGGCAGTGGAAACTTGAGGCAACACATAACACATTTCAGGGCTAGTTATTGCAATGCAGGTGGCAGTGATGCTTTTCGCTTATGACTTTTTATTAGTAGCCTAGCGGGTATTACTTTAAATTTGTATGTTGAATTGCACAATGGTTGAGTAAAGACATTTGCAGAGTTAGAGCAACTCTTCATCAAGAGATTTGCTAGAGCTCAGCAAAGGGTTATTGTAGGTGATCTCGTTGTAGCACAACAACACCGTGAGTCACTTGTTGATTATATTCTTGATGGTGTAATGTGAGTATGAAGCGTGACTTTCTAAATAGCATGCCATTGAGATTCTCTTGAAGAATATCCATGGCATCTCCTTCATGCTTAAGGGCTTCACTATCAAGACATTTGAGAAGCTAATCAACAAAGGTAGCTAGTCTACAAGGAGGCCAAAGTTACCTTTTCAAGATCATTTACAAGCCATAGAAGGTCTATGAAGAAGCGGGGCGTGTAATTATTGATGGGAAGCAGACTAGAGATCAATCTAAGAGACAGTGACCTCAGTAACCTCCACCTCCTTTGCCACCACCGAGATAGCCCTACCGGCCTCCACCGTAGCCTCCATGGCTAGCATAGCCACCGCCTCAGCCATACCACCAGTAGCAGTGGTATGCATACCTTCCGCCAGGTAGCTATGCTCTACCTACTCTTTTAGATAAGTTAAACAAACCTTAATCTTTTAAGAGGAAGGTAATTAGAAAGATCTTTAAGAATCACTTAAATAAACTTGATTTTTAGCTACTTGAGCCTAGGAGACCAGAGGAAGTAGGCAAAAGTCATGATCCAAACTTTTTCCCTTACCACTATATGCTAGGCCACATTTTGGAGGATTTCTTCAAATTCAAGGACTACCTTGAATACAATTTCAAGACCGGTGCTGTAGTTATCCCAAAGGAATACTTGTGGAACAACCTTCCAGTTCAATTAGGGTAATCTTTGGGGTAAATGTGATCCTACCAAAACCAAAGAAGGTTGGACATTTCTTTATCAAAAACTTCTAAGAAAATAATTCAGAAGATCAAGAAGCTTTCCCACAGAGGTGCACAGTTGTCAAACCTCAACACCAAGGAAGGTTTGCAAGTTGCGGTCCAACTCTAGGAAAGTGGGAGCTCAATAATTAGTAGCAGGTATGACCAGATAGCCTTTAGCCACCGCGTGTCCACCTCAACTTATTGTGCTTCCACACTGGCAACTTCTTCCATTTTAGCTAGCTCTTCTATTTCTTCTACTAGTAGAACTCTTATATCAGTGGATAAGGGCATCAAATCCCTTACTCCACTCACTTTACTTGACTTTTACCCCAAATAAATCCAAGAAATTGAAGAATAAAGCTAGTTTGAATTACATCTGTGTCACTTCTGATGGGTTGTCTTCTTCTATTCCTAACGATAACTTTTCAAGTCTAAATAACTATAATAATTCTGATCTTCGACTTTTTGATCCAGAGTTAGACTTTCCAACCCTGAATACTATGAGTTTACCTTTGAGATAGACTTGGAATCATATGATTTTGAGAGTGCCATAGGAGAAGTTGTAGGTGAGCTTGATGTGTAGGTGGAACCTTCCACCACCTTGCCTCGAGATTCAAGTCAACCTTCATAGTGGCAGGTTCTACCTCTAGGGGCAACACCTCAAGATAGAGAAAAATAAGTCATTGGTCGAAGATGAGAAGCCCTTCCACAAGATGATCCACCCTTGGATATGCTTGTGGAAGACCAGCCGAAGGTGGACTATAACATCCTTTCTCCTCTAAGAAAGTTGTCATCTAAGCTAAGCATATACGATGCCCTTGTCTTATCCAAATAAATAAGGGAATCACTAATCAAGGCCCTACTTGATCCTGAGATATGCTTAGCTCAACTGAATGCTATAGGTGAGGAAGCACATTATGCAAAACAAGCCCAAGGGATCACCTTAACAGATGAAGACCTTCTTCTAGGGGACTTGGAGCACAATCCCCTCACATCATAGTTGACATGGATGGGTTCAGACTTCTAGGGTTCTCATGGATTAGGTGCATTGAACATTATGAGTCTAAAGACCCTTGCTTATTTAAGATCAACATCTACACTCGAGATAGATGATGTTGAGAGGATTCAATGATCAAGGTGAGAGGCTTTAGGTTCTATAATGTTACTTTGGAGATAGGTGATTGGAAGGCGAAGCCAAGTTCTACATCATTGATTCAAATACTTCATTCACTCCTTTCTTGGTAGGCCTTGGATACATCAAAGCAAGATCATTCCATCCTCCTTCGGTGCATCAAGTTAGAAAGATGGAATTGAGTACCATGTCAACGGGGATGAAAAGCCATTTTTAGTTAGAGAGGTTGAGATTTATGAGGATGTGACCTATTATCTTCCTTAAAGCACCCTTTCTCGTGAACAAAGACAAAATTCAAATGCAAATACAAAAGCAAATGAAAAGATAAAAGAAAATAAAAAGAAAAATAAAAGTCCAAGTGAACAAGAAGGGGGAATTGAAGAAGAAATAGATGAGCATATCACATTCCACTCACAGTTCATTCCATCATATGGACATGTGGGTAGAATGGTTCAACCTCCATAGAGGGAGGCAAAAATAGGTAGTCCAGTGGGAGACCCCTAGTTGGCCTTGACCAATAGAGGTCATGTTCCAATTCATAGGAGTACCCTACTATTCATATATACTTGGAATCCGCTCTGAGGATGAGTAATGTGATTAGTATACAAACCCTCCTAGGATCCATTGGAGGTGACTTTTGATCAGGCGAGATGAAGACCAAGCCTCCAAGCAAAACAAATTTCATTTATATGTATGGCTATTAGAAGTGTTGGGAACTTAGCTCTAACCTCACTTACATCTCAAAAGTTGAAGGTTTAGTAGTTAAGGAAATCCCTAAGTCTTAGTGACATGAACGAAGAAGTTCTTTTGGGATCATCCTCCTCAAGCCCTAAGTTGATGTAGAGCTTAAGGGAAGATACTTTAAAAGAATTAATGGAATTACCTGTGTTCAAAATCTTATACAGAAGGTTTAGTTCCTCACACATGGTCCAAGCATAGGTGAAGTACTTGAAGCTATGGAACAATAATATGGCAGGAGCACAATCAAAGCGGGCAGGATTCAATAGAGTGGGTCTGATGATGATGTGCCTATTGTTACAAACCATTTGGAATTTAATAGTTTCTTCTCACACATCCCAAATCTTGAGAATGTGTGTTTAGAAACTTGAGATGATCTATGATCTCCATGTCAAAGAGGCACCAATTTGAAGAGGAGATTCATTCAATAATCGACAAGCTTAAAGAAATCAACCTGGGATAAGAAAATCCACTTCGACATACATGATTCATGATGAATGAAGAAAGATAATGACTTAGTTAGGTTATTGGGGTTTAAAGACTTTGAGTTATGAAGAAATGCCCAGATTATCTCCTAACATAGTAGTCAACAAGCTAGCAATAGATCCTAACGTTACCCTAATTAAGCAAGCTCCTAGACACATGAGATTAGAAATTGAAAAATAGGTCATTTCTGAGGTCAAGAAACTGATCAATACTGGTTTCATTAGGGAAGAAAAATATCCTACCTGGTTAGCTAGTGTCATCCCAATTAAGAAGAAGAATGGCCAAATTCACGTTTGCGTCAATTTTAGGGACTTAAATAAGGGATATCCTAAGGATGAGTTTCCTCTTGTTATACTAGAGTTAATGGTGGACATCGACTCATCTCATGCAGTCTTCTCTTTCATGGTTGGATCATCTGGCTATAACTAAATCAAGATGTTTCCTGAAGATGAAAGAAACACTTCTTTCCAAACCTAGATCAAAATCTTTCATTATAGGGTCATGCCTTTCGACCTTAAAAATGCTAGTGCTACATACCAATGGGCCATGACTCAGATATTCAATGAACTTATCCATCATCAAGTTGAGTTATACGTTGATGATTTAGTAGTCAAGAGTAGAGAAAATGAAGACCACCTCTTTGACCTGAGAGTAGTTTTAGAACAGTTAAGACAATATAATCTCAAAATGAATCCCATGAAGTGTGCATTCGGAGTAGCTCTAAGGAAATTCCTTGGGTTTGTTGTTTGACATTGGAGAATAGAAATAGATCCTGAAAAGATTAAAACTATCTTAGAAATGCCACCTCCTAAGAGTTTAACTCAACTCAGATCCTTTCAAGGATGACTGGTGTATCTAGGATGCTTTATCTCAAACCTATCAGAAAGATGCAAGCAATTCTCAGCACTTATCAAAAAGGACACCAAGTTTATGTGGGATGACAAGTGCCAGCATTCCTTTGAAGATATCAAAGAGTACATGGTGAAGCCACCAGTTCTAGCAGGCACTATCCTGGGTAGGCCACTCATTCTTTACACTGTTGCATTGGGCATCTCTCTTAGCGCTCTGTTGGCCTAAGCCAATGATGAAGGGAAGGAGAGTGCACTCTACTACTTCAAATCATCGATTCTAAAACTAACTATCCACTAATGAGAAACTTTGATCTTTGCTTCTCAAAAGCCACAACACTATATGCTTTCTCATAAGGTGAACTTGATCTCTAGAACCAATCCACTATAGTACCTCTTGACATGGCCAATGCTTTATGGATGTTTGGCTCATTGGTCCATGATTCTCTCGCAGTTCGATATCACATTTATACCCCTCCGTGTGATAAATGAACAGACACAAGCAGATTTCTTAGCATCACACCCACTTCCTACTGATTCTTTGCTTGGTGATGATCTCCCCGATGAATAAATCATGAACTTAGGGGAGGCCACCAACCATCGATGGGAGATGTATTTTGATGGTGATGCTTCTTTTCTTAAAGGTGAAGCACCATGATCGATTCTCCCAGGAAAGACAGAGGTAGGAATAGTTATTTTAACTCTAAACTGTGATGTGATGAGATTCTCATACTAGCTTTCCAACAACAAAGCTGAGTATGAGGCTTTGATTATCGGTCTAGAGTTAGCCATCACCATTAATGTCAAGAGCATCAACATCTTTGGTTATTCTCAGTTGGTCATCAACCATCTTGGTCTACCAGTTCTCAAACCCAAGCTTCATGTTACTATGAATATACCATGAAAATTTGTTGATTGATTCACAGACAAGGTTCCTCAAGAGAATCATAGTGGATGCCTTGGCCAACTTTCAAAGAGTTGGCATGTTCAAAGATGAGTCCATTTTAATAAGGGTCCAAAATAGACAAGTCCTATCCCTTATTGATGTTGAACTCATTGAGAGACTTTCACTTGAAAGGGAGGTTGTCATTGCCAAAATGTTTCAAGGAGCTGGATTGGAGGTAACTATTCATAGATTACTTGAACACTGGCAAACTACCTCAAAAAAAGTCAAAAGCCCATCAAGTGAAACAAAGAGCTCTTTCATACACTCTTGTTCATGGAACCCTATGATCCACAAATGTTAGGTATATGGTGTTTTGACAACATTACACCTAATTTCTTTCTTAGAGATAGAATGCAAAATGAGTATATTGAGAAAAGTTAGTAGCTCCATGATAAGATTAGAGAGAGTCCTTAGATGGTTTCCAACATAAACATTCACCATGATATTATTAGAGTAGATGCATTAGATTTGCCTTATGTTAAGAAAGGTATAGGTAGACCTAAAAAGACTTGGTTAAGATGTATAAAAAATGATCTTAGTATACTTGATTTAAATGAGAATTTGACACATAATAGGACACAATGGATACCAAAGATTCATGTAGCCGACCCCACCTAGTGGGATTAAGGCTTGTTGTTGTTGTTTAAAATTTCCTAAGTCCCTTAACTTTCCATTAAAGGACTTATCCAAAACTTTAATCAAATTAACTCAAACTCATGGAATTTTCTCAAAACTCATTGATATTCTCATTTATATTCACATATATAACTGAAATATAAATATAAATCAATCAAATCAAACCATCAAATTAAATTGTCAATTTAAAAAAATCTTTCATAAGTCATTAATTCTCCATTAATGGACTTAGCCTACAACTTGATCAAACCATATCAAAGTCATGGGATTTTCTCATAATTCTTTGATATTCTCATTTATATTCACAGATATAAATGAAATATAAATATAAATTAATCAAACCAATTTCAAAAATTCAAATCCCTACTGCTCTAAATTTTCCTAAGTCCCTTAAATCCTTCTTAATAGACTTAGCCCAAATCATAATTAAACCACTTCAACTCCTTGAAATTTTCACATGATCAATTTATATTCTCATTTATATTCACATAAATAAAATGAAATATAAATTCAAACAATCAAAACCAATTCCAAAAATCAAACTCAAATCAACTCAAAATCCAATCTAAGCCTTTCAAGTCAAAATTTTGAACTTAGCCAAATCAACTTCAAATCAAGCCAAACTTTTTATTTTCTCTCATGATTCAATCAACCCTACAATCATGAGCCCATATATAAATCCAAACTTCAATCACTCAATCAAAACCAAAGCCAAAATCCTTTCATATTCTTCCTTTGAATATGGAATTATCAAATGGATCAAAACCCATTTGACTTTAAACCACTTATAAATGGATTTATATTTCAATGATAAGTCCATATACAAGATCAATCAAGCTCAAATCAAGCTTTGACCAAGCCATTTGACCCACTTAGGCTCACTTGACCCAAAGTGACCTAAAGTACCCTTCTGAGCCAAATTCTAATCCTAACCAATTTGAATTGAACCAAACTCATATTTGCCTCTCATCATGATCAACAATCATCATGGGATGATCAATCTATCAAATTGGGTCAAACGAAGTCAAACCCAAGGGTTGACCAAGTCAACACTTAACCCAAAATGAAACCTAACATAGCCAAATTCCACCATAGGCCAAATTGATTGAAACCATTTATCTAAGTTCACTCATGACTTATGTTTGAACTTTACCAAGCCAACATTTGAGCCTAACATGGCCCAATTGGCTTGATTGACCCAAGTTTTATTTTGACCTAAAGGGTCAAAATGTGTCAAAACATCTAAGCCAAATTGATTGAAACCAATGGGTCAAGTACATTCCAAATCACTTGAGAACTTGAGCCTCAATTGGCCAAGACCTAACCTAGCTTGATTGACCTTAGAAACATGACCTAAATGGGTCATGTTGAGCCAAATTTGAACATTACCAAAATTGATTGGAAACAAAGATACCAATCAACTCCATATGACTAACCTAACCTAAACCTACACTCGACCTACCCTAAATAGGTCAAATGGGTCAAATAGGTCAACTTGACCCATTTGACCTAAATGAAGTCTTATGAGCCAAATTCAAAACTATACCAAATTGAATCAAATCAAAGCCACCAAAATATTTCAAATGATCATTTGAACTTGACCCAACCCTTGGTTTGACCCAATTTGACCAATTAGTAAACTTGACCCAAGTTGACCCATTTTAACCTAAATGGGTCAACATCAGCCAAACCCTATCAAATGAATTTCAAATCTCATGAAACTTAGCCAAACCTAGTTTCTCCACATACCCAACATACCCAAAGTAAAAAATTAGCAAAATTACCATTCTACCCCTAGGACATAGAACAAATTTTGGCCTAATCCATGGGTAATTTGGTCATACCCTCTTCACATTCTCTTGAGGCTTTCCTAAAAGCTCAAGGGGACCTAGTGAAGAATACTGCACCCAATGGGTTTGGTCATTGGTCTAGACCAAACCACAGGTCAAAATGCTAAATTCAAACTCCCTCTCCCACTCAAATTGAAGCACATGAGAGGTTGGCAATCCACTCCTTAGCTCAAAGTAACCATGTGCACACTCAAAATAGCCAAAACAAACTCCCCATTATGATCAACTCGATCAAAATGGCACAATGGATTGCTGTCATTCGATCCTTCAAGGGGGAGTTATACTCCCCCTAAACAAACTCAAATTCATTAGTCCTCAGTTGAATTGAACCCAGGGAAGCCAGAGAAGCCATTCCTCTGCCTCCTCAAGCTTCCTGGAGTGAAATCAAATCTCATATTCTCAATTTTGCAGAGTGTAAAAATAGGGGAGCTCAATCAATTCATGAATGTCCTCTTCACTCAATTTCACTCCAACTGCTTTTGCACACTCCATCAGAGAGGCAAGTCGAGTGCACCCAAGCTCTCTTTGAAGTTCCAAATGCAAGCGGGGGACCTAGCTCGATCAAAGCTGCAAGATAGCTAAGGAGGAGGTGGTCCATATACCAATCCACTAAACCTCAAGTGCTCAAAACTTCAGCACAGCTTTGTGTCAACCAGACGAAGCTTCTCCAAAGGAATCGAGCTCCGGTGAGGTATGGGATTTTTTGACCATTAAACTCAATGTGGTGTGGAGTTTCGTGAAAGAAATTTTAATCCCAGGATTTTTTACCATTGGATTTGCTGCTCTTTAGCTTTAGATGGTGTGGGTTGAGTTTGGTTTGAATCCGAGCTCAATTGAGCTCAGATCTTCCCCTTGATCGTGGACAATCTTTGTTGATCAAGGGGAAGAACTTGGGAGATCTCAACCATCCATCTGCGCATTTTGGATGGACGACCGAGATAATTCCCCACATTTAGAAATTCCTTATCCATTTTAAAACTAGAGGAGGCTTCGATCTTTGATGGGATGGAAAAACTGCACTAGCTACCACTTAAGATTTGACAACTTAAGTAAGCCCCTCACAGTGTGATGCATGTAAAGTGCGCTGATCGCAGCCACCACGCATCGCGTTGAGAGCTAGGGGATTAGTTAGGATCCTTTAATTATTTCTAATTAATCTAGGGATCTTTTAAAATTTATAATGCCCTATAGAAAACTCAAATAATTATGAAATAAAATCCTATGAAAATATATTTCAACTTAGAATATTTTAAAATTAATTTCAAAGGGTTTTGGATTATGATTTTCTCTGAATTTGGGTTTTATTGAAAACTTTATTTTCCTAATTAATTTTTAATTAAGCCTCTGATTAATCCCAAAAATCTTGGGTATATTTTAGGGGATGACTTCTACCTCCCCTAATTTTCTTGGGATTTATTGAATACTTGATTAGAAGAATTGCATATGGATTTCTTAATTACCCTCCTTATGTAATTAAGGATAATTAAGGTGTAATTAGTGATTTTAATCCATAAGGGTTGATTAAGGTCGATCCAAGTAGTAGATTTATGAAATATTTTTGGGGCATTTCCCTAGCTATCTCCATCTTAATTGGGGTTAATTCATTAATTATCCCTTAATTAATTTTTAAAAATTCTAAAAAGTTCCAGAACTTAATTAATCTACTTTAGGTAGATGCTTAGGTATTAAATAGCTTAAGTTCAATTAAGAAAATTAAAACCCAATTCATAAGTATGAAAGTGTGTTTCGAAATTACTTAAGCTAAACCCCTTAGCTTAATTAACTATTAATTATGAGATAAATTACATTAAGCCTTTTTATTATTAGATGCATTACAAATTTAAATTCCTTGTGAGTTTTTGTCATCTCATTAGCTCATAATTATTTGGTTAATTCTTCTAAGATGGTGTAGGTAAGGGTTAATTAAGTTACTTAATTCATACCTTAACCTAATTAATGCATAAAATGGATCTAATTATCTAAAATCAAAAAATATCAAACACATGTGGGAATGGGTTAGGAACAACAAACTCATCTCACCTTTTCAAAATTAAATCAAACTCCAAACTAAACATAAATCACTTTGAATTCACTTTGATTTATTTTAAACTTTATTATTCTATAAGAATGTCTTTAGGATTTAAGTGAAGTGAGTTTGTTTACATGCTTTCATTGATTGAATCTTTCCCCAACATGTTAAATTTGTATGTCATGTGATTTCGTGCATTCATATTTTTCAAATTCAAAATTTAAAAATGAAATTGTTTACTTTACGTCAAATTTGCATGTGTTGACTAAAGTAGAAATATGAATGGCTATTATCACTACTAAATCCAAATTATTTTCAAAACATATAAGTCAAAGACCAAATCTAAAAGTGTGCTACTTATACTTTAATTATAAGCTTGCATGTGAATGAATATAAAGGTATGCTTAGCATAGGTTCCCTTTCTTCCTTATGTTGGTATAGTTTTGAATAGGAATCTGGTGAGGTGTATGGTTCATTTGAAAAGAAGCTAACACTCACCTAATTCCATATCCTATTCATCTCTATGCTATCACTTAATAAGGGTTACCTATACAAGCATACATAAATTGCTTAAATAAAATGAATCCATTAATACAACTTTTGCATTCTCCTTTTCTATTTCATTTTTTTTATACATATGTTTGTATTTAAGGAAAGTGGTATATTAGTCTGGACAACCCTGAGGTTGTAAGTATTTAAGTAACCATAAGTAGGTCTTGTACCTTATACCTCTAGGTTAACAATGGCGCTGTACTCACTTATGCCTTTCTTACTTTCATGTGTGTATGTGAAAATTTGGAAAAGGAAACCACTTGCTACTTAAGAAAAAGCATGCATATTCAACTTCTAAATTTCCTTAAATAGATTACTTAGCATTCATCATAAAGTGTGTTAAATACTCTCATTTGTATGTATAGATATGCTTAGGGTCCATCCATATGCATGCTATATATGTTGGGAAAGAAAGCAAGTAATGTGTGTTATATGAATTTTGATTCATTTTATTTAATCTTAAAATGCCTTTCTTTTTGAGTAGGTTTGTTTAGAGTTTATCTAAACCTAGGATTAATTAAAAGATTTAACTAAAACATTCACCTAAACAAAACTAAAATGTGAACCTATTTTAGAAATTACTTAGGTTAGGGAAGGAAAGGGAAGTTCTCTTCTCTTTCCCTCTCTTCATAACTTAGTAATTAATTTTAGGATCCACTTAAACCAAATCAAAACATGAAATAAAATCAACCCAAAATAATTAAACAACATAAATGAAACTCTCCTCTAAGTTGAACATGTTCTTCACACTTAGAAAATTTGAACCTAAAGCCATAAGCATACCACAAGCCTTCAAAGCACACACATTAGCCTAAGTCGCCACTTCTAGCTTTAGGTTAGGTTGGTAGATGGTTTGATGTTTATTTTATTTTGTGATATATGTTTTAGACTGGATGTTAGGATGTATGCTCATAGAATGAATGGTAGGATATTCTTAGTCTAACTATTCTTTTATACAGGGAATTGTGCTTAAGGGGTACTATCATAAATAAAAATATAAATGCTTTTTATTGCAGGTGCTTTATACCCTAAGCATAATCAATAGGCTGGACTTAGTCACCCATGTGTGATAAGTCTAATATACTTGCTTGGAATTTGTGTGGTGTGTTTTAACTAACCTTTATTTTGCAGGTGTTAGTTAGATTTCCACTTTTTCTTTTCATATAAATTTGTGCAATTAGGATTTTGGAATGATTGTTATGGGGATTAGGAAGAGCATTGGTCTTAAGATCTTATCTTATGCACCATGGGAGGCCTTGGAGCATCTACCTTCCAACCATCCAAAAGAAGGAACCAAAGAAGAAAAGAAGAAAAGAAGAAGAAAGAAGAAGAAAGAAAGAAAAAGAAGAAAGAAAGAAGAAAGAAAAGAAAGAAGAATAAAGCTTGAAGACCCTCATAATGAATTCCTTATAATTGTAAATTCATTTGTAATCCAGGTTGTATAAGGGTAGAGCTCGGTTATCCACATTTGATATTTTTGGGTTTGTGTGGTGGTGCCCGACCACAATGACCTTTTATTCTTTTTACGATTAGCTTTAAAAATTAATTGATGATTTTCTTAGCTTTTGCATTAAGTGGCATGCTTTTCTTAGTTTCTTCCTTGATTTATGTATGGTCTGGATGTGGATTAGGCTCTTTAGGGAAAAATAAATATTTTACCCAACTTAATAACTCAAAATAAAATTAAACAACTCATAACCTCACCTAAAGCTTAGGTTTAAAATCGAGATAAAAGAATTAGCAACCCCTTAGTTAGATGAGCATTTCTTTTATAATATGATGCACAAATGCATCTTATTTCACTCTTGATTGGAGGGCTTCCACCTTTGCCAGAGAAACTTGGCTTGACCTTTAAGAGCCATGGTGGAAACTCTCCTCCTCCCTTCTCGTTGATTTTGGCCAATAACCTTATTTCTCATGCATTAGTCATTTGAATCCTAATAGACTGAGTCAAAATAATTGTCCAAAAATAAAAAAAAATTAAATTTGAATTGATTAGATTTAGGTCATTTGAAGCATGTCCCTTTACATGATCGATTCTCTTTAGGGAGTGAGTTTAAGGACTTAGTCTCTAAATAAATAATTTATCTTGCTGTATAAGCATAAAGACTTGCCTACATGAATTTAAAATTGTAGGAGGAGTTAGTTGGCGGCCACCCCCAGGGGGTTGTAAGTCCAAGCTGTCGGGTGATTTGTCCTCTCTTATGGAGGCAAACCAATTTCTCATTCTCACCTTAAATTTAGGTTGTGCTTTCATCACTTGCCAAAGCTCCCTAGATTTAGGTTTTGAGATTGCTTTTCCCCTTTATGGGTTGTTGACCTCACTTTCGGAGTGAGCTCTTAACCTCCATTTCTTAGACTTAGGAATCTTCTAGAAACTAAGATTTCTTAGTCATAAGACACATCTAGTGATTAGGTGAACACTTAACCTAAGCCTAGAGACTTAGAAGTGTTAATCATAAGATTAGGCTATGCCTTAGGGTTTAAGGAAATTACTTATCCCATAGCCTAAACCCAATCTAGATACACTTTCTCAAATCAAACCCAGAGTCAATTCTCAAACCAAATCTCAAATTCAAATTCAAATTCCAAATCTAATTTCAAAATTTGACTCCAAATGGTTGAAACCCAAAATCAAATTTGAAATCCTAAAACCACTTTCTAAGCCATATGAACCACATTCATAAGCTTAGCCAAAACTCCAAATCAAATAAAACTCAATTGATCTCTTTATAAATCAATCATTTTTTTCATTTATATTCACAAATATAAATGAAATCAAATTCAATTATATCAAAATCAAATCCAAACTCAATCTAAACCTTTAAGCCAATTCTTTGGACTTAGCCAAATCCTATCAGATCAAGTCAAAACCAATGAATTTTTCTTGAATCAATCATTCATTCAATTTTCTAAATATAAATGAAACCTACAATCATCAAATCAAATCAAAACCAACCCAAGTCAAACCCAACCTAGCCCTTTTGACTTGAAAATTTCAAATGAGCCAAAATCCCTTAGACTCCAAATTGATTACCGTTGAATTTATATTCCAATCTAGGGCTCATATATAAGTTCAACTAAACTTGAATCAAACCAAAGCCAAACCAATTAACCCACTTAGGTCCACTTGACCCAAAGTGACCTAAAGGACCAATTTGAGCCAACTTCTAATCCAACCCAAATTGGATTGAACCAAGATCACCAAAATCTTCCACCATGATTGTTGATCACCGTAGGATGATCAATTGCAATCAATTGGGCCAAACCAAGCCCAATTGGTCATTTGATCCAAATTGATCTAAATTGGCCTAAAGGATCAAATCAGGTCAAATCAAGATCTAATGCAAATTGATTGCAACCAATGGCTCAAGTTCATTCCAAATTGATTTATTGAACATGATCGAAGCCATAATTAAACTCAATTTGATCAATCAAGCCCAATTGGTCAACTTGACCCAACCTAGCCCAAATTGTCCTAAAGGGTAAATTTAGCCTAAATCAAAATTAAATCCAAATTAATTCAAACCAAAGACCACATTCATCTTCACTAGCCAATTGAACATGAATCAACCCATAGCCCAAGCTAATTTGGCCAATTTTGGTCAAATGGGTCAATTTGACCCAAATGACCCATATGACCCAAATTGGGCCAAATCCCTTGAAACCAAGCCAAACCCATTGGGGGCTGATCAAACCCAACCCAAACCCATTTGGGATCAGCCCAAAACAAACCCAACCCATTTAAACCCCTCATGAATCCTCCCCCACATATGATTCCACCCAACCTCATTTAATTCCTCCCATCACATGCACTTAACTCATCCCCAACATTTGCATTGAATAAATCTAATCATATGGCAGCAAGAGAGGACTTTGGAGCAAAAATCCAAAGTTCTCAATCAATCTAGCATCCATCCCAACAACCCCAATAAGATGACAATCAATTTGGAGCCAAAAAGTTCATAAAATATTGAATTTTGGCCATTATAAAAGGAGGGAGAGATGAGGCTTGAGATTTCTTCCTCCCACCATTATTCAGCCCCCAAAAGCTCCCTAAAGCAAAAAGGAACCCATCCCCCACTTCTTTGAGCCATTTTGAGCTCAAAAATACAAGTAATTGTTCTTTCAGTAAGGCGACAGTAGACATCAGAGAAGGCGACATTCTGAAGGGAGGCAAGGGCTAAAGATCACTCCAAAGCTTCCTCACATACCTAGGAGTACGCTCAGATATTCACAACTGTCGTAAATCATCCCCGATGAGGTAAATTTCATCAAACCGTAGATGGCCTTAGGATTTCGCATATTTTGTATTAAATTTCTCACGATTTTAGGAATTTCCCTTAGATAATCCAGCATTTTTACTTTAAATCATCCCAATTAGGAAATAGAATTTTTTCGGTGTGAATCGACGAGAAAATGGGTCCATTTGGAAAAGTTTTGGCTTAGAAACCCTAAATTTTTTTAAAAATACCCCTGAAAATATTATTCACCAGGCTCACCATCATCCGATCGGTTCGGGGATCTCTGATCATGGATCGATCCGGCCTTCGTGATCGATGTGATCGACCATCCGATCGATGGTTCATGATTGGGATGGCTGATGCGGATCCGAGATTTGGATCCGCCTCGACGAAATGATCTAGATTATCCGATCTGGTCGCCGACGATCTCGATCACGATCAACATCGCGATGATCTCGCTTTTGATCGATGAGACATCCACGTGATCGGATGGTTCAAAGCGAGCTACAAGTCGCTATCTCTTCCCACTCAAACCGCACGTATTTCCTTTTAAAAAAAAAAATAATAATTTAAATCACCTAAAATTTCCAATATTCATAGAAAATAAGATACTTAACCAAAAATTACAAACAAGGGCTCATTGGATACGCCATTCTGAGAGAAATCCAACAAATCCAAAATCCTCAAATTTCACTAAGTATTGTGAGCTTAAGTTGAGTTTTAGTAAAAATTAAATTTCATTAATTAAACCAAAAATATAAGTCAAATTAAGTTAAAATTTTTAGGGATTGAAACTAAAGTTAAAACACACCTACCATAAAAAGTTCAAGTGAAAAGGACTATCTGGATTAAGAGAAATAAAATTTTGAAGTTCACATTATTCATTTTAATAAAATAAATTAAATAAAATTCAAAAATTTACAAAATATTCAAAACGGCTTAAATCACTTCAATTGACATCTAAGACTCTTAAGAAAGTAATGTGATCTTAATTTTAATGAACCCCAAACAAACACTTAAGGTTAGAGTTTAATCAATTAAGGAGTTAATTAAAATATAAAAAACAATTTAAATATTGAAAAAAATAAATGAAATAGCACTTAAGCAATCATTAATCAAATATCAAAAGAAATATCATTCTTAGAGAAAATTAAATTAAATATGATTAAACCTATTTAGGTTAATAAAACTCAATTAAAAGATTAAATCTTAAATCAAACTCAAAACCCAACAATTTAGGAAACTTTAATCATTTGATACTAATCAATTAAACCAAAAAAATTAAAGTAAACTTAATAAACATATGATTAAATCACATCCATTTGGAATGAGATAATTAATTATCTATTTCAACCTAATAACTAAATCAAACATGTTAATGAATCAAACAAACATAATAAATGAATCAAATCAAGTAAAACCCTAATCAATCAAACTTAATTAGTCAAACATTTAATTAATGAATTTAATAAATTAATCCATCATCTTAATTAATCAATTTAATTAAGTTACATTAAAGCTAACTCTAACGTTAAGCTTAAATCAAACCCTAA
This sequence comes from Cymbidium sinense, assembly GCA_021442155.1. Lineage (NCBI taxonomy): Eukaryota > Viridiplantae > Streptophyta > Magnoliopsida > Asparagales > Orchidaceae > Cymbidium > Cymbidium sinense. The sequence continues at coordinate 53,835,622 of CM038218.1, forward strand.
TTAAATTTAATAATCACACCCCTCAAGTAAACTAATTAAGTTAATCAAATTAATCATATTAAACCTAAACTTAATCAAACATAATAAAGATGAAATTAAACATTAATCAAAACCTAAATTAAACCTAAATCATTAAGTCATTAATCTCTAATTAAACATACTCTTAATTAATCTATTAATTTTAATTGACCCTTAATCAAACTTAATTAATCAAATATCTAATTAATGTAGACTTAATAAATTAATCCATCATCTTAATAAACTAAATTAATTTTATAAATCACATTAAAATTAACCCAAATTAAAAACTTAATTAATCTACTAATAAATTTAATCATACCTATTAAATAAACTAATTAAGTTAATTAAATTAATCACATTAAAACTAAGCTTAATTAAATTTAAATTCAATTAAATACTAATTAAAATCCTAATTTAAACTTAAATCATTAACTCATTAATTACATCATTAACATAAATAAATATGAAATCAAATTAAAGATTAAACAAATCTTTAATTAATTTAAAATTTTGATCACATATCTTAAACAAGCTAATTAAGTTAATCAAATTAATCACATTAAACATAAGTTTAACCAATCAAAATGCAATTAAATATTAATCAAAACCTAAATTAAACCTAAATTATTAAGTCATTAATTACATCATTAGTCCAAGAAAATATAAAACCAAATTAAAAATTAAACAAACCTTTATAATTAATATAAACACACTTCTTAATTAAACAAATCGCATAATGACATTGAACCTAAGCAAATACGTAGACCAATAAAGCTAATCAAATCAAATTAAATCAAATTAAACTAAATTAAGAAAGCCTCTCATCAATTTAATATGTAATCAAGTCAAATCTCATTCAACCTACACAAATAAGATAAACTAATCAACTATCCAATGTATGAAATCAAAATACAAACAAAACTTTGATGAACATGACAAATGGATGTGATTAAAAATAAAATCCTAATTACAAAGAATCAAACCCAATTAAAATAAAAATAAAATTTCAATTAATCTAATCCTATCAAACTACAAATAAATGAAGCATAATCAAATTAAATAAACATAAAGTTAAATCACATAACCATAATCAAAGAAAAGAATTAGATATTAATCTAAAAGGATATTGAATTATCAAGATTTAATTAAATAAAAACATCTAATCTAAAATTAATCAACCAAAAACACATGAACTTAAACAAACTTAAACTTCATTAGATATTAAGGATATTGAATTATCAAGATGCAATTAAGCTAAAACATCTAATCCAAAATTAATCAATCAAATACTTAAACAAACTTAAATTCTAAATTCTAAATCAAGTCGAATAAATCAAATCAAATCAATTACCTAAATTCAAATAGGCTAATTAGGATACTTAGGGATCTTAGTTAGATTCTTTAGGAATTAAGATGTAGAATAGGGTGAATTCCATCTACAAGTAAAACTCATTCTGCTCTTCATTCTTGAAAACCTAAACATCATCTTAACCAAATAAAAGTGAAATAAAAAAAATCATTAAATCATTTAAATTGAAATCAGCCAAAGGTAAAATTTAAATTCGAACTCCAAATTGAAACTTAAACTAAAGAAGCCTAGTAAAGTCTTGCTATACAAGCCTTAAGCACACACATTAGAATACTAAGTCACCACTTCTAGTACTAAGTTAGGGTGTTGTATGCATGATGTTTTGTTTTTTTATGATGTAATGTTTTAGACTGGATGTTAGGGTGTATGTTTCATAGACTAGATGTTAAGCTATTATTATCCTAATCATGTTTTAATTGTGCTTAAGGGTCACGTAATAAAATATAAATGCTTTTTATAAGTTGCTTATAACTAAGCATAACCCATGTTAGATGGGTTTTAATGTGTGGGTGCTAAGTCCAAATTATTCATATAACTGCTTGGGTTGTATTGTATGTTTAGCTAACATTTGTTTTGCAGGTGTAGCTAGATTTAATTTTTTTATTTTTGATGTAATTTTGCATTAGGAATTAGGATTAGTATTATAGGGGATTAGGATGAGCAGTGGCCAAAAGGCTTAGTCCTTGGGGCCTATGATGCCTTTGGAGCAAATCAAATCAAAAGAAAGAGTATGAAGAAATGAAGAAAAGAAGACCCTCATAGCATGTGTTATTTTTTTGTAATCCAAGGGTGAGCTACTACTCATCTTATTTTTTCTTTTTCTGGTGTATTGGAACCAACCACAATGGTCTTTTATTCTTTTATGGTAGTCTATAAAATTGTTTGATGTTGTGTTTAAATTACACATTAGAACAACATGCTTTTCATAGTTTCTTTATGATTGATGTTTGAATGTGTGGCCTGGATGCGGTAGGTTCTTAGGATAAAATTAATTTTTCTACCCTAATTAACAACTCATAACTAAAATTTTAAAATAATGCATAACCTCACATAAAAGCCTAGGAATTAAATCAAGATAATAAAATTTTTAGTAACCCCTTAGCTAGATGGATGAATGTATAATATCATGCATGTCATATTCTTTCACTATTATTAAGATGGGTCTTCCATCCTGAGGAAGCTTTAACCATGAGAGCCTTTGGTGGAAGACACCCCTTTCTCTCTTGATTTGGCCCATAATCAAATTCTCATGCATTTAAGCATACAAAATCCCATAGCTTGTGTCAAAACAAAAAGTCCAAAAGAGTCAAATAAATTTTATAAAACTTGCATTAGATTGAGTCATGGATTCATGCCACTCATGCTCTATTCTCTTAGGGAGTGAGTCTAAGGAATCAGTTTCCTTTCTAAATGAATAATAGCCTAACCAGCTTGCAAAGCATAAGACTTGCCTACATGGATTTAAAGCGTAGGAGGAGTCAGGTGGTTTATTCTTTCTTGTGGAGGTAAACCATATACCCATTTTTGCCTTAGATTTAGGTCATGCCTTTGTTATGTACCAAGGCTCCTTTGTTTAGGAATCTAAGGTAGCTATTTCCTTCGGTCTATAAGCATAAATCCTCACCTCTTAGGCATTTTCATAATCTTATATTATGGAATTATAAGCCCTAACAATCTAATGAAATGTCAAATCAAATGATTAACTCTCTTCAATTTCAAAAATATAAAGCCCAATTATAGATAGAAATGCTCACTAGGCTTCCTAGTATTATGAGCATTTCCTACTTTCTCCCTTTGGATTCCAAAAATAAGTCTTCTCCTTGATTTATCCCATTTGATTTTCTAAAATAGCCAATCCTTTGATAATCTTAACCTTGAAGTCTTTGGAGACCTTAATTGTCTACTTTAATCGAGAGAATTCTTAAGGAATTCCCATTCCTTGGGATATAATTAACTATGGGGGCTTACCTCCATAGGGAACTTAATGAACCCAGCTTAAAATAAATCCTACTTTACTTTTCAATGTAAAGAAGGGGAAAGATCTTTGGTATATTCGAAGACCCATCATCGAGTCCTTAGTGATTAGGTCCATTCTTGGTGGTGATTTATATCTTTGAGATAGTACATCATTTCTTAATGTCATACTTGATCACTTTAATAAGTACCACCTAAGATATCTTGTCCCACATCCCAAAATAAACACCATAGATTTTTTAAGTCCACTGGGAGGGTTCCTCACCATCCATAGATAATTATTGTCTCCAAGCATCAATAGGGACTTATATTTTATATAGGCTCAGACTATCATTCTTTCATTGGCACTTAGCTTATTTCATCCTTATGCAAAGTCCCAACATCCTTGTTTTAGGACCTCACTCCATGTCTTTTAAAATCCCTTGTCCTCAATGGTGAAAATTAAAATTAATCAAATAGAGGAGATGACCAAAATTAAGAATCTCATCACCATTCTAATGGTGAGGCAAGGTTCATCCCATGAACAATATAAGAATAAAATTCATCTACAAAATAACATGTCTTTCCAAAAGCACTTTTTCAAAATCCACATAATAAGGGATCTCATATAGTTTAAGAAATTTTTACGAACATTATATAACCTAACCTCATTTAACAAATCTAATGATTGTTACATGGAGGTTCTTTTCAAAATCAAAATCAACCATTTTTAATGTCTTTTTCAAAAGCACATTTTCATTGGAAATAGCTATCCCCATCTCACACACTCAAATTTGTTGGATGGAGATTTTATTTTTGAATTAAATTATAATATAAAATTCTCCACTTAGCATACTTCACATTAGAGTTGAAGTTTCCTTTCAAAAAAAGCAATAAACCATACACACACAATAGAGAAGTCAAGATATATTTGAACCCCCCACTTAACATAACCAAATTTGTCAAATGGGAGTTCCCCTTCCCTTGGAGAATGTAGAGAAAATTGAATTTTATTTGCATTTGTCTGATAAAACTCCTTCTTTCCAAAGTCTTGAAATTCAAAACACATTGGGATCTCATTTGACATGTCCAAGTATATCAAATGAGAACCCCCTTTTTTTTTAAAATCATAAGAACATAGTGTCCATTTAACATACCTAAGTCTGTTATATAAGTTCATTTTCTTTCAAAAAATCATAAACACATTTAACTTTCACTTAGCATACCAATTTGTTAAATGAGAGTTTCATTTCAAAAAAACAAAATCATAAACACATTTAACTTTCACGTAACATACCAAATTTGTTAAGTGAGAGTTTAATTTTCAAAATCACAATCACATTTGACTTTCACTTAACATACCAAATTTGTTAAGTGAGAGTTTCATTTTCAAAATCATAAATACATATAACTTTCACTTAACATACCAAATTTGCTAAGTGAGAGTTTCATTTAAAAAAAATCATAAACACATTTAACTTTCACATAACATACCAAATTTGTCAAGTGAGAGTTTCATTTTCAAAATCACAATCACATATGACTTTCACTTAACATACCCAATTTGTTAAGTGAGAGTTTAATTTTCAAAATCATAAACACATTTAACTTTCACTTAACATACCAAATTTGTTAAAGTGAGAGTTTCATTTTCAAAATCATAAACACATTGGACTTTCACCTAACATACCAAATTTGTTAAGTGAGAGTTTCATTTCCAAAAAAATTATAAACACATTTGACTTTCACTTAACATACCAAATTTGTTAAGTGAGAGTTTCATTTTCAAAATAACAATCACATTTGAATTTCACTTAGCATACCAAATTTTTTAAGTGAGAGTTTCAATTTCAAAAATCATAAACACATTGGACTTTCACTTAACATACCAGATTTGTTAAGTGATAGTTTCATTTAAAAAAAATCATAAACACATTTAACTTTCACATAACATACCAAATTTGTCAAGTGAGAGTTTCATTTTCAAAATCACAATCACATTTGACTTTCACTTAACATACCCAATTTGTTAAGTGAGAGTTTCATTTTCAAAATCATAAACACATTTAACTTTCACTTAACATACCAAATTTGTTAAAGTGAGAGTTTCATTTTCAAAATCATAAACACATTGGACTTTCACCTAACATACCAAATTTGTTAAGTGAGAGTTTCATTTCCAAAAAAATCATAAACACATTTGACTTTCACTTAACATGCCAAATTTGTTAAGTGAGAGTTTCATTTTCAAAATCACAATCACATTTGAATTTCACTTAGCATACCAAATTTGTTAAGTGAGAGTTTCAATTTCAAAAATCATAAACACATTGGACTTTCACTTAACATACCATTTGTTAAGTGAGAGTTTCATTTTCAAAATCATAAAACACATTTAACTTTCACTTAACATACCAAATTTGTTAAGTAAGAGTTTCTTTTCAAAAAAAATCATCATAAGCACATTTGATTTTCACTTAGCATACCAAATTTGTTAAGTGAGAGTTTCATTGTCAAAATCACAAACATATTTGACTTTCACTTAACATACCAAATTTGTTAAGTGAGAGTCTCTTTTCAACACACATTTGATCCCTATTTTAACATACCAAATTTGTTAAATAAGGATCCAATTTTTCATGTCAAACCACACTTGAGCTTTCACTTAACATACCAAATTTGTTAAGTGAGAGTCTCATTCTCAAAGAAAAACAAATATACCTCAAACAAATTTGGGGCTTTCACTTAACATAGAAAATTTGTTAAGTCGGACTCCCATCTTTAAAGAAAAGTAAATTTATCTCGCAATCACATTTGTCTTTCACTTAGCATACCAAATTTGTTAAGTGAAAGTCTCATCATCAAGCACAAATCAAACACATGTGGCCTCCACTTAACATACCAAATTTTTTAAGTAAGAAGCCCCATTTTTTTAAGTCAAAATATCACACAATCAAATCTTCATAAGCAAAAATATTTCAAACACACAATCACAACCTCTTCTTAGAATACCCAAATTTGCTAAGTAGAGGTCTTTCAAACTATCAATATTTTCAAACAAGATGCACAAAACACAAATATCTCCAAGAAAATCTCTCCTCAAATTTTAGAACCTCGACCAACCTACCTAAATCGGTTGAGTATGGGTTCTAAATCAAAATCAAATGGCAAAGACTCTCCTCAATATCCAAAATTCTCTAAAATTTTGATGAACTCCACTTAACATCCTTAAGATTGTTCAGTGTGGGTTCAAATTCAAAATCAAATCTTGAAATCAATGATTGAAGGTGAATATCAAGGCAAGTGTCTGACTCAGCTACATTTCAACAATGCAGATTTCAGTGCAATCAATTCTTCCAGTCCTCAAGCAACATCTATGGCTCCCAACTAGCTTGGGTTTTCCTTCCCCACTGGCCTAAACTTAGCCTTGGATCAGGCTAGTCTCTCTACCACTGGCTCCACTGAGGTCATCTACTTTGGCCATGGTTTTGAGGGGGTGAGGATTTCTTGTGAGGGGACAGCCCTCACCACAATTAGAAAGGAGGAGGTGGCGGGGCAAGCACCACTTATCCAATTCGATATGCCATCTGATTTTGAGTTTCCTCCACTAAAGAGGAAGGCCACTGTTGTTCGCTACTGCTAGTATCGGTTCTTGTTCCGCCCTCATGGGTCGGTTATTCTGCCACAACTCTAAAAGTGGCTACTACCCCCTCCTTGACTCCCCAAAGGGGAAGACTGTCTTGATTTTTGAGATCGTCTCCTCCATCTTCGAGGTGGGTGCTAGCTCTCGCTCTGCCATGCCTACATGTACACAGCCCCGTAATAATAACCACAAGATCAAGTTGCATCATAAGAGGGTGGAGAGAGAGATGGACGCCGCTTCTCATGTGGCTGAGGAGGGATCTCCCTGTGATACCTCTCAACATTTGAGTGGTAGTAGGTTTCACCCACTCTCAACTTCAGATAGAGAGGAGGACTATAGGTGGATTGCATCCTCCACCGCCAAAGATATTTTAGCACACCGCTGGGGAGGAAGCTCGCCGCTCGACAATTTTCCCGTTGCTGCCTGCTGAGTGAGTCCATAGTTTTGATCCGAGGATAGTTATCCCTAGGAGAGTCAGAGGTCATCCAGAGGGAGAGAGCCTTGGAGGCTCAAGCATTAGCTAAAGAGGAGGGAATGACAGAGGTTTGTCAGCAGGCCGCCTCATGGATTTTCGATCGGCCTCTACTGGTGCAGCGAAACATCATCCTACCGATGCTACTCATCATGGAGGAGTAGACTATAGTGGCGGCCGGTAACCTCCAACGCCTCCACTCACCACCCACCATCACCTATCCAGCTCACAGCATCCCCCATTACGACCAAGATCTAGAAGCCCCCATCCGGGGAAAGACTAGCACCATTGGTGATCCGGCTACGGCCCAAGGATCCCACTCCATTCTACTATACCCATTGAGGTGAGGTCGAGGTCTCCTATTCGACCTCCTGCCTCAGCTATGGAGAAGAAGGATTGGTGACCCGCTGCCGGTCAGTCACCACCATCATAAGTAGCCTTCCACCCCACTGCACAAGAGCATCAATGGAAGAAGGGGTAGAGGATATAGATGTAGTGTCCATGTAGTAGATCCTGCCACAATCAGTGTTCAGCTAGTGGGCAGTGATCAACATATACCTATTAGTGAGCATAGTCCTCCTAGAGATAGTAGTATAGTGGCAAGCAATGCTCGATGTATTTCTGTCAGTGAGTATAGCCCCTCCACTGATCAAGGATCAGTGTTTATCCCTGCATGACTAGACCACTCTTCAGATGAGATCATCGTTTAGTACTTTACTAAGAAGAGGAAACTCTACAGGGATGATTGCTCTAATGAAGAGGATGCTAAGGTCAATTTTGATCTAGATGGGGATGATCTCTTAGAGGACTCAGCAGAAGTCCATATAGACAACACTAGGGGTTCCCTCCTTAGGGATCAACATAGCTAGGAGGGTATTATAGTTGAAGAAGAAGACACAACTCATTTAACCCAACACCTTCATCAATAATTGAGACAGAGAGATGAGCATTTTAGGAAGATGGAGAAAAGAGTTGAAGACTTGTTAGCGGTAGTCATAGCACTTCAAGGCCAAGCTCCATCAGTATAGCCTACTCCCTTAGAGGCTGACCACCCTGGGTTGTTGCATGTTCTGGATCAGCCCAAGAGTACATCTCCTGTAGACCAGGATAGTGGAAGCATGCATAGGAAGGTGGTGGATAGTACCTCCATGTAAAAAAAAGATATCAAGCAGTTAGTGGAGCAGCAAGTGAAGGATGCATTGGCACAAGCTGGAGGTGGCTCATCTGCTCCAAAGAGTAGACCCTACTCGAAGGAATTTGATGGTGTCCAATATCATAATGGTTTTGTGCCTCCTTTCTTCAAAATTTTTGATGGCAGTGGAACCTCGACATATACAAGCACATTTCGTGGTGATCAATGTCGGTGGTAGATGCACTTCTATTTCGTCTCTTCATCATTAGTTTAACAAGCATTGCATTTGATTGGTACGCTGAACTACCCAATGGTTCAGTGAAGACTTTTGCTAAGTTGGAGCACCTCTTCATCAAGAGGTTTGCTAGAGCCCAATAAAGGGTAACTATGGGTGACCTCTTTGTGGCACAACAAAATCCCAATGAGTCCCTTATTGATTATATTCTCAAGTGGAAAACCTGAGTATGAAATGTAAACCACAGCTATCTAAACAGCATGCTATAGAAATTCTTCTCAAGAATATTCATGGCCCAGTTGCTTTCATGCTTAAGGGATTTTCAATCAAAACCTTTGAGAAGTTAATTAACAAGGTGGCTAGCCTACAAGGTGAAGCCAAACAGTTACTTTTTCAAGACCAATCATCAATCCCAAGCCACATAAATCATTTAAAAAAGAAGCTTAGTAGTAGACAAAGGGAAGCAACCAAAGCTCAAGATGAGACCTCATGCACAGCATCCTCCATTTCCACCTCCTCTACCACCACCTCGGCCAACATACCAACCACCATAGCTGCCATTGCGGCTACCGCTACCTCCTCCATAATATACTCAGCAGCAGTACTTATATCCACTGCCAGGCTATTACCCACCTACTCTTGCCGATAGATTGAATAAGCCATATTCATTCAAGAGGGAAGTAGTTAGGAAGATCTTTAAGAATCTCTTAAAGAAACCTGACTTTCAGTTACCTAAGCACAAGAGGCCAGAAGATGTGGGAAAGAGTGATGATCCTAATTATTGCCCCTACCACCATATGGTCAGTCATGTCTTGGAGGATTGTGTCACTTTTAAGGAGTAGCTTGACCGCAGCCACAAGTCAGGAGCTATTGTTATCCCCTAAGAATACATATTAGAATAACCTTCCAATTCTATCAGAGAAATTCTTGGGGATACTTGTGATCTTCTTAAAGTTAAAAGAAGGTTGGGATATTGCCTTATCCTGAACCTCTAAAAAAGTGGTCTCTAAGATCAAGAAGATTTCTTTACAGGTTCCTGAAGCAACTCAAACCTCCAACACCAAGGAAGGTTTGCAAGTTGCCAAAGAAAACTTGAAGAAGGTGTCAGCCCAGTAGCAGTATCCTTCCTTACTTGCCCGGGATAGCATAGTAGCACAACCACCATCCTTGCCCAGTACTCCACCCACTGTTACAGCTACTACTTCTTCCTCCACTAGCTCCTCTCCTACTGGTAGGAGCATTGTATCAGTGGACAAGGGCACTATACCCCTTTCCCTGCTTACTTTATTAGATTTCTATCATGTACCTCCATCTAAGAATAAATCAATGAAGAAAGCTTTCACTTACATCTTGTCCACTTCTGATACTCTAGATTTTATTCCTCTCAAAAAATCTTCAAGTCTATAAAATAATAATGATGACTCTTGTTTTGGTCATCCTCTTTTGATTTAGAAATGGATTTTCCATTCCTAAATCATTTAGGTTAACCCATTGAGATTGATTTGGAGTCATCTGACTCCAATGATCCCATAGGAGAAGTTGTAGGTACACCTGATGAGAAGGTAGAACTTCTTACAAATTCATCATTCCAAGAGTTCACTGAAGTAAACCTTCACAGAGGCAAAGTTCTACCTCCTAGGGTGGCACCTCAGGATAAGGGTAAGCAAATCATTGGTTCTAAAGAGCAGATAGCCTCTCCACAAGATGCTCCACCCATGGATATGCTTATGGAGGATCAAGCCAAGGTTGACTACAATGTCCTAGCATATCTTAGATAGCTACTAGCTAAGTTAAGCATATATGATGCCCTTATCTTATCCAAAGAGATGAGGAAATCTCTAATCAAGGCCCTTCTTGATCCAGAGATATGCTTAGCCTAGTTGATAGCTACTGAGAGGAGGCTCGTAGTTCAGAGGACACTCTAGGAGTTACATTCAATGATGAAGACTTGCTTCTAGGAATGACCAAGCACAATCGCCCTCTTTACATTACAGTGGATGTAGGAAGATACAGGATATCTAGTACTTATTGATCAGGGTGCATCAGTGAATATTATGAGTCTAAAAACCCTCGCTTACTTAAGGATTGACATCTTCAAACTTTCAAAAGAGAGGATGATGTTGAGAGGATTCAATGAACAAGGTGAGAGGGCTTTAGGCTCTAGTGTTGCCATTAGAAGTAGATGATTGGAAGACTACCACCAAGTTTCATATTATAGACTCAGATACATCTTTCAATGCTTTGCTTGGGAGACTATGGATACATGAGAACAACATGGTTCCATCCTCTCTAGATCAGTGCATGAAGTTCATGAGGGGTGGGATTGAATACTACATCAAAAGAGATCTTAAGCCATTTACAGTTAATGAGGTCAGAATATATGAGGATGCAACCTATTATCTCCCTCGAAATCAATAAGTCTATTCTCATGAACTTGGTGAAAGTTCAAAAATAAATGAAAAGGAAAAAGAAAAGGAGAAAGAAAAAGAAAAAGAAAAAGAAAAAGAAAAAGAAAAGAAAAAAAGAAATGAGAAAGAAAATAAAAGGGAGCGAGAAATAGACTTAGAGGAGAAAGTAGAGCCTGACATTAGACGCCACTCATAGTTCTTTACTCCATTCGAACATATGGGTAGGATGACTCGACCTCCACCAGGTAGAGGAAGAGGCAGATCTAGAGACATGCCTAGAGACGATGACCTCCTTATTGGCCATCCAATAGGAGTTATGTCTATGCTACCAGGACTACACCTACTATCTATATAGTCTTAGAATCTTGTTTAGATGATGAGTCATATATGATTAGTACACTAGCTAGCACTTCCAGACAGCAGATCCCCATGCAAGTGATAGTTGAGCCAGACAATGATGAAGATCGGGCTCCTAAGCAAAGCATAAGTGTATCCGAGTATATATGTTAAACAATGAAGTATCAGTTGGGAACTTTAGCTCTAACCCCACTTTCCTCACAAAAAGTTGAGGGTTTAGTAGTTAAGGAAGCCCGTAAGTTTTCCACAAATGTAAAGGTATAAAATTTCTTTCTTGGAGCATCATCCTCAAGTCAAGAAGCTAATGTAGAACTTGAAGATGATTCATATAAAGATTTAATAGAATTACCTTTTGATTGGTATTCACCTTGTGTTCTTAATTTAGCAAAGAAAGGATTAATTCCACATGCTTGGTCTAAACATAGGTCAAATTACTTTGAAAGGTTATGGGACAATAAATGCAGACATTCACAATCAAGATCAGGACTAGGATTCGGTACAGTGGGTCTAGTTGATGATGACGATTACTACTTAGTCATCACCAATCATTTGAAATCTGATAGGTTCTTTTCAAATCATGCTAACTCATATGAGGAGGTGTGCTTAGAAACTTCAGATGATCCAAATGACTTTGAAGTCAAGAATGCACCGCCAGAGTTCGAAGAGGAGATTAGATCAACTATCGACGAGCTCAAAGAAATCAACCTAGGAACTGAAGAAGATCCATGCCTAACATATATCACTTATCTATTGAATAAAAAAGAAACCAATGATTTAGTGAAGTTATTGATTGAGTTTAAGGATTGCTTTGCATGGAGTTATGAAGAGATGCTCGGTCTATCTCCTGACATAGCAGTCCATAAACTAGCAATAGAATCTAATGCTAACCTTATCAAATAAGCTCCTAGATGCATGCGATTAGACATTGAACAACATGTCACTTCTGAAATCAAAAAATTGATCAATGCTGGCTTTATTAGGGAAGAAAAATATCCTACCTGGTTGGCAAGTGTCATCCCAATTAAGAAAAAGAATGGCCAAATTCGCATATGCATTGATTTAGGGATCTAAATAAGGCATGTCCTAAGGATGAATTCCCCCTTCCTATACTAGAATTAGTGGTGGACATTGCCTCATCTCATGTAGTATTCTCCTTTATGGATGGGTCATCTGGCTGAAACCAAATTAAGATGGCCCCAGAGGATGAAAGAAACACTACTTTTCAAACCCTGATCGAAAATATTATTATAAGGTCATACCTTAAAGCCTTAAAAATATCGGTGCCACATACCAGCGGGCCATGACTCGAATCTTTGAAGAACTCATTCATCAACAAGTTGAATGTTGTGTCGATGATCTCATTGTCAAAAGCAAAGAAAAGAAGATGATCTCTTTGACTTGAGAGTAGTTTTCGAATGGTTAAGACAATACAACCTCAAAATGAACCCCCTGAAGTATGTATTCAGAGTAGCTTTAAGAAAATTTCTTGGGTTTGTTGTCTGACACTAGGGAATTGAAATCGATCCAGAAAAGATCAAAGTGATATTAGAAATGCCACCCCCTAAAAGCCTAACACAACTCAGGTCATTCCAAAGGAAGTTGGCGTATCTAAGATGCTTCATTTCCAACATATCAGGAAGATGCCAACTATTCTCGGCACTTATCAAAAGGATGCCAAGTTCAAATGGGATGATAAGTGCCAGCATGCTTTCAAAAGATGTCATAATATCCGATGATGTCGCTACCCCAATAAATTTCTATCCTGCAAGCCATCATATTATATACTGCTGCATTAGACGACTCCCTTGTAGTTTTGTTGGCTCCAACCAATGATGAAGGGAAGGAGAATGCTCTCTATTATCTCAGTCATCGTCTAATCCCTGCAGAGGAAAACTATCCACCTATTGAAAAGCACTGCCTAGCTTTAATCTTTGCATCCCAAAAGCTACAACACTATATGCTTTCTCATAAGGTGAACTTAATCTCCAGAGTCAATCCACTGCAATAACTCATGATATGGTTGACCTTATCTGGACGTTTGGCATGTTGGTCCATGATTTTGTCTCAGTTTGATATAACATTCATACCCCTCCATGCCATTAAAGGACAAGCACTTGCGGATTTCTTAGTAGCACATCCACTCCCTGCTGACTCTTCGCTTAACGATGATCTTCCTGATGAACGAATCATGAACTTAGGGGGTACTAGTGCTCACCATTGGGAGATGTACTTTGATGGTGCAGCTTCCTCTCAAAGAGGAGAAGAACCACAACTTACTATCCCAAGGAAGGCAGGGGTAGGAATAGTTCTCCTAACTCTGGACCGCGACGTGATGAACATATCATCTATCCAATCCATGCACCAACAATGAAGCCAAATATGAGGCTCTGATTACCAGTCTGGAGTTAGTCATTACACTATGCATCCAGAGTATCAACATCTTTGGGATTCTCAGTTAGTCATCAACCAAATTGTTGGGTCCTACAAAGTTCTAAGCTCCATCATTAAGCAAGTACACTATGGAGTTATTGGCCAAATCCTGAGGTTACCATCTACAAGATTCCTCAGGAGAGAACAGTAGATGCATTAGCCAAGCTTGCCAAAGAGTTGTATTGAAGATGAGTCCATTCTAATAAGGGTCCAAAATAGACAAGTATTATCCCTTATTGATGTTGAACTCATCGAGAGATTCTCTCTTGAAGGGGAGGTTGCCATTACCAGTAAGGACAAGGAGCCAGATTAGAGGCAACCATTCATATATTATTTAAATGCAGGCAAACTACCTCAAGAGAAATCACTGGCACACCAGGTGAAGCAGAGAGCCCTTTCCTATACTCTTGTAGGTGTCACCTTATACCGAAAATCCTTTGATCATATGTGGTTACATTGTCTGGATAAACACGAAGACCGTAGGATCATGACCAAGGTACACTCAGGGTTATGTGTGACACATCCGGTCCGAAGATGAAAGCCAAGATCAAGAGACTAGGATACTACCTCTGATGACGAGGAATGTAGAGATTCCATCAAATGTACATGGTGTGGTCCTACATCAACCTCCCAACATTCTACATCCTACATTGGCCTCATGGCCATTTGAGTGTTGGGGTACTGACATTATGGGTCCGATCGATCCTCCTTCTTCTAAAGGTCATCGATTCATTCTAGCTACTACTGACTACTTTTCCAAGTCAGTGGAGGAAATCCCACTTAGAGAGGTCACAACTCAACATGTGCTCTAGTTTTAGTAACCATATCGTATATAGGTTCGGGGTGCCTCAAAAAATTATATTTGATAATGATACTGCATTCAAGTGCACTAAAATCAATAGCTTTGCTCGAAGACACAACATAGATTGGAGATATTCTACCATATACTACCCAAGGGCAAATGGGTTAGCAGAAGCCTTCAACAAAACCCTCATTCAATTACTGAAGAAGACACTAGATGACAATAAATGATGATGGCATGAACAGTTGGTTGAAGCTTTATGAGCTTGTCATACCACATATAGAACTCCAACTTAATTTACCCCATTCTCTTTAGTGTATGGGTCCGAAGCCGTTCTACCATTAGAGGTCCAACTCCCATCATTAAGGATAGCCATGGGTAGCAAAATCACAATAGAACATAATGCCAAGTTACGGTTGGAAGAGCTCAAAGGTTTGGAGGAGAGATGCCTACAGGCATGCCAAAACCTTGAAGTTATACAAAGCCAAGATGATTCAAGCTCATAACAAGTTGGTCCATCCTAGAGCTTTTCAAGTAAGAGAGCATATTTTAGTTCTAAGGAGACCAATTATGAAAAGATAGGAGGTAAAGTTTGAACCCACTTGGGAAGGCCCTTATGCCATAGAGAAGGCCTACCAAGGAGGGTCTCAACTCATAAATTAAAAGAGAGAGCCCCAATCAATCAAATACTTAAAAAATACTATCCATAAATCTTATTTGAAAATAATTATCAATAAAATTTCTTTTCATCTCAAATTTCATTTCTTCTATGTTAGAAATATCTTTTGCTTGTGAATCCACCATGATATATTTAGTAAGAGTCCCCACATCCTATTCCTTCATATCAAGCACAAACATATATATCTTTCTTCCGCTATTTTGAGAAGCAAGCCCCTGTGGCACTCACTCATTAGCTCTAGGTCGATTTGTTGCCTAAAATAACCGATCACCCGGTCTTTGTTGAGGACGTGAGTCCCGCTTTCTTCCTAATTGGCCATTGCACCCATGAGAGCCTTGTTTAGTCTTAATGCCCGCCAAGGAACTACCTTGTGTTGGATTTGTTTAAGAAGATGTGAGTCCTGCTTTTGAACTAGCCACCATACTCGTCGAGTTTCCCTGAGGTTTAGTGTAAGAGTCCCCATTCTATTCCTTCATGTCACACAACACACATATCTTTCTTTTGGCTATTTTGTGAGAGCAACCCCCACTCATTCACTTAGGTTTTGATTTGTTGCTCAAAGCAACCGATCACCCCAGTGGTCATTTGTAGGAGGATGTGTGTCCCCACAGTTTCTTCCTAATTTGACCATTGCAAACTGAGCTTATTAGTTATGTATTCTTCACTACCTAGCCAATAAGCTACCTCATAGTTGATCCTATTTAAGAAGATGTGAGTCCCCGTGCTTTCTTCCTGAACTAATCATCATGATTTAATTAGGTCGAATATATTTGAGGTTTAGTGTAAGTCCCCCAGAGGCTCCTTTCCTCTTGACTATGTTTGAGTTGATATAAGTCCCTAGTGACATTCACTCAGTAGTCGCCCTAGGTCAGTTGGCACTTATCGAGCCGAAGATAGACTATCCTAGCAGTCAGTTCCTCTTTAGAAAGATGTAAGCCTACACACATTCTTTCTAGACTAATTGTTGCAAATTGATGGGCACCATAGGTTGGTTGATGTTCGCTATGCTGACAGTGACTCACCCGGTGGGTACACCACTCTTGGCAGATGTAAGTCCTTGCGCTTTCTCCATGAGTTGGCCACTGAATACCTATGTGATATATGACTAGCCATGTCATTTTCTCCAGGGTGTTGGATCAAAGCCGCTTTATGGCCCCTTCCCCACGGCATTCTATTTAGATCACATCCTTTGAGACCCCATTTCGACACTACCTGGGTTACTTTGGATTGGACAGTCCCCCTTTCCTAGTAGCCACGTGGTTGGAGAATTTGTTCTGGGATGCGATTCTCCCTTGGCTTCCAGATGTCTAGTATGTAAGGTTATTCTCGCTTTGATCCAAAAACCAACATCCACATTAAAACAAATTAAACAAACAAAAATTATTTCATTGTGATTAGAATTCAAGCCCCAAAGGGCCCTTTCCCAAGTAGGCATCTTTAGGCAATGTCAAAAACTCCCTATAGAATTTCCGACCACGAGTTGAGATAAATTCCTCACTCTCACCCGTAGTCGCCTTAGGTCGGGTTCAATTTGTTGTGCCACAAGTTACCCTAGATCTTTTTGCTTTGAAAGATATAAGTCTTATGCATTCTTTCCAAAGATGATCAAATCGATGGGCCTAGGTCGAATTTATTATGCAAAGCAAATCACCCAGTGGTTCATTATTTAGGAAGATGTAAGTCCATGTGCTTTCTTCCTAACTTGACCATTGCAAACCGAAAGGCACCCGTTAGGTTGGTTAGCTCTACCTAATGGCTGGTAGACTATCCCTTTGGATTTGTGAACCTAAGATAGGTCTAGGCTAAAATTAGCTATTTCTTAGTAGATCCATCACACACTGACAGGGTCCACCTAGAATTAAATTAATTCTAACTTTTCTTGAGTTGATATGAGTCCATAGTGGCATTCACTCAAATAGTTGCCCTAGGTTGGGATTGATCTATTACGCTATCAACAGATCAACCCAATGGCTGATCCCTACTTTGGAAGATGTAAGTCTGCTATGCTTTCTTCCTATACGTTGCATACAAAGGCAACCTTAGTAGATAGTCCTACCTTGTGGCTGGTAGACTACCCATTTGGACTTGTAAATCTAAGATACGTCAAGGCTGACATGGATCCTTCTCAGTGGGTCCATCGCACGCCGATAAGGTCCACAATATAACACATAAAATTAAATCAAATTAAATTAATCATCAGGACTACTCTTAAGTTGAGGTAAAACCCACAGCGGTGCTTACTCAGTAGTCACCCTTAGGTCGGGTTCGACTTATTGTGCTACCAACGAGTCACCCCAACGATCGTCTTTGCTTTGAAAGATATAAGTCTATTACGCATTCTTTCCAGCACGATCGTTGCAAATCAATGGGCATCCTTAGGTCTGGGATTTGTTGCACAAGTGACCGATCACCCCAATGGTTCCTTATTTAGGAAGATGTGAGTCCCTGCGCATTCTTCCTAACTTGACCATTGCAAATCAAAAGGCACCCCTTAGGTTGGTTAGTCCTACCTAATGGCTGGTAGACTATCCCTTTGGATTTGTAAACCTAAGATAGGTTGAGGCTGATATTAGCTCCTTCTTAGTAGATCCATCACACACCGATAGGGTTCATCTAAAATTAAAGTAATTTTGACCATTCTTGAGTCGATATGAGTCCACAACAGCATTTGCTCAAATAGTCACCCTAGGTTAAGATTGATCTGTTGCGCCATCAACATATCACCCCAATGGTTGATCCCTACTTTGGAAGATGTAAGTCTACATGCTTTCTTCCTAGTATAGTTGTTGCACACTGAAAGGCAACCCTTAGGCTAGATAGTCCTACCTTGTGGCTAGTAGAGTCCCCCTTTGGATTTGTCTGAGATAGGCTAAAGCCAATATAGCCCCTTCTCAGTGGATCCACCGCACGCCGAAAGGGTCCACAACATAACACACTAAATTAAATTAATTCAAATCAAATCAATATAAATCAAATTAATCATCAGGACTACTCTTGAGGTAAGACCCCCAGCGGCGTTCACTTAGTAGTCACCTTATGTAGGGTTCGATGTGTTGCTAATCCAATAGATCACCCTAGAGACTTTTCCTTGCTTTGGAAGATGTAAGTCTGTTACGCTTTCTTCCTAACATAGTCATTGTACACCAAAAGATAACCTCTTAGGTTGGATAGTCCTACCTTATGGCAGGAATACTACCCCTTTAGACTTATAAATCTAAGACAGGCCAAAGCCCCCGTGGCTCCTTCTTAGTGTAGTCCATTGCACACCGACAGGGTCCATAACAAAATAAATTCAAAACTAACCTCCCCAGTGGAGTCAAATTAAACATATCAAATAAACCAAATTTTCCCAGTGAGGCGCAAATCAAATTAGCCTCTCTAGTGGAGCTCAGATCTAAATCAAGCAAATTCAATCAAGTGCACATCCCTAGCCGATATGCCCTCAATCTTGAACCCTTCTCCTTAGTGGAGCCATAACAAATTAAGCCAACCTCCCAAGTGGAGTCTGATCAAACAAATCAAAGAAATCCAATTAAATTCTTATCCCCAGTAGATACACACCAAAACAAATCATATTCACTAATCAAACTCAGATTCATATCCCTAGTGAATAACTTGAACCTGTTTCCCTAGAGGAAGGTTCATGTACTCAATCCCTAGTGGATTTCTTCTTGCTCTCTTATGCCCTTGGAATAAAGAGAGTAGCATTGCACTAAGCTAGTGATTCTATCTACCTTTCGGGTCTAGGTATAGATTACTTCCATTTTTTGTTGCAATTTTCTGGATGTTCTTGATCATTTTCGTCAACGCCAATACGTGCGGTGTGCTTTGTCAGTTATACCACACCTATTGGGGGTCCTTTTGTTGACCTCACTTTTGGAGTGAGCTCTTAACCTCCACTTCTTAGACTTAGGAATCTTCTAGACACTAAGATTTCCTTAGACATAAGACACATCTAGTGATTAGGTGAACACATAACCTAAGCCTAGAGACTTAGAAGTGTTAATCCTAAGATTAGGCTATGCCTTAGGGTTTAAGAAAATTACCTATCCCATAGCCTAAACCAAATCTAGATACACTTTTTCAAATCAAACCCAGAGTCAATTCACAAACAAAATATGAAATTCAAATTCAAATTCTAAATCTAATTTCAAAATTTGACTCCAAATGATTGAAACCCAAAATCAAATTTGAAATCCTAAAACCCCTTTCTAAGCCATATGAACCACATTCATAAGCTTAGCCAAAACTCCCCTTAAATCAAATAAAACTCTATTGATCTCTTTATAAATCAATCATTTTTTCATTTATATTCACAAATATAAATTAAATCCAAATTCAAATGACCAAAATTATATCAAAAAATCCAAACTCAATCTAAACACTTTAAGCCAATTCTTTGGACTTAGCCAAATCCTATCCAGATTAAGTCAAAACCAATGAATTTTTTATTGAATCAATCATTCATTCAATTTTATACCCAAATATAAATGAAACCTATAATCATCAAATCAAATCGAAACCAACCCAAGTCAAACCCAACCTAGCCCTTTTGACTTAAAAATTTCAAATGAGATAAAATCCCTTAGACTCCAAATTGATTACCATTGAATTTATATTGCAATCTAGGGCTCATATATAAGTTCAACTAAACTTGAATCAAACCAAAGCCAAACCAATTAACCCACTTAGGTCCACTTGACCCAATGTGACCTAAAGGACCAATTTGAACCAACTTCTAATCCAACCCAAATTGGATTGAACCAAGCTCACCAAAATCTTCCACCATGATTGTTGATCACTCTAGGATGATCAATTGCAATCAATTGGGCCAAACCAAGCCCAATTGGCCATTTGATCCAAATTGACCTAAATTGGCCTAAAGGATCAAATCAGGTCAAATCATGATCTAACGCAAATTGATTGTAACCAATGGCTCAAGTTCATTCCAAATTGATTTATTGAACATGACCAAAGCCATAATTAAACTCAATTTGATCAATCGAGCCCAATTGGTCAACTTGACCCAACCTAGCCCAAATTGGCCTAAATTTAGCCTAAATCAAAATTAAATCCAAATTAATTCAAACCAAAGACCACATTCATCTTCAATTAGCCAATTGAACATGAATTAATCCACATCCCAAGCTAATTGGGCCAATTTTGGTCAAATGGGTCAATTCGACCCAAAATGACCCGTATGACCCAAATTGGGCCAAATCCCTTGAAACCAAGCCAAAACCCATTGGGGGCAGATCAAATCTAACCAAAATCATTTGGGATCAGCCCAACACAAACCCAACCCATTTAAACCCCTCATGAATCCTCCCCCACATAGGATTCCACCCAACCTCATTTAATTCCTTCCATCACATGCACTTAACTCATCCCAACATTTGCATTGAATAAATCTAATCATATGGTAGCAAGAGAGGACTTTGGAGCAAAAATCTAAAGTTCTCAATCAATCTAGAATCCATCCCAACAACCCTAATAAGATGACAATCAATTTGGAGCCAAAAAATTCATAAAATATTAAATTTTTGACCATTATAAAAGGAGGGGGAGATGAGGCTTTAGATCTCTTCCAAAAGCTCTCTAAAGCAAAAAAGGAACCCATCCCCCACTTCTTTGAGCCATTTTGAGCTCAAAAACACAAGTAATTACTCTTTCGGCGAGGCAATGGTAGACATCAGAGAAGGCAAAATTTTGAAGGGAGGCAAGGGCTAAAGATCACTCCAAAGCTTCCTCACATATCTAGGAGTATGCTCGGATCTTCATAGCTGCCGTAAATCTTCCCCGGCGAGGTAAATTTCATCAAACCGTAGACAGCCTTAGGATTTTGTATATTTTGTATTAAATTTCTCATGATTTTAGGAATTTCCCTTAGATAATCTAGCATTTTTACTTTAAATCATCCCAATTAGGAAATAGAATTTTTTTGATACGAATCGCTGAGAAAACGGGTCCATTTGGACAAGTTTTGGCTTAAAAATCCTAATTTCTTCTAAAAATACCCCTGAAAACACTATTCACCATCGGCCATCATCCGATCCCGTGGTTTGGGGGATCGGACAACTCGGATCACACATAGATCACCCGATCCGGGCCTTCAGATTGTGTGATGTGATCTAGACCATCCGATCGCATGTTTGCATGATCGGACGGCTCAGATTGCATGATCCGAGCTTCGGATTGCGCGATCCCAGCTTCGGATCACCTAAAACAATCTGGACTATCTGATCGTGCCGTCTGCGTGATTGGACAACTCAGATCATGCACCGATTGTATGATTCTGGCTTTTGGATCATGCGATCCGATCTGGACCATCTGATTTGTGATCGGACGGTTCAAAGCGAGCTGCAAGTCGTTGTCTCTTCCCACTCAAACCGCACGTATTTCCTTTTAAAAAAATAATAATAATTTAAATCAGCTAAAATTTCCAATGTTCATAGAAAATAAAATACTTAACCAAAAATTACAAACAAGGGCTCGTTGGATTCGTCTTCTGAGTGGAATGCAACTAAACCAAAATCCCCAAATTTTACTAAGTATTGTAAGCTTAATTTGAGTTTTAGTAAAAATAAAATTTCATTAATTAAACCAAAAATGTAAGTCAGATTAAGTTGAAATTTTTAGGGTTTGAAACTAAAGTTGAAACACACCGACTATACAAATTTCAATTGAAAAGGACTACTGGATTAAAAGAAATTAAATTTTGAATTTTAGATTGTTCATTTTAATAAAATAAATTAAATAAAAATTCAGAAATTTATAAAAATCTTCAAAATGGCTTGAATCACTTTAATTGACATCTAAGACTTTTAAGAAAGTAATGTAATCTTATGAATCTTAATGAACCCCAAACAAACACTTAAGGTTAGAGTTTAATCAATTAAGGAGTTAATTAAAATATTAAAAAAAATAATTTAAATATTGAATCAAAATCAGAAATGAAATAGCACTTATGCAATCGTTAATCAAATCTCAAATCAGAGAAATATCATTCTTAGAGAAAATTAAATTAAATATGATTAAACCTATTTAGGTTAATAAAACTCAATTAAAAGATTAAATCTTAAATCAAACTCAAAACCCAACGAATTTAGGAAACTTTAATCATTTGATACAAATTGAATTAAACGAAATGAAATTTAAGTAAACTTAGTTAACATATGATTAAATCACATCCATTTGGAATGAGATAATGAATTATCTATTAAATATTTCAACCTAATAAATAAATCAAACATGTTAATGAAATCAAACAAAACTAATAAATGAATCAAATCAAGTAAAACCCTAACCATGAATAATCAAACTTAATTAGTCAAACATTTAATTAATGCAAATTTAATAAATTAATTCATCATCTTAATTAATTATATTAATTTAATTAAGTTACATTAAAGCTAACTCTAAAGTTAAGCTTAAATCAAACCCTTAATTAAATTTAATAATCATACCCCTCAATTAAACTAATTAAGTTAATCAAATTAATCATATTAAACCTAAACTTAATCAAACATAATTAAGATGCAATTAAACACTAATCAAAACCTAAATTAAAACTAAATCATTAAGTCATTAATCTCTAATTAAACAAACTCATAATTAATCTAATAATTTTAATTGACCCTTAATCAAACTTAATTAATCAAATATCTAATTAATTTTAATAAAATTAATCCATCATCTTAATAAACTAAATTAATTTTATAAATCACATTAAAATTAAGCCAAATTAAAAACTTAATTAATCTACTAATTAATTTAGTCACACCTATTAAATAAACTAATTAAGTTAATTAAATTAATCATATTAAACCTAAGCTTAATTTAATATAAATTCAATTAAATATTAATTAAAATCCTAATTTAAACTTAAATTATTAACTAATTAATTACATCATTAACTCAAATAAATATGAAATCAAATTAAAGATTAAACAAATCTTTAATTAATTTAATAATTTGATCACATCACTTAAATAAGCTAATTAATTTAATCAAATTCATCACATTAAACTTAAGTTTAATCAATCAAAATGCAATTAAATATTAATCAAAACCTAAATTAAACCTAAATTATTAAGTCATTAATGCATCAGTCCAAGCAAATATAAAACCAAATTAAAAATTAAACAAACCTTTATAATTAATATAAACACATTTCTTAATTAAACTAATTGCATAATCAGATTGAACCTTAGCAAATACATAGACCAATAAAGCTAATCAAATCAAATTAAATGAGATTAAACTAAATTAAGAAAGACTCTCATCAATTTAATATGTAATCAAGTCAAATCTCATTTAACCTACTCAAATAAGATAAACTAATTAACTATCCAATGTATGAAATCAAAATACAAACCAAACTTTGATGAACATGACAAATGGATGTGATTAAAAATAAAATCCTAATTACAAAGAATCAAACCCAATTAAAATCAAAATAAATTTTCAATTAATCTAATCCAATCAAACTGTAAATAAATGAACCACAATCGAATTAAATAAACATAAAGTTAAATCAAATAACCATAATCAAAGAAAAGAATTAGATATTAATCTAAAAGAATATTGAATTATCAAGATTTAATTAAATAGAAAAATCTAATCTAAAATTAATCAACCAAAAACACATGAACTTAGACAAACTTAAACTTCATTAGATATTAATGATATTGAATTATCAAGAAGCAATTAAGCTAAAACATCTAATCCAAAATTAATCAATCAAATACTTAAACAAACTCAAATTCTAAATTCTAAATCAAGTCGAATAAATCAAATCAAATTAATTACCTAAATTCAAATGGGATAATTAAGATACTTAGGGATCTTAGTTAGATTCTTTAGAATTATGTAAGGTGAATTCCATCTACAAGTGGAACTCATTCTGCTCTTCATTCTTGAAAACCTAAACATCATCTTAAGTAAATAAAAGTGAAATAAATAAATAAATAAATCATTAAATCATTTAAATTGAAATCACCCATAGGTAAAATTAAAATTCAAACTCCAAATTGAAACTTAAACTAAAGAAGCCTAGTAAAGTCTTGCTACACAAGCCTTAAGCACACACATTAGAATACTAAGTCACCACTTCTAGTGCTAAGTTAGGGTGTTGTATGTATGATGTTGTATTTTGTTTTGTGATAAAATGTTTTAGACTGGATGTTAGGGTGTATGTTTCGTAGACTGATGTTAGTATTAGCCTAATCATGTTTTCCAGGGTCCTTAAGGCCAAGAATAAAAAATTATAAATGCTTTTACTGTATAGGTTGCTTAGCCCCTAAGCATAACCCATGTTAGGAAACGTTGGCTTGGTTACCCATGTGTGGGGTGCTAAGTCCAAATTATTCATATAACTGTTTGGGTTGTATGGTATGTTTAGCTAACAATTGTTTTATAGGTGTAGCTAGATTTATATTTACTATTTTGATGTAATTTTGCATTAGGAATTAGTATTAGTGTTATGGGGGATTAGGATGAGCAGTGGCCATAAGGCTTAGTCCCTAGGGTGCTCTGCGATGGCTTTAGAGAAAATCAAATCAAAAGAAAGAGTATGAAGAAATGAAGAAAAGAAGACCCTCATAGCATGTATTATTTTTTTTGTAATCTGGGTTGTATAAGGGTAGAGCTACCCATCTTTTTTTTCTATACGTGAACAACGAATGGCCTTTTATTCTTCTTTGGTAGTCTATAAAATTGTTTGATGTTGTGTTTAAATTGCGCATTGAAACAACATGCTTTTCATAGTTTCTTTATGATTGATGTTTGAATGTGTGGCCAGATGTGGTAGGCTCTTAGGATAAAATTAAT
This sequence comes from Cymbidium sinense, assembly GCA_021442155.1. Lineage (NCBI taxonomy): Eukaryota > Viridiplantae > Streptophyta > Magnoliopsida > Asparagales > Orchidaceae > Cymbidium > Cymbidium sinense. The sequence continues at coordinate 53,860,954 of CM038218.1, forward strand.
TTTTCTACCCCAATTAATAACTCATAACTAAAAATTTAAAACAACTCATAACCTCACATAAAAGCCTAGGAATTAAATCAAGATAAGAAAATTTTTAGTAACCCCTTAGTTGGATGGATGAATGTATAATATCATGCATGTCATATTCTTTCACTCTTGTTAAGAGGGGCTTCCATCCTGAGAATCAAGGCTTAACGAAGAGCCTTTGGTGGAAGATACCCCTTTCTCTTTATTTGACCCATAATCAAATTCTCATGCATTTAGGCATACAAATCCCATAGCTTGTGTGTCAAAATAAAAGTCCAAAAAATTTGATAAAACTTTCATTAGATTAAGTCATGGATTTATACCACTCATGCTCTAGTCTCTTATGGAGTGATTCTAAGGACTTAGTTTCCTTTCTAAATGAACAACAACCTAGCCATCTTGTAAAGCATAAGACTTACCTACATGGATTTAAAGCATAGGAGGAGTCAGTTGGCTGCCACCCTAGGCAGTAATAAGTCCAGCAGTCGGGTGGTTTATTCTCTCTTGTGGAGGTGAACCATATACCCATTTTTGCCTTAGATTTAGGTCGTGCCTTTGTTTTGTACCAAGGCTCCTTAGTTTAGGAATCTGAGGTAGCTGTTTCCTTTTGGCTACACACATAAATCCTTATATTGTGGAATTATAAGCCTTAGCAATCTAATGAAATGTCAACTCAAATGATCAACTCTCTTCAATTTCAAAAATATAAAGCCCAATTATAGGATATATTGGAATGCTCACTAGGCTTCCTAGTATTATGAGCATTTCCTACTTTCTCCCTTTGGATTTCAAAAAGAAGTCTTCTCCTTGATTTATCCCATTTGATTTTCTAAAATAGCCAATCCTTTGATAATCTTAATCTTGAAATATTTGGAGACCTTAATTGTCTACTTTAATAAAGAGTATTGTTAAGGAATTCCCATTCTTTAGAATATAATTAACTATGAGGGCTTGCCTCCATGAACCTCCTACTTTACTTTTCCATGTAAAGTAGGGGAAAGATATTTGGTATATTCAAAGACCCATTATGCCTTAGGAGTCCTTATTAGGTGATTAGGTCCATTATAGGGTGGTGATTTCTATCTTTCGTGATAGTACATCATTCCTTAATGTCATACCTAATCACTTCAATAAGTACCACCTAAGATCTGTGTGGTGTCCCACATCCCAAAAATAAACACCACATGGGCCATAAGCATAATTCCTCACCTCTCAGGCATTTCTTTAATTTTGTGTTAATGAATATGAAGTCCTAAATTTCTAATGAAAAATGCAACTCAAACAAACTAAATCTATTTCAAAATTTTAAAGCCCAACTATAGGATAGTTTGAGATTCTCACTAGGTTTCGTAGCATCGTGGGCATCTCCTACTTATCTTCCATTTTAGCTTTGATAATAACTCCCCCTTTTGATCAATCCCATTTGATCTTCCAAAAATAAACCAATCGATTGATTGTCCTTCCTATTGAAATCTTCAAAGATAATGATCATTTACCTTAATCGAGAGTTTTTCTAAGGAATCCCCATTCGTAGGATGTAATTAACTATGGGGGCTTTCACCTGTAGGGAACTTAATGAACCTAATTTAAAATAAACCCTGCTTTACTTTTCCATGCAAAGTAGGAGAAAAATATTTGGTACATATGCAGATCCATCATCCATAGGAATTCTTATTGAGGTGATTAGGTCCATTAAAGGGTAGTGACTTCTGTCTTTTGAGATAATATACTTTTTCCTTGATGGCATACTCGATCACATGAATAAGTACATCTTCGGATCTGTGTGGCGTCTTAACAAGATGAATTTCTATAAGTGTTATCTTTCATCTCTCACCAACATATTTTAAAGGCAATGCCATATAGGAATTTTTCTCCACAATGGTTAGCCAGCATCATCCTAGTTAAGAAAAAGATTAGCCAAATTCAAATATGCATCAATTTTAGTGATTTAAATATGGCATATCCAAAAGATGAATTTACAGTACCAATGCTAGAGATGATGGTGGAAATTGCCTCATCTCATGTAGTCTTCTCTTTCATGGATGACTCATTTGGATATAACTAAATAAAGATGGCCCTTAAAGATGAAAGAAACACTACTTTTAGAACCCCCAATCAGAAACTATTGCTATAAGGTCATGCCTTTTAGCCTTAAAAATGTCAGTGCTACATACCAGCGGGCTATTACTCAAATCTTTGATGAATTCATTCATCATCAAGTTGAGTGCTATGTTGATGATCTCATGGTTAAAAGTAGAGAAAAGGAAGACCATCACTTTGAATTGAGAGTAGTTTTCAAAAAGTTAAGACTATTTAACCTCAAAATGAACCCCTTGAAGTGTGCATTTGGAGTAGCTTCATAGAAATTTCTTGGGTTTGTTCGACACCATGGAATTGAAATCAATTCGGAGAAGATCAAGGTGATATTAGAAATGCCACCCCCTAAAAGTTTAACTAAACTCAGATCATTCCAAGGGCAGTTGGAGTATCTAAGATGCTTTATATCCAACCTATCTGAAGATGTCAGCCATTCTCAGTACTTGTCAAAAAGAACACTAAGTTTAAGTGGGATGATAAGAGTGAGAATGCCTTCGAATACATCAAGCATTACCTGATGATGCTGCAAATTATAACACCCCCTATCTCGAGCAAGCCGCTCATACTTTATACTACTACATTAGATGACTCCATTAGTGCTTTATTGGACCAAGCCAATGATGAAGGGAAGGAACATGCACTCAACTACCTCAACCTTCATCTAATCCTTGATAAGGCTAATTATCCACCCATTGAGAATCATTGCTTAGCTTTAATCTTTACATCCCAAAAGCTACAACACTACATGCTTCTTCATAAGGTGAACTTAATCTCTAGGATCAATCATCTATAGTATTTCATGACACGGATGACACTATCTGGATGGTTGGCATGATGGTCCATGATCCTCTCATAGTTTTACATTATGTTCATACCCCTCTATGCAATGAAAGGACAAGCCCTAGCAGATTTCTTAACAACACACCCACTTTCTATTGACTCTCCACTTAGTGATGACTCCCATGTACAAATCATGAACTTAGGGGATACTAGCATTCTCCCCGGGAGATATACTTTGATGGTGGCTCCTCTCAGATAGGAGAAGAACCATAATTTACTATTCCAAGAAATGTAAGGGTAAGAATAATTCTATTAACTCTGGATCACGATGTGATTATATTCTCATACCATCTGTCCAATCCTTAGACCAACAACAAAGATGAATATGAGACTCTGATTGCTGGTCTGGAGTTAATTATTACTCTAAGCATCCAGAATATCAACAACTTTGGGGATTCTCAGCTAATTATCAACCAAATCACTGGGTCCTTTAAGGTTATACATCCCAAGCTCCATCACTACCATAAGTACACCATGGAAATGTTGGCCCAAATCCCAGAGGTTACCATTTATAATATTTCGAGGAGAAAACACCATAGCGTATGGTTTAACCAAGCTTGCCAAGGAGTTGATATATCCAAAGGATGAGTCCATATTAATAAAGGTCCAAAATAGACAAGTCTTATCCCTTATTGATATTGAACTCATCAAAAAGTACTCTCTTGAAGAGGAGGTTGCCATTGCCAAGAAGGATGAGGAGTTAGATTGGAGGCAACCATTCATGAATTACCTAAATAAAGGCAAACTACCTTAAGAGAAGTCCCAAGCCCATTAGATAAAGCAGAGAGCACTTTCCTATGCTCTTATGGATGGTGTCTTGTACTGGCGATCTTTTGATCATATGTGGTTATGTTGTATAGACAAGCACGAAGCCCATAAGATCATGACTGAGGTACACTCAGGATTATGCAGAGCCAAACAATCTGAACTGAAGATGAAAGCCAAGATTAAGAGACTAGGATACTATTGGCCATCGATGATCAAATATTGCATGGATATAGGTAGGTGATGCCACCAATGTCAAATACATGATGTGTTCTTACACCAACCACCCAACATTCTACATCCTACATTGGCCTCATGGCCATTCGATTATTGGGGTATCGACATAGTGGATCCCATTGATCCTCCTTCTTTCAAGGGTCATCGATTCATCTTAGGTGCTACTGACTAATTTTCCAAATGGGCAAAGGCAATTCCACTCAGAGATGTCACTGCTCAGCATGTGCTCTAGTTTTTTAGGAACCATATCATATATAGGTTTAGAGTTCCTCAATGAATTATATATGATAATGGTATTGTATTCAAGAGCACTGAGATCAACAACTTTGCTTGGAGTCACACATAGATTGAAGATATTCTACCATCAATTACCCGAGGGAAAATGGCTTAGTAGAATCCTTCAACAAAACACTCATCCAATTATTGAAGAAGTCACCCAACAACAATAAGTGATAGTGGCATGAGTAGTTAGTTGAAGCCTTGTGGGCTTACCACATCACACATAGAACTCCAACTCAGTATACTCCTTTATCCTTAGTGTATGGGTCTGAAGCCATTCTACCATTAAAAGTCCAACTCCCATCACTAAGGATAGCTGTGGGTAGCAAAATCATTCTAGAGCAGAATGTCAAGTTGTTAGAAGAGCTTGAAGGTTTTGGGGAGAGACTCCTGTGGGCATGCCAAATTCTTAGTTGTACAAAGCTAAAATGATTGAGCTCATAACAAGTTGGTCTGTCCTAGAACTTTTCAAGTAAGATAGCTTATTTTAGTTCTAAGGAGACCGATTATTGGCCATCGTAAGATGGGAGGCAAGTTTGAACCCTCTTAGGAAGGCCCTTTTTTCATAGAGAAGTCCTACCAAGGAGCATCTTATCAACTTATTAATCATAAGGGAGAGCGCCCAATGCTTCCATTCAATGGGCTCTACTTAAAGAAATATTATAAATCATGTTTGAAAATAATTATCATCAATGAAAATTCCATTTCAAATTCAATCTCTTCCATGTTGAAAGTATTCTAGTCTACGAATTTATCACAATGTGTTTAGGTAGGTGTAAGAAACCTGAGTAGCATCCTATCCTTCATAGACACAACATAAACACAAACTACACACAAATATATAAAATAAACACATATATTTTGTCTTGGGCTACTCTAAATTGAGATAACACCCCAAGAGACACTCATTCAGTAGCTGCTCTAAGTCAGGTTAACGTTACCCTGCTAGTGTGTCACCCTAGTAGTGTTCTTTCTTTAGAGGATGTAAGTCTGCTATGCTTTACTTCCTTACTTGGCCACTGTACATCGAAGAGCACCTTGTTAGTCTGGTAGGCCTTACTGCGTGGCCGATAAGCTACCTCATATTGGCTTTGTTTAAGAGGATGCAAGTATGCTATGCTTTCTTCTTGGATTAGCCTTCATGCACTAACTGGGTTGAGTATATTTGAGGTTTAGGATAAGTCCCCTCGCGGCTCTTTCCCTCCTGACTACTTCAAGTTTGGGTCCAGTCCTTTCTCGAGGCCCCCCGCTTAGTAGTCGCTCTAGGTCAGATATCATATGTCCCACTGATGATAGACTATCCCTATGATCAGTTCTACTTGGAAAATTGTAATCCTATATGCTTTCTTTTTAGATTGATCGTTACACATCGACGGGCACCTTAGGTTGGTTGGTTCTCACTATGCTGACCGATACACCTTAATTTGGTTGGTTCTCGCACCTTAGGATACACCATTCATGGCAGTTGTAGGTCTACTATGCTTTCTCTTGGCCACCGTACACCTATAGGCTTTCTTTTTCAGGGCTCAGGATAACACCCCAAGTAGCACCTCCTTTATGGGCACTATATTTAGATCATGTCATTTGCAACCCCATTTAGACACTACCCAGGTTACTATCAGATTGGATAGTTGCCCTTTCTTAATAACCACCCCCGTGGTTGGAAAATTTGTCTTGTGGATGTGCAAATTCTCCCTTGGTCAAGTATATCTGAGATAAGTCAAGGCTAACATAGCCCCTTCTCAGTGTGGTTCCTCGCACACCAATAGGGTCCATATAAACATATAAATAAAATATATATTCACTTGTGGATTAGGAGGACAACCCTAACGCCACCTTCTCCCAAGAAAGCATCCTATCTTTAGGGTAGTGTCAGCAAAACTCCCTATAAGAATCACTTGACTACTCTTGAGTTGATATAAGTCCTCAGCGACATTCACTCAGTAGTCAGCCCAGTGATTGTTCCTTGCTTTAGAAGATGTAAGTCTGCTACGCCTTCTTCCTAGCACAGCCGTTGCACACCAAAAGAAAACCCCTTAGGTTAGCTAGCTCTACCCCACAACTAGTAGAATATCCTATTGGATTTGTAAATCTGAAATAGGATAAGTCTGATATAGCCCCTTCTCAATGGGTCTATTGCACACTAACATTCTCCATAAATTAAATATATCAAATTTGACTAAGCTCACATCCCCAGCAGATATGCCCTTAATTTGAAATCAAACTAAACCAAACAAACCATATCAAATCACATGAAATTAAGATAAAACTAATCCTGACTACTTGTGAGTTGACATAAGTCCCCAACATTCACTCAATAGTTGCCCCAGTCGGTTCAATTTGTGCATCCCAAGTCACCGTTGTTCCTTGCTTTGGGAGATGCAAGACGCTATGCTTTCTTCCTAGCAAGTACACTAAAACCAACCCCTTAGGTTAGCTCTACCCCATAGACTATCCCTTTGGATTTGTAAACCTGAGGTAGGTCAAGGCTGATATAACCCTTCTCAGTGGGTTCATCACACACTAACATGGTCCATACATTTACTCAAATTAAATTAAACCCATTCTAATTTTCCCCAATAAAGTTAAATCACACCCTTCTTCCTAGTGGAGCCCCAAATCATATATAAATAAGTCAAGCAAATAAATCAAATTCAAAAGTATCCTCCCCAGTGGAGCCAAAATAAACCAACTCCCTAGTAGAGTCTAAATCAAACAAAATCCAACCAAACTCTTATTCCCAATGGATACATTCCCAAACAAATATATGAAATCAAACTCGAATCCCAATCCCCAACGGATAGCCCAAACCTGCTTCCTTAGTGGAAGGTTCACATACCCGATCCCCAATGAACTCTAGCCCATATCCATTGTAGATGTGCCTCCACATGAATTAAAACAAAATAAATTAAATTTGATTTGATCTTAATCCCTAATGGATTATAGATTCTTATTCCCAATAGATCTTCTTTCCATAAATCATATAATCAAATCAAATTCAAACCTTATCCCCAAAAGATTTTCTTCATCTATGCCCTCATAATTCACATGTCATGTCAATGCATGTGTGATCCCCTAGCGGATCTACATTTATGTCCTTGACATGGAATTCTCATCAAATCTTATTTCTTCTCTTATGCACACCTTTAATACTTCAACAAAAAGCCTAACAATTTATTCATTCAAATTACAACATCTTAACATTGTAATCAACATTTTATGATTTGTGATGGTGTAAGCTAAAACTAACTATACACTATCATGCTGAACATTTTATAGTGTGAATTAACACACTATGTTATATTATAATATATGATGTCATATTATAATCTGCTATAATATAATATATTGTTTAAAATTACACCTCATTAGAATCACTTAAAAGGAAGAAATAACAAAATTTTCTCAAAATATGAATAATGTTAATTTTAGATATAAATTTGTTTTTTTTTCTATTAGAAATGGTACAAAATAGCATAATTTTGGTGTTTCTTCTTGGTGTGTACTGTGAATTTGGCCAAATTCTTCCATCTCAACCTTCAAATTAACATTTTTGTGAGTTTTGACCCAATGTATTATAACAAAACTAAAACATACTAAAATGTACATAACATAATAACATTTAACAACCACATATATATATATGTGAAATCATATTGTTATGTACATTATATTTTAATATGCTTTCATATAATATATTATCTTACATTACACCTTAAAATGAATCACTTTAAGCAAAAAAATTATAAAATTTGGTTGAAAAATGAACATTTATTTTGGATGCAAAATTCCATTCTTTTGATTAAATGACTCACCATAGCACATCCCTAAAGATGTTCCCTAAAGCTTACCTTAAATTTGGCCAAATCCCATCATCTCAGCCTATAAATTAGTATTTTAAGAATTATACTAGTACAAACCCTACTACATCATACTATAACAAACTAAAATATGCTAAACAATAAGTAGTAATACACAACAGTATGGTATAATGCATGATGCTACACTACATTATGGCATCCTATATTATAATATACTATAACATATTATATTATATTATATTGCATATCACATCACAAGGGATTGCTTAAGATAAAAAAATCATTAAATTAGTCTAAATAATAAAAAACTATATATTTTAGTTGTATCAGTTACATATTTTAAATTAAAATAATATATTATGATGCCATGCTCTACCTATTATGAATTTGGCTAAATTCCACCATTTTAAAGTCTTAATCAACATTTGTATAAATAATCTTGGTGTAGGCTCGACTGCATGATTGTAAAATACTAAAAGAATTTAAAATATGCAGAATAATATATTATGATATATGATGTTATACTATGCTACAACGTATAATATATATTTTGATCATAAAATCCTACTTTTTAGACTACAAGTGGTGTAGCACACCATTGGTACTACAACCTAATTACCAATTAAAATTTAATAAATTTCATCATTTGATTTATTAAATCAATATGTTTATGATTTATATTAATATAGACTATATGGCACAATACCATAATATACTAAAACATTTCAAAACATCTTATAGCATCCAAGAACACATAACTACATACTAAAATATATGATGCTACATTATACTATAATAAATGGTATTATAATATGATTTAGGTTAGGGTTTAGGGTATTCAAATCTCTAATAATCAAGGGAAAGTCTCTTGAAGAGATTCTTTTTAGTTACCATAACTATGTTAGGATTAGGTCATTCTTTAGATCTACTCTAAATGACATATTTATTCAAGATTTAAGGTTTAGGATTTAAGGTTAGTTTAGGGTTTAGGGTTTAGGATTTGGGGTTTAGTGGTGTAGGATTTAGGGTTTAGGGTCTATGGTTTTAGGGTTTAGGGTTTAGAGTTTTATGGTTTACGGTTTAGGGTTTAAGGTTTAGAGTTTAGGGTTTAGGGTTTAGAATTTAGGGTTTAGGGTTTAGGGGTTTTAGGGTTTAAGGATTAGGGTTTAGGGTTCCAGGTTTAGGGTATGTTTAGGGTTTTGAGTTTAAAGTTTATTTTAACAAAGAACAAATTTAGATTAAATATTTCTTCTTTTCAATTTCATCAACCAAGTAGCACCCCAAGTTTTCTAAGACACGAGCAATAACATATATAAAAAATGAGAACCCATAGAGAAAATTAAAAACCCTAGATAAGTAGAACCATCTCTATAAATACATAATTCCATAAGTAGTAGATTGAATTGACCATTATTTAGTTTCTCCAGTTCCCATTTGAACCACCCATGCCTATTGAATAGCAGGATCCACCATCATATCCCAAATCTCTCCCTCTGCCACACCCATTTTAACCTTCGTCACTCCTCCCACCTCCATAACCACCACTACTCCGACGACCACCTCCATATCCACCAGCACATCTAGATCCCCCACCACCACTGCAATAACTGTCACCTCTGCCTTTTCGTCCACCGCTAGATCTCAACTTAGCCTAGTTGACGGTGATGATCCTGCCATCAGGTTCTGCCCATTCTTAGAATTTAGAGTTTTGGGTTAGTTTAGGGTTTAGGGTTAGTTTATGGTTTAGGGTTTGGGGTTTAAGGTTTAGGGTTAAATTTTTAGGGTTTAACATTTAGAGTTTTAGGGTTTAGGGTTTAGAGTTTAGGGTTTAGAGTTTAGGGTTTTAGGGTTTAGGATTTAGGGTTGTAGGTTTAGGGTTTAGAGTTTAGGGTTTAGAGTTTTTATGATTTAGGGTTTAGGATTTAAGGTTTAGTGTTTAGGGTTTAGGGTTTAGGGTTTAGGGTTTTTTAATAAAGAAAAATTCAGATTCAACATTTCTTCTTTTTAATTTCATCAACCAAGTAGCACCCCAAGTTTTCTAAGAGATAAGCAATGACATAGATAAAAAATGAGCACCCATAAAGAAAATCAATAACCTTAGATAAGTAGAATCATCCCTAATGTAAAGACACAGATCCATAAGCAGCAGATCATATTGATTGTTCTTTAGTTTCTCTAGTTCCCATCAGAACCACCCCAACCTCTCGAGTAGGAGGATCCGCCATCATATCCTTGATCTCTCCATCAGCCACCACCACGGTTGTAACCTCCGTCACTCCTCCTACCTCCATAACCACCATTGCTCTAACCATCACCACCACTGCGATAATCATTGTCTCTACCTTCGCATCCACCACCAGATCTAGACTTACCATAGTTGATGGTGATCTTCCTGCCATCAAGGTTTTGCACATTCTTAGGGTTTAGGTTGGTTTAGTTTTGTTTTTTTAGGGTTACTTTAGGGCTTAGGGTTAGTTTATGGTTTATGGTTTAGGGTTTAAGATTTGGGCTTTAGGGTTGTAAGTTTTAAGGTTTAGGGTTTAGGGTTTTGGGTTTAAGGGTTTAGGGTTTAGGGTTTAGGGTTAGCTTAGGGTTTACATTTTTTAAAAAAAAATTAAGTAAACTTTTAGGTTTAGGTTAATTTAGTTTATTTTTTATTTATTTTAGTTTATTTTATTTTTTATATTTATTTAGGATTTTTTATTTAATTTAGTTTATTTATTTTAGGTTATTTTTTGTAGTTTAGGTTTTTTATTTTAGTTTATTTTTTAGGTTTAGGTTTATTTTTTAGCTCAATTTTAATTTATTTTAATTTTTTAGGTTTAGGTTTTATTTTTTTATTTTTATGTTTAGATTTAGGTTTTTATTTTATTTTTTTTGTTTAGGTTTAAGGTTTTCATTTTTGGTTTACTTTTTAGGTTTTATTTTTTTTTAGGTCTGTGATTATTTTTAGTTAATTTTAAGTTTAGGTTTAGGTTTTATTTATTTTAGTTTAGTTTATTTTAATTTAGGCTTAGTTTTATTTTATTTTGTTTATTTTATTTTTTTCTTAAGTTTAGTTTTTTTAGTTTAGGGTCTAGATTTTACTTTTTATTTATTTTTAGGTTTATTTTTTAGGTTTAGGTTTTTATTTAGTGTTTATTTTATTTTATTTTTGGTTTATTTAGTTTTTATTTTATTTAGGTTTTTTATTCTTATGTTTATTTTATTTTTATAGTTTAATTTAGGTTTTTATTTATTATATTTTTTATTTTATTTTTATTTTATTTTATTTATAGGTTTTCCTATTTATTTTATTATTAGGTTTTATTTAGTTTAGGTTTTGGTTTTTAAGGTTTGGGGTTTGGGATTTAGGGTTTTTGGATTTAGTGTTTAGGGTTAGGGTTTAGGGTTTTGGGTTTAGGGTATAGTATTTAGGCTTTAGGATTTTCCAAGTTTAGGGTTAGCTTAGGATTTAGAGTTTAGGGTTTAGGGTTTAGGGTAAAGGGTTTATGATTTAGGGTTTGGGTTTATGGTTTTTTTTTTAAAAATTAAGTAAACCAGAGTTTAGGTTTATAGTTTATTTTTTTTAAGTTTGTTTGTATTTAGTTTAGTTTATTTATTTTAGGATTATTTATTTTAGATTTGGTTTAGGTTATGTTTGTTTTTAGTTTTATTTTATTTCATTTTAAGTTTAAGTTTTATTTTTATTTTAGGTTTATGTTTAGGTTTTATTTTATTTTTAGGTTTAAGTTTTAGATTTTATTTATTTATTTTTTTAGGTTTCATTTTTAGTTTAGGTTTAGGTTTATTTTAGTTTATTTTATTTTATTTAATTTAGGTTTTAGTTTATTTTAGGTTTAGGTTTAGGTTTTATTTATTTTAGTTTAGTTTATTTTAGTTTAGGTTTATGTTTATTTTATTTTGTTTATTTTAGGTTTGGGTTTTTTTTTAGGTTTATTATATTTTATTTATTTTAGGTTTATTTTCTAGGTTTAGGTTTTATTTTCTTTATTTTACACTAGTTTTATTTTATTTAAGTTTTATTTATATGTTTATTTTCTTTTTTAATTTAATTTTGGTTTTATTTATTTTATTTTAGTTTAGTTTTATTTTATTTTATTTTATTTTAAAGTTTAGGTTTAGGTTTAGGTTTTAGTATAGGTTTTTATTTTATTTTATTTACTTTATTTTATTTAGCTTTAAGTTTTATTATTTATTTTATTTTTAGGTTTAATTTAGTTTAGGTTTAGGCTCTTAGGTTTTTAGGGTTTAGGGTTTAGGGTTTTGGCTAGGCCTAGTTTTTGGTTGGCCTGGGTTAGGGTTTAAGATTTAAGGTTTAGGGTTTGGTGCTTGGGGGTTCAGGGTTTAGGATTTAGGGTTTAGGGTTTAAGGATTTTTTTTAAATAAGTAAACCTGTAGGTTTAGGTTTTTATTTAGTTTTTATTTTATTTTATATTAGGTTTATTTTTTTATTTTTTATTTTACATTTTGTTTTTATTTTATTTAGTTTTTTTTATTTTTAGGTTTATTTTATTTTTTAATTTAGTTTAGATTTTTATTTATTTTAGTTTATTTTAGTTTTAATTTTTGATTTTATGTTATATTTAAGTTTAGTTTTATGTTTAGGTTTAGGTTTATGTTTTAGTTTAGGTTTTTATTTAATTTTGTGTATTTTATTTTATTTAGGCTTAAGTTTTTTTATTTATTTTATATTTAGGTTTTATTTATTTTTTTTTTTTTTTAGGGAAGCCCCATGTAGGGGTATTTTATTGCCACAAAAAGAGGGTTACGAGGTCCTTAAAAGGGGATAAACTGAACTCGCTTCAAAGAGCTACAATTAGCCTAAGGAGTAAATCCCCATCTAAGTACATCCAAGAGTAAATGAAAGCATAAAAACAATCAAAAGATACAAGATGATTAACATAATAAGCTAAAGTAAGATTAAGGCCAATGCTGAGGATGTGGGAATGCATGATAACTGGAGCGCACTGCAAAAGAAGGAGAGAATCACCTGCAAAGTTATAATAAGAGGGAGATTAGAATAGTTAAGGTAATACAGACAAAAAGTTAGAGGAAAATAACATAATATGAGTATGTTAGAAAGGAATTGTGATAGAGAAGGCTCAGGCTCAATCACATCCTGTTGGGGAAGATGCAAGTATGAGCATCCAAACTTCAGCAGAAGGGTTACATCACATGAGCTACTATTGAACCAATAGGGAGTGAGATCATCACAGCCATCATAGCCAACAAACCTGTGAGAAGGAAGCACCCAGTTGTTGGTATTCTTGTGAGCTTTATTACCTGCAAACCTAAGCAAAATCATATCTAAAATATATAGGTAATTGCTAAGAGCTGAAGGATAAGGAGTCTCATTCAAGAAAAATATCATCAATATAGTCATCTTGACGTGAGAATACATAAAAATAAGTGAGTGAGCCATCTTAGCTAGAGTCTCATGAAAAGCCATATTCAGGAAAGAAATTAGTTTAGCATATAATCCCTCCATAAGAAAATTACAGAGGAGACAACTTGCTAAAAACCTGTAAATAATCAATGAGCTTATACTTAACACCATCCCAATCACATGATATGTAAATGAATCTTTCGGCAGAAAACAACCCGTGAAAGTCCCCTTATTAATGTCCTGAGAAAGCAATAGTAAAGGAAGATAGCATAGCTCAACATGGGAATGAACAAGAACCAACCAAAATAAGTACCAAAAAATTTAGAGGGCCCAATAGTATCATTCCCCATTCGATAAGGATCAACAATCAATCCAGAGAACAAGACACCAAAAGGCAACAACATCCGTGGTAGGAAGACTAAAAAGCCCATAATACCATTCATTCGAGAATAAGCGCTCATACGGTCAAAATGAGTAGCGGTGATGCAGAGAAAAATAGGAGATAAAATGCAAGCAATCGAGAAAGCCAACAACGGCACAATACATTGGAACCATAAATAAAATCAACAAGTGAATTGGAATGAGTCTCAACATTAAAATCTAGAAAATAGCAGCAGTAAGGCAACATCCAAGATAGGAAGATATACAAATTGGCCATAAAACTCCTCAATCGAGAAGACATGGCAATAATAGATAAACAAATAAATAAAGCATAAAATAGTTATCTGAAATCGGTAATCACCAAAACCCTCACCATCGTGACAATGTCGAAGACTTTCGGCATGAGAAATTCTACAACCAACAAAGAAAGAAAGAGCCAAGGTGACAAGGTAAAACAAAAGGTAAATCTCCAAGACAAGAGACAACCAAAATAGCAAAAACTAGTTAGCTTGCCATGATGCCACTCATCCAGTATAATCAAAACAATAGATACAAGTTTGACAGAAAAGGATGTAGTAAATAGCATAAAAGGTAGATCAATGAATTCCAATGATAGGCATAAAATAAAGTAAGGTGGTTCAAAGCAAAATCTACCAAGCAATGACAACTTCAATAGAGACTTTGTACAAAATAATCCAAAGCCCAGGGCGTAAGGTGGGTATTGATCGGATCAACCAACCAACAAGGCGTTAAAACCAACAAGGCCGTCCAAGATTCCACCCATAAACATATATCGGTAAAGGAAAGGATAGATAATGAATAGCTCCCCACCATAAGCCTATCCGGTAAGTGACATTCGAGAAATTAGATCGATGTCGGGATGCTTATTAACCATAACCCATTACGCCAAGGGTAATGACAATAATAAACGTTTGTCAATAACCTAATTATGCATATAAGATAAATCATTGATTAATTCCAAGCATAACAAAGAAATGTGCTTCAAGTTGTACATGTTCCAATCATAGCATAGGATGGGAGAACAACAGCAAGGAAAAGCAACAACATCCAGTGTTAGCAATCAATCCGAAAATAGCGGCATGGACAATTTTACGAGTAAGCGGTGCCTCAATCTCGAGATGCACAATGATAATCCCTTGAAAACTCCAAACTCGATCATGGGAAGCAAGACCGTAAACAAGACTAGTATTGAAAAATAACACAATTCCATTTCGCAAAGAGATATTAGTGTAGAGGTGGGATATCCCAAGAAAATAATAGCAATAAAGCAAATTGCAACCAATAGGTGCTCAATAGTCCCAAAGCAAGCGATTGATAGCGGTTGCTTTGTCACATTAAGCGATTGCCAAGGATATTGTGTCATAATCGGTAGGCATATAGGATAGACCATTGGTTACATATAAGCAGAAGAGTAGAATGGTCTTCAGGATTTTCATGATCTCCTCAAAGCAAGAAGGGTGAAAACAATTGTAGTAAAGTCCAACATCAACCCAAATGTTAACAACAAGAGCAGAAAATGAAACAGAAAGAGGCGGGTAAACACAGTAAGAACCAAAAGGAGCGGCCAACAAGGAAATCCATTCCTACAGGGGATAGAAGAAGACATCATTACCAAGCAATTTTAAGATAATAAAGGTCCAAATAGAACTTACTAAAAGAGTGCAAGATGGGAAAAAAATAGCGGAGGAAAATTGGGAGAAGCAATAGAAAAAAAATCAACGGCCCAACAAAGTGATTAAAACCAAATCAACAAACAAATCAACAAACAACCATGGCGAAACCTCCAAAACCCAAAAGTAATTAAGCCCAATCCATTCCAATACAAGGATTTTGACCAAAATAACCATTAAAAGAGACCAGGTATTACAATTTCTTCCCTTGCGGAAAGCATCGAGGTTAAGCATTATATAAGCAAGGGCGGTATACTGAGAAGTCAAGCCAACCAAAATCCTTTCAGCATAAGTGTTAAAACCTTTATAAATTAGGCCTTTAAGGAGGAAAGAGTCCTAAGGAATGTAAGCATCAGCCAAAGAAATACTATAATCATCAAAATAAAAACTGCAACCAGCATGATGCACACTAATCCATTGCCTAGAAGCAACATAGGTAGTAGCAATGCTCCAAGCCATATTGTCAGAGAGAAAAAATAGGATAAAGAAGTTAGTACTAAAATCTAAGCCCATCAAAACAGATAACTTCCTCCAGCAATGGTTAATTCTCTCAGGTTTAGAAATGAATGTATCAATGAAATTAAAGTCCCAAGTGGGATTGTTATAAAACCGATAAAACACAAGGCTCAACTGGGTTCCAATTCAAGATATTAATGTGCATATAGTTCAACATCTGCCCCATAATATTGTAAATTCCAAAAACAAAATTCTTCCAACTAAAGGAGAAGGGATAAAGGCAGCAAGTTATGGCAAAGAGCACATGACAACAATGTTATCTATGAGGAGTATCCATAAAGAACACAAGGAAACAAACCAAAAAAGGGAGGCGAAGAGGAGAATTAGATTCGAGGTAAGGAAGCCCTTGTCCAAGTTAACCACATAGTATTTGGGTAATGTAAATTGATCAAAGATGATACTCTAATCTTTTATTTGCAAGGTAATCAAGGCGTTACCTTCATGCCAAACATGAGTGATGGTAAAATTCAGTTGAGAGAAGAGCCCTAGTTTGCTTGAGGAGGTAGTACAAACAAGCATTGCTCATATTGGTAGAAGTCAAAAGGTCAATCAGTAGAAGAGCATCCACCTCTATCCAAATATTGAGCCAGCCATTTTGAAGACAAATTTCTAGAGCTTTTGTGGACTGCCATAAGCTCAGTATAAGGGACGATCTTTGGAAATAAGGGGATAAGCAAATGCACATAGGACTATACCCTTAGAATCCCGAAAATGCCTCCACAACTAGAGCCATTATGAGAGCATCAATTAATTTTAATAATATGATCAAGAGGTTTTTTCCAAAAAACCATTCTATCATTTCGATAGTAAGGCGGTCTGCGGAAGGTTGAGGCCCAGTTTATTACTGATTTACCTTTAAAATGTTTGTGATGAATTAAATTGGCTTTAACCAAGTCACAAATTTTGTTTTAGTTCTAGCAATAATCCTCATGTGATTCATACGAATCCCGATGTTTAGCATTTTCCATCCATATGAACCAAATAAGAGTAATGGCGATTATGATTTTAATATGACCTTTAATTGCATTGTCAAAGTAAACTTCAAGAAGTTGATATAAATTAAAAGAACAATTAAAATTGACAGTGTTGAATAGATCGTCATACCAAATCCAAATTTTAGAGGCAATAGCTCCATTAACAAAAACATGGTTCACATTCTCAATATGAGAACAACATTGACATTTAGAGGGTAAATAAAACCCTTTACCCCACAACAAAGAGTCAGAATAAAGTTTTTTAGGATACGCCAAGTTAGAATAGAGTAAGAAGAGGGGATATTGTTATTCCAAATTTTGGAGAACACAATAGAAGAATCCTGAGTGTCTTTAGTGTGAAGCCACACATTTTTAAGGTTGAAATCCCCATTATGAGATAGCTTAAAGATAATCTGATCATGATTGTTAGGAGTGATAGGAATCTTAGTAATCATATTTAAGAAAGTGGAAGGAATAGAATCAGTAATCTTACTAATGTTCCACTTGTGATTTTTCCAGAATGAATTAACTCTAATAGCGGAAGTGGAGTGAGTGTAGAGTAAGTCATCAATGGATCCACAACCACTCCAGTTGTCTTGCCAAAAGAAGGAATTGCAGTTTATGCCCCAAAAAATTAAGGATTCATCCCATTTGATAGAATAAAGTCTTCTCCACATATAGGAGAATCACCCAATTTAAAGGGACAAATGAGAGATGTTTACCGGCAATATTTAGAAGTCATGAAATTGGCCCAAAGACTATTTTGCTCTAAAATTCCACCAAAGTTTGTAGGAGAAGGCATTGATAACTTCTTTGATGGATTTACAGACCTCCCTCTTCAAGAGTACCACAACTTTTTTGGACCAAGATGACCGGTGCATTTTTTTTAGAGGTATTTGTTCCCGAAGAATTTGTTTAATAGCTCAATTCTATTGATGGTAGAGTTGGTACAATGGTTTGGAGAAGGTATATAGGCATGGAATTTAGAGTGCTCTTGATCAAGGTAAGCCTACCAAGAAGAGAGTAAATGAAATTCCCAAACCGATTTTGTTAGAAATTTTCTGAATTAGATCATCAAAAGGTGTGATCTTTTTTGGCCTTTAAAGAGCGGAGCCCCAAGGTAATTAAGAGGGAGTTGATTTTGCTTAAAATTAGTAATTCTGGATATTTGGTTAAGTCTATTAGGTGGAATCTTAGTTGAAGGAATAAAACTGCATTTTCCTTCATTAAGAAAAAGGCCACTAACTTTACCAAAATCATTTAGAAGGTTCTTAATGGTTTTAACATGTTGAAGGGAGCCGTTGCAGAAGATAATGAAATCATCTGCAAAGCTAAGATGAGAAATAGGGAAGCCTCCATGAGTTTTAAAAGACATATTAGGATTATTAGCGAAAAGATCATTAAGGATCCTTGACAGGTATTCAATAGCGATGATAAAAAGAGAAGGTGATAGTGGGTCACCTTGCCTCAAACCATGGCTAGAAGGAAAGAAACATATCGACTCACCATTCATGATAATCGATAACTAGATATTGTGATACACCTTTTTATAATCTGGATAAAACTATCAGAAAAGCCAAACAAATTCAGGATTTGAAAGAGAAAGTCCCATGAGAGATTGTCAAAGGCTTTAGCGATGTCCAGTTTGAATAAGATGTTGCCTCCTCTAGAAGGGACATCAATGTCATGAACCACTCTTGAGCAAGAAGAATATTATCGATATTGTCTGTTTAACAAAACCGTTTAGTTTGGAGAGATGATTTTAGGAAGCAAAGGGCTATTATTTATTAATTTAGCAATGAGTTTTTGAAAAAGGTGCAAAACTAATCGGTCTAAAATCGCCCCAAGATTCGAGGATTGTTAGTTTTGGAAATAAGGATAATAGAAGTGCTTGAAAAATATTTGGGAATAGGATTGCCATTAAATAAATCTATAACAGCATCAACTAGGTCGGTTTTAATAAATGGCCAACAATGTTGAAAGAAGTGGGTTGTATAGCCGTCATTGCCAGCAACAGAGTCAATGTTCATGTTCTTAAGAGTATTACTAATCTCCTCTTCGGAAGGACACATAGTGAGTAAATGATTATCCTCACTATTAATCATAGAAGGGATAAGATGGGTGTTTGATAAAGTTCCCAGGAACGGATTAGAATTTAATAAAGTTTGGAAATGATGTATGACGAATCCTTAATATCATTGTTATCGTTATCCATTCACCATTAGAGTTCTTAATTTTCTTAATCAAGTTTAAGGCTTTTTTTATACAAATGGCATGAAAATACCGGTGTTTACGTCACCATCGCAATATGTTTGTTTGCGGCTTTTGATGCCAATAGGTTTCTTCCATGTTTTGATAATTAACCAAGTTATTCTTGGCAATGTTCAACTCCTCAAGTTTGGGATCAGTTGAGTCTTCAAGAGAACAAACCTCTTGTTCCATAGCTTTAAGATTTGTGAAAAGGTTTTAAAAATGTGTTTGTTCCACCAATTGAGATTTTGTTTAAGTCTTTTGAGCTTAAGCCAAAGGCAGTCATACCTTTAACAATTATCAGAAAATAGGGCCATCCAATTAGAGAGTGACATTGATGAAGTCACTATGTTGGGTCCACATATTTTGAAATTTGAAAGGAGAGGGAGTAGGCGGGTTAGTGGGGATTTTGAAGGAAATCAAAAGAGGAGCATGGTCGACAAAGTTCTCAAATGCTCAACAATGGTAGTAAGCCGATTGATCCAAAGAGAATTAAAGAGGGTCCTATCAAGATTTGCCAAAGTCTAGAGTTGTGCCACATGAAGTTAGACCCATGAAACCAATGTCGATCAGATTGCAATCAAGGATCATATTTGAGAAGTCCTCCATGGAATGAAGGTTAGGAGAACATCCTCCCCTTCTTTCTGAACTAGCTATGATAGTATTGAAATCACCTCCAACCAACTAGGGAAGGTTAGCCATGGAAGCGAAGGTGTGTAAGTGATTCCAAAGGATGTTCCTACCAGCTCTATTACAAGATGCATAGATAAAAGAGACAAAAACTGATAAGTCACCTAAGGAGATTTTGACATTGACCAATTGGTCAAGATCATCAATGATGGAAATGGTGATGGAGTTGTGCCAAAAGCACCAAATTTTATTATTAAGATTGAAGAAGAAATTATGAAAACCAAGGGATCTAGCGACAAAAGCAATCTTAGAAGAATTAATGAAAGGTTCAAGAAGAACAAGTAACTTGATATTATGAACACATGACAAAGACTCTAACACATGAGGAAGAGACCCACAACCGGATATTCCAAATAAGAAAATTAATCATAAGGGGACAACCAAAAGGGAAAAGGAAAAAGAAAGGAAAGAGAGGAGAAATGATGACACATTACTTGTGTGGGGTGGAAGAAGAGCGAGTGGTTCTAGTGAGGTTATTATTAGAAAATTTTGCTTTGTATTTTTTGTTTTAACAATTTGAAAGGGTCTATCGAGTCCAAATTATCTCCATCAAAAGTGATTGATTTTTGGGTTCTGAATAGTAGAAGAATCTATCAATGTTTTAGAAGAGGGATTTCACCTTCTTCCATATCGATGAGTGTGAGAAATTGGGTTCAATTGATTATCACTCAAGGAAGATGGGGAAGTTCTAACACCATTTTAATACAAATATCTTTCTCAATATGTTTTGAAGCCATAGGGTCATCATTGTTTTGGTCCATTATATGATTCTCATTCAAATTGTTTAATTGGGTGTCCAATATAAGGCTACCATTCAGATTTTCAGTAGGATTTAAATGAAGCAAGGAACTATCATGGGAAACTAGAATATTACTAGCAGGGATGAGGTTAGGTAAGTTGCCATTGGTATCATCACACCCCTCAATGGCTATTTTAGTACCAAGGTCAGAGTGTTTTCCACTAGACAGATCAGTAGGAGGTGTAGGGAGGAGAGGTTCTTTTTAAGTATTTTTAGGCACATATGCTAGAGTAGTGGTTTTCCCAATTCCATTAATGGTGTTCATATTCTGTGGTAAATTTTTTTTGAGGTTAGGATGAAGCACAAAGCATGCTGAGTGATCGTGCCCGTGAATCTTGCAGTGAGTGCAAAAGACAGGAAAATTTTTAAATTTGACTTTTTAACTATATCCAAATTTTTTGGAGCCAATCCAAACCTCTTTGGGATATTTTTTTTGATGTCTATCTCAATGAGAATATGAGCAACAGATGGCCTAGATCTAGTGGCCGTTGCTTGGTCTATTTGGAGAGGCCTACCAAAAAGGCCGCCAACAACAAACAAAACTTGATGAGTGACATAGTATATTCGCATGTTAGAAAAAGCAAGCCAAAGAGGGACAATGGGAGATTCCTCTTTGACATCAAGGAGGGGCGACCATTTCAATAGGTGCATTTGACAATTATGCACAAAATAAGAATGATGAGTGAAAACCTGAGTAATCTAAATCATTTGAGAGTTGAATAAGAATGTGACGGGGATCTATCAGCCCGATGGAGAAAGTGCCCGATAATTTTAAACTATGAAAGAAAGAGCGAATATTATCAAGAGTCGGGCATCTAAGGGAGAATTTACCCACCAAAGCAAACTTGAAGGGCTTAGCAAGTTTCTCAACATCCATCACACACATTATTAAATCCATGATAAGATGTTGAAATGAGATTAACCAAGCATTCAAGAGATCTTACCGATAAGGCATCTTTGAATGATTTAACAATGTGCAGTGCAATCAAAAACCAGAGAGTCGGAGAGCAAAGGTGCCGCGTCGAGAGGTGACGGGGATTAGACCGAGCCTCATTGGTCTAATCCAAGGGCGTCACATCTGAGGGAGCAATACCAGGAGAAGCATCTGAAGTGGATGCAGAACGGCCAATCCACCGAGGAATGCATAAAATCCAGAGAGAGGGAGGAGGAGGATGGGTTGTAGGTTTTGAGGTTTTATTTAGTTTAGGTTTAGGTTTTTAGGGTTTAAGGTTTGGGGTTTGGGGTTTAGGATTTAAGGTTTAGGGTTGGGGGTTTTGAGTTTAGGGTTTAGGGTTTAGTGTTGTAGGTTTTAGGGTTTAGGGATTAGGGTTTAGGGTGTGAGTTTTTATTTATTTTTTAGGTTGAGGATTTTCTTAAATTAAGTAAACCAACAAGTTTAAGTTTAGGTTTATATTTAATTTTTATTATATTTTATTTTATGTTTATTTTGTTATTTTATGTTTAGTTTTTATTTTATTTATGTTTTTTATTCTTAGGCTTATTTTATTTTTTAGGTTAGTTTAAGTTTTATTTAGTAAATTTTATTTTATTTTTATTAGTTTATTTTATTTTATTTTTAGGCTTGGCTTTAGGTTTTAGTTTACGTTTTTATTTTATATTATTTTTTTATTTTATTTAGGTTTAAGTTTTATTTATTTATTTTAGTTTTAGGTTTTATTTAGTTTTTATTTATGTTTTTAGGATTTTAGTGTTTAGAGTTTAGGGTTTAGGGTTTAGGGTTTAATAGTTTAGGGTTTAAGGATTTAGGGTTTAGGGTTAGGGTTTAGGGTTTAGGGTTTAGTATTTAGGGTTTAGGGTTTATGGTTTAGGGTTTTCAGGATTTAGGGTTAAGGGTTAGCTTAGGGTTTAGGGTTTTGGGTTTATAATTTTTTAGGGTTTAGGGTTCACGGTTAGTTTAATGGTTTAGGGTTTAGGGTTTTTTTTAATTAAGTAAATCAGTAGTTTTAGATTTATTTAACTTATTTTTTATTTACTTTAGTTTATTTAATTTTTTTATATAGTCATTTTTTATTAAGTTTAGTTTATTTATTTTAGTTTAGGTTTTTATTTTAGTTCATTTTTTAGGTTTAGGTTCAGGTTTATGTTTATTTTTTACTTTAGTTTTATTTTTACCTTTAGGTTTAGGTTTTTATTTTATTTTTTTAGGTTTAGGTTTTAGGTTTTATTATTTTAGTTTTGGTTTAGGTTTATTTTTAGTTTATTTAATTTTATTTAGTTTAGGGTTTAGGTTTAGTTTATTTTAGGTTTAGGTTTAGGTTTTATTTATTTTAGTTTAGTTTATTTTAGTTTAGGTTTAGGTTTATTTTATTTTATTTTATTTATTTTAGGTTTAGGTTTTTTTTAGTTTTGGGTTTAGGTTTTATTTTTTATTTATTTTTAGGTTTATTTATTTTTTTTTAGTTTAGTTTTTTTTATTTTATTTTATTTGATTTATTTTATTTTTATTCTACATTAGTTTTTATTTTATTTAAGTTTTTATTTTTAGGTTTATTTTATTTCTAAATTTAGTTTAGGCTTTTATTTTTATTTTATTTTAGTTTAATTTTTATTTTTATTTTTATTTTATATTTAGGTTTAGGTTTAGGTTTAAATTTAGGTTTTTATTTTATTTTATTTAGGTTTAAGTTTTTTAATTTATTTTATTTTTAGGTTTTATTTAGTTTAGGTTTAGGTTTTTAGGTTTTTAGGGTTTAGGGCTTAGGGTTTGGGATTTAGGTTTAGGTTTAGGGTTGAGGGTTTGGGGTTTATGGTTTAGAGTTTAGGGTTGTATGTTTTAGGGTTTAGGGTTTATGATTTAGGATTTAGGGTTTATGGTTTCAGGATTTAGGGTTTAGAGTTTATGGTTTAGGGTTAGTTTTAGTGTTTAGGGTTTAGGGTTTTAAGATTTATGGTTTAGAGTTTAAGGCTTAAGGTAAGTTTTAGCATTTAGGGCTTAGGGTTAGAGTTTCTTTTTAGTTTTTTTATTTTTTATTTGTTAAAATTAAGTAAACTCATAGGTTTAGGATTATTTTATATATTTTTTATTCATTTTAGTTTATTTAATTTATTATTTTGATTTAGGTTTTTTTTTTTTTTAATTTGCATTTAGTTTAGTTTATTTATTTTAGTTTAGGTTTTTTATTTTAGTTTATTTTGATGATTTATGTTTAGGTTTAGGTTCATTTTTTAGTTTATTTTTTTTTTTATGTTTTAGGTTTCAATTTTATTTTTTATTTTTATGTTTAGGTTTAGTATTTATTTTATTTTTTCAGGTATATGTTTTAGGTTTTTATTTTAGGTTTATTTTTAGGTTTATTTTTTTTGTTTAGGTTTAGGTTTATTTTTAGTTCACTTTATTTTATTTAGTTTAAGTTTAGGTTTAGGTTTAGTTTATTTTAGGTTTAGGATTATTTTATTTTTATTTTAGGTTGAGGTTTTTTTTAGTTTAGGGTTTAGGCATTATTTTTATTTATTTTTAGTTTTACTTTTAGGTTTATTATTTAGGTTTACGTTTTTATTTAGTTTTTATTTTATTTTATTTTAGGTTTCTTTTATTTTTATTTTTAGTTTATTTTTTATTATTTTTAGGTTTTTATTTTTTAGTTCAGTTTAGGTTTTATTTATTTTATTTTAGTTTAGTTTTTAATTTTGATTTTATTTTCTTTTTAGGTTTATGTTTAGGTTTTAGTTTATGTTTTTATTTTATTGTATTTTTTTACATTATTTTGGTTTAGGTTTGTTTATTTATTTATTCAATGTTTTATTTAGTTTAGGTTTAGGTTTTTAGGTTTTTAGGGTTTAGGGCTTAGGGTTTAGGGTGGGTTTAGGGTTTTGGGTTTACAGTTTAAGATTGAGGGTTGAGGGTTTGGGGTTTAGGGTTTAGGGTTTAGGGTTTTAGGTTTTAGGGTTTGGGATTTAGGGTTTTGGGTTTGGGTTTGTGGTTATAGGGTTGTAGGTTTAGAGTTTATAGTTTAAAGTTTGGGTAAGTTTTAGGGTTTAGGGTTTAGGGTTAAGGTTTTTTCTTTTAAATTTTTAAATTTTATTATTTTTTTAAATTAATTAAAGTGGTAGGTTTAGGTTTATTTTGTTTATTTTTTATTTATTTTAGTTTATTTTATTTTTTATTTTGATTTAGGTTAATTTTTATTTTTATTTAGTTTATTTTATTTATTTTGGGTTTAGTTTTTTAGTTTATGTTTTTTTATTTTAGTTTATTTTTTATGTTTATTTTTTTAGTTTCGTTTTATTTTTATTTTATTTTTTAGGTTTCGATTTTATTTTTTATTTTTAGGTTTACATTTAGGTTTTATTTATTTTAGTTTAGTTTATTTTAGTGTAGGTTTAGGTTTATTTTATTTTTATTTTAGGCTTAGTTTTTTTTAGTTTAGGGTTTATGTTTAATTTTTTTTACTTTTAGATTTATTTTTTAGGTTTAAGTTTTTATTTAGTTTTTATTTTAGTTTATTTTTGGTTTATTTTATTTTTATTTTAGGTTTAGTTTTTATTTTACATAGGTTTTTTATTTTTTAGTTTAGTTTAGGTTTTTATTTATTTTATTTTATATTAGTTTTAATTTTTTATTTTATTTTCTTTTTAGGTTTAAATGTTTAATTTTTAGTTTTATTTATTTTTTTTTTTTGAAATTTTCTTAATTAAGTAAACTAGTTGGTTTAGGTTTATTTAGTTTATTTTCTATTTAGTTTAGTTTATTTTATTTTTTATTTTTATTTAAGTTTATTATTATTTTTATTTTGTTTAATTTATTTATTTTAGGTTTTTTTTTTCTTTTGTTTAATTTTTAGATTTAGGTTTAGGTTTAGGTATATTTTTTTAGTTTATTTTTATTTTTATTTTATTATTTAGGTTTAGGTTTTATTTTTTATTTTTTTGGTTTAGGTTTAAGTTTTTATTTCATTTTTTTAGGTTTGGGATTAAGGTTTTCATTTTAGTTTAGGTTTAGGTTTATTTTTAGTTTATTTTATTTTATTTATTTTAGGGTTTATGTTTAGTTTATTTTAGGTTTATGTTTAGGTTTTTCTTTATTTTAGTTTAGTTTATTTTAGTCTAGGTATAGGTTTATTTTATTTTGTTTATTTTAGGTTTAGGTTTATTTTATTTAAGGTTTAATTATTATTTTTTATTTATTTTTAAGTTTATTTTTTAGGTTTAAGTTTTTATTTAGTTTTTTTATTTTATTTCAAGCTATTTTATTATTATTTTATGTTAAGTTTTTATTTTATTTAGGTTTTTTATTTTTAGGTTTTTTTTATCATTTAGTTTTGTTTAGATTTTTATTTTATTTTATTTTATTTTTGATTTTATTTTTGTTTTTATTATTTTTTCTCTATGTTAAGGTTAAGGTTTAAGTTTAAGTTTAGGTTTTAGTTTAGGCTTTTATTTTATTTTATTTTTTTATTTTATTTAAGTTTAGGTTTATTTATTTATTTTAATTTTAGGTTTTATTTAGTTTAGGTTTAGGTTTTGAGGTTTTTAAGGTTTACAGTTTAGGGCTTCAGGTTTAGTGTTTAGGGTTTAGGGTTAACGGTTTGGGGTTTAGGATTTAGGATTTAGGGTTTATGGTTTATGGTTTTAGGGTTTAGGTTTAGGATTTGGCGTTTAGTATTTTAGGGTTTAGCATTGTAGGTTTAGGGTTTAGAGTTTAGTGTTTAGGGTTAGTTTTAGTGTTTACAGTTTAGGGTTACGGTTATTTTAGGGTTTAGGGTTAAATAAACTTAGGTTTATGTTTATTTAGTTTATTTTTTATTTTTTTTAATTTATTTTATCTATGATTTTGATTTAGGTTTATTTTTATTTTTATTTAGTTTAGTTTATTTATTTTAGGTTTATTTAGGTTTTTATTTAAGTTTTTTTATTTAGGTTAATTTTTTAGTTTAATTTTAATTTTATTTTATTTTTTAGGTTTCAGTATTATTTTTTACTTTTAGGTTTAACTTTAAGTTTTTATTATATTTTTTTAGGTTTAGGTTTCAGGTTTTTATTTTAGGTTTATTTTTAGATTTTATTTTTTAGTTTAAGTTTAGGTTTATTTTTTGACCTTTTATTTTATTTAGTTTAGGTTTAGGTTTAGGTTTAGGTTTAGTTTGATAGGTTTATGTTTAGGTTTTATTTATTTTAATTTAGTTTATTTTAGTTTAGGTTTAGGTTTTTTTTTAGTTTAGGGTTTAAGTTTTATTTTTTAGTTAATTTTAAGTTTTATTTTTAGGTTTATTATTTAGGTTTAAGTTTTTATTTAGTTTTTATTTTATTTTGTTTTATGTTTATTTTATTTTTATTTTATGTTTAGTTTTTATTTTATTTAGGTCTTCTATTTCTTAGTTTAGTTATAGTTTTTTTTTTTGGTTTAGGTTTATTTAATCATTTTATTTTTAGGGTTTATTTAGTTTAGGGTTTAGGGTTTAGGGTTTTAGGGTGGTTTAGGGTTAGGGTTTAGGGTTTAGATATAGGGATAAGGGTTTAGTGTTTAGGCTTTAGGGTTTAGGGTTTTTAGGGTTTAGGGTTTAGGGTTTAGGGTTTTGGGCTTAGGGTTTAAGGTTTAGGGTTTATCGTAAGCATAAGGTTTAGAATTTTTATTTTTTTTAAACTAACTAATCCACTAAGTTTTGGTTTATTTAGTTTATTAAGTTTATTTTTTATTTATTTTAGTTTTTTTAATATTTTATTTTTATTTATGATCATATTTTTATTTTTAATTTGTTTAGTTTATTTATTTTAGTTTAGGTTTTTTATTGCAGTTTTATTTTATTTTATTTTTTAGGTTTAGGTTTTATTTTTTTATGTTTAGGTTTAGGTTTTTATTTTATTTTTTTAGGGTTAGGTTTTAGGTTTTATTTCAAGTTTATTTTTAGGTTTTACTTTTTAGTTTAGGTTTAGGTTTAGGTTTATTTTAATTTTTTTTATTTTGATTAGGTTTAAATTTAGGTTTAGTTTATTTTATGTTTAGGTTTAGGTTTTATTTATTTTGGTTTAGTTTATTTTAGCTTAGGTTTTGGTTTATTTTAGTTTATTTATTTTATTTTTATTTTAGGTTTAGGTTTTTTTAGTTTAGGGTTTAGGTTATAATTTTCATTTATTTTTAGGTTTTACTTTTAGTTTTATTTTCTAGGTTTAGGTGTTTATTTAGTTTTTATTTTATTTTATTTTAGGTTTGTTTTAGTTTTATTTTACATTTAGTTTTTATTTTATTTAGGTTTTTTATTCTTAGGTTTATTTTATTTTTTAGTTTAGTTTAGGTTTTTATTTATTTTATTTTAGTTTTTTTAAGTTTTTTATTTTTCTATTTTAGGTTTAGGTTTAGGTTTTAGCTTAGGTTTCTATTTTATTTAGTTTTCTGTTTATTTATTTATTTTATTTTTATGTTTTATTTAGTTTAGGTTTAGGTTTTATGTTTTTATTATAGGTTTTTTTTTAGGTTTTACTTTTTAGTTCAGGTTTAGGTTTATTTTTTGTTTATTTTATTTTATTTAGTTTACGATTTAGGTTTAGTTTATTTTAAGCTTGGTTTAGGTTTTGTTTAGTTTAGTTTAGTTTATTTTAATTTAGGTTTAGGTTTATGTTTTTTAGTTTAGGGTTTAGGATTATTTTTTTATTTATTTTTAGGTTTATTTTTTATGTTTAGGTTTTTATTTAGTTTTATTTTATTGTGTTTTAGGTTTATTTTATTTTATTTAATTAAGTAAACGTGCAAGTTTAGGTTTATTTAGTATATTTAGCTTATTTATTTATTTTAGTTTATTTTATTTTTTTTATTTTATTTAGGTTTATTTTTTTATTTTTATTTAGTTTAGTTTATTTTTTTAGGTTTATTTATTTTAGTTTAGAATTTTTATTTTACTTTAATTTTTAGGATTAGGATTAGGTTTTTATTTTATTTTTTTATGTTTAGGTCTTAGGTTTTATTTTTGGTTTGTTTTTAGGTTTTATTTTTCAATTTAGGTTTAGGTTTACTTATAGTTTATTTTATTTTATTTAGTTTAGGTTAGGTTTGGTTATATTTATTTTAGTTTATTTTATTTTAGTTTTGGCTTAGGTTTATTTTAAGATTTAGGGTTTAGGCAATAGGGTTTAGGGTTTAGGATTTTAGGTTTAGGGTTAGCTTGGTTTAGGGTTAGTTTAGGGTTTAGGCTTTAGGCTTTAGGATTTAGGGTTTTGGGGTTTAGGGTTAGGTTATAGTTTAGGGTTTAGGGTATTACGATTTAGGGTTTAGGGTCAGGGTTAGGGATTAGGGTTCAGGGTTTTATGTTTTGGGTTTAGTGTTTAAGGTTTACTGTTAGTTTAGGGTTTTGGGTTTTGGGTTTAGGGTTTTGAAGGTTTAGGGTTTAGGGTTTAGGGTTAGGTTTAGTGTTTAGGGTTTAGGTTTTTTTTTTTTAAAATTAAGTAAACTCGTAGGTTTAGGTTTATTTAGTTTAGTTAGTTTATTTTTATTTATTTTAGTATTTTTTTATTTTTTTATTTTTTATTTAGGTTTATTTTTTTTAGTTTAGTTTATTTTTTAATGTTTATTTATTTTAGTTTATTTTTAAGGTTTAGGTTTAGGTTTTTATTTATTTTTTAGTTTAATTTTATTTTTATTTTATTTTTTAGGTTTAGGTTTTCCTTTATTTTTTAAGTTTGATTTTATGCTTTTATTTTAAGTATATTTTTAGGTTTTATTTTTTTAGTTTAGGTTTATTTTTAGTTTATTTTATTTTATTTTATTTAGGTTTTTTATTCTTTGGTTTATTTTATTTTTTTAGTTTAGTTTAGGTTTTTATTTATTTTATTCTATTTTATTTATTAATTTAGGTTAAGGTTTTAGTTTAGGTTTTTAGGTTTAGGTTTAGATTTTAATTCATTTTTTTAGGTTTTATTTCATTTTTTTATTTTATTTTGGTTTAGGTTTTTTATTTATTTTATTTTTAGGTTTTTTTTTTAATTTTGATTTAGGTTTTCAAACTTTTAGGTTTTAGAGTTTAGGGTTTATGGTTTAGGGTTTAGGGTTTAGGCTTTAAGGTTTAAAGTTTAGGGTTTAAGTGTTTTAGGGTTTAGGGTTTAGTATTAAGATTTAAGGTTTAGGGTTTAGGGTTTACAGTTTAGTGTTTAGGCTTTAGGCTTTAGGGTTTTTAGTGTTTAGGGTTTAGAGTTTAGGGTTAGCTTAGGGTTTATGGTCAAATTAAGGTTTATGGTTTAAGGTTTAAGCTTTTGGGGTTTAGGGTTAAGTGTTTAGTGTGAGTTTAGAGTTTAAGATTTAGGGTTTTAAAGTTTAGGGTTTAGAGTTTAGGGTTAGGTTTAGGGTTTAGGGTTTAAGGTTTAGGGTTTAGGGTTGAGGGTTTATGTTTAAGGGTTAAGGGTTTAGGTTTTAGGGTTTTTTAGTGTTTAGAGTTTAGGGTTTAGGGTTTCAGGTTGTAGGTTTAGGGTTAGTTTTATGGTTTGGGGTTTAGGGTTTAGAATTTAGTGTTTAGGGTTAAGGGTTTAGGGTTTAGGTGTTATTTTTTTTAAATTAAGAAAATTAGGTTTAGGTTTATTTAGTTTATTTTATATTTTTATTTAGGTTTATTTAGTTTATTTTATATTTTTATTTAGGTTTATTTTTTATTTTATTTAGTTTACTTTATTTATTTTATGTTTATTTATTTAAGTTTAGGTATTTTATTTTAGTTTATTTTTTAGTTTTAGGTTAAGGTTTATATTTATTTTTTAGATTAGTTTTATTTTTAATTTATTTTTTAGTTTTAGGTTTTATTTTTTATTTTTAGGTTTAGGTTTAGGTTTTTATTTTATTTTTTTAGGTTTAGGTTTTGGGTTTATTTTTAGGTTTTATTTTTTTGTTTAGGTTTTAGTTTAATTTTAGTTTAGTTTTATGTTATTTAGTTTAGGGTTTAAGTTTAGTTTATTTCAGGTTTAGGTTTAGGTATTATTTATTTTAGTTTAGTTTATTTTAGTTTAGGTTTAGGTTTATTTTATTTTGTTTATTTTAGGTTTATTTTTCTTTTTTTTAAGTTTAGGGTTTTGGTTTTATTTTTTATTTATTTTTAGGTTTATTTTTTAGGTTTAGGTTTTTATTTAGTTTTTATTTTAATATAATTTAGGTTGAGTTTATTTTTATTTTACGTATAGGTTTTATTTTAGTTAGGTATTTTATTTTTAGGTTTATTTTATTTTTTAGTTTAGTTTAGGTTTTTATTCTTTTTATTTTAGTTTAGTATTATATTTTTTATTTTATATTATTTTAGTTTAGTTTAGCTTTTTATTTTATTTTATTTAGTTTATTTTTATTTATTTTAGTTTATTTTATTTATGATTATTATTTAAGTTTATTATTATTATTATTTATTTTAGTTTATTTATTTTTGGTTTAATTATTTTTATTTAGGTTTTTTATTTTAGTTTTTTATTTACATTTAGGTTTAGGTTTATTTTTTATATTTTTTATTTTAATTTAGTTTTTTAGAATTTAATTTAATTTTTTATTTTTAGTTTTACGTTTAGGTTTTTATTTTAATTTTCTAAGTTTAGGTTTTAGGTTTTTTATTTTAGGTTTATTTTTATGTTTTATATTTTAGTTTAAGTTTAGGTTTATTTTTATTTTATTTTATTTTATTTAGTTTAGGTTTAGTTTATTATAAGTTTAGGTTTATGTTTTATTTATTTTAGTTTAGTTTATTTTAGTTTATGTTTAGGTTTATTTTATTTTTATTTTATATTTATGATTTTTTTAGTTTAGATTTTAAGTTTTATTATTAAATTTATTTTTAGGTTTTATTTTTAGGTTTATTTTTAAGGTTTAAGTTTTTATTTAGTTTTAATTTTATTTTATTTGAGGTTTATTTTATTTTTATTTTAGGTTTAGTATTTATTTTAATTAGGTTTTTTAATTTTTTAGTTTAGTTTAGGTTTTTATTTATTTTATTTTAGTTTAGTTTTTATTTTCTATTTTATTTTCTTTTTAAATTTAGGTTTAGGTTTAGGTTTAGATTCTGGTTTTAGTTTATATATTTTATTTTATTTTATTTTGGTTTAGGGTTTATTTAGTTTCTACTTATGTTTTTAGCTTTTTAGGGTTTCTGGTTTAGGGTTTAAGGTTTGGGGTTTGGGGTTTAGGGTTTAGGGTTCAGGCTTGATGGTTTTATGGTTTAAGGTTTAGGGTTTAGGGTTTAGGGTTTAGTTTTTAGGTTTAGGGTTTAGGTTTTAGTTTAGGGTTTAGGATTTTTTATTTTTTTTAACAGAGAATAAATTCAAATTCAACATTTCTTCTTTTTGATTTCATCAACCAAGTAACACACCAAATTTTCTAAGACACAAGCGATGACATAGATCAAAAATGGATAAAAAATGAGTAAGCATAGAGCAAATCAAAAGCCCTAGATAACTAGAACCAACTATACTGTAATGGCACAATTCCATAAGCAGTAGCTCAGATAAATCATTCTTCAGTTTCTCCAATTCCCATTAGAACCACGTCAGCCTCTCGAGTAGCGTGATCCACCAACATATCCCCGATCTCTCCTTCTACCACCACCATGGCTGTAACCTTTGTGGTTCCTCCCGCTTCCATAACCATCATTACTCCGACACCACCTCCATATCCAGCACCTCCAGATCCCCCACCACCACTATGATAATTGCCGCCTTCACCTTCACCTCCACCGCTAGATCTAGCCTGAGCCTAATTGATGGTGATGTTCCTCCCATCAAGGTTCTGCCCATTTTTAGGGTTTAAATTTATTAGGCTTCAGAATTTAGGTTTATTTTTTAATTTATTTAGTTACTATCGTGTTTGGTTTAGGGTTTGGGGTTTAGGGTTTAAGGTTTAGGGTTTAGGGTTTAGGGTTTAGGGGTTTTTTCTTCTTTATTTTATTTTTCTTTTTTTTCATAGAGTTTAGGGTTTAGGGTTTTAGAGTTTAGGGTTTAGGGTTTAGGGTTTAGATTTTATGGTTTTAGGATTTAGGGTTTAGGTTTTAGGGTTGTAGGTTTAGAGTAAGTGCTTTTATTTTTATTTTTATTTAAATTAAGTAAACCGATAGGTTTAGGTTTATTTAGTTTATTTTTTATTTATTTTAGTTTATTTTATTTTTATTTTTATTTATGTTTAATTATATTTTTATTTAGTCTAGTTTATTTATTTTAGGTTTATTTATTTTAGTTTTTGTTTTCATTTTAGTTTATTTTTTTGTTTAGGTTTAGCTTTAGGTTTATTTTTTAGATTAGTTTTATTTTTATTTTATTTTTTTAGGTTTAGATTTTTTGTATTTCTAGGTTTAGGTTTAGTTTTTTTATTTTATTTTAGGTTTAGCTTTTAGGTTTTTATTTTAGGTTTATTTTTAATTTTATTTTTAGTTTATTTTATTTTATTTAGTTTAGGTTTAGGTTTAGGTTTAGTTTATTTTAAGTTTAGGTTTAGATTCTATTTATTTTAGTTTAGTCTATCTAAGTTTAGGTTTAAGTTTAATTTATTTTATTTTAGTTTTAGGTTTTTTTAATTCAAGGTTTAAGCTTTATTTTTATTTATTTTTAAGTTTTATTTTTAGGTTTATTTTTTAGGTTTAGGCTTTTAGTTAGTTTTTATTTTATTTTATTTTAGGTTTATTTTATTTTTATTTTAGTTTTAGTTTTATTTTATTTAAGTTTTTTTTAGTTTAATTTAGGTTTTAATTTAATTTAATTTATTTTATTTTGTTTTTTATTTTATTTTCTTTTTAAGTTTAGGTTTATGTTTAGGTACAAGTTTTAGTTTATGTTTTTATTTTATTTTATTTTTTTATTTTATTATGGTTTAGATTTTATTTATTAATTTTATTCTTAAGTTTTATTTAGTTTAGGTTTTTAGCTTTTTAGGGTTTAGGGTTTAGGGTTAGTTTAGGGTTTAGGGTTTAGGGTTTAGGGTTTAGGGTTTAGGGTTTTAGGTTTAGGGTTTAGGGTTCAGGTTTAGGTTTAGGCTCAAGTTTTAGTTTATGTTTTTATTTTATTTTATTTTATTTATTTTTGTTTAGGTTTTTTTATTTATTTTATTTTTAGGTTTTATTTAGTTTAGGTTTAGGTTTTTAGCTTTTAGGGTTTAGTGTTTAGGGTTAGATTAGGTTTTATTTTATTTATTTTACTTTTATTTTAGTTTTAGGTTTTTTTTAAGTTAGGGTTTAGATTATGTTTTTTATTTAATTTTAGGTTTTATTTTTGGGTTTATTTTTTAGGTTTAGGTTTTTATTTAGTTTTTTTATTTTATTTTAGGTTTATTTTATTTTTATTTTACATTTAGTTTTTATTTTCTTTAGTTTTTTTATTCTTAGCTTTATTTTATTTTTTTAGTTTAGTTTAGGTTTTTATTTATTTTATTTTAATTTACTTTTATTTGTTTTTTTATTTTATTTTTAGGTTTAGGTTTAGGTTTTAGTTTAGGCTTTTATTTTATTTAAGTTTTGGTTTTTTTATATATTTTATTTTTTTGTTTTTATTTAGTTTAGGTTTAGGTTTTTAGGTTTTTAGGGTCAAGGGTTTTGGGTTTAGGGTTTTAGGTTTTAAGTTTAGTGTTTTAGGGTTCAGGGTTTAGAGTTTAGGGTTTAGTATTTTAGGTTTAGGCTTTAGGTTTAGGGTTTTTATGGTTTAGGGTAGGTTTCAATTAATTTAGTTTATTTAGTCTAATTTTTATTTATTTTAGTTTTTTTATTTTTTATTTTTATTTAGGGGGGTTTAGGGTTTAGGTTTTAGGGTTTTTGGTTTAGGGTTTATGGTTTAGGTTTAGGGTTTAAGGTTTAGGTTTAAGGTTTAGGGTTTAGGGTTTTTAGGGTTTAGGGTTTAGAGTTTAGGGTTTACATATTTGGTTTAAGGTTTAAGTTTTAGTTTAGAGTTTAGATTTTTTACTTTTATTTTTAAAAGAGAACAAATTTAGATTCAGAATTTCTTCTTTTCAATTTCATCAACCAAGTAACACGCTAAGTTTTCTAAGACACAAGAGATGACATAGATAAAAATGAGCATACATAGAGCAAATCAAGAACCTTAGATAACTAGAATTCTCTATTGTAAAGACATAATTCTACTGGATTGGTCAGAATGATTGTTCTTGATTCTCTAGTTCCCATCCAGATCCACCATCATATCCACGAACCTCCAAATCCCACCACCACTATGATAAACCGTCACCTCACTCCATCACCGCATCTAGATTGAGCCTGGTTGATGGTGACATTCCTGTCATCAAGGTTCTACCCATTCTTAGGGTTTAGGTTTATGTTTAGGTTTATTAGGTTTTAGGGTTTAGGTTTATTTATTAATTTATTTAGTTACTTTAGGTTTATGTTTAGGGTTTGGGGTTTAGTGTTTAGGTTTTAAGGTTTAGGGTTAGGGTTTAAGGTTAAGGTTTTAGGATTTATGCCTTTATGGTTTAGGATTTTTTAGGGTTTAAGGTTTCGGGTTTAGGGTTTATGGATTTTTTTTAAATTAAGTGAACTAATAGGCTTAGGTTAATTTAGTTTATTTAGTTTCTTTTTCATTTATTTTAGTTTATTTATTATTTATTTTTATTTAGGTTTATTTTTTTATTTTTATTTAGGTTAGCATATTTGTTTTAAGTTTATTTATTTTAGTTTAGGTTCTATATTTTAGTTTATTTTTTAGGTTTAGGTTTAGGTTTAAGTTTATTTTTTAGTTTAGTTTTATTTTTATTGTATTTTTTAGGTTTAGGTTTTTATATTAGGGTTATCTATAAGCTTTATTTTCTAGTTTAGGTTTAGGTTTAGTTTTAGTTTAATTAATTTTATTTAGTTTAGGTTTAGGTTTGAGTTTATTTATTTTAGTTTATTTATTATATTTATGGTTTAGGTTTATTTTATTTTGCTCATTTTATTTTTATTTTAGGTTCAAGTTTTTCTTATAGTTTCGGGTTTAGGTTTTTTTATTTATTTTAAGTTTAGTATTTTATTTAGTTTTTATTTTAATTTAAATTTATTTTATTTTTATTTTAGGTCAATTTTTTATTTTATTTAGGTTTTTTAATCTTAGGTTTATTTTATTTTTTAGTTTAGTTTAGGTTTTTATTTCTTTTATTTTGTTTAATTTTTAGATTATTTTATTTTGTTTTTAGGTTTAAGTTTGAGTATAGGTTTTTATTTTATTTTATTATTATTTTGATTTAGGTCTAACTTTTTTATATATT
Organism: Cymbidium sinense; assembly: GCA_021442155.1. NCBI lineage: Eukaryota > Viridiplantae > Streptophyta > Magnoliopsida > Asparagales > Orchidaceae > Cymbidium > Cymbidium sinense. The sequence continues at coordinate 53,896,855 of CM038218.1, forward strand.
TTATTTTTAGGTTTTATTTAGTTTAGATTTAGTTTTTTTAAATTTTTAAGGTTTCAGGTTTAGGGTTTTAGGGTTTAGGGTTTTAGGGTTTAGGATTTAGGGTTTAGTGTTTAGGCTTTAGGGTTTAGGGTTTTTAGGGTTTAGGGTTTAATGTTTAGGGTTTAGGGTTTAGGGATTTTTTAAAACATTAAGTAAATCGATAGGTTTGGGATTTTATTTTATGTTATTTTTTATTTTATTTTGGTTTAAGTTTTTTTATATATTTCAATTTTAGGTTTTATTTAGTTTAGGATTATGTTTTTAGGTTTTAGGGTTTAGGGTTTAGACTTTAAAGTTCTAGAGTTTAGGGTTTTAGGGTTTAGGGTTTAGGGTTTAGGGTTAGGGTTTAAAGTTTAGGGTTTCGGTTTTAGGGTCTAGCATTTAGCATTTAGCCTTTAGAGTTTAGGGTTTTTAGGGTTTAAGGTTTAGGTTTTTTAAATTAAGTAAACTAGTAGGTTTTGGTTTATTTAGTTTATTTCATTTTATTTTTTATTTTTATTTATGGTTTTGGTTTAGGTTTTATGGTTTATGCTTTAGGGTTTAGGGTTTAGGATTTTTTAGGGTTTAGGATTTAGGATTTAGTATTTAGGGTTTATGGATTTTTTTAAAAAAAATTAAGTTAACTAATAGGTTTAGGTTTATTTAGTTTATTTTTATTTATTTTAGTTTATGTTATTTTTTATTTTTATTTAGATTTATTTTTAATTTTTATTTAGTTTAGTTTATTTATTTTAGGATTATTTATTTTATTATATTTTTTAGGTTTAGGTTTATTTTTTTTAGTTGATTTTTATTTTTATTTTATTTTTTAGGTTTAGGTTTTATTTTTTATTATTAGGTTTAGGTCTAGGTTTGTATTTATTTTTTTTTAGGTTTAGGTTTCATGATTTTATTTTAGTGTAATTTTAGGTTTTATTTTTTTAGTTTAGGTTTAGGTTTATTTTTAGTTTCCTTTATTTTATTTAATTTAGGTTTAGGTTTGGTTTAGTTTGATTTAGGTTTAGGTTAGGTTTTATTTATTTTAGTATATTTTATTTTAGTTTCGATTTAGGATTATTTTATTTTTATTTTAGGTTTAGGTTTTTTTAGTTTATGGTTTAGGTTTTATTTTTAATTTATTATAAGGTATTATGTTTAGGTTTATTTTTTAGGTTTAGGTTTTTATTTAGTTTTTATGTAGTTTTTATTTTATTTTATTTTAAGTTTATTTTATTTTATTTTTAGTTTATTTTTTTTTACTTGGTTTTTTTTCTTAGGTTTATTTTAATTTTTAATTTAGTTTAGGTTATTATTTATTTTATTTTAATTTGTTTTTAAAAGTTTATTTTATTTTATATTTAGGTTTAGGTTTAGATTTTAGTTTAGGTTTTTATTTTATTTTATTTTTTATTTTATTTAGGTTTAGGTTTTTTTATTTATTTTATTTTTAGGTATCATTTAGTTTAGGTTTAAGTTTATAGGGTTTAGGGTTTAGGTTTATTATTGTTTAGGGTTTAGGGTTAGTTTAGGGTTTGAGGTTTAGGGTTTTAAGGTTTAGGGTTTAGGGTTTATGTTTTAGGGTTAGTTTTAGGGTTTAGGGTTTAGGATTGGGCTTTAGAGTTTAGGGTGTAGGGTATAGAGTTTTTTTTAAAAAAAATTAGGTAAACTAGTAGTTTAGGTTTATTTAGTTTATTTTTTATTTTAGTTCATTTTAATTTTAATTTTAATTTTTATTTAGTTGAGTTTATTTATTTTTGGTTTATTTATTTTAGTTTAGGTTTTTTATTTTAGTGTATTTTTTTGGTTTAGGTTTCAATTTATTTTTATTTTTTTAGTTTAGTTTTATTTTTCTTTTATTTTTTTGGTTTAGGTTTTATTTTTTATTTTTAGGTTTAGGTTTAGGTTTTTATTTTATTTTTTTATGTTTAGGTTTTAGGATTTTATTTTAGGTTTATTTTTAGGTTTTATTTTTTAGTTTAGGTTTAGGTCTATTTTTAGTTTATTTTATTTTATTTAGTTTAAGGTTTAGGTTTAGTTTATTTTAGGTTTAGTTTATTTTTTAGTTTAGTTTTTTTTAGTTTATGGTTTAGGGTTTTTTTAGGTTTTATTTTTAGGTTTATTTTTTAGGTTTAGGTTTTTATTTAATTTTTATTTTATTTTATTTTAGGTTTATTTAATTTTTATTTTACATTTAGTTTTTATTTTATTTAAGTTTTTTTAGGTTTATTTTATCTTTAATTTAGTTTAGATCTTTTTTACCTTATTTTATTTTAGCTTTTATTTTTTATTTTATTTTATTTTTGCTTTTAGGTTTAGGTTTAGGTTTATGTTAAAGTTTTAGTTTAGTTTTTTATTTTATTTAGGTTTAGGTTTATTTATTTATTTTATTTTTAGGTTCTATTTATATTAGGTTTAAGTTTTTAGGTTTTTATGGTTTAGGGTTTAGGGTATAGGGTTTAGGGTTTAAGGTTTAGGGTTTAGGGTTTAGGGTTTAGTTATAGGTTTTAGGGTTTAGGGTTTAGGGTTCAGGTTTTGGGGTATAGGGTTTAGGGTTTAAGGCTTCGAGTTTAGGGTTTAGGGTTTAGGGTTTAGGGTTTTAGGGTTTTGGGTTTAGGGTTTAAGGTTAGGGTTTATTTTTTAATTTATTATTATTATTTTTAAATTAAATAAACTGGTAGGTTTAGGTTTATTTAGTTTTGATGATTTTGAGCATAGCTTTGATCGAGGTCCGATCTCCGGTGCAGATGAAGCTTAGGAGATGCTTCGTTCTTGCTCGACGTGGCCTAAGGATGGTGCGTGCAAAGTAAATTTGAGTTTGATAGAGAAATGGGAAAGCTAGGTCGAAAATGGGAGTGTCCTATTTTGGGACTGATGAGAATGGCATTTTGATCGAGGAATGAGCTTGAGAACTTAGAAAATGACTCTAGCGGCTTATCTTGTGTAGCTAGGTCTTTGAGGAATGATTTTCGTGTGTGTTTGAGTGGAAACGAGGGGGTGTATACCCCCCTTCATCTTGATTGGACATGGGATCGGGTTTGGATTCTAGTGGTGGCCATCTCAAGGAGTTGTGGGTGGCAGGGAGGAGGTTAGTTGGCTTGGCTTGGTTGGTTGAAGGTTTGGAGGTGGCTGCCATGGAGGAATCATGGGTGTCTTATGGGTTTCAAATGCTCCAATGGGGAGGGTGATGTGATTTCACCTCCCATGGGTCATGGCCTACCCAACCACCCAGGTGGTTGAATGTCTAGATGCCAAGTTGGACCATTGGGAGATTACCAAGTGGCCAAGGAATGGAAATGACCACTTGCATGGGTGATTTATCTCATGTAATGCCCTTGACCCAAAGGCAGAATGATCATTTGGCATTAGATTTGATTTGGGTAGATTTTAAATGAGCCAAAAGTGGGTTAGCCAAATTTCAAGTCATTGGAGTTGATCTGGTTAGGTTTGGCTCAATTTGACTCATTTAGGTCAAATTGGGTTAGGTTGGGTCAAGTTGACTAATTGGCCAAGATTGGGTCAAACCAAGGGTTGGGTTAAGTTCATAAGATCATTTAGGATGTTTGGTTCAATTAGTTTGGTTTAGTTTGGCTTGGATTTAATTTTGGCTCATTTGAATTCATTTGGGTCAAATGGGTTAAGTTGACAATTTGACTAAATTAGCCAAATTAGCTTGGGTTGGGTGTTGGTTGGAGTTTAGTTTACTAATTGAAGATGATTTTAAGCTTTGGTTTAAATTAATTTGGATTGGTTTTGATTTATGCCAACTTGAACCTTTAGGTCAAATTGGGCTAAGTAGATCAATTGGGTTCAATTGGGTCTAACCATGGCTTTGGTAAAATTTAACAATCAATTTGGAATGAACTTGAGCTATTATTTGCAATCAATTTGGTTTATATTTTGATTTGACCCAATTTGTTCTTTTAGGTCAATTTGGTCAACTTGGGTTAAGAAGGCCAATTAGGTTTGGTTTGACTCAGTTGAAGGTAAAGTCATATTCAAATATTGATTTTGATTTGGTATGAATCATTGGTTTCAAGGGATTTGGCTTAGGTTGTAATTTGGCTAGTTTGGATTCATATGGGTTAAGGGGTTGACTTGGTAAAATGACCAAGTTGACTTGTTTTGACCTAATTTGTATAATTGATCAACCTAGGGTGATCAACAATCATGATGGGAGGTTTTGATGGGCTTGGTTCAATCCAATTTGGGTAGGACTATTAGAACATGGCTCAGATAGGTACAAATGGCCACTTTGGGTCAAGTGGACCAATTGGGTTTAGTTGGCTTAATTTTGGGTTGAGTTTCAATTAGTTGAGTTTATATATGGATTTGGGATTGATATATAAATTCAATTACAATTGGCTTGGGTTTAAATGGGTTTTGGTTAATTTGAACATTTCAAGTCAAAAGGGTTAAGTTGGGTTTGACTTGGGTTGATTTTAGTTTGGCTTGATTATTATAGATTTCATTTATATTTATGAATATAGTTGAAGGTATGATTGATTCTTGAGAAAATCAATTGAATTTGGGTTTTGGAATGAAGGAATTTGGCTAAGTCCATGGAGTTTGGTCATGTGGCTTAGGTTTGGATTTTCATTTGGTTTGATTTAGTTTTGATGATTTAAATGTATATTTCATTTAAATTTGTGAAGATGATTGAAAATATGATTGATTTATGAGAAAATCAATTTAGTTTGACTTGATTTGGATTAAGGTTTGGCTAAGTCCATGAGATAGGTCATATGGCTTAGGAAGGGTTTTGATTTAATTTGATTTAGTTTGATTTAGTTTTGACCATTCGAATGTAGTTTTGATCATTCTCATATCATCTGTCCAATCCTTGCACCAACAATGAAGTTGAATATGAGGCTCTAATTGCCTATCTGGAGTTAATCGTTACTATAAGAATATAGAACATCAACATCTTTGGGGATTCTCAACTAGTTATCAACCAAATCGTTGAGTCCTATAAGGTTATAAAGCCCAAGCTCCATCATTACCACAAGTATACCATGGAGTTATTGGCACAAATCTCAGAGGTTACCATTTATAAGATTCTTGAAGGAGAGAACACCATAGCATATGCTTTAGCCAAGCTTGCCAAGGAGTTGGGATGTCCTGAGGATGAGTCCATATCAATAAAGGTCCAAAATAGACAAGTATTATCTCTTTTTGATATTGAACTCATCAAAAAGTACTCTCTTGAGAAGGAGGATGCCATTGCAAAGAAGGATGAGGAGTTAGATTGGAGGCAACCATTCATGAAATACCAAAATAAAGGCAAACTACCTCAAGAGAAGTTCCAAGCCTATCAGATGAAGCAAAGAGCTCTTTCCTACGTGCTTGTGGATGGTGTCTTATGTCGGTGGTCTTTCCATCATATGTTGTTATGTTATTTATACTAGGACTAAGCCCATAAGATCATGATCGAGGTACACTTAGGATTATGTGGAGCCAACCAATCCAGTCCGAAGATGAAAGCCAAGATCAAGAGACTAGGATACTACTGGCCATCGATGATCAAAGATTGCATGGATACGGCTAAGCGATACCACCAATGTCAAATACACATTGTGGTCCTACACCAACTGCTTAACATTCTACATCCAACATTGGCCTCATGGCCATTTGAGTGTTGGGGTACCAACATAGTGGGTCCAATTGATCCTCCTTCTTCCAAGGGTCATCGGTTCATCTTAGTTATTATTGACTACTTTTCCAAATGGGCGAAGGCGATTTCGCTCAGAGAGGTCATAGCTCAGCATGTGCTCGAGCATTTTCGGAACCATATTGTATATTGGTTCGGAGTGCCTCAATAAATTATATCTGATAATGGTATTGCATTCAATAGCACCGAGATCAACAAATTTTCCCAGAGATAGCATAGATTGGAGATATTCTACCATTAGAAGTCCAACTCTCATCACTAAGGATAGCTTTGGGTAGCAAGATCATAATAGAGCAGAATGCCAAGTTATGGTTAGAAAAGCTCGAAGGTTTGGAGGAGAGACACCTGCTGGCATGCCAAAACCTTAAGTTGTACAAAGCTAAAATGATTCAGGCTCACAACAAGTTGGTCCATCATACAGATTTTTAAGTAGGAGAGCTTATTTTAGTTCTAAGGAGACTGATTGTCACCCATCGTAAGATGGGAGGCAAGTTTGAACCACTTAGGAAGGCCTTTTTCCATAGAAAAGGCCTACCAAAATCTTATCGACTTATTAATAATAAGGGAGCACCCAATGCTTCCAATCAGCGGGCTCCACTTAAAGAAATATTATAAATCATGTTTGAAAATAATTATCATCAATGAAAATTCCATTTTGAATTCAATCTCTTCCATTCTAAAAGTATTCTTATTTGTGAATCTGCCACATTGTATTTAGGGTAGGTGTAAGGAACCTGAGCGGTGTCCTATCCTTCATCGACACAATAAACGACACACAAAAATATAAAATAAACACATATCTTTTGTCTGAGGCTACTCTTAGTTAAGATAATGCCCCAATGACACTCACTCAGTAGACGCTCTAGGTTAGGCTGACATGCTACCCTGCTAGTGTGTCACCCTAGTGGTCTTTATGCTTTGGATGATATAAGTTTGCTATGATTTCCTTCCTTACTTGGCCACTGCACTCCAATGAGCCTTATTAGTTTGGTAGGCCTTACTGTGTGGTTGGTAAGCTAACTCATGTTGGCTTTATTTAAGAGGATGTGGGTCTGCTATGCATTCTTCTTGGATTAGCCTTCATGCAGTCGGTATATTTGAGGTTTAGGTTAAGTCCCCTAGTGGCTCCTTCCCTCCTGACTGCTTCAAGTTTGGGTACAGTCCTTCCTCGGGGCTCCCCGCTTAGTAGTCGCTCTAGGTTAGATAACATATGCCTTGCCAATGATGGACTATCCCTATAATCAGTTCTGCTTAGAAAGTTATAAGCCTACACATTTTCTTTCAAGATTGATCATTGCACACCAACGGGCACCCTAGGTTGGTTGGTTCTCACTATGCTGATGGATAGACCTTAGCTTCGTTGGTTCTCTCACCTTAGGATACACCACTCTTGGCAGATGTAAGTTTGCTACACTTTCTCCTTGAGTTGGCGACCGTACACTTTAGGATAACGCCCAGCACCTCATTTGTGGGCACTATATTTAGATCACATCCTTTGCGACCCCATTTAGACACTACTTGGGTTACTATTGGACTGGATAGTTCCTCTTTCCTATTAACCACCTTGTGGTTGGAGAATCGATCCTGTGGATGTGTAGATTCTCCTTTGGTCTAGTAAATCTGAGATAGGTTAAGGCTGACATAGCCCCTTCTCAGTGTGGTCTCTCGCACAACAAAAGGGTCTATACAAACATACAAACAAAATATATATTCACATGTGGATTAGGAGGACACCCCTAGTGGTACCTTTTCCCAAGCACACATCATATCTTTAGGGCAATATCAGCAAAACTCCCTATAGAATCGCCTGACTACTCTTGGGTTGATAGAAGTCCTTAATGACATTCACTTAGTAGTCTGCCCTAAGTCGGGTAATATTTATTGTGCTACCAGTCACGATGGTTGTTCCGCTTTAGAAGATGTGTAAGTCTCTATGCTTCTTTCCCCATCACAAGCCATTGCACATCAAAAGGCAACCCTTAGGTTGGCTAGTTCTACCCCCACCAAGTAGTCTAACCCTTGGATTTGTAAATCTAAGATAGACAAGTCCGAATATTTTCTCGTGGGTCCAACACCCACTGACATGGTCCATAAATTAAATCTATCAAATTTGACCAAGCTAACATCCCTAACAGATATGCCCTCAATTTGAAATCAAACTAAACCAAATAAACCATATCAAATCAAATGAAACTAAGATAAAATTAATCTTGACTACTTTTGAGTTGACATAAGTCCCCAGCGGCATTCACACAGTAGTAGCCCTAGGTCAACTTCATTTGTTGTGCATCCAACAGGTCACGCCAACAATTGTTCCTCATTTTGGAAGATGTAAGTCTTTTACGCCTTCTTCCTAGCACATTCATTGCACACCGAAAGGCAACCCCTCAAGTTGGCTAGCTCTACCCCGCAACCAGTAAACTATCCCTTTGGATTTGTAAACTCGAGGTTGGACAAGGCTGATATAGCCCCTTCTTAATGGGCCCATCGCACACTGACAGGGTCTATAAATTAACTTAGATTAAATTAAACCCAATTTGATTTTTCCCAATGGAGTTAAATCACACTGTTCTCCCTAGTGGAGCCCTAAATTATATATAAATAAGTCAAAAAAACAAATCAAATTCAAAACCAACCTCCCTAGTGGAGCCTAATTAAACCAACTCCCATAGTAGAGTCTAAATCCAAGAAATCCAACCAAACTCTTATTCCCAACTAATACACCCCCAAAAAAAATCTATGAAATCAAACTCAAATCCCAATCCACAGTGGATAGTCCAAACATGCTTCTCTAGTGGAAGGTTCATATACCCGATCCCTAGCGGACTTGAGCCCATATCTCTAGCAGATGTGCCTCTACATCAATTAAACCAAAACAAATTAAAGTCGATTCGATCTTAATCTATAGTGGATTATAGATTCTTATCCCCAATAGATCTTCTTTCCACAAATAATATAATCAAATCAAATTCAAACCTTATCCCCAACAAATTTTCTTCTTATATGCCCTCGACATAGACCACTTACATGTCATGTCCAATGCATGTATGATTTCCTAATGGATCTCCCTCCATGTCCTTGACATGGAATTCTCATAAAATCATATTTCTTCTCTTATGAACACCTTTAATACTTCAACCAAGAGCTAAAAAATGTATTTGTTCAAATTACATCATCTTAACATTGTAATTAACATTTTATGATTTGTGATAGTGCAAGCTCAAACTAACTATATAATATCATGCTAAACATATTATAGTGTGAATTAACACACTATATTATATTATAATTTGCTATAATATAATATATTATCTAACATTACACCTCATTAAAATCACTTAAAAGAAACAAATAATAAAATTTTCTTAAAATATGAATAATGTTCATTTTGGATGTAAAATTGTTATTTTCTATTAGAAATGGTACAAAATAACATAATTTTGGTGTTGCTTCTTGGTTTGTGCCATGAATTTGGCCAAATTCTTTCATGTTAACCTTCAAATTAACATTTTTGTGAGTTTTGACCCAATGTATTATAACAAAAGTAAAACATACTAAAATGTACAATAATATTTTGTAACACACCACCACATTTATATATATGTGAAGTTATATTGTTATGTACATTATATTTTAATATGCTTTCATATAATACAATATCTTACATTACACCTTAAAATAAATCACTTTAAGTGAAAAATTTTAAAACATTGGTTGAAAAATGAACATTTATTTTGGATGCAAAATTCCATTCTTTTGATTAAATGACACACCATAGGACAACCCCAATGATGTTCCCTAAAACTTGCCATAAATATTCCAAATTCCATCATCTCAACCTTTAAATCAATATTTTTATGAATTATACCAGTTCAAACTCTACTACATAATACTATAACCAACTAAAATATGCTAAACAACAAGTAGTATTACACAATAGTATGATATAATGCATGATGCTACACTATGTTATGGCATCCTATATTATAATACACTATAACATATTATATTTTATTATATAGCATATCATATCACAAGGGATTTCTTAAAATAAAAAATCATAAAATTAGTCTAAATAATAAAAACTAAATATTTTAGTCTTATTACTTACATATTTTAAATTGAAACAATATATTATGATGTCATGCTCTACCTATTATGAATTTGGCCAAATTCCACCATTTTAAAGCCTAAATTAACATTTCTATAAATAATGCTAGTGTAGGCACAACTGCATGATTATAAAATACTAAAAGAACTTAAAATGCGCAGAGCAATATATTATGATATTTAATGCTATACAATGCTACAACATATAATATTTATTTTGAACATACAATCTTACTTTTTAGACTACAAGTGGCATAACACACCTTTGGTACTACAACGTAATTCCCACTTCAAATTTAACAAATTTCATCATCTAATTTATTAAATTAATATTTTTATGATTTATATTAATATGGACTATAGGGCACAATACAATAATATAATAAAACATTTCAAAACATCTTGTAACATCCAAAAACACATCACTACATGCTCAAATATATGATGCTACATTATACTATAATATATGGTATTATAATATGATTTAGAGTTAGGGTTTAGGTTATTCAAATCTCTAATAGTCAAGGTAAAGTCTATTGAAGACATTTTCTTTAGCTACCACAACTATGTTAGGATAAGGTCATTCTTTAGATCTACTCCTAATGATATCTTTATTCAAGGTTTAGGGTTTAGGGTTATTTTAGGGTTTGGGGTTTAGGGTTTAAAGTTTGGAGTTGTAGATCTTAGGGTTTAGGGTTTTGGGGTTTTAGGGTTTAGGGTTTAGGGTTTAGGGTTTAGGTTTTAAGGGTTTTATAGTTTAGGGTTTAGGGTTGTAGGTTTAGGGTTGTAGGATTGGGGTTTAAAGTTTAAGGTTAGTTTTAGGGTTTAGGGTTTAAGATTTAGGGTTCAGGATTTAGGATTAAAGGTTTTTTTTAAAATTAAGTAAACTAGTAGGTTTAAGTTTATTTAGTTTATTAAGTTTATTTTTTATTTATTTGAGTTTATTTTATTTTTTTAATTTAGTTTAGCTTATTTATTTTAGGTTTATTTATTTTAGTTTAGGTTTGCTATTTTAGTTTATTTTTTAGGTTTAGGTTTTTATTTTATTTTTTTAGGTTTAGGTTTTAGTTTTATTTTAGGTTTATTTTTAGGTTTTATATTTTAGTTTATGTGTAGGTTTATTTTTAATTTACTTTATTTTATTTAATTTTAGTTTATGTCAATGTTTAATTTATTTTATGTTTAGGTTTGGGTTTTATTTCTTTTACTTTTGTTTATTTTAGTTTAGGTTTAGTTTATTTTAGTATGTTTATTTTATTTTAATTTTGATGTTTAAGTTTTTCTTAGTTTAGGGTTTTGGTTTATTTTATTTATTTTTAGGTTTATTTTTTTAGGCTTAAGTTTTTATTTAGTTTTAATTTTAATTTTAATGTTAATTTTATTTTATGTTTTTAATCTTAAGTTTATTATATTATTTTAGTTTAGTTTAGGTTTTTATTTATTTTATTTTAGTTTTTTTATTTTTAATTTCAATTATTTTATGGTTTAGGTTTAGGTTTTAGTTTAGGTTCTTTTATTCATTTTATTTTTTGGTTTTATTTTGTTTAGGTTTAGGTTTTTTGGTTTTTTGGGTTTAGGGTTTAAGGTTTAGTGTTTAGGGTTTAGGGTTTATGGTTTATGATTTTAGGGTTTAGGGTTTTAGGGTTTAGGGTTAGGGTTTAGGGTTTATTATTTAGGCTTTAGGGTTTTGAGGGTTTAGGGTTTAGGGTTAGTTTAGAGTTTAGTGTTTTTAAGCTTAGAGTTTAGGGTTTAGGGTTTAGAGTTAGTTTAGGGTTTAGGTTTAAGGTTTTAGGGTTTAGGGTTTAGTGTTATTTTAGGGTTTAGGTTTAGTTTAGTTAAAAGTTGGGTTTAGGGTTTATAGTTTTAGTTTAGGTTTAGGTTTAAATTTAGTTAGTTTAAGTTTAGTCTTTAGGTTTAGGTTTAGGTTTTTAGGGTTTAGGGTTTAGAGTTTAGGGTTGTAGGTTTTGGGTTGTAGATTTAGGGTTGTAGGTTTAGGGATGTAGGTTTAGGATTTAGGGTTTAGGGTTTAGGTTTTTTTTTTAAATAAGTAAACTGGTAGGTTTAGGTTTATTTAGTTTGTTTTTAATATATTTAAGTTTATTTTATTTTTTTATTTTTGTTTAGGTTTATTTTTTATTTTTATTTAGTTTAGTTTATTTATTTTAGTTTAGGTTATTTATTTTATTCTATTTTTTAAGTTTAGGAATAGGTTTATGTTTATTTTTTGCTTAGTTTTATTTTTATTTTATTTTTTAGGTTTAGGGTTTATTTTTTATTTTTAGGTTTAGGTTTAGGTTTTTATTTTATTTTTTTAGGTTTTGATTTTAGGTTTTTTTATTTAGTTAATTTTTATGTTTTATTTTTAGTTTATGTTTAGGTTTATTTTTAGTTTATTTTATTTTATTTACTTTAGGGTTTAGGTTTAGTTTATTTTAGGCTTAGGTTTAGGTTTTATTTATTTTAGTTTAGGTTTAGGTTTATTTTATTTTGTTTAATTTAGGTTTATGTTTTTTTTAGTCTAGGGTTTAGGGTTTAGGTTTTATTTTTAGGTTTAGATATCTATTTAGTTTTTATTTTATTTTATTTTAGGTTTATTTTATTTATATTTTATTTTTAGTTTTTATTTTATTTAGGTTTCTTATTTTTAGTTTTTTTTAGTTTAGTTTAGGTTTTTATTTATTTTATTTTAGTTTATTTTTTTTTAATTTTATTTTATTTTTATGTTTAGGTTTTGGTTTAGGTTTTAGTTTTGGCTTTTATTTCATTTTATTTTTTTTATTTTTATTAGGTTTAGGTTTATTTATTTATTTTATTTTTAAGTTTTATTTAGTTTAGGTTTATGTTTCTAGGTTTTTAGGGCTTAGGGTTTAGGGTTTGGTGTTTAAGATTTAGGTTATAGGATTGAGTGTTTATGGTTTAGGGTTTAGGGTTTATTATTTAGGCTATAGGGTTTAGAGTTAGTTTAGGGTTTAGGGTTCAAGGTTTAGGGTTTAGTGTTTTTAGGTTTAGAATTTAGGATTTAAGGTTTAGAGTTAGTTTGGGTTTATTAGGTTTTAGGATTGGGTTTATTTAGTTTAGGTTTAGGTTTATGGTTTAGTTAGGGTTTTAGGGTTTAGGTTTGGTTTAGGGTTTTTTTAGGTTTGGCTAGGTTTAAGGTTTAGAGTTTAGGGTTGATGGTTTTGGGTTTTAGGTTTAGGGTTGTAGGTTTACTATTTAAAGTTTATGGTTTTTTTTTAAATTAAGTAAATAGGTTGGTTTTGGTAGATTTAGTTTATTTTATTTTTTCTTTTTTTAGGTTTATTCTTTTAATTTAGTTTAGTTTATTTATTTTATTTTAATTTTTTATTTTAGATTATTTTTTAAGTTTAGGTTTAGGTTTATGTTTATCTTTTGTTTAGTTTTATTTTTATTTTATTTTATAAGTTTAGGTTTAGGTTTAGGTTTTTATTTTATCTTATTACATTTTTTAATTTTTGGTTTATTTTATTTTTTAGTTTAGTTTAGGTTTTATTTTATTTTATTTTAGTTTAGTTTTTTTATTTTATTTTATTTTTATGTTGAAGTTTATATATAGGTTTATGTTTCGGTATATGTTTTAATTTAGGATTTTATTTTATTTTATTTTTTTATTTTATTAAGGTTTAAGTTTTTTAATTTATTTTATTTTTAAATTTTATTTTATTTAAGTTTATATTTTTATGTTTTTAGGATTTAGGGTTTAGGGTTTAGTGTTTAGTTTTGGGGTTTAGGGTTTATGATTTAGGGTTGTAGGTTTTAGGGTTTATGGTTTAGGGTTTAAGTTTTAGGGTTTTAAGGTTAAGGGCTTAGGGTTTAGGTTTGTAGGTTTAGGATTGAGGCTTTAGGGTTTACGCTTTAGGGTTAGGGGTTTTTTTGCTTTATTTTTTATTTTAATTTTTTATTTATTTTAAATTAATTAAACTCATAGGTTTATGTTTATTTAGTTTATCTAGTTTATTTTTTATTTATTTTATTTTACTTTATTTTTTATTTTTATTTAGGTTTATTTTTATTTTTATTTAGTTTAGTTTGTTTATTTTAACTTTATTTATATTAGTTTAGGTTTTTTATTTTAATTTATTTTTTAGGTTTAGGTTTAGGTTTAGGTTTTTATTTTATTTTTTAAAGCTTAGATTTAGGTTTATTTTTAGGTTTTATTTTTTAGTTTAGGTTTAGGTTTCATTTTAGTTTATTTTATATTTTTTGGGCTTAGGTTTAGTTTATTTTAGGTTTAGGTTTAGGTTTTATTTATTTTAGTTTAGTTAATTTTAGTTTAAGTTTAGGTTTAGTTTATTTTTATTTTAGGTTTAGGTTTTTTTTTTCTTTAGGGTTTAGGTTTTATTCTTTATTTTTTTGGGTTTTATTTTTAGGTAAATTTTTTTTTAGGTTTGGTTTTATTTAGTTCTTATTTTATTTTATTTTAGGTTTATTTTATTTACTTTTATTTTATGTTTACTTTTTTATTTTTAGTTTAGTTTAGGTTTTATTTATTTTACTTTAGTTTAGTTTATTTTTTATTTTATTTTACTTTTTTAGGTTTAGGTTTAGGTTTAGGTTTAGTTAAGGTTTTATTTTATTTTATTTTGTATATTATTTTGGTTTAGGTTTTTAATTATTTGTTTTTAGGTTTTATTTAGTTTAGGTTTAGATTTTTAGCTTTTTAAGGTTTAGGGTTTAGGGTTTAGGGTTTAAGTTTTAGGGTTTACGGTTTAGGGTTTAGGGTTTAACATTTAGGGTTTAGGGTTTTTAGGGTTTAAGGTTTTCAGGGTTTTGAATTTAGGGTTGAGAGTTTAAGTTTTAGGTCTGGGGTTCAAGTTTTAGTTTAAAGTTTAGGGTTTTTCTTTTTTTTTAAATTTTAGAATGATTGATTCAATATTTCTTTTTTGATTTCATCAACCAAGTAACACAGTTTTCTAAGACACAAGCGACAACATAGATAAAAATGAGCACACACAAAAAAACCAAAGACAGTTCCATAAGCAGATAGATGATCGTTCTTCAATTTCTCTAGTTCCCATCAATCACCATGGCCTCTCAGTAGTAGGATCCACCATCATCCTATCTCTCCCTCCATCACACCACAATTGTAACCTCACGCTCCTCCCCCGCCTCCATAATCACCACCACCACCTCCAAATCCATCAACACCTCCAGAACCCCCACCAACACTGTGAAAATTGCTTCCTCCATCTTCGCCTCCACCGCCAGATCTAGACTGATCCTAGTTGATGGTGATGTTCCTGTTGTCAAGGTTCTGCCCATTCTTAAGGTTTAGGTTTATTAAGTTTTAAGGTTTAAGTTTATTTTTTAATTTATTTAGTTACTTTAGGTTTAGGTTTAGGGTTTTATAATTTATGGTTAGGGTTTATGGTTTAGGGTTTAGTGTTTAGGATTTATGGTTTAGGTTTTGGATTTTAGGGTTTATGCTTTTCAGATTTAGGGTTTAGGGTTAGGGTTTAGGCTTTAGCATTTAGGTTTTAGGCTTTAAGGTTAAGGGTTTAGGATTTTTTTAGGGTTTAGGTTTTAGGGTTATTTAGGGTTTAAGGTTAAGGGTTTAGGATGTTTTAGGGTTTAGTGTTTAGTTAGTTTAGGGTTTAGGGTTTAGTATTTAGGGTTTAGGGCTTAGGGTTTATGATTTAAGGTTTAGGGGTTTTTTTAATTAAGTAATCTAGTAGTTTTAAGTTTATTTAGTTTATTTTTTATTTATTTTAATTTATTTTATTTTTTATTTTTATTTAGGTTTATTTTTATTTTTATATAGTTTATTTACTTTAGGTTTATTTATTTTAGTTTAAATTTTTTATTTTAATTTATTTTTTAGTTTTAGGTTTATTTTTTAGTTGAGTTTTATTTTTATTTTATTTTATAGGTTTAGGTTTTATTTTTTATTTTTAGGTTTAGGTTTAGGTTTTTATTTTATTTGTTTAGGTTTTTATTTTAGGTTTATTTTTAGGTTTTATTTTTTAGTTTATGTTTAGGTTTATTTTATTTTATTTCATTTATGGTTTAAGTTTAGTATATTTTAGGTTTATGTTTATGTTTTATTTATTTTAGTTTAGGTTTAGGATTATTTTATTTTCTATATTTTATTTTTATTTTAGGTTTAGGTTTTTTAATTTTAGGGTTTAAGTTTTATTTTTTATTTATTTTTAGGTTTATTTTTTAAGATTAGGTTTTTATTGATTTTTTAATTTTATTTATTTTAGGTTTATTTTTTTTTTACATTTAGTTTTATTTTATTTATGATTTTATATTCGTAGGTTTATTTTATTTTTTAGTTTTGTCCTTTTTATTTATTTATTTTAGTTTATTTTTATTAGTTTATTTTATTTTATTTTTATGTTTAGGTTTAGGTTTTAGTTTTGGTTTTTATTTTTTTATTTTTTATTTTATTTAGGTTTAGGTCATTTTATTTATTTTATTTTTAGGTTTTATTTAGTTTAGGTTTAGGTTTTTAGGTTTTTAAGGTTTATAGTTTAAAGTTTAGGGTTTTAAGGTTTAGGGTTTAGGATTAGGGTTTAGCATTTAGGGTTTAGTGTTTAGGCTTTAGGGTTTAGGGTTTTTATGATTTAGGGTTTGGGGTTTAAGTGTAGCAATATTTAGTGTTTAGCCTTAGGGTTTAGTTTCAGGATTAAGTTTTTAGTAGTTTAGGGTTTATAGTTTTAGGTTTAAGTTAGTTTTAATTTTAGGTTTTAGGTTTAGTTTAGGGTTTAGGGTTTTAGGTTTAAGTTTTAGTTAGTTTAGGAAGTTTAAGTTTAAAATTTAGGTTTTAGTTTGGTTAGTTTAGGGTTTAGGTTAGTTTAGGATTAGTTTAGATTTAGGTTTAGTTTTAGGTTTAGGTTTTGTGTTGGGTTTAGTTAGGTTTTAAGGTTTAGGTTTTAAGGTTTAGGGTTGGTTGTTTAGTTTAGGGTTTAAGGTTAGATTTAGACTTTAGTTTTATTTTAGTTTAGTTTAGGTTTTAGTGTTTAGGTTTAGGTTTAGGGTTTAGGGTTTAGGGTTTAGTTTAGGTTTAGGGTTTATGTTTAGTTTAGGGTTAGTTTAGTTTTATGTTTAGGGTTTAGGTAGTTAGGTTTAGTTTGGGTTTTAGGGTTTAGGGCTTAGGATTTAGTTTATGGTTTAGGATTTTAGGGTTTAGTGTTCAGGGTTTTGGTTTATGGTTTAAGGTTCAAGATTTTTATGGTTTAGGGTTTAGGGTAGTAGTTTAGTTTAGTTTATGGTTTATTAGTTTTAGTTAGGTTTTTTATTTATTTTATTTATTTTTAAAATTAAGTAAACTAGCCTAAGTTTTTAGTTTATTTCCATTTATTTTAGTTTATTTTATTTTCTATTTTGATTTAGGTTTAATTTTATTTTTATTTAGTTTAATTTATTTTTGTTAGTTTATGCTTTTTATTTAAGTTTATTTTTTTCGATTTAGGTTTAGTTTTAAGTTTATATTTTTAGTTTATTTTTATTTTTATTTTATTTTTTAGGTTTAGGTTTAGGTATTCATTTTAGGTTTCTTTTTAGGTTTTATTTTTTAGTTTAGGTTTCAATTTATTTTTTGTTTATGTTATTTTATTTAGTTTAGGTTTAGGTTTAGGTTTAGTTTATTTTAGGTTTAATTTATTTTTTATATAAGGTTTAGGTTTCTATTTTAGTTTAAGGTTTTAGTTTTTTTTTATTTATTTTTAGGATTTATTTTAGGTTTATTATTTAGGTTTAGGTTTTTATTGAGTTTTAAATTTATTTAATTTTAAGTTTATTTAATTTTTATGTTAGGTTTAGTTTTTATTTTATTTAAGTTTTTTTCGTTTAGTTTAGGTTTTTATTGATTTTATTTTAGCTTAGTTTTTATTTTTTATTGTATTTTTTAGGTTTAGGTTTAGGCTTTAGTTTATGTTCTTATGTTATTTTATATTTTTATTTTATCTTGGTTTAGATTTTTTTATTTATTTTATTTTTATCTTTTATTTAGTTTAGGTTTAGGTTTTTAGCTTTTTAGGGTTTAGGGTTTAGGGTTTAGGATATGGTGTTTAGTGTTTAGGGTTCAGGTTTTTTTTGGGTTTAGGGTTTAGTGTTTAGGGTTTAGTGTTTAAGGTTTTAAGGTTAAGGGTTTAGGGTTTAGGGTTTAGTTTTAGGTTTAGGGTTCACGTTTTAGTTTAAGGTTTAGGATTTTGGGTTTAGGCTCAGGCTTTTATTTTAGTTCATTTTTTAGGTTTAGGTTTAGATTTATGTTAATTTTTTAGTTTTGTTTTATTTTTATTTTATTTTATAGGTTTAGTTTTTATTTTTTTATGTTTAGGTTTATGTTTTATTTTTTATTTTTCTAGGTTTACCTTTAGGTTTTTATTTTAGGTTTTAGTTTTTAGTTTAGGTTTAAGTTTATTTTTAGTTTATTTTATTTTATTTAGTTTAGGGTTTAAGTTTAGTTTATTTTATGTTTAGGTTTTATTTATTTTAGTTTAGTTTATTTTAGTTTAGGTTTAGGTTTATTTTATTTTATTTATTTTATTTTTAGTTTAGGTTTAGTTTTTTTCTTTTTAGTTTAGGGTTTAGGTTTTATTTTTTATTTATTTTTAGGTTTTATTTTTAGGTTTATTTTTTAGGTTTATGTTTTTATTTAGTTTTTATTTTATTTTATTTTAAGTATATTTTATTTTTATTTTGTTGTTAGTTTTATTTTATTTAGGTTATTTATTTTAAGGTTTATTTTATTTTTTATTTGAGTTTAGGTTTTCATTTATTTTATATTTTAGTTTATTTTTTATTATTTTATTTTATTTTATTTTAGCTTTTAGGTTTTAGTCTAGGTTTTTTATTTTATTATTTTATTTTATTTTATTTAGGTTTAGGTTTTATTTTCTTATTTTAGTTTTATTTAGTTTAGTTTATGTTTTTTTGGTTTGGGTTTTTTAGGGTTTAGGGTTTAGGGGTTAGGGTTTATGGTTAGTTTAGGGTTGTAGGTTTAGTCTTTAGGGTTTTTTAGGGGTTCGGGTTTAAGATTTTTGGGATTAGGGTTTAGGGTTTAGGGATTAGGGTTTAGGGTTTATGGTTTAGGGTTGTAGATTTAGGATTTAGAGTTCAAGGTTTATGGTTAGTTTTAAGGTTTATGATTTAGGTTTAGGGTTTTTTTATTTTGTTTTTTATTTTTTAAAATTAAGTGAATGGTAGGTTTAGGTTTATTTAGTTAATTTTTTATTTATTTTAGTTTAATTTTTTTTATTTTGGTTTATTATTATTTTTTAATTAGTTTAGTTTATTTATTTTTGGTTTACTTATTTTAGTTTAGGTTTTTTATTTTAGTTTATTTTTTAGGTTTAGGTTTAGGTTTAGGGTTTTTTAGTTTAGTTTTATCTTTATTTTTTTTAGGTTTAGGTTTTATTTTTTATTTTTTAGGTTTAGGTTTAGGTTTGATTTTTTTATAGGTTTAGATTTTTGGTTTTTATTTTAGGTTTATTTTTAGGTTTTACTTTTTAATTTAGGTTTAGGTTTTTATTATGTTTTTATTTTATTATATTTTAGGTTTATCTTATTTTTATTTTAGGTTTAGTTTTAATTTTATTTAGGTTTTTTATTTTGTTTAGTTTAATTTAGGTTTTTATTTATTTTATTTTCATTTAGTTATTAGTTTTTCTTTTTTTATTTTTTTAGGTTTAGGATGAGGTTTTCATTTATGTATTTATTTTATTTTATTTTTTATTTTATTTTTGTTTAGGTTTCTCTATTTATTTATTTTTTAGGTTTAATTTAGTTTAGGTTTAGGGTTTAGGGTTTAAGGTTTAGTGTTTAGGGTTAATTTATGGTTTAGGGTTTAAGGTTTTGGGTTTGGGGTTTAGGGTTTAGGGTTTAGGGTTAGAGGTTTTTTTATTAAATTTTTCATTTTACTTTTTTAATTCTTTTAAATTAAGTAAATTGGTAGGTTTAGGTTTATTTAGTTTAACAAGTTTATTTTTTATTTATTTTATTTTATTTATTTTTTATTTTTATTTAGGTTTATTTTTATTTTTATTTAGTTTAGTTTATTTATTTTAGGTTTATTTATTTCGGTTTAGGTTTTTCATTTTAGTGTCATTTTTAGGTTTAGGTTTATGTTTATTTTTTAGCTTAGTTTTATTTTTATTATATTTTTTAGGTTTAAGTTTTTTTATTTATTTTTAGGTTTATGTTTAGGTTTTATTTTATTTTTTTAGGTTTATTTTTAGGTTTTAATTATTGGCATAGATTTAGGTTTATTTTAAGTTTATTTTCTTTTATTTAGTTTTTGGTTTAGGCATAGTTTATTATAGGTTTAGGTTTAGGTTTTATTTATTTTAGTTTAGTTTATTTTAGTATAGGTTTAGGTTTATTTTAGGTTTATGGTTTTATGGTTTTATGTTTTATTTTTTATTTATTTTAGGTTTCTTTTAGGTTTTGGTTTTATTTAGTTTTATTTTTTTAAGTTCATTTTATCTTTATTTTATGTTTAGTTTTGTTTAATTTAGGGTTTTAATTAGGTTTATTTTATAGTTTAGGTTTTATTTATTTTATTTTAATTTAGTTTTATTTTTATTTTATTTTAATTTTAGGTTTATGTTTAGGTTTAGGTTTAGGTTTAGGCTTGGGTTTTTATTTTGTTTTATTTAGGTTTATGTTTTTTTTTTTTATTTTATTTTTAGGTTTTTTCTTCTTAGGTTTAGGTTTTTAGGTTTTCTGGATTTAGATTTTTGGGTTTAGGGTTTAGGGTTTAGCGTTTGGGGTTTAGGGTTTAGGGTTTAGGGTCGTAGGTTTTACGGTTTAGAGTTTAGGAGTTCAGGGTTTATGATTTAGGGTTTATTTTAATTTAGGTTTATGTTTATTTTATTTTTCTTTTAGGTTTATGTTTTATTATTTATTCATTTTTAGATTTTATCTTTAGGTTTATTTATTAGGTTTTGGTTTTTATTTAGTTTTTATTATATTATATTTTAGGATTATTTTATTTTTATTTTAGGTTCAATTTTTATTTTATTTATGTTTTTTTTTTTTTAGTTTTTTTATTAATTATTTAATTTTTATTTTATTTCCTTTTAAGGTTTATGTTTAGGTTTAGGTTTAGGTTTTAGTTTTAGTTATAGTTTTTATTTTATTTTATTTTGGTTTTTGGTTTTTTTATTTATTTTATTTTTTAGTTTATGTAGTTTAGGTTTAGGTTTTAGCTTTATAGGGTTTAGGGTTTAGGATTTTTATGATTTACGATTTAATTTTAGGTTTAAGGTTCAAGTTTTAGTAAAGATTTAGGGTTTTAGGTTTTTTTTTTAAAATAGAATAAAATCAGGTTCAACATTTCTTCTTTTTGATTTCATCAACCAATTAACACAGTAAGTTTTCTATGACACAAGTGGCGACATAGTTCAAAAATGAGCATGCATAGAGCAAATCAAAAACTCTAGGTAACTTAATTCTATACTATAAAGACAGTTATAAGTAGTAGATCGTTATTCTTAAGTTTTCTAGTTCTTCAACCACCATTACCTCTTGAGTAGAGAGATCAACTATCATATCCTCAATCTCTCCCTCCACCACCACCATGACTGTAACCTCCATCGCTCTTCCCACCTCCATAACTACTGCTTCGACCACCACCTCCATATCCACGGTACCTCCATCCCCACCACCCTGATAATGACCTCCCTTGCCTCCACTACGGATCTAGGGAGCAGGTTGATGGTGATGTTCTTATCAAGGTTCATTCTTAGGGTTTATGTCTATTAGGTTTTAGGGTTTAGGTTTATTTTATGTTTAGGTTTAGGTTTTATTTATTTTAGTTTAGTTTATTTTAGTTTAGGGTTAGATTTTATTTATTTTGTTTATTTTATTTTTATTTTAGGTTTAAGTTTTTTTTAATTAAGGGTTTGTGTTTAATTTTTTATTTAACTTTAGGCTTTACTTTTAGGTTTATTTTCTAGGTTTAGGTTTTTATTTAGTTTATTTTACTTTATTTTAGGTTTAGGGTTTAGGGTTTAGGGTTTATTTATTGTTTAGGGTTTAAGGTTTACAGTTTATGGTTTTTTAAAAAATCATTAGATAAACCGGTAGGTTTTAATTTATTTAGTTGATTTAGTTTATTTTATATTTTTATTTAGGTTTATATTTTATTTTTATTTAGTTTAGTTTATTTGTTTTATGTTTATCTAATTTAGTTTAGGTATTTTTTTTGGTTTAGGTTTAGGTTTATGTTTATTTTTTTAGTTTAGTTTTAGTTATATTTTATTTTTTTAGGTTTAGGTTTAGTTTTTATTTTTAATTTTTTGATTTAGGTTTAGATTTTTATTTTATTTTTTTAGGTTTAGGTTTTAGCTTTTTATTATAGGTTTATTTTTAAGTTTTATTTTTTTTCATTTAGGTTTAGGTTTATTTTTATTATATTATATTTTATTTTGTTTAAGGTTAAGTTTATTTTAGGTTTAGGTTTAGGTATTATTTATTTTAGTTTAGTTTATTTTATTTTTGGTTTAGGTTTATTTTATTTTCATTTTAGGTTTAGATTTTATTTTAGTTTAAGGTTTAGGTTTTATTTTTAGGTTTATTATTTAGGTTTAGGTATTTATTTATTTTATAATTTATTTTATTTTAGGTTAATTTTATTTAGGGTTTAGGGTATAGGTTAAGGGTTTAGGGTTTAGAGTTTAGTGTTTAGGGTTTAAGCTTTAGGGTTAGTTTAGGGTTTAGGGTTTAGGGTTTTAGAGTTTAGGATTTAGGGTTTAGGGTTTAGGGTTTAGGGTTTAGGGTTTTAGGGTTAGGATTGTCGGTTTAGGGTTTAGAATTTAGGTTTAGGGTTAGGGGTTTTTTTTCTTATTTTTATTATTTTATTTATTTTTTTTTTAAAATTAAGTAAACTAATTTAGGTTTATTTAGTTTATTTAGTTTATTTTTTAATTTTAGTTCATTTTATTTTGTTTTTATTTAGGTTCATTTTTTGTTTTTATTTAGTTTAGTTTATTTAATTTAGGTTTATTTATTATTGTTTTTGTTTTTTATTTTGGTTTATTTTTTAGGTTTAGGTTTAGGTTTATTTTTTAGTTTAGTTTGATTTTTATTTTTATTATTTAGTTTAGGTTTTTTTAGGTTTTATTTATTCATTTAGGTTTAGGTTTATTTTTAGTTTATTTTCTTTTATTTAGTTTAGGTTTAGGTTTAGATTTAGGTTTTATTTATTTTATTTTAATTTATTTTAGTATAAGTTTAGGTTTATTTTATTTTATTTATTTTAGGTTTAGGTATTTTTTTCTAGTTTAGGGTTTAAGTTTTATTTTTTACTTTTTGTATGTTTTATTTTTAGGTTTAAGTTTTTATTTAGCTTTTATTTTATTATATTTCAAGTTTATTTTATTTTTACTTTACGTTTCATTTTATTTTATTTAAGTTTTTTCTTTTTAGGTATATTTTATTTTTTAGTTTTGTTTAGGTTTTTATTTATTTTAATTTAGTTTAATTTTTTTAATTTATTTTATTTTAGGTTTTGGTTTAGGTTTTTATTTTATTTTATTTTATTATTTTATTTACAATTTGGTTTATTTTTTTAGGTTTTATTTACTTTAGGTTTAGGTTTTTAGGCTTTTGGGGTTTAAGGTTTAGGGTTTAGGGTTTAGGGTTAATGGTTTAGGGTTATATGTTATAAAGTTTAAGGTTTAGGGTTTAGAGTTTAGAGTTTAAGGTTTAGGGTTTTAGGGTTTAAGGTTGTTGGTTTGGGTTTTGGTTTAAGGTTAGTTTTAGAGTTTAGGGTTTATGGTTAGGGTTTTTTTATTTGTTTTTTTATTTTTTTTTTTTTTTTTTTATTTTTGTTAAATTATGTAAACTGGTAGGTTTAAGTTAATTTAGTTTATTTTTATTTATTTGAGTTTATTTTATTTTTTTAATTTATATAGGTTCATTTTTATTTTTATTAAGTTTAGTTTATTTATTTTAATTTAGGTTTTTTATTTTAGTTATTTTAGGTTTAGGTTTAGATAGGTTTATTTTTTTTTTTTTTTTTTAATTTTAGGTTTAAGCTTTATTTTATTTTAGGATTTGGTTTAGGTTTTTTTTTTTTATTTTTTTAGGTTTAGGTGTTAGGTTTTTATTTTAGGTTTATTTTTAGGTTTTATTTTTAGTTTAGGTCTAAGTTTATTTTTAGTTTATTTTATTTTATTTAGTTTAGGTTTAGGTTTAGGTTTAGCTTTAGTTTATTTTAAGTTTAGGTTTATGTTTTATTTATTTTAGTTTAGGTTTAGGTTTAATTTATTTTTATTTTACTTTTAGGTTTTTTTTTTGGTTTATGGTTTAGGTTTTATTTTTTATTTTTTGTAAGGTTCATTTATTAGGTTTAGGTTTTTATTTAGTTTTTATTTTATTTTATTTTAGGTTTATTTTATTTTAAGTTTAGTTTTTATTTTATTTAGCTTTTTTATTTTTTAGTTTAGTTTAGGTTTTTATTTATTTTTTATTTTATTTTCTTTTTAAGTTTAGGTTTAGGTTTAGGTTTGGTTTATGTTTTTATTTTATTTTATTTTTATTTTATTTTGGTTTAGGTTTATTTATTTATTTTAATTTTAGGTTTTATTTAGTTTAGGTTTAGGTTTTCAGCTTTTTAGTGTTTAGTCTAGGGTTTATTTAGTGTTTAGGTTTAGGGTTCGAGGTTTGGGATTTAGGGTTTAAGGTTTATGGTTTAGTGTTTATGGTTTAGGGTTTAGGGTTTAAGGTTTAGGGTTTAGGTTTTAGGGTTTAGGGTTTAGGGTTTAAGGTTTTAGGGTTTTAGGTTTAGTGTTTAGGGTTTAGGGTTTAGAGTTTAGGTTTTAGGTTTTAGGTTTAGGGTTTAGTTAAGGATTTAGGATTTTTGGTTTTTTTTTAAATAGAGAACAAATTCAAATTCAACATTTTTCTTTTGGATTTCTTCAACAAAGTAACACACCATGTTTTGTAAGACACAATTGGCGACATAGTTCAAAAATGAGCACACATATACCAAATCAATACCCCTACATAACTAGAACCGTCTTTACTATAAAGATACAGTTCCATAAGCAGTAGAGCGGATCATCCATTCTTAGGTTTCTCCAGTTCCCATCGGAACCACCTCGGCCTCTTAAGTAGCCGGATCCACCATCATATCCCTGATCTCTCCCTCCGCCACCACCACGGGTGTAAACTCTGTTTCTCTTCAAGCCTCTATAACCACTTCACCACCACCTCAGATCCCCACCACCTACGATAAGCCATAGCCTTCACCTCTCTTGCAAGATCTAGGCCGTTTGGTGATGTTCTTGTTGTCATAGTTCTACGCATTCTTAGGGCTTAGGTTTATCAAGTTTTAGGTTTTAGGTTTATTTTTTAATTTATTTAGTTACATTAGGTTTAAGTTTAGGGTTTAGGGTTTAGATTTTAGGGTTTTTGCTTTTTGGGTTTAAAGTTTAGGGTTACGGTTCAAGGTTTAGGGTTTAAGGTTTCATAGGGTTGTAGGTTTAGGGTTTAGGGTTTAAGGTTTAGGGTTTAAGGTTTAAGGTTTTAATTTTTTTAAAAATTAAGTAAACCGATAGGTTTAGGTTTGTTTAGCATAATTAATTAATTTATTATTTATTTTAATTTACATTGTTCTTTTATTTTTATTTAGGTTTATATTTTATTTTGATTTAATTTAGTTTATTTATTTGAGGTTTATTTATCTTAGTTTTGGTTTTTTATTTTAGTTTATATTTTAGGTTTAGGTTTAGGTTTAGGTTTATTTTTTAGTTGAGTTTTATTTTTATTTTATTTTTTAGGTTTATGTTTTATTTATTATTTATTATTTTTAGGTATAGGTTTAAGTTTTATTTTTATTTTTTAGGTTTAGGTTATTGGTTTTTATTTTAGGTTTATTTTTAAGTTTAGGTTTATTTTTTGATAATTTTATTTTATTTAGTTTAGGTTTGGGTTTAGGTGTAGTTTATTTGAGGTTTAGGTTTTATTTATTTTAGTTTTGTTTATTTTAGTTTAGGTTTAGGTTTATTTTATTTTGTTTATTGTATTTTTATTTTAGATTTAGGTTTTTTTTAGTTAAAGGTTTATGCTTTATTTTTTATTTACTTTTAGGTTTTATTTTTAGGTTTATTTTTTAGGTTTAGGTTTTTATTTAGTTTTTGTTTTATTTTTTTTTTAGGTTTAGGGTTTAGGGTTTAGTGTTTAGGATTTAGTGTTTAGGATTTATGGTTTAGGGTTTTTTATTTAGGTTTATGTATATTTAGTTTATTTTATATTTTTATTTAGGTTTATATTTTATTTTTGTTTAATTTAGTTTATTTATTTGTGTTTATTTATTTTGGTTTAGGTTTATTATTTTAGTTTATTTTTTAGGTTTAGGTTTAGATTTATGTTTATTTTTTTGTTTAGTTTTATTTTTATTTTATTTCTTAGGTTTAGGTTTTATTTTTAATTTTCAGGTTTAGGATTATGTTTTTATATAATTTTCTCAGGTTTAGGTTTTAGGTTTAGAATTTTTTTATTTTTTAGGTTTTATTTTTTTGGTTTAGGTTTAGGTTTATTTTTAGTATATTTTATTTTATTTTGTTTAAGGTTTAGGTTTACTTTATTTATCATTAGGTGTAGGTTTGTTTATTTTAGTTTAGTTTATTTTAGTTTAGGTTTAAGTTTATTATTTTATTTTTTTTTGTTTAACTCTTACAGGTAAATTAATGGAATTAATAGATATTATGGTTGGGGAGAAGGGCAAGGAGATTGATAGTTTTGGTTTTAAACTTTGGTATTCATGTAGAAGTCGAACTAGAAATGGTGTAGGTGTGATTATAGATAAAAGTTTGAAGGATAATGTTATAAATATTAATAGATGTGGAGATAGAATTATAGCTTTAAAGATTATTGCATATAATAAGATTCTCAATGTTATAAGTGTTTATGCTCCTCAAGTAAGGTTGGATGTAAGCTCAAAAGAAAATTTTTGGAATGAATTAGAGGGATTAATACAAAAGATACCTCTTGAAGAAAAAGTATTTATTGGAGGAGATTTAAATGGACATGTTGGTAGAGTGGTAGAAGATTTTAAAAGTATTCATGGTGGTTATGGATTTGGAGTGACTAATGAAGAAGGTAGGACTATATTAAATTTTTCCTTAGCTTATGATTTTGTAGTTGCTAATACTTTACTTAAGAAAAGAGATGAACATATTATTACTTATAAAAATGGATCTAGTAAAATACAAACTGATTATTTTCTGATAAGAAAAATAGATCGTTTAGATTGTAAAGATTATAAGATCATTCTAAGTGAAAGTTCAAGTACCCAACATCGATTGTTAGTTTTAGATTTTAAGATGAAAGATTGAAAGAGAAAAAATAAATCAAATTATTGTCCTAGGATTAGATGGGGACACTTAAAGAACACAAATAAAAATATTTTTTAAGAGCAAGCTACAAGAGCTTAGAATTTGGGATGTTCATAAGGAAGCTAATGTTATGTGGGAAAAAGTAGCATGTGAAATTAAGCAAGTTGCTAAAAAAGTGTTTGGAGAATCAAAAGGAAAAGCTACTTTTAATAAAAATAGTTGGTGGTGGAGTCAGAGTGTGCAAGAAAATATAAAAAATAAGAAGCATTATTGTAAAATTTGGTTTAGATGTAAAAACTTGGAGAATTGTGAAAGATATAAAGTGGCCTATAGAGATTCTAAGAAAGCAATATATGATGCAAAAACTTTAGCTTTTAGTGATTTATATAATAAATTAGATACCAAAGAAGGTGAAAGATGAATGTATAAGTTAGCCAACCAAAGAGATAGGAAAAGTAAAGACCTAGTTCAAGTGAGCTGTATTAAGGATGAAAATAATAAAGTGCTTTTCTTAGAAAAGGATATTGAAAATAGGTGGATGAGATATTTTAAAAAACTTTTCAATGAAGGATCTGAAAATATGATTGATTTTAGCAACCTTAATACCCTAAATAAAAATAGAGAATATTGTTTTTATTGTCATATTAGTAAATCTGAAGTTAGAGAAGCTTTAAAGAAAATGAAATGTGGAATACAGTAGGACCTGATGATATTCTAATAGAAGTGTGGAAATGTTTAGGAGATCAAGGAATTTCTTGGCAAATCTTTTTAATGTTATTTTAAAGACTAAAGAGATGTCAGATGAGTGGAGGAAGAGTTTGTTGGTTCCCATATTTAAGAATAAAGGTGATGCACAAGAGTGTTCAAACTATAGAGGAATTAAGTTAATGTGTCATACATTAAAATTATGGGAGAGAGTAATTGAGCATAGGTTAAAATGTGATACAAAAGTTTATCACAATCAGTTTGGTTTCATGCTGAGAAGATTTATTATGGATGTTATAAAGTTGTTAAGAGGTTTGATGGAGAAGTATAGAGAAAGTAAGGAGGATCTACATATGATATTTATTGATTTAGAGAAAGCTATTAATAAAGTTTCAAGAGATGTTCTTTGGAGAGTTGTAGAATAGAAAAGAGTTAATATTGGTTATATTCAAGTCATTAAGAATATGTATACTAGAGCTATTACTTGTGTCCAAATATAAGGAGGATTGATAAAATATTTTCCTATTTCAGTTTGATTACATCAAGGATCAACTTTAAGCCCTTATCCTTTTGCTTTAGTTATGGATGTTCTTACTAGGCATTTATAGGAAGATGTACCTTGGTATATGCTTTTTTCTAATGACATTCTTCTTGTTGATAAAATTTGAGAGGGACTCCAAGAGAAACTTGAATTATGGAGGTCAACATTAGAGTCTAAAGGTTTTCATTTTAGTAGATCTAAAACTGAATATATTGACTGTAATTTTAGTTGTAGAAGTTCTAGTGGTAGTATTGTGACATTAGGTGAACAAGTCATTAATAAGAGTGAGCGATTCAGATATTTAGGCTCTATTATTCAAAATGATGGTGACATAGATGGAGATGTTATTAGTAGAATTCAAGTTGGATGGTTGAAGTGGAGGAATTCATTTGGCCTATTGTGTGATAGAAAAGTTCCACTTAAACTTAAGGGAAAATTTTATAAGATGGTGGTAAGACCTGCAATGACTTATGGTGTATAATGTTGGCCAATAAAAGAGAAGCATAAGACTAAGTTAAGTGTTACAGAGATGAGGATGCTCAGATGGATGAGTGGCTTTACTCTTAGAGAGAAATGAGTATGTTCGGGAAAAAGTTGGAGTAGCTCAGTGGCAGATAAGATTAGAGAGAGATGCCTTAGATGGTTTCGCCACATAAAACATTGATCGTCCGATGACCCGGTTAGGAGAGTAGATGCATTAGATTTTCCTTATGTTAAGAAAGGTAGAGGTAGACATAAAAAGACTTGGTTAAGATGTATAAAAAAAGACCTTAGTATACTTGAATTAAATGAGATTTTGAAACATAATAGGACACAATGGAGACGAAGGACTCATGTAGCCGACCCCATTTAGTGGGATAAAGGCTTGTAGTTATAATTTTTTTATTTTAGGTTTAGGTTTTTTTTGTTTAGGGTTTATGTTTTATTTTTTATTTACTTTTAAGTTTTTTTATGTTTATTTTTTAAGTTTAAGTTTTTATTTTATTTTATTTTAGTTTCAGGGTTTAGGATTTAATATTTAGAGTTTAGGGTTTATGGTTTAAGATTCTTTTTAAAGTTAAGTAAACTGGTAGGTTTAGGTTGATTTAGTTTATTTTATATTTTTATTTAGGTTTATTTTTATTTTTATTTAGTTTACTTTATTTATTTTAAGTTTATTTATTTTTTTTAGAACTTTTATTTTTGTTTATTTTTTAGGTTTTGGTTTAGGTTTATATTTATTTTTTAGTTTAGTTTTATTTTTATTTTATTTTTTAGTTTTAGGATTTATTTTTAATTTTTATTTTTAGGTTTATGTTTTTATTTTATTTTTTTAGGTTTAGGTTTTAGGTTTTATTTTTTAGTTTATGTTTAGGTTTATTTTTAGTTTATTTTATTTTATTTAGTTTAGGTTTAGGTTTATTTTATTTTAGGTTTAGGTGTAGGTTTTATTTTTTTAGTTTAGTTTATTTTAGTTTAGGTTTATGTTTATTTTCATTTTAGGTTTAGGTTTTCTTAGTTTAGGGTTTAGATTTTATTTTTAATTTATTTTTATGCTTTATTTTTAGTTTTATTCTTTAAGTTTAGAATTTTATTTAGTTCATAATTTATTTTATTTTAGGTTTAATTTATTTCACGGTTTAGGGTTTAGAGTTATTTTAGGGTTTAGGGTTGTAGGTTTAGGTTTAGGGTTTTTTTAGAGATTAGGGTTTAGGGTTTTTTTTAAATGAAGTAAACCTGTAGGTTTAGGTTTATTTAGTTTATCATTTATTTATTTTACTTTATTTTATTTATTATTTTTATTTAGGTTTATTTTTCATTTTTATTTAGTATAGTTTATTAATTTTAGATTTATTTATTTTAGTTTAAGTTTTTTATTTTGGTTTACTTTATAGGTTTAGGTTTAGGTTTATGTTTATTTTCTAGTTTAGTTATATATTTACTTTATTTTGAGGTCTAAATTTTTTATTTTTTTAGGTTTAGGTTTAGATTTTTATTCTATTTTTTAAATTTCAGTATTTTTATTTTATTTTAGGTTTAGTTTATTTTTATTTTTCCCTTAGATTTTATTTTATTTAGGTTTTTCTACTTTTAGGTTTATTTTATTTTTTTTAGTTTAGTTTAGGATTTAATTAAATTTAGTTTTTATTTTTATTATTTTTAGGTTTAGGTTTAAGTTTTAGTTTTAGTTTTTATTTATTTATTTATTTATTTTTTTTGTTTAGGTTTAGGTCTATGTTTATTTTTTAGTTTAGTTTTATTTTTATTTTATTTTTTATGTTTAGGTTTTATTTTTAATTATTAGTTTTAGATTGAGGTTTTTATTATATTTTTTTAAGTTTTGGTTTAGGGTTTATATTTTAGGTTTATTTTTAGGTTTTATTTTTTAGGTAATGTTTAAGTTTTTTATTAGTTTATTTTATTTTATTTAGTTTAAAGTTTAGGTTTAGTTTATTTTAGCTTTAGGTGTAGGTTTTGTTTATTTTAGTCTAGTTTATTTAGTTTAGGATTAGGTTTATTTTATTTTACTTATTTGATTTCTATTTTTAGTTTAGGTTTTTTTTTAGTTTAGGGTTTATGTTTTATTTTTTATTTACTTTTTGGTTCTATTTTTAGGTTTATTTTATAGTTTTAAGTTTTTCTTTAGTTATTATTTTATTTAATTTTAGGTTTAGGGTTTAGGGTTTATGGTTTATGATTTTTTTAAATTAAGTAAACCGATAGGTTTAGGTTTATTTATTTTATTTTAGATTTTTATTTAAGTTTATATTTTATTTTTAATTAGTTTAGTTTAATTATTTTAGTTTAGGATTTTTATTATAGTTTATTTTTTAGGATTAGGTTTAGGTTTATGTTTATTTTTTAGTTTAGTTTGATTTTTATTTTATTTTTTTGGTTTAGGTTTTATTTCTAGATTTTAGGTGCAGGTTTAGGTTCTTATTTTATTTTTTTAGGTTTAGGTTTTAGGTTTTTATTTTAGGTTTATTTTTAAGTTTTATTTTTTAGTTTATGTTTTAGTTTATTTTTAGTTTATTTTATTTATTTAGTTTAAGGTTTAGGTTTAGTATATTTTAGGTTTAGGTGTAGGATTTATTTATTTTATTTATTTTATTTTAGTTTAGATTTAGGTTTATTTTATTTTTATTTTAGGTTTAGGTTTTTTTTTTAGTTTAATGTTTAGGTTTTATTTATTATATATTTTTTGGTATAATATTTTTGTTTATATTTATTTTATTTTAGGTTTATTTTATTTATGGTTTAAGGTTAAGGTTTAGGTTTGGGGTTTGGGGATTAGGGTTTAGGGTTTAGGGTTTTTTAAGGTTTAGGATTGTAGGGTTAGGATTTAGGGTTTTTTTTTAAATTAAGTAGATAGGTTTAGGTATATTTAATTTATTTAGTTTATTTTTTATTTATTTTAGTTTATGATATTTTATATTTTTATTTAGTTTAGTTTATTTTCTTAAATTTAGTTCTTTTTATTTTAGGTTACTTTTTAGGTTTAGGTTTAGGTTTAGATTTTATTCTACCTTTTTAAGTTTAGGTTTTAGGATTATTTTTAGGTTTTACTTTTTAGTTTAGGCATAGGTTTATTTTTAGTTTGTTTTATTTTATTTAGCTTAGGATTTAGGTTTAGTTTATTTTAGGTTTAGGTTTAGGTTTTATTTATTTTAGTGTAGGCTTAGTTTATTTTATTTTATCTATTTTAGGTTAAGGTTTTTTTAGTTTAGGGTTTTGGTTTTATTTTTATTAATTTATTTGTTATTTTTAGGTTTATTTTTTAGGCAGGCTTTTATATAGTTTTTATTTTATTTTATTTTATTTTAGGTTTAATTTGTTTTTACTTTATGGTAGGTTTTATTTTATTTAGGTTTTTTATTTTTAGGTTTCTTTTATTTTTTAGTTTAGTTTATGTTTTTATTTATTTTATTTTATTTTAGTTTTTAATTTTTATTTTATTTTATTTTTATATTTAGGTTTAGGTTTAGGTTTAGGTTTAAGTTTTAGTTTAGGTTTTTATTTTATTTATTTTTATTTTATTTACGTAGGTTTATTTATTTATTATGTTTTTATGTTTTATTTAGTTTAGGTTTATGTTTTTAAGTTTTAGGGTTTAAGGTTTAGGGTTTAGGGTTTAGGCTTTGGGCATTAGGGTTTAGGGTTTAGGGTTGTAGGTTTTAGGGTTTAGGGTTTAGGTTTGGGTTTTGGGTTTTGGGTTTAAGTTTTATTTATTTCAGTTTATATTATTTTAGTTTAGGTTTATGTTTATGTTTATTTTATTTATTTTAGGTTTACATTTTTTTTAGGGTTTAGGTTTTATTTTTTTATTTATTTTTAGGTTTTATTTTTAGATTTATTTTTTAAGTTTAGGTTTTTATTTAGTTGTTATTTTATTTTATTTTAGGTTTATTTTATTTTTATTTTATTTAGTTTTTATTATATTTAGGGTTTTTATTTTTAGGTTTATTTTATTTTTTAGTTTAGTTTAGGTTTCTATTTAATTTATTTAGTTTAGTTTTTATTATTTTATTTTTTTTAAATTTTTAGTTATAGGTTTAGGTTTAGGTTTTAGTTTAGGTTTTTATTTTTATTTTATTTTATTTAGGTTTACATTTTTTTATTTAATTTATTTTTAGGTTTTATTTAGTTTATGTTTAGGTTTTAGGTTTTAGGTTTTATGGTTTAGTGTTTAGGGTTTAGGGTTTAGGGTTTAGGGTTTAGGGTTTGGAGTTTAAGGTTTAGGGTCTAGGATTCTAAGTTTTTGGGTTTAGGGTTTAGGGTTTAGGGTTTAGGGTTTAGGGCTTTTTTATTTTTGTTATTTAGTTTTTAAAATTTTTTTATTTTTCTTTTAATTAAGTAAACTAGTATGTTTAGATTTATTTAGTTTGGTTAGATTATTTTGTATTTATTTTAGTTTATTTCATTTTTTATTTTTATTTAGGATTATTATTTTTAGTTTAGATTATTAATTTTAGATTTACTTATTTTAGTTTAGCTTTGTTATTTTAGTTTATTTTTTTGGTTTAGGTTTATGTTTTTATATTATTTTTTTATTTTAGGTTTTTATTGTAGATTTATTTTTAAGTTTTATTTTTTAGTTTAGGTTTAGGTTTATTTTTAGTTTATTTTATTTTATTTAGTTTATGTTTAAGTTTAGGTTTAGTTTATTTCAGGTTTAGGTTTAGGTTTTATTTATTTTAATATTATTTTAGGTTTAGGTTTTTTTTTAGTTTAGGGTTTAGGTTTTATATTTTATTTATTTTGAGGCTTATTTTTTAGGTTTAAGTTTTTATTTAGTTTTTATTTTATTTTAATTTAGGTTTAATTTTTTTTTATTTTTGGTCTTATTTTTATTTTATTTAGGTTTTTTATTTTTTTAGTCTAGTTCAAGTTTTTATTTATTTTATTTTGGTTTTGTTTTTATTTTTTATTATTGTTTTTTACGTGTAGGTTTAGTTTTAGTTTTAGTTTCATTTTATTTAGGTTTAGGATATTTTATTTATTTTATTTTTAGGTTTTATTTAGTTTAGGGTTAGGTTAAGTTTATTTCAGGTTTAGGTTTAGGTTTTATTAGTTTAGTTTAATTTTATTTTAGGATTAGGTTTTCTTTTAGTTTAGGGTTTAGGTTTTATTTTTATTTATTTTTTTTAGGTTTATTTTTAGGTTTAAGTTTTTATTTAGGTTTTATTTTATTTTATTTTTATTTTTGGTTTAGTTTTGATTTTATTTATGTTTTTTATTTTTTAATATAGTTTAGGTAATTATTTATTTTATTTTAATTTAGTTTTTATTTTTTATTTTATTTTCTTTTTTATGTGTGGGTTTAGGTTTTGGTTTTAATTTTATTTTATGTTAGTTTAGGTTTATTTAGTTTTTATTTTTTATTTTATTTTTTTTTATTTGTGGGTTTACATTTTGGTTTTAATTTTATTTTATGTTAGTTTATGTTTATTTATTTATTTTATTTTTATGTTTTATTTAATTTATGGTTTAGGGTTTAGGTTTTGTTTATTTTAGCTTATTTTAGTTTAGTTTATTTTAGTTTAGGTTTATGTTTATGTTTATTTTATTTTGTTTTTTAGGTTTGTTTTTATGTTTTATTTATTTTAGGTTTTATTTTTGGTTTTATTTTTAGTTTATGTTTTATTTAGTTTTATTTAGTTTATTTTAAGTTTTTAATTTTATTTTAGTTCAATTTTATTTTATTTTCATTTTATTTTTAGGTTTATTTTATATTTTAGTTTAGTTTAGGTTTTTATTTATTTAATTTTAGTTTAGTTTTTATTTTTTATTTTGTTTTTAGGTTTAGGTTTATGTTTTTTTATTTTATTTAGGTTAAATTTTTTTTCTTAGGTTTTATTTAGTTTAGGTTTAGGTTTTAAGGTTTTTAGGGTTTAGGGTTTAGGGTATAGAGTTTAGCATTTAGGGTTTTAGGGTTTAGGGTTTTAGGGTTTAGGGATTAGGGTTTAGGGTTAGGGATTAAGTTTAGGGATTAGGGTTTAATGTTTAAATTTAGGTTTAGTTTTAAAATTTAGTTTTGATTTATAGTTTAGGGTTTAGGTTAGGTGTGTAGGATTTAGTTTAAGGGTTTAGGTTTAAGTTTAGGGTTTAGGTTTAGGAGTTTAGGTTTAAGTTTAGGTTTAGGTTTTGATTTAGGGTTTAGGTTAGTGTTAAAGGGTTTAGGAGTTTAAGTTTAGGGTTTAAGTTGGATTTAAGGTTTAAGTTTAAGGTTTAGGTTTAGGAGTTTAGGGTTTTGTTTAGGGTTCAATGTTAGTTTAAGGTTTAGGGTTTATGGTTTTATGGTTTAGGATTTAGGATTTAGGGTTTAGTGTTTGGGTTAACATTTATGGTTTAGGGTTTAGGGTTTAGGTTTTGGGTTACGATTTAGGGTTTACGGTTTAGGGTTTTTTTTTAAAGTTAGAATTTTAGTACCATAAAAGGAAAAGATATAATATCCTTAAAAGTGATAAAAACTCAAAATGATAGAGCTACAAAAACCTAAAGAGCTAAACCCCATCTAAGTATATTAAGAAAATAAAGAGAAAAACAACTAAAAAGGATGAGAGCAAAATGACACAGAGTAGAACAAAACAAAGCATGAAAACAAAAAAGGTTGATTCAGCAGCAGTTCGTGATTGTTTTGAGAAAGCAAGATAAGTAAGCTCCATAGCAACAACAATAGGGATGATTGAGAAACAACCAGGCCTACGGTAAAGTTCCAACCTTTGAAAGAATTCTGCAAAAAACACTACCAAGGAAAAAGTCATATCTAAAAGGATAAGGATAAAGAGAGCAAAAGAGAAAAGGTTCTTGCGTTAAGATCATCTCAATGGGCAACAATACATATGAGCATCAAACTTCATAAGAAGGTTACAATCATATAAAGCTACCAACCAAAGAGGTGAGTAACATCAAAGCCATCATAGCCGACATACCTAATACTATAGCCATCAAGGCAAGCAAACCATAGTGATCGGTCACGGAAAATAGAAAATAAACCGGTAGCCATTCATGACCAACCCACCAACTAAAACCCATAGCAATCACATAAAGCTAGCAACCAGTTCTGACAAGATCATTGGCCAAAACTAATGGAAAGCGGTAACACCACCACCAACATACTTGAACAAACAAAACAACCAAGACACACAAAAAGAAGCCAAACCGAAACCAAAATCCCAATTTAGAAGGATAACAAGGTTAAATAGCAAAAGGCTCTGAGCTTGGCCAAGAAGAAGAAAAAAACCAACAAGAGAAAGGTAAAACCAAGATTCTAAGGACAACTAAAGTCCTCCCACAAAGTAGCTAAGTAAAACATCCATAAGGACCACCAGGAAAATAGCCCATCATTAGTAACCAACAAAGAAAGATCCCCATCGAAGGAAAAGGAAAAAAAAACCAACAAAACACCACAAATGAAACAACCAACCAATCTAGCCTAACATAGCCTTCTAGCCAACCACCACAATACCCAAAAATGTAAAGACCAACAACGAATCAAGCCAAAATCACCCAAGATAGCGGAAAATAATAGCCACCAAAAAAAGCCAAACAAAATAATAACCAAACCAAAGCCACTATGAAAGAGGAAGGCTAAAACAAGAGGAGGACAAAACCAAAGCTAAAAGAAACAAAATAGAATTAGTGAAACTGACCACCAATCCCTAGTCAATAAGATAAAGAAAGTAACAACCAAACAAAAACCTCCATAATTCCAAAATGAAGCAAAAATGACCAATAGTCCCCTAGATATGTCACCAATAGAAAAGTAAAAAATAGCCAAAATAGCCAACTAGCTAGCCAACCTAACCAGCCAACACTGCTAATCAACCCAGCTCACCAACAAAACCACCCATTCAACCACCATAGCAGCAGATCCAAAACAAGTAAGTGAGGAACCAGCCCTGAAATGAGGTAAAATCCATACAAGAGGAAAAACTAATAAAAGACAAAGCCACAACCCAGTAGGAGGTTTTCAAAAATAACTAAGGAAAAAAATGTGGTAAAAACCTAGCCGGGCAGACAATAGCCATAAAAAAACCAAATCAACCAGATTACAATGACAATAACCACCAGGGAGCAAACACCAGGCCAGCCCAAAAATAAAAGGTCAAAAGTAACAACCAGTTCTGACCAAAGAGTAAAAATAAGAAAAAAAACCACAACTCAAAGATGGTTTAACAAAGGGAAAACAAAAGCAAAGGCTCATCAAAAACCAACACAAAAGAAAGGAAGCCAAGAAATTATAATCTAAGATAAGGCAATCCAGTATTATCTAGATTAACCAAGCCTCTTAATAGTTTAGGGAACGTTTGGTTGTCAAATAAAGTGAACTCAATTAAGTTGGCACCTAAATTAATAAATCAGCACCAGCATTACCTTCATAAAGGATGTGGGAAATTTTAAAACTTGAGAAAGAAGATTTTTTATATGATTAAAGAGATAAAATAATTCAGCATTCCCATTTCTATTGGAATTAAGCATGTCAAGAAGCAAGAGAGCATCAACTTTAATCTAGATGTTGAGAAAACCTTTATTCAAACAAGTTTCAATAGCTTTATTAATAGCCATAAGCTCAGCAAAAATACAGAACAAGCATTAAGATGATAGGCAAAAGCACAAATGACAGTACCTTTAGAATCCATAAGGTTACCACCATAGCCATATTTATTGGAAGCAACACAACCATCAGTATTCACTTTAATCAAGTTATCTTTAGGGTTGATCCAATGGATAATCCTATCACCTTTATAAGGGTCCAAGTCAGGTAGAATGATATCAAATTTTTTAGCCACAAATTTATAGCCTCTAAAATGAATGCTACAAATAAGATTGGCATTAAAGAGAGCATGAATTTTTTCTTTAGTTCTAGTCAAGATCCTTTTATGGTTCATAGGAGTGCCAAAATATTTTGCATCATTTCTATCCATCTAGATGAACCAGAGAAGGGTGATATCAATTAATACGGTTATATGACCTTTCATAGTTTTTTTGAAACAAACTTCAAGAAGTTGATATAAAGAAAGAGAACCATGAAAATAGTTGGTATTAAATAAGTCATCATACCAAATCCATTATTTAGAAACAATAGCACTATTGACAAAAACATGATTTACACTTTCAATATGAAAGCAACAATAACATTTTGATGGTAAATGAAACCCTTTAGTCTAGAGCAAAGAGTCTTCAGAAATAATGTTATTCAAAATCCTCCAAGCTAAAACTGAATAGAAAATGG
The DNA here is from genome assembly GCA_021442155.1 of Cymbidium sinense. Classification (NCBI taxonomy): domain Eukaryota; kingdom Viridiplantae; phylum Streptophyta; class Magnoliopsida; order Asparagales; family Orchidaceae; genus Cymbidium; species Cymbidium sinense. The sequence continues at coordinate 53,934,921 of CM038218.1, forward strand.
GAATGATATTGTTCCAATGTTTAATAAAGACATTGGAGGGGTTCTGCTTAACTCTAATAAAATTCCAAACCTCTTTAAGAACAAAATCACCATTATAAGAGAGCTTAAAAAGAATCAGATCAGATTTGTTAGAAGAAATGGCAATATTTCTAAAATTGTTAAAAAGAGAAATAAGGATATAATTCTCAAGTTTACTTTCATTCCAATTGTTATTAAGCCAAAAAGAGTTAACTTTGATAGCAGTAGTAGAGTGGGTAGATAAAAGGGTGTCAATGGAGCCATTACCAATCCAGTTGTCTTGCCAAAAGAAAGAAGTACCCGACTGAATACCCAAATATATTAAGAATTTTGCAACCCATTTAATGGAGCAAAGACTTTTCCAAACTGGAGAGTCACCAACTTTATAAGCACAGATAAGAAGGTGTTTACCTTGGCAATATTTTTCCATCATATAATTAGCCCAAAGGCTATAATTCTTTCTAAAATTCTTCCAGAGCATATGAGAGAAAGCGATGATAGCTTCACAAAGAGGTTTGCAACCTAGAGCACCTTCACCCAAAGGACCACAAAATTTATGCCAAGATGCCCAATGCATTCTTTTGGTAGAGTTATTGGAGCCCCAAAAACATTTATTAAGCAAGCGATCAATTCAAATGAGAGTAGCATTAGTGGTGATAAGAGTTTGAATCAAATAAAGAGGCATTGAATTGAGAGTGCTTTTAAGAATAGTGTGCCTTCCACTAAAGGAAAGTAAATGGAATTCCTAAATGGAAATTTAATTTAAAATTTTTTGAATTAACTCATCAAAGAGATGGGATAGTTTCAGGCCTTTAAAGAGAGCAGCACCCAAGTACGTAAGAGGTAAGTGTTGATGTTTAAAATTAGTGATATGCACGATTTGATTGATTTTATTATTGGAGGTACAAGAGGAAGTAATAAAATAGCTTTTGTTATCATTGATAGAAAGGTCACTTTCTCTACCAATTCTACTTAGAAGATACTTGAGATGCTTAATATGATGAATTGTAGCTTTGTCAAAAAATAATGAAATCATCTGCATAGCTTAAATGAAAAAACAAGAGATCTTAGTTTGTAGTACATACTAGGATTGTTAAAGAATAAATCATCGATGCTCCTAGATAAGTACTCAACATCGATAATAAATAAAGTAGAAGATAAAGGATCCCCTTGTCTTAAGCCCTGGGAAGAAAGAAAGAAACCCAATGATTCCCCATTATGCATTATCGAAAACCATGCATTATTAATATAATTTTTAATAAGAAAAATAAATTTATCAGAAAATCCAAATAAATTCAGAATATGGAAAGAAATTTTATCAAAGGCTTTGGTAATATCTAATTTGAAAAGAATGTTCCCACCTTTAGTCTTGGCATCAAGATCTTGAATTAATTCTTAGGCCAGTAAAATATTATTAGAAATAGATCTACTTCCAATAAAACCAATTTGGTTGAGAGAGATAATTTTATTAAGTAAAGGACTAAGCCTGTTGGTTAGAATTTTGGAAATCAACTTATTGAAGATGGTGCAAAGATGAATAGGTCTAAAATTACTCCAACAGTTTGATTTATCTTTCTTAGGTATGAGAATGATAGAAGTACCATAGAAATAACTAGGAAAAGGATTACCATTAAAATAATCAACCACAACCTCAATCAAATCATTTTTAATGATAAACCAATATTTTTGAAAGAACTGAGTAATGAAACACTCTGGATGAGCAACATAATCTATATTCATGCTATTATGGACTTGCAACATTTTCATCTTTATTAGGCATGATGGTAAGCAAATGATTATCATCATTAGTAATAATAGAAGGAATCAAATGTGATTTAGAAATATCTTCAGCAACTCTTAGTAAGCATATTTCTAAGGTTATTACTCTTGATTCCATAATATCATTATTCTCCATAATCCAAACCCCATTATCATCTTTAATTTTTAGGATATTATTTAAAGCTCTTTTTTATTAACTAAAGCATGGTAATAACTAGTATTCCTATCACCATCCAAAATATGCTTACTAGTAGCTTTTTGGCACAAGTAAGTCTTTTCCATATTTTGGAAGTTAAAAAGTTTGTCTTTCACCTCAATCAAGTCCTTAATCTTAGAAGGATCAGACATAACAGAGACTTCAAGATCACAAACCAATTTTTTGATATATTTAATATTATCAAAAAGGTTTTTAAAATAATGCTTGTTCTAGTAACCCAAATTTTGTTTAAGTCTTTTAAGTTTAAACCAAAGTCTACTCATCCCCATAATCAAATTATGAGGATGTAAAGGGGCTTTCCAATTATTAGCCACAAAATCAAAAAAGTCAATATGTTGAATCCACATGTTGTGAAATCTTAAAGGAGAAGATTTATGCAATCTATTAGAATTATCTTTAATGGAAACTAGAAGAGGAGCATGATCAGACAAGGTTATGCTTAAATGGTCAATAAAAGTAATAGGTCATTGAGTAATCTAATGGGTATTAAAAAAAATCCAGTCCAACCTTTGCCAAAGTCTAGAGTTTTTCTAAGTATAATTAGAACCCTTAAAGCCAATATCAATCGAATTACAATCAAGGATCATATTGGAGAAATCTTACATGGAATGAATATTGAGAGCACACCACTTCATTAAGAAGAGAATAAAATAGTGTCAAATCACCACCCACAAACTAAGGTTTGTTGACCGAGGTAGTAAAATTCCTCAAATTATTCCAAGAAGATTTCAACCAGATCTATAACAAGATGCATAAACAAAAAAGCCCAAAACACAATAGTCACCATAAGAGATTTGAGCATTGAAAACTTGTTGAAAATCATCAATAATAGAAACCTCAATGAAATTATCCCAAAACACCAAATCTTAATACTAAGATTAGAGAAAAATTTATTGAAGTTTATTATTCTAGCAATATGGTTAATTTTATTAGCATGGATAAGAGGCTCCAGAATAATAAGTAATTAAATATATTGAATGTGACCATGATTTCTAATGTGATTATGATTAGAGAGGGTACTGATCCCTCTAACATTCTAAATAAGAAAGTTAAACATAAGTAAAATAAAAAGGGGTTAAGCAAAGGTTAATTAAGAGAGGAGTGAAAGGCCGTAGCAAACCTAGTATTTTTGGACAATTTGGGAGAGTAATTTTTAACATTTTTTTTTTAGCATGATAAGTTTGAAAACCATTTCCTTTTCCCCTAAAGTTATCATCCGAGTAAGATTTAGTAACCTTGGTCACAAATTTAGGAGAATTCTCCAAGTGTTTGGAGGGGAGTTCACCCTCTTGCAAATCCATATTAAGTTGACAAGTAGGATTAACATGAATATCAAGATTAGAGATGAGAGACGGTGATAATTTAGAACCATTTAAAGTACAAGTAGTTAAATCTAGATAAGAAATATTTTTAGCATGCTTGACATCATTTAAATCTTCATTAAAAGCTTCATTTTCAACAATCAAAGCTGGCATAGATGCAAGAATAGAATCTATGGAAACAAAATCATCTTCCAATAACTTTGAAAATTTATTATCTTTTGCATTAGAAATATTGAAATTCAAAGAAGGAAAAAAAAGTAAAGCATCCTTCCTATTTTGGAAAATCTTGAATCTAACAATAGGGAAAACTTGTTCAATGATTAAACCCGATATCCAAGGAATCAACCTCAATAATAGCCTTCATACCATTCTTAGGATCAGAGGTTGATTTTTTAACATAAATAGGGATCGACTTATGGCTATGAACAACATTCTCTTTAGGAGGATTTCATTTTTTTTAAGTGGGTATGCAGAATAAAATATTCCAAATTATCATGACCGTGAATTTACAGTGGGAACATAAACGGGAAGGTTCTCCAATTCAACCTTTTATGAATACTCATATTTTTTAGAACCAATCCAAACTTCCTTAGGGTATTTTTTAGTTGTGTCTAATTACACAAAGATTTGAGCAATAGAAGGGTGAGATCACTCAGCGGTCAGTTAGTTGAGTTGCAAAGGAACTAAACAAAGTCCCGATAGAAAAAAAGCACATGATGGGTAACAAAATGAATGTGCATACTAAGAAGAGATAACCACACAGGGATAATAGGAGATTCTTCCTTAATGTTAAAAAGTGGTGAGCACTCCAACAAACGCATTTGACAATTAAAGATGAAATAAGAATGACCTAAAAAAACACATGAATAATCTAGATCGTTAGAAAGTTGAATCAGGATATGCCGAGGGTCAATAAGAATAATTAAGAAAGCACCGTAAGCTTGAGATAATGGAAAAAGGGTGGATCTTATCCAAATTCGGATGACACAAATTTACTGAAAAGAAAAAATTCAAAGGCTTTTGCTAACTTTTCAACATCCACATCAGAGCACATTAAGGCTGGCAAACCTCTAAAAGACATTGAAATGAGATTATCCAAATCAACAGAGAGAGAAGTCTTACCAGAGAGAGTTTCCTTAAAAAATTTAGTAGAAGAAGCAGCATTAGGGCCACCAAGCCCCAAAGTGTCGGATGCCCTAGCCAAAGCATCCATAATTTGAGGTGGAACCCAAGTTATAGAACTCACCACAAACATGATCAAAGATGAAGCTTCACAAAAATGGCCAGATGATGTTCAAGCCATTGAATTCGGTTGAAACAAAGGCCAAAGCCATAGAAATCCCTAGTTGGGGATGCACCACCAAGATGGATTCAAAAATTGCTAGAGAATGGGAGAGAGGTAGGGGGCATATGGGTTTGGGTTTAGGGTTTAGGGTTTTAGGGTTTAAGGTTTAGGGTTTAGGGGTAGTTTATGATTTTGGGTTTAGGGTTTAGGGTTTAAGGTTTAGGGTTTTCTAGGGTTTATGGTTTAGGTTTTAGGGTTTAGGGTTCAGGGTTTAAGGTTTAGGGTTTAGGGTTTAAGGTTTAGGGTTTTAGGGTTTAGGGTTGTAGGTTTAGGGTTTAGAATTTCAATTTTGGGTTTAGGATTTAGGGTTAGGATTTTATTTATTTATTTTTAAATTAAGTAAACTCATAGGTTTTGGCTTATTTTATTTATTTATTTATTTATTTTAGTTTATTTTTTTTAGATTTAGGTGTATTTTCTTTATTTAATTTAGTTTATTTATTTTAGATTTATTTATTTTAGTTTAGGTTTTTTATTTTAGTTTATTTTTTAGGTTTAGGTTGAAGTTTAGGTTTATTTTTTAGTTTAGATTTATTTTTATTTTATTTTTTTAGGTTTCTTATTTTAGGTTTAGTTTAGGTTTTATTTTTTTTTATTTTATGTTTTATTTTAGGTTTATTTTTATTTTTAGGTTTAAGTTTATTTTAGGTTTAGCTTATTTTAGGTTTAGGTTTAGGTTTTATTTATTTTATTTAGGTTTAAGTTTAGTTTATTTTTTTAGTTAAGGTTTATTTATTTTAGTTTAGGTTTAGGTTTATTTTATTTTTATTTTAGGTTTAGTTTTTTAGTTTAGGGTCCAGGTTTATTTTTTTTTATTTTATTTTTAGATTTATTTTTTTAAGTTTAGGTTTTATTTATTTTATTTTATTATATTTTAGGTTTATTTTATTTTTTATAGGTTTAGTTTTTTATTTAGGTTTTCTATTTTTAGTTTAGTTTGGCTTTTATTTTAATTTAGTTTAGTTTTTATTTTTCTTTTAGGTTTTAGTTTAGGTTTTGGTTTAATTTTAGGTTTTAGTTTTTTTTTCTTTTGGTTTAGGTTTTTTTTAGGTTTTATTTAGTTTAGGTTTAGTTTTTTGGCTTTCTAGGGTTTAGGGTTAGTTTAAGGTTTAGGGTTTAAAATTTAGGGTTTTTTTGGGTTTAGGGTTTAGGGTTTAAAGTTTAGGGTTTAGGCCTTAGGGTTTAGGGTTTAGGGTTTAGGGTTTAGGGTTTAGGTTTAGGTAGTTTATTTGGGTTTAGTTTTTTTTTTTTTTTTTTTGATAGAGAACAAATTTAGATTCAATATTTCTTCTTTTTGATTTCATCAAAAGTAAAAATCCAAGTTTTCTAATACACAAGCGACGACATAGATAAAAAATGAGTACACATAGAGAAAATCAAAAACCTTAGATAACTAGAACCGCCTTTACTATAAAGACACAATTCCATATGTAGAATGGATCATTCGCTTTCTAGTTCCCATCAACCACCTCAGAGTAGTGGGATCCACCATAATATCCCGATATCTCACCCCACCATTGTAACCTCCGTCACTCCTCCCGCCTCCATTATCGCCACTGCTCCAACCACAACCTCCATACCCAACAGCACCTCTAGATCCACCACCACCACAGCGATAATCGCTACCGCTACCTTCACCTCCACCACTAGATCTAGATTGAGCCTGGTTGACGATGTTGTTCCTACCGTGAAGGTTTTGCCCATTCTTAGTGTTTAGGTTTATGCTTAGGTTTATTAGGTTTTAGAGTTTAGGTTTATTTTTTAATTTATTTAGTTACTTTATTTAGGTTTAGTGTTTTAAGTTTTATGCTTTTAAGGTTTAGGGTTAGGTTTAAGGTTTAGGGTTTAGGGTATAAGTTTAGGTTTTAGGATTTAGGTCTTTTGTTTTTTTAAAGAATAAGTAAACCGGTATGTTTTTATTTATTTATTTTAATTTATTTTAGTTTATTTTATTTTTTTTATTTAAGTTATTTTTTATTTTTATTTAGTTTAGTTTATTTATTTTAAGTTTATTTATTTTAGTTTAGGTTTTTTATTTTAGTTTATTTTTTAGGTTAATGTTTAAGTTTAAGTTTATTTTTTAGTTGAGTTTTATTTTTATTTTATTTTTTAGGTTTAGGTTTTTGTTTTTGTAGGTTCAAGTTTAGGTTTTTATTTTATTTTAGGTCTAGGTTTTATTTATTTATTTTACATTTTATTCTTTTAGTTTATTTAGGATTATTTTTAGTTTATTTATTTTATTTAGTTTAGGTTTAGGCTTAGGTTTATTTTATTTAGATTAGATTTAAGTTTTATATATTTAGTTAAGTTTATTTTAGTTTAGGTTTAGGTTCATTTTATTTTGTTTGTTTTATTTTTATTTTAAGTTTAGGTTTTTTTATTAGTTTAGGGTTTAGGTTTTATTTTAAGGTTTATTTTTAGGCTCACATTTTTTTTAATTTTAATGTTATTTTATTTTAGATTTATTTTATTTTTATTTTACATTTAGTATTTAATTTTTTTAGTTTTTTATTCTTAGGTTTATTTTTTTAGTTTAGTATAGGTTTTTATTTATTTTAAATTTTTTTATTTTTATTAATTTATTTTATTTTATTTTACGTTTATGTTTAGGTTTTAGTTTAGGTATTTATTTTATTCTATTATTTTAATTTATTTAGTTTTAAGTTTTTTTATTTTATTTTTAGGTTTTATTTAGTTTCAGTTTAGCTTTTGTTTTTTAGGAGGTGGTTTAGGGTTTAGTGTTAGGGGTAGGGTAGGGTTTAGGTTAGGTTTAGGTTTAGGGTTTTCTTTTGGTTAGGGGGAGTTAGGGTTTGGGTTTAGTAGGATCAGTTTAGGAGGGTGTGGTAGTAGGTTTAGTGGGGTTTATAAAGTGGTTAGGAGGGGTTAGTAGTTTAGGAGTTGTTGGGTTTAGAGGGGTTTATGGTTATTATGGTTTAGGGTTAGGGAGGATTTAGGGTAGGATTTTTAAAAAAGTGTGTATTGTTTATTTAGTTTATTTTATTTATTTGTGTTTATTTCTTATTATGGATTTATTTATTTAGTTTAGTTTATTTATTTTATGTTTATTTATTTTAGTTTAGGTTTTATTTAGTTTATTTATTTTATGTTTATTTTAGTTGAATTTTATTTTATTTTTATGTTTATATATTTAATTTGTTTTATTTTAGTTTAGGTTTATTTTATTTAGTTTATTTTTTTATTTTTTTTTAGTTTAGTTTAGCAGTTTATTTTATTTTGTTTAATTTTATTTATTTTTGTTATTTTATAGTTTAGATTTTTTTATTATTTATTTATTTTTTTTTTTATTTAGGTTTATTTTTTTAGTTTTATTTAGTTTTATTTATTTATTTTTTTTTTTTATCTTAGGTTTATTTTATTTTTTTTTTAGTTTAGTTTATTTTATATTTCATTTTTATTTATTTTATTTTATTTTATTTTATTTTATTTTATTTATGTTTAGGTTTTATTTATTTTATTTTATTAAGTTTATTTAGTTTAGGTTTAATTTTTAGGTTTTTAGTTGGGTTTAGGGTTTAGGTTTAGGTTTTTGGCTTTAGGGTTTAGGGTTTAGGGTTTAGTGTTTTGTGGTTTAGGATTTGAGGTTTAGGTAGTTTTTGGAGTTTATAGGGTTTTAGGTTTTTTGGCTTTATTATTTTAGGTTTAGTTTAGTTAGTTTTGATTTAGTTTTATTTAGGTTAGTTTTAGCATTTAGAGATTTAGGATTTTGTTATAGGGTTTAGGTTAGGGTTTAGTTTAGGTAGGGCCTAGTCTAGGATCTTAGCTCCTATTTTAATTTTATTTATTCATTTTTATTTTTATTTAGGTTTATTTTATTTTTATAAATTTTATTTATTTAGTTTTATTTTATTTTAGTTTAGGTTTTTTATTTTAGTTTATTTTTTAGGTTTAGGTTTAAGTTTAGGTTTATGTTTATTCTTTAGTTTAGATTTAATTTTAGTTTATTTTTTATGTTTCGATTTTAGTTTTAATTTTTAGGTTAAGGTTTAGGTTTTTATTTTATTTTTTTATGTTTAGGTTTTTATCTTAGGTTTATTTTTAGGTTTTATTTTTTTAAGGTTTAGGTTCATTTTTAGTTTTTTTTAATTTATTTAGTTTATGGTTTAGGTTTAGTTTATTTTAGGTTTTGGTTTAGATTTTATTTATTTTAATTTAGGTTTAAGTTTATTTTATTTTATTGATTTTATTTTTATTTTAGGTTCAAGTTTTTTTTAGTTTAGGGTTTATGTTTTATGTTTTATTTATTTTTAGGTTTCTTTTTAAGTATAAGTTTTTCTTTAGTTTTTATTTTATTTTAGTTTAGGTTTATTTTATTTTTATTTTAGTTTATTTATTTAGTTTTTTTATTAGTTTTTATTTAGTTTAGTTTTATTTATTTTATTTTAGTTTATTTATATTTTATTTTATTTATTTTTAGTTTAGGTTTAGGTTTTAGTTTTTATTGCTTAGATTTTAGTTTTTTTTTATTATTTTATTTTAGTAGTTTATTTAGTAGGTTTAAGTCTTGGTTTTAGCCCAGGGTTTATGGCTCTGGAGTTAGGGTCAGGTTATTTAAGTTTTAGGCTTGGGTTTAGGGTAGGCCAGGTTTAGGAACTAGGGTAGGGTTTTTGTGGTAGGGTGTGGGTAAGTTTAGGCTATAGCCAGGTATTTTTTAATTTAAACCGCAAGTAGGTCATTTTAGATTTATTATTTTATTTTTATTTAGATTACTTTATTTTTTTAGGTTTATTTATTTTAGTTTAAGTTTTTAATTTTAATTTATTTTTTAGATTTAGGTTTATGTTAAGTTTATTTTTTAGTTATTTTTTATTTATTATATTTTTAGGTTTAGGTTTATTTTAGTTTAGGTTTATGTTTAATTTTATTTTATTTTTTTTTTAGTTTATGTTTTTTTAGGTTAATTTTTTTTAACTTTTAGTTTAGGTTTAGGATTATTTTAGTTTATTTTATTTTATTTTAGGTTGTGTTTTAGTTTAGGTTTATTTTATCTTTGTAGGTTTAGGTTTTATTTATTTTTGTTTTGTTTATTTTAGTTTAGGTTTATGTTTATTTTATTTTTGTTTTATTTATTTTCAGGTCATATTTTTAGATTTATTATTTAAGTTTAGGTTTTTATTTAGCTTTTATTTTATTATATTTTAGGTTTATTTTATTTTTATTATAGGTTTAGTTTTTATTTTATTTAGGTTTTCTATTTTTTAGTTTAGTTTTGGCTTTTGCTTATTTTAATTTAGTTTAGTTTTATTTTTTATTTTATTTTCTTTTTAGGTTTTAGTTTAGGTTTTGGTTTAATTTTAGGTTTTAGTTTTTTTTTCTTTTGGTTTAGGTTTTTTTTAGGTTTTATTTAGTTTAGGTTTAGTTTTGGTTTCTAGGTTTAGTTAGTTTAGGTTTAGGGTTTAAAATTTAGGGTTTTGTTTTGGGTTTAGGGTTTAGGGTTTAGGCCTTAGGGTTTAGGGTTTTTAGGGTTTAGGGTTTAGGGTTTAGGGTTTAGGTTTAGGGTTTAGGTTTTATTTTGGGGTTTAGGCTTTTTTTATTTTTTATTTATTTTTTGATATAGAACAAATTCAGATTTAATATTTCTTCTTTTTGATTTCATCAGTAAAAAAACCAAGTTTTCTATCACAAGTTTACATAGATAAAAAATGAGTACACATAGAGAAAATCAAAAACCTTAGATAACTAGAATCGTCTTTACTATAAAGACACAATTCCATATGTAGTAGAATGGATCAGTCATTCTTTAGTTTCTCTAGTTTCCATTAGAACCACCTTAGCCTCTAGAGTGTGCATCCACCATAATATCCCTCGATATCTCATCCCCACCATCATCCATCCTCAACCTCCATTATCGCTCGACCACAACCTCCATACCCAATACCTCTAGATCCACCACCACAACGAGGTCCTACCTTCACCTCCACCATACCTGATTGAGCTGGTTGACATGTTGTTCTACCTGAAGGTTTGCCCATTCTTATTTAGGTTTTATTTAAGTTTTAGAGTTTAGTTTATTTTTAAATTTATTTAGTTACTTTAGGTTTAGGTTTAGTGTTTTTATGCTTTAGGTTTAGGTTAGGGTTTTATTTATGTTTAGGTATAAGTTTAGTTTTAGGTTTAGGATTTAGGTCTTTGGTTTTTAAAGAATAAGCTATGTTTGGGTTTATTTAATTTTTTTTAATTTATTTTAGTTTATTTTACTTTTTTTTAATTAAATTATTTTTATTTTATTTTACTTTAGTTTATTTTAAGTATTTATTTTATTTTAGGTTTTTATTTTTAGTTTATTTTTTAGGTTAATGTTAGTTTAAATTTTTTATTTTTTTGAGTTTTATTTTATTTTATTTTTTAGTAGGTTTTGTATTTCAGTTTTATTTTTTTTATTTTTTTAGTAGTCTTAGGTTTTTTTATTTTAGGTTTATTTTCGTTTATTCTTTAGTTTAGGTTTAGGATTATTTTTAGTTTATTTTATTTTATTTAGTTTAGGTTTAGGCTTAGGTTTAGTTTGTTTTAGGATTAGATTTAAGTTTTATATATTTTAGTTAAGTTTATTTTAGTTTAGGTTTAGGTTTATTTTATTTTGTTTGTTTTATTTTTATTTTAGGTTTAGGTTTTTTTATTAGTTTAGGGTTTAGGTTTTATTTTAAGGTTTATTTTTAGGCTCACATTTTTTTTAATTTTAATGTTATTTTATTTTAGATTTATTTTATTTTTATTTTACATTTAGTATTTAATTTTTTTAGATTTTTATTCTTAGGTTTTTATTTTATTTTTTTATGTTTAGGTTTTTATCTTAGGTTTATTTTTAGGTTTTATTTTTTTTAAGGTTTAGGTTCATTTTTAGTATTTTTTTAATTTATTTAGTTTATGGTATAGGTTTAGTTTATTTTAGGTTTGGTTTAGATTTTATTTATTTAATTTAGTTTAAGTTTATTTTATTTTATTGATTTTATTTTATTTAGGTTCAAGTTTTAGTTTATTTTGTGTTTTTATGTTTTATTTATTTTTAGGTTTCTTTTAAGTTTCTTTTCTTTAGTTTTTATTTTATTTTAGTTTAGGTTTATTTTATTTTTATTTTACGTTTAATTTTTATTTTATTTAGTTTTTTTATTCTTAGGCTAATTTTTTTTATTTAGTTTAAGTTTTTATTTATTTTATTTTGTTTTATTTTATTTTATTTTATTTTATTTTTAGGTTTAGGTTAAGGTTTTAGTTTCGCTTTAGGTTTAAGCTTAGATTTTAGTTTATGTTTTTATTTTATTTTATATTTTTATTTTGTTTATTAGGTTTTGTTTATTTAAGTTTTGGGTTTTATGGTTTGTGGATTTAGGGTTTTTGGTCTAGGGTTTTGTAGGTTTCATATTTAGTTTTAGGGCCAGGGTTTAGGGTTTAGAGCCTAGGGTTTAGGAATTTTAGGGCAAGGTTTAGGTATTGGGTGTATAGTGGTTGGTAATTTTATTTTTTTAAGTAAACCAGTAAGTGGTTTATTTAGTTTATTATTATTTTATTTTTATTTAGATTACTCTTTTTTTAGTATTTATTTTAGTTTAAGTTTTTTAATTTTAATTTATTTTTAGATTTAGGTTTAGTTGTTTATTTAGTTTTATTTTATTATTATTTTAGGTTTAGGTTTTATTTTTTAGTTTAGGTTTATGTTTAATTTTTATTTTATTTTTTAAGGTTTAGGTTTCATGTTTTTATTCTAGGTCAATTTTCAGGTTTAACTTTTTAGTTTAGGTTTAGGATTATTTTTAGTTTATTTTATTTTATTTAGGGTTCAAGTTTAGGTTTAGGTTTAGTTTATCTTAGGTGTAGGTTTAGGTTTTATTTATTTTTGTTTTGTTTATTTTAGTTTAGGTTTATGTTTATTTTATTTTTATTTTAGGTTTAGTTTTTTATGTTTAGGGTTTAGCTTTATTTTATTTATTTTAATTTTTTTTTTTTTTTTTTATTTAGTTTTTATTTTATTTTATTTAGGTTTATTTTATTTTATTTTAGGTTTAGTTTTATTTTATTTTATATATTTTATTTGTTAGTTTAGTTTATATTTATATTTTTATTTTCTTTCTTTTAAAGTTTAGGTTAGCTTTAGTTTAGGTTTTATTTTATTTATTTTTTATTTTAGTTTAATTTAGGTTCTTATTTTATTTAATTTAGTATAGGTTTAGGTTTTAGCTTTTTAGGTTTGAGTTTAGGTTTTTGGTTAGTAGGGATTTTATATATATATATTTTTATTTTTTAAGGTTTAGGGTTTAGGGTTTAGGTTTAAGGTCTAGGGGTTAGGTTTTAGTTTAGGGTTTAGGGTTTTGGTTTTTTTTAATAGAGAACAAGTTTAGATTCAACATTTCTTCTTTTTGATTTCATCAACCAAGTAACACACCAAGGTTTCTATGACACAAGTGACGACATAGATAAAAAATGAGCATACAAAGAGCAAGTTAAAAACCCTAGATAACTAGAACCGTCTCTAATGTAAAGACATAGTTCCATAAGCAACACATCGGATTATCCATTTTTCAATTTCTCTAGTTTCCATCAGAATTACCCTGCCTCAGTAGTGGGATCCACATTATTATCCCTTCTCCACCGCCATGTTGTAACCTCCATTGCTCCTTCCTCCCTAACCACCGCTACCTTACCACCATCTTATCCACCAAGACCTCCGGATCCCACCACCACTGAATAATAAGCCCCTCCTTTGCCTAGATCTAGATTAAGCATGGTTGATGATGTTCCTGCCATCAAGGTTCTGCCCATTCTTAGGGTTTAGGTTCTTCTTCTCTTAAGGAAATTAGGGAAATTTTATTGCCACAAAGAAAAAGTAAAAAGTCTTTAAAGGTGGTAAATCTCTAAACTAATGCTCAAAGAGCTACAATCAGTCCTAAAGAGATAAACCCCCTAACTATTACAATAATATAAGAAAAAAAACAACAATAAAAGCAAAAGCAAAACAAATCAAACAACAATATCCATATGTGCAATATCAACATTCACTAGTCCTTTGATACCATCTAGATCCGCAAGATTCTCCCAACCTACAAAAGAAATCTACACATATATAATAATGAAAGGATGAGTACAATTATAAAGTAAAAGTGAGCAAAGAAAAGGAGCAAAGTAAAGAAAAAAGGCTCAGGTAATCATCTCAAGAAGCAACACTATATGTAAGTATCCAAACTTCTGAAGAAGGGTTACAATTACATATAGTGCTATCAGCCAAAAGAAATTAGAGAGGGAAACATCTAGGCCATCATTGCCAGCATACCTCTTGTAGCCCATCATCCCAAGCCCATCATCCTGCAAGGCTGCAAACTCTTCCAAGTAGCAGACATAATAGCCAACTAGAAAGCCACCAAGACAAATAAGCCGGCAAAAATCAACCAACCATCGTGAGTAGCAAGATGAGGAACACCACCAAAGCCACCACCAAAGAGGAACAACAACATCAACGGGAGAAAGCATCATGACCTTAACAACACAAACCAAAAAAAACCTAGACCAAAAAGTAAAAAACACAAGAGCTAATTTCCTCCACAAGCAAATAGGAAAAGCAGCAAGGTTATCACCCAAACAAGAAAAAGGGAAGCAACAACAGCCAAGAGAGAAGAACCATACCAGGAGCAGGCCAACTAGCATGTCACTAACAGAGCAGGAAAGAAAGGCCAAAATAGCCACCCTTTCGACCAATCCAGCTTGCCAAAATAGCCAACAAACCCAGCCAGCCAGCATATTGTCCTAGCCAACCATCATATTAGCATAAAATCCAAATCAGTGAAATGACCAACAACATCCATCATGCCAAAACCACCCAAGGAAAGGGAAAACAAACATTCACCAAACCCAACCAAAGAAGTAGAATTTCTAATCCAGGTGAGGTGAATAGCCAACAAAAAATAAAATGGAGCAAAGAATAGTAAGACAGACTAAAATCCATTCATCAAGAGTAGCAGCAATATAATAGGAACACCACCAATGCCGACAAGGAAAAGTAGGAGAAATATTAATGAGTGCAAGCATCATAACCACAGCAAAGTTAGGCACCAATACACCAAACCAAGTCACTAGATCCCAAAACAAGATAATAGCCACTAAACAACCTTCAACCAAAAAAAATAATAACAAAAACAAAAGCAGCTGTAGCCAAGAGAGAAAGACCATTACAAGAAGAGGGTGAAACAACAACCAAAAGAAATAAACCCAGACCAGTAAAACTCACCACCAAAACCCAATCCATAAAAAAGAAGAAATGATAGTCAACAAATAACCTCCACCTTGCCAAATCCAATCTAAAATTAGACCACCACCTCGTCTTCCACCAACAAGTGGATAAACCAACCTAGCTAAAAACCAACCAACCCACCACTAGCCACAACCAAACACCACAGAAAAATCTAGTCTTAGAACCAACTAGTAGAGATATGGCAAACCCCATACAAAAATAGTAATAGCCACCCAAATGAAGGTCACCAAAATAACAAATAATAATCACCAGCAAAACAAGCAGCCACCACAAAAAAAAACCAACAACATAGATAAAATAGAACCACTAGAAACCACTAGGACAACCCAAAAGCAAGAGCTCATAAATAAAACCCCAGATAGGCCCAAGAGTGAAAATAAAATGGCCACAACCCAAAGAGGGTTTAACAAAGGGGAACCAAAAGCAATGGCTCGTTAAAAACCAACTGAAAAAACCAAGCCAAAAAAATTATAATTTGAGATAAGGTAATCCCGTGTTATCCAGATTGACCAAACCCCCTAAAAGTTTAAGCAAAATTTGATTGTCAACTAAAGTGAAAACATTTAAGTTAGCACCTAAAGTATCCAAGAAATCAGCACAACTATTACCTTCACGAAGGATATGGAAAATTTTATAAGAAACTTGAGAAAGAAGATTTTTAGTATGATTTAGAAGATAAAAAAAGCAATTCTATTCTATTAAAGTTTAGCATGTCAAGAAGCAAGAGGAGGGCATCAGCTTCAATCCGGATGTTGAAACCTTTATTTAAACAAATTTCCAATATAAGCTTTATTGGCGGTCATAAGCTCAAGCATAGATAATAATGGGCTTTGAGAGGATAGGCAAAAGCACAAATGATAGTACCTTTAGAATCCCTAAGAATACCACCACAACCATATTTTTTGGAAAGCGAGAACCGTATTCACTTTAATCAAATTTTCTTTGGGTTTGATCCAATGGATAATCATAGCTCTCTTATAACAGTCAACATCAGACAGAATGATACCCAATTTTTAGCCATAAATTTATAGCCTCTAAAATGAATGTTACTAACAAGATTGGCATAAAATAGAGCATGAATTTTTTTCTTTGGTTCTAGCTAGGATCCTTTTATGGATCATAGGAATACCATGAAATTTAGCATCATTTTTGTCCATCTAGATGAACCAGATAAGTGTTTGAACAGCTAGAACTTTGATATGACCTTTCATAATTTTTTGGAAAAAGACTTCAAGAAGTTGATATATGGAAAGAGAGCCATGAAAGTTGTTAGTATTAAATAAATCATCATACCATAACCATTGAAGCAATATCACCATCGAAAAAAAATATGATTAAAATTTTCAATTTGAAAGTAACAATGGCACTTTGAAAGAAAATAAAACCATTTATTCTAGAACAAAGAGTCCACATGAATAAAGTTATTCAAAATCCTCCAAGCTAAAATTGAATAAGAAATGGGAATGATATTGTTCCAAAGTTTATTGAAAACATTAAAGGAGTTTTTCTTATCTCTAGTAAAATTCCAAACCTCTTTAAGAACAAAATCACCATTGTAAGAAAGCTTAAAGAGAATTTGGTCAGGTTTGTTAGAGAAAATTGGGATATTTCTAAAGTTATCTAAAAGAGAAATAGGAATATAATTCTCTAGTTTATTTTCATTCCAAGTGTTATTATACTAGAAAGAGTTAACTTTGATAACTGCAGTAGAGTGGGTAAATAATAGGGAGTCAATAGAGCCATTGCCAATCTAATGATCTTTCTAAATGAAAGAAGAACCCGAATGAATACCCCAAGATATTAAGGGTTCAACAACCCATTTAATGGAGCAAAGCCATTTCCAAACCGGAGAGTCACCAACTTTATAAGCACAAATAAGAGAGTGTTTACCTTGGAAAATTTTTTTCATCATAAAATTAGCCCAAAGGCTACCATTCTTTCTAAAATTCCACTAGAGCTTATGAGAGAAGACAATAATAGCTTAACAAATTGGTTTGCAACCGAGACCACCTTCACCCAAGGTACCATAGCATTTACACTAGGAAGTCCAATGCATTCTTTTAGTAGAATTATTGGATCCATAAAAATATTTATTAAACAAGCGATCAATTCTGATAAGAGTAGTATTAGTGGGGATAATAGTTTGAATCAAATAAAGAGGCATTGAATTGAGAGTGCTTTTAAGAATAGTGAGCCTGACACTAAAGGAAAGTAAATTAAATTCTCAAATAGAAATTTTATTTAAAACTTTTTGAATTAACTCATCAAAAAAATGGGATTGTTTTGGACCTTTAAAAAGAGGAGCACCCAAGTACTAAAGAGGAAGGTGTTGATGTTTAAAGTTAGTAATATGTAGGATTTGATTAATTTTATTATTGTTGATGCTTGATGAAGTAATAAAATAAATTTTGGTATCATTGATAGATAGACCACTTTGTCTACCAAATTTATTTTAAAAAATGTTGAGATTCTTGATATGATGAATAGAAGCATTGCAAAAAATAATGAAATCATCTACAAAGCTTAAATGAGAAACAAGAAGACCACCAAGAGTTCTATAATACATACTAGGATTATTTAAGAATAGATCTTTGATGCTCCTAGATAAGTACTCATCAATAATAATAAATAATACAGGAGATAGAGGATCCCCTTGTCTTTGGCCATGGGAAGAAGGAAAGAAGCCCAAGACATCCCCATTAAGCAAAATAGAAAACCAAGCATTATTAATACAATTTTTAATAAGAAAGATAAATTTATTAGTAAACCCAAATAAATTCGGAATATGGATAAGGAAATCCCAAGATATATTGTCAAAAGCTTTGGTAATATCTAATTTGAACAGAATGTTGCCACCTCTAGTCTTAGCATCTAAATCATGAATTAAATGGTGAGCAAGCAGAATATTATCAAAATAGATCTATCTCTAACAAAACCAATTTGGTTTAGAGAGATAATCCTATGAAGTAAAGGACTGAGCCTGTTGGTTAGAAATTTGGAAATCAGCTTATTGAAGAAGGTACAAAGACTAATAGGTCTAAAATCACCCAATAGTCTGATTATCTTTCTTAGGCATGAGAATAATAAAAGTGCTAGAAAAATATCTAGGAAAAGGATTACCATTAGAAAAATCAACCATTGCCTCAACCAAATCATTTTAATAATAGAGCATTTTTGAAAAAATTAGGTAGTGAAACCGACCAGATTAGAATCTATGTTCATGCTATTAAGAACTTTAAAATTTCCTCTTCATTAGTACAATAGTAAGCAAATCATTATCATTATTGGTTATAATAGGAATCGTGATTTAGAGATAACTTCATAAGAGAAACTCTTATTAAGCATATTTCTAAAGAAATTAATGGTCAAATCCTTAATATCATTATTCTCCGTAATCCATTCTCCATTGTCATCATTAATTTTTTGAATATTATTTAAAGCTCTCTTTTTATTAACTAAAGAATTAAAATATCTAGTATTTCTATCACCATCCACAATATGTTTGCTAGTAGCTTTTTTGGGCCAATAAGTCTCTTCCATATTTTGAAAATTAATAAGTTTATCTTTCACCCCATTCAACTCCTTAATCTTAGTAAGATCAGACCAAATAGAGACTTCATGATCACAAACCAATTTTTCCATTTCTTTGATATTAGCAAAATGGTTTTTAAAATAATGCTTGTTCCACCAACCCATATTTTGTTTAAGTCTTTAACCTTAAACCAATCATCCTGTAATCAATTGTTAGATGTAAGGAGCTTTCCAATTGTTAGCCATGGCATTAGAAATCAATATGTTGAATCCACATGTTCTGAAATCTAAAATTAGAGAATATTTTTAATTTTTTAGAGTTATCTTTAATAGAAACCAAAAAAGGAGCATGATCCAATAAGGTTCTGCTTAAATGATCGATAGAAGTAATAGGCCATTGAGTAATTCAATGAGTATTAAAAAGAATTTGGTCCATCCTTTGCCAAAGTCTAGAGTTTTGCTAAGTAAAATTTGAACCCTTAAAGCCAATATCAATCAAATTACAATGAGGGATCATATTGGAAAATTCTTCCATGGAATGAATATTAAGAGAGCAACCACCACTTCATTTAGAAGAGAATAAAATAGTGTTGAAATCCCCACCAACAAACCAACATTTATTAAAAAAGAGGTAGCCAAATTCCTTAAATTTTCCCAAAGAAGATTTCTGATATATTACAAGATGCATAATAAAAAGAGCCCAATGCAAAATAGTCACCATAAGATATTTGAGCATTGACAACTTGTTGGAAATCATTAGAATAGAAACCTCCACAAAATTATTCCAAAACACCAAGTTTTATTACTAACATTAGAAAAAAATTTATTGAAACCGATCATTCTATCAACATGGTTAATTTTGTTTGCATGAATAAAAGGCTCCAAAATAATAAGTAAAGAAATATTATCAATACAAAAGTTTCTAATATGGTTACAAATAGAGGGTACCGATCCCTCTAACATTCTAAATAAGAAAATTAAACATAAGGAAATAAAAAGGGGTTAAGAAAAGGTTAATTTAGGGAGGAAAGGGAGGTTGCTAGATCTAGTGTTTTGGACAATTTGGGAGGGAATTTTTTAACATTTGTTTTCTTTTAGCATGATAAGTTTGGAAACCATTTCCTTTTCCCATAGAATCATCATCGAGAAGGATTTAGCAACATTAGTCATATATTTAGGGGAGGTCTTGTATAGAAGTGAGTTCTCCTTCTTCCAAGCCATTAGAATTCATTAAAAGCAAATGAGCATTGGGTATAGCAAACGAGGGAGCCAAAATAGATTTATTAAGAAGGAAAGTGTGAACATTTTAGCCCTTCTTCTTTGATACCCTGATTATTAGACAAAACCAAATCTTTTTAAGAATTTAAATCATCTTGAACTAAAGTAAAGTCAGGTTTTTAAAACTAAATATCATGAGAAACCAAAGCCATATTCTCCATTGAATTCAAATGATGCATAACATTGATATCACCATTAATATTTTCAATTAAAGCTTCATTTTCATCAATCAAAATGGTAAGGATGCGAGGATCGACTCAGAGGAAAAAAATCATCATTCAAAAGTTTAGAGAAATTATTATTTTCCACATTAGAAACCTTCAATTGCATAGAAGAAATAAGAGGTAAAATAGCCTTATTAGGAACATTCAATGAATCCTTTTTTCTAAATTAACTTTTGATATTTATCCTGGGTGGTTAGGAACAATAGTTTCTTAATAAGAATTTTCTTTTAGTGAGCTGAATGAAACATTCAAAATTATCATGCCTGGATTTTACAATGAGAATAAAAGATAGGAAAATTTTCAAAGTCAACTTTCAGCATATAACCATAATTTTCAAATCCCAATCATTTCTTTTGAGGTGTTTTTGGTAATGTCCAATTCAATAAGGATTCTAGGAATAGAAGGTCAAGATTTCATAACTATTGCCTGATTAATTTGTAATGGCTGACCAAATAAAGCACGTACAATAAAAAGGAACTGATGATTAACGAAATGAATTATATTGGGAGAGAAATCCAAACCATAATGATTGGGATTCTTTCCTAATATCAAATAGATGAGTCCATTTTAGCAACCTCATATGGTAATTGAAAACAAAATAAGATTTATGAGAAACAATATGTGAGTAATCCAAATCATTTGTTAGTTGAATCAAAATGTGGTGGTGATTAATTAAACCAATCAAAAGCACCGAAAGTTTGACTATGAAAGAAAGAGTGAATGTTTTCTAGATTTAGCCTACAAAGAGTAAACTTTCCAACTAAAGTGAATTCAAATGGCTTAGCAAGCTTTTCCATAATCGATCAAAGCACATAACCACAAGAAAAAGAAGTCAAATAAGTTCCGGGACTCACCAATAGCTATCCTAACTAGTGAGGATGTCTTTGAATGATTTGAAGTAGACGCCAAGGTAGTTGATTCCCCACTAGGATCCATTGATCCGTTTCACTCATGGAATCATCGGGAAGATGTGCCATGGCATCACCCAAGTAAAATATGAAAGTGGTGGCCATGATTCTAGAAGAATAAGTGAGAATCACACCAAACAAGTTAAGTAGACCAAAATGCCAAAATGAGAGGGGAAAAGGGGAATCACGGGAGCATGAGGTTGATGGCTCGAGCGGCAAGTGGGTTTGAGTGTGTACAAAAGGGTGGATGTAGTCAATGTGAGAATGTCTCACTACTAGAATTTAGGTTTAGTTTAGTTTTATTAGGTTTGGGTTTAGGTTTATTTTTAGTTTACTTTAGGAAAGGGTTTAGTTTAGGTTTGTGGTTTATGTTTTAGTGTTTAGGTTTAGGGTTAGGGTTTTGGGTTTAGGGTTTAGGGTTTAGGAGTAGGGTTGGGTTTTTCTTGGTTTAGGTTAGGTTTTAGGTTTGGTTGTAGTTTAGTGTTGTAGGTTTAGTTTGAGAGTTTAGTTAGTTTTAGGTTTGGGTTTAATATTTAGGGTGTTTTATGTTTTAGGTTTAAGTTTTTGGCTTAGGGTTTTTGGTATTTTTTTAAACAGAACAAATTCAGATTCAATATTTCTTCTTTTCGATTTCATCAATCAAGTAACACACCATGTTTTATAAGACACAAGTGTAACATAGATCACGAATGAGCACACATAGAGCAAATCAAAAACCTTAGATAACTAGAACCATCTCTACTATAAAGACACAATTCTAGAAGCATCATATCATATCAATTGTTCTTTTATTTCTCTAATTCCCATCAAAACCACCCCGGCCTCTCGAGTAGTTGGATCCACCATCATATCCATGACCTCTCCCTCTACCACCACCACAGTAGCAACCTCTGTCACTCCTCCCACCTCCATTACCACCATTGCTCCCACCACCACCTCCATATCCACTAGCACCTCAAGATTCCCCACCACCACTACAATACGACCACCTGATCCACGCTAGATCTAGACCAGCCTTGATGGATGTTCCGCCAATTCCCCATTCTTGGGTTTAGGTTTAGGTTGGTTTAAAGTTTTGGGCAGGTTAATTTTTTAATTTATTTAGTTGCTTTAGGTTTAGTTTTTTTTAGTTTAGGTTTGTTTTGATTTGTGTGGGTGTTTAGGATATTAGGGTTTGTGCTTGGGTTTAAGGTTTAAGTTTGGGTTTAGGGTTTAGGGTTTAGTTTAGGTTTTTAGGTTTTGGGTTTGTGGTGTAAGTTTAGGGTTGTAAGTTTAGGTTTGTGGGTTAGTTTTAGGGTAGGGTTTAGATTTTTTTAAAATTAAGCA
Source organism: Cymbidium sinense (assembly GCA_021442155.1). NCBI lineage: Eukaryota > Viridiplantae > Streptophyta > Magnoliopsida > Asparagales > Orchidaceae > Cymbidium > Cymbidium sinense. The sequence goes on from CM038218.1 coordinate 53,957,124, forward strand.
AATTAGTAAGTTTAAGTTTATTTAGTTTACTTTATGTTTAGGTTTTAGGTTTAGGGTTTGTGGTTAGTGTTGATTTTAGCTAGGGTATTATCAGTGTCAGGTTTAATGTTAGTTTAGGTTACTTTAAGTTTAGTTTAGGGTTTATTTTGTTTTTTTTATTTTCTTTTATTTATTTTTAGAGTTAAGATTTGGTGGGTTTGGGTTTGGGCTTTAGGATCTGGGTCAGGTTAGGCCTAGTTTAGGTTTTTAGGGTTTGTGGGTAGGGTTTAGTAGTTTTTAAATTTTAAGGGTAGGGTTTAGGTTTAGTTTAGGTTATTTTAAATTAAGTAAACCCATGTTTAGGTTCTTTAGTTTATGATTTATTTATTTTAGTTTATTTTAAATTTTATTTTCATGGTATTTTTTAGTTTTATTAAGTTTCTTTTATTCTTTAGGTTTATTTATTTTATTTATTATTTAGTTTATTTTATATTAGTTCATTTTTTTTATTTTTATTTTTAGTTTAGGTTTTATTTTATTTTTAGGTTTAGGTTTAGGTTTTTTTTTTTTTAAGATTTAGATTTTAGGTTTTTATTTTAATTTATTTTTAGGTTTTATTTTTTAGTTTAGGTTTAGGTTTATTTTTAGTATATTTTATTTTATTTAGTTTAGGGTTTAGGTTTAGTTTATGGTTTAGCTTAGGTTTTATTTATTTTAGTTTAATTTAGGTTTAGTTTTTTTTTAGTTTAAGGTTTATGTTTTATTTTATTTAATTTAGGTTTATTTTTTAGGTTTAATTAGTTTTTTTATTTTATTTTATTTTATTTATTTTGATTTATTTTTTTTAGTTTTATTTTATTTAGGTTTTATTTTTTTTTTGTTATTTTATTTTTAGTTATTTTTATTTATTTATTATTTTAGTAGTTTTATTCATATTTAATTTATTTTTAGGTTTAGGTTTAGTTTGGTTTATTTTTTTATTATTTATTTTATTTTTAGGTTTTTATTTAGTTTAGTTTAGGTTTTAGTTTGTGGTTAGGGTTTAGGGTCAGGTTGTTGTTTTAGGATTAATTAGGTTTTTTATTATTATTTTTTTATTTTTTTATTTTTAAGGTTTAGGGTTCAAGTTTTATTTTTGAGTTTTATGTTTTTGGATTTTTTTTATAGAGAATAAATTTAGATTCAACATTTCTTCATTTCAATTTCATCAACCATGTAACACACTAAGTTTCCTAAGACACAAGCAATGACATAGATAAAAAATGATCACACATAGAGTAAATCAAAAACCCTAGATAACTAAAAGAATTTCTTTTGTAAAGACATAGTTCCATATGCGTCGGATCGCCATTCTTGCTTTCTCCAGTTCCCATAACCACCTCGGCCTCTCTGAGTAGGATCCACCATTATATCCTCGATCTCTTCCTCTGCCACCACCACAGTTGTAACCTTCGTCGCTCCTCCCACCTCCATAACCACCACTGCTCTCATTACCACCTCCATATCCACCAGCACCTCCAGATTCCCCACCATCACTGCGATAACTGCTGCCTTCCTTCGCCTCCACTACTAGATCTAGATTGAGCCTAGTTGATGGTGATGTTCCTATCATTAAGGTTTTGCCCATTCTTAGGGTTTATGTTTAGTTTTAGGATTAGGTTTATTAAGATTTAGGGTTTAGGTTTATTTTTCAATTTATTTAGTTACTTTAGATTTAAGTTTAGGGTTTGGGGTTTGTTTAGTTTAGGGTTTGTGGTTTGTATTTTAGGTTTATTATTTCATGGTTTAGGTTTAGGGGTTCATTTAGGGTTTATGGTTTTAGGTAGGGTTTAGGGTTGGGTTTTAATTTTGGGGTTTAGGGTTAGTTTTATTTATTTATTTTTTATTTTCTTTATATATTTTTTTAAATTAAGTAAAATTGTAGGTTTAGTTTTATTTAGTTTATTTTATATTTATTTTAATTTACTTTATTTTTTATTTTTATTTTGGTTTATTTTTTATTTTTATTTAGTTTAGTTTATTTATTTTAGGTTTATTTATTTTTATTTAGGTCTTTTATTTTAGTTTATTTTTTAGGTTTAGGCTTAGGTTTATGCTTATTTTTTTAGCTTAGTTTTATTTTCAATTTATTTTTAAGTTTAGGTTTTATTTTTATTTTATGTTTTAGGTTTCTTTTATTTTATTTTTTTTATAGTTATAGGTTTTATTTTATGTTTATTTATTTTATTTTTTTATTAAGATTTATTTTATATTTTATTTATTTTATTTTAGTTTAGGTTTAGTTTATTTTAGCTTTTAGTTTAGGTTATTTTATTTTAGTTTAGTTTATTTTAGTTTAGGTTTAGTTTATTTTATTTTATTTATTTTATTTTATTTAGGTTTAGTTTTTTTTTAGGTTCATGATTTATTTTTTTTATTTATTTTAGGTTTATTTTTTAGGATTTTATTTATTTTTTTAATTTTATTTTAGGTTTTTTATTTTTATTTCACATTTAGTTTTATCTTATTTAGTTTTATTCTTAGTTTATTTTATTTTTTGTATAGTTTAGGTTTTTTATTTATTTTATTTATTTTATTTTATTTTATTTTTTATTTTTTAGGTTTAGGATTAGTTTAATTTTTTATTTTATTTTTTTTATTTTTTTAAGTTTAGCTTATTTATTTATTTTCTTATTAGGTTTTATTTATTTTAGGTTTAGCCTTTAGTTCTTAGGGTTTAAGATTTTAGGTTTAGGGTAGGTTTAGGTTTTATTTTATTTTATTTGTGGTTTTATGGTTTGGTTTAGGATTTAAGGTTTGTGGATTAGGGTTTAGGTTTTAGATTTATTTTTATTTTGGTTTTATGGTTTATGGTTTAGTTTAGTGTTTAGGGTTTGATTTTGGTTTGTGGTTTTGGGTTATGGTTTAGGGTTTATGTTTTAGGTTTTTGGTCTAGGGTTTAGGTTTTAGTTTAAGGTTTATAATTTTGGTTTTTTTTTAATAGAGAACAAATTGATATTCAACATTTCTTCTTTTCGATTTCATATACCAAGTAACACACCAAGTTATCCAAGACATGTGACATAGATAAAAAATGAGCTCCATTGAGCAAATCAAAACCTTAGATAATTAGAATCATCTCTACTATAAAGACACAGTTCGATAAGCAACAGATTGGATCCATCGCTAGTTCTATTTAGAACCACCCGACCTCTCGAGTAGCATGATCCACCATATCTTAGATCTCTCCCCGCCCACCACCATGGCGTAACCTCCGCCACCCTCCCACCTCCATATCCACCAAGCACCTCCAGATCTCCCACCACCTGATAACGCCTCCACCTCTCCTCCACCGAGATCTAGATTGAGCTTGGTGATTGATTTTCTACCATCAAGGTTTTCCCATTCTTAAGGTTTAGTTTTTTAGTTATAGTAGGTTTTTTTTAATTTATTTAATTACTGTTTAGGTTTAGGTTTGGGGTTGAGGGTTTAGGTTTAGGGTTTAGGTTAGGGTTTATTTAGGTTAGGGTTTAGGGGTTTAGGTTTGTGGTTTTAGGTTTAGGTTTAAGGTTTTAGGTTTAGGTTTAGGGTTTAGGTTTTTAGGGAGTTTAGTTTTTATGGGGAGTTTAGGATTTTAGAGTTATAGCCTAGTATTAGTTAGTTTGGTTGGGTTTTAGGGTAGGGTTTAGAGGTTTTTAGAGTTAGGAGTTGGTTTAGGGTTAGTGGAGTTTAGTAGGTTTTGGAGTGGTTAGGTAGTGCTTGGAAAGTTTAGGTTTTAGGGTTTTAGGGAGTTTAGGTTTAGGTTTAAGTTTTTTTTAGGGTTAAGGGAGTTTAGGTTTATTTTGGTTATATTTAGTTTAGGATTTTAGGGTTTTAGGATTTAAGATTAGTTTTTAATTAAGCAAATAGTAGTATTTATTTAGTTTAATTTATTTATTTTAATATTATTTTATTTATTTTATTTTATATAATTTGGTATTTATTTGTTTATTTATTTTATAGTTTTATTTTATATTTTAGGTTTAGGTTTTATTTTATGTTTATTTTTTAATTATTTTATTTTGTGTTTAGGTTTTATTATTTATTTTAGGTTAAGTTTAGGTTTTTTATTTTTTTTTAGTTTAGGTTTTTTTATTTTATTTATTTAGTTATCTTTATGTTTAGGTTTAGGTTTATTTTAGTTTTTTTTTAATCTTTTAGTTTAGGGTTTAGGTTTATTTTATTTATTTAGTTTAGTTTTATTTATTATTTTAGTTTATTTTATTTTGTTTATTTTATTTTATTTTTTTCAAGTTTTTTTTTAATTTAGGTTTTTTTTATTTTATTTATTTTGTTTATTTTTAGGTTTAGGTTTTATTTATTTTATTTTATTTTATTTTAGGTTTATTTTATTTTATTTTACATTTAGTTTTATTTATTTAGGTTTTATTCTTAGTCTATTTTATTTTTTAGTTTAGTTTAGGTTTTATTTATTTTATTTTATCTTTATTTTTATTTTTTTTTTATTTTATTAGTTCAGGTTTAGGTTTTATTTAGTTTAGGTTTAGTTTAGTTTATTCTTTTATTTTATTATTTTTTTTTAAGGCTTAGGTTTTATTATTTTTTCTTTTATTTTTATTTTATTTAGTTTAGTCAGTATGGTTTTAGGATTTGGATTTAGGTTTATGAGGTAGGTAGGTCAGTAGGTTTAGGTTGTGGTTTTAGTTTAGGTTTAGGATTTAGGTTTAGGTTTAAGGTTTAGGGTTTAGGGTTTAAGGTCAGGTTTAGGGTGGGTTTAGTGTTAGGTTTTTTTTTTAAAAAATTTTTTTTTTTTAAATTAAAGGGTTTAGTTTATTTGGTTTATTTTATTTATTTTTTTTATTTTATTTTATTAAGTAAATGTTTTATTTATTTATTTATTTATTTAATTTTTTAATTTTATTTTTATTTAGTTTAGTTTATTTATTTTATATATTTTTTTATTTTAGTTTATATTTTTTATTTTAATTTATTTATTTTATGTTTTTTTATTTTAGTTTAGTTTTTTTTCTTTTAGTTATTTTTGTTTATTTTTTTTTAAGGTTTTGGTTTAATTTTTTATTTTTAGGTTTAGTTTAGGTTTTATTTTATTTTCTTTTAGGTTTTAGTTTTTATTAGGTTTATTTTAGGTTTTAATTTTAGTTTACATTTAGGTTTATTTTTTTGTTGTTTTATTTTATTTTATTTTAGGTTTATTTTAGGTTTATTTTATTTTAGGTGTAGGTTTAGGTTTTATTTATTTTAGTTTTGTTCATTTTAGTTTAGCTTTAGGTTAATTTTATTTTTATTTTAGGTTTAGTCTTTTTTTTAGTTTAGGGTTTTGTTTTATTTTTTATTTAATTTTAGTTTTTCTTTAAGTTTATTTTTTAGGTTTAGGTTTTGATTTAGTTTTTATTTTATTTTATTTTAGTTTTATTTTTTTTGTTTAGTTTTTTTTATTTATTTTTTTATTTTTTAGTTTAGTTTATGTTTTTTATTTATTTTATTTTAGTTTAGCTTTTATTATTTTATTTTATTTTCTTTTTAGGTTTAGGTTTATGTTTAGTTTAGGTTTTTATTGTTTTTATTTTTTAATTTTATTTTAGTTTAGGTTTTTATTTTATTTTATTTAGTTTAGGTTTAGGTTTTTAGCTTTTCACGGTTTAATGCTTAGGGTTCAAGTTTAGTTAAGTGTTTAGGACTTTTTTTTAGGGTTTATGGTTTTAGTTTTTTTTAATAGAGAACAAGTTCAAATTCAACATTTCTTCTTTTCAATTTCATTAACCAAGTAACACACCAAGTTTTCTAAGACACAAGAGACAACATAAATAAAAAATGAGCATGCATAGATCAAATAAAAAACCATTGATAACTAGAACCGTCTCTACTGTAAAGACATAGTTATATAAGCAACAGATCGGATGGGTCGTTTTAAATTTCTCCAATTTCCATTAGAACCATCTCGAGTGGTAGCCATCATATCCCCGATCTCTCCCTCCACCACCACCATTAAGAACCTGCTCCTCTCGCCTCCATAACCACCAGGTCACCACCTCCATATCCACCAAGACCTCAGATACCCCACCACCATTAACCGCCACTTCTACCTCCCCCACCATTATATCTAGATTGAGCTGGTTGAGGATGTTCAGTCGAGGTTCATTCTTTATTGCCACAAAGAAAAGTACAAAGTCTTTAACGAGGGTAAATCTCTAAACTAATTCTCAAAGAGCTATAATAAGTCCTAAAGAGATAAGCCCCTTAACTATTACAATAATATAATAAAAAAACAACAATGAAAGCAAAAGCAAAACCAAATCAGCAACAACCATAGATACATGTGCGCAACACCAACATTCACTAGGTCCTTTTGATACCAGCTAGATCCACCTGCAAGATTCTCCCAACCTATAAAAGAAATCTGCAACATACTAATGGAAGGATGAGTACAATTAAGCAAACATAAAGAGTATAAGAAAGAAAAGGAGCAAAGTAAAGAAAAGGCTCAGGCTCAGTTACAATCATCTCAAGGAGCAACACTATATATAAGCATCGAAACTTGCGAAGAAGGGTTACAATTACATATAGTGCTACTAGCCAAAAGAAGATAGAGAGGGAAACATCTAGGCCATCATTGCTAGCATACCTCCTATAGCCCATCATCCCAAGTCCATCATCTTGCAAGGCTGCAAACTCCTCCAAGCAACAGACATAATAGCCAAACACAAAGCCACCAAAACAAATAAGCCCAATAAGGCAGAAATTCAACCAACCATCAAGGACAGTAGCAGTACAGTAGGAACACCACCAAAGCCATCACCAAAGAGGAACAACAACATCAATGGGGGCAAGCCTCATGACCTTAACAACACAAACAAAAAAAATAAAGCCCAAAAAAAAAAAACATAAGAACTCATGTCCTCCAAGCAAGAAAAGAAAAGCAAGCTATCACCCAAACCAAAAAAAGGGAAGCAACAACCAAGAGAGGAGAAACCACAGAGTAGGCCAACCAACATGTCACTAATAGAGCAGGAAAGGAAGGCCAAAATAGCCACCCATCCAACCAACTTGGCCAACCAAAACATCCAACCAACCCAGCTAGTCAACATAGCCTCTCAGCCAACCACGACAGTAGCAGAAAATCCAAATCTGTGAAAAGACCAACATCATCCATCATGCCAAAACCACCCAAGATAACCATGAAAAGGGTAGAAGCAAATAATAGCATCCACCAAACCCAACCAAAGCAGCAGAAATTTTGATCTAGGTGAGGTGAATAGCTAGCCAAAATAATGAGAAAAGACAAGTAAGACAAACTAAAATCCAACCATCAAGAGCAGTAGAAATATAATAGAAACAACACCAAAGCCAACAACTAAAAGTAGGAGAAATATCAATGAGGGCAAGCATCTTAACCATGGCCAAGTTAGGCACCAATACACCAAACCAAGTCACTAGATCTCAAAGCAAAAGAATAGCCACTAAACAACCTTTAACCAGCCAACCAAAAATGATAATAAAAATAAAAGCAGTTGTAGCCAAGAGAGGAAGACCATTATAGGAAGAGGCTAAAATAACAACTAAAAGAAATAAACCCAAACTAGTATAACCGACCACCAAAACCCAATCCACAAAAAAGAAGAAATAATAGTCAACAAATAACCTCCACCTTGCCAAATCCAATCCAAAATTAAACCACTAGTCTCCGACCGCCAACAATAAGTGGATAAACCTAATCTACCACCAACCAAACCACCACCAACTAGCCACCCAACCAAACACAAGAAAGAAAATTTAACTCACTTAAGGAAGTAACCAGCCCAGAAATATGGCTAACCCTATACAGAAAATAGCAGGAAAAGCCACCACCGAAATGAAGGTCACCAAAAATAACCAAGCATAACCACCCAAACAAATTAACAATCCACTAGACCAAAAAAAACCAAAAAAAAACAACTAGAAAAAAAAAAAATAGGAACCACTAGGTAGAAACTACCAGGCCAACAAAAGCAAGAGCCCAAAAATAAAACCCTGCATAGGTTAAAGAGTAAAAATAAGCAAATGTCCACAACCCAAAGAGGGTTTAATAAAGGGGAACCAAAAGCAATGACTCATCAAAAACCAACTCAAAAAAACCAAGCCAAGAAAATTATAATAGAGATTAGGTAATCTAGTGTTATCTATATGACCAAACCCCTTAAAAGTTTAGGCAAAATTTTTATTATCAAATAAAGTGAACAGTTGTTGGCACCAAAAGTAGCCAAGAAATCTGCACAAGCATTACCTTCAAGAAGGATATGGGAAATTTTATAACAAACTTGAGAAAGATGATTTTTAGTATGATTAAGAAGATAAAATAAATCAGCATTTCTTATTATATTCAAGTTTAGCATGTCAAGAAGCAAGAGCACATCAACTTCAATCTAGATGTTGAGGAAACCTTTATTAAAACAATTTTCAATAGCTTTTTTGACAAATCATAAGCTCAAAGATAGATAATGTATAGGCTTTGAGAGGATAGTAAAAGTACAAAATGATAATACCTTTAGAATCCCTAAGAATACCACCATACCTATATTTATTGGAAACAATAGAACCATCGATTCACTTTAATCAAATTTTCTTTGGGTTTGATCCAATGATAATCATAGCTCTTATAAGAAACATCGTAATGATGCCCAATTTTTTAGCCACAAATTTATAGCCTATAAAATGAATGTATCTAACAAGACTGGCATAAATTAGAGCATGAATTTTTTTTTTGGTACTAGCTAGGATCCTTTTATGGTTTAGAAGATTACCATGATATTTAGCATCATTTTTGTCCATCTAGATGAACCAAATAAGGGTAATAGCAACTAGAACTTTGATATGACCTTTCACATTTTTTTTGGAAACAGACTTGAAGAAGTTGATATATGGAAACAGAGCCATGAAAGTCGTTGGTATTAAATAAATCATCATACCATAACCATAATTTAGAAAAAATAGCACCATTGTCAAAAACATGATTAACATTTTCAATATAAAAGTAACAATAGCACTTTGAAGGAAAATAAAACCCTTTATTCCAGAACAAAAGAGTCCACAGGAATAAAGTTATTTAAAATCCTCCAAGCTAAAACTGAATAAAAAATGGGAATGATATTGTTCCAAAGTTTAATGAAAGCATTAGAGTAGTTCTGTTTATCTCTAATAAAATTCCAAACCTCTTTAAGAATAAAATCACCATTGTAAGAAAGCTTAAAGAGAATTTTGTCAAGTTTGTTAGAGAAAATAAGGATATTTCTAAAGTTATCTAAAAGAGAAATAGGGATATAATTCTCAACTTTGTTTTCGTTCCAAGTGTCATTATGCTAGAAAGAGTTAACTTTGATAGCTGCAGTAGAGTGGGTAGATAAAAGGGTGTCATTAGAGCCATTGCCAATCGAATTGTCTTTCTAAAAGAAAAAACAACCTGAATTAATACCCTAAGATATTAAGGGTTCAACAACCCATTTAATGGAGCAAATCCATTTCCAAACCAGAGAGTCACCACCTTTATAAGCACAGATAAGAGGGTGTTTACCTTGGCAATTTATTTCATCATAAAATTAGCCCAAAGGCTATCATTCTTTCTAAAATTCCACTAGAGCTTATGAGAGAAGGCAGTAATAGCTTCACGAATCGGTTTGCAATCGAGACCACTTTCACCTAAGGGACCATAGCATTTATGCCAAGAAGTCCAATGCATTATTTTATTAGAATTATTGGATCCCCAAAAAAATTTATTAAGCAAGTGATCAATTTGATAAGAGTAGCATTAGTCGGGATAATAGTTTGAATCAAATAAAGAGGCATTGAACTGAGAGTGCTTTTAAGAATAGTGAGCCTACCACTAAAGGAAAGTAAATGAAATTCCCAAACATAAATTTTATTTAAAATTTTTTGAATTAACTCATCAAAAGATGGGATTGTCTCAGACCTTTAAAAAGAGGAGCACCCAAGTACTAAAGAGGAAGGTGTTAATGTTTAAAGTTAGTGATATGTAGGATTTGATTAATTTTATTATTGGAGATGCTTGAAGAAGTAATAAAACAACTTTTGTTATCATTGATAGATTGACCACTTTCTCTACCAAATTTATTTAAGAAAATCTTGAGATTCTTGATATGATGAATAGAAGCATCGCAGAAAATAATGAAATCATCTACAAAGCTTAAATGAAAAACTAGAAATCTACCAAGAGTTCTATAGTACATACTAGGATTATTTTATAATAAATCATTGATGCTCCAAGATAAGTACTCAACAATAATAATAAATAAGTAGATAGAGGATCCCATTCCTTTGGCCATGGAAAGATGGAAAGAAGCCCAAGGCATCCCCATTAAGCAAATAGAAAACTAGGCATTAGTAATACAATTTTTAATAAGAAAGATAAATTTATTAGAATACCCAAAAAAATTTAGAATATGGATAAGGAAATCCCAAGAGATATTGTCAAAAGCTTTGGTAATATCTAATGTGTTTGCCACCTCTTAACATCTAGATCATGAATTAATTGGTGAAGTTGAATATTAGAAATAGATCTACCTCTAACAAACTAATTTGTTTGAGAGATAATCCTATGAAGTAAAGGATTCATGTCAGAATTTTGGAAATCAACTTTTGAAGAAGGTGCAAAGACTAATAGGTCTAAAATCACATAGTCCGCATCTTTCTAGGTATGAGAATAATAAAGTGATAGAAAATATCTGAAAAGGATTACCATTAAAAAATCAACCATAACCTCAACCAAATCATTTTTAATAATAGACCAGATTTTGAAAAAATTTAGTGAAACCCTCACTAGTAATAGAATCTATGTTCATGCTATTAAGAACAAAAAATTTCCTCTTCATTAAAAAATAATAAAGAAAATCATTGTCATTATTGGTTATAATAGAAGGAATCAAGTGCAATTTAGAAATAACTTCATAAGAGCAACACTTATTATGCATATTTCTAAAGAAATTAATGGTCGAATCCTTAATAAAATTATTCTCCATAATCCATTCTCCATTATCATCATTAAGGTTCTGAATATTATTTAAAGCTCTCTTTTTATTAATTAAAGCATGGAAATATCTAGTATTTTTATCACCATCCACAATATGTTTGCTAGCAGGTATTTGGTGCTAATAAGTCTATTTCATATTTTGAAAATTAACAAGTTTATCTTTTTTCAAGTCCCAATCTTAGTAAGATCATATACATTCAAGATGACAAACCAATTTTTCCATTTCCTTTTCCCATAGAATCATCATCCGAGAAGGATTTAGCAACATTAGTCATAGATTTAGGGTAAGTCTCCTGTATAGAAGTGAGTTCTCCTTCTTCCAAGCCATTAGAATTTATTAAAGTCAAATGAGCATTAAGTATATAAAGCGAGGGAGCTGAAACAGATTTATTAAGAAGGCAAGTGTGAACATTCGTCACTTCTTCAATACCTAGATTAGTAGACAATACCAAATCTTTTTGAGAATTTAAATCATTCTGAACTAAAGTAAAGTCGAGTTTTTAAATTTGAATATCATGAGAAACCAAAGCCATAATCTCCATTGAATTCAAATGATGCATAACATTGATATCCTCATTAATATTTTCAATTAAAGCTTCATTTTCATCAATCAAAATTGGTAAGGATGTGGATCGACTCAGAGGAAAAAAATCATCATCCAAAAGTTTAGAGAAATTATTATTTTCCACATTAGAAACCTTCAATTGCATAGAAGAAATAAGAGGTAAAATAGCCTTAATAGGAACATTCAATGAATCTTTTTTTATGAATTAACTTTTTGATATTTAACAATGGTCGACCTAGGGTTAGGAACAATAGTTTCCTTAACAAGAATTTTCTTTTTTAGGTGAGAATGTAGTATGAAACATTCATAATTATTGTGCCCATGGATTTTATAGTGAGAACAAAATATAGGGAAATTTTCAAATCAACTTTTTGCATATAACCGTAATTTTTAGATCCCAATTAGATTTCTTTCGGGTGTTTCTTGGTAATGTCCAATTCAGCAAGGATTCTAGGCATAGAAGGTCAAGATTTTGTAGTTGTTGCCTGATTAATTTGTAACAACCAACCAAATAAAGTACCCACAACAAAAAGGAACTGATGATTAATGAAATAAATTTGCATATTGGGGAGAGAAATCAAAACTAGAATGAATGGGGATTCTTCCCTAATATCAAATAGTGGAGTCCATTTCAGCAACCTCATTTGATAATTGAAAACCAAATAAGAATGATGAGAAAAAACATGCGAGTAATCCAAATCATTCATTAACTAAATCAAAATGTGGTGGGGATTAATTAAACTAGTCATAGAAGCACTTGAAAGTTTTAGACTATGAAAGAAAGAGTGAATCATTATGGTAAGAATGAAAGAAAGTTAAGGAAATAGTCAATGTGAGCTGATGTCTCATGCTTACTAGGAAGTTAAGTTTATTAGGTTTTAGGGTTTAGGTTTATTTTTTAGTTTACTTTAGGGTAAGGGTTTAGGGTTTAGGGTTTAGGGTTTAGGTTTTAGGGTTTATGCTTTTAGTGTTTAGGGTTTGGGGCTAGGGTTTTGGGTTTAGGGTTTAAGGTTTAGGGAGTAAGATTTATGGTTTAGGTTTTTTTGGTTAGGTTTAGGTTGAGGTTTGGGTTTTAGGTTTAGGTTGGGTTTAGGGTTTAGGGTTTAGGGTTTTTTAGGTTTAGGGTTTAGGTTTAAGTTTAGGTTTTAGGGGTTTTAGTTTTTTTAATAGAGAACAAATTCAGATTCAACATTTCTTCTTTTTGATTTCATCAACCAAGTAACACACCAAGTTTTGTAAGACACAAGTGACAACATAGATCAATAATGAGCACACATAGAGCAAATCAAAAAACTTAGATAACTAAAATCATCTCTACGATAAAGACATAATTCCATAAGCAGTAGATCGGATAGTCCATTCTTCAGTTTCTCTAATTCCCATCAGAACCACCTAGGCCTCTCGAGTAGTTGGATCCACCATCATATCCCTGATCTCTCCCTCCATCACCACAGCGGTTGTAACCTTCGTCACTCTTCCCGCATCCATTACCACCACTGCTCTAACCACCACCTCCATGTCCACCAACAGCTCCAGATCCCCCACCACTATTGCGATAATTGCTGCCTCCACCTTTGCCTCCATCGTTAGATCTAAATTGAGCCTAGTTGACAATGATGTTCCTGTCATCAAGGTTCTATCCATTCTTAGTGTTTATGTTTAAGTTTATTAGTATTTAGGGTTTAAATTTATTTTTTAATTTATTTAGTTGCTCCAGGTTTAGGTTTAGGGTTTGTGGTTCGCTTTAGGTTTAAGGTTTGGGGGTTTAGTTTGGGTTTTGAGTTTAGGGTTTGTGGGTTCAGGTTTAGGGTTGTAAGTTTAGTGTCAAGTCAGTTTAGGGTCAGGTTTAGGGTTAGTTTTAGGGTTTAGGGTTTATGGTTTAGGAATTATGGTTTATGGTTTTTTTAATAAATTAAGTAAACTAGTTGGTTTAGGTTTGTTTAGTTTACTTTAGATTTTAGTGTTTAGGGTTTAGGGTTTTAGGGTTTAGGGTTTAGGGTTAGGGTTTAGTGTTTAGGGTTTTTTAGGGCTTAGGGTTTAGGGTTTATTACTGTAGTTGTAGTGTTGTAGGTTTAAGGTTTAGGGTTTAGGGGTTTAGGGTTTAGGTTTTGGATTTTTTTATTTATTTATTTTTTATTTTATTTAGGTGTTTAGGGTTTAGGTTTGGGCCTGGGGTTTGGACTGAGGTTATGGCCTAGTTTAGGCCTGTAGATTTAGGGTTTTGGGTTAGTTTAGGGTTGTGTCAGTGTTGGTTTTATTTATTTATTTTATTTTAAGGTTTAGTTTAGGGTTTAGGTTTTAGTTTAGTTTATATTTAAATTATGTAAACTATATTTAGATTTTTTCTAGTTTATTTTGGTTTATTTTTTTATTTATTTTAGTTTATTTTATATTATTTTTTTATTTAGTTTTATTTTTTAATTTTATTTAGTTTCTTTTATTTCTTTTAGGTTTATTTATTTTAGTTTAGGTTTTTTATTTTAGTTTATTTTTTAGGTTTAGGTTTAGGTTTATTTTTATTTTTAATTAATTTTTATTTTTAATTAATTTTTATTTTATTTAGTTTAGGGTTTAGGTTTATTTAGTTTAGTTTTTTATTTTAGTTTAAGGTTTTATTTATTTATTTTATTTTAGCTTTATTTTTTAGGTTTAGATTTTTAGTTAGTTTTATTTTATTTTATTTTAGTTTGGATTTTTTTTTCATTTAACTTTTATTTTATTTAGGTTTTCTATTTTTTGTTTAGTTTATTTTTTAGTTTAGTTTAGGTTTTAATTTATTCTATTTTAGTTTAGTTTTTATTTCTTATTTTAATATATTTTTAGGTTTTAGTTTTAGTTTAGGTTTTTATGTTATTTTATTATTTTATTTTATTTATGTTTATGTATTTTTATTTATTTTATTTTTAGGTTTTATTTAGTTTTGATTCAGGTTTTTAGGGTTTAGCTATTTAGGGTTTACGGTTAGGTTTTTTTATTTTTTTATTTTTTTTATTTTTTGTTTTTAGGGTTTAAGATTTAGGGTTTAGGGTTTAGCATTTAAGTTTTAAGTTTAGGGTTCAAGTTCTAGTTTTGGGTTTAGGGTTTTTGGATTTTTTTTAATAGAGAATAAATTCAGATTCAACATTTCTTCTTTTTGATTTCATCAACCAGGTAAAACACCAACTTTTCTAAGACACAAATGACGACATAAATAAAAAATTAGCATGCATAGAGCAAATCAAAAACCCTAGATAACTAAAACCTTTTCTGCTGTAAAGACAACTCCATATGCAGCAGATTGGATTGGTCGTTCTTTAGTTTCTACAGTTCCCATCAGAACCACCCTACCCTCTCAATTTATGGGATCCACCATCATATCCTCGATCTCTCCCTCCGCCACCACCATAGCTGTAACCTTCATCACTCCTCCCACCTCCATAACCACCACTGCTCCAACAACCTCCTCCATATCCACTAGTGCCTTCAGATCCCCCACCACCACTGCGATAACTGCTACCTCCACCTTTGCCTCCACCACCAGATCTAGATTGAGCTTAGTTGATGGTGATGTTCCTAACGTCAAGGTTATGCACATTCTTAGGGTTTAGGTTTAGGTTTAGGTTTATTTGGTTTTAGGGTTTAGGTTTTTTTAAAAAAATTTATTTAGTAACTTAGGTTTAGATTTAGGGTTTGGGGTTTAAGGTTTAGGGTTTATGGTTTAGAGTTTAGGGTTTAGGGTTTTAGGGTTTATAATTTTGGGGTTTAGGTTTAGGGTTTAGCATTTAGGATTTAGGGTTTTTTAGAATTTAGGGTTTAGGGTTTAGGGTTAGTTTGACGGTTAGGGTTAGGTTTTTTTAATTTTTTAATTTTCTTTAATTTTTTTTTAAATTAAGTAAAATTGTAGGTTTAGGTTTATTTAGTTTATTTTTTATTTTTATTTAGGTTTATTTTTATTTTTATTTAGTTTTGTTTATTTAATTTAGATTTATTTATTTTAGTTTATTTTTAGGTATTTATTTAGGTTTTAGTTTTAGTTCATTTTTTTATTTTTCTTGGTTTACATTTGGTAGGTTTAGGTTTTATCTCTTTTAGGTTTAGGTTTTAGGTGTTTATTTTGGGATTATTTTTAGGTTTTTTTTTAAGTTTAGGTTTAGGTTTAGGTTTATGTTTATGATTTAGTTTATTTTATTTTATTTTATTTTACTTATTTTGGTTTTTTAGGTTTTAGAGTTTGGGTTTTAGGGTTTAGAGTTTAGTGTTTGGGTTTTAAGATTGTAGGTTTTAGGATTTAAGTGTTTAGGGTTTAGGGTTAGGGTTTTTTTATTTTTTTATTTTTAGGGTTTACGGTTTAGGGTTTAGGTTTTAGTTTACGGTTTAGGGTTTTTGGCTTTTTTTAATAGAGAAAATTCAAATTCAACATTTCTTCTTTTTGATTCCATCAACCAAGTAAAACACCAATTTTTCTAAGACACAAGCGATGACATAGATAAAAAATGAGCACGCATAGAAAAAATCAAAAACCCTAGATAACTAGAACCATCTCTAGTGTAAAGACACAATTCCAGATGCAGCAGATTAGATCGGCCGTTCTTTAGTTTCTCCAATTCCCATCAAAACCATCGTGGCCTCTCGAGTAGTGGGATCCATCATTATATCGCTGATCTCTCCCTTCGGCACCATTACTGATGTACCCTCCGTCACACCTCCCTCCTCCATAACCACCACTACCCACCACCACCTCCATATCCACCAGCACCTCTAAATCCCCCACCACTGATAACCGCCACCTCCGCCTTCACCTCCACTGCGAGATTTAGACTGAGCCTGGTTGACGGTGATGTTCATGCTGTCATGGCTCTACCCATTCTTAGGCTTTAAGTTTAGGTTTATTAAGTTTTAGGGTTTAGGTTTTTTTTAATTTATTTATTTAATTTAGGTTTAGGTTTAGGGTTTGGGGTTTAGGATTTAGTTTAGGGTAGGGTGGGTTTTAGGGTTTATACTTAGGGTTTAGGTTTAGGGTTTAACATTTAAGGTTTTTTTAGGGGTGTGTAGGTTTAGGGTTTAGTGTTTAGGGTTTAGGGTTAGTTTTAGAGTTTAGGGTTAGGGTTTTTTTTTAAAATTTTTTAAACTAAGTAAACTTGTAGGTTTAGGTTTATTTAATTTATTTAGTTTGTTTTTATTTATTTTAGTTTATTTTATTTTTTTAATTTTATTTGGTTTATTTTATTTTATTTAGTTTAGTTTATTTATTTTAGGTTTATTTACTTTAATTTAGATTTTTTTATTTTTTATTTTTAGGATTAGATCTAGCTTTAAATTTTACTTTTAGTTTAGTTTTATTTTTATTTTTAGGTTTAGGTTTTATTTTTTATTTTTAGGTTTAGGTTTAGGTTTTTATTTTATGTTTTTAGGTTTAGGTTTTAAGTTCTTGTTTTAGGTTTATTTTTAGGTTTAGGATTATTTTTAGTTTATTTTATTTTATTTAGTTTATGTTTAAGTTTAGGCTTAGTTTATTTTAAGTTTAGGCTTAGGTTTTATTTATTTTAATTTAGATTTATGTTTAAGTTTTCTTTAGTTTAGGGTTTCAATTATTTGTTTAAGTTTTATTTTTTGGTTTAATTTTTAGGTTTAGGTTTTTATTTAGTTTCAAATTTATTTTATTTAGGTTTATTTTATTTGATTTTAGGTTTAGTTTTATTTTATTTAGGTTTTATTTTTAGTTTAGTTAAGGTTTAGTTTAATTTATCTATTTTAGTTTTATTTTTATTTTATTTTTTTTGTTTAGGTTTAAGTTTACATCTTTAGGTTTAGTTTATGTTTTATTTTATTTTATTTTTTTTTTTTTTTGGTTTAGGTTTTTACTTATTTTATTTTAGGTTTATTTAGTTTAGGTTTAGATTTTAGTTTTTAGGTTTTTCCTGGTTTATGGTAGTATTGGGTTTATGGTTTAGGGTAGGGTTTAGGGTAGGGGTTGGGAATAGGGTTTGGGTTTAAGATTTAGGTTTAGGGATTAGGTTTATAGTAGGGTTTAGGATTTAGGGTTTAGGTGTGGTTGGGTTTTAGGGTCAGGTGTGGGTTTAGGGTTTTTATTTAGGGTTTAGATCAAGTAGTGATTTTATTTAATTTTTTATTTTTTTATTTTTATTTTTTTAAATTATAAACTATTTAGGTTTATTTTATTAGTTTATTTTATTTTATTATTATTATTTATTATATTATTTATTTTTTATTTTAGGTTTTATTTTATTTTTTTTTTTTTTTTTTTTTTTTTATTTTTTAAGTTTAGTTTAGGTTTTTATTTATTTTATTTTTGTTTAGTTTTTATATTTTATTTTATGTTTTTTTTATGTTTAGGTTTTGGTTTAGGTTTTAGTTTATGTTTTTATTTTATTTTATTTTTAGGTTTTGTTTAGTTTAGGTATAGGTTTTTATCTTTTAAGGGTTTATTGTTTAGGGTTTGTTTAGGGTTTTTTTTAGGGAAATTAGATAAATTTTTATTGCCACAAAGAAAAATTACAAAGTCCTTAGAGGGGGTAAATCTCTAGGATAATGCTCAAAGTGCTACAATAAATCCTAAAGAGATAAACCCCCTAACTATTACAATAATGAAGGAAAGAAAGCAAAAGAAAAACCAAAAAATCAACAACAGAAAATCAATGTGAGCACCAGCAAACTTCATTTGGTCCTTCTGATACCAACAAGATCCACCTACAGGACTCTCCCTACCTATAAAACAAATCTATAACATACTTTTGAAAGGATGAGTATAATTAAGCCAACATAAAAAGTAGGAGCAAATAGAAGGACTAAAGTAAAGAAAAGGCTCAGGCTCAGTTCTAATCATCTCAAGGAGCAACATTATATGTAAGCATCTCAAGGAGCAACACTATATGTAAGCAGCCAAACTTCAGGAGAAGGGTTACAATTACATATAATGCTACCACCCAAAAGAAGAAAGAGTGGGAAACATCAAGGCCATCAAAGCTAGCAAACCTCATGTAGCCCATCATCCAAAGTTCTTCATCCAACAAGGCTGTAAAATCCTCCAAACAGCAAACATAAAAGCCAACCACCAAGCCACGAGAACAACCTAGCCCAATAAGGAAGATAATCAACCAACCATCAAGGATTGTAGTAGTACAGTAGGAGCACCACCAAAGCCACCACCAAAAAGGAATAACAAAATCCAAAAGAGAAAGCATCATGACAGGGGTAACAACACAAACCAGAGATAAATAAGAGCAAAATAGAAAAAATACAAGTGCTCATATCCTCCACCAACAAAGGAGAAAAATGAGTCAAGAAAACACCCAAAATTAACTGGAAAAGGGGTGGGCAAGGCTATCACTCAAATAAAAAGGGGTTAGTAGCAAGAGATAAAAATCAAAGCAAGAGAAACCAGAAATATAGGTCACTGAAAGAACACTAGCAGGTTCCCAGAACATTCACTAAAGAAGTAGGAAAAATTGGCCAAAATAACCACCCCTCCAACCAACCCAGCCAACCGATATAACCAACCAAACCAGCCAGCAACATATCCTCCTAGCCAACCACCATAGTAGTAGAATGTGAGTCACTATAGCACCTAAGAGAGGGGGTGAATTAATATTAAAATTTTAAAAGTTAAATCTTAAATTTTAAGTTTTAGTAGAAAATTAATTTTGATTTTATAATGACAAGATACAATTCTTAATGCAAGAAAAAATAAAAGTACAAGAAAAGAGAGACAATAGGCACAATAATTTTTATGGTTCGCCAAACCCCAAAACTAGCCTACTTCCACGCCTAGCCACCCCTGGCTAGGAATCCACTAAATGCAAAAATAGCTTACAAATAGTACTCTCCTATAATGTGAGTACAACCCCTAAAACAAAATGTACTCTCCTAAAAGGGGCGAGTACAACCCCAATATAAATTTTACAGCACAAAAAGAAAAATTCAAAATAATAAATAATTCTCTCATAAATATACTAAGCTATCCAATTCAAAAAATGATATCACAACTTATAAATGATCACTTATAACTTAAAATTTTTGGCATGATAAAATGCTCACTTAATATTGATAAGAAATAATAAAATAAATATCTTAAAGTGATCTTACTAAGATGTTTATATTATTACAATTTGTAGACTAATATAAAAATGATTTCAAAATAAATTCACAATATTCTTTTGCATAATAAAATAAATTTCATCAAGGAATAATTTGTTTTATTTTAACCAAAAAGATTCTTTCAATTAAAGCTTATGATCACAAAATACTTAAATAAAATGTGTATATGATAGATCTAAGTAGGCTAGTAAGCTTTTAATTAAAAAGAGAGATATAGAAAATATGAAAATAATTTCAGCATAATAATTTAATTTAAAATGCTTAAAATACACTTCTAAAATAGATCTAAGAATAAATAATATTTTAGAATAAGATTAATGAAGAAATGTTTCAAGAAACCAAAAGAAATCTGTAGGAAATTAAAAATTTCAACAAGTTGAAATAGATCCTACAAACTATCACAAGAGTTTTTCACAAAAAAATGATTGAGAAACTTTGATGTGAAAAACAATGTCCAAAGACTAATCCACCAAAAAGTATAAATTGGAAAGAATAAATAGATGGCGAAAATATTTTGAACAACTAAATGGATTAAGATCAAGAAAACATACTCAAGTAATTTGAGAAAGCTTGCTTAGTTGAAGATGTTGAAGCTTCCAAACCAAGGATTTGATCTTGCAATATTTGGAGAACACTTGGAAGGAAAATCTAAGAAATTTTCTCTTAGATTTGCTGGAAAGATTTTGAATTCTGAATGAGGAATACTTTCATGAAGAGAATGTGGGCTATTTATAGGCAAGAAGGTCATTTTAAATTATTTCAAAGAAATATACTATTCTAACATCATGTTATCATCTAATAATTTAATATTCAATAAAAATATATTTTATTTTAAATAAATATTAAATTTAAGCAGCCAAAATTCAGCTATTCACATGGGCAAGTCAAAAATAATCAAATATGGCTCTTAATATATTCAAAGCATGTAGCTTGCATTCATTATTAAAATCAGCTAATGTTTGAAAAGTCATAATAAATTCAATTTTAATCAACCGTGGGTCACGTAACCTATCAAATTAAAGGAATGACTTTGGCTAAAATATAAAATTTCACATATTTTTGTTAATTTTGAAATATGATATTTAAATATTATGATATAATTTATATATAATCATACATATGTTAGTTATCATATAACCTTCAAATTAAATTAAAATATTTAATTATATTAAGTAAATAAAATAATTACACTTAATAGTCCTAATTTATTATGATTTATTATTTTGATAATTCAAATGCTATGTATGAAACATATAATTGAATGTTAATTAGATAGAGATTTATATAAATTAACCTCATTAAAATAATATGTTAAGTTGTGAGTAAATTGATTAATCCCAATGAACTCATATGAATTTCTAAGATAGTTATAAATGCATATAACCTAAAATATTGTATCTTGAGATTCACATTATCTATTTTGATCTATCTTTCATTCTTCTACCCTTGTAATTTCTCAAACATATTGTGAGATGTATTGGATATGTAATTAGCAATTGATATATCTATAACACATAAAAAAATTCATTAGAACATCCAAACATTCATTTGTTATCATCAAAATTGATCAGATTGAACAAGAGGCTCATTAAGCCAACATAGAAAACCCAAGTTAGTGTAAAGACCAACAACAGCCATCAAACCAAAATCATGCAAGATAGCTAGGGAAAGGGTAGAAGCAAACAGTAGTTGCCAAACCCAACCAAGGAAAAAGATAATCCAATCGAAGTAGAAAAGCCAACCAAAGTCAAAAAGGTACAAAGCCTAGTAAGATAGACTACAAGCCAACCAATAAGAACAACAGCAATAAAGGCACCCTAGGCCAACTAACAACCACAAAACAATCTTCTACTAGCCAATCCAAGATAATACCCAAACCCAAAGCAGTTGCAGCCAAAAGAGGAAGGCCAATAGAGGAGGAGGTTAAAACCATAACAACAAAAAAAATAAAACAAAATCAACAAAAATGACCACCAAGCCCCAGTCAACAAAATAGAGAAAATAATAGCCAACCAACAACCTCCATGATGCCAAAATCAAGCCAGAGATAAACCACCAACAACCGCCCAGATCACTCACCAACAAAAAATGAAGAAAATAGCCAAAATAACGAGCCATCCAAATAACCCAACTAGCCAAAACTGCCAGCCAACCCAGCCAGCCAACAAAGCCACCTTGTCAACAACCATAGTAGCCCAGAAAAATGGTAAAACCCATATAGAAAAAAAAAACTATAGCAGCCATAGCCACAACCCAAAAGGAGGATATAAAAAATACCCAAGGGAAAATTGTGTTAACCACCCAGCTAGATAGATAGATGCCACCAAGCTAAAAAAACCAAAACAACCTAGGCTAAACTTACAATAACCATTAGATAGAAAAAACAGGCTAATCCAAAAGTAAGAGATCAAAAACATAAACTAGCTTAGGCCAATAAGAGAAAATAAGTTGATAACCACAACCCAAAGAGGGTTTAACAAAGGCTAAACAAAAGCAAAGGCTCATCAAAAACCAACACAAATGAAACCAAGCTAAGAATTATAATCAGAGATAAGGCAATCCAATATTATTCAGATTAACCAAGCCTCTTAATAGTCTAAGGAATGTTTGGTTGTCAAATAAAGTGAACTCACTTAGTTTGGCACTTAAATTAGCCAGGAAATCAGCACAAGCATTACCTTCACGAAGGATGTGGGAAATTTTAAAACAAATTTGAAAAAGAATAATTTTTGTATGATTAAGGAGATAAAATAATTTAGCATTATCAATTCTATTGGAATTAAGCATGTAAAGAAGTAAGAGAGCATCAACTTCAAACCAGATGTTGAGAAAACCTCTAGTCAAACAAGTTTCAATAACTTTATTAACAACCATAAGCTCAACAAAATAATAGAATAGGATTTGAGATGATAGGCAAAAGCACAAATGACAGCACCTTTAGAATTCTTAAGGATACCACCACAGCCATATTTATTGGAAGCTACAAAACCATCAGTATTCACTTTAATCAAGTTATCTTTAGGTTTGATCCAATGGATAATCCTAGCACCTTTATAAGGGTCCAAGTCGGGTAGAATGATACTCAATTTTTTAGCCACAAATTTATAGCCTCTAAACTGAATGTTACTAATAAGATTGGCATTAAACAAAAGCATGAATTTTATCTTTAGTTTTAGCCAGATCCTTTATGGTTCATAGAAGTGCCATGATATTTAGCATCATTTCTATCCATCTAGAAAATCAGAAGGGTAACAATTAAAACTTTGATATGACCTTTCACAATTTTTTGAAACAAACTTCAAGAAGTTGATATAAAGAAAGAGAACCATGAAAATAATTGGTATTAAATAAATCATCATACCAAAGCCAAAAATATAGAAGCAATAACACCATTGACAAAAACATGATTTACATTTTCAATATGAAAGCAACAAAAACATTTTAATGGTCAATAACCCTTTGGTCTAGAGCAAAGAGTCCACAGGAATAAAGTTATTCAAAGTTCTCTAAGCTAAAATAAAATAGGAAATGAGAATGATATTGTTCCAAAGTTTAATAAAGACATTGAGCTTTAACTCTAATAAAATTCCAAACCTCTTAAGAACAAAATCACAATTATAAGAAAGCTTAAAAAGAATTTGATCGTTAGTTAGAAAAATGGAGATATTTCTAAAATTGTCAAAAGAGAAATAGGGATATAATTCTCAAGTTTACTTTCATTCCAATTATTATTAAGCCAAAAGAGTTAACTTTGGTAGAGTAGAGTGGGTAGATAAAAGGGTGTCGCCATTCTTTAGTCGGTTAATGCTTGCGAAAGAAAGAAGTGCAGAATGAATACCGCAAGATATTAAGGATTCAACAACCCATTTAATGAAGCAAAGCCTTTTCAAAATTGGCGAGTCACCAACTTTATAAGCACAGATAAGAGGGTGTTTACCTTAGCAATAATTTTCTATTATAAAATTAACCCAAAGGCTATCATTTTTTCTAAAATTCCACGAGCTTATGAGAGAAAGCGGTGATAGCTTCACGAATATGTTTGCAACCTAGAGCACCTTCACCCAAAGGACCAAAAAATTAATTCCAAGATGTCCAATGCATTCTTTTGGTAAAGTTATTGGAGCCCCAAAAAAATTATTAAATAAGCGATCAATTCTGATGAGGGTAACTAGTTTGAATCAAATAGAGAGGCATTGAATTGAGAGTGCTTTTAAGAAATGTGAGCCACCAAAGGAAAGTAAATGGAATTCCCAAACAAAATTTAATTTAAAATTTTTTAAATTAACTCAGAGATGGGATCATTATGGGCCTTTAAAGAGAGCACCCAAGTACTTTAGAGGTAAGTGTTGATGCTTAAAATTAGTGATATGCAAGATTTGTTTGATTTTATTATTGGAGATATGAGAGGAAGTGATAAAATAGCTTTTCTTATCATTGATAGAAAGGCCACTTTCTCTACCAAATTTATTTAGAAATTGAGATGCTTGATGTGATGAAAAGAAGCATTGCAAAAATAATGAAATCATCACAAATCTTAAATGGGAAACAGGAAGACCACCAAGAGTTATGTAGTATATACTAGGATTGTTAAAGAATAAATCATTGATGCTCCTAGATAAGTTCTCAACAATGATAATAAATAAAGCAGGAGATAAAGGATCCCCTTGTCTTAAGCCATGGGAAGGGAAAGAAACCCAAGGCTTCACCATTAAGCATTATCAAAACCAAGCATTATTAATACAATTTTTAATTAAAAAATAAATTTATCGACCAAATAAATTTAGAATATGGAAAAGAAAGTCCCAAGAAATGTTATCAAAGGCTTTGGTAATATCTAATTTGAAAAGAATGTTGCCACCACTAGTCTTGGCATCAATATCATGAATTAATTCTTGGGCTAGTAAAATATTATCAGAAATAGATCTACCTCTAACAAAACTAGTTTGGTTGAGAGAGATAATTTTATTAAGTAAAGGACTAAGCCTGTTGGTTAGAATTTTGGAAATCAACTTATTGAAGAAAGTGCAAATATGAATAAGTCTAAAATCACTTCAATAGTTCAGATTATCTTTCTTAGGTATGAGAATGATGTAAGTACCATAAAAATATCTAGGAAAAGGATTACCATTAAAAAATCAACCACAACCTCAATCAAATCATTTTTATTGTTGAACCAACATTTTTGAAAAAATTGAGTAGTGAAACCCTCCAGACCAGCAACAACATCTATATTCATGCTATTAAGGACTTGCAACATTTTCATCTTCATTAGGCACAATGGTAAGCAAATCATTATCATCATTAGTAATAATAGAAGGAATCAAATGCAATTTAGAAATAGCTTCATTAGAGCAACTCTTACTAAGCATATTTCTAAAGTAATTGATAACCAATTCCTTAATATCATTATTCTTCATAATCCAAATACCATTGTCATCTTTAATTTTTTGAATATTATTTGAAGATCTCTTTTTATTAACTAAAGCATGAAAATACCTACTATTCTTATCACCATCCAATATGCTTACTAGCGACTTTTGGCACAAGTAAGTCTCTTCCATATTTTGGAAGTTAACAAGTTTGTCTTTCCTCATTGAAGTCCTTAATCTTAGAAGGATCACATAATAGAGATTTCAAGATCACAAACCAATTCTTCCATATCTTTAATATTAGTAGAAGGTTATTAAAATGCTTGTTCCACCAACCCAAATTTTGTTTAAGTCTTTTAAGTTTAAACCAAAGTCTATTCATCCCCATAAACAAATTATCGGGATGTAAAGGAGCTTTCCAATTATTAGCCACAACATCAAAGAATCAATATGCTGAATTCACATGTTCTGAAATCTAAAAGGAGAGGATTTATGTAATCAATTAGAATTATCTTTAATAGAAACCAGAAGAGGAGCATGATCAGACAAGGTTTTACTTAAATGGTCAACAAAAGTAATAGGCCATTGAGATCCAATGAGTATTAAAAAGAATCCAGTATAACCTTTGCTAAAATCTAGAGTTTTGATAAGTATAATTAGAACCCTTAAAGCCAATATCAATCAAATTACAATCAAGGATCATATCAAAAAAATCTTCCATGAAATGAATATTGGGAGAGTAGCCACAACTTCATTCAGAAGAGAATAAAATAGTGTTGAAATCACCACCCATAAACAAATGTTTGTTGACCGAAGTAGCAAAATTCCTCAAATTATCCCAAAGAAGATTTCTACCAGATCTATAGTAGGATGCATAAATAAAGAGCCCAAAACAATAGTCACCATAAGAGATTTGAGCATTGACAACTTGTTGAAAATCATCAATAATAGAAACCTCAACAAAATTATTCCAAAAAACACAAAATCTTATTACTAACATTATAGAAAATTTTATTGAAGCGGTCATTCTAACACATGGTTAATTTTTTGCATGAATAAGAGACTTCAATAATAAGTAAATAAATATTATGAATGATAAAGATTTCTAATATGATTATGAATAGAGGGTACCGATCCCTCTAACATTCAAATAAGAAAATTAAACATAAGTAAAATAAAAAAGGAGTTAAGCAAAGGTTAATTAAAGAGGAGTGAGGCCATGAGATCTAATGTTTTGGACAATTTGGGAGAGTAAGTTTTAACACTTTTTCTTTTAGCATGATAAGTTTGAAAACCATTTTCTTTTCCCCTAGAGTCATCATCCAAGTGAGATTTAGTAACATTGGTCACAAATTTAGGAGAATTCTCCAAGTGTTTGGAGGGGAGTTCACCCTCTTCCAAATCCATATTAAGTTGAAAAGTAGGATTAACATGAATATCAAGATTAGAAATGAGAGATGGTGATGATTTAGAATCATTTAAAGCACAAGCAGTTAAATCCGGATCAAAATATTTTTAGCATGCTCGACATCATTTAAATCTTCATTAAAAGCTTCATTTTCATCGATCAAAGCTGGCATAGATGCAGGAATAGAATCAAAGGAAATAGAATCCTCTTCCAATAACTTTGAAAATTTATTATTCTCCATATTAGAAATTTTCAAATTCAAAGAAGGAAAAAAAGGTAAATCATCCTTCCCATTTTGAAAATCAATTGAATCTATATAAACAGTAGGAGCTAAAACTTGTTCAATAGGATTAACCCCGATATCCAAGGAATCAACCTCAATAATAGCCTTCTTACCATTTTTAGGATCAGGATTTCACATAAGTAGGGATGGACATGGGTAGGAACAACATTCTCTTTAGGAGAATTTCATTTTTTTCTCTTTAGGAGGATTTCATTTTTTTTAAGTGGGGATAGAAAATAAAACATTATGAATTGTGATGACCATGAATTTTATAGTGGGAACAAAAAATCAAAAGGTTCTCCAATTCAACCTTATGAATACCCATATTTTTAGAGCCAATCCAAACTTCCTTAGAGTATTTTTTAGTTATATTTAATTCCATGAGTATCCGACCCAGAAGGGAGATCATCGCTCCAATTCGAGTTGCAAAGGCTGACCAAATAAAGCCCCAACAACAAAAAGCACATGATGGGTACAAAATGAATGCAAATTTTAGGAAGAGATAACCACACAGGGATAATAGGAGATTCTTCCTTAATGTCAATGAGGAATGACCACGTCAACAAATGCATTTGACAATTAAAGACGTAAAAAGAATGGCGTAAAACACATGAATAATCTAGATCATTAGAAAGTTGAATCAGGATATGATGAGGGTCAATAAGACCAATCGAAAATAGCCGTAAGCTTGAGATTATGAAAAATAGCGATCTTATCCAAATTGAGATGCAAAAACAAATTTATGACAAGAAAAATTCAAATGGTTTTGCCGACTTTTCAACATCCACATCAGTTACATTATGGTTAGTGAACCTCTAAAGACATCAAAATGAGATTAACCAATCAAAAGGAGAAGTCTTACCGTGCTTCCTTAAAAGATTTAGTAGAAGTAGCATTAGGGCAAGCCCCAAAGTGTCGGATGCCTGAATCCATAATTTGAGATGGAGCATAAGGAATAGAACATACCACAGCCATGATCAATGATGAAGCATCATGCAAACGTCTAGATGTCATTCAAGCCTTTGAATTTGGTTAAGAATAAGGCCAAAGCCAAATAAATCCCAAGTCGGGATGCCACCAAGAGGATTCAAAATCTCAGAAAGATGAGGGAAAGGGTTTGTTTAGGGTTTTGTTTAGGGTTTAGGGGTAGTTTAGGGTTTAGGGTTTAGGGTTTAAGTTTAGGGTTAAGGGTTTAGGGTTTAATGTTAGTTTAGGGTTTAGGGTTTAGGGTTTAGGGTTTAGGGTTTTAGGATTTAGGGTTGTAGGTTTAGGGTTTAGAGTTTTAGTTTTAGAGGTAGTTTTAGGGTTTAAGATTTAGGTTTAGGGTTTTTTTTTTAAATTAAGTAAACTCATAGGTTTAGGTTTATTTAGTTTACTTTTTATTTATTTTAGTTTATTTTTTTTTTATTTAAATTTAGCTTTGTTTTTATTTTTATTTAGTTTAGTTTATTTATTTTAGTTTAGGTTTTTTATTTTAGTTTATTTTTAGGTTTAGGTTTAGGTTTAGGTTTATTTTTAGTTTAGTTTTAATTTTATTTTATTTTTTTAGGTTTAGGTTTTATTTTATTTTTAGGGTTTAGGGTTTATGGTTTGGGGTTTAGGTTTAGGGTTTAGTTTAGCTTTCAAGATTTAGGGTTTAGTTTAGGGTTAGGGTTTTAATTTTTTTTAATTTTTTTTAATTTTTTTTTTTTTTAAATTAAGTAAACTAGTAGGTTTAGGTTTATTTAGTTTATTTAGTTATATTTTTATTTCTTTTATTTTTTATTTTTATTTATGTTTATTTTTATTTAGTTTAGTTTATTTATTTTAGGTTTTTTTACTTTATTTTAGGTTTTTTATTTTAGTTATTTTTTTTTGTTTAGGTTTATAATTTATTTAAGTTTTATTTTTATTGTTTTTTAGGTTTAGGTTTTATTTTTTATTTTTAGGTTTAGGTTTAGGTTTTTATTTTATTTTTTTAGCTTTAGGGTTTTGCTTTTTTATTTTAGGTTTATTTTTTGATTTTATTTTTTAGTTTAGGTTTTGGTTTATTTTTAGTTTATTTTAATTTATTTAGGATTTAGGTTTAGTTTATTTTAGGTTTAGGTTTAGGTTTTATTTATTTTAGTTTAGTTTATTTGAGTTCAGGTTTAGATTTTTTTTTTAGTTTAGGGTTTAGTTTTTTTTAATTCATTTTATGCTTTATTTTAAAGTTTATTTTTTTATTTAGGTTTTTATTTATTTTTATTTAATTTTATTTTAGCTTTATTTTTTTAGGTTTAGTTTTTATATTATTTAGGTTTATTAATTTTAGTTTAGTTTAAGTTTTTATTTATTTTATTTTAGTTTAGTTTTTATTTTTTATTTTATTTTCTTTTTAGGTTTAGGTTTAGGTTCTAGTTTAGGTTTTTATTTTATTTTATTTTATTTTCATTTAGGTTTTTTTTTTATTTATAGGTTTTATTTACTTTATATTTAGGTTTTCGCTTTTTAGGGTTTAAGGTTTAGGGTTTAAGGGTTTAGGGTTAGTATAGGATTTAGGGTTTATTTTATTTTATTTAATTATTTTTTTTAGGGTTTAGGGTTTAGTTTTAAGGTTTAGGGTTTTTGGTTTAGGGTTTAGGGCTTAGGGTTTAGGTTTAAGAGCTCGGGTTCATGTTTTAGTTTAGGGTTTAGGATTTTTTGTTTTTTTTTAATAGAGAACAAATTCATATTCAACATTTCATCTTTTTGATTTCATCAACCAAGTAACACACCATGTTTTCTAAAACATAAGTGACAACATAGATAAAAAAATATGCTCACATAGACCAAATCAAAAACCTTAAATAACTAGAATTATCTCTCTAGAAGAGTTCCATAAGCGAAATTGGATCGGCCATTCTTGGTTTCTCCAATTCCCCCACCACCCCTCTTGAGTAGTGTGATCCACCATCATATCCTCGATCTCTCCCTTTGCCACCACCACAGTTGTAACCTCCATGCTCCTCACCCTAACCACTCTCGACCATCACCTCCATATCCACCGGCACCTCGGATCCCCACCACCGTTAACCTTGTCACCTTGCTTTCCGCCATATCTAGATTGAGTCTGGTTGATGGTGATGTTCCTTCCATCAAGGTTTTGCCCATTCTTAGGGTTTAGGTTCTTTTTTTAGGAAAATTAGGGAATTTTATTGCCATAAATAAAAAGTACAAAGTCCTTAGAGGGGGTAAATTTCTAAACTAATGCTCAAAGAGCCATAATAAGTCCTAAAGAGATAAACCCCCTAACTATTACAATAATATAATAAAAAAACAAAGCAAAAGGAAAACCAAATTAGCAACAACAATAGATCCATGTGCTTATGACATCCACTAGGTCCTTTTGATACCACAAGATCCACAAGATTCTCCCAACCTATAAAGGAATCTACAACATACTAATGAAAGGATGAGTACAATTAAGCAAGCATAAAGAGTATGAGCAAAGAAAGGAGCAAAGTAAAGAAAAGGCTCGCTCATTACAATCATCTCAAGAGCAACATATGTAAGCATCCAAACGAAGAAGGGTTGCAATTACATATATTTTGTGCTAGCCAAAAGAAGATAGGGAGGGAAACATCAAGGCCATCATTTCCAGCATACCTCTTGTAGCCCATCATCCCAAGTCCATCATCTTGCAAGGCTACAAATTCCTCTAAGCAGTAAACATAATAGCCAACCACAATGCCACCAAAACAAATAAGCCCAATAAGGAAAAAAATTAACCAACCATCAGGGACAACAGTAGTATAGTAGGAACACCACTAAAGCCACCACCAAAGAGTAATAGGAACATCAGAGGGAGCAAGCATCATGACCTTAACAACACAAACTAGAGAAAACCAAGACCAAAAAAAAAAACACAAGAGCTCATGTCCTCCACAAGAAAATAGGAAAGGCGACATATCACCCAAACCTAAAAGGGAAACAGACCAAGAGGAGAACCATAGCAGGAGTAGGCCAACCAGCATGTCACCAATAGAGCAAGAAAGAAAGGCCAAAATAGCCACCCATCCATCCATCCCAGCCAACCAAAATAGCCAACCAACCCAACCAGCTAACATAGCCTCCCAGCCAACCACCACAGCAATAAAAAATTGAAATCAATGAAAAGACCAACATCATCCATCATGCCAAAACCACCCAAGATAACCAAGAAAAGTGTAGAAGAAAATAGTAGCATCCACCAAACCCAACCAAAGCAGTATAAATTCTGATCCAGGTGAGGTGAATAGCTAGCCAAAAACTAAATGATGCAAAGACCAGTAAGATAGATTAAAAGCCATCCATCAGGAGCAGCAATAATACAACAGGAAAACCACCAAAGCCAACAGCAAAAGGGAGGAGAAATATCAATGATTGAAAGCATCATAACCATAGCCAAGCTAGGCACCAATACACCAAACCAAGTCACGGATCTCAAGAAAAATAATAGCCATCAATGCCAACCCAAAATAACAACAAAACAACTACAAAGAGGAAGACAATTATAGGAAGAGGTGAAACCACAACCAAAAGAAATAAACCCAAACCAAAAAAAATTGATCACCAAAATCTAATAAAAAAAGAAGAAATAAGTCAACAAATAACCTCCACCTTGCCAAATCTAATCCAAAATTAGACCACCAACATCCCCTCGATTTTGCCAACAAAGAGAATAACTACAAACGACCGATAACAAACCCAGCCAGCAACAATGCCACTAGCCAACCACCATGTGAATCCAACTCGGTTAAGCAACCAGCCTAGAGATATGGCAAACTCCATATAGAAAATAGCAGGCAAAGCCACCACCCAAATGAAGGTCACCAAAAACAACCAAGCAATAATAATCACCCAACTAGGCAAATAGTACCCACCAAGCTGAAGAAACCATAACAACCCAGGCAGAAAAAATAGGAACCACTCAGTAGCAACCACCAGGCCATCCCAAAAGTAAGAGCTCAAGAGTGAAAATAAGCAAATGGACACAACCTAAAGAGGGTTTAACAAAGGGGAACCAAAAGCAATGGCTCATCAAAAACAAACTAAAAAACAAGCTAAGAAAATTATAATCGAGATAAGGTAATCTAGTGTTATCAGATTGACCAAACACCTTAAAAGTTTAGGCAAATTTTGATTGTCAAATAAAGTGAAATTAGATAAGTTGGCACCTAAAGTAGCCAAGAAATCAACATAAGCATTACCTTCATGAAGGATATATTTTATAACAAACTTGAGTAAGAAGATTTTTAGTATGATTGAGAAGATAAAATAAATAAGCAATTATTATTCTATTAGAGTTTAGCATGTCAAGAAGCAAGAGTGCATCAACTTTAATCTCGATGTTGAGGAAACCTTTTTTCAAATAAATTTCAATATATTTATTAACAGCCATAAGCTCAGCATAGAATCCCTAAGAATACCACCATAGCCATATTTATTGGAAGCAACAGAACCATCAACATTCACTTTAATCAAATTTTCTTTTGGTTTGATCTAATGGATAATCCTAGATCTTATATAAGAGTCAACATCTGGTAGAATGATACCCAAGTTTTAGCCATAAATTTATAGCCTCTAAAATGAATGTTACTAATAAGATTGGCATTAAACAAAGCATGAATTTTTTCTTTGGTTCTAGCCAAGATCCTTTTATGGATCATAGGAATACCACCTTATTTAGCATTATTTCTATCCATCCAGATGAACCAGATAAGGGTAATAACAACTAGAACTTTGATATGACCTTTCATAATTTTTTGGAAACAGACTTCAAGATTGATATATGGAAAGAGAGCCATGAAAGCAGTTGGTATTAAATAAATCGTCATACCATAGCCATAATTTAGAAGTAATAGAACCATTGACAAAAACATGATTAACATTTTCAATATGAAAGCAACTATAGCACTTTGAATGCAAATAAAACCTTTCATTCTAGAGCAAAGAGTCCACAGGAATAAAGTTATTCAAAATCCTCCAAGCTAAAACCGAATAAGAAATGGGAATGATATTGCTCCAAAGTTTAATGAAAAATTAGAGGAGTTTTGCTTATCTCTAATAAAATTCCAAACCTCTTTATAAACAAAATCACCATTGTAAGAAAGCTTAAAGAGAATTTGGTTAGGTTTGTTAAAGAAAATAGGGATATTTCTAAAGTTATCTAAAAGAGAAATAGGAATATTATTCTCAAGTTTGTTTTCATTCCAAGTGTTATTATGCCAAAAAAAGGTAACTTTGATAGCTATAGTAGAGTGGGTATATGAAAGGGAGTCAATAGAGACATTGCCAATCAAATTATCTTGCCAAAAGTAAGAAGAACATGAATGAATACCCCAAGATATTAAGGGTTCAACAACCTATTTAATGGAGAAAAGCCTTTTCCAAACTGGAGAGTCACTAACTTTATAAGCATAGATAAGAGGTGTTTACCTTGGAAATATTGTTTCATTATAAAATTAGCACAAAGGTTATCATTCTTTCTAAAATTCCACAGGAGCTTATGAGAGAAGGTAGTAATAGCTTCACAAATCAATTTGCAACCGAGACCACCATCACCCAAGGGACCACAACATTTATGCTTGGAAGTCCAATGCATTATTTTAGTAGAGTTACTGGATCCCCAAAAAAATTTATTAAGCAAACGATCAATTCTGATGAGAGTAGCATTAGTGGGGATAATAGTTTGAATCAAATAAAGAGGCATTGAATTGAGAGTGCTTTTAAGAATAGTGAGCCTGCCACCAAAGGAAAGTAAATGAAATCCTCAAATAGAAACTTTATTTAATTTTTTTGAATTAACTCATCAAAAAGATGGGATCGTTTCAGACCTTTAAAAAGAGGACCACCCAAGTGCTTAAGAGGAATGTGTTGATGTTTAAAGTTAGTGATATACATGGTTTGATTATTTTTATTATTGGATGCTTGAAAAAGTAAAATAGCTTTTATTATGAGTGATAGATAGACCACTTTCTGTACCAAATTTATTTTAAAAAAAATTGAGATTCTTGATATGATGAATAACAGCATTGGAAAAATAATTAAATCATCTACAAAGCTTAAATGAGAAACAGGAAGACCACCAAGAATTCTATAATACATACTAGAATTGTTTAAGAATAGATCATTGATACTCCTAGATAAGAACTCAATAATAATAATAAATAAGGCAAGAGATAAAGGATCCCCTTATCTTAGGCCATGGGAAGAAGGAAAGAAGCACAAGGCCTCCCCATTAAGAAAAATAGAAAACCAAGCATTATTAATACAATTTTAATAAGAAAGATAAATTTATCAAAAAACCCAAATAAATTCAGAATATGGATAAGGAAATCCCAAGAGATATTATCAAAAGCTTTGGTAATATCTAATTTGAATAGAATGTTTCAACCTCTAGTCCTTGTGTCAAAATCATGAATTAATTAGTGAGCGAGTAGAATATTATCAGAAATAGATCTACCTCTAACAAAACTAATTTGGTTTAGAGAGATATTTCTATGAAGCAAAGGACTGAGCTTGTTGGTTAGAATTTTGGAAATCAGCTTATTGAAGAAGGTGCAAAGACTAATAGCTCTAAAATCACTCTAATAGTCCAGATTATCTTTCTTAAGTATAATTTAATTATTTTTTCCACTTCTGGTGAATATTATTTAAAGCCCTCTTTTTATTAACTAAAGAATTGAAATATCTAGTATTTCTATCACCATCCACAATATGTTTGCTATTAGCTTTTTGGCACCAATAAGTCTCTTCCATATTTTAAAAATTAATAAGTTTATCTTTCACCCCATTAAACTCTTAATCTTAGTATTTCTAATAGAGACTTCATGATCACAAACTAATTTTTTCCATTTCTTTGATATTATAAGGTTTTTAAAATAATGCTTGTTCCACCAACCCATTGTTTAAATCTTTTTAAGCTTAAACCATAAATCTTTTTCATCCCCATACTCAAATATTAGGATGTAAGAGTTTTCCAAAGTTAGCCACAACATTAAAGAAATCAATATCTTAAATCTGCTTTAAATCTAAAATAGAGAAATTTTTATTCTATTAGAGTTATCTTTAATAGAAACCAAAAGAAAAGCCCATGGGATAAGGTTCCTTAAATGATCGATAAAAGTAATAGGCCATTGAGTAATCCAAGTATTAAAGAATCGTACAACCTTTGCCAAAGTTTAGAGTTTTCCCAAGTAAAATTTGAACCCTTAAAGCCAATATCAATCAAATTGCAACCAAGGATCATATTGGAAAATTCTTCCATTGAATGAATATTATGAGAGCAACCACCGCTTTGTTTAGAAGAGAATAAAATAGTGTTGAAATCCACACCGACAAACCAAGGTTTATTGATAGAGGTAGCAAAATTCCTCAAATTTTCCCAAAGAAGATTTCTACCATATCTATTACAAGATGCATAAAAGAGCCTAAAACACAATAGTCACCATAAGATATTTGACCATTGATAACTTGTTGAAATCATCAAGAATAGAAACCTGCAAAAAATTATTCCAAAAACACCAAATTTAATTACTAACATTAGAGAAAAATTTATTGTAATTGATCATTCTAGCAACATGGTTAATTTTGTTTGCATGAATAAGAGGCTCTAAAATAATAAGTAAAGAAATATTATGAATAAGATAAAGGTTTCTAATATGTTTATGAATAGAGAGGAGAGGGAGGTCACAGCAGATCTAGTGTTTTTGGACAATTTGGGAGGGAAGTTTTTAACATTCTTTTTCTTTTTAGGATGATAAGTTTGGAAACCATTTCATTTTCCCCTAGAATCATCATCCGAGAAGGATTTATCAACATTAGTCATAGATTTAGGAAAAATCTCCTATATATAATTGAGTTCTCCTTCTTCCAAGACATTAGAATTTATTAATGGAAAATGAGCTTCGAGTATAGCAAGCGAGAGAGCTGAAACAAAATTATTAAGAAGGCAAGTGTGAACATCAAGCCCGTCTTCTTCAATACCCAGATTATTAGACAAAACCAAATCTTTTTTGAGAATTTAAATCATCCTGAACTAAAGTAAAGTTAGATTTTTCAAATTGAATATCATGAGAAACCAAAGCCATATTCTCCATTGAATTCAAATGATGCATAACATTGATATCCTTTTTAATATTTTCAATTTAAGCTTCATTTTTGTCAATCAAAATTAATAAGGATGCATGGATCGACATAGAGGAAAAAGAATCATCATCCAAAAGTTTAGAGAAATTATTATTTTCCATATTAGAAACCTTTAATTGCATAACAAAAAATAAGAAGTAAAATAGCCTTATTAAGAACATTCAATGAATCCTTTTTTTTCTGAATTAACTTTTTGATATTTAATAGTGGTCGACTTAGGGTTAGAAATAATAATTTTCTTAACAAAAAGTTTCTTTTATAGGTGAGGATGCATAATGAAACATTCAAAATTATCATGCCCGTGGATTTTAGAATGAGAAAAAAAGATAGGAAATTTTCAAAATCAACTTTTGCATATAACTATAATTTTTAGATCCCAACGGATCTCTTTGGGGTGTTTGTTGGTAATATCCAATTCAACAAGGATTCAAGGTCAAGATTTTGTAGACGTTGCTTGATCAATTTGCAATGGCTAACCAATAAAGCACCCACAGTAAGGAGGAATTGATGATTAACGAAATGAATTTGCATATTGGGGAGAGAAATCCAAACCAAAATGATTGGGGATTCATCCCTAATATCAAATAGTGGAGTCCATTTGCAACCTCATTTGATTGAATAAAATAAGAATGATGAGCAAAAACATGAATAATTCAAATCAATCATTAACTGAATCAAAATGTGGCGGGGATGAGTTAAACTAATCATAAAAGCACCCAAAAGTT
This sequence comes from Cymbidium sinense, assembly GCA_021442155.1. Classification (NCBI taxonomy): domain Eukaryota; kingdom Viridiplantae; phylum Streptophyta; class Magnoliopsida; order Asparagales; family Orchidaceae; genus Cymbidium; species Cymbidium sinense. Next base: position 53,993,693 of record CM038218.1, read on the forward strand.
TCATACTATGAAGAAAGTGTGAATGTTTTCCAGATTCGGCCTACGAAGAGTAAACTTTCCAACCCAAGTGAATTCAAATGGCTTAGCAAGATTTTTCACAATCAGATCAGAGCACATAATCGTATGCATAGTTTTAAAAGAAGTCAAAACAAGTTTCAGAGATTCACCTGAATAACTATCCTTACTAGTGATGATGTCTTTGAATGATTTTGAAGCAACCGAAGCCAAGGTAGTTGATGCCCTAGTAGGATCCATTGGATCCATTAGTTTCCCCCATGGAATCATTAAGGATGATGCCAAGCTATGGTATCACTCCAAGTAAAACATGAAAGCGGCCAATGGCCACCAATTCTAGAAGGAATCCACTGAGAATCAAGCCAAGCTCTTAAGCATTAGCAAATGCCAAAATGAAAGGGAAAAGGGGAACCACCGGAGCAGGTCAGGCTTGGGGTGGGTGGTATGGTGCTATGTACAAAGGGCAGGGACGTAGTCAACGTGAGTTGATGACTCACGCCTACTAGGAATTTAAGGTTTAGGTTTATTTTTAGGGTTTAGGGTTTAGGGCTTAGAAACCTAAACCTAATGTAACTAAATAAATTTAAAAAAACCTAAATCTTAAAATCTAATAAACCTAAACCTAGGGTTAGGGTTTAGGGTTTAGGGACTTAGGGTTTAGGGTTTTAGGATTTAGGATTTAGGATTAAGGTTTAGCATTTAAGGTTTAGCATTTAGGTTTAGGGTTTAGGGTTTAGGGTTTAGGGTTTAGGGCTTAGGGTTTAGGGTTGTAGGTTTAAGGTTTATAGTTTATGGTTAGCTTTTGGGTTTTGGGTTTAGGGTTTAGAGTTTTGGATTTAGGGTTTAGGGTTTTTAAAAAAATAATTAAGTGAACTGGCAGTTTAGGTTTATTTAATTTACTTAGTTTAGTTTTTATTTATTTTAGTTTACTTTATTTCATATTTTTATTTAGTTTAATTTATTTATTTAAAGTTTATTTATTTTAGTTTAGGGTTTTTATTTTAGTTTATTTTTTTCAGCTTAGGTTTAGGTTTAGGTTTACTTTTTAGTTGAGTTTTATTTTTATTTTATTTTGTAGGTATAGGTTTTAGGTTTTAGGTTTAGGTTTAGGGTTTAGGTTTAGGTTTAGGATTTTAGGGGTTTAGCCATGGTTTTAGTTTGAGCTAGGGTTTAGGTTTAGTGTTTAAACTTTAGGGTTTAAGTTTTAGGTTTAGGTTTAGGGTTTAGGGTTTAGGTTTAGGGTTTTAGGTTTTAGGTTTTAGGTTTTAGGGTTTTGGTTTTAGTTAGTGTTTAGGGTTTAGGGTTGTAGGTTTAGGTTTTATTTTGGTTTAGGTTAGTTTAGGTTTAGGGATTGGTTTTAATTTTATTTTTATTTTTTATTTTATTTTTAGGTTTAGGTTTAGGTTTAGGTTTAGGTTTAGGGTTAGTTTTAGGTTTATTTTAAATTAAGTAGTAGGTTTATGTTTTTTTTTATTTATTTTATTTTTTATTTATTTTAGTTTATTTTATTTTTTATTTTTATTTAGGTTTATTTCTTTAGTTTATTTTATTTATTTTAGGTTTATATATTTTAGTTTAGGTTTTTTTTAGTTTATTTCTTAGGTTTAGGTTTAGGTTTATGTTCAATTATTTAGTTTAGTTTTATTTTTATTTTATTTTTTACCTTCAGGTTTTATTTTTTGTTTTTAGGTTTAGGTTTAGGTTTTTTTTATATTTTTTTGGTTTAGGATTTATTTAGGTTTTAATTTTTAGTTTAGGTTTAGGTTTATTTTTAGTTTATTTTATTTTATTTAATTTATTTTAGGTTTAGGTTTAGGTTTAAGTTTATTTTATTTTGTTTATTTTAGGTTTAGGTTTTATTTTTTTATTTATTTATAGGTTTATTTTTTTTAGGTTAGGTTTAATTTATTTTTTTATTTTATTTTATTTTATGTTTATTTTTCATTTACATTTTAGTTTATTTAGGTTTATTTTATTTTTAGTTTTGTTTAGGGTTTTATTTATTTTATTTTAGTTTAATTTTATTTTTTATTTTATTTTATTTTTAGGTTTAGGTTTAGATTTAGGTGTAGGTTTAGGTTTATGTTTTAGTTTAGGTTTTTATTTTATTTTATTTTATTTTATTTTATTTATTTAGGTTAAGGCTTTTTTACTTATTTTTTTTTAGGTTTTTTTTAGTTTAGGTTTAGTTTTTAGGTTTTTAGGGTTTGGGGTTTATGGTTTAGGGTTTAGGGTTCAGGGTTTAGGTAGGGTTGTAGGTTTTAGGGTTTAGGGTTTAGAGCTAGGGTTAGGGTTTTTTTTTAGTTTTTTTTATTTTAGGGTTTAGGGTTTAGGGTTTAGGTTTTTGGTTTAGGGTTCAGGCTTTAGTTTAGGGTTTAGGGTTTTTCATTTTTTTTAACAGAGAACAAATTTAGATTTCATCAACCACATAACACACAAAGTTTTCTAAGACATAAGCAAGGACATAGATTAAGAGTGAGCACGCATAGAGCAAATCAAAAACCTTAGATAACTAGAGTTGTCTCTAATATAAAGACATAGTTCCATAAGTAGCAAATCATATTGACCATTCTTGATTTCTTCAATTCCCGTATGAACCACCCCAGCCTCTCGAGTAGCATGATCCACCACCATATCCCCGATCTCTCCCTCTGCCACCACCAAGATTGTAACCTTCGTCACTCCACCCGCCTCCAAAACCACCACTGATAACCACCTCGCCTTCTCCTCCCAGATATCTATTGATTGATGTTCCGTCCATCAAGGTTCTGACCATTCTTAGGGTTTAGGTTTAGGTTTATTTATTTGGTTTTAGCGTTTAAGTTTATTTTTTAATTTATTTATTTACTTTAAGTTCATTTTTAGGGTTTAGGGTTTAGGGTTTATAGTTAGGGTTAGGGTTTAGGGTTTTGGGTTTAGGGTTTAGGGTTTAACATTTTACGGTTTATGATTTTAGGATTTAGGGTGTAGTGTTAGGGATTAGGCTTTAGGTTTAGGTTTAGGTTTAGTGTTTTAGATTTAGGGTTTAGATTTAGGGTTATGGTTTAGGTTGTAGGTTTAGTGTCATAAGTTTAGGTTTAGGGTTTTAGGGTTTAGGTTTATAGTTTAGGGTTTAGATTTAGGGTTTAGGATTTTTTAATTAAGTAATAGGTTTAGGTTTATTTAGTTTACTAGGTTTAGCTTAGGGTTTTAGGGTTTATGCTTTACAACTTAGGTTTAGGTTATGATTTTAGGTTAGGGTTTAGGGTTTAGGTTTAGGTTTAGGGTAGGTTTAAGTTTAGGGTTTAACATTTAGGGTTTAGGTTTGGGTTGTAGTTTAGGGTTTAGGTTTAGTTTAGTTTTAGGTTTAGGTTTTAGTTATTTTATAATTTTTTTAGAGTTTAGGGTTTAGGGTTTAGTTTTAGGTTTCAATTTTAGGGTTGGGTTTTTTTGTTTAAGGTTTATGATTTTTGTTTTTTTTAAATAAAGAACAAATTGTTTCAACAGTTCTTCTTTTGATTTCATCAACTAAGTAACACACCAAGTTTTCTGAGACACAAGCGACAACATAGATAAAAAATGAGCACACATACAATAAATTAAAAACTGTAGATAACTAGAGCCATCTCTACTATAAAGACACAGCTCTATAAGTAGCAGATCGGATCGACGATTCTTCAGTTTTTGCAGTTCCCATCAGAACCACCACGGCCTCTCGAGTAGTGAGAACCACCATCATATCCCCGATATCTCCCTACGCCAACACCATGATTGTAACCTTCATGGTTGACTACCTCCACACCTTGCCCACCTCCATATCCAGCACCTCCAAATCCCCACCACCATGTGATAACCACCTCTGCCTTTCTCCACTTGCCATTTAGATCCCCTAGTTGATGTTCATGTCAAGGTTGACCATTCTTAGGGTTTAGGTTTAGGTTTATTTGGTTTTAGGGTTTAGGTTTATTTTTTAATTTATTTAGTTACTTTAAGTTTATGTTTAGGTTTTGGGGTTTAGGGTTTATGGTTTAGGGTTAGGGTTTAGGGTTTTGGGTTTAGGGTTTAGGGTTTAACATTTTAGGGTTTATGCTTTTACAATTTAGGGAGTAGGGTTTCGAATTAGAGTTTAGGCTTTAGGGTTTAGGGGTTTAGGTTTAGGTTGTAGGTTTAGTGTCATAAGTTTTGGGTTTAAGGTTTAGTGTTTAGGGTTTATGGTTTAGGGTTTAGTGTTTAGGGTTTAGGATTTAGGGTTTAGGGTTTTTTTAAATTAAGTAAACCGATAGGTTTAGGTTTATTTAGTTTACTTTAGGGTTTAGGGCTTAGGTTTTAGGGTTTATGCTTTTACCGTTTATGGTTTAGGGTTATGATTTTAGGTTTAGGGTTTAGGGTTTAGAGTTTAGGGTTTAAGGTTTTTTAGGGTTTAGGGTTTCGGGTTGTAGGTTTTCTATTTTAGGTTTATGGTTTAGGGTTTAGCTTTAGTTCTAGGTTTTAAGGTTCTAGGTTAGGTTTTTTTATTTTTTTATTTTTTAGAGTTTTGGGTTTAGGGTTTAAGTTTCAGTTTTTGGGTTCAATTTTTTTTTTTAGGGTTTATGATTTTTTTTAATAAAGAACAAATTTAGATTCAGCATTTCTTTATTTGGATTTCATCAACTAAGTAACACACCAAGTTTTCTAAGACACAAGCGATGACATAGATAATTATGAAACAAATCAAAAAGCGTAGATAACTAGAACCATCTACTATAAAGACATAGTTATAAAAGCGGTCGGATCTGGTTCTTTTTCTGTTCCATCAGATCCACCACGGCATCTCGAGTAGCAAGATCCACCATCATTTCCCCGATCTCTCCCTTCGCGACCACCACAGCTGTAAACCTCTATTTCTCCTCCCTCCTCCATAACCACCACTGCTCAGACCACCACCTCATATCCATCACCTATCCCCACCACCACTTTTGATAATGCCACCTCCGCCTTCACCTCCACCACCAAATGTAGACTATGCCTGGCTGACGATGATGTTCCTACCATCAAGGTTCTACCCATTCTTAGGTTTTAGGATTAGGTTTAGGTTTATTAGGCTTTATGGTTTAGGTTTGTTTTTAAATTTATTTAGTTACTTAGGTTTAGGTTTAGGTTTAGGGTTTAGGTTTAGGGTTTAGGGTTTACAGTTTATGGTTTATGGTTTAGGGTTTAGGGTTTTAGGGTTAATGCTTTTAGGGTTTATTTTTAAGGTTTAACATTTAGGGTTTAGGGTTTTTTAGGGTGTAGGGTTTATGGTTTAAGATTTAGGGTTATAGGTTTAGGGTTATAAGTTTAGGGTTTAGGGTTTTGGGTTTAGGGTTTAGGGTTTTAGGGTTTAAGCTTTTAGGGTTTAGGGGTTAGGGTTTAGTGTTTAGGGTTTTTTAGGGCTTAGGGTTTAGGGTTAAGGGCTTAAGGTTGTAGGTTTGGGTTTAGAGTTTAGGATTTTGGGTTTAGGGTTTAGGATTTAGTGTTTAGGTTTTTTTTTGTAAATTAAGTAAACTAGTAGGATTACTTTTATTTAGTTTTTATTTATTTATTTTAGTTTATTTTATTTTATTTTAATTTATTTTTATTTTTTTATTTTAATTTTTTTATTTTTATTTATTTTATTTTATTTATTTTTAGTTTATTTATTTTAGTTTAGGTTTTTTATTTTAGTTTATTTCTTGGTTTAGGTTTAGGTTTATGTTTATTTTTTAGTTTAGTTTTATTATTATATGTTTAAGTTTATGTTTTACTTTTTATTTTTAGGTTTAGGTTTTACGATTTTATTTTAGGTTTATTTTTAGGTTTTATTTTTTAGTTTACGTTTAGGATTATTTTCACTTTATTTTATTTTATTTAGTTTAGGGTTTAGGTTTAGTTTATTTTAGGTTTAGGTTTAGGTTTTATTTATTTTGGTTTAGTTTATTTCAGTTTAGGTTTAGGTTTTGATTTATTTTGTTTATTTTAGGTTTAATTGTTTTTTACTTTATGGTTTAGATTTCATTTTACATTTTTTATTTTTTGGTTTAATTTTAGTTAGTTTTTATTTTATTTTATTTTTTTATTTAATTTTGGTTTAAGTTTTTTTATTTATTTTATTTTAGGTTTTATTTAGTTTAGGTTTAGGTTTTTAAGTTTTTAGGGTTTAAGGTTTAGGGTTTAAGGTTTATGGTTTAGGGTTAAGGGTTTGGGGTTTAGGGTTTAGGGTTGTAGGTTTAGGGTTTAGGGTTAGTTTTAGGGATTAGGGTTTAGGGTTAGGTTTTTTATTTTATTTTTATGTTTTTTAGTTTTAAATTTTGTTTAATTAAGTAAACTAGTATGCATACGTTTATTTAGTTTACTTAGTTTATTTTTTATTTATTTTAGTTTATTTTTACATTTATTTTTATTTAGGTTTATTTTTATTTATATTTAGCTTAGTTTATTTATTTTAGGTTTAGTTAATTTAGTTTAGGGTTTGATTTTAGTTTATTATTTAGGTTTAGGTTTAGGTTAAGTTTTTAGTTGAGTTTTATTTTTATTTTATTTTTTGTGTTTAAGTTTTATTTTTTATTTTTACGTTTAGGTTTAGGCTTATATTTTATTTACTTAGGATTAAGTTTTTGGTTTCTATTTTAGGCTTATTTTTAGGTTTTATTTTTTAGTTTAGGTTTAGGTTTATTTTTACTTTAATTTATTATATTTAGTTTAGGTTTATGTTTAGGTTTAGTTAAGTTTAGGTTTAGGTTTAGGTTTTATTTATTTTAGTTTAGTTTATTTTAGTTTAGGTTTAGGTTTATTTTATTTTTTATTTTAGGTTTAGGATTTTTTTTTTAGTTTAGTGTTATGTTTTATTTTATTTATTTTAGGTTTTACTTTTTTATTTTTTTTTAGGTTTAGTTATTTATTTAATTTTAATTTTATTTTATTTCAGGTTTATTTTATTTTTATTTAAGTTTAGTTTTTATTTTATTTAGGTTTTTTATTTTTTAATTTAGTTTAGGTTATTATTTATATTATTTTAGTTTAGTTTTTATTTTTTATTTTTTATTTATTTAAGTTTAGGTTTAGGCTTAGGTTTTAGTTAAGGTTTTAGTTTAATTTTATTTTATTTTAATTTGGTTTAGGTATTTTTATTTATTTTATTTTAAGGATTTATTTAGTTTATATTTTGGATTTTAGCTTTTTAGGGTTTAGGGTTTATGGTTCAGTGTTTAGGGTTTAGGGTTTAGGGATTAGGGTTTAGGGTTTAGGGTTTCAATTTTAGGATTTATGGTTTAGTGTTTTGGGTTTTAGGGTTTAGGGTTTTTAGGGTTTGTAATTTAGGGTTTATGTTTTAGGTTTAAGGTTTATGTTTTAGTTTAGGGTCTTTTTTTTTACAGAGAAAAAATTGATATTCAACATTTCTTCTTTTCTATTTCATTAACCAAATAACACCAAGTTTTTAATATTTATGACATAGATCAAAAATGTGCATGTATAGAGTAAATCAAGAACCCTAGATAACTAAAATCATCTCTAGTGTAAAGACAGTTCCATAAGCAGCTGATCAGATCGGTTGTTCTTCAATTTGTCCTATTCCCATGAGAACCACCTTGGCCTCTCGGTAGGGGATCCACCTTATCACCGATTTTTCCACATTAACCTTCATCACTCTTTTCGATAACCACCTTTGCTCTAACCACCACTTCCATATCCACCGGTTCCAGATCCCCAATACCATTTATAGTTGCCTCCACCTTCTCCTTTTAGATATTAAGTTGTGATGTTTATCAATGTTTTTCCCATTCTTAGGGTTTAGGTTTAAGTTTAGGTTTATTAGGTTTTAGGGTTTAACTTTATTTTTTAATTTATTTAGTTACTTTAGGTTTAGGTTTAGGTTGGTTTGGGGTTTAGGGTTTAAGAATTAGGGTTAGGGTTTAAGGTTTAGGGTTAAGGGTTTATGGTTTAGGGTTTTAAGGTTTATGCTTTTATGGTTTAGGGTTTAGGGTTAGGGTTTAGGGTTTAGGGTTTAGGATTTACGGTTTATGGCTTTTTTTTTTAAATTAAGTAAACCGGTAGGTTTAGGTTTAGTTTATTTATTTAGTTTATCTTTTATTTATTTTAATTTATATTATTTCTTACTTTTTTAGGTTAGTTTTTTATTTTTATTTAGTCTAGTTTATTTAGTTTATGTTTATTTATTTTAATCTAGGTTTTTTTTATTTTAGTTTAGTTTTTAGGTTTTGATTTTGGTTAAGGTTTACTTTTTAGTTGAGTTTTATTTTTATTTTATTTTCTAGGTTTAGGTTTTTTTTTTAGGTTTAGGTTTATGTTTTTATGTTATTTTCTTAGGTTCAAGTTTTAGGTTTTTATTTTAGGTTTATTTTTTCGTTTAGCTTTATTTTTAGTTTATTTTATTTTATTTAGTTTAGGTTTTGATTTAGATTTAGTTTATTTTAGGTTTAGGTTTTGGTTTAATTTATTTTAGTTTAGTTTATTTTTATTTAGGTTTAGGTTTTTTTAGTTTAGGGTTTAGGTTTTATTTTTTATTTATTTTTAGGTTTATTTTCTTTTTAGGTTTTTATTTAGTTTTTATTTTATTTTATTTTATTTTAGGCTTAATTTATTTTTATTTTATATTTATGTTTTATTTTATTTAGTTTTTTTATTTTTAGCTTTATATTATTTTTTAGTTTATTTTAGTTTTTATTTTTTATTTTATTTTATTTATAGTTTAGGTTTAAGTTTAGGTTTAGGTTTAACCTTTATTTTAGGTTTTTTTTTTCATTTTGTTATTTTATTTAGGTTTAAGTTTTTTTATTTATTTATTTTTTTATGTTTCATTTTGTTTAGGTTTAGGTTTTATTTAGGTTTAGGTATGGTTTAGTAGGTTTGGGGTTTCTTAGGGTTTAGGTTTAGGTTGTAGGTTTAGGGTTTTGGGGTTTAGGGTTTAGGTTAGTTTAGGGTTTAGGGTTTTAGGGTTTAGGGTTTTAGGGTTTAGGGTTTAGTTTAGGGTTAGGTTTTAAGGTTTAGGGTTTAGGGGTTATAGGTTTAGGTTTAGGTTTAAGGTTTGTTTAGTTATTTTTTAGTTTCTATATGTAGGGTTTAGGGTTTAAGGTTCAAGGTTTTAGGGTTTAGGGTTTAGGGTTTACGATTTTGGGTTTTGCATTTAGGGTTTAGGGTTTAGGGTTTATGGTTAGTTTTGGGGTTTTTTATTTTTTAATTTAGGGTTTAGGGTAAGTTTTAGGGTTAATGGTTTAGGGCATAGGGTTTAGGGTAAGTTTTAGGGTTGACGGTTTAGGGATTAGGGTTTAGGGTTTAGAGTTTAGTGCTTAGTATTTTTTAAAAAAATTAAGTAAACCAGCAGGTTTAAGTTTATTTAGTTTTTTTTAGTTATTTATTTATTTATTTATTTTTTAGGTTTATTTTTTATTTTTACTTAGTTTAGTTTATTTATTTTAGTTTAGTTTTTTATTTTAATTTATTTTTACTATTTAAGTTTAGGTTTATGTTTTATTTTGTTTTATTTTTTAGGTTTAGGTTTTATTTTTTATTTTTATTTTTAGGTTTAGATTTTGGTTTTTGTTTTATTTTTTAGGTTTAATTTTAGGTTTTTATTTTATGTTTATTTTATGTTTTATTTTTTAATTTAGGTTTAGGTTTACTTTTAGTTTTTTTTATTTTATTTAGTTTAGGCTTAGGTTTAGGTTTAGTTTATTTTAGGTTTAGATTTAGGTTTTATTTATTTTAGTTTAGTTTATTTTAATGTAGGTATAAGTTTATTGTATTTTTATTTTAGGTTTAGGTTTTTTTAATTTAGGGTCTAGGTTTTTGATTTGGGTTTTGGGATTTTGGTTTTTCTTTTTTCAAATAGAGAACAAATTTAGATTCAACTTTTCTTCTTTTCAATTTCATCAACCAAGTAACACACCAAGTTTTTTAAGAAGTGATGACATAGATAAAAAATGAGCACAGATAAAGCAAATCAAAACCTTAGATAACTAGAACAGTTTCTACTATAAAGATACAATTGCATAAGCATCAGATCAGATTGACCATTCTTCTGTTTCTCTAGTTTCGATCAAGATCACCTCGGCCTCTCGAGTAGCGGGATCCACCATCATATCCCCGATCTCTCCCTCCGCCACCACAATGACTGTATCCTCAGTCGCTCCTCCCGCTTCCATGACCACCCCTACTTTGAACACTACCTGCATATCCACCAGCACCTCAATTCCCCCACCACTACTATGATAACTACCACCTCTGCCTTTTTCTTCACCGACATATCTAGATTATTTCTAGCGTGAAGGTTCTACCAATTCTTAGGGTTTAGGTTTATTTTTTTTAATTTATTTAGTTACATTAGATTTAGGTTTAGGGTTGAGGATTTGGGTTTAGGGTTTAGGGTTTAGGGTTAGGGTTTAGGGTTTAGGATTTGGGGTGGTTTAGGTGGGTTTAGGAGTGGTTTAGGTGGGTTAGGTTTAAGGTTTAGGGTTTAGGTTTGTGGTTTAGGGGGGGTTTTTAGGGTTTAAGATTAACAGGTTTAGGGTGTTTAGGGTTTAGTTTATGGTTTTAGTTTACTTTTTTAGTTTAGGTTAGTTTTAAAGTTTAGTTTTATGGTTTAGTGTTAGCTTTTTTTTATTGTTAGTGGGGTTATAGGGTTTAGGATTTAGAGTTTATGGTTTAGGGATTATGATTTAGGGTTGTAAGTTTTGGGTTGTAGGTATAGGGTTTAGGGTTTTGGATTTATTTGGAGTTTTTAGGTTGTGGTTTAGGGTTTAGGGTTTTAGAAAATTAAGCAAACCCGACAGGTTTAGGTTTATAAATTTATTTTTATTTATTTTAGTTTATTTTATTTTATTTATTTAGTTTAGTTTATTTATTTTAGGTTTATTTATTTTAGTTTATGTTTTTTATTTTATTTTTTTTAGGTTTAGGTTTATATTTAGTTTTTAGTTTTGTTTTATTTTTACTTTTTTTATTAGGTTTTGGTTTTATTTTTTATTTTTAGCTTTAGGTTTAGGTTTTTATTTTATTTTTTTAGGTTTAGGTTTTAGGTTTTTATTTTAGGTTTATTTTTAGGATTTATTTTTTAGTTTATGTTTAGGTTTAGTTTTAGTTTATTTAATTTTATTTAGTTTAGGTTTTGGTTTAGATTTAGTTTATTTTAGGTTTAGGTTTAGGTTTTATTTAGTTTAGTTTGGTTTATTTTAGTGTAGGTTTAGTTTTATGTTATTTTTATTTTAGGTTTAGGTTTTTTTATAGTTTAGGGTTTAGGTTTTAGTTTAGGGTTTAGGGTTTTAGTTTTTTTTCTAACAAAGAACAAATTCAGATTCGACATTTCTTCTTTTATATTTCATCAAACAAGTAACACATTAAGTTTTCTAAGACATAAGTGACGACATAGATCAAAAATGAGCATGCATAGAGCAAATCAAAAACCCTAGATAACTAGAACTATCTCTACTATAAAGACACAGTTCCATAAGCAGCAGATCGGATCTACCGTTCTTCAGTTTCTATTGTTCCCATAAAGAACACCCTGGCCTCTCGAGTAGCGGGATCCACCATTATATCCTCGATCTCTCTCTCTTCCACCACCAAAGTTGTATCCTCCATCGCTCCTTCTGCCACCATAACCACCTCTGCTCTGACCACCACCTCCATATCCACTAGCACCTCCAAATCCCCCACCACCATTGTGATAACCACCGCCTCCACCGCCAGATCTAGACCGAGCCTTGTTTACGGTGATGTTCCTATCATCAAGGTTTTGCCCATTGTTAGTGTTTAGGTTTAGGTTTAGGTCTATTAGGTTTTATAGTTTAGATTTAGGGTTTGGGGTTTAGGGTTTGGTGTTTAGGGTTTTTGTGTTTATGATTTTAGGGTTTAAAATTTAGGGCTTAGGGTTTTTTAGGTTTTAGGGTTTAGGGTTTACAATTTTTTAAGTTTTAGGGTTTAGGGTTTAAGGTTTTTTTTTAATTAAGTAAACAGGTTGGTTAAGGTTTATTTAGTATATTTAGTTTATATTTTATTTATTTTAGTTTACTTCATTTTTTATTTTTGTTTAAGTTTATTTTTTTAATTTAATTTAGTTCAGTTTATTAATTTTAAGTTTATTTAATTTAGCTTTGGTTTTGTATTTTAGTTTATTTTTTAGGTTTATGTTTAGGTTTAGGTTTATTTATTAGTTCAGTTTTATTTATAGGTTTAGGTTTAGGTTTTATTTTTCTTTTAGGTTTTGGTTTTATTTTTTATTTATTTTTAGGCTTTATTTTTAGGTTTATTTTTTAGGTTTAGGATTTTATTTAGTTTTTGTTTTATTTATTTTAAGTTTATTTTATTTTTATTTTATGTTTACTTTTTATTTTATTTAGATTTTTTATTCTTAGGTTTATTTTATTTTTTAGTTTAGTTTAAGTTTTTATTAATTTAATTTTAGTATAATTTTTATTTTTTTATTTTGAAGTTTAGGTTTAGGTTTTAGTTTAGGTTTTTATTTTATTTTATTATTTTATTTTATTTATGTTTAGGTTTTTTATTTATTTTATTTTTAGGTTTTATTTAGTTTAGGTTTAGGTTTTTAGGTTTCTAGGGTTTTTGGGTTTAGGGTTTAGGGTATATGGTTTATGGTTTTAGGGTTTAGGGTTTTATGCTTTATGGTTTAAAGTTTAGTGTTTGGTTTTGTGTTTAATCTTTATGGTTTAGGATTTAGGTTTAGCTTTGGGTTTAGGGTTAGTTTTAGGCTTTAGGCTTTAGGGTTTTTAGACTTTAGGGTTTTGGGTTAGTTTAGAGTTTAGGGTTTAGGGTTTTAGGGTTTAGGGTTTAGGATTTAGAGATATAGGTTTAGGGTTTAAGGGCTGGGTTTAGGTTTGGGGGATTAGGATTTAGCGTTTAGGGGCTTTTTTTATTTTATTTAAACCGATATGTTTATGTTTATTTAGTTTATTTTTTAATTATTTCAGTTTATTTTATTTTTTATTTTTATTTAGGTCTTTTTTTTTAGCTTAGTTTATTTTATTTTAGGTTTGTTATTTTAGTTTATTTTGTAGGTTTAGGTTTAGGTTTATGTTTATTTTTTAGTTATGTTTTATTTTTATTTTATTTTTTAGGTTTTGGTTTTATTTTTTTATTTTTATGTGTAAGAGTAAGTTTTTATTTTATTTTTTGGGTTTTAGTTTTAGGTTCTTATTTTAGGTTTAGTTTTATGTTTTATTTTTTTAGTTTAGGTTTAGGATTATTTTTAGTTTATTTATTTTAGTTTAGGTTTTTTATTCTAGTTTTTTTTATTTCGATTTAGGTTTATGTTTATTTTTTAGTTTTATTTTATTTTTATTTAATTTTTTAGTTTTATTTATTTTTTACTTTTAGGTTTAGGTTTAGGTTTTTATTTTATTTTTTTAGGTTTAGGTTTTAGGTTTTTATGTTAGATTTATTTTTAGGTTTTATTTTTTTAGTTTTAATTTAGGTTTAGTTTTAGTTTATTTAATTTTATTTAGTTTAGGTTTAGGTTTAGGTTTAGTTTATTTTAGGTTGAGGTTTAGGTTTTATTTATTTTAGTTTAGTTTATTTTAATGTGAGTTTAGTTTTATTTTATTTTTATTTTAGGTTTAGGATTTTTTTTAGTTTAGGGTTTAGGTTTTAGTCTAGGGTTTAGGATTTTGGTTTTTTTTCTAACAAAGAACAAATTCAGATTCAATATTTCTTATTTTTTATTTCATCAACGAAGTAACACGCCAAGTTTTTTAGACACAAGTGACGACATAGATCAAAAGTGAACATGCATAAAGCAAAGCAAAAACCCCAGATAAGTAGACTCGTCTCTACTGTAAAGACATAGTTTCATAAGTGGAGGGTTTCTTAGTTTCTCTAGTTACAATCAGGACCACCCCGGCCTCTCGAGTTGTGAGATCTACGATCATATCCCCTATCTCTCCCCACCACCACGGTTGTATTTATCGCTCCTCCCGCCACCATAACCACCTCTCCACCACCTCCATATCCACCAAGCACCTTAGATCCCCACGACGATAACCACCGCCTTCACCTCCACCTCCAGATCTAGACTTAGCCTTATTGAAGATGATGTTCCTACCATCAAGGTTCTTCCCTTTTTTAGGGTTTATGTCTATGTTTAGGTCTAGATGGTTTTAGGGTTTAGAATTATTTTTTAATTTATTTAGCCACTTTAGGTTTATGTTTAGGGTTTGGAGTTTAAGGTTTAGGGTTTAGCATTAGGGTTTAGGGTTTAGGGTTTAGGGTTTAGGGTTTAGGGTTTAGGGTTTTAGGGGTTAAGCTTTTAAGGTTTAGGGTTTAGGGTTTTTTAGGTTTTAGGTTTTGTTTTTAATTAAGTAAACAGGTTGGTTTAGGTTTATTTAGCATATTTAGTTTATATTTTATTTATTTTAGTTTACTTTATTTTTTATTTTTATTTAGGTTTATTTTTTAATTTCATTTAGTTTAGTTTATTAAGTTTAGGTGTATTTAATTTTGTTTAGGTTTTTAATTTTAGTTTATTTTTTAGGTTTAGGTTTTTTTATTAGTTGAGTTTTATTTATAGGTTTAGGTTTTTCTTAGGTTTAGGTTTAGGTTTTAATTTTCTTGTAGGTTTAGGTTTTATTTTTTATTTATTTTTAGGTATTATTTTTAAATTTATTTTTTAGGTTTAGGATTTTATTTAGTTTTTGTTTTATTTTATTTTAACCTTATTTTATTTTTATTTTATGTTTAGTTTTTATTTTATTTAGGTGTTTTATTCTATGGTTTATTTTATTTTTCAGCTTACTTTAAATTTTTTTTAATTTTATTTTAGTTTATTTTTTTTTTGTTTTTTGGTTTAGGGTTAGGTTTTAGTTTAGGTTTTTATGATATTTCATTTTTTTTATTTTATTTAGGTTTAGGTTTTTTATTTACTTTATTTTTATGTTTTCTTTAGTTTAAGCTTAAGTTTTTAGGTTTTTAGGGTTTAGGGTTTATGGTTTAGGGTTTTATGGCTTAGGGTTTAAGGCTTAGGGTTAGGGTTTAAAGTTTAGGGTTTAGGGTTTAGTGTTTAATTTTTTGCATTTAGGGTTTAGAGTTAGCTTATGGTTTAGGGTTCGTTTAGGCTTTAGGCTTTAGGCTTTACGCTTTAGGGTTTAGGGTTAGTTTAGAGTTAATGGTTTAGGGTTTTAGGGTTTAGGCCCTAGGGTTATTGTTAGGGTTTAGGGTTTAGGGTTTAGGATTTAGCGATATAGGTTTAGGGTTGTAGGTTTAGGGTTTAAGGTTTAGGGTTCGTTTTAGGGTCTAGGGTTTATGGTTTAGGGATTAGTATTTAAGGTTAAGTTTTTAGGGTTTAAGGTTTAGGTTTTTTTTATAAATTTTGTAAACCGATAGGTTCAGGTTTATTTAGTTTATTTTTTAATTATTTTAGTTTATTTAATTTTTTATTTTTATTTAGGTCTTTTTTTATTTTTTATTTTTCTTAGTTTATTTTATTTTAGGTTTATTTCTTTTAGTTTAATTTTTTATTTTAGTTTATTTTATTTGTTTAGGTTTAGGTTTATGTTTATTTTTATTTTATTATTTAGGTTTTGTTTTTTATGTTTTATTTTTTATTTTTAGGTTTTGGATTAGGTTTTTATTTTATTATTTTAGGTTTTGGTTTTAGGTTTTATTTTAGGTTTATTTTAGGTTTTATTTTTTTGTTCTGGTTTAGGTTTATTTCTAGTTTATTTTATTTTATTTAGTTTAGGGTTTAGGTTTAGTTTATTTTAGGTTCAGGTTTTAGTTTTATTTATTTTAGTTTAGTTTATTTTTCTTTTGGTTTTGGTTTATTTTATTTTGTTTATTTTAGGTTTAGTTTTTTTTAGTTTAGGGTTTAGGTTATATATATATTTTTTAAGGTTTTATTAATATGTTTATTTTTTAAGTTTAGGTTTTTATTTTGTTTTTATTTTATTTTCTTTTATTTTTATTTTATTTTTATTATACATTTGGGCTTTATTTTATTTAAGTTTTTTATTTTTAGGTTTATTTTATTTTATTTTAATTTAGTTTTATTTTTTTAAAATTTTTAGGTTTAGGCTGAGGTTTTAGTTTAGGTTTACATTTTATTTTATTTTGTTTTGGTTTATGTTATTTTATTTTTAGGTTTTATTTAGTTTAGGTGTAGGTTTTCAGGTTTTTTTTAGGGTTTAGAATTTAGGGTTTGGAGTTTAGGGTTTAAGGTTTAGGGTGTTTTAGGGTTTAGGGTTAGGGTTTAGGGTTTAGTGTTTTGGTTTAGGTTTAGAATTTAGAGTTTAAGGTTTAGAGTTTACGATTTAAAGGTTTAGGGTTTAGGGTTTAGCGTTGTAGGTTTAATGTTTAGGGTTTAGGGTTTAGGTTTAGTTTTCGGGTTTACTGTTTAGGGTTAGGGTTTTTTATTTTTATTTTTATTTTATTTATTTAGAGTTTAGGGTTTAGAGTTTAGTGATCAAGATTTTTTAAGGTTTAGGGTTCGGGTTATAGGTTTAAGATTTAGGATTTAGGGTTAGTTTTAGGGTTTAAGGTTTAGGGTTTAGGACATAGGATTTAGGGTTTAGTTTTTTCATTTAATTAAGTAAACTAGTATGTTTAAGTTTATTTAGTTTATTTAGTTTATTTTCTATTTATTTTAGTCTATTTTTTATTTAGGTATGTTTTTTTATTTAATTTATGTTTATTTATTTTAGTTTAGGTTTTTATTTTAGTTTATTCTTTAAGTTTAGATTTAGGTTTTAGGGTTTAAGGCTTTAAGGGTTTAGGGTTAGTTTAGCCTTTTTTTTTTAGGTTTAGTTTAGGTTTAGTTTAGGGTTAGTTGGTGAGGGTAGGGTTTAGGTTTAGGGTTTGGTTTAAGATTATATTATTTTATTCTTTTTTTTTATTTAGAATTTAGGTTTAGGGTTTATAGGTTTTAGGATTTAGGTTGTGAGATTAAGGTTTTTAGAGGTTATGATTTAGGGTTTAGGATCTTTTGTTAAATTAATCCAAAAGTTTATCTTTATTTAAATTATTTATTTATTTATTATTTTATTTATTTTATTTTATTTAAGTATGTTTTATTTAGTTTTATTTTAGTTTATTTATTTTAGTTTATTTTTATTTTTATTTTTTTTTAGGTTTAGGATTTAGTTTTTGGTTTATGGTTTATATTTGGTTAATTTTGCATTTATGGTTTAGTTAGTAGGGGTTATGAGTTTTAGTTTTTAAGTTTAGTGTTTAGGGTTTTTTTTAAGATTTGGTTTAGGTTTTAGTTGGTTTTATTTTTTTATTTGGTTTAGGTTTTAGGGTTTAGTTTTGAGTTTTAGGGTTTTGATTAATAGTTTTTGATTAGGTTTAGGTTTAGTTTTTATTTGGAGTATTAGGAGTTGTGGTTTAGTTTAGGGTTTAGGGTTTTTTTTTTAAATTAAGGAAACTGATAGATTTAGGTTTATTTATTTTCATTTTTAATTATTTTATGTTATTTTATTTTTTATTTTTATTTGGGTTTATTTTTTATTTTTCTTTAGTTTAATTTATTTATTTTAGGATTATTTATTTTAGTTTAGGTTTCTTGTTTTAGTTTAATTTTTAGGTTTAGGTTTAGGATTATGTTTATTTTTTAGTTTAGTTTTGTTTTTTAGGTTTAGGTTTTATTTTTTATTTTTAGATTTAAGAGTAAGTTTTTATTTTATTTTTTTGATGCTTCGTTCAGTTACGTATTGCTTTAATTTATGTTAGTTTAGGTTTAGGTTTATTTTATTTTGTTTATTTTAAGATTAGGTTTTTTTTAGTTTAGGGTTTAAATTTTATTTTATTCATTTATTTTTAGGTTTTATATTTAGGTTTATTTTTTAGGTTTAGGTTTTTATTTAGTTTTTATTTTATTTTATATTTATTTTATGTTTGGGTTTTATTATATTTATGTTTTTTATTTTTAGGTTTATTTTATTTTTTAGGTTTAGGTTTTTTATTTATTTTTTAGGTTTAGATTTTTATTTAGTTATTATTTTATTTTATTTTAGGTTTACTTTACTTTTATTTTACATTTTGTTTTTATTTTACTTAGGTTTTATATTTTTAGGTTTAATTTTTTTTGTTTAGTTTAGGTTTTTAATTATTTTATTTTAGTTTAGTTTTTCTTTTTTATTTTATTTTTAGGTTTAGGTTTAAGTTTAGGTTTAGGTTTAGGTTTTAGTTTAGGTTTTTATTTTATTTTACTTTTTAATTTAATTTAGCTTTAGATTTTTCTATTATTTTATTTTTAGGTTTTCTTTAGTTTAGGTTTAGGTTTTCAGGGTTTGGGGTTTAGGGTTTCGGTTTAGGGTTTAGGGTTTAGGATTCAGGGTGTAAGGTTTAAAATTTAGGGTTTAGTGTTTTGGGGTTTAGGGTTTAGGGTTTAGGGTTTAAGGTTTAGGGTTTAGAGTTTAAAGTTTAGGGTTCTTGTTTAGGGTTTAGGGTTTAGGATTTATGGTTAGTTTTATGGTTTAAGGTTTAGGGTTAGGGTTGTTTTATTTTTTTATTTTAATTTAGTTTTTATTTTTTTAAAATTAAGTAAACTAGTAAGTTTAGGCTTATTTAGTTTATTTTTTATTTATTTTAGTTTATTTTATTTTATATCATTATTTAGGTTTATTTTTATTTCTATTTAATTTAGTTTAGTTTATTTATTTTAGGTTTATTTACTTTAGTTTGGGATTTTTATTTGTGTTTATTTTTTATGTTTAGGTTTAGGTTTAGGTTTATTTTTTAGTTTAGTTTTATTCTTATTTTATTTTTTATTTTTTTTGTTTAGGTTTTGGTTATTATTTTAGGTTTTATTTTTTAGTTTAGGTTTACAGTTATTTTTAGTTTATTATATTTTATTATTTTAGGTTTAGGTTTAGGTTTAAGTTTAGTTTATTTCAAGTTTAGGTTTAGGTTTTAGTTATTTTAGTTTAGGTTTAGGTTTATTTCATTTTTATTTTAGGTTTACATTATTTTTAAGGGTTTAAATTTCTTTATTTATTTCTAGGATTTATTTTTTGATTTATTTTTTAGGTTTAGGTTTTTATTTAGTTTTTATTTTATTTTTATTTTAGGTTTAGTTTTTATTTTATTTAGGTTTTTTATTTTTTAGATTAGTTTAAGTTTTATTTATTATACTTTAATTTAGTTATATTTTTTATTTTATTTTCTTTTTAGGTTTAGGTTTAAATTTAGGTTTAGGTTAAGGTTTAGGCTTTAGTTTATGTTTTTATTTTATTATATTTTTTATCTTATTTTGTTTTGGTTATTATTTTATTTTATTTTTAGGTTTTATTTAGTTTAGGTTTAGGCTTTTAGCTTTTTAGGGTTTAGTGTAAGTTTAGGGGCTAGGGTTTAGAGTTTGTGGTTTCGGGTTTAGGGTTTAGGGTTTAGGATTTAGGGTTTAGGGTTTAGGTTTTAGGGTTTAGGGTTTAGGGTTTAAGGTTTAGGGTTTTAGGGTTTAGGGTTTAAGGTTTAGGGTTTAGGGTTTTTTAGGGTTAAGGGTTTGGGGTTAAGGGTTTAGGGTTTATAGTTTTTAGGTTTTAAGGTTTAGGGTTTAGGGTTTAAGTTTTAGGTTAAGGGTTCAGGTTTTAGTTTAAGGTTTAAGGTATTTATTTTTTTATTAACAGGGAACAAATTCATATTCAATATTTCTTTATTTTGATTTCATCAACCAAGTAACACACCAGCTTTTCTTAGGCGCGAGTGACATCATAGATAAAAAATGAGCACTCATAGAGCAAATCAAAAACCCTAGATAACTAGAACCATCTCTACTGTAAAGACATAGTTCCATAAGCAGTAGATTAGATCAGTCGTTCTTCAGCTTCTCCAGTTCCCTTCAGAACCACCCCGGCCTCTCGAGTAGTGGTATCCACCATCATATCCCTGTTCCCTTCACCACCACCATAGTTGTAACTTCTGTCACACTTCCAGCCTCTGTAACCACCGCTGCTCTGACCACCACCTCCATATCCACCAGCTCCCCCATGACCACTACGATAACCACTGCCTCCTCCTTCGCTTCCACCACCAAATCTAGACTGAGCCTGGTTGACGGTGATGTTCCCGTCGTCAAGGATCTTCAAATTCTTAGGGTTTAGGTTTAGGTTTAAGTTTATTAGGTTTATTTTTTAATTTATTTAGTTACTTCATGTTTAGGTTTGGGGTTTATGGTTTTGGGTTTAGGTTTAGGGTTTAGGGTTTAAGATTTTAGGGTTTATGTTTTTAGGGTTTAGGGTTTAGGGTGAAATCAAAATTTTAAACACACCATTTGGAATTTCATTTAGCATACTCAAATTTGCTAAGTGAAATTTCCATTTCATAAAACCAAGTGGTACTTCATCTTTAGCATACCAAATTTACTAAAGTTGAATCTCCTCTTTCAAAACACTTCAAAAATAAAACAAAACACTTAGGATTCCCTTAGCATAAGAAATATGCTAACGATCCTACCCTTTTTAAAAATAAAAAAATTTCCAAATAAATGAAACACTTAGGATTTTCTTAGCATACTTAAATTTGCTAAGAATCCTATTTTCAAAAATTAAACAAAACACACTTAGATTCTTCACTAAGCATACTTAAAATTGCTAAGTAAGAATTCTAAAATTTTCCAAAATAATTGAACATAAACAAAATCATTTTGACCCTTACTTTAACATACCCAAATTTTTTAAAGGAAAGGGTCCTCAAAATCACAAAATTCAAATTCAAAACATAAATGAACCTATGGAAGCATCCTATCAAAAATTTTGAATCCATATTTCAACATATCTAAATTTATTGAAGTTTGGATTCATATTCAAATTCCTCTTTCAATCAATCTCTTCAAATATATTTGAACCCTACATAACGCTTCCAAGTTGTTGGATTTGGGTTCAAATTTTCAAAATTCAAAATTCAAAATTTATGGAGATAGAAAATTGATAAAAGTTCATTTCTCATTGCTTCTTTTAGTTGGTAGTCTGATTATTCGGTTTACTGGTTAAAATGGCTAGTTCTTAGAAATTTGTCTTTACCTTCCCTCACAGTATGGATCTAGATTTAAACTAGGCTGACTTCCCTCATTTGGACTGTACCCACTTGATCCACTTTGGCAAGGGGTTTGGGGTCCAGGATCACTTGTGAGGGCATTCCCCTCACCACAGTCAACAAGAAGATGTTGACTGGGCAGAAGCCAATCATTAGGATAGATTTACCATCTAATTTTGATGTCTCCTCACTTAAGAGGAAAGCTATGGCAGTACCAGACTTGATTATTATTGTAGCAATATTGATTGATTCAGTTGCAGTTCATCCTAGAGTTGCCCTATTTCCCTAGTGCGGGTTAGCACCTTACCATCTGTACCCTACAGGGGTAAGGCTCCCCTAGTTTTAGGGCTTGCCTCCATGACATTTGAGTATGGGTCTAGCTCACACTCCTCCCATCCTACCCAGACATGAACAAAGGCAGTATGGTCAAATGGTTCCACACTGGATAGGCGACGGGACAATTAGCATGGATGAGTCTCCCATGATCACTTCACCACTAGTTATAGAAAACCAATTTCATCCTCTCTCAAAATCAGACAGAGAAGATGCTAGGAGGATTTGTTCATCACCTCCTCTAGTGGTGCCCTTGCAGTTTCTAGGATTAGAGGTGGTCATGGCCTTGGTTCTATTAGGTAGGAGGAGCATCTGGACACTCAGTCTAGTACCAGTTCAACCTTGTTATCCCCATAGTGTAGGCGATTCATTGAGAGGGCGTGAGGCCCATACATCACACACAGGAGGTTAGAGGAGTGGTACTCTACTTTATTTAATTTTCCCGTTGCATGACCATCGATAGTATTCTCCTCATGGGGACCACCATAAGAGGAGTTCTTGTGCATGAGCGTGGAGTGCAGCTCCTTTCACTAGTCGCCGCCCGGTGTAGGTTTTAACATCTCCCATTCCATCTAAGGCCATGAAGGCTGCATCTAGGGAAAAATGTACCCCATTAGTGATATGGCTATGGCTAAGGGATCCTACCCCTCCTACACCACCCATTATAATAGGGTTGAGCTCTCCTGCTCGACCTTCTGCCCTAGTGGTGGTGCGGAAGGAGTGGCGACCCCGGAGCATCGTGGTCATTCCTTAACCAACTCTGCCCCTACAGGCAGATGCAAAAATGGTGACAACTATCACATATATTCTAGATGACAGTTCAATTACAGAAGTAGTAGAGGATCATTCTAGGATTGTTACCCTTATTTCATCCAGTATCAGTCAGGAGTATCATTGTTCTAGTGAGTACAGTCTGCACAAGACTGACTCCCCAATTACAGGTCAGGTACAGTGCCTCTCAATGCATGATAGCAATCACACCGATCAGCACAAACTATTTGTACCTGTTGAGTTAGATCGATCCTTAGATGAGATAGTTGAATACTATATTATAGAGAAGAAGGAGATCTTAGGGTACGCTTAGTTCGATGAAGAGAGAGTTAGCTTCGATCTCAATAAAGATGACTTGATGGGGGATTCAGCTAGGATATGCATGGTTGATACTAGATGATATCTTCTTAAGGAACAACAGGCCATGGAAGATGATGAGATTGATCAAGGAGACATCGCAAAATGAGCCCATCACCTCCGATAGTAGTTAAGGCAGAAAGACGAGTAGATTGATAGGATGGCACAACAGTTACAGGACTTGTTAGTAGTAGTGTTAGTGCTTCAGAAACAAGCCCCTCCAGTGCATCCTAGTACAGTCGATGTCAGTCAGCCTAAGCTAGTGCATATCTTAGACCCAGTTAAAACTCTACCTCTCATTTAGCAAGGTAGCACTAGCCTGTATAGGAAGTATACATAAAATGATCTAAAATCCCTGGTTGAGCAAGAGGTGGAGGAAGCTTTGGCTCAATCCCAGGGACGATCATCAATTTCAAAGGGTAGACCCTACCTAGAAAATTTTGATGCTATCCAGTATCCCAAGGGGTTTGTGCCTCCTTCCTTCAAGTGCTTCGATGGTAGTGGGAACTTGATGCAGCATATAGCTCACTTTAGGGCCAATTATTGCAACACAGGTGGCAGTGATGCTTTACTCTTTAGACTCTTTGTCAATAGCCTAGCGGGTATCACTTTTGATTGGTATGCTAAACTACCCAATGGTTCAATAAAGACATTTGTTGAGCTAGAGAAACTCTTCATCAAGAGATTTACTTGAGCTTAGGAATTGGTTAATGTAGGTGATCTCGTTATAGCCCAACAGCACTTCGGTGAGTCACTTGTTGATTATATTCTCTGATGGCGTAACCGAAGTATGAAGTGTGAACCTTAGCTGTCTGAATAACATGCCATTGAGATTCTCTTGAAGAATATCCATGGCCCGGTCACCTTCATGCTTAAGGGCTTCACTATCAAGACATTTGAGAAGCTAATCAACAAGGCGGCTAGTCTACAAGGAGAGGCCAAACAACTACCTTTTCTAGATCAGTTTTCCAAGCATAAATTTCAAAAGGATTATAAGAAACACGGAAAGTAGTAGGTTGACAAGAGCGACTAGAGATCAGTTCGAGACCATGTCCTCGGTAGCCTCAACCTCCGTCACCATCGGCCTCCACCATAGCCTCCATGACGACGACTCGCCTATACCACTAATAGAAGCGAGATGTATATCCATCGCTAGGTAGCTCTGGTCAATCTACTCTTCTAGATAAGTTAAACAAACCTTAATCATTTAAGAGGGAGGTAATCAAGAAAATCTTTAAGAATCTCTTAAAGAAACATGATTTTTAGCTACCTGAGCTTAGGAGACCAAAGGAAGTAGGTAAAAGTCATGATCTAAACTTTTGCCCTTACCACCATATGCTAGGCCAAGTTTTGGAGGATTGCTTCACATTCAAGGACTGGCTTGAACATAGCTTCATGACCAGTGTTGTAGTTATCCCAAAAGAATACCTTGTGGAACAACCTTCTTGTTCCATTAGGGTAATCCTTGGGGATATAAGTTATCCTACCAAAACCAAAGAAGGTTGGGACATTTCTTTGTCTAAAATCTCTAAGAAAATAATTTAGAAGATCAAGAAGCTTTCCTTATAGGTGCTTGAGTCAGCTCAAACCTTCAACACTAAAGAAGGTTTGCAAGTTGCCAGTGCCAACTCTAGGAAAGTGGGAGCTCAGCAGCATGTGTCAGCCCAGGATAGCCCTTTAGCTCTGCCACTGACCTTGTCCAGCCTCTAGCCTTCAGTTGCAGCTTCCACATCGATGACTTCTACCATTTCAACTAGCTCTTTTTTCTTCTACTAGTAGAACTCTTGTATCAACGAATAAGGGCATCAAATCCCTTACTCCACTCACTCTACTTGACTTCTACTTTGTACCCCCAAATAATTCCAAGAAATTAAAGAATAAATCTGATTTAAATTACATCTGTGTCTCTTCTGATGAGTTGTCTTCTTCTATTCCTAATGATAACTCTCCAAGTCTAATTAACTATAATAATTTTGATCTTCCTCTTTCGGATTCAGAGTTGCACTTTCCAACTCTAAATACTACGGGTTCACCTCTTAAGATAGACTTGGAATCATCTAATTCTGAGAACCCCATAGGAGAAGCTATAGGTGAGCCTGAAGTGCAGGTAGAACTTGGCACCACCTTGCCTCAAGAGATTACCAAAGTCAACCTCCGTAGTGGCAAGGTTCTACCTCCTAGGGCAGCACCTCTAGATAGAGAAAATAAGTCATTGGTACTGAAGATTGAGAGTCCCTTTCACAAGATGCTCCACCCTTGGTTCTGCTTATGGAAGATCAGTCGAAGGTAGACTACAACATCCTTTCTCATCTAAGAAAGTTGCCATCTAAGCTAAGCATTTATGATGCCCTCATCATATCCAAAGAGATGAGGGAATCACTAATCAAGACTCTCCTTGATCCTGAAATATGCTTAGCTCAGCTAGCTACAGGTGAGGAAGCACATTATGTAAAAGAAGCCCAAGGGATCACCTTCACAGCTGAAAACCATTTACTGGGGGACTTGGAGCATAATCGTCCCTTTTACATTACAATCAACATGGATAGGTTCAAACCGCCAGGGTTCTCATCGATTCAAATGCATCAATAAATATTATGAGTAGAAAGACCCTTGCCTACTTGAAGATAAACATCTCTACACTCTGAGGACATAGACATGATGTTGAGAGGATTCAATGATCAAGGTGATCGAGCTTTAGGTTCAATAGTGTTACTGTTAGAGATCGGTGACTGGAAGACTAAAGCAAAGTTCTACATCATTGAATCGAATACTTCATTCACTGCTTTTCTTGGTAGGCCTGAGATACATCATAACAAGATCATTCCATCCTTCCTTCATCAGTGCATCAAGTTCAGAAAAGATGGAATTGAGTACCGTGTCAACAAGGACGAAAAGCCATTTTCAGTTGGAGAGGTTGAGATCTATGAAGATGCGGCCTACTATCTTCCACAAAATACCATTTCTCGTGAACTTGGATAGAGTTTAAATGCAAATGCAAAAGCAAAAGAAAATGAAGCAAAAGAAAAGATAAAAGAAAATGAAAAGAAAAAGGAAAGTCCTAGCACATAAGAAAGGGGAATTGAAGAAGAAGTGGATCCGTATATCACATTCCACCCATAGTTCATTCCATCATATGGACATGTGGGCAGAATGGCTCAACCTCCACCAGGCAGAGGTAGAGGCAAATAGGCGGTTCAGGAGGTGGGAGACCCCTAGTTGGCCTTCAGCCAATAGAGGTCATGTTCTAATACATAAGAGTATCCTTACTATTCACATAGACTTGGAATCCAGCTTAGAGGATGAATATAATGTGATTAGTATACTAGCCAACTCCTCTTAATGGGTTCCATTGGAGGTGACTTTTGATCCAGCTAGAGATAAAGACCATGCCTCCAAGAAAAACAAAGTATTCGAATCTAGTTTATGTGAAACTATGGGAACCTTAACCTTACATCTCAAAAAGTTGAAGGTTTAGTAGTTAAAGAAGTCCCTAAGTCTTCTAGTGCATGAAGTAGAAGAGGTTCTTTTTGGGTTCATCATCCTCAAGTCCAGAGTTTGATGTAGGACTTGAGGAAGATACTTTTAAAGAATTAATGGAATTACCTTTTGTCTTTTACTCGCCTTGCATTATACAGAAAGGTTTAGTTCCTCACACTTGGTCCAAGCATAGGTTAGAATACTTCAAAAAGCTATGAAATAGTACAGGCAGGGAAGCACAATCAAGAGTAGGACTAGGATTCGGCATAGTGGGTCCAATTAATGATGAAGATTATTGCCTAGTTGTTACCAACCATTTGTAGTCTAATAGGTTCTTCTCACACATCCCCAACTCTTATGAGAGTGTGTGTTTAGAAACTTCAGATGATCAAGATGATCTCCAAGTCAAAGAGGCACTGCTAGACTTTGAAGAGGAGATTCATTCAACAATCGACAAGCTTAATGAAATCAACCTTGCGATAGAAGAAAATCCTTGCACGACATATATCAGTTCATTGTTGAATAAAGAAGAAACCAATGACTTAGTTAGGCTATTGACTGAGTTTAAAGACTTCTTCGCATGGAGTTATGAGGAAATGCCCGGATTATCTCCTAACGTAGTAGTCCAAAAGCTAGCAATAGATCCTAACATTAATGTTACCCCTATTAAGCAAATGCAAGCCATTAGAAGTTGAACAATAGGTCATTTCTGAAGTCAAGAAATTGATCGATGCTGGTTTCATCAGGGAAGGAAACTATCCTACCCAGTTAGCTAGTGTCATCCTAGTTAAGAAGAAGAATGGTCAAATTTGCATTTGCCTCAATTTTAGGGACTTAAATAAGGCATGTCCTAAGGATGAGTTTCCTTATCCTATACTAGAATTAATGGTGGACATCACCTCATCTCATGCAGTCTTCTCTTTCATGGGTCATTATATAACCAAATCAAGATGTCTCCTGAAGATGAAAGAAACACTGCTTTTTGAACCCTAATCAAAATCTTATTATAGGGTCATGCTTTTCAACCTTAAAAATGCTGTGCTACATACCAATGGGACATGACTCAGATCTTCAATTAGCTCATCCATCATCAGGTTCAGTGCTACGTTGATGATTTAGTAATCAAGAGTTTAGAAAAGGAAGACCATCTCTTTGACTTGAGAGTAATTTTCAAACGGTTAAGACAATATAACCTCAAGATGAATCCCCTGAAGTACGCATTTGATGTCGCTTCAGATAAATTCCTTGGGTTTATTATTCAACATCGGGAAATAGATCTTGAAAAGATTAAAGCTATCTTAGAAATGCCACCTCCTAAGAGTTTAACTGAACTAAGATCCTTTCAAGGATGGATGGCATATCTAAGATGCTTTATCTTAAACCTATCAGGGAGATGCAAGCCATTATCAGCACTTGTCAAAAAGGATGCCAATTTCAAGTGGGATGATAAGTGCTAGCATGCCTTCGAAGACATCAAAGAGTACTTGGTGAAGTTGCTAGTTCTAGTAGCCCCTATCCCAAGTAGATCACTGATCCTTTATACTACTACATTAGACAACTCTCTCAACACTATGTTGGCCCAAGCCAACGAAGAAGGGAAGGAGAGCACACTCTACTACCTCAGTCGTCATCTAATCCCTGCTGAAGCAAACTATCCACCTATTGAGAAATATTACCCAGCTTTGATCTTTGCATCTCAAAAGCTACGACACTACATGCTTTCTCATAAGGTGAACTTAATCTCTTGAACCAAACCACTATAGTACCTCATGACATGGCCAATGCTTTCCAGACATTTGGCTCGCTAGTCCATGATACTCTCACAGTTTGATATCACATTTGTACCCCTCCATGCGGTAAAATAATAGGCACTAGCAGATTTCTTAGCAGCATACCCACTTCTTTGATTCTTCTAATGATCTCCCGATGAACAAATCATGAACTTAGGCCGACAATAAATGGGAGATATATTTTGATGGTGCTACTTCTTTTCTTAAAGGTGAAGCACCATGATCTATTCGGAAAGGCGGGTAGGAATAGTTCTTCTAATTCCAAAACGATGTGATGAGATTCTCGTACTATCTTTCCAACCACCAACAGGTATGAGGCTTTGATTATCAATTTGGAGTTAGCCATCACTATCAATGTCAAGAGTATCAACATCTTTGGGGATTCTATGTTGGTCATCAAGCAGATTTCCAGGTCCTACCAGGTTCTCAAACCCAAGCTTCATCATTACTATGAGTATACCATGAAGCTGTTTGCTCAGATTCCCAGTCACCATTTACAAGGTTCCTCGAGCAGAGAATGTAGTAGATGCTTTGGAAAAACTTACCAAAGATCTAGCATGTCCTGAAGATGAGTCCATTTTAATAAGGGTCCAAATAGACAGGTCCTATTACTTATTGATGCTGAACTCATCGAGAGACTATCTCTTGAAGAGGAGGTTGTCATTGCCAAAATGGACAAGGAGCTAGATTGGAGGCAACCATTCATAGATTACTTGAACACTGGCAAACTACCTCAAGAGAAATCACAAGCCCATCAGGTAAAATAGAGATCTCTTTCCTACGCTCTTCTTGATGGTACCTTGTACCAACGCTCCTTTGACCAAATGTGGTTATGTTATTTTTACAAACACGAAGCCCATGGCATTGTAGCCAATGTACATTTAGGTCTCTGTGGAGCGCATCAATCTGGTATGAACATGAAGACAAAGATTAAAAGACTTGGATACTGCTGGCCTTCTATGATTACAAATTGCATGGATGTAGCTAAGATGTGGTATCATTGTCAGGTACATGGTGTGGTCCTCCACCAATCACCCAACATTCAACACCCTACATTAGCTTCATGGCCATTTGAGTGTTGAGGTACCGACATTATAGGTTCAATCGATCCTCCTTCTTCAAAGGGTCATCAATTCATCTTAGCTACTGCCGATTACTTTTCCAAGTGGGCGGAAGCCATCCCACTCAGAGATGTCACAACTCACCATGTGCTTCCATTTTTAATGAACCATATCGTATATAGGTTTGGGGTGCCTCGATGAATTATATCCGATAATGGTACTGCATTCAAAAGTACTAAGATCAACAGCTTCACCAGAAGACATGGTATAGATTGGAGATACTTCACCATCTACTACCCCAAAACTAATGGTTTACTAGAAGCATTCAACAAAACTCTCATCCAGATATTGAAGAAAACTCTTGAAGACAATAAATGACAGTGGAATGAGCAGTTGGTTGAAGCCTTTGTACCACCTATACCAAACTCTAACTCAGTCTACCACATTTTCCTTAATGTATGGGTCCAAAGCCATTCTTCCTTTAGAAGTTCAACTCCCATCACTAAGGTTAGCATTGGGTAACAAAATCACTACTGAGCAGAATGCAAAGTTGCAGTTAAAAAAGCTCGAAGGTTTGGAGGAGAGTCACCTACGGGCATGCCAAAACCTCGAGTTATACAAGGCCAAAATGATTCAAGCTCACAACAAGTGTCCTAGGTCTTTAGGTTGGAGAACTTGTGTTAGTCCTAAGGAGACCAATTATTTCCCATCGAAAGATGGGAGGAAAGTTTGAACCCACTTGGGAAGGCCCCTATGTCATAGAGAAGGCCTACCAAGGAGGATCTTATCATCTTATTGATTATAAAGGGGAACACTCGATGCTTCCAATTAATGGGCTCTATCTAAAGAAATATTACCCATGAAATAAATCATGTTTGAAAACAATTATTAATAAAAGAATAAAATGATTCCATTCATCAAATCTTCTCTTCTTTGAAGTGTTGCTTGTCTTAATCGCATGACATGTTTAGTAGGTGTAAGAGTCCCCGGTGGCATCTATCCCTCTTTCAATACAATCTCCCAATGCTATTATAATAGTTTTAAGAGAACCTGAAAGGCATCCTATTTTGAGTAGCATAACTAAGTCGGGTGTGAGAGAACCGAAATGGCATCCTTTCTTAATGGGAATTCTTGTTGCCATCTATTACATAATTTCATAATTTCCAAGCATGTTTTAAGGTAGGTGTAAGAGTCCCCCAGAGATATCCTATTCCTTTTAGAACATGTACGACAATAAACATAAATCCTTTGTATTGAGCTATTCTGATATGGGAGCAAGCCCCCTATGACACTCACTGATTAGCTACTCTAGGTTGGGTTTACATGCTACTTCACTAGTATGTCACCCTAGTGGTCATTTGTTGGAAGATGTCAGTCCCAGTGCTTTCTTCCTAACTTGATCATTGCAAACCAATGAGTGCCTTGTTAATATGGTACGCTTTACTGCCGAACCAGCAAACCTCATGATTGACTTCGTTTATGAAGATGTGAGTCCCAATGCTTTCTTCTTGAACTAGCCATCATGTTCTAACTAGGTTGAGTATTTCTGAGGCTTAGGATAAGTCCCCTAGAGGCTCCTTTCCTCTAGATTACTTTTGAGCTAATATAAGTCCCCTAGTGGCATTCACTCAGTAGTCGCCCTAGGTTGGATAGCACCATTCGAGATGAAGATAGACTATCCCAGTAGTCAGTTCCACTATAGAAAGATGTGAGTCCTCGAGCTTTCTTCTTATGCTGATTGTTGCAAATTGATGGGCACCTTAGGTTGGTTGATGTTTGCTATGCTAATAGCAACTCACCCGGTGTGTACACCACTCTTAACAGATATGAGTCCCCAAGATTTCTCCTTGAGTTGGACACCGAATACCTATTGGATATATGACTAGCCATGTCATCTTCTCTAAGGTGTTATATTAAGCCCTTACCACCCCCATCCCTTATGGGCACTCTATTTGGATCAAGTCCTTTGTGACCCCATTTAGATATTACCCAAGTTACTTTTGGATTGGACAGTTCCCCTTTCCTAGTAGCGACCCCTATGGTTGGAAAATCTATTTAGCGGATGGGCAAATTCTCCCTTAGTTTAGTAAATTTGAGATAGGTCTAGGCTAATATAAGCTTTTTCTCAGTTTGATCCCTCACAAAATAATAGGTTCCACGATAAACAAACAAACTAAAACAAACAAAAAAATTAATTCACTTGTGGATTAGAAATTTAAGCCCCCAAGGGGCCCCATTTTCCCAAGCAGGCGTCCTATCTTTAGGCCAGTGTTAACAGAACTCCCTATAGGAATAGCTTGACTACATGAGTTGAGATAAATCCTCCGGTCGATACTCACTCCATAGTTGCCCTTAGGTCGGGTTCAATCTATTTTTTCACAAGTAGGTTGCCCCGACAGTCATTTTACTTTGGAAGATGTATGACTATGACACATTTTTTCTAGCATAATTGTCACAAATAGATGGGCAGCCCTAGGTCGGGTTTGATTTGTTGCCCAAAGCAACCGATCACCTAGTGGTCTTTTCTAGTGGAAGATGTGAGTCCCCGAGCTTTCTTCACTTAAATTGATCATTGCTTACCAGAAGGCACTCCTTTGGTCGGATAGTACTCCCATCAGCCGAGAAGCTACACTCTTTTGGTTCAGTAAATATAAGATAGGTCTAAGCTTCTATAAGCTCCTTCTCAGTGTGACCCATCACAAACCAACATAATCCATAAAACAAATTTGAAAAATGAAATCAATCTTGACTATCTTTTAGTTGATCTAAGTCCCGTAGTGACATTCACTCAATAGTCAGTCCTAGGTTGGGTTTAATCTGTTGCCTTGCCAATAGATTACCCTAACAACTGATCCTTACTTGGAGGATGTAAGTGTACTATGCTTTCTTCCTAGTACAACTACTATACACCAAAAGGCATCCCTTTGGTTGGTTAGTCCTACTATGTGCTTAGTAGACTATCACTTTGGATTGGTAAATCTGAGTTAGTTCTTAGCCTCCATGGCTCTTATTCAGTACAACCCATTGCAAACCAATAGGGTTCATTCTAAAAATTCAAACCTAACAAAAATAGAATCAAATCAAACCTCTCATCCCCTTTTGGATGACTTGAACCTGCTTCCCTAGTGAAAGGTTCACACTCTATCCCTTAGTGGGGTTCTTCCCTCTCTCTTATGTCTTAGACATAAGTAGAATCACATTGAACTAAGATCTAGATTATTTCTATTCCTTGGGTTATGGACATATTATTTCTATTAGTGCTTGTGATCTCTCAGTGTTGTTGATCATTTTGGTCAACCCCAATACATGTGGTGTTCCTTGTCACTCACACAACACCTATTGGACGCCCTTTGTTGACCTCATTTTTAGGATGAACTCTCAACCCCTCTATCTTAGACATAGGAATTCTCTTAGACTTTAAGATTTCTTTAATATTATGACACATCTAGTGATTAGGTTGACACTTAACCTAGCCCTAGAAGACTTAAAAGCATTAGCCATAGGAATAGGTCATGCCTTAGTGGTGTTAGGAAAACTTCCTACCCTTAGCTTAAACCATTCCTCACTTTCCTTCCTTCAAGTTTAACTCCAAATCAATTCTATTTGATTTTCTTGAAATCCAAATCAACTCCATATGATTGAAATCCATGATTGAAATATACGATTGAAAACCCATGATCAAAATCCATCAAAAAATAACTAAGTCCAAATTTTTCCTATGTCCTTAATTCTTCCCTTAAGGACTTAACCAAAATCATGATTCAATCCTATTCAAACCTTTGAGATTTTTTCATAATCCATTTATATTCTCATTTATATTCACATATATAAATGAAATATAAATTCAAATCAATCAAACTAAACTCAAAACTCCAAATCAATTCATGAAAATTTTCTTAAGACCCTTTAATTTTCCATTAAAAGACTTAGCCAAAATCAATCTTAAACCATGATCAAACCTATTCAAATTCATGATATTTTCTCAAAATTATTTATATTCTCATTTATATTCTCATATATAAATGAAATATAAATATAAATCAATCAAATCAAACCCACAAATTAAATTCCAAATTTAAAATCCTTGAAATTCCCTTAAATCTTTTAAATTCCCTTTAATAGATTTAACCGAAATCATGATCAAACCATTTCAAATTCATGGGATTTTCTCAAAACTTTTTTATATCCTCATTTATATTCTCATATATAAATGAAATATAAATATAAATCAATCAAATCCAATTGAAAAATTAAATTTCAATTTAAAAATTCCCTAAAATCCTTTAAATTCCCTTTAATGGAATTAACCTAAATCATGATTAAACCACTTCAAATCCTTGAAATTTTCTCATGATCAATTTATATTCACATGTATAAATGAAATATAAATTCAAACAATCAAAATCAATTCCAAAAATCAAACTCAAATCCACTCAAAATCAAATCTAAGCCTTTAAAGCCAAAATCTTGAACTTAGTCAAATCACTTTCAAATCAAGCCAAAATCTTGATTTTGTCTCATGGTTCAATCAATCCTACAATCATGAGCTCATATGTAAAACCAAATTTCAATCACTCCATCAAACCTAATTCAAAAATCAAACCCAAGACCCTTTCATATCCTTCCTTTGAATATGAAATTTTCAAATGGATCTAAATCCATTTGACTTCAAAACACTTATAAATGGATTTATATTTCAATCATAAGTCCATATACAAGATCAATCAACTTCAAATCAAGGTTTGACCAAGCCATTTGACCCACTTAGGCTCACTTGACCCAAAGTGACCTAAAGTACCCTTATGAGCCAACTTTTGATCCTAACCAAATTGGATTGAACCAAACTCATATATCCCTCTCATCATGATCAACAATCATCATGGGATGATGAATCAACCAAATTAGGTCAAACCAAGTCAAACCTAAAGGTTGACCAAGTCAACACTTAACCTAAAATGAAAGCTTACATAACCAAATTCCTCCATAGGCCAAATTGATTGAAACCATTGATCTAAGTTCACTCATAACCTATGTTTGAACTTGACGAAGCTAACATCTGAGCCTAAGCTAGCCCAATTGGCCCACTTGACCCAAGTTGACCCATTTTGACCTAAAGGGTCAAAATGTGTCAAAACTTGATCTAAGCCAAATTTATTGGAACCAATGGGTCAAGTCCATCCCAAATCAATTGTGGAATTTGACCGAAGCCTCAATTAGCCAACTATACCCAACTAGGCCCAATTGACCTTAGACCCAACATGACCTAAAGGGGTCATGCTGAGCCAAAATTGAACTTAACCTAAATTGATTGGAAACAAAGATACCAACCCACTCCCTATGACTAACCTAACCTAGACCTACCCTTGACCTACCTCAAATAGGTCAAATGGGTCAAATAGGTCAACTTGACCCATTTGACCTAAGTGAAGTCATATGAGCCAAAACCAAAATATACACCAAATTGAATCAAACCAAAGGCACCAAAACATTTCAAATGGTCATATGAACTTGATCCAACCCTTGGTTTAACCAATTTCACCTATTGGACAACTTGACAACCACCCAAGTTGACCCATTTTGACCTAAATGGGTCAACATGAGCCAAACCCTATCAAATGGATTCTAAATCTAATGAAACTTGGTCAAACCTAGTTTCTCCACATACCCAATATGTCCAAAATGGAAAATAACAAAATGACCATCCTACCCCTAGGCCATAGAACAAAATTTTGGCTTAACCCATAGGTAATTTGGTCATACCCTCTTCACAATCACTTGAGGATTTCCTAAAAGCTCAAGGGGACTTAATGATGAGTGGTGCACCCAACCCAATGGGTTTGGGTCAGCCCATTTGGTCCCTAGACCAAACAACTAAAAAATTAAAATTTCAAACTCCCTCTTAAGCTCAAAAGCATGGGAAGTTATCCATTCTTTGGATCAAACCGACCATGTGCACACTCAAAATAGAACAAATAAGCCTCATAATCTCATCAATTGGATCAAAATAGCAAGACCATTGCTGACTGTCCGATCCTTCAAGGGGGAACTATACTCCTCCTAATTCACTTCTCTTTTCACACACTCAAGGTCGATAGAAGAATAGGAAGCCAGAGGATCCATTAGGGATTGATCCTAAGCCTCCTAGAGCACTTCCCAGTTTCTTCTTCTCTACTTTTAAATAGTGAAAAATAGTGGTGGTAGAGTGAATTGCCAACTTCTTTTACACTTAATTGCCTCCTAATTCCTCCTAGACACTTCTTCTATGGACCAATACAAGCTCACTCAAGCTACCATTGGAGTTCCCATAGCAAGGAGAGGAGCAATTGAATTAAATCAATGATCTTTAAGTGGTGTTGGTCCATAGAGAAAGCCACTCAATCCCAAGTCCTAAGAATTTCAACAGTGCATCATCTCCACTAGACGAAGCTACCTCATCGATCTCGAGTGCCAGTGATCACCTCCGGCGATGTATGGAATTTTTTTATCACTAAACTCAATGTGGTGTGGAGCTTTGTGAAAGAAATTTTCACCTCATCAAATTTTGACCGTTGGATTTGTCACTCTCTGTCTCTAGATGGTGTGGGTTAATGTTGGTTTGATTCAATGCTAGATCAAGCTTGGATCTTCCCCTTGATCATGGAAGGTCTCTATTGATCAAGGGAAGAACTTGGCTCATCTTAACCATCCATCCGCATATTTTAAATGGACAGATGAGATTATTTAACACATTAGTTAACTGTTTATCCTTTATAAATCACAAGTGAATCCTTAGTAAAATCTTTGATATGATATATGCGCTTCATTTGGAATGTGACATTTAAGTTACCCCCTCATGGTGTGATGCATATAAAGTCGTGATGATGCACACCACGCATTCTTGAGTAGGTACTTAGGGTTAATTAAAAATGCTTAATTAATTTTTAATTAATCCATGGATCTTCATAAATCCATAACTCTTCATAGAAAATTTAGAAAAAATATGAAATAAAATCCTTTGGATAGATAATTAAACTTAGAACATTATAAAATTAATTTTGATGAGTTTTAAATTATGATTTTCTCTGAATTTGGGTTTTATTATAAACTGTATTTTACTAATTACTCTTTGATTAGGCCTTTGATTAATATAAAATTTCTTGGGTATGTTTTAGGGGATGACCTCTATCTCCACTAATTTTCTTGGTATTTATTGAAGGCTTGATTAGAGTAATTTTATATGGTTTCTTTAATTACCCTTTTCATGTAATTAAGCATAATTAGGGTATAATCAGTGGTTTTACCCTCTGATTAGGTTGATTAAGGTTAGATCAAGTAAGGAATAATTTTGTGCCATTTCCCCTAAGCTATTCCCTAAACCTCCTCTTCTCTCCTTAATCTCCTCTTAATTAAGGGTTAATTCATTAATTATCCCCTTAATCAATTTTCTAAAAATTCTAAAAACTTCCAAAACTTAATTAGTCAGCCTTTTGTAACTTCCTTTTCTATTTCATTTCTTATGTATGCATATTTGTATTTAAGGAAAGTGTATATTAGTCTGGACAACCCCAAGGTTGTGAGGCTTTAAGTAGCCCTAAGTAGGTCTTGTACCTTACACCTCTGGTTAACAATGGTGCTGTACTCACTTATGCCTTTCTTACTTTCATATATGTATGTGAAATTTTGGATAAGGAAAACCTTTTCTACTTAAGAAAAATCATGCATATTCAACTTCTAAATTTTCATAAATGGATTACTTAGCATGCATCATAAAGTGTGTTAACTACTCTCATTTGCATGTATAAATATTCTTAAGGTCCATACATATGCATGTTATATATATATATATATATATATATATATATATATATGTTGGAAAGAAAGTAATGTTATGTGAATTTTGATTCATTTTATTTAACCTTAAAATGGATTTCTCTTTGAATAAGTTTTTTTAGGGTTTATTTAAACTTAGGATTGATTAAAAGATGTAATCAAAACATTCACCTAAATGAAACTAAAATATGGACCCACTTTAGAAAATTACTTAAGGTTAGGGAAGGAAAGAAAAGTTCTCTTCTCTTTCCCTCTCTTCATAACCTAGTAATTAATTGTAGGTTTCACTTAAACCAAATTAAAACATGAAATAAAATCAACCCAAAACACTTAAACAACTTAAATGAAACCTTCCTCTAAGTTGAACATGTCCTTCACACCTAGAAAATTTGAACCTAAAGCCATAGCTAAGCATACCACGAAACCTTCAAAGCACACACATTAGCTAAGTCACCACTTAGAAGTGTCAGTTCATGGTTTGATGTTATGTTTCATTTTGTGATATATATTTTAGACTGGATGTTAGGGTGTATGCTCGTAGGATAAATGATAGGATGTTCTTAGTCTAACTATTCTTTTCTGTAGGGGATTGTGCTTAAGGGGCGCTATCATAAAAAAAATATAAATGCTCTTCCTTGCAGATGCTTTATACCCCTAAGCATAATCCATAGGCCAGGTGGACTTAGTCACCCATGTGTGGGGTGATAAGTCCAATATACATGCTTGGGATTTGTGTAGTGTGTTTTAGCTAATTTTTGTTTTGTAGGTGTTAGTTAGATTTCTACTTTCCCTTTTCATGTAAAATTTGTATAATTAGGATTTTGGAATTATTTGTTATGGGGATTAGGATGAGCATTGGTCATAAGATCCTATCTTATGCACCATATGAAGACTTGGAGCATTTATCATCCAACCATCCAAAGAAGAAACCAAAGAAGAAAAGAAAAGAAGAAAGAAGAATAAAGCTTGAAGACTCCCATAATAATGAATTCCTTTGCTTAATTGTAATTTAATTCATTTGTAATCTGAGTTTTATTAGGGTAGAGCTCAGCTACCCACATTTGATATGTTCGGGCTTGTGCGGTGGTGCCCGATCACAATGGCCATTTATTCTTTTTGTGATTAGCTTTATAAATTGATTGATGATTTGTTTTGCTTTTGCATTAAGTGGCATGATTTTCCTAGTTTCTTCCTTGCTTTATGTATGGCCTGGATGTGGATTAGGCTCTTTGGGGAAAAATAAATCTTTTACCCAACTTAACAATTCAAATTAAAATTAAACAAATCATAACCTCACCTAAAGCTTATGCTTAAAATCAAGATAAAATAATTAGCAACCCCTTAGCTGGATGAGCATTTCTATATAATACCATACTCAAATGCATCTTATTTCACTCTTGATTGGAGGGCTTCCAACTTTGCCAGAGAACTCAGCTTGATCTTTGAGAAACTCACCTCCTCCATTCTCACTAATTTTGGCCGATAATCTTCTTTATCATGCATTAGTCATAAAAATCCTATTATCATCTGTCAAAATATTTGTCCAAAATAAAAATAAAATGAAATTTTAATTACATTAGATTTAGGTCATTTGAAGCATGTCCCTTTACATGATCTAGTCTCTTTAGGGAGTGAGTTTAAGGACTTAATCTATTTCTAAATAATAACATAGCTACTTGCATAGCTTATAAAGACTTGCCTACATGTATTTTAAAATTGTAGGAGGAGTTAGTTGGCGGCCACCCAGTAGGTTGTAAGTCCAAAAGCCGGTGGTTTGTCTCTCTTGTGGAGGCAAACCAAATTACCCATTTTTTGCCTTAGATTTAGGTTGTGCTTAGGCCCTAAGCTCCCCTAGATTTAGGTTAGAGGTTACTTCTCCCTTTGAGGGCCATAAGCATAATTCCTCACCTCTTAGGCATTTCCTTAATCTTATGTTAAGGAATCTTAAGTCCTAAAATTCTAATGAAAATTCAACTTAAAAAAATAAATCAATTTCAAAAATATAAAGCCCAACTATAGGATAGTTTGAGATGCTCACTAGGTTTCCTAGCATCATGGGCATCTTCTACTTATTTTTTATTATGTCTTCGATAATAAATCCCTCTTTTGATCAATCCCATTTTGATCATCAAAGATAAACCAATCGATTGATAGTCCTTTCCTATTGAAATCTTCAAAGATAATAATTTTTTACCTTAATCGAGAGTTTTCCTAAGGGATCCCATCCTTCAAGATGTAATTAATTATGAGGCTTGCCCCTGTAGGGAACATAACGAACTCAATTTAAAATAAACCCTGCTTTACTTTTTCATGTAAAGTAGGGAAAGAATCTAGTACATATGTAGACCCATCATCCTTAGGAGTCCTTATTGAGGTGATTAGATCCATTAAAGGGTAGTATTTTCTATCTTTTGAGATAGTACAATATTTCCTTAATGATGTACTCGATCATCTAAATAAGTACAACTGTGGATCTGCATGGCATCTTACCAAGAAAAATTTTTATAGGTATCTTCTTTTCTTTTTCCCCACATATTTGAAGGTGACTCCCTATAGGAATTTATTCACCACATCCTTTTTCCTAGCACAGTCATTGCACACTGAAAGGCAACCCCTTAGGTTGGCTAGCTCTACTCCACGGCTAGTAGACTATCCCTTTGGATTTGTAAATCTAAGATAGGATAAGTCCATATAGCCCCTTCGGTGGGTCCATCATCACATCCATAAATTAAATCTATCAAATTTGACCTCACATCTCTAATGGTTATGCCCTCAATTCAAAATCTAAACCAAACAAACCATATCAAATGACATGAAATTAAGATAAAATTAATCTTGACTATTTTAGTTGACATAATCCCAACATTCTTTCGGTAGTCACCTCAAGTTGATTTGTTGTGCATCCAATAGGTCACCTCAATTGTTCCCTTTGGAAGATTTAAGTCATATGCCTTCTTCTAGCACAATCATTACACCAAAGGCAACCCCTTAGGTTGGCTAGCTTTACCCACATCGATAGACTATCCATTTGGATTTGTAAACCTGAGGTAGGTCAAGGCTGATA
Source organism: Cymbidium sinense (assembly GCA_021442155.1). NCBI lineage: Eukaryota > Viridiplantae > Streptophyta > Magnoliopsida > Asparagales > Orchidaceae > Cymbidium > Cymbidium sinense. The sequence goes on from CM038218.1 coordinate 54,033,337, forward strand.
TAGCCCCTTCTCAGTGGGTCCATCGCACATCGACAGGCTCCATACATTAACTCAGATTAATTAAACCCGATCTAATTTTCCCTAGTGGAGTTAAATCACACCCATTGGAGCTCCAAATATAATATAAACAAGTCAAGCAAACAAATCAAATTCAAAACCAACCTCCCCAGTGGAGCCAAATTAAACTAACTCCCCCAATAGAGTCTAAATCATAAAAATCTAACCAAACACTTATTCCCAGTGGATACATCCCCAAACAAATCAATGAAATCAAACTCAAATCTTAATCCCCAATAGATAGCGTGAATCTTCTTCCCTAGTGGAAGGTTCATATACCCGATCCCTAGTGGACTCGAGCCCATATATCTAGCAAATGTGTCTCCACATAAATTAAAATAAATAAATTAAAGCCAATTCGATCTTAATCCATTGTGGATTATAGATTCTTATCCCCAATAGATCTTCTTTCCACAAATATATAATCAAATCAAATTCAAACCTTATCAATTTCTTCTTCTTTTCTCAGATCCTCCATGATGTCTTGACATGGATTCTCATCAAATCTTATTTCTTCTCTTATGCACACCTTTAATAGTTCAACCAAAAGCCTAACAATGTTTTGTTCAAATTACATCATCTTAACATTGTTATCAATATTTTGTGATTTCGGATGGTGCAAGCTCAAACTAACTATACAATATCATGCTAAACATATTATAGTAGGAATTAACACACTATATTATATTACAATATATGATGTTATATTATAATTTGATATAATATAATATATTGTCTAACATTACACTGCATTAGAATCACTTAAAAGGAACAAATAATAAAATTTTCTCAAAATATGAATAATGTTCATTTTGGATGTAAAATTGTTATTTTCTATTAGAAATACAAAATAGCATATTTTTGGTGTTGCTTCTTGGTGTGTGATGTGAATTTTCTTCCATCTCAACCTTCAAATTAACATTTTTGTGAGATTTTACCTAATGTATTATAACAAAAGTAAAACATACTAAAATGTAAAAGAACATTTAGTAACACACCACCACATTCATATATAGGTGAAGTTATATTGTTATGTATATTATATTTTAATATGCTTTCATATAATATATTATCTTACATTACACCTTTAAATGAATCACTTTATGTAAAAAAATTAAAAAATTTGGTTGAAAAATGAACATTTATTTTGGATGCAAAATTCCTTTCTTTTGATTAAATGACACACCACAACACACCCCCAATGATGTTCTCTAAAGCTTACCTTAAATTTGGCCAAATCCCATCATCTCAGCCTATAAATCAATATTTTTATTAATTATACTAGTACAAACTCTACCACATCATACTATAACAAACTAAAATATGCAAAGTAACAAGTAGTAATGCACAATAGTAAGATATAATGCATGATGCTACACTATGTTATGGTATCCTATATTATAATACACTATAACATACTATATTATATTATATTGCATATCACCTCACAAGGGATTGCTTCAAATAAAAAATCATAAAATTAGTCAAAACAATAAAAATCTATATGTTTTAGTCATATCACTTACAAATTTTAAATTGAAACAATATATTATGATGCCATGCTCTACCTATTAGGAATTTGGCAAAATTCTACCATTTTAAAGTCTAAATCAACATTTTTATAAATAATTCTAGTGTAGGCTCGACTTATTTATTTTAAAATACTAAAAGAACTAAAAATGCATAGAATAATATATTATGATATATGATGTTATACTATGCTACAACATATAATATTTATTTTGAACATAAAATCTTACTTCTTAGACTACAAGTGGCAGCTTTGGCGACCTTTACTTAATTTAACAAATTTTATCATCTGATTTATTAAATAAATATTTTTAGGATTTATATTAATATAAACTATAGGGCACAATACCATAATATACTAAAACATTTCAAAACATCTTATAACAACCAAAAAAACATAACTACATGCTCAAATATATGATGATACATTATACTATAACATATGGTATTATAATATGATTTAGGGTTAGGGTTTAGCGTATTCAAATCTCTAATAATCAAGGGAAAGTCTCTTGAAGACATTTTCTTTAGCTACCATAACTAAGTTAGGATTAGGTCATTCCTTAGACCTACTCCTAATTACATCTTTATTTAAGGTTTAGGGTTTAAGGTTAGTTTAGGGTTTAGAGTTTAGAGTTTGGGGTTTAGGGTTTAGGGTTAAGGGTTGTAGGTTTTAGGGTTTAGGGTATTTTTTTTTTGGATAAAACCCACAGAGGGGAGAGATTTTATTGCCACAAAGAAGGATTACAAAACCCCTTAAGAGGGGAAAATCTCAAAACTAATGCTTAGGAGCTACAATCAACCTAGAGAGAAAAACCCCCAAACTATTACAACCAAAAGAAAGAAAAAGAAAAAGAAACCTATGAAAATGTGCAACAAAACCAAAGCAAAAATAAAGTAGCCAAAGACCACAAAGAGAACAGCAGGAGAGGGAGGGCAGTAGAAGCCACAAGTAGAAGTCGACACATGCAAAGAAAAGAAGAAATACCTGCAGAAAGGAAATCAAGAGAAAGATCAAGTAATAAAAGAAGAGGAAGGGAGGGAGAGTGAAAGAAAGGCTCAATCAGTATAGAAAAAAGGGGCAACCAAATTTTGTGAGCATCCAAACTCCAAAAGAAGGGTTACAGTCACAAAAAAGGCTACCAAAAGCAGATAAAAGGAACATCTTAGCCATCATTGCCAACAAACCTCAAAAAGTGCACCGACCAAGCAGCGAAGTCATCCATGAACAAGGGATAGCAACCACCATCATAGAAGGAGAAAAAGAAATTAAGTAAATCTGACATGAGGCAAACCAGCTTTATTTAAGATAGAAAGGCCTCTTAATTGCTTTGAAATATTATCATTGGAAAATAAAGTAAAAATAGAAAGATTACTCCACAAGCCAGCTAAAAGTTAGCGCAAGCATTACCTTCTCTAAAAATATGAGTCATCTTAAAAGATAGTTTAGGAATAATAGCATTAATATTCCTAAGTAAATAAAAAAGTTTAGCATTACCCTTGTGATTAGAGTTGATCATAGTAACAACCATCTTAGCATCAGATTCTAACCAAATAGAAAGAAAATTCCTCTCCAAACTAAGCTTAAGAGCATGATAAACAATCCTCAATTTAGCCATAATAACAGAAGTAGAGAGAGGAGTCAAAAAAGCCAAAACAATACTCCCAAGATTATTACAAAAAATACCACCATAGCCAGACTTGTTAAGTGCAACCGAGCCATCTGTATTAATTTTAATACAACAATTAATAGGCTTAATCCAATAAATGATTTTATAAGAAGGACGCAAGTCATAATAAGGAAACTTAATGCCCAATTTAGAAGCAACAAACTTGTAACCTTTAAAATGAGTACCACTAAGCGACCTTGTGTAAAGATAAATTTTTTTTTCTTGTCATCAATAATCCTCTTATGATTCATAGGCACATTATGATGTTTAGCATCATTTACATCACCAAATAAACCAAATCAAAGTAACACCCATAACAATTTTGATATGCCCTTTGACAGTATTAATAAAAGTCGAGCTAAGGAGCTACATTAAATTAAAATTACCATTAAAAGAAATAAGGTTGAATAAGTCCTCATACCAATTCCAAACTTTAGAGTCAATAGCACCATTAACAAATACATGACTAACATTCTCAATATAAAAAAACACAAGCATTTAGAAGGAAGATAAAAACCTTTCTCCAAAAGTAAAGAATCAAGAGAAATTAAACCCCTTAAAATCCTCCAAACAAGAATAGAATAAGAGGTAGGAATAATGTTATTCAAAATCTTAAAAAATACAGGCGAAGAGGGTTTATTATCTCTAATATGGTGCCAAGTATCTTTAAAGAAAAAAATCACCATTACTAGAAATGTTGTAAAGAACCTGATTAGAAATAATACCATCAATAGGAATCTTGATGATATTATTACAAATGGAATCAAGAATCAAGTCATACAAAAGAGAATGATTCCAATCACCATTTATAAAAAAATGATTAACTTTCAAAAAAGAAGTAGAGTGAGTATTAAGCATATAATCAATAGATGTCTCCCCCATCCAATTATCTTACCAAAAGAAAGAGGATCCACTATTAATACAAAATAAAATGAGAGGTTTTGCTTGCCATTTAACAGCACAAAGGTGTTTCCAACCAATAAAGTCACCATGCTTATAGCTACAAGTTAAAGGATGTTTACCTTTGCAGTATTTATAATTCATAAAATTAGCCCAAAGACTAACATTCTTCCTGAAATTCCTCCAAAGTTTATAAGAAAAAATGTTAGTGGAATCCAACAAGGACCTACAGCCAAGACAACCTTCAAATAAAGTACCACACATGTTAGACCAAGAAGCCCAATGAAGCCTTTTGGCCAAAAGTCTAGAGCCCCAAAAAAAATATTAAAAAGCCTTTCAATATATGTAATAATAAGAGAAGTTGGAAAAATATTAGGCAGTAAATAAAAAGGGAGAGAGTAAAGAATACTTTTAGTAACAATTAATCTACCACCAAAAGATAAAAAATGAAATTCAAGGGTAGAAATCTTTTTCTGAATATTTAGGATAACCACATCAAAAAGGTGAGACCTCTTAGGACCATAGTATAAAGGAGAACCTATATACTTGATAGAAAGACATTGATGAGAAAATCTAGTAATATCCTTAATTATATTGATTCTATGAGTAGAAATAAAAATAAAGGGGATGAAATAGCTTTTCTGAGTACTAACCAAGAGGCCACTTTCCTTTTCAAACTTATTCAAAAAGACCTTCAACTTTTTAACATATTGTAAAGAGCCATTACAAAATATAATGAAGTAATCAACAAAACTTAAGTGGGATATAGCCAAACCACCAAGATTCCTGAAATACATGCTAGAATACTTCTCAAACAAAAAATTAAGCCAACGAGACAAATATTCAATAGCGATAATAAAAAGTGATGGAGAAAGAGGATCACTTTGTCTAATACCTTCGAAAGACTTAAAGAAGTCAAAGTTTTCATCATTAATAACTAAAGAGAACCAAACAATACAAATGATATTGTTAACCAAAGAGATAAATTTAGTAGAGAAAATGAATAAAGAAAGAATGTTGTTAAAAAATCCTAAGAAATGTTGTCATAAGCTTTAGTAATATCAAGCTTAAAAAGTTAATTGTCACCTCTAGTTTCACATTTAAATTGTGCAAGCAAAATGTTGCCAAAGATAGTCCTACCTTTCACAAAGCTAGTTTGATTAAGAGAAATAATGTTAGGAAGAAATTTACCAAGCTTACTAGTAAAAATTTTAGAAATCAATTTATTAAGGAAAGTATAAAGATTAATAGGTCTAAAATCATTCCAGAAGTCAGGATTATCTTTCATGGGAATAAGAACAATTTTTGTAGAAGTGAAATATTTAGGAATAGAATTCTCAAGAGAGAAACCCCTCACAGCATTAACAAGATCAGATTTAATAATAAACCAAGCTTTTTGAAAGAATAAAGTAGAGTAGGCATCTGACCCTATAATAGAATCATCATTCATACCATTATAAATATTAAAAATTTCCTCATCCAAAGGAGGAGCAACCAAGCAATCATTATCTTCAAGAGACATAATAGAAGGAATGATAGAGGGGTTAGATAACTGATCAAGTTGACAATTTTTATTTAAAAGATCTTTAAAATAGTTAATAGTAGAAGAAAAAAATATCCTCTTTTTGGTGATCCAAGAACCATCAGAATTCTCAATTTTATGAATTTTCCCAAGAACTCTCCTTTTCATAACCAAAGCATGAAAATAGTTGGTGTTTCTTTCCTTAGAAAGATGTTTAGAAGTCCTTTTGTCTCCATATCCTGAAACTTAATGAGGTTATCTTTAGCTTTAGCAAGTTTAGAGCAAAAAAAGGAATCATTAATAACATGTTCATCCAAATCTTTCATTTGTTGCTCCATGTTGATGCTATCAAAAAGATTTTTGAAACAATTTCTTTTCCACCAATTAATATAATGCTTAAGCCTTTTCAATTTAAGCTAGAATCTCTTCATACCAAAAGCAGAATCATTAGGAGCAAGAGGAGCATACCAATTAGAAGCAATAGCATCAAGAAAACTACTATCTTGTAACAACATATTTTGAAATTAAAAATTTTTAATGACATTATTGTTATGATTAGCATCCTTAATGGAAATCAAAAGAGAAGCATGATCCGAGAGAGTTCTACTAAGGTGTTCAATTGCAGTCAAAGGCCAATGATTATTAAATAAGGCATGATCTAAACATTGCCAAAGTCTATGATTATTCCAAGTAAACTAAGAGCCAATAAAACCAACATCATGCAGATTACAATCTAGGATCTTATTCAAAAATCTTCCATAGAATGTAAATTCGGAGAAAAAACCCCCTTTCCATTCATTCACAGAAAGGACCATCTTGAAATCCCCACCAACAAACCAAGAATCATTAATAGTAGAAGAAAAAGTAGATAATTGATCCCAAAGAATCCTCCTCTCAATCTTATTACAAGAAGCATAAACAAAAGAACCAAAAGCATGATAATCACCAAAAGAAATATCCACATTTACAACTTGATGAAAATCATTAATGACATTAATAGAAAGTGGATTATTCCAAAATAACCAAATCTTATTGCTATTGTTAAAAAAATAATTGGAAAAACCATTCATTCTAGCTGCATGCATAATTTTAGAAGAAAAAATAAGAGGTTCAAGAATAACTAAGAAGTTGACATTATAAACCATACAAAGGTTCCTAATCCTATTCCTAATAGTAAGAGTACCAATGTCCTTAACATTCCAAATAAGAAAATTAAACATTAATTATTTTTGGGTAAAGAAGATGAAGAAGATCGAGTTGATTTAGAAACTTTAGGAGGAAAATTTTTGAACTATTTTTTCTTTTTCACAAAAATAGTTTGAAAACCAATTTCATTTCCCAAAGATTCATCATCAAAAGGAGCATTAGAACTCTTAACAACCATAGGTTTGGTAGGAGATTCCAAGTGATAAGGAACTAAAGCATTTTTATCTATTAATTGAGAAGAAAGCATAAGCAAACTGCCATCGAATTAGTGCTAAAGAAGGAGCGTAAACTGAATTTGTTAAGCAAGCAAGAAACAGGTTGCACAAAATCCACCGTATCCATACCATCAACATCTTCCATATTTAAAAGAGAAACATTATCTTTAAAATTTTTTGGTTGTAAAACACAAGTATCTTTAAAGGAAGAAATCAAAACAAGATTACCATCATCTTGCACAATTTCTGAAAGCAAAGGAATAAAAACAGCTGAAATCTAGTTTTCATTCAAAATAACATCTTCATTTCTAGCAGCATTTTCAAAACCATTCTAAAGAGGTAAAGCATTAGAAAGATTCAGAATACCAACAACAACATCTTTATCTTTTTGAAAGAATAAAAAAATTTATTTTTATCAGTTAAATGATCTCCAGATTGATCAATCAGCTTAGAAATTTTAATATATTTTTTCCTAAGTTGAGGATGGAAGTGAAACAATTTGAAAAGACATGTCCATGGGTTTTGCAGTGATTGCAAAAATAGGAAGGTTTTCAAATTCAGACTAAAAATAACCATACTTTTTAAACCCTATCCAAATCTCCTTAGGAAACTTCTTTGTAACATCAATTTCAACAAGGATATAAGCAACTGAAGGTCGAGACTTAGCCGCAGTTGCTTGATAAATTTGTAAAGGTTTACCAAAAATAAACCCAACCGCATGAAGAAATTGATAATTAACAAAATGAATCCTAAGATTAGGCAAAGAAATCCAAACTAGCTATATAGGAGATTCTTCTTGAATGTCAAAAAAAGGAGTCCATTTAAAAATGTGCATTTGATAATTTTTAACATAATAAGAATGACGAGAGAAAATCTAGCTATAATCAAGATCATTAGATAACTTAATGAGGACATGATGACCATCTAACAAACTGGCTAAAAATGCACTGAAAAGCTTTAAATCAAGAAAGAAAAATTGAATATCTTCCATATTAGGCTGATAAAAGCAAATTTACTAATCAAAGTAAAGGCATAAGGTTTGGAGAGTTTCTTAATATCCAAATCAAAACTCATTATAGCTGGAACGCCTTTAAAAGTCCTATTAACAAGATTAATCAAAAATTCAGGGGAGGTTGAAGCAACCTTACCAGATAAGGCATCTTTGAAGGATTTAGAAGAAGCAACCTTAGATTTAACCAACAGAAAAATTGCCCTAGGAGGAGTAGCAGAAATCGTTTATTTAGCCTTGCCAAATGTCAGATCGAACTCCATGAAAGCCATCAAAATCAAGGGAGAGGAGGATAGCCGGCCAAAGGTCAAAAAAGGAAGGGCTTACCAGTGAAAATCCTCACATAAATAATGAAGGAAAATGGGTTCTTGAATCACCAGATTTCTGAAAGGGGGAAGGCACATGGATAGGGTTTTTTAGTTTATTTAGGTTATTAGGTTAGGGTTAGGGGATTATAGGGTTTAGGGTTTAGGGTTTTAGGGTTAAGGTTTAGGGTTTTAGGGTTTAGGGTTTAGGGTTTAGAGTTTAGGGTTTAGGGTTTAGTTTTAGGCTTTAAGGTTGTTTATGAATTAGGGTTTAGGTTTTTATGTTTAGAGTTTAGGGTTTTTAGGGTTTAGGGTTTAGGGTTTATGGTTTATATTTTAGGTTTAGGGTTTAAGTTTTAGTTTAGGGTTTAGGGTTTATGGTTTAAGGTTTTTTTTAAATAGAGAATAAATTTAGATTCAACATATCTTCTTTTCAATTTCATCAACCGAGTATCACCCCAAGTTTTCTAAGACACAAGTGATGACATAGATAAAATATCAACAAACATAGAGCAAATCAAAAACCCAAGTTAAGTATAACCATCTCTACTGTAAAGATATAGTTTCATAAGTAGCAGATCGGATTGGCCATTCTTCAATTTCTATAGTTCCATCAGAACTAACCCCTGTCTCTCGAGTAGGAGGATCTGCCATCATATCCCTGATCTCTCCTTCTGCCACCACCATGACTTTAACCTCCATCACTCCTCTGGCCTCCATAACCACCACTACTCTGACTACCATCTCCATATCCAAAGTACCTCTAGATCCCCCACCACCACTATAAGCCACCCCGCCTTAGCTCCAGATTGAGCCTAGATGACAGTGATGTTCCTGCCATCAAGGTTCTGCCCATTCTTAGGGTTTAAGGTTTAGGATTTAGGGTTAGTTTAGGGTTTAGGGTTTAGGTATGGGGTTTAGGGTTTAAGTTTTGTTTAGGGTTTATAGTTTAGGATTTAGGGTTTAGGGTTTAAAGTTTTTTTTTAACAGAGAATAAATTTAGATTCAACATTTTTTCCTTTCAATTTCATTAACCAAATAACACCCCAAGTTTTCTAAGACACAAGCGATGACATAGATAAAAAATGAGCTCCCATAGAGCAAATTAAAAGCCTAAGATAAGTAGAACCATATCTACTGTAAAGATAGGTCCATAAGCAGTAGATCGGATCGATAATTTTTTAGTTTCTCCACTTCCCATCAGAACCACCCTTGCCTCTCAAGTAGCAGCAACTCCTATCATATCCCCGATCTCTCCCTTCACAACCACCACGGATGTATCCTCTGTCACTCCTCCCACCTCCATAACCAACACTGCTCCGGACACCACCTCCATATCCACTAGCACCTCCAGATCCCCCACCACCAGCTCATTCGCCCCACCTCCAGATCTATCAGCCTAGTGATAGTGATGTTACCACCAGGTTTTGCACATTCTTGGGGTTTAGGTTTAGGTTTTTTAGGGTTTAGGGTTTAGAGTTTTAGGGAGTGTTTAGGTTTAGGTTGTGGTTGGGGTTAAGGTTGGGTTTAGCATTTAGGGTTTAGGGTTTAGGATTTGATTAGTTTAGTGTTTGGGTTTAGAGTTTTTAGTTTTTTAGGGTTTAAGATATAGTGTGTAGGGTTTAGATTGTTGGTTTAGGTTAGTTATATGGTTTAGGTTTAGTATCAGTTTTGTGAGTTTAGGGTTTAGGTTTTTAGTTTGGCTATAATCAGGTGTGTAGATTTATTTAAGGAAGGAGGCCCAGGATGATTTAGCAAGATTTAGGCCTGAAGAGGTTTGAGCCCAGTGGGTAGGATCTTTGAGTCAGGTGGGTCAGTTAGCCCAGGGTTAGGGTCACCTCAGTGGAGATCCATGACTCCAGGGTTAGGCAGGTATAGGGTTGAAGGTCAGGGTCAGGTCAGCCTAAGTTTAGAGCCTGGGGTTTGGTAGTTTAGTTTAGGACTTTAGGATTTAGGGTTAGGATCTGGGGGTAGGGTTTATGTTGGGTTTGGGTTTAAAATTTAGGGTTATTTTTAAGGTTTAGGCTTTATGGTTTAGGGTTTAGGGGTTATGGTTTAGGGTTTAGGGTTTGTGGTTTAGAGGTTAAAAAAATATTTAAGTAAACTGGAATGTTTAGGTTTATTTAATTTATTTTTTATTTATTTTAGCTTATTTTGTTTTTTATTTTTATTTAGGTTTATTTTTAAATTTTATTTAGTTTAGTTTATTTATTTTAGGTTTATTCATTTTAGTTTATGTTTTTTATTTTAGTTTATATTTGTTAGGTTTAGGTTTAGTTTATATTTATTTTAGTTAGTTTTATTTTTATTTTATTTTATTTTATTTTATTTTTAATTTAGGTGGTTTGTTTTTTTATTTTATAGGTTTAGGTTTTAAGTTTTATTTAAGTTTTAGGATTTGGGTTTTTAGGGTTTTATAGGTTGGTTGGTTTAGTTGGGTTTGGGGAGGGTTGGATTAGGGTTTTTAAAAGTAATCTAGATATAAATTTATTAGTTTATTTAGTTTTTTATATTATTATATTTATTTATTTTATATTTTGAGGTCTTTATGTTTATTTTAAATTAGTATTTTATTTTATTTAGGTTTAGGTTTATTTTTATTAGGTAGGTTTAGGCTCATTTTAGGTTTAGTAGTTAGGGTAGTTAGGGTGTAGGGTTCTTAATTTTAAAATTTAAAAATTAAATATATTTAGTTTGTTTATTTATTTATTTTATTTATTTTTTTATTATTTTTTATTTATTTTATTTTATTTTATTTTATTTAGTTTAGGTTTTTTATCTTAGTTTATTTTATCTTTTTTATTTTATTTTATTTTTAATTTTATTATTTTATTTTTATTTATTTAGGTTTTATTTAGGTTTAGTTTTTATTTTATTTTATTCAAATTTTAAGTTTTTATTTTATTTTCTTTTTAGGTTTTATAGATCAGCTCAGGTTTTAGGTTTGTGGAGGGAGTTTAGGTTTAAGTTTTTTAGTTTAGGTTGGTAGGGTATGATTTATTTTGGTCAGTAAGGATTTCAGTTATATGGGTTTAAGTATTATCAGGATCATTAGGGTTAGTTTATTTTTAGGTTTATTTTAGCCAGTTTTATTAGGTTTAGGGATTTTAATTTAGTAAACCCAGAGGATTTGGTTGATTTAGTTTATTTTTTATATTTAAGTATTATTTTATTTTTTATTTAGTTTTAATTTTAATTAATTTGTTTATTTTATTTGAGTTTATATTTTTATTTTAGTTTATTTTTAGGTTTACGCCAGATTTATGTATTTTTTTAGTTTAGTTTTATTTTAATTTTATTTCGTTTAGGTTTTATTTATTTATGTTTTTATTTATTTTAGGTATGTTTTAGGTTTTGATTAGGCTTTTTAGGTTTAGGGTTTAGGGTTTAGGGTCCAACCCAGGGTCAGGGCCCAGGATTTAGGGTATTGCTCAGCTCAATTTGTGGATTTAAAGAGGGTGGTGGAGGTTAAGGTTGGTTTAGTTTAGAGAAGGTTTAGGAAGAGGGTTTTATGATTTAGGTTTTTATGTTAGGGTTTAGGGTTTAGGAGGTTAATAGTTTTTAGAGGGTTGATAGTTTAGGTTTGGGGGTTTGGGTTGTGATTGGAGGTTTTTAAGGGTTTAGTGGTTGTTTTAGGTTTTGAGTTTAGGGTTTAGTTAGGGGTAGGCTTTAGGGTTAGTGGTTGGGTTTGGTGAGTCTTGAAGATTGGGATTTATTAAATTAAAACATACTGCTAAACAAAAATCTATTAAATAGAAATATAGAGCTGGGAAGATTGGGATTAGAATAAGTTTTTACATGGTTGAAATGAAATTGTTGTTAAAAAATTACTTGTATTTATCATACTAAGATCAATTATTTAGAGTATTACTCACTAAAGCAAAATACCAAAATTATAAATGAGTACATGAACAAATTTGAAGTATTGTTATTATCTTCTAAAATTAGGGAAAGATTAAGCTAATGTTGTGTAGGTTTAGATCAACTTGAGCCCTAAAGTTAAAAGAGACACTACATAAAATTAATTTGCTTGTGGCTTTTCAACAAACTTTAGATTTCAACTAACATCAAGAATTCTTGCACCTAAAAGAATGTCATCAAATGTAGGAGTTATTCTTTCCACCATTAAATCAAATTCAAATGAATACATCTAAATGAAGTAACACTACTACTAATAAAAAATAGAAAAGATGATAAATACTATGTTGGGATCCAAAATCTCTCTTAAATCATATTTTTGATGTCAACATAAAATCTATGAGTGTCTTAAATCTCTCACAAAACTATGCCACCTTTTTCAAAGCATTGACTTAAGAGTTTTACTTGAGCTTTCTTGCTTTTGTGTTGAAGTGAATTGTTTGTTACATTATGTTGCCACGTTGAGTCTCAAAGTAGGAGAGCTATAGTTCTAGAAATCCCTATGTAGAGATATTGAGTTTGGATTATTCTTGTTACGCACTACTTATTAAGAGATTTTTTCAGATACAATCACTATTGTAAAAATCTCATTCAGCAATACTTCGCATCAAGTCTCCCTAATTTGCCAAGATCTCGAGCACAGTCTCAAAACTTTGAAATCCTACTAGAGAGAGATTTTTAAAGCATAGATTTAGCTCCTTGACATATCTGCTAAATTGAAAGAGGTGCAGTTGAGAAGATAATATTGATTAGAGAGGAGTTTTATGATTAGATAGGCTATCTCACCTATAGAAAAGGATTGCTCACAAATGGACACTTAGGTGTCTAAACTTAAGTAGATTCTTTCTTCATTTGTCCATGAACAAGAAGCTACCCTTTTGCATCTCTATGAAACTTGAGAGAGGCAGTCTACTATGGGATAAAAAGCTCATACAATTTTTTTCTATATTAGAGAAATTCAGGCTAATCATTTGTGCTGAAAACTCTTTTATTTAGTTTAGGTTTAGGTTTTTAGGGTTTAAGCTTTAGGGGTTTGGGGTTTATGGTTTAGGGTTTAGGGTTTAGGGTTTAGGGTTATAGGTTCTACTGTTTAGTGTTTAGGGTTTTAGGGTTTAGGGTTTAGGTTTAGGGTTTAGGGTTTAGGGGTTTAGGGCTTTAGGGTTTAGGGTTTAGGATTTAGGGTGTTAGGTGTAGGGTTTAGAGTTAATTTTAGTGTTCAGGGCTTAGGCTAAGTTTTATTTATTTATTTTTTAATTTTTTAATTTTTTTAAATTAAGTAAACTAGTAGGTTTTGATTATTTAGTTTATTTAGTTTATTTTATTTTCTATTTTTATTTAGGTTTTTTTTTTAAATTAAGTTGGCACCTAAAGTAGCCAAGAAATCAGCAATAGCATTACCTTCATGAAGGATATGGGAAAGTTTATAACAAACTTGAGAAAGAAGATTTTCAGAATGATTGAGAAGATAAAATAAATTAGCATTTCATATTCTATTAGAATTTTGGCATGACAAAAAGAAAGAGCACATCAACTTCAATCCAGATGTTGAGGAAATTTTTATTCAAAAAAATTTCAATAGTTTTATTGACAACCATAAGCTCAGCATAGATAACAAAACAAGCTTTGATAGGATAGGCAAAAACACAAATGACATTACCTCTAGAATTCCTAAGAATACCACCACACCCATATTTAATGGGAGCAATAGAACCATCAGTATTCACTTTAATCAATTTTCTTTTCGGTTTGATCCAATTGATAATCCTAGCTCTTTTAAAAGAGTCAACATCAGGCAGAATGATACCCAATTTTTTAGCCACAAATTTATAGCCTGTAAAATGAATGTTACTAATAAGATTGGCCTTAAACAGAGCTTGAATTTTTCTTTGGTTCTAGCCGGATCCTTTTATGGCTTATAGGAATAACATGATATTTAGCATTTTTTTTGTCCATCATGAACCAATAATAGCAACTAGAACTTTGATATGACCTTTCACATTTTTTTGGAAATAGATTTCAAGAAGTTCATATATGGAAAGATTGCCATGAAAGTTGTTGGTATTAAATAAATCATCTTACCATAACCATAATTTACAAGTAATAGCACCATTGACAAACACATGATTAACATTTTCAATATGAAAGAAACAATAACACTTTGAAGGCAAATAAAACCCTTTATTCTAGAGCAAAAAGTCCACAGGGATAAAGTTATTCAAAATCCTCCAAGCTAAAATCGAATGAGAAATGAGAATGATATTGTTCCAAAGTTTAATGAAAATATTAGAGGAGTTTTGCTAATCTCTAATAAAATTTCGAACCTCTTTAAGAACAAAATCACCATTGTAAGAAAGCTTAAAGAGAATTTGGTCAAGTTTGTTAGAGAAAATAAGGATATTTCTAAAGTTATCTAAAAGAGAAATACATATATAATTCTCAAGTTTGTTTTCATTCCAAGTGTTATTATGCTAAAAAGAGTTAACTTTGATAGTTGTACTAGAGTGGGTAGATAAAAGAGATTCAATAGAGCCATTTCCAATACAATTATCTTGCCAAAAGAAAGAAGAGTCGAAATGAATACCCCAAGATATTAAGGGTTGAACAACTTATTTAATGAAGCAAAGCCTTTTCCAAACTAGAGAGTCAACAAATTTACAAGCACAAATAAGAGGGTGTTTACCTTGGCAATATTTTTTCATCATAAAATTAGCCCAAAGGCTATCATTCTTTATAAAATTCCACCAGAGCTTATGAGAGAAGCCAGTAATAGCTTCACGAATCAGTTTGCAACCGAGACCACCTTCACACAGGGGACCATATCATTTATGTCAGGAAGTCCAATGCATTATTTTAGTAGAATTATTGATCCCCAAAAAAAATTATTAAGTAAGCGATCAATTCTGATAAGAGTAGCATTAGTGGGGATAATAGTTTGAATCAAATAAAGATGCATTGAATTGAGAGTGCTTTAAGAATAGTGACCCTACCACCAAAGGAAAGTAAATGAAATTCCTAAACAGATATTTTATTTAAAATTTTTTGAATTAACACATCAAAAAGATGGGATCATTTTGGACATTTAAAAAAGAGCACCCAAGTACTTAAGAAGAAGGTGTTGATGTTTAAAGTTAGTGATATGCAGGATTTGATTAATTTTATTATTGGAGATGCTTGAAGAAGTATTAAAATAGCTTTTGTTATAATTGATAGATAGACCACTTTCTCTACCAAATTTATTTAAAAAAATCTTGAGATTCTTGATATGATGAATGGAAGCATGGCAGAAAATAATGAAATCATCTACAAAGCTTAAATGAGAAATAAGAAGACCACCAAGAGTTCTATAATACATACTAGGATTGTTTAAGAATAGATCATTGATGCTTCTAGATAAGTACTTAGCAGCAATAATAAATAATAAGAGAAGGATTCCCTTATCTTAGGCCATAGGAAGAAAGAAAGAAGCTCAAGGCTTCCCCATTAAGCAAAATAGAAAATCAAGCATTATTAATACAATTTTTAATAAGAAAGATAAATTTATCAAAAAAACCAAATAAATTCAGAATATGGATAAAGAAATACCGAGAGATATTTTCAAAAGCTTTGGTAATATCTAATTTGAATAGAATGTTGCCACCTCTAGTCTTAGCATCTAAATCATGAATTAATTCTTGAGCAAATAGAATATTATCAGAAATAGATCTATCTCGAATAAAACCAGTTTGGTTTAGAGAGATAATCTTATAAAGTAAAGGACTGAGCTTATTGGTTAGAATTTTGGAAATCAGCTTATTGAAGAAGGTGCAAGGACTAATAGGTCTAAAATCACTCCAATAGTCCAGATTATGTTTCTTAAGTATGAGAGAAATAGAAGTGCTAGAAAATATCTAAGAAAAGGATTACCATTAAAAACATTTCTTTGAATTAACTAAAGGAGATGACTAAAAATTTAGAACCTCTTTACCATTCTCTTGGTGAGGCAAGGTTAATCTCATACTTAAGAAAATAAACTCTTTGTAGAAAATATATACTTTCAAAAAGCACTTCTCAAATTAAAATTCACATGACAAAAGATCTATATTTAAAGATAACCAAATCTCATGAACCAATATCCATGATTGTTGCATGGAGGTTCTTTTCAAAATTTGAAATCAAATAATTTTAAAATCCATTTTCCAAAAGCACATATTTCAAAATAGTAATCTCCATTTAACACACCTAAGCTTGTTGAATGAAGATTTTCAAATAAGATCATGACATAAAATTGAAATTTCATTTAGCACATCCTACATGTGCTAAAGTTGAATTTCTCTTTCAAAAGCAACATCACACACAAATATCCCATCTTTGAAAATCAAAAAAGAAAAATATAATTGATTTCCATTTAACATACTAAATTTGTTAAATGGAAGTCCCCTTTAAAATCACTAAAATTAAAACATATTTGAATTCCATTTGACATACCCAAATTTGTCAAATGAGAATTCACTTTTTCAAAATCAAAAGCAAATTGGATTCTACTTAACATACCCACATTTGCTAAGTATAGTTTCCTTTTTAAAATCACAAATAAATCAAACACACTTGAACTCCATTTGACATACCCAAAATTTTGATGAGAGTCCTACCTTTTCAAAATTGAAAACAAATTGAACTTTATTTAACATGCCACATTTGTTAAATAGAAGTTCTCCTCTTTCAAAATAAAATAAAACAAACTCATCTAACACCCTTGATCCCTACTTAACATGCCAAATTTGTTAAGGGTCTCATTTTTCAAAATCATATCAAAAATACATCGAACACATTGGGCTGCACTTAGCATACCTAAATTTGCTAAGGGTCTCATTTTTCAAAATCAAATCAAAATACATCGAACACATTGGGGTTCACTTAGCATACCTAATTTTGCTAAGTAAGGATCCCATTTTCAAATCTAATTCAACAAATCAAATGCATGAAACGCATCATCGCAAATAACAAAAATGCTTTCAAAAATTCTTTTCAAACATGCTCTTGAATCTCATTTAGCATACATAAATTTGCTAAGAGAAGATTCCAAAATCAAATCCAAAACAAAGTTAATTGACCCTCCATTTAACATACCCAAATTTGTTAAATGAGGGTCCCAAACATAAAATCAAATTCAAATATGAGCACATGGAAGCATCAATTAAGTGCCTCTCCAAAACATTTGAACCCCATTCAACATACCCAAATTTGTTGAATGTGGGTACTAAATTTAAATCAAATTCAAAGTCTCTTCTCCAAAAAAAAACAAAATTCAAAATCTCTCTAATATTTCAACCCCATTTAGCATACCTAAATTTGTTAAATGAGGGTTCCAATTCAATAATCAAATCAAGCTAACAATTCAAGTCAACAACATTCAAGCGAAGGACTGATATGGTTCTCTTTCCAGTAATGCAAAGATTGTATCCCTTATGGCCATTAGTAGAGAGGATGTGGTAGACAAGAAGCCACATCTTCAGTTTGACCTACAGTATGATTCTGAGTTTCCCTAACCAATGGAGAAAGACCATAAAAGTTCCATCAAAAGCCAATAATAAGATCAATAAGGATTTTTTAGTATGCCTTATCCATTCTAGATAAGTATGACTCAAATGATTTGAATCCTAATTCCCAAAAGAAGACAACTCTCAAAATGACAATCATAATAATAGTAATCCATAAAATAGCGACATGTAATTGATGTCTTTAAGGATTCCAACTCGCAGAGATACCCCATTCTAAACTTTCATGGTGTCACTATCGAAAGAGTTTGAATCATCAAATCTAATAGAAGAAATTTTGGGCACCATAAAAGAGTAGACATCAATTCTTCTCTATTTCGTAAGATATCATAGAAGCTACTTGTCGTCCTACCACTTTGATCAACACCATAGGAAGAAGCAAACCAGTCATTGGAAATAATCAAATTCTATATCATTCTTAAGATACACCCACAATCCCAAATAAGGGCATCAAACTATTTTGAAAGTTAATCTTAAGGTCCTAAACTATCTTGGAAGGTTACCCACTAAGCTAAAATAATGAGTCTACCCTCACCTTCTCTAAGAAGATAGAGAAGTTTTTGATTGGAACTTAACCTAATTCTTCCTTGCTCAGTTAGTGACAACCTCCTCAAGTCATACTCAATATAGAATATCCTATGGAAAGGAAAGATGAGAAATCCCCTCCAGAGAACACAATATAAATAAAGACTCAAAAAAAAGTAGAGAAAAGAAACATAAAGAGAAAAGAAAGAAAAGAAAAAATGAAAAAAAAATAAATGTAAGAAAAGAGAAGAAGAGAAAAAAAGAAGAAAAAGGGAAAAAGTAAAGCACCAATAATACGCATTGATTTGGAATCCAAAGGATAAATCATGTGTACGAGGTGTAAATTCGAAGAAAAGGAGAGAAATATATATATATATGTGTGTGTGTGTGTGTGTGTGTGAAATAAATTTTGAGTCTACTTTTGACAAGTCCTTAGAGTAGATAACAGTAAAACAAGAAGTTCTAAAAGGATAATTCATGAATGATATGACTAGAAACTTAGTGGGTATGCGAGCACATTGACTCCAATTTTAGTATCTCATGATATTATTATAGGATTGTAAGTTAAGAGTTTCTCCTAATATATATATATATATATATATGAGAAATCAAATTTCCACTTCATCTCTTTCTTCAAGCTCGAAAGAGGATTCAATAGTTGTAGATAAACCTTCAAATGAAGTAATTAAATCATATTTTGCCTAGTCTACTAACTTTGCTTAAAGAATTTAGAACACTATCAAGTAGAGGATACACTCCCTGAAGTTGAGGAGAAAATTAGATCATCAACCAATCAGTTTTAAGGGATTAACCTAAGAACATAAAGGTAGTCCACCCACCCTCCCAACATTCATATATGATAAGTTAGAAAGAAAATGCCAACGACTTGGTTAGGTTACTTTTGTAATTTAAAGGCTGGTTTACCTAAGACCATAATGAAGTGCCCAATACATCTAAAGGTAAAGGTCTTTATAAACTCAAAATTGAACCTATTATTCTACTTTTAAACTTTGATGCAAACATTTGTGCCAAGAAGAAGATCTTTGAAGTCAACCTTATTGAAGAAGAAAGATACTATCATGATTATCCAACATTATGCCCAGTCAAAAGGAAGGACATTCAAATCCACATACATTGATTCTGAAGATTTCAATTATGCATGTCTTGAAGATGAATCCACATTACCTATTTCAAATTTGATAGCAGACATAGCCTCTTTACATGCAGTCTTCTCATTCAAGGATGGGTCGAATGATGCTAGAGGATGAGAGGTCATTTACACTTACAATTTCCATTGAAATTTATCTATGCTCATGCCTTTCTTTGGTCACGGGGTTAAAGAAAAGGAAGACCATCTTTATGATCAAGTAGTTTATCTTTGATTGGTTATGACACTATAGCTTGAAGTTGAATCCCTAAAGTATACAATTAGGATGACTTTAGGGAGTTTCTAAAACTTGTAGTAAAGCATCATGGGATAATACAAGGATTGATCTAAAAGAGATTAAAGTGACATTAGAGATGCATCCTCCAAGATTCTACTTAATAGGAGAGATTTCAATTAACATTGATATAGATGGTTTAAACTCTTTCAAAGTTAGTCTATCTCAAAACTTTTCAAATCAAGATTCTACTTTGATTGTTGAAAGGCCTACCTTGGTGCTTTGAAAGTAGTTTAAACCACTATGGTAGAGGGCAATGCTTCCAATCAATGTCTATTTAAAGAAATACTATCCTTAAAATAATGTTTGAAAATAATTATCATCAATAAAATCCTATCTTTCCATTCATCAAATCCTTTCTTTATTGGAAGCATTATTTGCTTATTTGAATCTTTCATGACATGTTTAAGATAGGTGTAAGATAACCCAAGCGGCATCCTATTCTTCATCAACACAAACAAAAACTACATATGATTCTCTTTATTAGGATAGGTGTAGAGAACCCAAGAGGCATCATTTTTTACTAGTACAACTAAGTTAGGTGTAAGAGAACTTGCGACATCCTTTCAGTCACATTGCCCCTGTGGCACCATTTCATCCACTCTTTGATGTGTTTAAGGTAGGTGTAAGGAACCCAAGCAGCATCCTATCCTACATCAACACAACACAAACACATGAACAAATAAACATCATTTGTCTCGGGCAACTTTGATGTGGGATAATGCCCCCCGTGGCCTTCACTCATTAGCTGCTCTATGTCAGGCTGACCTGTTACCCTGCTAGTGTGTCACCCTAGTGGTCCCTTATTCAGGAGGATGTAAATCTGCTATGCTTTCCTTCTTAACTTGATCACTACACACCGATGAGCACCTTGTTCGCATGGTAGGTCTTATGTGTGCGATTCTTCTTAAACTAGCCATCATGAACTTTGGTTGAGTATATCGACAAACCCACATACACATCTTTTGTCTCGGGCTACTTTGATGTGGGATAATGCCCCATATGACACTCACTCATTAGCTGCTCTAGGTTGGGATGATGTGCTACCCGCTAGTGCGTCACCGTAGTGGTCCCTTATTTAGGAGGATGTAATTCTACTATGCTTTCCTTTCTGACTTGTCCATTGCACACCAACAAGCATCATGTTAGCATGGTAGGCCTTGACATGGTCGTAAGCTACCTTCATGTTGGCTTCATTTAAGAGGATATAAATCTACTATATGCTTTCTTCTTGGACTAGCCATCATGACGACTTGGTGAGTAGGATTAGGGTAAAGACACCTTTCTTCTTGACTACTTCAAGTCTGAGTCCAGTCCTTCTTTGTGACTCCTACTTAGTAGTCACCCTTAGGTTAGGTTCGACTAGTTATGCCAATAATGGGACACCCCGGTGGTTGTTGCTCGCTTTGAAAGATGTAAGCTTCTATGCTTTCTTCTAAGTACAAGTTGCACTAACGATAGGTTAATGCAATGAAGACTAACCGACTATCACAATCAGTTCAACTTTAAAGAGATATAAGTCTACATGCCTTCTTCCTAGACTAATTTTTGCACACTGATGGGAACCTTAGGTTGGTTGGTGTTCTATCGACAATGAACCCAGTGGATACCATGGTAGATGTAAGTCTATGCTTTCTCCTTGAGTTGGGCCATACACTACATTGCTTTCTTATTATAGGTCTAAGATAACACCCTAGTGGTACCTCCCTTGTGGCACTCTATTTGGCTCACATCCTTTATGACCTCATTTAGACACAACCCGGGTTATAATTGGATAGATTCCCCATATAGGACAACAATATATATATATATATATATATATATATATATATATATAGAATTAATACTCCTTTCCCAAGTAGGCATCCTCTTTAGAGCGGTGTAAAACTCCTATATACTACTCATGAGTTGAGATAAGTCCCCATGTCTCTCAATAGTCTCACAGGTTAGGTTCAATCTATTACCCCCAATAGGTTACCTCGGTGGTCATGCTTTGGCGGATGTAAGTCTACTATGCATTCTTCTTTACACCTTGCTGCACTTGATGGCACTAGGTCGGTTCAATTTGTTGCGCATCCAATGGGTCACCCAACAGTTATTCCTTACTTTGGAGATGTAAGTCTATGCTTTGTCTAGCATTGCACGAAAGGCACCCCTTAAGTTGGATTGTCCTACCCTTAGGTGACTACCCCTTTGGATGATAAATCTAAGATAGGCCAAGGCCGACATAGCCCTTCTCGGTGTCCATCGCGCTGATGGGATCCATCAAATAAAATTAAAAAATAAATGAAAGCAAACCAATTCAAATTAAAAAAATCATTGAAATTAATGAAATTAATCTTAACTACTTTTGAGTTGACATAAGTCCCCTAGTGGCATTCACTCGGTAGTCACCACTAGGTCGGGTTCAATTTATTGTAGATCCAATAGATCACCCAAGCGGTTGATCCTTGCTTTAAAAGATGTAAGTCTACTATGCTTTCTTCCTAAGTACCATTGTAATCCAATAAGCAACCACTTAGGTCAGATAGTCCTACCTTATGGCTAGTAGACTATCCTTTGGATTTGTAAATCGAGATAGGTCAAGGACATAGCCCTTCTAAGTGGGTCCATCGCACACCGACAAGGTCCATAATAAACTAAATTTGAAACCAACCTTCCCAGTGGAGTCAAATTAAAACATATTGAACAAACCAAACTTCTCCTTAGCGAGGTGCAAATCAAATTAATCTCCCAGTGGAGCCATAAGAAATACCATCAAACTCTTATCCCAATGGATAGCCCGAACCTGCTTCCCTAGTGGAATGTTCACATTCCCAATCCATAGAAGATTATAAATTCTTATCCCCACAGTGGATACACAAACAAATCATATTCAATCAAACTCAAATCCATATCCTCGGTGGATAGCTTGAACACCTTCCCAGTGGAAGGTTCACATACTCAATCCCCATGGATTCCATCGGCTCTCTTATGCCCTTGGCATAAAGAGCTACTTTACTTGTCAGATCTTGATTCTATCTACCTTTTGGTTTAGGTATAAATCATTTTCATTAGTGTTTGCAGTCTTTTGATGTTGTTGATCACCTCGTCAAGCCACATGTTGTGCCTTTGGTTACACCACACCTATTGGGGTGGTCCTTTTATTGACCTCACTTTTGGAGTGAGTTTTCAACCTCCTCTTCTTAGATCGAGGAACCTTCTAAACACTAAGGTTTCTTTAGTCATAAGACACTTCTAGAGAGTGGGTGAACACTTTACCTAGCTTAGAGACTTAGAAGGGTTAATCATAGGATTAGGCCATGCCTTTGGGACTTAGAAAATCACTATAGCCTAAACCCAATCCATGTACACCTTTTTAAATTCAATTCAAATCCAAATTTCCAAACCTCAAACTCAATTTCAAATCAAATCCAAGTCCAAACTCAATTCCAATGATTGAAACCCAAGATCAAATCCAAACTTCAAATCCTTCCCAAGCTCTTTAATCAACCTTCATAAACTTAGCAAAATTTCCATCCATTTCAATCCAAACTCAATTGATTTTCTTATAAATCAATTTTACCTTCAATTATCTTCTCAAATATAAATGAAATATATATTCAAATAGCCAAAATCAAATCAAAACCCAATTTGAACCCTTTAAGCCATTTCCTTGAACTTGGCCAAAACCCATCTAAATTAAGCCAAAATCAATGGATTTTCTCTTGAATCAATCATTCCTTCAATCATCTATCCAAATATAAATGAAACCTACAATCATCTAGTCAAACCAAAATCAACCCAAGTCAAACCCAACCTAGCCCATTTGACTTGAAATATTCAACAACCAAAACTCATTTGAATCCAAACCAATTGTAGTTGAATTTATATATCAATCTTAAATCTATATATAAACTAAACTAAATCAAGCCAACTAAATCCAATTGGTTCACTTGACCCAAAGTGGCCAATTTGACCTACATGAACCAAAATCCAATTCAATCCAAATCAAAGTGAATTAAGCCAATCCAAACTTCATGTCATGATTGTTGATCACCCTAGGATGATCAATTGATATAAATTGGGTCAAACCAAGTCAACCCTTTAGCCTATATAAACCCAAACTAGCCAAATTGCAACTAAGCCAAATTCATTGAAACCTAATGATTTAAATCAACCACAATCAATATTTAAACATGACTTGACCTTCAATTGAGCCAAACTAGCCTAGTTGGCCCTCTTGACCCAAGTTAACCTAAATTGACATAAAGGGTCAAATTAGACTAAACCCAAATTAAATCAAACAAGCATACAATCCTCTCCAAATAGTAATATGAACTTGACCTAATCCTTAGTTTGACCCAATTTGACCAATTGGTCAACCTAACATTTGATATGACCCAAATGGGTCAAATTGAGCCAAACCTAACCAAATGAACTCCAAATGAAATGAAATTTAGTCCAACTCACTTTTGACTCATTTCAAATCTGCCTAAATCAAATTCAATATCAAATGACCACTCTACCTTTGGGCTAAGGGTATCACATAAGATAAAACACCCATGTAAATGGTCATTTCTCTTCCTTGGCCACTTGACACTCATCGATTGGTCCACCTAGGCTCCAAGGACACCAACCTAACCAAGGTGGTTGGGTCAGCCATGACTTATGAGGAGGTGAAATCACCTCCCTCCATCATTAGAACACTTGGAATGAAGGACCTCCACTTTTTTTGCTAGGACACCCACTTGTCCTTCATAGTCACCTCCATTCCTTGGGCAACCAAATTAAGCCACCTAAGGAGAATCCCAACCACCCAAAGGACACCCACTTGGAGCCAAAATCACCATGAATGAGGTGATTTTCGGCCATTGTAAGGAGACAAATAAAGGCAAAAACTCTTCCTCACACACTCATTTCACTCTCCTAGAGCTCCCAAAACTAGCAAATTTCCCACTTGGTTTTGAGTAAAATCCATCAAAATCAGATTAGTGAGGAAAGTGGCCATTGGTGGATACTTTATTCTAAAGTGAAGTAAGAGCCCAAACCCATTCTAAAGCTTCTTCATCCACTCAAGAGCATGCTTATCATCACCACCACTAGAATCTGGTGAGATAATTTTCTAAAATAGTGACCTTAGGTTCTTTTGTTTATGGTTTTGCTCAATTTTAGATTATCTTTATATTACCCTTGCATTTTTTTATTTTACATCATCCCCATGCATTTGGAGTGATTTTGAGTAGATCACTAGAAAATTGAGCTTAAAATGAAGTTTTTCATTCAATTTCTTTACAAAAATCTAAAAAATCATGCCTAGAATAGTGTTCCATCCATTTCTTATGCTAGATTGCCTAAAAATTGTCCGATCTCCCATTCAGGGAGATGGATAGTTTAGATTGTGTGGATCTCAGGGCTCTAATCAATGTATCATGCGACTCAGATCATGCGAATCATGTGTATTGATCACGGATGTCGATCCATGATCAGATGTCTCGATCCATGCATCCCTATTCATTCCCACTCATCTGGCTGGCATCACTCATCAATCGCCGTTCCATGTGCCTGCATGGTCTGTCGACTTACGACTAGGTTAAGAAATTAGGGATTTTAGGCTTTTTAAAATTAATTAAAACACTGAAACTTTAAAAATTCAAAATAAAATACTTAACTAAAGAAAATAAGATCGTTGGATTTATCTTTTGAGATGAATCAATGAATCCAAAACCCCAAATTTTATAGAATATTATGAGCTTAATTTAAGCTTTAGGGAAAATCAAATTTCATTAATTAACCATAAAAGACACATCAAATTGATTTGAAATTCTCAGATAAAAAATTGAATGTAAAATCTACCTTCCATAAAATTTCAAGTCAAAAATTTATGAATTGGGAGATATTGCATTGAAGTTCAAATAGTTAAAATAAATTAATAGACTTTATAAAAATCATGGAAAATCATTTAAATCAGCTGATACTTTGGAAAATTATAACAAATCATAGAAAACTCATAAAAATGCAAGTAAATATTTATTTTGAAGTAAGAGGAGATTCAACTAAAATAGATCCCAATTAATTTTCAATAATAATTAAGGCTTAAATTAAGTTTAATTAAAAATATAATTAGCTTAATTACTCTCTAATTACCTAAGTAATTAATCCAAAAATTTTTGAGGTTGATTAATGGGATGACCTCTGTGTCCCATAATTTTCTTGGTATTTATTGCTTGGTTAATTAGGGAAATTGGTTATCTTAACTTTAATTACTTTCCTAATTAATTAGAAAATTAATTAATATTCTAAATAGTAATGAAATCATTAATTAAGCTTGCTAATCATTGTGAAATAGTGAGTGGGCATGGGGAATGAGATTGGGACCTCTTTCCCAATCTTTTCCCTAAGTCCATTTCACTTGAATGGAAATTAATTAATTTGGGATTAATTGATGGTTTAATTCATTAATTAAATTGCTTAATTAATCAATTTGAAACTATAATCACATGGAATCTTAATTAATCAATTCATTGGTAGATCTTTAGGTGTTCAATATCCTAAAGACATTTAAGAAATTATGGTTAACCCACATGTGGGAAAACCATGAAAGTACTTAATTAAGTTTCTTAACTTAATTAATCACTATTATGAGCCAATTGCATTAGGCCTCTTTCATTTCTTAGGTTCATTGCTGATTTAATTTCCAATGTATGTACATATCATGTTGGATCATAATTACTTGGTTAATTAAATTAAGGCAACATAGGTAAGGGTTAATTAATGTATTTAATGCATAGTACAACCTAATTAACCCATAAAATCAACTAAATTACTTTTCATTAAACCAAATTAAATCACAAACATGGGAATGGGTTAGGATCAAAATTTTCCCTCATTTCTTCAAACCAAATCAAATATGAAATTGAAAGTGATAACTAAAAGTGTTGGTTTTCTTTAAATGCTTTTATTTGATTGATCCTTAGGAATTAATTTAATTGAATGAAATCACATGTTTATGCTCATTCATTCCTTTTCAATCATGTTAAATGTTGTATGTCATTTGAAATCACACATTCATCTTTTCAAAATTAATTAAGTCAAATGGGTTTCCTTTATGTCAAGCTTGCATGTGTTGATTTAATTTATAATATGTGTTATTATCACTATTAAATCCAAAGCTTATAAATGAATGGTTACATATGCTATGAATGCAAGTTATAAATACATAGGAGATGCATGTGATTATAGCTTAAATGTATGAAGTGAAGCTCCTTTCAGTTTATTCATGTATTGATTTATGTAAGTGAGAATGTTAATGGGTATATAGTTTGGACATCCCGAAAATATGAGGCTTTAGTTAGCCCCAAGGAGGTTATGTGATTAGCTCAATTCCTTAGTTTAACAATGGCACATACTCCATTTGATTTCATTCTTATGTATTTCAATACTAGAATTTGGATGAGGCTTTAATTCATATACATAAATGAATCAATCAAATTAAATATCGACTTCTTTGCATGATTTTCATTCTCTAAATTATGAATACATGTGTATGTATCTAAGAAAAGTGGTATATAGTCTAGACATTCTAGGAATACGAGGCTTTAGCTAGCCTTAAGGAGGTCATTTGATTACCTCACTTCCCAAGTTTAACAAAGGCTTGCTTATGTCTTTTATACATACATGTGTGTATTTAATTAGAGAATGGTAATCCTTCCTTTTATTAAAATACATGCATTTGCAATTGTTCAAGTGATTAATTGATCATGTGATTTGGAGCTCTCTTTCTTATGTTCATGCATGTAAATTTACATATGGTTTGAATGTAATGGTATATAGTAGGATATCCGAATATGAGGCTTTAGCTAGACCCAAGGAGGTCATTTGATTACCTTCCTTGGTTAACAATGACATGTACTTGTTTAATTTCATCCTATGTATTTTTTGCATAAGAATTTAGATAGAGCCTTAAATTAATATGAAAAAATAATTCAATCGAGGAGAAATATAAAGCTTCAAATGTACATACTCACATCCATCATTCAAGCTAAAACATATTGTATGTGTAGGTATACTTAAGACTTAATCATATGCATGTTACATGTGATGGAGAGGAATGATTTAGCATGTAGCATGTCATGTGATAGTATTTCAATTAAATTAATCTTAAGAAGCATTTCACATTGAATAGAATTATTTAAAGAGAACCTAAACTTAGGATTAATCTAAAATGTGTAATAAGCCATTCACTAAAGAGAACTAAATCAAATTAATAGGCTTTAGAAAGTGGTTTAAGGTAGGGATGAAAAGGCCAACCTCTTTTCTTCTCTTTACAACACTTAGTTGCTAAGTGTAGGTTATATGAAACAAAAGAAAACACAAATTAAAACTTGCAAATTAATTAAAGAACTTGAAGTGAAACCACCCTTTAAGTTGAATCTTTCTACACTTAGAAAATCTTAACTTTAAAGCCTAGTTAGGACATACCACACAAGCCTTAATACACACACATTAGATTAAGTCACCACTTCTAGCCTTATGTTAGGACGGTGCATGGTGTGATGTATGTTTTATTTTGTGATGTATTATTTTATTTTAGATGTTAGGTGTATGTTTTATAGACTAGATGATAGGTCGTGATTAGCCTAATCATATTTTTGATTATGTTTAAGGGGTCACTTAAAAATAATATAAATGCTCTCTTTACAAGTTGCTTAAGCCCCTAAGCATAATCCAAGTTAGGACAAATGGGCTTGGTTACCCATATGTAGGGTGTTAAGTCCAAATTATAAATATAACTCCATGGGTTGTATGTGTCTTTAGCTAACACTTATCTTATAGGTGTAGTTAGATTTACTTTTCCTATTTTTAATGTAATTTTACATTAGGAATTAGGATTAGTGCTATGGGGGGATAAGGATGAGCATTGGCTAGAAGGCTTTATCATGGGAGGCCATGTGAAGCCTTTGAAGTGGAGCAAACCAAGTCAAAGAAGGAAGATACATGAAGACATGAAGACCCCATAGCATTTATCTTTGTAAATTATAAATTATTCTTTTATGTACCGGTATAAGGGTAGAGCTTCTACCCATTTTTCTTTTTGTATGGTGACACAATTGGCTATTATTCTTTTTTACATTATAAAATTTGTTTGATGTTGTGTTTTAAAGTACAATTGGGATGGCATGCTTTTCTTTATTTCTTTATATGTTTGATGTTTGAATGTGTGGCCTTGAATGCGATTAGACTCTTAGAAAAAAAATTAACCTTTCTACAACTATAACTCATAACTAAAGTTTTAAACAATTCATAACCTAACATAAAGCCTATGACATGAATCAAGATAATTAAAAAATTTAGTAACCCTTTAGCTGAATGTTGAATGGCCAACAACATGCACATCATTTTATTTCACTCTTAAAAATAAGGGATTTCCATCCTTGCAAGATAGGAGAATGCTTGAACTATGAGGGCATCCTTTGTCTTGGAAAACACCCATTTCTTGCTGATTTAGCCAACAACCTTATTTTATCATGCATCTAGGTATCATAAATTGAAAGTCTTTATCAAAATGAAGTGTTAAAATAAATAAAATATGAAAAGATTTTACATTAGACTAAGCCATATGCTCATACCACTCATGCTCTAGTCTCTAGGGAGTGGGTTTAAGGACTTTAGTTTCTTTCTAATTAAACAATCCTAACTAATCTTGCAAATCATATGACCGACTTCTTAGATTTAAAGCATAGGGGTGTTAGCATGCCACCTGATGGTTGTAAGTCTAGCAGTCGGGTGGTTTATCCTCTCTTATGGAGTTAAACAATATGCCTATTTTCACTTAGATTTAGGTTGCTCTTTGGCTTATGCTAAAGCTCCCTATATTTAGGATCCAAGGTGGTTGTTTCTTTTGAGCTACAAGCATAAATCCTCACCTCTTAGGCATCTCCACAATCTTATGTTGTTGGATTACAAGTCCTAGCTTTCTAATGAAATGTCAACTTTAACAAAATTGATCTTCTCTTCAATTTCAAAATTCTAAAGCCCAATTATAGGATAGGTTGAAATGCTCACTAGGTTTCTAGTATCAAGAGCATTCCCTACTCATTTCCTTTGGCTTAATAAGTCTTCTCCTTGAGTTTTCCCAATTTTCCAATACAAATAATCTTTGATAGTCTAGCCTTGAAATCTTTTGAGACTTTAATTACTACTTTAATCGAGAGTTTATTACTTCGTTCAGTTACGTATTGCTGTTTAATTAACTATGGAGGGTTGCCTCCATAAGGAACTTAACGAACCTGGCTTACTATAAATGTTACTTTACTTTTCCATGTAATGTAGGGGAAAGATCTGGTACATTCGAAGACCCATCATGCCTTAAGAGTCCTTATTAGGTGATTAGGTCCATTATAGGGTAATGATTTTTATCTTTTGAGATAGTGCATCTTTCCTTAATGTCATGCTCGATCATTTCAATAAGTACCCCCTAAGATCTGTGTGGTGTCCCACATCTCAAAAATAAACACCACACACACCAAGTTTTTTGAGACACAAGTGACGACATAGATAAAAAATGAGCATGTATAGAGCAAATCAAAAATCCTAGATAACTAGAATCATCTCTACTATAAAGTCATAGTTCTATAAGTAGTAGATCAGATCGACCGTTCTTTATTTTCTCCAGTTCCCATTAGAACCACCTCGATCTCAAGTAGCGGGATCGACCATTATATCCTTGATCTCTCCCTCCGCCACCACCACAGTTGTAACCTTCATCGCTCCTCCTGCTTCCATAACCACCACTGCTATGACCACCACCTCCATATCCACTAGCACCTCTTGATCCCCCACCACCATTATGATAACCACCACCTCCGCCTTCGCCTCCACTGCCAGACCTAGATTGAGCCTTGCTAACAATGATGTTCTTGCCGTCAAGGTTTTGCCCATTCTTAGGGTTTAGGTTTGGGTTTAGGTTTATTAGGTTTTAAGGTTTGGGTTAATTTCTTAATTTATTTATTTACTTTAGGTTTAGGTTTAGGGTTTGGGGTTTAGGGTTTAGGGTTAAGGTTTAGGGTTTAGGGTTTAGGGTTTTAGGTTTTATGCTTTTAGGGTTTAAAGTTTAGGGTTAGGTTTTAAGGTTTAGGTTTTAGGGTTTAGTGTTTAGGCTTTAGGGTTTAGGATTAGTTTAGGGTTTAGAGTTTTAGGGTTTATTGTTTAGGGTTTAGGATTTAGGGTTTAGAGTTTAGGTTTTATGATTTTTGTTTAGGGTTTCGGGTTTAGGGATTAGGGTTTTAGGGTTTAGGGTTTTTTATGGGGGAAAGTTAAAATTTTATTCCCATAAAAGGAAAGATACTAGGAGATACAAGAAACTAAGAGCTAAACCCCCATCTAAGTACATTAGAAGAAGAAAAGAAAATAAAAGAGCAAATACAATAGCTAAAAATTATAAGAGAAGAAGACACAGAGTATGACTAAAATAAATGCTGAAAATAGTAAAAGTATGAGTCAACAACAGTTCATGATTCCTTTGAGAAAGTAAGATAAGAAAGATCCACAACAATAGCACTTAGGTTGACTGAGTAATGGCCATTCCCTCTACAAAGTCCCAACACAGAAAGAA
Organism: Cymbidium sinense; assembly: GCA_021442155.1. Classification (NCBI taxonomy): domain Eukaryota; kingdom Viridiplantae; phylum Streptophyta; class Magnoliopsida; order Asparagales; family Orchidaceae; genus Cymbidium; species Cymbidium sinense. The sequence continues at coordinate 54,064,763 of CM038218.1, forward strand.
ATCAAAACACTACAAAGGCAAAGTCATAGCTAAAAGCATAAGGATGGAGAGAGGAAAGGATAGAGAGAAGGCTCAGGCTTAATTAGGATCATCCCAAGGGGCAACAATACATATGAGCATCAAACTTTATAAAGAAGGGTTACAATCATAAGTAATGCTACCAACTAAAGAGAAGAGGTGAGTAACATCAAAGCCATCATAGCCAGCATACCTATTACAAGTAAACATCCAAGGCTAGGAGTCCCTAGAGTTCCAGATCCTACACCATTAAATAAAGAGCAATCGGCCAGAAACTTGCTAGCAGCCAAACCACCAAAAATAAACCACAATAGACTAATCATAATAACCTATAGTGAGGCTAAAATAATGTCAGAACACCAACAACAACCATTATCCAAATACCCATCCAAGCTCCAAACCAGGGAAAACCAAAACCAGCCATCAGCAAGCACGAGACCCATGCCAATTAAAGAGAAATAGCCAACAAAACCAAGATAAGAGCCCTCAAGACAAAGTACCAACTAGTAGTAGTCACCAAGACAAACTAGGGTGAGCAACCACAAATGAATAAACAAGTCATAAATGAAACCATCAACTGAAGGAAATATAAGATGCAACTAGTGAAAATCACCAGAAGATAAAATAACCACACAAAAAAGGATAAAGGCAGCCACCAACCACCCGATACCAAAAAGTCCAATCCAAAAGGATCAATAAAGGTTCGATTAGCATATCAAAAGGCTCCAGCAAATTGTTCAAGAAGAAGGAAAATACCAACAAGAAAAAAAATCAACCAACCAAGATTCCAAGGACAACTAAAGTCCTCCAAACTAGCTAAGTAAAATAGCCATAAGGCAACCACTAGAGACCAGGCCATCATAAGTAACCAACAAAGGAAGCATCCCCAATAGCCAAGGAAAAGTAGAAAACTAATAAAGCACCACACAATAGAGGTCCAAAAGAAGCACAACCACCATAGAAAGGCAATAGCACTAGCTAGCCAAGAACACCCGAAAACCAAACTTTCCCAGCAAAAAAAGACTAACATAATAGAAAGCATAATAACAACATAAAACCTGCTGCCAATAATGCACCCAACAGAGGATAATACTAGGAGAATAACCAAACAAAAATCTAAGGCAAAAGAATGATCCAACAACAAACAATAAGGAGCTGTGAGGCAATCCCCAAAAAAGTAGCCAGGAAACTCTCCAAAATAAGGCCCAGAAAGATAACAACCAATAATAGTTCCCACTAGGAAGGCCACCCATCCAACCATGAAAAACTAGCAAAAAGTAATTCAAGTTCAAGAGGAGAGGAAACAAAACAAATCGTGCAAAAAAATAGAATAAAGCTAGAGTAGAAAACATGTCATCCACTAGCAACCAGAGTAATAAGGCAAAGAAGATAGTAGCCACCAGACTATAAAACCAACCTAATTTGGAAGATAAGAATCACACCACAGTAAGAGGTCAAAACATAACCCCAGCCAAAATGTAAAAATAAGTTTAGAGTTTTTGGTTTAGGATTTAGGATTTAGGGTTTAGGGTTTAAGGTTTAGGGTTTAGAGTTTAGTGTTTAAGGTTTAGGGTTAGGTTTTAGGGTTTAGGTTTTAGGCTTTAGCATTTAGGCTTTAGGTTTAAGGTCTTGAGGGATTAGGTTTAGGTTTTATGGTTGTAGCATTTAGGATTTATGGTTTAGGGTTGTAGGGTGGTTTAGGGTATATGGTTTAGGGTTTAGGTTAGCTTAGGGTTTAGGATTTGGGCTTTACGATATAGGGTTTAGGGTTTAGGGTTTAGGTTTAGATTTAAGGTTTAGGGTTTCTTAGGGTTTAAGGTTTAGAGTTTAGGGTTTAGGGTTTAGGGTTGTAGGTTTTAGGGTTTAGGGATTAGGTTTAGAGTTTTAGGATTTAGGGTTTTAGGTTTAGGGTTTAGGTTTAGGGTTCAAGGTTTAAGGTTGTAGGTTCAAGGTTTAGGGTTTAGTGTTAGTTTCAGGGTTTAGGGTTTAGGGTTGGGGCTTTTTTGTAAATTTTTTTAAAATTAAGTAAATTTGTAGATTTAGGTTTATTTAATTTATTTATTTTATTTTTTATTTATTTTAGTTTATTTTATTTTTTATTTTTATTTAAGCTTATTTTTATTTTTATTTATTTAGTTTTTTTATTTTAGGTTTTTTTATTTTTGTTTAAATTTTTTAATTTAGTTTATTTTCTAAGTTTAGGTTTAGGTTTAGGTTTATTTTTTAGTTTAGTTTTATTTTTATTTTATTTTTTAAGTTTAGGTTTTTTTTTAAGTTTAGGTTTAGCTTTTTATTTTATTTTTTTGGTTTAGGTTTTAGGTTTTTATTTTAGGTTTATTTTTAGGTTTTACTTTTTAGTTTAGGTTTAGGTTTAGATTTTATTTTTTTTAGTTTAATTTATTTTAGTTTAGGTTTAGGTTTATTTTATTTTTATTTTAAGTTTAGTTTTTATTTTATTTATGTTTTTTATTTTTAGTTTAGTTTAGGTTTTTATTAATTTTATTTTATTTTATTTTAGTTTAGGTTTATTTATTTATTTTATTGTTAGGTTTTATTTAGTTTAAGTTTAGATTTTTAGCTTTTTAGGGTTTAGTGTTTAGGGTTTAGGGTATAGGGTTTGGGGTTTTGGGTTTTGGGTTTAGGGTTTAGGGTTTAGGTTTTAGGGTTTAGGGTTTAGGGTTTATGGTTTTAGGGTTTATGGTTTAGGTTTTAGGGTTTAGGGTTTAGGGTTTTTAGGATTTAGGATTTAGGTTTTAGGTTTTAGGTTTATGGTTTAGGTTTTAGTTTAGGGTTTTTAGTTTTTGATTTTTTTAAACAGAGAACAAATTCAGATTCAACATTTTTTTTCTTTGATTTCATGAACCAAGTAACACACCATGTTTTTTAAGACACAAGCGATGACATAGATAAAATATGAGCACACATAGAGAAAATTAAAAACCCTAGGTAATTAGAACCATCTCTATTGTAAAGACATAGTTTCATAAGCAGCAGATCGGATCGAACATTCTTTAGTTTCTCCAGTTCCCATCAGAACCACCTCGGCCTCTCGAGTAGTGGGATCCACCATCATATCTTCGATCTCTCCCTCTGCCACCACCACGGCTATAACCTCTGTCGCTCCTCCCACTTCCATAACCACCCCTGCTCAAACCACCACCTCCATATCCACCAACACCTCTAGATCCCCCACCACCACTGTGATAACCATCGCCTCTCGCTTCACCTCCATCACTACATCTAGACTAAGCTTGGTTGACGGTGATGTTCCTCCCATCTAGGTACTACCCATTCTTAGGGTTTAGGTTTATTTTTTTTAATTTATTTAGTTTTTATGTTTGAGTTTAGGATTTGGGGCTTAGGGTTTAGGGTTTAGGGTTATGTTTAGGTTTTACAGTTTAGAGTTTAGGGTTTAGGGTTTAGGGTTTAGGGTTTTAGGTTTAATGCCTTTTGGGTTTAAGGTGTAAGGGGTTACAATTTTTTTGGGTTTAGGGTTTAGGGTTTAAGTTTAGGGTTGTAGGTTTAGGGTTTAGGGTTTAGGGTTTACAGTTTAGAATTTACGGTTTAAGGTTTTTTTTTAATTAAGTAAACCAGTAGGTTTAGGTTTATTTAGTATATTTAGTTTATTTTTTATTTATTTTAGTTTACTTTATTTTTTTTTTTTTTTTTGGTTTATTTTTTAATTTTATTAAGTTTAGTTTATTTATTTTAGTATAGATTTTTAATTTTACTTTATTTTTTGGGTTTAAGTTTTGATTTAGGTTTATTTTTTAGTTGAGTTTTACTTTTATTTTATATTTTAGATTTAGATTTTATTTTTATTTTAGTTTTAGGTTTAGGTTGTTAATGTATTTTTTTAGCTTTAGGTTTTAGGTTTTTATTTTAGGATTATTTGTAGGTTTTATTTTTTTGTTTAGGTTTTGGTTTATTTTTAGTTTATTTTATTTTATTTAGTTTATGTTTAGGTTTAGGTTTAGTTTATTTTAGGTTTAGGTTTAGGTTTTATTTATTTTAGTTTATGTTTAGGTTTATTTTATATTGTTTATTTTATTTTTATTTCATGTTTAGGTTTTTTTAAGATTAGTGTTTCGGTTATATTTTTTATTCATTTTAGGTTAATTTTTTAGGTTTAGGTTTTTACTTAGTATTTATTTTATTTAATTTTAGGTTTATTTTTTTATTTTAAATTTAGTTTTTATTTTATTTAGGTTTTCTATACTTAAGTTTATATTATTTTTTAGTTTAGTTTAAGTTTTTATTTATTTTATTTTAGTTTATTTTTATTTTGTTATTTAATTTTATTTTTAGGTTTAGGTTTATGTTTCAGTTTAGATTTTATTTTAATTTATTTTTTATTTTATTTAGGTTTAGGTTTATTTATTTATTTATTTTAATGTTTTATTTAGTTTAGGTTTAACTTTTTAGGTTTTTAGTGTTTAGAGTTTAGGGCTTAGGGTTTATGGTTTAGGGTTTAAGATTTTAGTGTTTAATGTTTAGGGTTATGGTTTATGGTTTAGGGATTAGGGTTTAGTTTTTAGGCTTTAGGGTTTAGGGTTTTTAGGGTTTAGGTTACATTTTGCTTTAGGGTTTAGGATTTAGGGTTTAAGGTTACATTATGCTTTAGGGTTTAGGGTTTAGGGTTTTGGCTTTAGGGTTTAGGGTTTTTAGGGTTTAGGGTTTAGGGTTTTGGGTTTAGGGTTTAGGGTTTAGGGTTTAGGGTTTAGGGTTTAGGGTTTAGGGTTTAGGGTTTAGGGTTTAGTATTTTATGTTTAGGGTTTAGGGTTTCTTTTTAAATTAAGTAAACCGGAAGGTTTTGGTTTATTTTATATTTTTATTGAGGTTTATTTTTTAATTTTATTTAGTTTAGTTTATTAATTTTATGTTTAATTATTTTAGTTTAGGTTTTCTATTTTAGTTTTTTTTTAGGCTTAGGTTTAGGTTTATGTTTTTTTTTAAGTTTAGGTTTAGTTTTTATTTATTATTTTTTTGTTTAGGTATTAGGTTTTAGGTTTATTTTTAGTTTTTATTTTTTAGTTTATCTTATTTTATTTAGTTTAGGGTTTAGGTTTAATTTATTTTAGGTTTAGGTTTAGATTTTATTTATATTAGTTTAGTTTATTTTAGTTTAGGTTTAGGTTTAGGTTTATTTTTTATTTATTTATTTTAGCTTTAAGTTTTTTTAGAGTAAGGTTTAGGTTTTATTTTTTATTTATTTTTAGGTTTTATATTTAGATTTATTTTTTAGGTTCAGATTTTTATTTAGTTTTTATTTTATTTTATTTTAGGGTCATTTTATTTTTATTTTACTTTTAGGTTTATAATATTTAGGTTTTTTATTTTTAGGTTTATTTTATTTTTTTAGTTTAGTTTAGGTTTTTATTTGTTTTATTTTAGCTTAGTCTATATTTTTTATTTTATTTTATTTTTAAGTTTAGGTTTGGGCTTAGGTTTAGGTTTAGGTTTAGTGTTTTAGTTTGGGTTTTTTTTTATTTTATTTTATTTAGGTTTAGGTTTTTTATTTATTTTATTTTTTGGTTTTATTTAGTTTAGGTTTAGGTTTTAGGTGATTTAGGGTTTAGGGTTTAGGGTTTAAAGTTTAGGGTTTAAGGTTTAGGGTTCTAGGTTTTAGGGTTTAGAGCTTAGGGTTTTGGGTTTAGGGTTTAGGTTTTAGGGTTTAGGGTTTAGGGTTTAAGGTTTTAGGGTTTGGGTTTTGGGTTTAGGGTTTATGGTTTATGGTTTTGATGGTTTAGGGTTATTCATTTTGGTTTTAGGTTTAGGGTTCTAGTTTTAGTTTAGGGTTTAGGGTTTTTGGTTTTTTTTAACAGAGAACAAATTCATATTCAACAATTATTCTGTTCGATTTCATCAACCAAGTAACACATCTAGTTTTTTGAGACACAAGTGATGACATAGATCAAAAATGAGCATGCATAGAGCAAATCAAAAACCCTAGATAACTAGAATCATCCCAAATGTAAAGGCATAGTTCCATGAGCAAAATCATCTTGTTCTTATTTCTGGTTCGCCAGACCTCTCGAATGGCGGGATCCACCATCATAATTGATCTCTCCCTCCCCCACCGCCTTTGTGTATTCCTCCCAACCATCTTCTCCAACCACCACCTACATATCCACCGGCACCTCATCCCCACCACTTGCGATAACCACTCATTGCCTCCCTTTGATCTATAAGCTGGTTGACGGTTGTTCTTGCTATCAAGGTTATACCCATTCTTAGGGATTAAGTTTAGGTTTAGGTTTTTTAAGTTTTAGGGTTTAGGTTTAGGTTTATTTTTTAATTTATTTAGTTAGTTTAGGTTTTTGATTAGGGTTAGGAGTTTAGGGTTCAAGGTTTCGGGTTTATGGTTTATGATTTTAGGGTTTATGCTTTTAGGGTTTAGGGTTTAGTGTTAAGGTTTAAGTTTTAAGGTTCAAGGATTTTTATGTTTTATGGTTTAGGCTTTAGGGTTTAGGATTGTAGGTTTATAGTTTAGGGTTTAGGGTTTAGGATTTACGATTTATGATTTTTTTTTCAAAAAATAATTAAGTAAATTAGTAGATTTAGGTTTATTTAGTTTATTTTTTATTTATTATAGTTTATTTTATTTTTTATTTTTATTTAGGTTTATTTTTTATTTTTATTTAGTTTAGTTTTTATGTTTGCTATATTTATTTTAGTTTAGGGTTTTTTGTTTTAGTTTATTTTTTAGGTTTAGTTTTAGGTTTAGGTTTATTTTTTTAGTTGAGTTTATTTTTATTTTATTTTTTTTGTTTAGGTTTTATTTTTTATTTTAGGTGTAGGTTTAGGTTTTGATATTATTTTTTTTAGGTTTAGGTTTTAGGTTTATTCTTAGGTTTTATTTTTTAGTTTAGGTTTATTTTTAGTTTATTTTCTTTTATTTAGTTTAGGTTTAGGTTTAGGTTCAGTTGATTTTAGGTTTAGGTTTAGGTTTTATTTATTTTAGTTTAGTTTATTTTAGTTTAGGTTTATGTTGATTTTATTTTTATTTTAGCTTTAGGTATTTTTTTAGTTTAGGTTTTAGGTTTTTTTTAGGTTCTATTTTTAGGTTTATTTTTTAGGTTTAGGTTTTTATTTAGTTTTTATTTTAGGATTAGGTTTAGGATTGGCTACTTAAAACTTATCATTCGGAATTTATGTGGTGGCGGTGACGCTTTCTTGTCTCGCCAGATCGGATGGCTATAATTAATCCTATAGCTTAATAAGATTAAATTAGATTGATCTAGCAGATCTAATCACAACCATCCATTTCGATCACGTGGAACAGACAATGGGTGATCTAACGCCATGCGAGTGAGAGAGAATGGAGTCCATCCTCCATCGCTCACTTGATCTGAGCTTACCTGAGCTTGGACCAACTCCAAAAAGATCCCACACCTTCATGACATCGATCGGAGGGGATCCAACGATCAAGATCATAAGAGATGGAAGTTTTCTTCAAAAAGCTCCAACCCATTTTTCTGGATCGGTTTGGAAGCAAACCTCGAGCTCAAGAGGTGGCTTGAAGCGATTGAGGAAGCTTCATCTAGTGGAGATGAAGCCCATTGAGCAACAATTGGATCAATTTCTCGACATTCACTCGTAAGGCCATGAACCGATGATTTGGAGGTCAACTTTGATAGAGTCCCACCTCATGCTCAAGCTTGGGAGATGATTCATTATTGCTTTCGGAGGCCTAGGGAAGGTGCATGCAAAGTTAATTTGAGTTTGATGGAGAAATGGGTAAGTTAAGTCAGAAATGGGAGTGTCCTATTTCAGGACAAATAAGAATGGCATTTTTTGATCAAGGAATGAGCTTGGGAGCTTAGGGAAATGGGAGTGCCTTGTTTCGGGATGGATAGGATTGGCATTTTCCAATCGAGGAATGAGCTTGGGAGCTTAGGGAATGGCTCTGGTGGGTCATCTTGCATAGTTAGGGCTCTGAGGAATGATTTTTGTGTGTGTTTGAGTGAAAATGAGGGGGTGTATACCACCGTTCATCTTGATATGATGGTGGGATTGGGTTTGACTTCTAGTGGTCATCCGAGCATCTCAGGGAGTCGTGGGTGGCAGGGAGGAGGTGAGTTGGCTCGGCTTGGTTGGTTGAAGTTGTGGAGGTGGCATAAGAGGAATCATAGGTGTCCTATGGGTTTGAAATGCTCTAATGGGAGGGTGAGGTGATTTCACCTCCCATGGGTCATGGTCGACCCAACCACCCCTTGGATCAAGTTGGGTAGTGTCTTGTGCCTAGGTGGACCATTGAGAGAGTACTAAGTGGCCAAGGAATGGAAATGACCACTTACATGGGTAATTTGTCTCATGTGATGCCCTTGACCTATGGGTAGAATGATCATTTGGCATTGGATTTGATTTAGAAACATTTTAAATGATCCAAAAGTGGGTTAGCCTAAATTTCAAGTCAATTGGAGTTGATTTGGTTAGGGTTGGCTCAATTTGACTCATTTAGGTCAAATTGGAATAGGTTGGGTCAAGTTGACCAATTAGTCAAACTAGGTCAAACCAAGGGTTAGGTCAAGTTCATATGATCATTTGGGATATTTTGGTTCAATGGGTTTCATTTAGTTTGGCTTAGATTTGATTTTGGCTCATTTGAATTCATTTTGGTCAAATGGGTTAAGTTGACCAATTTGACCAACCAAATTGGCTTGGGTTAGATGTTGGTTTGGGTTTAGTTGACCAATTAAAGATGATGGTAGGCTTTGGTTCCAATTAATTTGGATTTGGTTTTGATTTGGCCAACTTGAACCCTTTAGGTCAATTTGGGCTAAGTAGGTCAATTGGGTTCAATTGTCCAAACATGGCTTTGGTCAAGTTCAACAATCAATTTGGAAATGAACTTGAGCCATTGGTTGTAATCAATTTGGTTTATATTTTGATTTGACCCAATTTGGTCTTTTTTAGGTCATTTTGGATCAACTTGGGTCAAGAGGGCCAATTGGGTTTTGTTTGACTTAATTGAAAGTCAAGTCATATTCAAATATTGATTTTGATTTGGTATGAATCATTGGTTTCAAGGGATTTGACTTAGGTTACAATTTGGTTAGTTTTGGTTCATATGAGTTAAGGGGATGACTTGGACAAATGTCCAAAGTTGACATGGTTTGACCCAATTTATGATAATTGATCAACCTAGGGTGATCAACAATCATGATGGGAGGTTTTGATTGGCTTGGTTCAATCCAATTTGGGTAAGATTAGAACTTGGCTCAAATAGGTCAAATTGGCCACTTTGGGTCAAGTGGACCAATTGGGTTTAGTTGGCTTGATTTTGAGTTGATTTTGATTTAGTTGAGCTTATATATGGATTTGGGACTGATATATAAATTCAATTCAATTTGGTTTGGGTTCAAATGGGTTTTGTTTCATTTGAACATTTCAAGTCAAAAGGGTTAAGTTGGGTTTGACTAGGTTTGATTTTGGTTTGGATTTATGATTGTATATTTCATTTATATTTGTGAATATGATTGAAGGTATGATTCATTCATGAGAAAATCAATTGAATTGGGGTTTTGGAATGATGGAATTTGGCTAAGTCCATGGAGTTGGGTCATGTTTTAGTTTGGATTTTGATTTGGTTTGATTTAATTTTTGATGATTTAAATGTATATTTCATTTAAATTTGTGAAGATGATTGAAAATATGATTGATTTGTGAGAAAATCAATTGAGTTTGACTTGATTTGGATTAAGATTTGGCTAAGTCCATGGGATAGGTCATATGGCTTAGGAAGGGTTATGATTTAATTTGATTTAGTTTTGATCATCTGAATGTAGATTTGATTTATATTTAGGAAGATGATTGAAGATATAAATTGATTATGAGAAAATCAATTGATTTTGGATTGATTTGATTATGATTTGGCTAAGTCCATGGATAGGTCATATGGCTTAGGAAGGTTTCAAGTTTTGGATTTGATGGGCTTCAATCATTTGGTTTTGGAATTTGGGTTTGATTTGGATTTGAATTTGATGTTTAAATTGAACTTGAGTTTGGTTTGAAGGTGAACATGGATTGGATTTGGGTTGTAGGTAGGTGATTATCCTAATCCCTAAGGCATAACCTAATCCTATGGTTAACTAAGTCTTTAGGCTTAGGTTAAGTGTTTACCTAATTAGAAGTGTCTTATGACTAGGAAGTTTTAGTGTCTAGAAGACTCCTAAGTCTAAGATGGGAAGATTGAATCCACTCCAAAAGTGAGGTGCCTTAGGCTCCATAGTGTTGCTTTGAGATAGATGATTGGAAGATGAAGCCACATATAATTTGGATACATCTTTCAACACTTTGCTTGGGAGACCATGGATACATGAGAACAACATAGTTCCATCCTCTTTACATTAGTGTATGAAGTTCAGAGAGGTGGGATCATTTTCTATGTCAAAGGAGATCTCAAGCCATTTAAAGTTCATGAGGTTGGCATATATGAGGATGCAACTAACTACCTCCCTCAAAATCAACAAGTCTATTCTCAGCTTGGCCAAAGTTTAAAAATAAAATAAAAAAATAAAAGAAAAGAAAAATAAAGTGAAAAGAAAAAAGAAAAGAAAAGAGAAAATGAAAAAATAAAATGGAGCAGAAATAGACTTAGAGGGGGAAGTGGAGCTTGACATTAGATTCCACCCATAGTTTGTTATTCCATTCGAACATATGGGTAGGATAAGATGACCTCCACCAGACAGAGGAAGAGGCTAGTTCAGAGGTAGTCCCAGGGGTGAAAATCCTCCTTATTGGCCACCCAATAGAAGATATGTCCTAGCTACCAAGAGTACACCTACTATCCATATAAACTTAGAATCTAAATCATAGGATGAGTCTTATATGGTTACACCACCGCCTCTTCTCAACAGTAGATTCCCTTCGACGTGACACTTGAGCTAGATAATAATGAAGACTAGGCTCCAATCCAAAGCATAAGTGTATCCAAGTCTATATGTGAAACAACTAGGCATCAGTTGGGAACCTTAGCTCTAACCTCACTTTCGTCTCAAAAATATAATGGTTTGGTAGTTAATGAAGCCCCTAAGTCATCCACAGGTGTGAAGACTCAAAGGTTCTTTTTGGGAGCATCATCCTCAAGTTAAGAAGTTGATGTAGAACTTGAGGATGATTCATATAAAGATTTAATAGAATTACCTTTTGATTGTACTTGCCTTGTGTTCATAATTTAGCAAAGAAATGGTTAATCCCACATACTTGGTCAAAGCACACTACTTCAAAAGAATATGGAAGAATAAATGCAAAAGCTCTCAATCAAGATCGACTAGATTCTACAAGTGTCGATGATGATGACATTGCTAGTTATTACTAATTATTTGGAATTTGATAGACTCTTTTCAAATCACATTAACTTATATGAGGAGCTACGCTTAGAAACTTTAGATGATTTGGAAGTCAAGGATGCACCACCAGAGTTCAAAAAAGATATCAAGTCAACCATCGACAAGCTCAAGGTAATCAACTTAGGAATTGAAGAAGATTCACGCCCAACATACATCAATTCTTTGTTGAATGAAATTGAATCCAATGACTTAGTTATGCTATTGACCGAGTTTAAGGGCTACTTTTCATGGAGTTATGAAGAGATGCCTAGATTGGCTCATGACGTAGTCCCATAAAAATAGAGCCTACGTCTAACCCTATCAAGCAAGCTCCTAGACACACACGATTAGAAATAGAACAATAAGTCATTTAAGAAGTCAAGAAATAGATCGATGCTGGCTTCATTCAGGAAGAATAATACCCTACTTGGTTAGCCTACGTCATCTCAATTAAAAAAAGGAATGGCCAAATTTACATATATGTCAATTTTAGGGATTTAAATAAGGCATGCCCAAAAGATGAATTTTCACTACCAATCTCAGAGCTGATGGTGGACATTGGATCATCTCATGCAGTCTTCTCTTTTATGGATGGCTCATTTAGATATAACTAAATAAAGATGGCTCGTGAAGATGAAAGAAACACTACTTTTAGAACTCCGATTGGAATATTTTACTATAAGGTCATGCCTTTCAGCCTTAAAAGTGATGGTGCTACATACCAGTAGGCTATGACTTGAACCTTTGATGAACTCATTCATCATCAAGTTAGGCGCTATGTCGATGATCTCGTAGTATAAAGTAGAGAAAAGAAAGACCATCTCTTTGACTTGAGAGTAGTTTTCAAACAATTAAAAAAAATGAACCCCCTGAAGTGTGCATTCGGGGGAGCTTCAAGAAATTCCTTAGCTTTTTGTCCATCACTAGGGAATCAAAATAGATCGAAGATTAAGGCAATATTTGAAATTCCACCCCAAAAGTTTAACTCAACTCAGATCATTCCAAGGGAGGTTATCAAAGATGCTTTATATCCAACATATCAAGAAGATGTCAGCCATTCTCAACACTTGTCAAAAAGAATGCCAAGTTCAACTAAGATAATAAATGTGAGTATGCCTTCAAAGACATCAAGCATTACCTGATAACACCAATGAGTCAGCCCCTATCTAGCAAGTCGCTCATACTTTACATACACATTAGATGACTCCCTTGGTGCATTGTTGGCCAAAGCCAATGCAAAAGGGAAGAAAATGCACTTTACTACCTCGCCATCATCTAATCCCTTGAGGCTAATTATCCACCCATTGAGAAGCATTACCTAGTTTTTAATCTTTGCATCCCAAAAGCTACAATACTACATGCTTCCTCATAAGGTGAACTTAATCTTTAGGATCAATCCACAATAGTATCTCATGACATACCACTATCTAGATGGTTGGCATGATGGTCCATGATTCTATTATAGTTTGACATTACCTTCATTCCCTCTATGCAGTAAATGGAAAAGTGCTAGTAGATTTCTTAGCAACACACCCACTTCACGCGTAGTGATGATCTCCATGATGAAAAAATGATTAACTTAGGGGATACTAGCATTCACCACTAAGAGATGTACTTCGATGGTGCAGTTTCCTCTCAAAGAGGAGAAGAACCACAGTCCACTATTCCAAGAAAGGCAGGGGTAGGAATAGTTCTCTTAACTTTCAACCACGATATGATGAGATTCTCATATCATCTGTCCAATCCATGCACCAATAATGAAGTCAAATATGATGAGGCTCGAATTGAGTTAGTTACTCTAAGCATCCGTAACATCAACATCTTGGGATTCTCGCTAGTTATCAACCAAATCAGGGGTCCTAAAGTTATAAAGCCCAAGCTCCATCACTGCCACAAGTACACCATCGACTTATTGGCCCAAATCTTAGAGGTTACCATTTATAAGATTCCTTGAGGAGAGAATGTTGTAGTATATATTTTAGCCAAGCTTATCAAGGAGTTGGCATATCAGGAGGATGAGTCCATATAAATAAAGGTCCAAAATAGACAAGTCTTATCTCTCATTGATGTTGAACTCAAAAGTACTCTCTTGAAGGGCAGATTTCCATTACCAAAAAGGACGAGGAGTTAGATTGGAGGCAACCATTCATGGATTACCTAAATAAAAAAAAACTACCTCAAGAGAAGGCCCAAGCCCATCAGATGAAGCAAAGAGCACTTTCATATGTTGTTGTGGATGGTGGCTTATACCGGTGGTCTTTTGATCATATGTCATTACGTTGTTTAGATAAGCATGAAGCCCATAAGATCATGATCGAGGTACACTTAGGATTATGTGGAGCCAACCAATCCAGTCCGAAGATGAAAGCCAAGATCAAGATATTAGATACTAGCCATCGATGATCAAATATTACATGGATATGATGATGCCACAAATGTCAAATACATAGTGTGGTCCTACACCAACCAGCCAACATTCTACATCTAACATTGGCCTCATGGCCATTTGAGTGTTGGGGTACCAACATAGTGGGTCCGATAGATCCTTATTCTTCCAAGGGTCATCAATTCATCTTAGCTGCTACTGATTATTTTTTTCAAATGGGCAAGGTGATTATGCTCAGAGAGGTCACAACTCAGTATGTACTCTAGTATTTTAGGAACCATATCGTATATAGGTTCAGAGTGCCTCGATGAATTATATTTATTAATAGTACTACATTCAAGAGCACCGAGATCAAAAACTTTTTCGGAAGACACAACATTGATTAAAGATATTCTACCATCAACTACCTAAGGGAAAATGGCTTAGCAGAAGCCTATAACAAAACTCTCATCCAAATACTGAAGAAGAAACTTGATAACAACAAATGATAGTGGCATGAGCAGTTAGTTGAAGCCTTGTTGGCCAATTGGACCACATATAGAACTCCAACTCAGTCTACTCCTTTCTCCTTAGTGTATGGGCCCGAAGCTATTCTACCATTAAAAGTTCAACTCTCATCACTAAGGATAGCTGTAAGTAGCAAGATCATAATAGAGCAGAACATCAAGTTGTAGAAGAGCTTTGAGAGAGAGTGGCATGCCAAACCTTGAGTTGTACAAAGCTAAAATGATTCAAGGTCACAACAAGTTGGTCCGTCCTATAGCTTTTCAAGTAAGAGAGCTTATTTTTGTTTTAAGGAGATTGATTGTTGCTCGTCATAAGATGGGAGGCAAGTTTGAACCCACTTGGGAAGGTCCTATAGCCATAGAGAAGGCCTACCTAGGAGGATCTTATCTATTTATCAATGATATGAGAGAGTGCCCCATGCTTCCAATCAGTGGGCTCTACTTAGAGAAATATTATAAATCATGTTTAAAAATAATTATCATCAATGAAAATTCTATTTTGAATTCAATCTCTTCCATGTTGAAAGTATTCTTGTTTATGAATTAGCCATGATGTGTTTAGGGTAGGTGTAAGGAACCCGAGTGGCTTCCTATCCTTCATCAACAAACACAAACATAAACTAAACACAAACATATAAAATAAACAAATATCTTTTATCTTGGGCTACTGAAGTTAGATAATGCCCCCCAACGACACTCACTCAAGAGCTAGTCGTCGTGCTACCTGCTAGTGTGTCACCCCGTGGTCTTCTTGCTTTGGAGGATGTAAGTTTGTTATGCTTTTCTTTACCATTGCACATCATGAGTACCTTAGTTTGGTAGGCCTCATATAAGCTACCTCATGTTGGTTTCATTTAAGAGGATGTGAGTGCTATGCTTTCTTCTTGGATTAGCCTTCATGATCACCGTTAAGTATATTTAAGGTTTAGGATAAGTCCCTAGTAGCTCTTCCCTCCTGACTACTTCAAGTCTGGGTCCAGTTCTTCCTCGAGGCTCCCCGCTCAATAGTCGCTATAGGTCATGTAGCATCTGTCCCGCTGACGATAAACTATTCTGATGATCAGTTCCACTTGAAAAGTTATAAGCCTAAATGCTTTATTTCTAGATTGATCATTGCACACCAACGGGCACCTTAGGTTGGTTGGTTCTCACAATGCTGATGGATACACTAGTCATGCTGACGGATACACCATAGGTTGGTTGGTTCTCCTTAGATACACCACTCATGCATATAAGTCAAACTTTCTCCTTGAGTTGGCCACCATACACCTATAAGCTTTCTTTTGGCTCAAGATAATTCTACAGCACCTCCATGGGCACTATATTTGAATCACATCCTTCACCCATTTAGACACTACCTAGGTTACTATTAGATTGGATAGTTTCCCTTTCCTAGTAACCACCCCTGTGGTTGGAGAATTCATCTTATGGATTTGAAGATTCTCCCTTGGTCCAGTAAATTTGAGATAGGTCAAGGCCGACATAGCCCCTTCTTAGTGTGGTCCCTTGCACACCAATAGTGTCCACACAAACATATAAACAAAATTTATGTTCACTTGTGGATTAGGAGGACACCCTTAGCAGTATCTTTTCCCAAGCAGGCATCCTATCTTTCGGGCAGTGATGGAAAAACTCCCTATAGGAATCGCTGACTACTCTTAAGTTAATATATGTCTCCAACGACATTCACTCAGTAGTCACCCCTAAGTCGAGATTGATTTATTGTGCTACCAATAGGTCACCCCAGTGGTTTTTCCCTATTTTAGAAGATGTAAGTCTGCTACACCTTCTTCGTAGCATAACTTTTGCACATCGAAAGGCAACCCCATAGGTTGGCTAGCTCTACCCCACGGTCAGTAGACTATCCCTTTGAATTAGTAAATCTAAGATAAGAAAAGTTTGATATAGCCCCTTCTCAGTGGGTACATCACACACCGACATGGTCTATAAATTAAATATCAAATTTGATCATGCTGACATCCCCATCGGATATGCCCTCAACTCAAAATCAAACTAAACTAAACATACCTTATCAAAATCACATGAAATTAAGATAAAATTAATCTTGACTACTTTTGAGTTGAAATAAGTCCCTAGCCGCATTCACTTAGTAGTCGCCCTAGGTCAGGTTCGATTTATTGTGCATCCAGCAGGTCACCTCAATAGTTGTTCCTTACTTTGGATGATGTAAGTATGTTATGCCTTCTTCCTAGCATGGTAGTTGCAAACCAAAAGGCAACCCCTTAAATTGGTTAGCTCTACCCCACAGCCGGTAGTCTATCCCTTTGGATTTGTAAACTTGAGGGGTCAAGGCTGATATATCCCCTTCTTAGTGGGTCCAACACACACCGACAAAGTCCATACATTAACTCAGATTAAACTAAACCTAGTCTGATTTTTCCCAATGTAGTTAAATCACACCTTTCTCTCTAGTGGAGCCCCAAATCATATATAAACAAATCAAGAATACAAATCAAATTCAAAACCAATATCCCCAGTGGATCCAAATTAAATGAACTCTCCCAATAAAGTCTAAATCAAAGAAATCCAACCAAACTCTTATTAATAGTTGATACATCCCCAGAAAAATATATGAAATCAAACTTAAATCCCAAACCCCATCGAAAATTAACTCCTTAGTGGAAGGTTCAAATATGATCTAATGACTGAGCCCATATTTAGAAGATATGCCTCCACATCAATTAAAACAAAACAAATTAAAGTTGATTCGTTCTTAATCCTGTGGATTATAGATTCTTATCCCGTAGAACTTCTTTCCATAAATCATATAATCAAATCAAATTCAAACCTTATCCCGAGATTTTCTTCTTCTATGCCTAATATAGACCCTATGTCAGTCCAATGCATGTGATCCCTAGCAGATCTCCTCCATGTCCTTGACATGGAATTCTCATCAAATCTTATTTCTTCTCTGCACGCTTTAATACTTCAACCAAAAGCCTAACAATGTATACATTCAAATTACATCATCTTAATATTATAATCAACATTTTATGATTTGTGATGGTGCAAGCTCAAACTAACTATACAATATCTTGCTGAAAATATTATATTATGAATTAACACACTATATTATATTATAATATATTTTGTTATATTATAATTTCCTATTATATAATATATTGTCTAACATTACACCTCATTAGAATCACTTAAAGGGATCAAATAACAAAATTTTCTCAAAATATGAATGATGTTCATTTTGGATGTAAAATTGTTATTTTTCTATTATAAATGAAATAAAATAGCATAATTTGGTGTTTCTTCTTGGTGTGTGCCCTCAATTTGGTCAAATTCTTCCATCTCAACCTTCAAATTAATATTTTTGTGAGTTTTGACCCAATGTATTATAACAGATGTAAAACATACTAAATGTACATTATATTTTAATGTGATTTTATATAATATATTATCTTACAATACACTTTAAATTGAATCACTTTAAGCAAAGAATTTATAAAATTTGATGAAAATGACCTTTTTTTTTATGCAAAATTCCATTCTTTTGATTAAATGACATTACACCTCCAATGATGTTCTAAAGCTTACCTTAAATTTAGCCAAATCCCATCATCTCACTATAAATTAGAATTTTATGAATTATACAAATACAAACTTCTACATCATACTATAACAAACTAAAATATGCTAAATAAAAAAGTAGTAATAATAGTATGCTATAATGCATGATGCTACAAGTTATGGCATCCTATGTTATAATAAACTATAACATGTTATATTATATTATATTGCATATCACATCACAAGGGATTGGTTAAGATAAAAAATCATAAAATTAGTCTAAACAATATAAAATTATATATTTTAATTGTATCACTTACATATTTTAAGGTGAAATAATACATTAAGTTGCCATACTCTACCTATTATTAATTTGGCTAAATTCCACCATTTTAAAGGCTAAATCAACATTTTTATAAATAATGCTAGTGTAGGCACATTTCATGATTGTAAAATACTAAAAGAATTTAAAATGTAGAACAATATATTATGATATATGATGTTATACTATGCTACAACATGTAATATTTATTTTGAACATAAAATCTTACTTTTTTTTAGTACAAGTGGCGTAGCACACCTTTGGTACTACAACCTAATTCCCACTTCAAATTCAAGAAATTTCATCATCTTATTTATAAAATTAATATTTTAATGATTTATATTAATATAGACTATAGAACACAATACCATAATATACTAAAACATTTGAAAACATCTTATAACTTCCAAAAACACATCACTACATGCTCAAATATATGATGCTACATTATACTATAATATATGATATTATAATATAATTTAGGGTTAGGGTTTAGGGTATTCACATCACTAGTAGTCGACGGAAAGTCTCTTAAAGACATTTTCTTTAGCTAATAGATTAGGTCATTCTAGATCTTCCTAATGACATCTTTATTCAAGGTTTAGGGTTTAGGTTAATATAGGGTTTAGGGTTTAGGGATTATTTAGTCTTTAGTTTAGGGTTTAATTTTGGGGTTTAGGGTTTAGGGTTTAGGTTTAGGTTTTAGGGTTTAAGGTTTAGGTTTTATAGTTTAGGGTTTATGTTTTTTTATATTTTAGGGTTTAAGATTTAGGTTTATTTTAAGGTTTGGGTTTAGGGTTTAAGTTTAGCCATGTTTTATGGTTTAGGTTTAGGTTTAGGTTTAGGATTAGTTTTTGTGGTTTAGGGATCAGATTTTGGGTTTAGGGTTTAGGGGTTAGTGTTTAAGTTTTAGGTTTAGGGTATAAGTTTTAGCTTAGGGTTTAGGGTTTAAGGATTTTTTTAGTAGATAACAAATTCAGATTCAATATTTCTTTTTTTTTTCAATTTGATCAACTAAGCAGCACTCCAATCTTTCTAAGACACAAACGATGACATAGATCAAAAATGAGCACCCATATAGAAAATCAAAAACCCTACATAAGTAGAACTATCTCTATTATAAAGATTGTTTAAGTAATATTGATTGAACGTTTTAGTTTCTCCGCCCCATCGAATATTTGAGTAGCGATTTGCCATCATATCTCTTCCTCTCCATAACCATAACCTCCTTAGTCACCTCCATAACCACCACTACTATTTTTTTTGGTTTAGGTTTTAGGTTTTCATTTTAGGTTTATTTTTAGATTTTATTTTTTAGTTTAGGTTTAGGTTTATTTTTATTTTATTTTATTTTATTTAGTTTAGGTTTTTACTTAGGTTTATTTTACTTTGGGTTTAGCTTTAGGTTTTATTCATTTTAGTTTAGTTTATTTTAGTTTAAGTTTAAGTTTATTTTATTTTGTTTTTTTATTTTAGGTTTAGATTTTTTTTAGTTTAGGATATAGGTTATATTTTTTATTTATTTTTAGGTTTTCTTTTATAAGTTTATTTTTTAGGTTTAGGTTTTTATTTAGTTTTTATTTTATTTTTTTATGTTTATTTCATTTTTTACTTTTAATTTAGTTTAGCCTTTTATTCATAGGTTTATTATATTTTTTTAATTTAGTTTAGGATTTTATTTATTTTATATTTATTGTTTTTATTTTGTTTAGGTTTAGGTTTTTATTTTATTTCATTATTTTATTTTATTTAGGTTTAGGTTTATGTATCATTTAGGTTTATTTAGTTTAGGTTTAGGTGGGTAATGACGAGGTTTTATTAGTTAGTTTAGTTTAAGTATGATGGAGGAGGGCTCAGGCCCAGGATCAGGATTTTAGTCTGGCCTGTGGCTTTTTTAGTTCAGTTTTTAGGATTTGTTAGAGAGGATCTGAGTTGATAGGAGGTGTGGTTTTAGAGGCCCAGTTTGTCTTTAGGGTTTTGGTAAGATTTAGATTTAGGGTTTAGGTAGGTTTGGGTTGTGGCCTTAGTTTAGGTTGGGGTAGTCAACAGTCTGTTTAGGTCATGTTTAGTTGCAAGTTTAGGATTAGGTTATTTTAATGTTAATTTATTTTATTTTAAAAAGCAAACCAAGGTTAAGGTTTTATTTAGTTTATTTTTTTTATTTTTAGTTTATTTTATTTTATTATTTTTTTAGGTTTAATTTTTATTTAGTTTAGTTTGTTTATTTTAGGATTTATTTATAGGTTTTTTTTATTTTAGTTTATTTTTTGGTTTAGGTTTATTTTATTTTAGTTATTTTTTATTTTTATTTTTTAGGTTTTTTAATTTTTTTAATTTTAGGTTTATTTATGTTTTTTATTTTATTTTTTTGGTTTAGGTTTTAGGTTTATTTTTTATTCTTTGGTTTTTAGTTTAAGTTTGGTTTATTTTGGTTTATTTTATTTATTTTGAGTTTATTTATTTATTTTTTTATTTTATGTTTAGTTTTTACTTTAGTTTATTTTATCTTTATTTATTTTTATTTTAGTTTTTAGGTTTTTTTTAGTTTTATTTTATTTTATTTTAAGTTAAGTTTTTATTTTATTTAGGTTTTATTTTTTTAATTTTGTTTAAGTTTTATCATTTTATCTTATAAATTTTATTTTATATTTCATTTTATTTTTAGGTTTAGTTTAGGTTTTAGTTTAGCTTTATATTTTATTGTATTTTTATTTATTTGGTTTAGTTTTTATTTATTTTAATTTAGGTTTATTTATTTTAGGTTTAGTTTGGGTTTAGTTTGGGGTCCAGTTTAGGATTTAAGGTTTAGGGTTTAGTGTATGTTTAGGTTTATTGGTTATTTTTTTTAGGGTTTAGGGTTGGTTTTTTTTGTTTGGGTTGGGGTAGGGGAGGTTTAGGTGTTAGGTTTTAGGTCTAGGGTTCAGGTTTTAGTTTAGGTTTTACAATTTTTGTTTTTTTTAATAGAGAAAAATTTAAATTTGGCATTTCTTCTTTTTGATTTCATCGACCAAGTAACACACCAAGTTTTTTAAGACACAAGCGATGACATAGATAAAAAATGAGCATGCTTAAAGTAAATTAAAAACTTTTGATAACTAGAACTGTCTTTAATATAAAGATAGTTCCATAAGCATCGGATACCATTTTAGTTTCTAGTTCCCATGAAACCACCTCCTAGTAGCGATCCACCATCATATCTATCTCTCCTCCGCCACCACCATGGTTGACCCTATCACTTGCCATAACCACCATTGTTCTCACCACCTCCATATCCACCAGCACCTCTAGATCCCCCACCAACACTATGATAACCTCCACCTCCACCTTCTCCTCCACTGCTAAATCTAGACTAAGCCTAGTTGATGGTGATGTCCCTATCGTTAAGGTTCTACCCATTCTTAGGTTTCTTAAGTTTTATGATTTAGGTTTATTTTTTAATTTATTTAGTTACTTAAGTTTAAGTTTAGGGTTTTAGTTTAGGGCTAGGGTTTGTGGTTTATTTGGTTTTGTTTATGATTTTATTTTTGTTTTTTATTTAGGTTACTAGGGTTTATGATTTGTGTTTTTAGGGTTTTGTTTCATTTTAGATTTAGGGTTTAGAGTTGTAGTTTAGTGTCAGGTACTTTGGTTTTGATTATTTGTGGTTTTTTTTTAAAAAAATATTAAGTAAACTAGTTGGTTTAAATTTTATTTAGTTTATTTTGCAATTATTTTAGTTTATTTTATTTTTATTTTTAATTTTGTATATTTCTATTTTATTTAGTTTGGTTTATTTCTATTTTAAGTTTTTTATTTTAGTTTATTTTATTTATTTTATTTTTTTAGGTTTATAGTTTATTTTTATTTGTGTTTTATTTTATTTTGGTTTGTTAGGTTTATTTTTTAGGTTTAGGTTTTAGGTTTTTATTTTAGGTTTATTTTTAGGTTTTATTTTTAGTTTATAGGTTTATTTTAATACTTTATTTTATTTAGTTTAGGGTTTAAGTTTAATTTATTTTAGGTTTAAATTTAGGTTTTATTTATTTTAGTTTGATTTATTTTAGTTTGGGTTTAGATTTATTTTAGTTTGAGCAGAAAGACCCTCTATAGGATGCTCCACCTATGGATATACTTGTGGAGGACCAAGCTAGAGTTGATTACAATGTCCTAGCTCACCTTAGAAAGTTTCTAGCTAAGTTAAGCATATATGATGCCCTTGTCTTATCCAAATAGATGAGAGAACCTCTAATCAAGGACCCG
This sequence comes from Cymbidium sinense, assembly GCA_021442155.1. Taxonomy (NCBI): domain Eukaryota; kingdom Viridiplantae; phylum Streptophyta; class Magnoliopsida; order Asparagales; family Orchidaceae; genus Cymbidium; species Cymbidium sinense. Next base: position 54,087,110 of record CM038218.1, read on the forward strand.
ATCTAGATATATGCTTATTTATCGCTTAAAAGAGGAGGCATGCTCAAAGACATCTTAAGAGTTACATTCAACCATGAAGACTTACTCCTAGGGATGATGAGCACAACCCTCTTTACATTTGGATGTGGATACTGTGTATCCAAAGTGTTGGTTGACCCAATTGTATCAGTCAACATTATGAGTCTAAGAACCCTTTCCTACTTCAGGATCGACATCTCCAAACTCCAAAAAGAAAATATGATGTTGAGTGGGTTCAATGAACTAGGAGAGAGGTCCTTGTGGTGTTTATTTTAAATGTATGGATGTGATCATAGGGGGTACTTTTGAGGTGATCGCATACATTGAGATATACTATCTCGAAAGATGAGGCATCACCCTAAAATGGACCTAACCACATAATAAGGACTCCTAAGGTATGATGGGTCTTCAAATGTACCAGAGATTGTTCCCCGACTTTACATGGATGAATTAAGTGGGGTTTAAATTAAAAAAGGTTCTTAAGTTCTCTATTAAGACAAGCTTCTATAGTTAATTACATCTTAGAAAATGAAATTTTCTAACAATACTCTCTATTAAAGTAGACAATTATCATCTCTAAAGATTTCTTACTATCAAAGATTTGTTGTATTTGGAAAATCAATTGGGAAAGTTCAAGGAAAAGACTTACTTTTTGAATACAAATAAAATAAGTAGGAAATTCTCATGAAACTATAAGGCCTAGTGAGCATTCCAACCTATCCTATGGTTGGGCTTTATATATTTGAAGTTGAGGAGATTTATATATTTTAAGTTGAAATTTAATTAGATTATTGGGGCTCATAATCCACCAACACAAGGTTGTGGGAATGCCCAAGAGGTGAGGGTTTATGCTCATAGCTTGAAGGAAATAGCTACCTCATATCCTAAATCTAGGGAGCTTTAGTATGAGCTAAAGCATGATCTAAATTTAAGCTTACATATGGACATGGGGTTTACCTTAAGAGAGAATAAATTTATCTAACTCTACTGGCCACCAACCCTCTTACATTTTAAAACCATGTAGTCTGGTCTTATTAATTAGCAAGAGCTAGGTTATTTAATAAGAAAGAGACTAAAGTCCCAAACACTCTAAGAGACTAGAGCATGAGTGACATGAGCATATGACTTAATCTATAGATACAAAATCTTTTCAAATTTTATTTCATTTTAGATAGATCATTTTAATAGAGGCTTTAGGATTTCTTATGCCTAAATGCATGATGAAAATGTTTATGGGTTAGATCAGCTTGAAGAAAATATTCTCCACCACAAGGGATGCCCTCATAGGTCAAGCATTCCTTTATCGTCCAAGGATGGAGATCCTTCATGTTCAAGAGAGAAAGAATATGCATACATGATGTGAAACATACAACCATATGTGTTTAAATGTTTTAATTATCTTATTTATGTCTTAGGCTTTATGATAAGGTTATGAGTTGTTTAAAATTTAGTTATATGTGATTAGTTGGGTAGAAAACTTATTTTTATCCTAAGAGCCAAAGCTTATCCAAGCCACACATTAAAGCATCAATCATTTATGAAACTATGAAAATCATGTTGTCTTAATACACTATGTAAACATAACATCAAACAATTATATAAATTATCATAAAAGAATAAAAGGTATATGATGGTACCACCAAACAACCAAGAGAGAAAAGATAATGAACTCTACGCTTATACAACCTAGAATATGAAAGAATAATTATAATTGTATTAAACGCTATGGGGGTCTTCTTTCTTCATATCTTTATTTTTGATTTGGTTTCTTCTTTGATTTGGATGGTGCTTACTCGTAATCATAGGCATGTGACAAAGCCTTCTGGCCATTGCTTATCTTAATCCCCCATAGCACTAATCCTAATTCCTATTGCAAAATTATATTTTTATGGGAAAAGTAAATCTAACTACACCTACAAAATAAGTTTTAGCTAACTATACATATATCCCAAGCAGTTGTATTAATAATTTTGACTTAGCACCTTACACATGGGTAACTATGCCCACCTATCCTAACTTGAATTATTCTTAAGTATTTAAGAAACCTAAAAAAAGAGCATTCACATTTATTTTAAGCATCCTTAAGCATAATTGAAAACATGATTAGCTAATATTGGTCTATCATCTAGTCTACAAAGCATACACCCTAACATTCAATCAAAAAAATAATACATCATAAAACAAAATATACATCACACCATATAATCACCCAACTTAGAGCTAAGTGGTGACTTAATTCTAATTTGTGTATTAAGGCTTTTGTGTGGTAAGTCTGTTGTTATTAGTTGTATTATCTAAGTGTAGAGGGATTCAATTTAACATGAAAGGTTGATTTCACTTAAAGTAGTTTAATTGATTTGAGAATTTTAATTTTTGTTTTCTTTTATTTAATTTTATTACACTCAGCAACTAAATGTTATAATAAGAGGAAAAGAGGATTATCCTTTTTCAACCGTACCTTAAGTCACTTTCTAAAGTATATTAATTTGATTTAGTTCTCTTTAGTGAATGGCTTTTAAATGATTTAATTAATGCTAAGTTTAGGTTCACTTTAAATAATCCTATTCAAAATGAAAGGAATCTTATGATTAACTTAATTGAATTACTACCACATGATATATATTAAATCATTCCTTTCCATCACATGTAACATGCATATGATTTAATCTTAAGTGTATATTTACATGCAACATATCTTAGCACACTTAAATGATGAATGTATGTGTATGTTTAGAATTTATATTTTATTTGATCAAATTATTTAAACTTAGTTCACTTACTATTGAACAATGATTAATAAACTTAATTAACCAATTTATTACTTTTCATGGGATTAATTAATCATTAATTTACTTAAAAAGAGTTTAAGGTTTAGTTAGTCCATTTTTCTAATTAAGTGATCAATAAATCCAAAGAAAATTATGGGAGGTAGAGGTCATCCCATTAAATTAACTCACTAAATTTGGTATTAATTGCTCAAGTAATTAAGAAGTAATTAAGCTAATTAATTTTATAATTAAACTTTAATTAATCCTTAATTACTATTCAAAATTAGTTAAGATAATTTTTAATTAATTATCCTCTGAAATACCTTTAAAAAAGAATTTTTATTTGCATTTTTTTATTTATCCATGATTTTTAATGATTTTTAGAAGTTTCAGCCATTAAAATGATTAATTAAGCTAAATTAAAGCCTAATCTTGTTGGCTCCATGTGGTGCACTGATGCAACATGCTTTCCACATGGCACAGCGAGATTAGCTACTTAATACTTATCTGACTTAGTGCCTACGTGGTAGCGGCAGACACGCTTTCTCCTCCATCATCAGATCTAAGATCAGATGGCTATGATTAATCCCACACCTTAATAGGATTAAATTAGATCAATCTAGCAGATCTAATCACAATCGTCCATTCCAATCATGAAGAATGGATGGTGTGTGATTTAACGTCAGCGAGTGAGGGAAAATTGAGTTTGCCCATCATTGCTCGCTTGATATGAGCTTACCCAAGCTCGGATTAACTCTAAAAGGATTCCACACCTTCACAACATCGATCGGAGGGGATCCAACATCGAGATCACACGAGAAGCAAGTTTTCTTCCAAAAGCTCCGACCCATTTTTGCCTAAGGATTATTTTCGGAAGCATACCTCACCGAAGCTCAAGACTGGTGGCTCAAACAATTGAAGAAGCCTCATCTAGTGGAGATGAAGCCCTATTGAGTAGCAATTGGATCAATTCCTCATTGTTCGCCAAAAGATGATTTGGAGTTGGGCTTCGATTGAAGCCACACCTCTGGTGCTCGAGAAGCTTGGAAGATGATTCATTCTTACTTCACGAGGACTAGGGAAGGTGCGTGGAAAGTTAATTTGAGTTTGATGGAGAAATGGGGAAGTTATGTTGGAAATGGGAGTGTCCTATTTCAGGATGGACGAGAATGGAATTTTTTGATCTGGGAATGAGCATGGGAGCTTAGGAAATGGCTCTAGTGTCTCATCTTGGGTAGCTAGGGCTCTAAAGATTAATTTTTATGTGTGTTTGAGTGGAAATGAGGGGGTGTATACCCCCCTTCATCTTGATTAGATGGTGAGATCAGGTTTGGCTTCTAATGGCCATCCAACCATCTCAAGGAGTCATGGGTGGTAGGGAGGAGCTGAGTTGGCTCATCTTGGTTAGTTGAAGGTGTGGAGGTGGCTACTAAAGAAGAATCAAGGGTTTCATATGGGTTTCAAATGCTCCAATGGGGAGGGTGAGCTTATTTCACCTCCCATGAGTCATGGCTGACACAACCACCCCTTGGGTCAGGTTCGATAGTGTCTTAGGTGCTTAAGTGGACCATTGGAAGAGTACCAAGTGGCCAAGGAATGTAAATGATCACTTACTTGGGTGATTTGTCTCATGTGATGCCCTTGACACAAAGGTAGAATGATTAATTGGCTTTGGATTTGATTTGGGCATATTTGAAATGAGCCAAAACTGGGTTAGTCCAAATTTCAAGTCAATTGGAGTTGATTTGGTTAGGTTTGGGTCAATTTGACTCATTTAGGTCAAATTAGGTTAGGTTGGGTCAAGTTGACCAATTGGTCAAATTAGGCCAAACCAAGGGTTGAGTTAAGCTCATATGATCATTTGGGATGTTTTGTTTAAATTGGTTTGGTTTAGTTTGGCTTAGATTTGATTTTGGCTCATTTGAATTCATTTGGGTCAAATGGATTAAGTTAACCAATTTGACCAAATTGGCTAAATTGGATTGGGTTAAGTGTTGGTTTGGGTTTATTTGACCAATTGAATATGATTGTAGGCTTTGTTTCAATTAATTTGTATTTGGTTTTGATTTAGGCCAATTGGAATCTTTAGGTCAATTTGGGCTAAGTAGGTCAATTGGGTTCAATTGGGTCCAATCATGGTTTTGGTCAAGTTCAACAACCAATTTAGAATTGACTTGAGCCATTGATTTGACCCAATTTAGTCTTTTAGGTCAACTTGGGTCAACTTGGGTCAAGAGGACCAATTGGGTTTAGTTTGACTCAATTGAAGTCAAGTCATAATAAGAAAATAATTTTGATTTGGTATGAATCATGGTTTCAGGATTTTGGTTGTAATTTGGTTAGTTTAGGTTCATATGGGTTAAGGGATTGACTTGGTCAAATAACCAAGTTGACTTGACTTGACCAAATTTGTGATAATTGATCAACTTAGGGTGATCAATAATTATGATGGAAGTTTTGATGGGCTTGGTTCAATCTAATATGGGTAGGATTAGAACTTGGCTCAAATAGGTCAAATTGACCACTTTGGGTGAAGTGGACAAATTGGGTTTAGTTGGCTTGATTTTAGGTTGTTTTCAATTTAGTTGAGTTTATATATGGATTTGGGATTGATATATAAATTCAATTGCAATTGGCTTGGGTTTAAATGGGTTTTGGTTCATTTGAACATTTCAAGAAGTTAAGTTTTGACTAGGTTTGATTTTGGTTTAGCTTGATGATTGTAGATTTCATTTATATTTGTGAATATGATTGAAGGTATGATTAATTCATGAGAAAATAAATTTAATTTGGGTTTTTGAATGAAAGGATTTTGATTAAGTCCAAAGAGTTGGGTCATGTGGCTTAGGTTTGGATTTTGATTTAGTTTGATTTAGTTTTGATAATTTAAATGTATATTTTATTTAAATTTGTGAAGATGATTGAAAATATGATTGATTTGTTAGAAAATCAATTGAGTTTAACTTAATTTGGATTAAGATTTGGCGAAATCCATGAGATAGGTCATATGGCTTAGGAAGGGTTTTGATTAAATTTGATTTAGTTTGTTTTAGTTTTGATCATTTGAATGTAGATTTGATTTAAATTTAGGAAGATGATTGAAGATATAAATTGATTATGAGAAAATCAATTGATTTTGGATTGATTTGGATTTGGCTAAGTCCATGGGATAGGTCATATGGCTTAGGAAGGGTTTTAAGTTTGGATTTGATCAGGAGATTCAATCATTTGGTTTTGGAATTTGGGTTTGGATTTGGATTTAAATTTGATGTTTGAATTGAACTTGAGGTTTAGTTTGAGAAGGTGAACATGGATTGGATTTTGATTGTAGGGTAGGTGGATTATCCTAATCCCTAAGGCATAACCTAATCCTATGGTTAACCTTTCTAAGTTCGTAAGCTTATGTTAAGTGTTTACCCAATTGCTAGAAGTGTCTACACTAGGGAAGTCTTAATGTCTAGAATACTCCTATGTCTAAGATGGGAAGATTGAATCGCACTCCAAAAGTGAGGTCAATAGCCCAGGCTCTAGTGTTGCCCTATGAGATAGATGATTGGAACACCTAAACCAAGTTTCATATTATAGACTCGAATACATCTTTCAACACTTTGCTAGGGAGACCATATATACATGAGAACAACATAATTCCATCCTCTCTACATCAGTGTATAAAGTTTGTGAGAGATGGGATTGTCTACGGTGTCAAAGGAGATCTCAAGCCATTTACAGTTCATGAGATTGACATATATGATGATGTGGCTTACTACCTCAATCAAAATCAACAAGTCTATTCTCGTGAACTTGGCTAAAGTTTAAAAATAAAATAAAAAGAAAAATAAAAAGAAAAGGAAAGAGAAAAAGAGAGAAAAGAAAAGAGAAAATGAAAAAGAAATAAAAGGGAGCTGAAATATACTTGGAGGAGGAAGTGGAGCCTGACATTAGATTCCACCCACAATTTATCACTCCATTTGAACATATAGGTAGGACAACCTGACCTCCACCAGATAGAGAAAGAGGCCAATTCAGAGGCAGTCCTAGGGGTGGAAAACCTCTTTATCTGCCACCTAATAAAAGATATGTCCCATCTAATATGAGTACACCTACTATCCATATAGACCTAGAATCTAGTTCAAAGGTAGTGTCTTATATGGTTAGCACACCAGCCAACTCTTCTTAGTAGTAAATTCTCTTGGGGGTGACACTTAAGCGAGATAGTGAAGAAGATCGGGATCCAAAGCAAAGCATAAGTGTATCCAAGTCTATATGTGAAACAATTAGGCATCAGTTGGGAACCTTAGCTCTAACCCTAGTTTCCTCTCAAAAAGCTAAGGGTTTGGTAATTAAGGAAGCCCCTAAGTCATCCATAAGTGTGATGAATCAGAGGTTCTTTCTGGGAGCATCATCCTCAAGTCAAGAAGTTGATGTAAAAATTGAGGATGATTTATATAAAGATTTAATAGAATTACCTTTTGATTGGTACTTACCTTGTATTCTTAATTTAGCAAAGAAGGGGTTAATCCGACATACTTGGTCAATGTTTGAAATAATATGGAAGAACAAATGGAAAGCTCTTTATCAAGACAAGGACTAGGATTCGGTACAGTGAGTACAATCAATGATGATGATTACTGCTTAGTCATCACCAATCATTTGGAATCTGATAGGTTCTTTTCAAATCATATTAACTAATATGAGAAGCTGTGCTTAGAAACTTGAGATGATCCAAATTATTTTGAAGTCAAAGATGCACCACCAGAGTTTGAAGAAGAGCTTAAGTCAACCATTGAAGAGCTCAAGGAAATCAACTTAAGAGCTGAAGATAATCCACGCCCAACATACATCAATTCTTTGTTTAATGAAATTGAAACCAATGACTTAGTCAGGCTATTGACTGAGTTTAAGGACTTCTTTGCATGGAGTTACGAAGAGATGCCTAGATAAGCTCCTAATGTAGAAATCCATAAACTAGCAATAGAGCTTATTGCTAACCCTATCAAGAAAGATCCTAGATGCATGTGATTAGACATAAAAAAATAAGTCATTTATGAAGTCAAGAAATTGATCAATGCTGGCTTCATCCGGGAAGAAAAATACCCTACCTTGTTAGCCAGCATCATCCTAGTTAGGAAAAAGAATGGACAAATTCACATATGCATCGATTTTAGGAATTTAAATAAGACATGTCCAAAAGACAAATTTCCACTACCAATCCCGGAGTTGATGGTGGACATTCTCATGCAGTCTTCTCTTTCATGGATGGCTTATCTAGATATAACCAAATAAAGATGGCCCTAAAGATGAAAGAAATACTACTTTTAGAACCCTGATCAAAATCTATTGCTATAAGTTCATGCCTTTCAGCCATAAAAATGCTGGTGCTACATACCAGTGAGCTATGACTCGAATCTTCGATGAAGTTATTCATCATCAAGTTGAGTGCTATGTCGATGATCTCATGGCAAAAAGTAGAGAAAAGGAAGACCATTTATTTGAATTAAGAGTAGTTTTTGAATAGTTAAGACAATTTAATCTCAAAATGAACCCCTTGAAGTGTGCATTCGGAGCACCTTCAAGGAAATTCTTTGGGTTTGTTGTCCGAAACCAGGGAATCAAAATCAATCTAGAGAAGATCAAGTCGATATTATAAATTCCACCCCCAAAACTTTTAACTAAACTCACATCATTCCAAAAGTGTTTGGTATAATTAATTCACTTTATATCCAACCTATCGGGAAGATGTCAGACATTCACAGTGCTTATCAAAAAGGATGCCAAGTTCAAGTGGGATGAAAAGTGTGAGCATGCCTTCAAAGACACCAAACATTACTTGAAGACACTGCCAGTTCTAGCAGCCCCTATCCCGGGCAAGCCCCTCATACTTCACACTACTGTGTTAGATGACTCTTTGGTGCTTTATTTCCCTAGCCAATGACGAAGGGAAGTAAAACACACTCTATTACCTCAACTGTCATCTAATCTCTATTGAGGCTATTTATCCACCCATTGAGAAGCATTGCCTAGCTTTAACCTTTGCATCCCAAAAGCTACAGCACTACATGCTTCCTCATAAGATAAACTTGATCTCTAGAATAATTCCATTATAGTATCTCATGACATGATCGATGTTATCTAGATTGTTGGCACGGTGGTCCATGATCCTTTTGCAGTTTGACATTACCTTCATACCCATCTGTGCGATTAAAGGATAAGCGCTAGCAGATTTCATAGCTGCACACCCACTTCCTGCTGACTCTCCGCTTAGTGATGATCTCCCCAATGAACAAATCATGAACTTAGGGGATACTAGCATTCACCACTAGGAGATATACTTTGATGGTGTGACTTCCTCTCAAAGAGGAGAAGAACCACAATCTACTATTCCAGGAAAGGCAGGGGTAGGAATAGTTCTCTTAACTCTGGGCTGTGTTGTGATGAGATTCTCATATCATCTATCCAATCCTTGCACCAATAATGAAGCTGAATATGAGGCTTTGATTGTTGGTCTAGAGTTAGTCATTACTCTAAACATCCAGAACATCAACATCTTTTAGGATTCTCAGCTAGTAATCAACCAAATTGTTGGGTCCTATAAGGTTATAAAGCCCAAGCTCCATCATTACCACAAGTACACAATAGAGTTGTTGGCCCAAATCCTAGAGGTTACCATTTATAAGATTCCTCAAGGAGAGAACATCATAACGTATGCTTTAGCCAAGCTTGCCAAGGAGTTGGCATGTTTAGAGGATGTGTCCATATCAATAAAGGTCCAAAATAGATAAGTCTTATCCCTTATTGATTCGGAACTTATCAAAAAGTACTCTCTTAAAGGGGATGTTGCCATTCCCAAGAAGGATGAGGAGTTAGATTAGATGCAACCATTCATGGATAACCTAAATAAAGGAAAACTACCTCAAGAAAAGTCCCAAGCCCATCAAATTAAGCAAAGGGCACTTTCCTATGCTCTTGTGGATGGTGTCTTGTGCCAGTGAACTTTCGATCATATGTGGTTACATTGTTTAGACAAGCATGAAGCCCATAAGATCATGACCAACGTACACTCAGGATTATGTGGAGCTGACCAATTCAATCTAAAGATGAATGCCAAGATCAATAGACTAGGATACTAATTTCTATAGATGATCAAATATTGGATGCATATGGCTAGGCGATGCCACTATTGTCAAATACATGGTGTGATCCTACACTAACCACCCAACATTCTACATCCTACATTGGTATCATGGCTATTCGAGTGTTGGGTGTTGGGGTACCTACATAGTGGGTCCGATTATTCCCCCTTCTTCCAAGGGTCATCTGTTCATCTTAGCTTCTACTGACTACTTTTCCAAATGGATGAAGGCGATTCCATTTAGAGAGGTCACAGCTCAGCATGTACTCTAGGTTTTTAGAAACCATATCGTATATAGATTCAGAGTACCTCAACAAATTATATCTGATAATGGTACTACATTCAAGAGCACCGAGATCAAAAATTTTTCCCAGAGACATAGCTTAGATTGTAGATATTCTACCATCAACTACCCAAGGAAAAATGGCTTAGTAAAATTCTTCAACAAAACTCTCATCCAAATATTAAAGAAGACACTCGACAATAATTTAGAGTTAGTTGAAGCCTTGTGGGCCTACCGCACCACATATAAAACTCCAACTCAATCTACTTCTTTCTCCTTAGTATATGGGTTCGAAGCCATTCTACCATTAGAAGTTAAACTCCCATCACTAAGGATAGCTATGGGTAGCAAGATCACAATATAGCAGAATGCCAAGTTGTAGTTAGATGAGCTCAAAGGTTTGGAGGAGAGATGCCTACGGGCATGCCAAAACCTTAAGTTGTACAAATCTAAAATGATTCAAGCTCACAATAAGTTGGTCCATCCTAGAGCTTTTCAAGTAAGAGAGCTTAGTTTAGTTCTAGGAAAATGACATTATTGTCCATAAGATGGGAGGAAAGTTTGAACCCACTTGGAAGGCCCTTTTCCATAGAAAAGGCCTACCAAGGAGGATCTTATCGCTTATTAATCATAAAGAGAGCCTAATGCATCCAATCAATGGGCTCTACTTAAATAAATATTATAAATCATTTTGAAAATAATTATCATCAATGAAAATTCCATTTTGAATTCAATCTCTTAGATATTGAAAGTATTCTTGTTTGTGAATCCTCCATAATGTGTTTAGGTAGTTGAAAAGAACCATAGTGTCCTATCATTCATCGACACAACACAAACAAAAAACTACACAAACATATAAATAAAACACATATATTTCCTAAGAGTTGAGATAACGCCCCAACGGTACTCACTCAAGAATCGGTTTAGGCGACGCTTACCTCGCTAGTGTCACCCAGTGGTCTTCTTCCTTTGGAGGATGTAAGTCAACTATGCTTTCCTTCGTTACTTGGCCACTGAACATCGATAAGTGCCTTGTTAGTTTGGTAGGCCTTACCACATGGCCAATAAGCTACCTCATGTTGGCTTCATTTAAGAAGATGTGAGTCTACTATGCTTTCTTCTTGGATTAGCCATCATACAATAACTGGGTTGAGTATATTGGAGGTTTAGGATAAGTCCCCTAGTAGCTCCTTCCATCAAGATTGCTTCAAGTTTGGGTCCAGTCCTTCCTCGGGGATCCCCGCTTAGTAGTGGCTCTAGGTCAGATAGCATCTATCCCGCCGGCAACAGACTATCCCGATGATTAGTTTCACTTAGAAAGTTGTAAGCCTACATGCTTTCTTTTCGGATTAATTGTTGCACACTAATGACACCTTAGGTTGGTTGGTTCTCACTATGTTGATGGATACACCACTAATTCTGATGGATACACCTTAGGTTTGTTGGTTATTGCACCTTCTGATACACCACACATGATAGATGTAAGTCTGCTATGCTTTCTCCTTGAGTTGGCCACTATACACTTATAGGCTTTCTTTTCCAGGGCTCAAGATAGTGCCCCTAGCAACATCTCCCCTGTGGGCACTATATTTAGATCATGTCCTTTACAATCCTATTTAGACATTACTTGAGTTACTATCGGATTAGACAGTTCCTCTTTCCTAGTAATCACCCCTGTGGTTGGAGAATCCATCCTGTGGATGTGCAGATTCTCCTTGGTCCAGTAAATCTAAGATAGGTCAAGACCAACAGCTCTCTTCTGTGGTCCTCGCACAATAGGGTCCACACAAATATAAAAAAAAATATATATATGCACTTGTGGATTAGGAGGGCACCCCTAGCGGTACCTTTTCCCAAGCAATCATTCTATCTTAGGGCGTCGCAAAACTCCCATAGAATTATCGACCACTACTCTTGAGTCGATATGTCCCAGACATTCACTCCAAAGAGGTAACCCTAAGTCGTGTTTGATTTGTTGTGCTACCAATAGGTTACCCTAGCAGTTGTTCTTTGCTTTAGAAGATGTAAGTCTGCTACGCCTTCTTATTAGCACAGTCGTTCACACTAAATGGCAACCCTTTAGGTTTGCTAGCTCTACCCCATGGCCAATAGACTATCCCTTTGGATTTGTAAATCTAAGATATGACAAGTCCGATATAGCCCCATCTAAGTGGGTCCATCGCACATCAACATGGTCCATAAATTAAATCTATCAAATTTGACCGAGCTCACATCCCTAGCAAATATGCCCTCAATTCAAAATCAAACTAAACCAAACAAATCATATCAAATCACATGAAATAAAGATAAAATTAATCTTTACCACTTTTGAGTTGACATAAGTCCCGAGTGACATTCACTCAATAGTCGCCCTAGGTCAGGTTTGAATATCCAATGTGTCACCCCGAGTTCCTCACTTAGAAATTGTAAGTTTGCTAGACTTTCTTCCTAGCATAGGCACAAGAAGGTAACCCCTTAGGTTGGCTTTTCTACCCAGTAGACTATCCATTTGGATTTGTAAACTGAGGTAGGTCAAGGCTAATATAGCCCCTCTCTGGGTCTATCACACCAGGGTCCATACATTAACTCAGATTAAATTAAACCCACTCCGATTTTTGCCAGTGGAGTTAAATCACAGCCTTCTCCCCAGTGGAGCCCCAAATCATATATAAATAAGTCAAGCAAACAAATCAAATTCCAAACCAACATCCCTAGTGGAACCAAATTTAACCAACTCCCCCAGTAGAGTCTAAATCAAAGAAATCCAACCAAACTCTTATCCCCAATGGATACATCCCCAAAAAAATCTATAAAATCAAACTCAAATCCTAATCCCCAACAGATAGCCTGAACCTACTTCCTTAGTGGAAGGTTCATATACCCGATCCCCAGTGGACTTGAGCCCATATCTCTAGAAGATATGCCTCCAAATCAATTAAAACAAAATAAATTAAAGTTGATTCGATCTTAATCCCTGGTGGATTATAGATTCTTATCCCTAGAGAATCCTCTTTCCTCAAATCATATAATCAAATCAAATTTAAACCTTATCCCCATCAGATTTTCTTCTCTTATGCTCTCAACATAAACCCTCACATGTCATGTATAATGCATATTGATCCCTAGAGCTCCCTCCATGTCCTTGACATGGAATTCTCATCAAATCTTATTTCTTCTCTTATGTACACCTTTAATACTTCAACCAAAAGCCTAACAATGTATTTCTTCAAATTACATCATCTTAACATTGTAATCGATATTTTATGATTTGTGATGGTGCAAGCATAAACTAACTATACAATATCACGCTAAACATATTATAGTGTGAAGAAACACACTATATTATATTATAATATATGATTTTATATTGTAATTTGTTATAATATAATATATTATCTAACATTACACCTCATTAGAATCACTTAAAAGGAACAAATAACAAAATTTTCTTAATATATGAATAATGTTCATTTTGGATGCAAAATTGTTATTTTTCTATTAGAAATGGTACAAAATAGCATAATTTTGGTGTTCCTTCTTGTGTGAATTTGGCCAAATTCTTCCATCTCAACCTTCAAATTAATATTTTATGAGTTTTTTACCCAATGTATTATAACAATGTAAAACATACTAAAATATACAATAATATTTAGTAACACACCACCACATTGATATTTATGTGAAGTTATATTGTTATGTACATTATATTTTAGTATGGTTTCATATAATATATTATCTTACATTACACCTTAAAATGAATCACTTTAAGCAAAATAAATTATAAAATTTGGTTGAAAAAAGAACATTTATTTTGGATGCAAAATCCCATTCTTTCGATTAAATGACACCATAGCACACCCCCAATGATGTTCCTTAAATATTACCTTAAACTTGGCCAAATCCCATCATCTTATCCTATAAATCAGTATTTTTATGAATTATACTAGTACAAACTCTACTACATCATACTATAAGATACTAAAATATGCTAAATAACAAGTAGTAATACACAAAAGTATGCTATAATGCATGATGCTACACTTTGTTATGGCATCCTATATCATAATACACAAACATATTATATTATATTATATTGCATATCACATGACAAGGGATTGCTTAAGATAAAAAATCATAAAATTAGTCTAAATAATAAAAAACTATATATTTTAGTCGTATCACTTACAAATTTTAAATAAAAATAATATATTATGATGCCATGCTCTACCTATTATGAATTTGGCCAAATTCCACCATTTTGAAGTCTAAATCAACATTTTTATAAATAATGTTAGTGTAGGATCAACTGGATGATTGTAAAATGAAAGAATTAAAATGCATGAACAATATATTATGATATATGATGCTATACTATGCTACAACATATAATATTTATTTTGAACATAAAATCTTACTTTTTAAACTACAAGTAGCGTAGCCCACCTTTGGTACCTCAACCTAATTCCCACTTCAAATTTAACAAGTTTCATCATCTGATTTATTAATTAAATATTATTATGATTTATATTAATATAGACTATAAGGAACAATACCATAATATACTAAAACATTTCAAAACATCTTATAACATCCAAAAACACATCAATATATGCTCAAATATATGATGTTACATTATACTATAATATATGGTAATATAATATAATTTAGGGTTAGGGATTAGGTATTCAAATCACTAACAGTTAATGGAAAGTCTCTTGAAGACATTATCTTTAGATACCTTAACTATGTTAGGATTAGGTCATTCTTTAGATCTACTCCTAATGAAAACTTTATTCAAGGTTTATGGTTTAGGGTTTAGGGAGTTTGGTTTAGTTTTTAGTTTGTTTAGGGTTTATGGTTTAGTTTAATGTTAGGGTTTAGGTTTGTTTTAGTGTTTAGGATTTAGGGTTTAGGGTTTATGTTTTTTAGGTTTAGGTTTAGGTTTATGGTTTAGGTTTTGTGGGTTTAGGTTTAGGTTTAGGTTTAGGATTTGAGAGGGTTTACTGTTAGGGTTTAGTTTAGGGTTTAGCATTTAGTGTTTAGGTTTAGGGTTTAGGTTTGTTTTAGGGTTTAGGTTTAGGGTTTATGTTTTAGTTTAGGATTTAGGGTTTAGGGTTTAAGGTTTAAGATTTAAGGTTTTTTTAATATAGAACAAATTCAGATTCAACATTTATTCTTTTCAATTTTATCAACCAAGTAGCATCCCAACTTTTCTAAGACACAAGTGATGACATAGATAAAAAATGAGCACCGATAGAGAAAATCAAAAACCCTAGATAAGTTGAACCGTATCTACTATAAAGACAGCCAATAACCAGATCGGTGGTCATTCTTCGCTTTCTCCCATCCCTCGCAAAGGAGATCCACATATCATATCTCTCCTCCGCCACCACCAAGATTGTAACCTCACTCCTACCACCTCCATAACCACCACACCTCCTCACCACCACCACCAACACCTCCAAATCCCCACCACTTCTGACAACCGGCCGCCTTTGCCACCACATGATTTAGACTGAGGCTAGTTGATAATGAAGTTCTTGCCATCAAGGTTCTTACCATTATAAGGGTTTAAGGTTAGTTTACGATTGAGGGCTGAGAGTTTATTTAGGGTTGAGGGTTTAGGGTTAGTTTAGGTTTGAGGGTTGAGGGTTTATTTAGGTTGAGGTTTAGGTGTTTTATGTTTTTTTGTGGTTTAGAGATGGTTTGGGTTTAATGAGGCTTAGGGTTTTAAGTTTATGGTTTAGGTTTGGATTTACGATAAACCTAAACTCTAAACCCTAAACCCCAACCCCAAACCCCAAACCCTAAACCCAAACCCCAACCCTAAACCCCAAACACTAAATTAAACCTAAGTTTAAACCCAAACCCTAACTCAACCTTAAACCCTAAACTAAACCAAAACCTAAACCCTAAAACTTAAACCTAACCTAAACCTCAAACTTAAAACCTAAACTAAACCCCCCTAAACCCTAAACCCTAAAACCTAAACTATAAAGTTTAAACACTAAACCTAAACACTAAACCCTAAACCTAACCCTAAACCTAAACACTAAAAAACTAAACCCTAAACCTAAAACCCTAAACCTAAAAAACCTAAAAAAAACCTAAACCTAAACTAAATAAAACCTAAAAAATAAAACAAATATAAGAAAACCTAAACCTAAACCTAAAATAAAATAATAAATAAATTCTAAAATAAATTAAAATAAATAAACACCTAAACTAAACTAAATAAAATAAAATAAACCCGAGAATAAAACTTAATAAAAAACTAAACTTAAAATAAAAATAAAATAAACCTAAAATAAAATAATAAAAATTAAAAAAACTTAAACACAAAAATAAACCTAAAAAAATAAATAAAACTAAAACCTAAACCTCAACTAAAAAAAAACTAAACTAAAATAAAATAAAATAAACAAAAAAAATAAACTTAAACAAAAATAAACTAAACTAAAATAAATAAAACCTAAACCTAAACCTAAAACAAACTAAACCTAAACCCTAAAAATAAAAAAATAAAAAATAAAAATAAAAAAAATGAAAAAAAACCCTAAACCCTAAACTAAATAAAATAAAATAAAATAAACAAAAAATTAACCTAAACTAAACTAAAAAATAAAACCTAAAAATAAACCTAAAATAAAAACCTAAAACCTAAACGAAATGAAACCTAAAAATAAAATTAGTAGAAAAACTTAAACCTAAATAAAATTAATAATAATAAAAACATGAACTAAAACAAAATAAATAGAAACATAAACCTAAACCCAAAAAGAAAATAAAATAAAAAATAAAAACAAAACTAAAACAAAATAAATAAAAACATAACTAAACTAAAAAAATTAAAAAACTAAATAAAATAAAAAAACCTAAAATTAAAATAAAATAAAGCTAAAATAAAATAAAATAAAAACTAAATAAATATCTAAACCTAAAAATAAACCTAAACCCTAAACTAAAAAAATAAAACATAAACCTAAAATAGAAATAAAATAAACCTAAACCTAAACTAAAATAAACTAAACTAAAATAAATGAAACCTAAACCTAAACCTAAAATAAACTAAACCCAAACATAAACCTAAATAGTATAAAATAAATAAACCAAAAATAAACCTAAACCTAAAATTAAACCTAAAATAAAAACCCAAAACCTAAACCTAAAAAAATAAAAGAAATCTATACCTAAACATAAAAATAAAAAATATGACCTAAACCTAAAAAATAAAATAAAAATAAAACTAAAGTAAAAAATAAACATAAACCTAAACCTACTAAAATAAAAAACCTAAGCTAAAATAAATAAACCTAAATAAAATCAACTAAACTAAATAAAAAAAAGTAAGCCAAATTTAAAATAAAAAATAAAATAAACTAAATAAACCTGAACCTACTAGTTTACTTAATTAAGAGAAACCCTAACACTAAACCCTAAACCCTAAACCCTAAATCCTAAACCTACAACCCTAAACCTAAACACTAAACTAACCCTAAACCCTAAATAAATAAATAAATAAAAAATTAAAAAACCTTAACCATAAATCCTAAACCCTAAAATAAAACCTAAACCCTTAACTACAACCCTAAACCCTAAAACTCTAAATCCTAAACCCTAAACCCTAAAACCTACAACCCTAAACCCTAAAATCTAAACACCAAACCATAAACTCTAAACCCAAAACCCTAAACCCAAAACCCTAAAACCCTAAAACCTTAAAAAACTAAACCTAAACTAAATAAAACATAAAAATAAAATAAATAAAAGACCTATACCTAAGTAAATTAAAATAAATAAAAGAAAAATAAATAAATACAATAAAATAAAAACCTAAATTAAAACCTAAACCTAAACCTAAACATAAGCCTAAACATAAACCTAAAAATAAAATAAAATAAAAACTATAACTAAACAAAAATATAATAAATAAAAACCTGAACAAAACTAAAAAATAAAATAAACCTAAAAAAAACCTAAATAAATAAAACAAAATGTAAGATAAAAATAAAATAAATAAATAAAATAAAATAAAATAAAAACTAAATAAAAACCTAAACCTAAAAAAATATACCTAAAAATAAATAAAAAAATAAAACAGAAACCATAAACTCAAAAAAAACCTAAACCTAAACTAAAATAAACTTAACTAAAATAAATAAAACCTAAACCTAAACCTAAATTAAAATAAACCTAAACCCTAAGCTAAATAAAAAAATAAACTAAAAATAAACCAAAACCTAAACTGAAAAAATAAAACCTAAAAATAAACCTAAAATTAAAACCTAAAACCTAAATCTAAAAAAATAAAATAAAAACCTAAACTTAAGTTTAAAAATAAAAAATAAAACCTAAACAAAAAAAACTAAACTAAAATATAAACATAAACCTAAACCTAAACTTTAAAAATAAACTGAAATAAAAATTGTAAACTAAAATAAATAAACCTAAAATAAATAAACTAAACTAACTAAAAATAAAAAATAAACCTGAATAAAAATAAATAATAAAATAAACTTAAATAAATAAAAAATAAACTAACAAAACCTAAACCTATTGGTTTTCTTAATTTTTTAAATAAAACCTAAACCCTAAGTCCCAAACCCTAAACCCTATATCATAAAGCTCTAAATCCTAAATCCTAAACCCTAAAACTAATGCTAAACCTGAAAACCTAAACCTAGAACTCTAAACCCTAAACTAACCCTAAACCCAAAACCCTAAATAAAAAAATAATAAAAATAAAAAAAACATAACCCTAAACCCTAAACCCTAAACCCTAAACCTTAAAACCCTAAACCTTAAACCCTAAATCGTAAACTCTAAACCCTAAACCCTAAACACTAAAACCTACAACGCTAAACCCTAAGTTGCTAAAAACCTAAACCTAAACTAAATAAAACCTATAAATAAAATAAATAAAAATAAAAACTAAAATCTAAACCTAAACCTAAACATGAAAAGAATATAAAATAAAATTAAACTAAACTAAAATAAAATAAATAAAAACCTAAACTAAACTAAAAAATAAAAAACCTAAATATAATAAAAATTAAACCTAAAATAAAAATAAATTAAACCTAAAATATAATAAAATAAAAACTAAATAAAGTCCAAAACCTAAAAATAAATAAAAACTAAAACCTAAACCCCTAAACAAAAAAAATACCTTAACCTAAATAAAATAAAATAAGCCTAAACCTAAACCTAAACCTAAACTGAAATAAATAAAACCTAAACCTTACCTAAAATAAACAAAACCTAAACCAAAGTTAGATAAATAAAATAAACTAAAAATAAACCTAAACCTAAACTAAAAAAATAAAACCTAAAATAAAAACCTAAAACCTAAACCTAAAGAAATAAAATAAAAACCTAAACCTAAACCTAAAAATAATAAAATAAAACCTAAAACTAAAAAATATAATAAAAATAAAACTAAACTAAAAAATAAACCTAAACCTAAACCTAAACATAAAAAATAAACTAAAATAAAAAACCTAAACTAAACTAAATAAAAATAAATAATAAACCTAAATTAAAATAAAAATTTAAAAAACTTAAAAGAAATAAAAAAATAAACTAAATAAACCAAAACCTACTAGTTTACTTAATTTTTTAAAACCATAAACCCTTAATCTTAAACCTACAACCCAAAACCTTAAACCCAAAACACTTAACCTACAACCCTAAACCCTAAACCCTAAACCCTAAAAGCGTAAACCCGAAATCCCAAAACCCTAAACCCTAAACCCTAAACCCCTAACCCTAAACCTTTACTGAAAGTAACTAAATAAATTTAAAATTGAACATAAACCTCAAAACTTAATAAACCAATAGCTAAACCTAAACCCTAAAAAATGTAACTATAAACATCAAAACCAGCTCGCTTAGATCTGAGGTAGATGGATGCAACTAAGTGGTGGTGGGGGATCTGGAGGTTCTAATGGATATGGAGGTGGTGGTCGGAGCAGTGGTGGTTATGGAAGTGGGCTAAAATAAAAAACCTAAACTAAAATAAATAAACATAAAATAAATAAACTAAATGAAATAAAAATAAAAAATAAAAAATAAAAAATAAACTAAATATACTAAATAAACCTAAACCACCCAATTTACTTAATTTAAAAAAAGAAAACCTAAAACCTAAATCATAAACCCTAAACCTTAAACCCTAAACACTAAACCCTAAACCTACAACCCTAAACATACAACCCTAAACCACCAACCTTAAAAGCATAAACCCTAAAACCCTAAACCCTAAACCAAAACCCTATACCCTAAACCCTAAGCCTAAACCCTAAACCCTAAACCCCAAACCCTAAACCTAAACCTAAAGTAACTAAATAAATTTAAAAATAAACCTAAACTCTAAAACCTAATAAATCTAAACCTAAACCTAAACCTAAGAATGGGCAGAACCTTGATGGTAGGAACATCACCATCAACTAAGTTAGTCTAGATCTGGTGGTGGAGGTGAAGGCGGAGGCGGCAGTTATTGTAGTGGTGGTGGTAGATATGGAGGTGCTGGTGGATATGGAGGTGGTGGTCGGAACAGTGGTGCTTATGGAGGCGGGAGGAGCGACGAAGGTTACAACTGTGGTGGTGGTCGAGGGAGTGATCGGGGATATGATGCTGGATCCCGCTATTCGATAGGCTTGGGTGGTTCTGATGGGAATTGGAGAAACTGAAGAGCGGTCGATCCAATCTGCTGCTTATAAATTTGCGTCTTTATAGTATAGATGGTTCTAATTATCTATGGTTTTGATTTGCTCTATGCATGCTCATTTTTTCTCTATATCGTCACTTGTGTCTTAGAAAACTTGGTGTGTTACTTGGTTGATGAAATGTTGAATCTAAAATTTTTCTTTATTAAACAAAGTAAAAACCAAAACCCTAAACCTAAAACCTAAACCCCATACCCTAAAAATCCTAAACCCTAAACCCTAAACCCTAAACCAAAAAACCCTAAACAATAAACCCTAACCCTAAACCTAAACCCTAAACCCTAAACACTAAACCCCATCCCTTAACCCTAAACCTGAAACCCTAGAAAAAGCTAAAAACCAAAACCTAAACTAAATAAAACCTAAGAATATAATCAATTAAAAAACCTAAACAAAAATAAAATAAAAACATAAATTAAAACCTAAACCTAAACCTAAACCTAAAAAAGAAAATAAAATAAAATAAAACTAAACTAAAATATAATATATAAAAACTAAACTAAAAAATAAAATAAAACCTAAATAAAATAAAAAACTATACCTAAAATAAAAATAAAATAAACCTAATAAATAAATAAAATAAAAATAAAAATAAAAATAAAAATAAACCTAAATAAAAAAATAAAATAAAATAAACTAAAGTAAATAAAAAATAAATTGAATAAACTTAAACATACGATTTTACAAAATTTTAAATAAACCATTACCCTAAAGCATAAACCCCAAACCCTAAACCCTAAACCTTAAACCCTAAACCCCATACCCTAAACCTTAAACCATAAAATCCTAAACCCTAAACCCTAAAGCATAAAAATATAAAAAGCTAAGCCTAAACTACATAAATCCTAAAAATAAAATAAATAAAAAAATCTAAACCTAAATAAAATAAAATAATAAAATAAAATAAAAACCAAAACCTAAACCTACAAATAATATAATATAAAAAAAGAAGTAAACTAAATAAAATAAATAAAAACATAAACTAAACTAAAAAAATAAAAAAATCATAAAATAAAAACCTAAATAAAATAAAAAACTAAAAAAGAAAATAAAATCAAATAAACCTAAAATAAAATAAAAACTAAATAAAACCTAAACCTAAAAGATAAATTTAAAAATAAAACCTAAAAATAAATAAAAAATAAAACCCAAACCATAAACTAAAAAAAAAAACTAAACCTAAAACAAACAAAATAAAATAGACCTAAACCAAATATAAAATAAGCTAAACTAAAACAAATAAAACCTAAACCTAAATCTAAAATAATCAAAACCTAAACCCTAAACTAAATAAAATAAATTATACTAAAAATAATCTTAAACCTAAAAAAAAAAATAAAACCTAAAAATAAACCTAAAATGAAAACCTAAATGCTAAACCTAAAAAAATAAAATAAAAACTTAAACCTAAACCTAAAAATAAAAAATAAAACCTAAACTAAAAGAAAATAAAATTAAAAAAACTAAAAAAATAAACAATAACCTAAACCTAAACCTAAAAAAAAATAAGCTCAAAGAAAAAACCTAAACTAAATAAATCTAAAATAAACAAATAAACTAAATAAAAAAATAAATAAACCTAAATAAAATACAAAATAAAATAAACTAAAATAAATAAAAAATAAACTAAATATACCTAAACCTCGATTTTCTTAATTAAAAAATCTAAACCTAACCTAAAATAACTAAATAAATTAAAAAATAATCTTAAAACCTAAAACCTAATAAACCTAAACCTAAACATAAACCCTAAGAATAGGTAGAACCTTGACGTCGAACATCTTAACTGGGGATTAGTCATTTGGTGGTGGAGGTGAAGGTGGAGGCTGCCATCGTAATGGTGGTGGGGATCTAGAGGTGTTGGTGGATATGGAGGTGGTCATGGAGGAGCGGAGGTTACAACTGTGGTGGTGGGAGGAGAGATATGATGGTGGATCCCGCCACGAGAGGTGATGGGAAGTGGAGAAATTGAACAATGATCTATTCGATTCTTATGGAACTATCTAAAACCCTAAACCCTAAACCTTAAAACTAAGCCTAAAACCTAAAGCCTAAACCTAAAACCCTAAACCCTAAACTAACCTTAAAATAAGTAAAAAAAATTAAAACCAACCTTAAACCCTAAAAAATGCTAAACCTAAACCATAAATAAACCCTAAACCCTAAGCTAACCCTAAACCCTAAACCCTAAAGCCTAAACACTAAACACTAAACCCTAAACCCTAAACTAACCCTAAAACCCTAAAATGTTAAAAAAAAAGTTAAACCCTAAACTAAATAAACCTAAAATAAAATAAATAAAAGAACCTAAACTAAAATAAAATTAAAAAAAATAATATATAATAAAAACATAAATTAAAGCCTTAACCTAAACCTAAACCTAAAAAGAAAAAAAAACTAAACAAAAATAAAATAAATAAAAACCTAATCTAAACTAAAATAATAAAAAACCTAAATAAAATAAAAGCTAAACCTAAAATAAAAATAAAATAAACTTAAAATAAATTAAATTAAAAATTAAATGGAAACCTAAACTTAAAAAAAAGCTAAAATAAATATAAAATAAACCTAAACCTAAATAAAAATATCCCTAAACCTAAACTAAAATAAATAAAACCTAAACCCAAACCTAAAATAAGCTAAACGTAAACCTAAAGCTAAACTAAATAATATAAAATAAATTAAAAATAAACTTAAACCTATACTAAAAAATAAAACCTAAAAAAAACCTTAAGTAAAAATCTAAAACCAAGACTTAAAAAAATAAAATAAAAACCTAAACCTAAACCTAAACATATAAAATAAAACCTAAACCTAAAAAATAAAATAAAAATAAAGCTAAATTAAAAAAGAAACCTAAATGAAATACCTAAACTAAAATAAATAAACCTAAAATAAATAAACTAAACTAAATAAAAATAAATAATAAAATAAAGTGAAATAAATAAAAAATGAACTACATAAACTAAATAAACCTAAACCTAAACTTAATAAAAAAACCATAAACCTAAACCCTAAACTCTAAACCTATAACCCTGAATCCTAAAAAACCTTAAACCATAAACCCTAAACCTTAAGCCCTAAACCCCAAACCCTAGACCCTAAACCCTAAACCCTAAACCCTAAACTAATCCTAAACCCTAAACCCTAAATTATAAATTAAAATACAACCTAAAATAAAATAAATAAAAAAACTTAAACCAAAATAAAATAAAATAAAAATTAAAACCTAAACTAAACCCTAAACCTAAATCTAAAATAATCAAAACCTAAACCCTAAACTAAATAAAATAAATTATACTAAAAATAATCTTAAACCTAAAAAAAAAAAACCTAAAAATAAACGTAAAATGAAAACCTAAATGATAAACCTAAAAAAATAAAATAAAAACTTAAACCTAAACCTAAAAATAAAAAATAAAACCTAAACCTAAAAAAGAAAATAAAATTAAAAGTAAACTAAAAAAATAAACAATAACCTAAACCTAAACCTAAAAAAATAAGCTCAAAGAAAAAACCTAAACTAAATAAAATAAATCTAAAATAAACAAATAAACTAAATAAAATAAATAAATAAACCTAAATAAAAATACAAAATAAAATAAACTAAAATAAATAAAAAATAAACTAAATATACCTAAACCTACTGATTTTCTTAATTAAAAAAATCTAAACCTAACCTAAATTAACTAAATAAATTAAAAAATAATCTTAAAGCCTAAAACCTAATAAACCTAAACCTAAACATAAACCCTAAGAATAGGTAGAACCTTGACATCTGGAACATCACTCTTAACTAGGATTAGTCCAGATTCGATGGTGGAGGTGAAGGTGGAGGCGACATATCGTAATGGTGGTGGGGGATCTAGAGGTGTTGGTGGATATGGAGGTGGTGGTCATGGAGGCAGGAGGACCGATGGAGGTTACAACTCGTGGTGGTGGCGGAGGGGAGAGATCAGGGATATGATGGTGGATCCCGCTACTCGAGAGGTGGGGTGGTTTTGATGGGAACTGGAGAAATTGAAGAATGATCTATTCGATTCTTATGGAACTATCTTTTCAGTAGAGAAAATTCTAGTTATCCAGGGTTTTTGATTTGCTCTATGGGTGCTCATTTTTGATATATGTCATCACTTGTGTCTTAAAAAATTTGGTGTGTTACTTGGTTGATGAAATCAAAAAGAAGAAATGTTGAATCTAAATTTGTTCTCTATTAAAAATAATAAAACAAAAACCCTAAACCCTAAACCTAAAGCCTAAAACCTAAACCCTAAATCCTAAACCCTAAAAACCTTAAACCCTAAAACCCTAAACCCTAAACCCCTAAAACCCAAAAAAACAAAACCCTAAACTAAATCAAATCTAAACCAAACTTAAACTTAAACTAAAATCTAAAACCTAAACTTAACCTAACCCTAAACTCCTAAACTTAAACCTAAAACCTAAACCCTAAACCACAACCATTTAAACAAACCTTAAACCTTAGAAACCTAAACCTAAGTTTAAACCCTAAACCTTAAACCTTAAACTAACTATAAACCCTGTTAACCTTAAACCTAAGCTAAAAACCCTCCTAAACCCTATAGCCTAAACACTAAATCCTAAACCCTAAACCCTAAACCCTAACCCTAAACCCTAAAATCCTAAACGATAAACCTTAAACCCTAAACCCTAAACCCTAAAAACCTAAAAACCTAAATATAAATTAAATAAAACTGAAAAATAAAAGAAATAAAAAAAACCTAAACAAAAACCTAAAAATAAAATAAAATAAACTAATAAAATAAATTAAAATAAAGTAAATAAAAACCTAAACTAAACTAAAAAAACAAAATAAACCTAAGAATAAAAAACCTAGATAAAATAAATACTAAATGTAAAATAAAAATGAAATAAACGTAAAATAAACCTAAAATAAAATAAAATAAAATAAAATAAAAACTAAATAAAAATCTAAACATAAAAAATAAACCTAAAAATAAAACCTAAAAATAAATAAAAAATAAAACCTAAATCCTAGATTAAAAAAAAACTAAACCTAAAATAAAATAAAATAAACAAAATAAAATAAACTTAAACCTAAACTAAAATAAAATACACTAAAATTAATAAAACCTAAACATAAACCTAAAATAAACTAAACGTAAACCCTAAACTTAAAATAAACCTAAAAGTAAACTAAATAAAACTTAAAAATAAAATAAATTAAAAAACCTAAACCTAAATAAAATAAAAAAATAAAGTAAAATAAAAACATAAAATACAACCTAAACCGACAAAAAAGAAAATAAAATAAAATATAAACTAAACTAAAATAAAATAAATAAAAACCTAAACTAAAATAAAAAATAAAAAAACTAAATAAAATAAAAAATAAACCAAAAATAAAAATGAAAAGAAAACCCAACATAAAATAAAATAAAAACTAAATAAAAACCTAAACCTATAAAATAAAACCTAAAAATAAATAAAAATAAAACCTAAACATAAAAAATAAAATAAAAATAAAACTAAAGTAAAAAATAAACATAAATCTAAACCGCAAATATAAACTAAAATAAAAAAACAAAACTAAAATAAATAAACCTAAATTAAATAAACTAAATTAAATAAAAATAAAAATAAACCAAAATCAAAATAAATAAAATAAAATAAACTAAAATAAATAAAAAATTAATTTATTAAACCTAAAACTATGAGTTTACTTAATTTTTTTTTTAAAACCCTATTAGTAAACACTAAATCTTAAAACTAACCCTAAACCAACAACCCTAAACCTTAAACCCTAAACCATAAAACTAACACTAAACCCTTAGCCCTAATGCTATAACCCTAAGCCTACAACACTAAATCCTAAACCCTAAACCCTAAACTAACCCTAAATCCTAAACCTTAAACCCTAAATAAAAAAATAAAAAACAAATAAAAAACCTTAATCCTAAACCCAAAACCCAAAACCCTAAAATAAATCCTAAACCCTAAATTCTTAACCTATAACCCTAAACCCTAAAACACTAAACCCTAATCCCTAAACCCTAAACCTTAAATCTAAACCTAAAACATACAACCCTAAACCCTAAATCCTAAAACCTTAAACCTTAAACCTTAAACCTTAAACTCTAAACCCTAAACCTAAACCCTAAACCTTAAACATTAAAAACTTAAACTTAAACTAAATATAAACTAAAAAAGTATAACCTAAATAAAATATAAAAGAATTAAATTAAATAAAATACCTAAATGTTAACCTAAACCTAAACCTAAACCTAACCTAAGTCTAAACCTAAAATTAAAATAAACTAAAAAATAAAAACTAAACTAAAAATAATTAAATAAAAAATTTTAACTAAACTAAAAATAAAATAAACCTAAAAATAAATAAACCTAAATAAAATATAAACTAAATATAAGATAAAAATAAAATAAACCTAAAATAGAAACAAAATATAAACATAATCCTAAAAAAGAAACTTGAAAATAAAAAAATAAAGAAAAATAAAATCTAAACCATAAACTAAAATAGAAAATCCCTAAACATAAAATAAACAATATAAAATAAACCTAAACCTAAACTAAAATAAACTAAACTAAAATAAATAAAACATAAACCTAAACCTAAATAAAACTAAACCTAAACCCAAAACTAAATAAAATAAAATAAACTAAAAATAAACATAAACCTAAATTTAAAAAACTAAAAATTTAAAATAAATCTAAAATAAAAACATAAAACTTAAACCTAAATAAATAAAATAAAAACCTAAACCTATACCTAAAAATAAAAAATAAAACTTGAACCAAAAAAAACTAAACTAAAAAATAAACAAAAACTTAGACCTAAAAAATAAACTGAAATAAAAAATGTGTACTAAAATAAATTAACCTAAAATAAATAAACTAAATGAAATAAAAATAAAAACATAACCTAAATAAAAATAAAAAATAAAAGAAATGAAAATAAATAAAAAATAAACTAAATAAACCTAAACAAATCATTTTCTAAATTAAAAAAACACTAAACCTTAAACCCTAAACCCTAAACTCTAAATCCCCTAAACCCTAAACCCTAAACCTTAAAACTAACCCTAAAACCTAAAGCCTAAACCTAAAACCCTAAACCCTAAACTAACCTTAAACCCTAAATAAGTAAAAAAAATTAAAAACCCTAACCTTAAACCCTAAACTGTAAACGCTAAACCCTAAACCATAAATTCTGAAACCCTAAACCCTAAACCCTAAACCCTAAAACCTACAACCGTGAACCCCAAACCCTAAACCCTAAACCCTAAACTAACCCTAAACCCTAAACCCTAAAATGATAAAAAGCTAAACCCTAAACTAAATAAAACCTAAAAATAAAATAAATAAAAGAACCTAAACTAAAATAAAATTAAAAAAATAATATATAATAAAAACATAAATTAAAGCCTTAACCTAAACCTAAACCTAAAAAGAAAAAAAAAACTAAACAAAAATAAAATAAATAAAAACCTAATCTAAACTAAAAAAATAAAAAACCTAAATACAATAAAAGCTAAACCTAAAATAAAAATAAAATAAACTTAAAATAAATTAAATTAAAAATTAAATGGAAACCTAAACTTAAAAAAACCTAAAAATAAATATAAAATAAAACCTAAACCTTAAATAAAAATAACATATCCCTAAACCTAAACTAAAATAAATAAAACCTAAACCCAAACTAAACCTAAACCTAAAGCTAAACTAAATAATATAAAATAAATTAAAAATAAACCTAAACCTATAAAAAATAAAAAAAAAAAAACCTTAAAAAAATCTAAACCAATAAAATAAAACCTAAACCTAAACCTAAAAATATAAAATAAAACCTAAACCTAAAAAATAAAATAAAAATAAAGCTAAATTAAAAAAGAAAGCTAAATGAAATACCTAAACTAAAATAAATAAACCTAAAATAAATAAACTAAACTAAATAAAAATAAATAATAAAATAAAGTGAAATAAATAAAAAATGAACTACATAAACTAAATGAACCTAAACCTACCGGTTTACTTAATAAAACCATAAACCCTAAACCCTAAACTCTAAATCGTAAACCTACAACCCTGAATCCTAAAAAACCTTAAACCCTAAACCCTAAACCTTAACCCTAAACCTTAAGCCCTAAACCCCAAACCCTAGACCCTAAACCCTAAACCCTAAACCCTAAACTAATCCTAAACCCTAAACCCTAAATTATAAATTAAAATACAACCTAAAATAAAATAAATAAAAAAACTTAAACCAAAATAAAATAAAATAAAAATTAAAACCTAAACTAAACCCTAAACCTAAACTTAAAAGAGAAATAAAAGCTAAACTAAAACAAAATAAATAGAAACCTAAACTAAACTAAAAAATACAGTACCTAAATAAAATAAAAAACTAAACCTAGAAAATAATAAAATAAACCTAAAATAAACTAAAATAAAAACAAATTAAAAACCTAAATAAAAATAAAAATAAAAATAAACCCAAACAAAAATAAAAAATAAAATAAACTAAAATAAATAAAAAATAAAATAACACTAAACCTAAACCCTAAACTACAAACCCTAAACTGTAAACCCTAAACCCTAAACCTTAAATCCTAAATCCTAAAACCCTAAACCCTACACCCTAAACCTTAAACCCTAAACCCTAAAATCTAAACCCTAAACCCTAAAAACTAAAAATCTAAACCTAAACTAAATAAAACCCAAAAAAATAAATAAATAAATAAAACTTAAACCTAAATAAATAAAATAAAATAAAATAAAAAAGTAAACTAAAACCTAAACCTAAACCTAAACCTAAACCTAAACCAAAAAATAAAATAATATAAAAAATAAAAACTATACTTAAATAAAATAAATAAAAATCTAAACTAAATAAAAAATAAAAGAGACTTAAAAATAAAAAAACCTAAATAAAATAAAAACTAAACATAAAATAAAAATAAAGTAAACCTAAAAGTAAATAAAATAAAAACTAACTAAAAACCTAAACCTAAAGATAAACCTAAAAATTAAACCTTAAAATAAATTAAAAATTAAAAATCAATCGAGAAACTAAAAAAAATCTAAACCTAAAATAAACAAAATAAAATAAACCCAAACCTAATCAAAAATAAATAAAACATAAACCCAAACCTAAAATAAACTAAACCTAAACCCTAAACTAAATGAATTAAAATGTACTAAAAAATATAACCTAAAAATAAACCTAAAATAAAAACATAAAACTTATACCTAAAAAAAATAAAATTAAACCTAAACTTAAACCTAAAAATAAAAAATAAACCTTAAACCTAAAAAATAAAATAAAAATTAAACTAAACCTAAAAAAATAAACATGAATCTAAAATATTAACTAAAATAAAAAACCTAAACTAAAATAAATAAACCTATAATAAATGAACTAAACTAAATAAAAATAAAAAGTAAACCTAAATAAAAATTAATAAGAAAATGAACTAAAATAAATAAAAAATAAACTAAATAAACAAAAACCTACCAGTTTTCTTATTTTAAAAAAAAACCCTAAACCCTAAATCCTAAAACCTAAACCCTAAACCTAACCTAAAGTAATTAAATAAATTAAATAAATAATCCTAAATCATAAAACCTGATAAACCTAAACCTATACCTAAACCCTGAGAATGAGCATAACCTTGACTACAGAACATCATCACAACCGTGCTAGTGATTCAGGGTGGAGGCAAAGGCGAAGGAGGCAGTTATCATAGTGCTGGTGGGCGATCTGGATGTGTTGGTGGATATGGAGGTGGTGGTTGGAGCAGTGGTGGTTTTGGAGGAACGAGTATCGATGGAGGTTACAACCATGGTGGTGGGGAGAGAGATCGGGGATATGATGGTGGATCTTGCTACTCGAGAGGTTGGGGTGGTTTTGATGGGAACTAGAGAAACTGAAGAACGGTCGATCCGATCTACTGCTTATGGAACTTTGTCTTTATAGTAGAGACAGTTGTAGTTATCTAAGGTTTTGATTTGTTCTATGCATGCTCATTTTTTATCTATGTCATCACTTGTGTCTTAAAAAATTCAGTGTGTTGGTTGGTGAAATCAAAATGAAGAAATGTTGAATTTGAATTTGTTCTCTGTTAAAAAAAATAAAAACCCTAAATGTAAAACTTAAACCCTAAACCCTAAACCTTAAACCCTAAAAACTCTAAACTCTAAACCCTAACCCCTATACCTTAAAACCTAAACCCTAAACCCTAAACCCTAAATCTTAAAACTGAAACACTAAACCCAAAACCCTAAACCCTAACCCTAACCCTAAATCCTAAACCCTAAACCCTAAACCTTAAACGAACCCAAAATCCTAAATACAAAACCATAAAAACTCAAAACCCTAAAGACCTAAACCTTAAACTAACCCTAAACACTAAGCTAACCCTAAACCCTAAACCCAAAACCTTAAAAACCCAAAACCCTAAAGCCTAAACACTAAACCCTAAACCCTAAAACCCTAAACCCTAAACCCTAAACCATAAACCTTAAACCCTAAAAACCTAAAAACCTAAACCTAAACTAAAAAAAAACTTAAAGATAAAAATAAATAAATAAACCTAAACCTAAACCTAAAATAAAATAAACTAATAAAAATAAATTAAAATAAAAGAAATAATAACCAAAACTAAATAATAAAAAATAAAATAAACTTAAGAATAAAAAGCATAAATAAAATAAAAACTAAACATAAAATAAAAATAAAATAACATATAATAAACCTAAAAGAAAATAAAATAAAAACTAAATAAAAACCTCAACCTAAAATAAAACCTAAAAATAAGTAAAAAAATTAAACCTAAACCCTCGACCAAAAAAAACCAACTTAAAATAAAAATAAAATAAAGTAAACCTAAACACTAAACTAAATAAAAGAAAATAAACTAAAAATAAACCTAAACCTAAACAAAAAAAATAAAACCTCAAAATAAACATAAAATAAAAACCTAAAACCAAACTAAATAAAAATTAAAAATAAAATAAATAAATATACCTAAACCTAAATATAATAAAAAATAAAATAAAATAAAAACATAAACTGCAGCCTAAACCTAAACCTAAACCCAAAAAGAAAAGAAAATAAAAAAATAAAAACTAAACTAAAATATAATTAATAAAAACCTAAGCTAAACAAAACATAAAAACTAATACTAAAATAAAAATGAAATAAACCTAAAATAAAATAATATAAAAACTAAATAGAAAACTAACCCTAAAAAATAAAACCTATAAATAAATGAAAAATAAAACATAAACTCTAAACTAAAAAAAAAGCCTAAACCTAAAATAGAAATAAAATAAACCAAAACCTAAACTAAAATAAACTAAACTATAATAAGTAAAACCTGAGCCTAAACCTTACCCTAAAAAAAATTAAATACAATAAACCAAAAATAAACTTATACCTAAACTAAAAACTAGAACCTAAAAATAAACTTAAAATAAATACCTAAAAGCAAAAACCTAAACCT
Source organism: Cymbidium sinense (assembly GCA_021442155.1). NCBI lineage: Eukaryota > Viridiplantae > Streptophyta > Magnoliopsida > Asparagales > Orchidaceae > Cymbidium > Cymbidium sinense. The sequence continues at coordinate 54,119,542 of CM038218.1, forward strand.
AAACATAAAAATAAAAATAAAAATAAAACCTAAACCTAAAAAACTAAATAAAAATAAAACTAAAGTAAAAAAAACATAAACCTAAACCTAAAACTAAAAAAATAAACTAAAATAAAAAAACCTAAACTAAATTAAATACCCTTAAATTAAATAAACTAAACTAAATAAAAATAAAACTAAACTAAAATCAAAATAAAAAAATAAAATAAACTAATATAAATAAATAATAAACTAAACAAAGATAAACTTTCGAGTTTATTTAGTTAAATAAAAATAAAAATATAAAAAAATATAAAAAACCCCACCCCTAAACCCTAAACCTTAAAACTAACCCTAAACTTACAACCCTAAACCCTAAATCCTAAGCCCTGAAATCCAAACCTAACCCTAAACCCTAAACCCTAAACCCTAAACCCTAAACTGCAACCCTCAACTTATAACACTAAACCCTAAACACTAAATTTTAAAAAAATAAAAATAATTGAAAAAAACTAAACTAAATAAAATAAAAAATAAAAAATAAAAACTAAACTATAATAAAATAAATAAAAACCTAAACTAAACAACAAAAATAAAAAAACCTAGATAAAATAAAAACTAAACTCAAAATTAAAATAAAATTAACATAAAATAATATAAGATAAAATAAAATGAAAACTAAATAAAAACCTAAACCTAGGAAATAAACTTAAAAATAAATAAAAAATTAAATCTTAAACCCTAAAATAAAATAAAAATAAAATAAACCTAAACCTAAACTAAAGTAAATAAAATGTAATCCTGAATTTAAAATAACCTAAACCTAAAACTAAAATAAATAAAATAAAATAAACTAAAAATAAACCTAAACCTAAACATAAAAGATAAACCTAAAATAAAAACCTAAAACCTAAATCTAAAAAAATAAAATAAAAACTTAAACCTAAGCTTAAAACTAAAAATTAAAGGAGACACTATAGCATAAGAGTAATATTAAAATTTTCAAAACTTAATTTTAATTTTAAATAGAAAATTAGATTTTGATTTTATAATGATAAGATATAATTCTAAATGCAGCAAAATAAATAAAATACAATAAAGTAAAGAGACAAGAGGCACAATTTTACTTAAACCAAACCGCAAACCACTAGCCACCCCTCTAGGAATCCACTAAATGAAAATGGTTTGCAAAAGTACTCCTATAATTAGTACAACCCCTAACAAAAATTTCTCCTACAAAGAATAGTACAACCCTAAAATAAATTTTACAACATAAAAAAAAAAATACAAAATAATAAATTTTGATAAAGTAAATCTCTCACAAATATACCAAGCAATCAAATTCAAAAAAGTGATCTCACAACTTATAAATGATCACTTTACAACTTAAAAAATTTGGCAAGGCAAAATGCTCACTTAATAAAAATAAATATCTTAAAGTGATCTTATTAGGATGTTTATGTTATTATAATTTGTAGAATAATACAAAATGATTTCAAAATAAATTCACAATATTCTTTGTCATAATAAAATAAATTTCAGCAAGGAGTAATTTATTTTAACCAAAAAGATTCTTTCAATTAATGCTAATGATCACAAAATAAAAAAATAAGTATATGATAGATCTAAGTTAAAGCTTTCAATTAAAAAAGAGAGATCTAGCAAATATGAAAATAATTAGAACAATAATTTATTTTAAAATGCTTAAAATACACTTCTAAAATAGATCTAAGAATAAATGATATTTCAAAATAAGACCAAAGAAGAAATATTTCAAGAAACCAAAAGAAATTTGTAGGAAGCTAAAAAAAAAAAGATCCTACAAATTATCACAAGAATTTTCACCAAAAAAATGATTGAGAAACTTTGATGTGAAAACCAATGTTCAAAGACTAATCCACCAAAAGTATAAATTAGAAAGAAGAAATAGATGGTGAAAATAGCATGAACAACTAAGAAGTATTAAGATCAAGAAAACAAACTCAAGTAATTTAAAAGGCTTGTTGAAGATGTTGAAGCTTCCAAACCAAGGATTTGATCTTGCAAAATTTGGAGAACACTTCAAAGGAACATTTAAGAGATTTTCTCTTAGATTTGCTAGAGAGATTTTGAATTTTGAATGAGGGATGCTTTCATGAAGAGAATGAGGGCTATTTATAGGCAAGAAGGTCATTTAAAAAATTATTTCAAAGAAATATATTATACAAACCTCATGCTATCATGTGATAATTTAATATTCAATAAAAATATAATTTATATTAAACAAATATTAAATTTAGCAGCAAAATTTCAGCTATTCACATGGGAAAGTCAAAAGTAATCAAATGTCGCTCTTAATATATTCAAAGTATGTAGCATGCATCCATTATTAAAATCAGGTAATGTTTAAAAAATCATAATAAATTCAATTTTAATGCAAAGTGGGTCATGTAACCACTTATTTTGAAAAAAAAAAATCCAAGGAATCCGATGGAGATAAAATCAGATATGAATACTTTGATTAAACAATGACTTTGGCTAAAATACAAAATTTTATATATTTTTGTTAATTTTGACATGTGACATTTAAAAATTATGATATAATTTATATATAATCATAAATATGTTAGTTATCATATAACCAGCAAATTAAATTAAAATACCTAATTACATTAAGTAAATAAAATAATTATACTTAATAGTTATGATCATTTATTACACATATTAGAAAAAACATATAATTGAATGTTAATTAAATAAAGATTTATATAAATTAACCTCATTAAAATAGTATGTTAGGTTGTGAGCAAATTGATTCATGCCAAAGAACTATATGAATAGTCATATAACCTAAAATCATGAGGTTCACATTATCCCTTTCATTTTTATTCTTGCAATTTCTTCTAACAATTTGTGAGATGTATTGGATATGTAATTAGCAATTGATATATCTGAAACACATAAAAATATTCATTAGAACATCCAAGCATTTGTTTGTTATCATCAAAATTAATCAAATTGAACATGAGGCTAATTAAGCCAACATAAACCATAACATAAAAAATAAAATAAAAATAAAACTAAACTAAAAAATAAACCTAAACCTAAAGAATGAGCTAAAATAAACAACCTAAACTAAAATAAATAAACCTAAAATAAAAAAATAAAATAAAATAAATATAAAAATAAACATAAATAAAAATAAAAATTAAAAAAATAAAAATAAATAAAAAATAAACTAAATAAACATAAACCTACTAGTTTACTTAATTTAAAAATATATAAAAATATAAAAAATAAGAAATAAAAAAAAACCCTAAAACTAACCCTAAACCCTAAACCTACAACCCTAAACCTTAAACCCTAAACCCTAAAACCCTATACCCTAAACCCTAAACCATAAACTCCCACTAAACTTAATAACTTAAACTTAAACCTAAACCCTAAACCCTAAACTAAAACCCTAAAAACCTAAAGCCTAAACTAAACCCTAAACCTAAAACTTAAACCCCTAAACCCTAAACCCTAAACCCTAAAACCTACAACCCTAAACCTACAACCATACAACCTAAACTCCAAACCCTAACCCTTAAACCCTTAACCCTAAACACTAAACCCTAAACCCTAAAAACCTAAGAACCTAAAAACCCAAACCTAAACTAAATAAAACCTAAAAATCAAATAAATAAAAAACCTAAACATAAATAAAATAAAATAAATAAAATAAACTAAAAACCTAAACCTAAACTTAAAAATGAAATAAAATAAAAAATAAAAACTAAACTAAAATAAAATAAATAAAAGCCTAAACTAAACTAAAAAATAAATTAAACCTAAAAATAAAAAACCTAATTAGAATAAAACCTAAATATAAAATAAATAAAATAAACCCAAAATAAAAACTAAATAATAACCTAAACCTAAAAAGTATAACTAAAAATAAAAAAAATATACATAAATAAAACCTAAACCCTAAACTAAAAAAAAAGACCTAAACCTAAGATAAACAAAATAAAATAAACCTAAACCTTAACTAAAATAAACTAAACTAAAATAAATAAAACCTAAAGTAAACCTAAAATAAACTTAAAATAAACCTAAGAATTAAAATTTTAAACAAAATAAAAACTAAATGCAAAATAAAAATAAAATAAACCAAAAATAAACCAAAATAAATAAATAAAAACAAAATAAAATCCTAAACCCAAAAAATAAAACCTAAAAATAAATAAAAAATAAAATATAAACCCTAAAATAAAAAGACAACTAAACGTAAAATAAAAATGAAATAACCAAATAAAATAAACCTAAACCAAAACTAAAATAAATAAAACCTAAACTTAAACATAAACCTAAACCTAAACTAAATAAAATAAAATAAATCAAAATAAACCTAAATCTAAACTAAAAAAATAAATCATAAAAATAAACCTAAAATATAAACTTAAAACCAAAACCTTAAAAAAATAAAATAAAAACCTAAACCTAAACCTAAACCTAAACCTAAAAATATAAAGTAAAACCTAAACCTAAAAAATAAAATAAAAATAAAACTCAACTAAAAAATAAACCTAAACCTAAACCTAAACCTAAAAAGAAACTAAAATAAAAAACCTAAACTAAAATAAATAAACTAAACTAAATAAAAATTTAAAATAAAAATAAATAAACATAAAAAATAAAATAAACTAAAATAAATAAAAAGATGCTAAATAATCTAAATAAACCTAAAACTATTGGTTTACTTAATTTTTTTTTAAAAAAACCCCCGAAACCCTAAGCTAACCCTAAACCCTAAACCCTAAAAACCCTAAATTCTAAAGCCTAAACACTAAACCCTAAACCCTAAACTCTAATCCCTAACCCTGAACCCTAAACCCTAAAACCCTAAACCTTAAAACCCTATACCTAAAAAACCTAAAAACCTAGACTAAAGTAAATAAAAGCTAAAAATAAAAAAATATAAAAAAACCTAAACCTAAATAAAATAATAAAATAAAATAAAATAAAAAATTAAACTAAAACTTAAACCTAAACATAAAATTAAAAAACTAATAAAAATAAACTAAAATAATAAAAAAACATAAACTAAACTTAGAATAAAAATAAACCTAAGAATAAAAACATAAATAAAGTCAAAACTAAACGTAATGTAAAACCAAAAAAACCAAAAATAAAATAAAATAAAAATAAATAAATACCTAAACCTAAAAATAAAACCTAAAAATAAATAAATAAATAAAACCTAAACCCTAAACTAAAAAAAACCTAAACCTAAAATTAAAATAAAATTAATAAAATAAAATAAACCTATACCTCACCTAAATTAAATAAAGCCTAAACCTAAACCTTAAATAAACTAAACCTAAATCATAAACTAAATACAATAAAATAAACTAAAAAAAAATCCTAAACCTAAACTAAAAGATAAAACCTATAAATATACCTAAAATAAAAACCTAAAACGTAAACCTAAAAAAATAAAATAAAAATCTAAACCTAAACCTAAAACTAAAAAATAAACCTAAACTTAAAAATAAAATAAAAATTAAACCAAACTAAAAAAATAAACATAAACCTAACCCTAAACATAAAAAATAAACTAAAATAAAAAGCCTAAACTAAAATAAATAAAGATAAAATAAATAAACTAAACTAAATAAAAATAAAAAATAAACCTAAATAACAATATAAATTAAATAAACTAAATAAAGCTAAACCTACTGGTTTACTTAATTTTTAATGCAAAACCCTAAACCCTAAACACTAAATCTTAAACCCTAAACCCTAAAACTAAGAAACCCTAAATTTACCCTAAACACTAAACCCTAAACCCTAAAAAACCTGAAACCATAATCCTTAAACTTTAAATTGTAAATTAACCCTAAACCCTAAACCCAAAACCCAAAACCCTAAGCCCTAAAGGTGAAACCCTAATCCTTATACCTTAAACCCTAAACCCTAACCCCTAAAACCCTAAACCTTAAACCCTAAACTAACCTTAAACCCTAAAAACCCTAAACCTTAAATATTAAACCTTTCTCTAACCCTAACCCCTAAGCTAACCCTAAACCCTAAACCCTAAAATCCCTAAACCCTAAACACTAAACCTTAAACCTTAACCACAAAACCCTAAACCCCAACCCTAAAGCCTAAACCTTGAAATAAACCTTAGATCCTTAAACCCTAAAACCGTAAATCCTAAACCCTAAATCCTAAACCCTAAAAACCTAGGAACCTAAACCTAAACTAAAAAAAAAACCTTAAAATAAAATAAATAAAATACCTAAACCTAAATAAAATAAAAAATAATAATAAAATAAAAACCTAATTAAAACCTAAAGCTAAACTTAAAAATAAAATAAAATTTAAAAATAAACTAAAATAAAATTAAAAAAAATCCAAAACTAACCTAAAAAATAAAATAAACCTAAGAATAAAAAACCCAAATAAAATAAAAGCTAAACATAAAATATAAATAAAATAAACTTAAAGTAAAAGAAAATAAAAACTAAATAAAAACCTAAAACTAAAAAGTAAACCTAAAATAAAGCTAGAAAATAAATAAAATATAAAACCTAAATCCTAAAATAAAATAAAATCTGAATCAAAAATAAAAATAAAATAAACAAAATAGAGTAAAGCTAAACCTTAAATAAACTAAACCTAGACCTAAACCTAATCTAAATAAAATAAAATAAACTAAAAATAAACCTAAACCTAAACTTTAAAATAAAACCAAAACATAACCCTAAATAAATCCTAAAACTTGATCCTAAAAAAATTAAATAAAATCCTAAACTTAAACTTAAAAATAAAAAAAATAAAACCTTAATCTAAAAAATAAAATAAATTTAAAACTAAACTAAAATGTAAACCTAAACATAAACCTAAAATATAAATTAAAATAAAGAACCTAAATTAAAATAAGAAAACTAAACTAAATTAAAATACAAAATAAACCTAAATAAAAATAAAAAAATAAAGTTAACTAAAATAAATAATAAGTAAACTAAATATACTAAATAAACCTAAACCTACCGATTTACTTAATTAAAAAAAACCTTAAACCCTAAACCCTAAACCTACAATGCTAAACCCTATAACCTAAACCCTAAAAACCCTAAACCCTAATCATTAAACCCTAAACTCTAAACCCTAAATTGTAAAAAACCCTAAACTCTAAACACATAACCTTAATCCTAAACCCTAAACCCTAAAAGCATAAAGGCTAAACATTAAACCCTAAACCCTAAACCCTAAACCCTAACTCTAAACCATAAATCCTAAACCTCAAAACTTAAACCTAAACATAAAGTAACTAAATAAGTTAGAAAATAAACCTAAACCTAAACCTTAAGAATGGGCGAACCTGACAAGAACATCACTCCCAAGGCTCAGCCTATTTGGTGGTGGAGGCAAGTGAGCGTTATCATAATGGTTGTGGGGGATCTAGAGGTGCTAGTGGATATTGAGGTGGTGGTCATAGTAGTGGTGGTTATGGATGCGGGAGGAGCGATGAAGGTTATAGTCATGGTGGTGGTGGAGGGAGAGATCGGGGATATTATGGTGGATCCTGCTACTCGAGAGCTCAGGTTGTTTCTAATGGGAATTGGAGAAACTAAAGAATGACCGATTTGATCTGCTACTTATGGAAATGTGTTTTTATAGTAGTGATAATTATAGTTATCTAGGATTTTTGATTTGCTCTATGCGTGCTCATTTTTGATATATATCACCACTTGTGTCTTAAAAAACTTGTTGTGTTACTTGGTTGATGAAATAAAAAAAGAAATGTTGAATCTGAATTTGTTCTCTATTAAAAAAGACCCTAAACCCTAAACTAAAATTTGAAACTTAATCCTAAAACCTAAACCCAAAAATTTTGAAAGCCTTTTGATGTGCTGGCTGAACCTTTGTTGATCATTTTGGATTGGAGTTTTTGGTTTCTGTTGGTTGGTGTCTGCCTTTGTCCCCTTTTGTGTGGTTGTTTTATCTTCTGGTGATTTACACTAGCTGTAGCTTATGATTCTTTCTGTTGATGGTTTCATTTCTGAGCTATTTAGTCATTTATGGTTGTTCACCCTGGTTTGGCTTGGTGACTGCTTATTGTTGGGACTTTGGCTTGAGGGCTCCTATCTTGGTTTTGTTGGCTATTTCTCAATTAATTAGCATTGGTCTGGTGCTTGCTGATGGCTGGTACTACTTTTCCCTAGTTTGGAGCTTGGATGGGAATTTGGTTAATGGTTGTTGTTTGTATTCTGACTTTGTTCTAGCCACTCTGGTTATTATGATTAATATGGTTTTATTTGGTATTTGGTTTAGTTGTTGTTGGTCGTTAGTTTTGTTTAATGGTGATGGATCTGGAACTCTATGTACTAATGGCCTTGGATGTTTACTTGTATCAAGTATGCTAACTATGATGGCTTTGATTTTACTCACATCTTCTCTCTGGTTGGTAGCATTACATATGATTGTAACCCTTCTTTATGAAGTTTGGATGCTCATATTTATTGTTACCCCTTGAGATGATCCTAACTAATCTTGAGCCATCTCTTTCTAAGCTCTCTCCTTTTCCTCTCTTTATCCTTATCATTTTTAGGTATGACTTTTGCCTTTATAGTGTTTTGCAGATTTTTTTTTACAAGTTGGAATTGTACAGAGGGTATGGTCATTGCTCATTCAAGCCAAGTGATGTTGTTTTGGATCTTGCTTATCTTGCTTTTTCAAGGGAATCATGAAATGCTGCTAACTCATCCTTTTACTATTTCCAAGATTTATTTTTCTTACTCTATGCCTTTTTCTCTTATGCCTTTTAGGCATTGTATTTTCTATATTATTTTCTTTTCTTTTTCTAATGTAGTTAGATGAGGGTTTAGCTCTTTAGGTTTCTTGTAGCTTTACCCCTTTTAAGGACATTGTCTCTTTTCCTTTTATGGTAATAAAATTCTAACTTTCTTAAAAAATAGCTTAAACTCTAAACCTTAAATAATCCTAAACATTAAAACCCTAAACCCTAAACCCTAAACCCTAAACACTAAACCCAAAAATCTAAACCCTAAACTCTAAAACCATAAACCCTAAACCTTAAACTAACCCTAAAACCAAAAGCCTAAACACTAAACCCTAAATGCAAAACCTTAAACCCTAACCCTAAACCCCTTAAACCCTAAAACATAAAACCTAAAACTCTAAACCCTAAACCCTAAAGCCTAAACCCAAAACCCTAACCCTAAACCTTAAACCCCAAACCTTAAACCTAAACCTAAAGTAACTAAATAAATTAAAAAATAAACCTAAACCAAAACATAAACCTTAAGAATGGGCAAAACCTTAATGGTAGGAACATCACAATCTCCAGCTCAGATCTAGGTGGAGGAAAAGGAGGGATCGATTATCATAGTGGTTGTGGATTTGGAGGTGTGGTTATGGTGGTTGGAGGAGAAAGGTGGTAGTGTGGAAAAGGGAGGGATCGGGGATATGTTGGTGGATCTCGCTACTCGAGAGGCCGAGGTGGTTCTAATGGGAACTGGAGAAACTAAAGAACGGATCCGATCTGCTACTTATGGAACTGTATCTATAAAGTAGAGATAGTTCAAGTTATCTAGGGTTTTTGATTTGCTCTATGCGTGCTCATTTTTTTATCTATGTCATCGTTTGTGTCTTAGAAAACTTAGTGGATTACTTGGTTGATGAAATCAAAAAGAAGAAATATTGAATCTAAATTTGTTCTCTATTAAAAAGAAAACCAAAAACCCTAAACGCTAAACTAAAACCTGAACCTTAAACCCTAAACCTAAATCATAAATCTTAAACCCTAAAACCCTAAACCCTAAGCCCTAAAATGGTAAACCCAAAACCCAAAACCCTAAACCCTAAACCCTAAACCTCAAGGCCTAAACCCTAAACCATAAACCCTAAACCCTAAACCCTAAACCCTAAAGCCTAAACCTTAAAAACCTATAAACCTAATCCTAAACTAAATAAAACCCAAAAATAAAATAAATAAATAAACATAAATCTAAATAAAATGAAAACCTAAACTAAAACCTAAACCTAAACCTAAACCTAAAAATAAAATAAAATAAAAAATAAAAACTAAATTAAAATATAATAAATAAAATCCTAAGCTAAACTAAAAAATAAAATAAGCCTAAGAATAAAAAGCCTAAATAAAATAAAAACTAAACATAAAATAAAATAAAATAAACCTAAAAAATAAAATAAAAACCTAACCTAAGAAATAACCTTAAAATAATACCTAAACCCTAAACTAAAAACTTAAACCAAAATAAAATAAAATAAAATAAATATAATAAAATAAACTTAAACCTAAACTGAAATAAACTAAACTAAAATAAATAAAGCCTAAACTTAAAACTAAACTAAATAAAATAAAATAAACTAAAAATAACCTAAACCTAAAATAAAAAAGTAAAACCTAAAAATAAACTTAAAATAAAAACCTAAAACCTAAACCTAAAAAAATAAAATAAAAACCTCAACCTAAACTTAAAAATAAAAAATAAAACCTAAACCTAAGAAATAAAATAAAATAAAAATAAAACTCAACTAACAAATAAACCTAAACCTAAAAAATAAACTAAAAGATAAAAACATAAACTAAAATAAAGAAACTAAATTATATAAAAATAAAAAATAAACCTAAATAAAAATTAAATTAAAATAAACTAAAATAAATAAAATATAAACTAAATAAGCATAAACCTATCAGTTTACTTAAATTTTTTTTAAAAACCATAAACCCTAAATCCTAAACACCAAACCCTAAACCTTAAACCAACAACCCTAAACCCTAAACGCTAAACCCTAAAACCCTATGCCGAAAACCCTAAACCCTAAACCCTAAACCCAAAACCCAAAACCCTAACCCTAAACCCTAAACCCCAGACCCTAAACCTAAACCTAAAGTAACTAAAAAATTATAAAATAAACCCAAACCAAAACCTAATAAACCTAAACCTAAACCTAAACCCTAAGAATGATATCTCTTTGATGGAGGTTGAGATTATTTTTGGTTGGTACTATTGAGATTTACTTGCCCTCTAGTTTTGGTGGCTCTCCTCTTGTTGGTCTCCTACTATGTTTTTTTAGGATGGGATTGGGTTTTAGAGCTTACTTATTTGTCTTTTTTCCTAGCCTCTTTTATTCCTGTGAGGGTTTATTGGCTGGTGGTTGCTTGATGGCTATGGTTTTTCTAGCCTTTTCTTTTGGTATTTGCTATCTATCATCATGATTATTGGGCCTGGTTGTGGTCTTTATTCCTTCCTTGGCTGAGTTTACTCTCTCTGGAGCTGTTACCTACCATCTAGTTTTTGTTCCCTTTTTTGGTGGGTTTTTGAAGTTTTTATGGTTTTTTGATGGCCCATTTTGTCATTTCTTTATGTGGGATGAACCTATATGTGCTTTATTCTTTCTCTATTACTTTCACCGATTCGCTACTATGGTGGATGGCCTTGATGGTCACTCTGGTATTGGTTGGTGGATTTGCAAAATTTTTAGTTCTTTACCTTTGGTCTTTATTTGTTTTGGGTGTCTTTGATGGTGGTTGTTTCTTTGTTGTTGTCTTGTTTGGTTGGTTTCTTTGCTCTGGTTTGGCTAGATGTTTTGTTGATTAGCTGCCTATTTAATCTTGATGATATAATCGGAACTCAAGCTTGTTAACTATTTGGTTTAATTGAGGTAAGTTGGTTATTAAGGGTGGAATGCTTCCTCTATTATCCTTTTGTCTGGTAGCACCATATGTGATTGTAACCCTTCTTCTAAAGTTTGTATACTCACATCATGTTTCCCCTTGAGATGAATGTGACTGAGCCTGAGCCATATCTAAGATTTTTATCATTTTGTTCCTTTTGTGTATTTAGCTTATCCTTATTTCTAGATGTTTATCTCTATATTAAGTTCTTTACAGGTTTGTGGCAGTTTTTGGGGCTGTAGGTGGGTTGTGCATCTCCTAGAATATTTTGTGATATAGATGGCTTTGGCTAGCCTTCTTGGAATTTGGTGTTATTTCTTTCTTTTTTTTGTCATTTCTTTATTCTTTGGTTTTTTTGTAATAGGTAGGAAATTATCTCCTTAGGTTAATTGTATCTCTTTAAGCAATAGTTTAGAGATATATCCCTTTAAGGACCTTGTATCTTTCTAATTTTGGCAATCAATTTCTCCCACTTTTGATTTAAAAAAAAACCCTAAGAATGGGCAGAACCTTGATGGCAGGAAGATCACCATTAACCAGGCTTAGTCAAGATTTGGCAGTGGAGGCAAAGGCAGAGGCGGCGGTTATCGCAGTGGTGGTGGGGGATCTGGAGGTGCTGGTGGATATGGAGGTGGTGGTTGGAGCAATGGTGATTATGGATGTGGGAGGAGCGACGGAGGTTATAGCCATGGTGGTAGCGGAGGGAGAGATTAGGGATATGATGGTGGATCCTAATACTCAAGAGGCCAGGGTGGTTTTGATCGAAATTGAAGATACTAAGAAATAGCCGATCCGATCTACTGCTTATGGAACTGTGTCTTTACAGTAGAGACGATTCTAGTTATTTAGAGTTTTTGATATGCTCTATGCGTGCTCATTTTTTATCTTCGTGTCACTTGTGTCTTAGAAAACTTGGTGTGTTACTTGGTTAATGAATTCAAAAAGTAGAAAAGTTGAATCTAAATTTATTCTTTGTTAAAAAAATAACCAAAAACCCTAAATCCTAAATTAAAATGTGACACTAAACCTAAAACCTAAACCCTAAATACTAAACCCTAAACCCTAAATACCTAGACCCTAAACCCTAAACTCTAAACCTTAAACCCTAAAACCCTAAACCCAAAACCATAAACCCTACAACTTAAACCCTAAACCCTAACCCTAAAAAAGAATTAAAAACTATATACCCTAAACACTAAAGCCCACACCCAAAACCCAAAACCCTAAACTAACCCTAAACCCTAAACCCTAAAGAGCTAAAAGCCTAAACCTAAACTAAATAAAACCTAAAAATAAAATAAATAAAAAACTAAACAAAAATAGAATAAAAAATTAAAATAAAATAAAAACATAAACTAAAACCTAAACTTAAACAAAAAAAGAATAAAAATAAATAAAAACTAAATAAAAATAAAATAAAAAAATCCTAAACTAAACTAAAAAAGTAAAAAAACCTAAATAATAAAAACTAAACCTACAATAAAAATAAAATAAACCTAAAATATAATAAAATAAAACTAAATAAAAGCTTAAACTAAAAATAAACTTAAAAATAAATATAAAATAAGACCTAAATCCTAAACTAAAAAAATCTTAAACCTAAAATAAAAATAAAATAAACCTAAACCTAATCTAACATAAATATAGCTAACCTAAACCTAAAATAAACTAAACCAACACTTAAACCTAAACTAAACTAAATATAATAAACTTAAAATAAACCTAAAACTAAACTAAAAAATAAAACCTAAAAATAAACCTAAAATAAAAACCTAAAACCTAAACTTAAAAAAGTAAATTAAATACCTAAACCTAAACCTAAAAATAAAAAATAAAAGCTAAACCAAAAAAGATAATAATAATAAAACTAACTAATAAAATAAACCTAAACTTAAAAAATAAACTAAAATAAAAAAACATAAACTAAAATAAATAAACTAAACTACATAAAAATAAAAATAAAAATAAACTTAAATAAAAATAAAAAATAAAATAAACTAAAATAAATAAAAAGGAAACTAAATAATCCTAAACCTACCATTTTACTTAATTTAACAAAAATAAAAAATAAGAAAATAAAAGAATAAAAAAAACCCTAACCCTAAACCCTAAACCCTAAACCATAAACCCTAATCCTATAACCCTAAACCTATAACCCCAAACCCAAAAACTCAAAACCCTAAACCCTAAACCATAAGCATTAAAACTTAAACCCTAAAACCTAAACCCTAAAACCATAAACCCTAAATACTAAATCCTAAACCCTAAACTCTATTAAAAAAACCTTAAACCCTAAACCTTAAAACTTAATCCCTAAATCCTAAACTAAAACCTAAACCTTAAACCTAAAACCTAAACCCTAAACCAAAACCCTAAAAATCTTAAACCCTAAACACTAAACCCAAAAACCCAAACCCAAAACCTTAAAACCCTAAACCATAATGCCTATACCCTAAACCCTAAAACCTAAACCTAAATAATAAAATAAAATAAAATAAAATAAAAATCTAAACTAAAACCTAAACCTTAACCTTAATCTAAACCTAAAAATAAAATAAAATAAAATAAATAAATACTTAAACTAAATAAAAAAATAAACTAAACCTAAAATAAAAATAAATTAAACCTAATATAATAAAATAAAAACTAAATTAAAACATAAACCTAAAAAATAAACCTAAACATAAATAAAAATAACACACTTAAACTAAAAATAAAACCTAAACCAAAAAATAAAAAATAAAATAAACAAAATAAAATAAACCTAAACCTAAAGTAAAATGAATTAAACTAAAATAATTAAAACCTAAACCTAAACGTGAAATAAACTATGCCTAAACCTAAACTAAATAAAATAAAATAAACTAAAAATTAACTTAAGCCTAAAATAAAAATTAAAACCTTAAAAAACCTCAAATAACAACCTAAAACCTAAACCTAAAAAAAATAATAAAAACCTAAACCTAAACTTAAACCTAAAAGATAAAAGTAAAACTAAGCCCAAAAAACATAAACATACATTAAACCTAAAAAATAAACTAAAATAAGAAAAGTTAAACTAAAATAAATAAACTAAACTAAATAAAAAAATCCTAAATAAAAATTAAAAATAAAATACACTAAAATAAATAAAAAATAAACTAAATAAAGTAAATAAACCTAAACCTACTAATTTACTTAATTTTTTTAAAAAACCCTAAACCATAAACTAAAAAATAAAACCCAAAAATAAACCTAGGAATAAAAAACCTAAAAAAAATAAAAACTAAACATAAAATAAAAATAAAATAAACTTAAAATAAATCTAGAATAAAATAAAATAAAACCTAAATAAAATCTTAAGCCTAAAAAATGAAACCTTAAAATAAATAAAAAAATAAAACCTAAACTCAAAACTTAATAAAAAATCTAAACCTAAAATAAAAATGAAATAATCAAATTAAAATAAACCTAAACCTAAACTAAAATAAACTAAATTATAATAAATAAAACCTAAACCTAAACCTAAACTAAATAAAATAAAATAAATGAAAAATAAACCAAAATCTAAACAAAAAATTAAAAACTAAAAATAAACCTAAAATAAAAACCTAAAACACAAACCTAAGAAAATAAAATAAAACCTAAACCTAAACCTAAACCTAAAAATAAAAAATAAAACATCAACCTAAAAAATAAAATAAAAATAAAACTCAACTAAAAAATAAACTTAAACCTAAACCTAAACCTATAAAATAAATTAAAATAAAAAACTAAACTAAAATAAATCAACTAAACTAAATAAAATTTAAAAATAAAAATATAAAATATACTAAAATAAATAAACCTAAACCTATTAGTTTACTTAGTTTCTTTTTAAAAAAACTCTAAACCTTAAGATAACCCTAAAATCAAAACCCTAAAAACCCTAAATCCAAAAGCCTAAACACTAAACCCCAAACCCTAAACCCTAGTCCCTAACCCTAAACACTAAACCCTAAAACCCTAAACCTAAAACCCAAAACCTTAAACTTTAAACCCTAAAACCCTAGAAATCTAAACCTAAATTAAATAAAACCTAAAAATTAAATAAAAGCTTAGCCTTAAATAAACTAAACCTAAGCCATAAACTAAATAAGATAAAATAAACTAAAAACAAACCTATACCTAAACTAAAAAATAAAACCTAAAAATAAACTAAAATAAAAACCTAAAACCTAAACCTGAAAATCTGAAATAAAATTGTAAACCTAAATCTAAAATTAAAAAGTATACCTAAACCTAAAAAATAAAATAATAATAAAATAAAACTAAAAAATAAACATAAACCTAAACCTAAACCTAAATGTAAAGATAAACTAAAATGAAAAACCAAAATTAAAATAAATAAATTAAATTAAATAAAATAAAAAATTAAATTAAATAAAATTATAAAATAAACTAAATAAACCTAAACCTATTGGTTTACTTAATTTAAAAAAAACCCTAAATGCTAAACCCTAAACTCAAAATACTAAATCTTAAACCCTAAGCCCTAAACTAACTCGCAAACCTAAACCTAAACCCTAAAACCCTAAACCTAAACCTTAAACCTTAACCTTTAATCCCTAAATAAACCCTAAACCCTAAACCTCAAAACCTAAACCTAAACTCTAAACTCAACCTAAAATCCAACTAACCTAAACTGTAAACCTCCTAACCTAACTCTGTTAACCCTAAACTAAACCTAAACCTAAACCTTAAAACTTTAACACTAAACCACTAAACTCCTAAATCTAAACCCTAAACTCCTAATAAAACTTTAAACCTAAAACCCTAAACTCTAAACCTCCTAAACTTAAAACTAAACTAAATCAAACTCTAAACTCAAACCTAAAATCTAAACCTAAACTAAACTTAAAACCTAAAAACTTAAACTAAACCTAAACTAAACCCAAACCTAAACCTAAACTATAAACCTAAACTAAACCTAAACCTAAACCTACACCTAAACTCTAGAAACCCAAACCTAGTAATCCTTTCTCCAGTGGTATGGAGATTTCATTTTTCCTTCTGCATCCCATCTCACATTTTTGGTGGATCCTTCATCATTATCCACCATTTTATGGAGCCTTTCGAATATCTGCCACATGTGATGTAGTCTTCTGAATATGGTCATGGACCTCAAACCCATGGATTACATCTCCCAGGATGATGACTAGGGCATCCAATTTTTTGGGGATTCCTAAACCTAATGTCATACCTGCTATTAAATCCTTTCAGGATGCACTTTCTGGTAAGAGCTCTACCATATCTAACTCGGTGAATATGATTTTGACTTCTTTTCGAGGTATGCCTATGATCATGTGTTTGTATCATGATGTTGAAAAGCTTACAAAACCTTTTGAATTTACTTTGGTTGGAAAATTTGCATGCACTAGCTGAATTTGGAAAAGATCTAATCCTTTCTTCATAATGTACAACTTTCAGGTGCTTTCTCTATTGGCTTGATCAATCCAAGACATATTCTGATTCAACTTATGAATGATTTGGATTATTCAAGGGTTATCTCGCGTCGATCTTATTTGATCTTTAACTGTCAAATGAATTTGTTGAAGTGGTCTCCGCTCTTTGATATAAAGGATGAATCACTTATTATTCTTGTATAGTTAGCTCTTCTAAATATAAGAATCCATTATGTTACCCACCAAATTTTATTTGTTATCGGGACTCTTTTTGGTCAGCCACTCCAAATTGATCAGGCGATCGCTATGAGATCCTATACTTCTGTTTCTTATATATTGGTTGAGCTTGACATATCTTAAAAACATACTAAGGAGGTTTGGATTGGATCTGAAAAATTTGGTTATTTACAAAAGGTCGAATTTGAAAATTTTTTGGTTTTCTATTCCCATTGCAAGATACATGGTCATGATAATTCAGATTATTTTGTTCTTTAGCCGCATCTTAAAGAGAAAATTTTGAATGATCATAACTCAAAATTGCTTCTAATAAAGTTAATAAAACTATTTCTATGCCTAAAAATAACTTAAATGTTGATATTAGGTCGGACTCTTTGGAATCTTCTGATGTTCCTAAAATTGTTGATTTTGCTTCTCATTCTAACCATGACAAAGGTACTAATAATGTTGAAAAAGATGGTTTGCCCAACAACCTTTCTTTACATTGGAATATGCCTATTATGGCTAATTCCAAATTCAAAGAGGCTGAAAAAAATGATGATTCATTTTCTAATGAGTCTATTCCTTCTTCTTTACTGGCATTAATTGATGAGAATGAGAATTTAAATGATAACCTGAATGTGGCTGAAATTCTTGAGCAAAATACTGATTCTGACATTGGTAATTGTGCTTTGAATGGTATAATATCTTCTCCTTCCCATAATTCCAAGATTAATCTTCATTCTAATCCCACTTTTCAATAAAATGCTGATTTGGAAGAGGGGGAAGTTGTGATTAGTGATGTTCTTGATGATCCTTATCATATTAAAAATATTTCTAATCAATCTCTATCCAATGGTGACACTTTGGATAAAAACAAAAAATTCTAAACTATCCTTAAAAAAAACTAAAAGCTCTAAGATGCAACCTTCTATTTTTGTCAGATCTACTAGATCTGGATCCTCTTCACATAAATAATGTGTTGTTTCAATTTTTTTTCTTAGAAGAGGATTTGTTATTCTTTCTCTCTCTCTCTCTCTCTCTCTCTCTCTCTCTCTCTCTCCTTTATTATTATCCTTTAATTTCCTTTTACAATTTTCTTTATGTTTAATTTTTTTATTTGGAATGTTAGAGGGATTGGTAGCCTCACTATCATAATCATGTTAGAAATCTCTGTAAAATTAACAATATCTCTTTACTTATTGTTATTGATCCTCATATACATGTGGATAAAATCAATCATGTTACTAGAATGCTTGGATTTAGTAATTTTTTTCTAACATCAGTAATAAAATTTGGTGCTATAGAATAGCTTCTTAAATGTTTTAATTTTAGATGATCTACAATAAGTTGTCAATGCTCAAATTTCTTTTGGTGACTCTGTGTGTCTCTCTTTAGTTATGCTTCTTGCAATAGAGCTGGTCGAAATGTTCATTGGGAGAATTTGAGAAGTTTTGCTATTTCTGTTAATAAACCTTGGTTGGTTGGGGGTGATTTCAACACAATTATGTATTCTTTAGAAAGAAAGAGTGGTTGCTCGCCTAATATTCATTATATGGAAGAACTTTCTAATATGATTCTTGATTGCAATCATTTTTAGATTGGTTTTAAAGGCTCTAATTATACTTGGCAAAACTCTAAGCTCTGGCAACATTTAGAAGAATTCTTTTCTACTCTCATTGGATTAATTAATGCCCTCTTACCTCTGTTGACCATTTTAGTAAAATTTTATCTGATCATGCCCCACTTTTGGTTTATGTTAAAGAAAGATCTAAAATATTAAACATCTCTCCCTCTTTCAGATTTTAAAATATGTATATTTAGCATCTAGATTTTCTAAAAGTCATGGCCATTAGTTGGATTGCCCCTTTACACCCTGATGATTCGATTATGGGTATAAATAGATTATGGTTTAAGCTTCAAAAGCTTAAACAAAATTTTTTTTGGTGGAACAAACATTATTTTAAAAATCCTTTTGCTAATATAAAAAACATGGAACTTTTGGTTTGTGAACTCGAAAATGCTATTTTTACTAACTCTTCTAAGCTTAAAGATTTGAATGAAGCTAAAGTTAAACTTGTTAATTATCAAAATATGGAAGAGACCTATTGGTGGAAAAAAGATGCTAGTAAACATATGATGGGGAGAAATACTGTATTTTATGCTTTATTTAATAAAAAGTGAGCTTTAAATTATATCCAAAAAATGAAAAATGATATTGGAGATGGGATTACTGATATTAAAATTATTAAAGATTATGTTATTAACCAATTTTAGAAATATGCATAATAAAAGCCACTCTTATGAAGCTATTTCTAATTCACATTTGATCCCCTCTATTATTACCAATGAAGATAACCATTAGCTACTAGGTTGCCTGCTAAAGATGAGATTGGTAAAGTTCTTAATAGCATGAACATTGATTTCATTTTTGGTCTGGAGAGTTATACTACTCAATTTATTCAAAATTGTTGGTCTATTATTAATCATGACTTAATTGATGCTATTGTTGATTTTTTATTGGTAATCCTCTCCTTGAATATTTTTCAAGCACTTCCATTATTCTCATACCTAAAAAAGATAATCCAGGTTCTTGGAGTTATAGTAGGCCTATTATTCTTTACAATTTCTTAAATAAATTGATTTCTAAAATTCTTACTAATGGACTTAGTCCTTTACTTCAAAAAATTATCTCTCTCGACCAAACTAGTTTTGTTAGAGGGAGATCTATATCTGATAACATTCTTCTTGCTCAAGAGCATATTCATGATTTTGATGTTCCAACTAGAGGTGGTAACATCCATTTTAAATTAGATATTTCTAAAGCCTTTGATAATATCTCTTAGGATTTCCTTTTAAATATCCTGCATTTATTTGGTTTCTCTGATAATTTCATTAACCTTATTAAAAACTAAATTAATAATGCCTAGTTTTCAATTCTTCGTAATGGTGAAGCTTTAGGCTTCTTTCATTTTTTTCATGGATTCAGACAAGGAGATCCTTTGTCCACTTCTTTGTTTATTATTACTGTGGAATACCTTTCAAGGAGTTTAAATGATTTATTTAATAATAACCCTAGCATGTACTTTAGAACCCTTGGTGGTATCCCTATTTCTTATCTTAGCTTTGTTGATGATTTCATTATCTTTTGTAATGCTTCTTTCATCATATCAAAAGACTTACAAAATTTTAAAATAATTTTGGTAGAGAAAGTGGTATTTCTATTAATGAAAGTAAGAGCTACTTAATTACCTCCTCTAAAATTTCTAATAATAAAATCAATCATATCTTTAGAATCGCTAACTTTAAACACCACCAACTCCCTATTAAATATATGGGTGCTCCTCTTCTCAAAAGTAAAAAAAGATCACATCTTTTTGACGAGCTTATCCAAAAAATTTCTAATAAAATTTTTGTGTGGGAATTTCACTAATAAAATTTCGGTGTGGGAATTTCACTTACTTTCTTTTGGTGACAGGCTTACTTTGCTTAGGAGTACACTTAATTCGATGCCTTTATATCTTATTCAAACCATTATCCCTACTAATTCTATCTTAAATATAATTGATCAACTCCTTAATAAATTTTTCTAGGGCTCTAATAATTTAGTTAAAAGGATGCATTGGACTTCTTGGCATAAATATTGTGGTCCTTTGGGTGAAAGCGAACTTAGTTGCAAACCTATTCGAAGATTACCTCCGAATGAACGGGTGGAATTTTTGAAAAAAATGATAGCCTCTGGGATAATTTTATGACAGCTAAATACTACCAAGGTAAGCACCCTCTAATATGTACTTATAAAGTTGGTGACTCCCTAGTTTGGAAAAGGCTTTGCACCATTAAATGGGAGGCTGAATCCTTAATATCTTGGGGTATAAATTCAAGATCTTCTTTCTTTTGGCAAGACA
Organism: Cymbidium sinense; assembly: GCA_021442155.1. NCBI lineage: Eukaryota > Viridiplantae > Streptophyta > Magnoliopsida > Asparagales > Orchidaceae > Cymbidium > Cymbidium sinense. The sequence goes on from CM038218.1 coordinate 54,140,763, forward strand.
ACTAGATTGGCGGTGGTTCTCTTGATTCTTTTTTATCTACCCATTCTACTGCTCCTACTAAAGTTAACTCATTTTGGCTTAATAGTAAGTGGAATGATAGTAAACTTAGCCAATTTATTCATGTCTCTCTTTTTGATAAATTTAGTGATATTCCTATATTTTCCAACAAGCTTGATCAAAATCTTTTTAAGCTATCTTATAATGGTGATTTTATTCTTAAAGAGGCTTGGAAGTATATTAGAGAAGCTCATATTTCTTCAAATCTATTTATTAAACTTTGGAATAATATCATCCCTATCTCTTATTTTGTCCTTACTTGGATAATAATAAAAAACTTCATTCATGTTGATTCCTTGCTCTCGGATAAAGGATTTCATTTGCCTTCCAAATGTTATTGTTGTTTTCATATTGAAAAGGTTAATTATGTTTTTGTTAATGGTGTTATTGCCTCTAAATTATGGGTTTGGTATGATCTTATTAATACTATCCATTTCCATGGCTTTCTTTCTTTATATCAACTTCTTGAAGCTTATTTCCACAAAACTATGAAAGTTCATATCAAAGTTTTAATTGCCATTACCCTTATTTCATTCATATGGATGGATGGAAATGATGCTAAATATCGTGGTATTCCTATGAATCATAAAAAGATTATTTCTAGAACCAAAGAAAAAAATCATGCATTACTTAATGCTAATTTAATTAGTAACACACATTTTAGAGGTTGCAAATTTATGGCCAAAAAATTGGGTCTTTACCTGAGATCACCATCTATAAGGAAGATAAGATTATATATTGGATAAAACCTAATAATAATATTATTAAAATTAATACTGGCTCTTCCTCAAAAAATACATTTGATTGTGGTGGTATTTTAGGGATTTTGAAGGTATTGTCATTTTTATTTTTGCTTATCCTCTTAAAGCTTGTTCTGTTATCTATGCTAAATTAATGGTTGTAAACAAACCTATTGACATTGGTTTGCAAAAAGGTTTCTTCAATATTTGGATTGAAGTTAATGTTCTTACATTGATGACTAAGATGGGGAATGGATTTAAAATCATTTTCTTGATTTTCTTAATCTAGTAAGCTAAATTAAATGATCTCACCCATGATGATAATAATTTACCTAGACAATTTAGAGGGTTGGTTAACTAATGAGGATTACCTTATCTCAAAAAATTAAATTTGCTTTGTGTTTTTTTTGGTTTTCTATGTTTTAGTCATTGTCATTATGTTCATTTTTTCACTCTCTTGTCTAGTTTGTGCTATAATATTTGGGAGATCTCTTTGAGGTGGTGGCTGGTTATTAACCTCTCTTGTTAGAGAGGTGTTCTCTTTGGCTAACTATTTTATTTAGGGATCTAAATGTCAATAGTTTCTTCAAGTGCTTTCTTGAACATGGTGGCCTCCTTTTAGGCCTCTTTCATCTTTTCCCTTTATTAATTGGTACTAGTTTTGCCTAGTTTGATATTATTTCTTTTTATGCTACTATTTTGTCTGTGCTACTACCCTCACTTGGCTATCTTGTGGCTATTATTTGATGGATATTGTTGATCATTTCACTTGAGTTTGTGCTAGGCCTTTTGGTGGTTTTTGTCTCTTCATCCTTTTAGGCTTGGTGGTTTTGTTTGTTGGTTTCTCTTTTACCTTGTGGCTAGAAGGGTGCTGATTGGTGGTCGTATTTCCTATTTTCTCTTTGGTACTATTTTTTTATCCCGGTGTCTAGAAGGGGCCTTGGTCTATTTTTCCATCCACTGGTTGTTGAGGTGGTCCTCCAAGGTTGGCTTTTATGGGTGATTACCATTTCTTTCTTTGTTGTTTTTGGTGGCTTCCTGTTGGTTTGTCACTATGCCCATCTTTCTCTGTGTTGGGATTTCCTCCCCTTTAGACTGGCTGCTTTTGTTAATTAGCTTTTTTGCTTGTCTTTTTTGGTGTTTAGTTTGGTTGGTTTCCTTTTTGGTTTTCTTTCTCAACCATTATTAGTTGGTAGGGTTGCCTTTGGTGGTTTTTCTTTATTTTATTTTTTGCTTTATGGTGTCTATTTATTAGTTGTTGATACTGGCTATTTGCTTAGCTATCGCTATTTTGCCTTGAGTGATGTTGTTTGGTCTCATATTATTTTGAGGATTTGACTACTTTTGGTTTCTTTCTTTCCCTCCCTATGTCTTGCCTCTTGGTTGGTAGGGTGGGCTTGATTATTTTCCCTGTTGCTCTTGGTGGTGATATTTTAGTGTTTTCTTGGTGCCCCATTGGTCTCCTCATGAGTTCTTTTTCCTCTCTCTAGTGCTGCTGTTTTCCTATGGCTATCTTCCTGTCTCTGAATGAGGTATTTTGACTGCCTTTTGTTTTTGCCTCACTTGGTTGGATGGTACGATAGTGTTTTCCTTGTTTGCGTGATGGTTTGAATTTCTTAATGCTGTTACTATTTTGGTTTTGGGCTATTTCTTGGTCAGGTTTGGTTTCTCCTATCCATGGTGGCTTTGCTTTTGGGTGAAATCTTGGTAGCAGCTCTTTCATTTCTATTGTGGTCATTTTGTTAAAGCTACTTCCTTCGTGCTTGGTGCCTTTAGTCTGTGATTTGTGGCCACTATTTGTTCTAGCACTAGAGAATTGTTGACTTTCACTCTGGATTGCCTGAAGGTAAATTGGCAATGATGGTTGGGATGATTTCCCTATTATCTTTTGGCTAGTAGCAACATATGTGACTATAACCCTTCTTTTGAAGTTTGGATGCTCACATTTGTGGTTGCCACTTAAGATGAAGGTGACTGAGCCTAAGCCTTATTTGAAATTTTCTCTTATATTGCTCTTTATTATGTGCTTAAGCTTGATTTTCTCTAGCTATGCTAATTACATCTTCAAGTAGCTTGTAGGATTCTTTTATAGGTTCTTTGCAAGTTTGAGATCCTGGATGTGGATTGTGCAACTCTCAAAAGACTTTTGATTCTAATAGTGGGATTTGACTGATCCTCCTATTTACTATGTTGTTGTTTAGTTGTTATTTGGTCTTTTATTTCTTTTGCTTAGGTTTTATTTCCTTGCTTTTGTTGTATTAGATTGGGGACTTTTCTCTCTAGGCTGAATGTAGCCCTTTGAGCGGTAATTACGAAAATTTTCCCCTCTTAAGGAACTTGTACACTTTTATTTGTGGCAATAAAATTCTCCCCTCTATGGGTTTTCTTAAAAAAAAACCTTAAACCCTAAACCCTAAACCTTAAAAACCTAGAAACCTAAACCTAAACTAAATAAAACCTAAAATTCAATTAAATAAAAAAACCAAAACCTAAATAAAATAAAAAAAATAAAATAAAAGAAAAACCTAAACTAAAACCTAAACCTAAACAAAAAATAAAATAAAATAAAATAATAAAATAAAATAAAAATAAAAAATAAACTAAAATAAAATAAATAAAATCTTAAACTAAACTATAAAATAAAATAAACCTAAGAATAATAAAACCTAAATAAAATATAAAACTTAACCTTAAACATAAATAAAATATACTTAAAATAAAATAAAATAAAAACTAAATAAAAACCTAAACTTAAAAATAAACCTAAAAATAAAACCTAAAAATAAATACAAAACAAAACCTAAACCCTAAACTAAAACAAAACCTAAACCTAAATTAAATTAAAATAAAATAAAATAAAAATAAACCTAAACATAAACTAAAATAAACTAAACTAAAATAAATAAAACCTAAACCTAAAATAAACTAAACCTAAACCTAAATCTAAATAAAATAAAATAAACTAAAAATAAACCTAAACCTAAACTAAAAAAATAAAATAAAAAATAAACCAAAAATAAAATCATAAAACCTGAACCTAAAAAAATAAAATAAAATCCTAAACCTAAATCTAAAAAATAAAATAAAAGTAAAACTCACTGAAAAGTAAACCTAAACCTAAACCAAAAAAATAAACTAAAATAAAAAACCTAAATTATAATAAAAATAACTAAACTAAATAAAAATAAAAAATAGAACTAAATAAAGCTAAAAATAAAGTAAACTAAAATAAATAATAAATAAACTAAATATACCAAGTAAACCTAAACCTATCGATTTACTTAATTTAAAAACAAAACCTTAAACCCTAAATCATAAACATTTAACCCTAAACCCTAAACCCTAAACCACATAAAACCCTATGCCCTAAACCCTAAACCTTAACCCTAAACCCTAAACCCTAAAAGCATAAAACCTAAAACCCTAAAGCTTAAATTCTAAACCATAAACCGTAAACCCTAACCCTAAACCCTAAACCCTAAACCCCAAAGCCTGAACTTAAACCTAAACCTAATGTAACTAAATAAATTAAAAAATAAACATAAACCCTAAAACTTAATAAAGTTAAACCTAATCCTAAACCCTAAGAATGAGCAGAACCTTGACGGCAAGAACATCACTATTAACTGTGCAGGCCATGGAGGCAAGGTGAGGCGTGGTTATTACAAGTGGTGGTGGGGATTTGGAGTTGTGGATATGAAGGTGGTGGTCGTGAGTAGTGGTGGTATGGAGGAGAATAGCGATGGAGGTTACCATGGTGATGGAGGGAGAGATCGGGATATGATGGTGGATCCCCTTACCGAGAGGCTAGTGGTTGATGGGAACTAGAGAACCAAGAAGAATGATCTAATCCATCGTTATGAAACTGTTACTTTATAGTAGAGACAATTCTAGTTATCCGGGGTTTTTGATTTGACCTATGCGTGCTCATTTTTATCTATGTCACCACTTGTGTCTTAGAAAACTTAGTGTGTTACTTGGTTGATGAAATCAAAAAGATGAAATGTTGAATCTGAATTTGTTCTCTGTTAAAAAAAATAGCAACCAAAAACCCTAAACCCTAAACAAAAACCTGAACCCAAAACTAAAAGCTCAACCCAATAATTTGCTGGAGCCTTTTGCTATGCTGGCTGAACCTTTGTTGATCCTTTTGGATTGGAATTTTTAGTTTTGAGTGGTTGGTATCTGCCTTTGGCCCCTTTTGTGTGGTTATTTTATCTTTTAGTGATTTGCACTAGATGCATCTTATTTTTCCTTCAGTTGATGGTTTCATTTCTGAGCTATTTAGTCATTTATGGTTGCTCACCCTGGTTTGGCTTGGTGACTACTTATTGTTGTGACTTTGGCTTGAGGGCTCCTATCTTGGTTTTGTTGGTTGTTTCTCTATTAATTAACATTGGTCTGGTGCTTGCTGATGGCTGGTTCTATTTTCCCTGGTTTGGAGCTTGGATGGGAATTTGGTTAATGGCTATTTTTCATGTTCTTACTTTGTTCTAGCCTCTTTCTAGGTTATTGTGATTAGTCTGTTGTGTTTTTGTTTGGTGGTTTGGCTGCTAGCTACTTGCTGCTCAGTTGCTTTTTGTTTAATGGTGTTATATCTAGAACTCTATGGACTGCTGGCCTTAGATGTTTGCTTGTATCAAGTATGTTGGCTATGATGGCTTTGATGTTACTCACCTCTTCTCTCTGGTTGATAGCATTACATATGATTGTAACACTGCTTTATGAAGTCTGGATGCTCAAATTTATTATTACCCCTTGAGATGATCCAAATTGAGCTTGAGCCTTCTCTTTCTAAGCTCTCTCTTTTTCCTCTATTTATCCTTATCCTTTTTAGCTAAGACTTTTGCCTTTGTAGTGTTTTGTAGATTTCTTTTACATGTTAGAACTTTATAGAGGGAATGGTCATTGCTCAGTCAACCCAAGGGATGTTGTTGTGGATCTTGCTTATCTTACTTTCTCAAAGGAATCATGAACTGCTGCTGACTCATCCTTTTACTATTTTCAGAATTTATTTTAGTCTTACTCAGTGTCTTTTTCTGTTATGCTTTTTAGGTGCTATATTTGCTTCTTTATCCTTATCTTTTTCAAATGTACTTAGATTGGGGTTTAGCTCTCTAAGTTTCTTGTAGCTTTGAGGGCAATATAATTTTATAGCTTTACCCTTTTAAGGAAATTATTTCTTTTCCTTTTATGGTAATAAAATTCTAACTTTCCCCAAAAAAAACCCTAAACCCTAAACCCTAAACCCTAAATAATCTTAAACCCTAAAACCCTAAACCATAAACCCTAAACACTAAACCCGAACCATAAACCCTAAACACTAAACCCTAAACTTTAAACCCTAAACTCTAAAACCCTAAACCCTAAACTAACCTTAAACCCTAAAGCCTAAAGACTGAACCCTAAACCCTAAACCCTAAACCCCAACCCTAAAACCCTAAAAGCATAAAACCAAAATCCTACACCCTAAACCCTAAACCCTAACCCTAAACCATAAATCCTAAACCTCAAACATTAAACTAAACATAAAGTAACTAAATAAATTTAAAAAATAAACCTAAACCCTAAAACCTAATAAACCTAAACCTTTTGAATGGGAAGAACCTTGATAGTAGGAACATCACATCAACTAGGCTCAGTCTAGATCTAGCAGTGGAGGCAAAGGTGGAGATGAACATTATGGCAGTGTGGTGGGGGATCTAGAGGTCCTAGTGAATATGGAGGTGGTGGTCCGAGCAGTGGTCTTTATGGAGGCGAGAGGAGCGACGGAGGTTACAGTTGTGGTGGTGGCAGAGGGATAGATCGAGGATGTGATGGTTGATCCCACTACTAGAGAGGCTGGGATGGTTCTGATGGAAACCGGAGAAACTGAAGAATGGCCAATCCAATCTACTGCTTATGAATTGTGTATTTACCATAGGGACGGTTCTAATTATTTAGGGATTTTGATTTGACCTATGCAATCTCATTTTTTATCTATGACGTCGCTTGTGTCTTAGATAACTTGGTATGTTACTTGATTGATGAAATCGAAAAGAAGAAATGTTGAGTTTGAATTTGTTCTTTGTTAAAATAAAAAACTAAAACCTAAACGCTAAACCTATATATGTAAACCATAAACCCTAAACCCAAAACCCTAAACCCTAAACCCTAAACCCTAAACCCTAAAACCATAAACCCTAAACCCCAAACCCTAAACCCCAAACCCTAAACCCTAAACTCTAAACCATAAACCCTAAACCCTAAAAACCTAAAAACCTAAAACCCTAAACCTAAACTAAATAAAACCTAAAGATAAAATAAATAAAAAAGCCTAAATCTAAGTAAAATAAAAATCTAAACTCAAACCTAAACCTAAACATAAACCTAAAAATAAAATAAAATAAAAAATAAAAACTAAAATAAAATAAAATAAATAAAAACCTAAACTAAACTAAAAAATAAGATAAATCTATGAATAAAAATACATAATTAAAATAAAAAGTAGATGAAAAATAAAAATAAAATAAACATAAAATAAAATAAAATGAAAACCTAAACCTAAAAAAATGAACCTTAAAATAGAATCTAAACCCTAAACTAAAAAAAACATAAACCAAAAAATAAAAAAATTAAAGAAAATAAAATAAACATAACCTAAACTTAAATAAAGTAAACTAAAATAAATTAAATCTAAACCAAAACCTAAACTAAATAAAATAAAATAAACTAAAAATAAACATAAACCTAAGCTAAAAAATAAAACCTAAAATAAAAACCAAAAACATATACCTAAAAAAATAAAATAAAAATAAAACTCAACTAAAAATAAACCTAAACCTAAACTTAAACTTATAAAATAAATTAAAAAAACATAAACTAAAATACATAAAATAAACTAAATAAAAATAAAAAATAAACCTAAACAAAAATAAAGAATAAAATAAACTAAAATAAATAAAAATAAACCCAATAAACCTAAACCTACCGGTTTACTTAATTTAAAAAAAAACCCATAAACCCTAAATCCTATACCCTAAACCCTAAACTTACAACTCTAAACCCTAAACCCTAAACTCGAAATGCATAAACCCTAAAATCATAAATAATAAACCCTAAATCCCAAATCCTAAACCCTAACCCTAAACCCTAAACCCTAAACCCTAAACATAAACCTAAAGTTACTAAACAAATTAAAAAATAAACTTAAACCCTAAAACCTAATAAACCTGAACCTAAACCTAAACACTAAGAATGGTATCTTCTTCTGATGGAGGTTAGGATTATTTCTAGTTTGTATTGTTGAGCTTTGGTTGCCCTCTAGTTTTGGTGGCTCTCTCCTCTTGTTGGTCTTATGCTATGTTGGTTTTACGATGGCCTAGTGATTGGCAGGCTTCGGAGCTTGCTTGTTTGCCTTATTCCCTAGCCTCTTTTTTTTCTTGTGAGGGTTTATTGGCTGGTGGTTTCTTGATGGCTATTTTTTTCCAGCCTTTTACTTTTTGGCTTTGGCTATCTAATGTCGTGATTATTGGTTGAGCCTGGCCATGGGCTTTGTTCCTTCTTGGGCTGACTTACTCTCTCTGGAGCTGTTACCTGCCATGTAGTTTTTGTTCCCCTTTTCTGGTGGTCTTTTTGAAGTATTTTGTGTGGTGTTTGCATGTTTGCTGGATGGCCCATTATCTTGTCATTTCTTTCTATTGTGGGATGAACCTATATGTGGCTTTGGTTGTTCTTGTCTTATTGCTTTTTATAATGATTTGTACTACTATGATTGGCTGGGTGTCCTTGATGGCTGGCTGCAGTTGTGATGTTGGTTGGTGGATCTACATAATTTTTGGTTATTTACCTTTTATCTTTGTTTGTTTTGGGTGGCTTTGATGGCGGTTGTTTCTTGGCTACTATCTTGTTTGGTTGGTTTCTTTGCTCTGGTTTGGCTGGATGTTTTGCGGGTTAGTTACCTATTTAATCTTGATGATAATACTTGGCTAGCTCTTGGTTGTTGGCTATTTGGTTTAATCGAGGTAAGTTGGCTATGATGGCTCGGATGTTTCCTCTATTATCTTTTTGGCTAGTAGCACCATATGTGATTGTATCCCTTTTTTTGAAGTTTGGATGCTCACATATCCTCTTGCCCTTGAGATGAATATGATTGAGCCTGAGGCTTATCTAAGATTTTTACCATTTTGTTCCTTTTGTGTACTTAGCTTGTCCTTGTTTCTAGATGATTTTCTCTATCTTAAGTTCTTTGCAAGTTTGTGGGTTGTTTTGGGGCTGTAGCTGGTTTGTGCATCTCTTAGAAGATTTCAGGATATAAATGTCTTTAGCTACCATTTTTTGGAATTTTGTGATGTTTCTTTCTTAGTTTTTGTCTTTTCTTTCTTTTCTTTGGTTTTCTTATAATAAGTTAGGGATTTATCTCTTTAGCTTAATTGTAGCTCTTTGAGCAGTAGTTTAGAGATTTATCCCCTTTAAGGACCTTGTATCCCTTTCTTTTTGGCAATAAAATTCTCCCAATTTTCATTTTAAAAAAAACCCTAAGAATTGGCAAAATCTTGATGGCAGGAACATTACCATTAACCAGGCTCAGTCTAGATCTTGCGGTGGAGGCAAAGGCAGAGGAGAAAATTATCGCAGTGGTGGTGGAGGATCTAGAGGTACCGATGGATATGGAGGTGGTGGTCGGAGCAGTGGTTGGTATGGAGGTAGGAGGAGTGATAGGTTACGGTGGTGGTGAGGGGAGAGATCGTGGATATGATGATGGATCCCACCCGAGAGGTCGGGTTTATGGGAACTGGGAGAAATCAAAAAATGGCTGATCCGACCGCCATGGAATTATGTCTTACAAGTAGAGACGATTCTAATTATCTAGGCTTTTTGATTTGCTCTATGTGTGCTCATTTTTTATCAATATCATTGCTTCTATCTTAGAAAACTTACTGTGTTACTTGGTTGATGAATTTGAAAAGAAGAAATGTTGAATCTGAATTTGTTCTCTGTTAAAAATAATTAACCAAAAATTGTAAGTCCAAAACTAAAACCTAAACCCTAAACCTAAAACCTAAACCCTAAACCTTAAACCCTAAACCTTAAAAACCTAAACTCTAAACCCTAAACACTAAACCCTAAAACCCTAAACCCTAAACCATAAACCCTAAAACTTAAACCCTCAACCTTAAACCCAAAACCCAAGAAAAAAAAGCCCTAAATCCTAAACCCAAAACCCTAAAAAGATAAAAATACTTAAACCTCAACTAAATAAAACCTAAAAATAAAATAAATACCTAAACCAAAATAAAATAAAATAAAAACCTAAACTAAAACATAAACTTAAACCTCAACCTAAACTTAAACCTAAAAAGATAATAAAATAAAAAAATAAAAACTAAACTAAAATAAAATAAATAAAAACCTAAACTAAACTAAAAAAGAAAATACCTAAATAAAATAAAAACTATACATATAATAAAAATAAAATAAACTTAAAATAAAATAAAATAAAAACAAAATCAAAACCTAAACCTAAAATAAACCTAAAAAATATCTAAAAAGTAATAAAAAATGAAACCTAATCCCTAAACTAATAAAAACATAAACCTAAAATAAAAATAAGATAAACCTAAACCTAAAAAAAAATAAATTAAACTAAAATAAATAAAAACTAAAACTAAACCTAAACCTAAACTAAATAAAATAAAATAAAATAAAATAAAAATAAACCTAAACATAAATTAAAAAATAAAACCTAAAAATAAATAAAAAATTTAAACCTAAAACATCAACTTAAAAAAATAAAATAAAAATGTAAACCTAAACCTAAAAGTAAAAAATAAAACTAAAACCTAAAAAATGAAATAAAAATAAAACTAAACTAAAATATAAACCTGAACCTAAACCAAAACATAAGAAATAAACTAAATAAAAAACCTAATAAAAACCTAAATAATAAATAAAAAATAACTAAATTAAATAAACTAACTAACCCTAAACCCTAAACCTAAACCCTAAACCCTAAACCCTAAATTAAACCTAAACCCTAAACCTAACCCAGAACCAAACTAAACCTAAACCATAAACAACTAAACCCTAAAACACCAATCCCTAATCCTAAAACCCTAAACTAACCCTAAACCCTAAGCTAACCCTAAACCCTAAAAACCCTAAACCCTAAAGCCTAAATACTAAACCCTAAACTCTAAACCCTAATCTCTAATCCCTAAACCCTAACCCTAAAACCTAAACCCTAAACCCTAATCCATAAACCCTAACCCTAAACCCTAAACCATAAACCCTAAATGCTAAACCTAAACCTAAAGAAACTATATAAATAAAAAAATTTACGTAAACCCTAAAACCTAATAATCCAAAACCTAAACTTAAACTTAAACCTTAATAATGGGCAGAACCTTGATGGCAGTAACATCATTGTCAACTAGGCTCAGTCTAGATCTGGCGTGGCTTGCAAAGGTGGAGGCGGCGGTTATCATTGTGGTGGTGGGAGATTTGGAGGTCCTGATGGATATGTAGGTGGTGGTTAGAGCAGTGGTTGTTATGGAGGTGGGAGGAGCGACGGAGGTTATAGCTGTGGTGGTCACGGAGTGATAGATTGGGGATATAATGGCGGATCCCGCTGCTCGAGAGGTGGTGGTGGTTTTGATGGGAATTAGAGAAATTGAAGAATGGCCGATCCAATCTACTGCTTATGGAACTGTGTCTTTATAGTAGAGATAGTTTAGGTTATCTATGGTTTTTGATTTGCTCTATGTGTGATCATTTTTATCTATGTCACCGCTTGTGTCGTAGAAAACATGGCACGCTACTTGGTTGGTGAAATCAAAAAGAAGAAATGTTGAATATTAATTTATTCTCCATTAAAAAAACCTAAACCATAAACCCTAAACTAAAACCTAAATCCTAAACCTAAATCCTAAACCCTAAACCCTAAACCCTAAAAATCATAAACCTTAAACACTAAACCTTAAACATTAAACCCTAAACCTTAAACCTTAAACCCTAAACCATAAACCCTAAAACTAAACCCTAAATCATAAATCCTAAAATGCTAAACCCAAAACCCTAAACCCTAAACCCTAAAACTTACAACCTTAAACCCCAAACCCTAAACCTAAACCCTAAACCCAAAAACCCTAAACTCTAAATTCAAAACCCTAAACCATAAACCTTAAACCTACAACCCTAAACCCTTAACCCTAAACCCTAAACCCTAAAACACCAAATCCTAAACCTTAAAATTAAACTAAACCTAAATGCTAAACCTAAACCTAAACATAAACCTAAACATAAACCCTAAACCCTAAACCCTAAACCTAAACATAAACCTAAACCTAAACCTAAACAAAAACCTAAACCCTAAACCTAAACCTAAATGTGAACTAAACCCTAAACCCTAAACCCTAAAGCTAAACCATAAACCTAAACCTAAACCCTAAACCTAAACCTAAACCTAAACTAAAACCTAAACATAAACTAAATAAACCTAAACCTAAACCTTAAAACTAAACCTAAAGCTAAACATAAACCTAAACCTAAACTTAAACCTAAACCCTAAACTTAAACCTAAACCTAAACCTAAACCTAAACCTAAACCTTACACCTAAACCCTAAACCTAAACCCTAAACCTAAACCAAAACCTAAACCTAAACCTAAACCTAAACCTAAACCTAAACCCTAAACATAAACCCTAAACCTTAAACCTAAACCTAAACCTAAACACTAAACCTAAACCTAAACTTAAACCTAAACCTAAACCTTAACCTTAACCTTAACCTAAACCTAAACCCTATGTGAGACACTATAGCACCCAAGAGGGGGGTGAATTGGGTAATATTAAAATTTTCAAAACTTAAATTTTAATTTTTAAATAGAAAATTAGATTTTGATTTTATAATGATAAGATATAATTCTAAATGCAGAAAAAAATAAAAATACAATAAAGTAAATAGAGATAAGAGGCACACGATTTTTTACGTGGTTCAAACCCCAAAATCGCCTACACCTAGCCACCCTGCTAGGAATCCACTAAATAAAAATGGTTTACAAAAGTACTCCTATAACGGTAGTACAACCCTACAACAATATGTACTCTCCTACAAAGGTAGTACAATCCCAACATAAATTTTACAACACAAAATAAAATACAAAATAATAAATTTTGATAAAGTAAATCTCTCACAAATATACCAAGCAATCAAATTCAAAAGTGATCTCACAACTTATAAATGATCACTTTACAACTTAAAAAATTTGGCAAGGCAAAATGATCACTTAATAAAAATAAATATTTAAAGTGATCTTATTAGGATGTTTATGTTATTATAATTTGTAGAATAATACAAAATGATTTCAAAATAAATTCACAATATTCTTTTTCATAACAAAATAAATTTTAGCAAGGAGTAATTTATTTTAACCAAAAATATTCTTTCAATTAATGCTAATGATCACAAAAAAAAAAGTATGTGATAGATCTAAGTTGGCTAGTAAGCTTTCAATTAAAAAGAGAGATCTAGCAAATATGAAAATAATTTTAGCAGAATAATTTATTTTAAAATGCTTAAAATATATTTCTAAAATAGATCTAAGAAATAAATGATCTTTCAAAATAAGACCAAAGAAGAAATATTTCAAGAAAAAAAAGAAATTTGTAGGAAGCTAAAAATTTCAGCAAGTTGAAATAGATCCTACAAATTATCACAAGAGTTTTTCAACAAAAAAATGATTGAGAAACTTTGATGTGAAAACCAATGTTCAAAGACTAATCCACCAAAAAGTATAAATTAGAAAGAAGAAATAGATGGTGAAAATAGCATGAACAACTAAGAAGTATTAAGATCAAGAAAACAAACTCAAGTAATTTAAAAAGGCTTGCTTCGTTGAAGATGTTGAAGCTTCCAAACCAAGGATTTGATCTTACAATATTTGGAGAAAACTTGGAAGGAACATTTAAGAGATTTTCTCTTAGATTTGCTGGAGAGATTTTGAATTTTGAATGAGGGATTCTTTCATGAAGAGAATGAGGGCTATTTATAGGCAAGAAGGTCATTTAAAAATTATTTCAAAGAAATATATTATACAAACCTCATGCTATCATGTGATAATTTAATATTCAATAAAAATATAATTTATATTAAACAAATATTAAATTTAGCAGCAAAAATTTGGCTATTCACATGGGAAAGTCAAAAGTAATCAAATGTAGCTCTTAATACATTATTAAAATCAGGTAATATTTAAAAAATCATAATAAATTCAATTTTAATGCAAAGTGGGTCATGTAACCACTTATTTTAAAGGAAAAAGTCTAAGGAATCCGATGGAGATAAAAGCAGATATTAATTCTTTGATTAAACAATGACTTTGGCTAAATACAAAATTTTATATATTTTTATTAATTTTGACATGTGACATTTAAAAATTATGATATAATTTATATATAATCATAAATATGTTAGTTATCATATAACCAAAATTAAATTAAAATACCTAATTACATTAAGTAAATAAAATAATTATACTTAATAGTTATGATCATTTATTACTTTGACAATTTTATTGCTATGTAGAAAAACATATAATTGAATGTTAATTAAATAAAGATTTATATAAATTAACCTCATTAAAATAGTATGTTAGGTTATGAGCAAATTGATTCATACCAAAGAACTCATATGAATAGTCATATAACCTAAAATCATGAGCTTCACATTATCCCTTTCATTCTTTTATTCTTGCAATTTCTTCTAACAATTTGTGAGATGTATTGGATATGTAATTAGCAATTGATATATCTGAAACACATAAAAATATTCATTAGAACATCCAAGCATTTGTTTGTTATCATCCAAATTAATCAAATTGAACATGAGGCTAATTAAGCCAACAATCTCCCATTTTGATGATGACAAACTAATGTTGGGTATTGATTTTGATGAAGGTGCAAATTGACCTTTCATCATAGTTTTGAAAGAAATTCTATTAAAAAAAATTTATGCATATGAGATGAATAATGTTGCTCCCCCTAAATGTATGCATTAAATAGACTTAATATTAACCAACATTTTACTTTTCTCCCCTTTTGACAACATCAAAAGTGAGAACAAACTACATACAATTTTAAATATTAGGATCTAACATTCCAAGCATGCATCTTAAAGTACAAAAACGTTCGGTAAGGGTTTTGTAAAATATCTGCAATTTGTAAATCGGTGCTAATAAAATTAATATTAACATCACCTTTCAAAACATGATCCCTAATAAAATGAAGTCTAATTTCTATATGCTTGGTTGTGAGTCTTTGGATAGGATTTTAGTCAAACTAATAGCACTAGTATTGTCACATCAACTAGAATGTGATCTTGCTTAAAACAAAATCTTCTAATTGTTGCTTTAACCAAAGGACTGCAAACTACCCAAATATGTACTCACCTGAGTGGATAAAGCTGTAATTTTGTTTCTTAGATGACCAAGACACAAGTGATGATCCTAAAATGACATGTGCCGATGTACTTTTTTCTATCTACTTTGCATCCCGCAAAGTTAGCATCGAATAAGCAACCAAATCACATGATAAAGAATTTTAGGATACCATAAACCTAACCTAGTAGTGCCTATCAAATACCGAAAGATACGCTGCTATTAAATGAGATTCTTTGGGTTGGCCTGAAAATGAGCACACAAAACAAACAACAAAACATAATATCGCCTACTAGCAGAAGGTATAAAGTGAACCTATCATACTCCTATAAAGTTTTTGATCATGATTTTCCTAATTCATCTAAATCCAATTTTATAGATGGGCTCATAGGAGTTTTACTAGATTTAAACATTTTCATGTTAAACCTCTCAACCAATTCATTTATATACTTAGTTTGACAAATGAATGTGCCATTTTCTTGTTGCTTCACTTGAAGACCTAAGAAAAAATTAAGTTCTCCCATCATACTCATTTTAAACTCTTTAGACATCAAAGATGAGAACTCATGGCATAAAGATTCATTTGTACTTCCAAATAATATATCATCTACATACACTTGTACCACAATCAAATCATCATCTATGCTCTTAAGGAATAAGGTGGTATCTACTCGCCTTTCTAAATCCATGATCTATCAAAAGTTACTTAACCTATCATACCAAGCAGGGAGCCTGTTTTAAACCATATAAGGCTTTCTTTAATTTATACACATGATTTGGAAATCAAGGCTCTCAAATCTAGGTGGTTGCTCTACAAATATATTTTGGTTAATAAATCCATTCAAAAATGCACTTTTGACATCCATTTGAAAAAGTTTAAAATTTCTAAAATAGGCATAAGCAAGGAGTAACTTGATAGCTTCTAGTCTTGCTACGGGTGCAAAAGATTCTTCAAAATCTATACCTTCAACTTGTGTGTATTCTTGTGCAACTAACCTAGCTTTATTTCTAACAATACAACCTGAATCATCTAGCTTATTCCTAAAGATCCATTTTGTTCCAATAACATTTTGATCTTGGGGTCTTGGGACTAATTCCCAAACATCATTTCTTACAAATTGATTCAACTCCTCTTCCATAGCAATAATCCAAAAATTATCATTTAATGCTTCTTCTAAATTTTAGGTTCAACCTCGATAAAAATGAATGATCTACAACTTCTAATATGTCTTCTAGTCATAACTCCTTTTGAAGGATCTCCTATAATTAGTTCCTTTGGATGATTTTTATTATATTTCCATTTTTTAGGCAATGAATCATCCATATTATCTTCTAAAGATATTTTCTTAAAGTTATCAATCTCTTCATCAATCACTTCATTTCTAGTAGGATCAATCAAATTTTCATCAAAAATAACATGTATCGATTCTTCTACAATCATTTTTCTTTTATTGTGAACTCTATAAGCTCTACTAGAAAGAGAGTATCCTAAGAAAATACCATCATCTAATTTGCAATCAAACTTACCTAAATGTTCTTTTCCATTATTCAAAATAAAGCATTTACATCCAAATACATGAAAGTGTTCAATCTTAGGCTTCTTTCCAAAAAACAATTCATAGGGTGTCTTCTTCAAAATTGGTCTAAAATAGATCCTATTCATTACATAACATGCAATATTTATGCTTAAAAAATATTTTGGCAATTTATACTCATCAAGCATAGATCTACTTAATTCAATTAATATTTTGTTTTTCTCTCTACTACTCCATTTTGTTGGGTAGTTCTAGGTGCAGAAAAATTATGTTTAATCCCATGTTCATGACAATAATCCTCAAATAATTTATTTTCAAATTCCACCACCATCGTTTGAACCCTATTATTCAAAAGGCCTTGTTCTCTTTGAATATATTTAGAAAACTTTCTAAACTCACCAAAACCTCATCCTTGTAAGTTGCAAATAAAACCCAAGTATATCTAGAGAAATCATCAACAATCACAAAACCATAATTTTTTCCACCTAAAGTGGTGCTAATAGGACCAAATAAATCCATGTGCAATAATTCTAGAGGTCTAGAAGTAGAAACAATATTTTTACTTTTAAATGAGCTTCTAGAATGTTTACCATGAATACATGCATCACAAACATAGTTTGAATGAAAATTTAATTTAGGCAAACCAACTACTAAATCAAGTTTAGCAATTTTATTAAGTGTGTGCATGTTAATATGACATAGTCTCCTATGCCATAACCATATATCATCATGAGTTCTTTTAAAACAAAGTAAGTTTAAATTTACATCATGAAAGCTATCTAAATCAATGACATAAATATTTTTGTATCTTTTCCCTATTAGCAAAACATTTTCATTATTTTTTATAATGCAATATGATGCATGGAATACTACATTCAAACCTTTATCACATAATTGACTAATAGAAATTAAATTATGTTTTAATTCTACTAGAAAAACTTTATCTAAAGTGATAGAATTCTTACAAATAGAACCAATGCCAATGATTTTTCCCTTCGCATTATCTCCATATGTAACAAATCCTCCATCACTTGGTTCTAAAGTTGTGAATTTATCTTTATCTCCGTCATATATGTCTTGAACATCCACTGTCCAAGTACCACATGCCTTCTTTGATTTTGCTTTGAAGGCATATCTACAAAATAAACTCACATGTTAACTTTTGGAACCCAAACATGTTTGGGTCCACATTCTAAATTTGAAGTAAGATATTTAGCATGCATGGTTTGTGTAGTGCTTGTACCTTTTGGTACCCATACATAAGATGATTGCTTAGTATTTTGTATTTTAATGCATAATCAAATGAAATATGCCCTTTTTTATTGCAATAGTTGTACCAAACATTAGTGTTTGCATATGATTTAGAATGATAATTATAATGTATATGAGTGGGATGTGTATGATGCAAATAATTTTTATTAAATGTTTTTCTTGATGAAGTATTATAATGAACTTATGATTTTAAACATAATTCTAATCTTGCTTTTAATAAGATATTCTCTCTTTCAAGTTTACCTACAACTAAGGAACAATTTAATAAAGAAGTATTTTTACTTTTTAAATTATGACATTCATTTTTAAATCACAAAAATGCATATCTAAATTTTTATGTTTTTTTTTCTAAGGTTTTGTATTTTCTTTTTAATTTTTTATATTCAATAACTAAACCATTAAAAGCATAATCTAATTCATCATAAGATATATCATTACATACCTCTTGAGAATCTAAATGATTCTCCATTTGCCATAAGACATATGTTGACCTCTTCATCGATGAGCTAGTACTTGATTCATTTGAATCTGGATTGGCCCATAAAGTCTTCTTCTTCTTATGGTACTTTTTCTCCTTCATATTTTTTCTTTTGTTTACATCAATTTCTTTTTTTCTTTGATTCAACAAGTTCGGACAATCACCTCTTATGTGTCCGTTTTTTACAATGATAGCAAATGATCCCTTCACTAGGAAATTTCTTAGTTTGAAATTTATAATTTTAGATTTTTATACCTTTGATTCTTCTTCCTTAGCAAGTTCCCAAGCCTTTTGGAAAGCATGACCACCTCATCACAATCACCATCGAGCTTGAGGTTTTATGCTCATCACTATCATCAACTTAGAATGGCTTTCCTTTCTCCTTCTCCTTCTTTGAGTTATCCATCTTATCCCTTTGAGCAATAACTTGTTCATATCAAAGAACCCAAAAGCTGATCAAATAGATAAATAGATAAATCTTTAGCTTCACTAATAGCTGTTAGTTTAGCTTCCCATTCTTTTGGAAGACATCTAAGAATCTTATAAACTAAGTCTTGATTCCTATATGTTTTTCCAAGAGAATGTAATGTGTTAATTATTTTCATAAATCTAGTATACATATCGAAATAGATTGAAGGAGACATATGAAATAACTCATAATCATGAACAAGTCTATTTATGTGAGCATCTCTAACTTCCTAGTTCCTTCATAAGTTATAATAAGTTTATCCCATATTTCTTGACTTAACATAGAAATTTTCATGTAATCATCAGGTAATAAAGCACAATGTAAAGTATTACAAGCCCCAGCATTTAATTCATCAAGTTCTCTTTCAGCTACAGACCATTCCTCAAAAGGTTTTTCAACTTTAATGCCATTTACTTCTGTGGTGTATGATATTGATGTTTCAACATATACCACATGATCTTGACCTCTTAAGAATGTACTAATTCTATTTTTCCAATAATCAAATGGTACACTATCTAAAAGTGGAGGTCTATGAGTGGATTGTTCCTTTAAAGCCCTAACCTTGTGCCATAGAAAAGATTTACTGGATGTTAAGACAAAAGAGCTTCTCGATACACCAGTAGACACTATAGTACCCAAGAGGTGAATTGGGTAATATTAAAATTTTCAAAACAAATTTTAATTTTTAAATGAAAATTAGATTTTGATTTTATAAATGATAAAGATATAATTCTAAATGCAACTTTACAACTTAAAAAAATTTGGCAAGGCAAAATGCTCACTTAATAAAAATAAATATCTTAAAGTGATCTTACTAGGATGTTTATGTTATTATAATTTGTAGAATAATACAAAATAATTTCAAAATAAATTCACAATATACTTTTTCATAATAAAACAAATTTCAGCAAGGTGTAATTTATTTTAACCAAAAATATTCTTTCAATTAATGCTAATGATCACAAAAAAAAAGGTATGTGATAGATCTAAGTTGGCTAGTTAGCTTTCAATTAAAAAGAGAGATCTAGCAAATATGGAAATAATTTCAGCACAATAATTTATTTTAAAATGCTTAAAATATACTTCTAAAATAGATCTAAGAATAAATGATCTTTCAAAATAAGACCAAAGAAGAAATATTTCAAGAAACCAAAAGAAATTTGTAGGAAGCTAAAAATTTCAGCAAGTTGAAATAGATCCTACAAATTATCACAACAGTTTTTCACCAACAAAAATGATTGAGAAACTTTGATGTGAAAACCAATGTTCAAGACTAATCCACCAAAAGTATAAATTAGAAAGAAGAAATAGATGGTGAAAATAGCATGAACAACTAAGAGTATTAAGATCAAGAAAACAAACTCAAGTAATTTAAAAGGCTTGCCTGTTGAAGATGTTGAAGCTTCCAAACCAAGGATTTGATCTTGCAATATTTGGAGAACACTTGGAAGGAACATTTAAGAGATTTTCTCTTAGATTTGCTAGAGAGATTTTGAATTTTGAATGAGGGATTCTTTCATGAAGAGAATGAGGGCTATTTATAGGCAAGAAGGTCATTTAAAAATTATTTCAAAAAAATATATTATACAAACCTCATGCTATCATGTGATAATTTAATATTCAATAAAATATAATTTATATTAAACAAATATTAAATTTAGCAGCAAAAATTCATTATTCACATGGGGAAAGTCAAAAGTAATCAAATGTAGCTCTTAATACATTATTAAAATCAGTAATGTTTAAAAATCATAATAAATTCAATTTTAATGCAAAGTGGGTCATGTAAACTTATTTTAAAGGAAAAAATCCAAGGAATCCGATGGAGATAAAATCAGATATGAATTCTTTGATTAAACAATGACTTTGGCTAAAATACAAAATTTTATATATTTTTGTTAATTTTGACATGTGTCATTTAAAAATTATGATATAATTTATATATAATCATAAATATGTTAGTTATCATATAACCAAAAAATTAAATTAAAATACCTAATTACATTAATGAAATAAAATAATTATACTTAATAGTTATGATCATTTATTACTTTGACAATTTTATTGCTATGTAGAAAAAACATATAATTGAATGTTAATTAAATAAAGATTTATATAAATTAACCTCATTAAAATAGTATGTTAGGTTGTGAGCAAATTGATTCATACCAAAGAACTCATATGAATAGTCATATAACCTAAAATCATGAGCTTCACATTATCCCTTTCATTCTTTTATTCTTGCAATTTCTTCTAACAATTTGTGAGATGTATTGGATATGTAATTAGCAATTGATATATAAACACATAAAATATTCATTAGAACATCCAAGCATTTGTTTGTTATCAAAATTAATCAAATTGAACATGAGGCTAATTAATCACCCTAAACCCTAAACCTACCCACCTAAACTTAAACCCAACCCTAAACTAAACAACTACCACTCCTAAACCTCCAAACCTAAAACATAACCTTAAACCCCAAACCCTAATCCTAAACCTTAAACCTAAACCTAAACTAAACCCTAACCACCCTACTAAACCTATCATAAACAAACCTAAACCCTAAACCTAAACTAAAACAAACCTAAAACTATAACAAAATAAAATAAATAAAACTAAACCTAAATAAAATAAAACCTAAACCTAAAACTAAAAGTAAACTTAAACCAAAAAATAATATAAAATTAAAAAATAAAAATTAGATTAAAATAAAATAAATAAAAACCTAAACAAAACTAAAAAATAAAGTAAACCTAAAATAAAAAGAACTAAATAAAATAAGAACTAAACTTAAAATAAATATTATTTAAACTTAATAAAATAAAATAAAAACTGAAAACAAAACCTAAACGTAAAATGTAAACCTGCATTAAAAAAACCTAAACCTAAAATAAAAATAAAATAAATAAAATAAAATAAACCAAAACTAAAATAAACTAAACAAAAACAAATAAAA
The DNA here is from genome assembly GCA_021442155.1 of Cymbidium sinense. Lineage (NCBI taxonomy): Eukaryota > Viridiplantae > Streptophyta > Magnoliopsida > Asparagales > Orchidaceae > Cymbidium > Cymbidium sinense. The sequence continues at coordinate 54,162,686 of CM038218.1, forward strand.
CCTAAAATAAATAAATAAACTAATCCTAAACCTAAAGCTAAACTAAATAATATAAAATAAACTAAAATAAACCTAAACCTAAACTAAAATAAAACCTAAAATAAACCTAAAATAAAAACCTAAAACTTAAACCTAAAATAAAATAAAACTAAACCTAAAAAAAATAAAAAAATATAACCTAAACCTAAAAGATAAAATAAAAATAAAACTAAAATAAAATAAACATAAACCTAAACCTAAACTTTAAAAATAAACTAAAATAAAAATACCTAAACTAAACTAAATAAACTTAAAATAAATAAATTAAACGAAGTAGAAATAAAAATGAACCTAAATAAAAATAAAAAAATAAAATAAACTAAAACAAATAAAAAATAAACTAAATAAACCTAGACCTACTGATTTACTTAATTTCAAAAATTTTAAAAATAAACAAATAAAAACCCTAAATCGTAAACCCTAAGTCTAAACCCTAAAAACCCTAAACCCTAAACCCTAAACCCTAAACCTTAAACTCTTAAACCTTAAACCCTAAATAATCTCAAACCATAAAACCCTAAACCCTAAACCCAAACCTTAAACCCTAAACCCTAAACCTTAAACCTAAACACTAAGCCCTCTAAACCAAAACAAACCTAAACCTAAACTAATCCTAAACCCTAAGCTATCCCTAAACCCTAAACCTAAGTCCTAAAAACCCTAAAGACTAAAAACTATACCTTAAACACTAAACCCTGAACCCTAACTCTGAAACCTAAACCCTAACCCTACTAGAAATGCTGGTGGATATGATGGTGGATATGGAGGTGGTGGTTATGGAGGTAGGATCTGGAGGTTGAGGATCTGGTGGTGTTGATGGATCTAGAGGTGCTAATGGATATGGAGATGGTAGTTATCGATGCGGGAGGAGCGAAAGAGGTTAAAATTGTAGTGGTGGCCGAGGGATAGATCAGGGATATGATGGAGGATCCCGCTACTCCTGAGGCGAGGGTGGTCTGATGGGAATGAAAGAAATTGAAGAATGGTTGATCCGATTTGCTACTTATGGAATTATGTCTTTAAATTAGAGATGATTCTAGTTATAAAGGGTATTTGATCTGCTCTATGTGTGCTCATTTTTTATGTATGTCATCGCTTGTATCTTAAATAAAATCCAAAAACCCTTAAACCTAAACTAAAACTTGAACCCTAAACCTAAAACCTAAACAAGAAACCATAAACCCTAAACCTTCAACCCCAAACCCTAAATCCTAAAACCCTGAACCCTAAACCATAAACCCTTAACCATAAACCCTTAAGCCTAAACCCTAAACCCTAAACCCTAAACCCCAAAAACCATAAACCATAAACCATAAACCCTAAACCCTAAGCCCTAAAACCAAAAGACTAAATAAAAACTAAATAAAACCTAAAATAAATATAAAAAAAAAACATAAAAAAAAATATATAATAATAAAACCTAAACCTAAACTAAAATAAAATAAAATAAAAATTAAAAGCTAAACTATAATAAAATAAATAAAACCTAAACTAAAGTAAATAAATAAAATAAATAAATAAATAAAACTAAACATAAAATAAAATAAAATAAAATAAACTAAATAAAACCTAAACCTAAAATAAAAAACTTAAAAATAAAATAAAAATAAAAAATAAATCTAAAAAAAAACTAAACCTCAAATAAACAAAATAATATAAACCTAAACCTAAACTAAAAATAAAACCTAAACCTAAACCTAAAATAAACATAAACATTAAAACAAAATAAAATAAAAAAATAAAATAAAACTAAACCTAAACTAAAAAAATAAAACCTAAAAGTAAACTTAGAATAAAACATAAACCTAACCTAAAACCTAAAATAAAAAATAAAACTAAACCTAAAAATAAAATAAAAACTAAACTAAAATCAACATAAACCTGATCTAAACTAAAATAAAAAACCTAAACTAAAATAAAATAAACTAAAGTAAATTAAGATAAAAAATAAAGCTAAAAATAATAAATAAAATGACTAAACCTACTTGGTTTGTGATTTTTTTTTAAAACCCTAAACCCTACCCCAGTCGTGACTGACCACCCTAAACCTTACCTGTGACCTAAACCTCAACTGAGCCTGACCCTATCTAACACCTTCCTCCACTGACCAACTCAGGTCCCTAACTGAACCACCCAATGACCCACTGGTAACAAAACCTGACCTATTACAACCTTAAACCTAATCCTAAGGCCCTGAGCCCTGACACTAAATGCTAGGCCAAACCCACTACCCTGAGCTAACCTAACTCCCAAATAAAACTAAAAACCTAAACCTCTAAATAAAATAAAATAAACTAAACCTAAATAAAAATTTAAATAAAAGCCTAAACTAAAACCTAAACCTAAATAAAATAAACTTAAAAATAAAATAAACTAAAATAAGATAAAAACATAAACTAAAAGTGAAATAAAATAAACCCAAGAATTAAAATCTAAATAAAATAAAAACTAAATGTAAAATAAAAATAAAATAAACCTATAATAAAATAAAATAAAAACTAAATAAAAACCATAACCTAAAAAATAAACCTAAAAATAAATAATAAATAAAACTAAACCCTAAACTAAAAGAAATTAAACATAAATTAAAAATAAAAAAAATAAAATAAAATAATCCTAAAATAAACTAAAATAAATAACACCTAAACCTAAACGTAAGATAAACTAAACTTGAACATAAACCTAAACTAAATAAAATAAAATAAACTAAAAAAAATACACCTGAAACTTAAAAATTAAAATAAAAAACCTAAACCTAAACCAAAAAATAAAAAATAAAACCTTAATCAAATAAACTAAAATAAAAATTAAACTTAACTAAAGTAAACCTAAACCTAAGCTAAAAACAAAACTTAAAAATAAACTTAAAATAAAAACCTAAAACCTAATCCTAAAAAAATAAAATAAAATAAACCTAAACCTAAAATAAAATGACTAAACCTAAAAGACTCAACTAAAAAATAAACCTCATAAACCTAAACCTAAAATAAACTAAAATAAAACCTAAATTAATAAATAAACCTAAATAAATAAATAAACTAAAAAATAAAAAATAAACCTAAATAAATATAACACCAAATAAACCTAAACTTATGGTTTTATTAATTTAAAAAAAAGCTAAAAAACTAACCTAACCCTATACCTGCAACTAAACTTACAATCTTAAACCCTAAACTCTACCCTAAAACCTAATCCCTAAACTCTAAACCTTAAACACCTAAAACCCTCCACCTAAGCATAAACTTAAACCCTAAACTCCACTAACCCTAACCCCCCCTAAACCTAAACTCCAAACTCTAAACACCAAACCCTAAACCTAAACTTAATGTAACTAAATAAATTAAAAAATAAACCTAAACCATAAAACCTAATAAACTTAAACCTAAAGCTAAACCAAGAATGAGCAACCTGATGGCGGGAACATCACTCTGCCAATCGATCTAGATGTGGTGGTGAGGCGATTATCATAGTGGTGGCTAGGGATCTGGAGGTGCTGGTTGATATGGAGGTGGTGGTTAGTGCAGTGGTGGTTATGGAGGTAGAAGGACCGACGGAGGTTACAGTCATGGTGGTGGTGGGAGAGATCGAGGATATGATGGCGGATCCCACTACTTGAGAGGCTGGGATGGTTCTAATGGGAACTAGAGAATTGAAGAATGGTCGATCCGATCTGTTGCTTACGAAACTATGTATTTACAGTAAAGATGGTTCTAGTTTTTTGATTTGCTCTATGTGTGCTCATTTTTTATCTATGTTGTCTCTTGTGTCTTAGAGAACTTGGTGTGTTACTTGGCTGATGAAATTAAAAAGAAGAAATATTGAATATGAATTTATTCTATGTTAAAAAACAAAAACCCTAAACCCTAAACTAAAACCCTAAAACCTACCTAACCCTAAAACTAAACCTAAACCCTAAAAATAAAAATAATAAAAATAATAAAAAAATAAAAAAACCCTAACCCTAAATGCTAAACCCTAAAACTAACCCTAAACCCTAAATTAAACTCCAAACCCTAAACCCTAAACCCTAAACACTAAAAGTAATAAAACTGACTAAACTAACTAAAACTAAAACTAATAAATAATAAACTAAAACTAATAAATTAATAATAATAAATAAAACTAATAATAAAAAATAAAACTACTAAAAACTAACTAAATAAACTAATTAAATAATAACTTAAAAACTAATAAACTAATAAAAATAACTAACAAAACTAATAAACAAATTAATAACTAAATTAAACATAAACAAAAGAACCCCCAAATAAACTAACTAAAAATAAACTAATTAGTAATAAAAAACTAAACTAAACTAATAACTAATTAAATTAATAAAACAAACTAAAAACTAAATAATAAACTAATTAATTAATAAAATAAACTAAACCCTAAACATAACTATCTTAATAAATAACCAAATAATAAAACTAAAACCCAATAACTAAAAAATACTAAACTAATAAACTTAACTAAATAAATAACTAATAATAAATAACTAATAACTAAAACTAAACGATAAACTAGTATAATTAATCCTAATAATAAACTAACTAAATAATAATAACTAAAACTAATAATAAAACTAAAAAACTAATAAACTAAAATTAAATAACTAATAACAACTAACACTAAACAAATAAACTAATAAAAAACTAAACTAAATAAAACTAATAATAATAATAATTAACTAAATAATAAATAAATCCTAAATAAATAAACTAAACCTAATAATAATTAACAAACTTAATAAATAAACTAATAATAATAAACTAATAAAACTTACTAAACTAATAAACTAATAACTAATATAATAAAAAATAAACTAAACTAAAAACTAATAATAACTTAAAAACACTAAAAAATAATAAAACCTAATAACATAAAAACTAACTAAACTAAACTAATAATAATAATAAACTAAATAATAAATAACTAAAACTAAACTAAACACTAAACTAACTAAATGAACAAATAATAATAAACTAAATAAAAACTAACTAATAAAACTAATAATAATTAACTAATAATAATAAACTAATTATAACTAAACTAACTAAATAAATAACTAATAATTAAGTTAACTAAAATAATAATTATTATTATTATAATAATAATAATAATAAAACTAAATAAACTAAACACCCAAAAATCTAACTTAATAAAACTAATAATAATAAAACTAATAATAATAACTAAACTAAAGTAATATACTAATAACTAAACTAATAAAACTAATAATAATAACTAAATAGTAACTAGAAAACAAATAAACTAATAATAAAACTAAACTAAAACTAACTAATAATACTTGATAAACTAATAAATAATAAACTAAAAACCTAATAATAACTAATAAAAAACTAAAACTAATAAAAAACTAAATAAAACTAATAATAAATTACTAATAACCTAAAATTAATAACTAAAATACTGATAACCAATAAACCAAAAAACTAATAAACAAACTAATAAACTAAACTAAAAATAATAAAACTAATAAACTAACTAACTAAACTAAATAAGAATAATAAAAATAATAAATTAAATAACTAACTAAACTAATAAACTAATAATAAAACTAACTAATAAACTAACTAATAAATAACAATAACTAACTAAACCCTAACTAAATAAATAAACTAAATAATAATAAAAAACTATTAATAAACATAAACTAATAATAATAATAATAAACTAAAGAAAAACTAAACTAAAACAAAACTAAGAATAAACCAACTAACTAACTAATAATAAAATAATAAATAATAAAAATAAACCATAAACTAAACTAAAAAACATAATAATAATAAACTAACAAACTTAAACCCATAACTAAACTAATAGAACTAATAAACTAAACTAATCAACTAATAAATAAACTAACAAAACTAAACTAATAAACAATAACTAAAAGTAACTAAAACCTAAATAATAATAAAACCATATACTAATAATAATAACTAACTAATAATAACTAACCTAACTAACAATAACTAATAAATAATCTAAGATAAACTAAACCCCAATAAATAAATAAACTAAATAAACTAACCTAACTACTAATAAAATAATATTAACTAAACTAAAACAAATAAAACTAAACTAATAACTTAACTAAAACTAAACTAACTAAACTTAACATAAAACTAATAATAAACTAATACTAACCTAAAACTAATAAAAGCTAATAATAACTAATAAACACTAAACCTAAAAGCCAAAACCTAAAACTAAACTAAACCTTTATTGGCTTGAGATCTCTCATGTTTGGTGAGTTTTTGAGCTTCTCTCTTGGATTTCCTATTAATTTGGCCTTGGGCCAATCTCCTCCTTTGAATTTGTTTCATATGACTTTTAAAGGTACTCCAACAATTATGATTTCGCATGAGGATATTGAACGACAATAAGCCTTTTCTTTTTCTTTGATTGGAAAGTTTTGAATTAAATTGGCCAAAGATTGATAATATTTGTCTTTTTTTTCATAGCTTAAATTTATCGTTCTTTTATTAGTCGATTGATGCAAGGCATGTTTTGATTAAACTTTCTAATGACCTTGATTACGAAAGAATTTTTTCTAACCATTTTTACTATGTTTTTAATTATCAAATGTGTATTCTAAAATGGATGCCTATGTTTGATGTTAATGAAGAGTCTTCTATTGTTCCCATTTGGATTTCTATACCTAACTTGCAGATTCATCAATTTAATCATTAGATTTTTTTATGCTATTGGTTTAATTTTTGGTCGACCTTTGCAAGTTGATCAAGCAACAACTTCTTCTTCTAGATCGTATGTTGCTAGAACTCTTGTAGAGATTGAAATTACTAAAAAATATTCGAAAGAAATTTGGTTGTGTTTGAAGGAATGTGGTTATTTTCATAAAGTTGTTTTTGAGAACTTTCCCATATTTTGTAATCATTGTAAGATTCATGGGCATGAAATTTTTGAATGCTTTATTACTCATCCCTCTCTCAGGAAGAAAATTGCGTAAGAATTCAATTGTTGAAAACACTGATGATTCTCTCAAGTTGGATAAAGGAAAATCTAGTTTTCAAAATTTTGATGCTTTGCAAAACCAGATTTCTAAATCTTCTGAAAGGTAATTTTGATGTTTTTGAAAATTTTTTAACTAATAATCATGCTCTAAGTGTTTCTTTTGATGTTGTGCATAAATCCTTTCATGATGATGTTTTGAATATTGTTGATGATAACACCATTTCTTCCAATTAGTTGGAAGTTGTTTCTCTTTCTCCTATGTTTGCTTTAGATCTTGGGAAAGAGACTATTTCTTTGCTTTCTTTGATTGAGAATGGTGGTGAAAAAAATGTTCTTATTTCTAATATTTTAACTTCGTCACAATCTTGTTAATATTGGTGATCCTTCTTTAAAAATAAAATTTAGATACGTGATAAGTTTCATTTTTAATAGTTATGTTCAAAAATGATGATTTTTCTATGGTAATTATGTTTAGAATTTTGGCAATATGTTATGTATTTTTATGGGATTTGAATCTTATTTTAATCCCTTACATGAAGATTGTATTGAAAATATGGATTATGCTTCTCTTACTTCTTTTATGAGTGAAGGCAGGGAGGGGACTCTTTAGATTTTGTTGGAAAGTGAAAATATTGATAATTTTCTTCTTAATAAAGATATTTTGGTTCTTTCTTTCACTTCTGATTTTGAAATGCATACTATTTCTGAATTTCCTTGGTCTATTATTATGGATGATTCTGAATGCCCTTATTTAAAATTGATAGCTTCTACTGATCCCTATGGCTTTTATAATAATACTGATTCATTTTTGAAAGGAGATTTTTTGGAGAAAGGACATCGTTATAAAACTATTTAAAAGAAGAAAAAAGAAAAAAGTGTTCAGATTTATGCCCCTCCTCAGTTGCCGAGGGTTACTCATTCCAAACCTTCTTGGAAATAATCTTTCCTATCCTTGGGAGGTTTTTTTGCATTTTGGCTGGTTTTTTCTCTGTTGGTTGAGCTTATCAGCTTCTTGGCTAATTTTCCTCCTTCTAGCTCGGTGATTTTAGCTTCCTGTTTGTTGGGGTTTTTTTTTGTGCCCTTTGGATGTTGGTTGTGTTTTGTTCCCATTGTTTTCTTTCTGGTTGGATTTTACCTCTTTGGTAGGTTCTTCCTTGGCATGTGGTCTATTCATTTTATTATTTTAGCTTTTTCTAGCCTTCTTTTTTTTTCCTTGTTGGTTTTTCTCTCTCTTCCCTGGCTACTTTTCTTGGGTGCTCTATTGTGGCTACTTATATTTCTTCCTTTAGTTGGTGCCTGGTTTTGGATTGGTGTTATATGGGCTCTGGTTTGGTGCCTTAGTGGCTTTGGATTGTTGTTGGCTCATATCTTTTGAGGGCTCTTTTTTTTGGGTTGTGAGTTTTTTTCTCCCTCTTTTAAGAGGTGTTCATAATTTGGGATTTCCTAATTTTATTTATTGCTCTCCTCTCTCTATTTCCTTAGCTTCACTTTTTCTTTGGCTTTATGGTGGCTATTATGATAGTGTGTTTTTCTTGATGGCTATGATGATATGATGGATTTTTTCATTAATATTTTGTAGTGACTTTTCCTATTTGTAACACTTCTTTCAAGGATTAGGATTTGATGTTCCTCATTATTATGATTATCCTTCTTTCCACATCGTTTTTTTCTCTTTATGTTTTTTGATCTCCTTATATGAGATTTCTTGCAGTTGGAGGTTCTCTTTTTTCTCTTCTTCTTATTAGAGGGAGCTAGAGTCTTACTGATGGTCTATTTTTTTCTTAGATGGCTAGAGTTGTCTTCAGTTATAGGTTGTAGGTTTACTTTTTCTTATGGATCTTCATGTCTTGAGAGGTTCTTTTTGGAACTCCATGGATTCTTCCACTTTGCTATCTATTGCTTGGGTTTTTTAGTTTTGTATTTATTTTTTTCTTTATTGCTTTACATTTGCTGGTCACAAGTCCGATGTGAAAAGTGGAGGGTCAATAGTACAACCAAAGATAAAACTTATCAAATAATCAAGACATGAATCCTTTAAATCATTGTGTTAATGTTAGAAGGCCCTTTATGATGTTTGAATACAAAGAAAATGCAAGGGCCATTGCATCGACGTGAAAGTGTTAAATAAGCATGGGTTTCCACATTATGGATTGATGCGGGTAAATAAGTTAGTCCATGAAACTAGAATTAGGTTAGGAACTTGGAATATAGATACTCTTACAGGTAAATTAATGGAATTAATAGATATTATGGTTCATGGAAATATAAATATTTTATGTGTTCAAAAAACTAAATGGGTTGGGAGAAGACCAAGGAAATTTGATAGTTTAGGTTTTAATCTTTGGTATTCAGGTAGAAGTCAAACTAGAAATGCTGTAGGTATGATTATAGATAAAAGTTGAAAAGTTAATGTTATAAATATTAATAGATGTGGAGATAGAATTATAGATTTAAAGATTATTGTTGATACTAAGATTAGCAATGTTATAAGTGTTTATGCTCCTCAAGTAGGTTTGGATGTATGCCCAAAAGAAAATTTTTAGAATGAATTAGAGGGATTAATACAAAAGATACCTCTGAAGAAGAAGTATTTATTGGAGGAGATTTAAATGGACATGTTGGTAGAGTGTTAGAAGATTTTAAAAGTATTCATGGCGGTTATGGATTTGGAGTGACTGAAGAAGGTAGGACTATATTAGATTTTTCTTTAGATTATGATTTTGTAGTTGCTAATACTTTATTTAAGAAAAAATGATGAACATATTATTACTTATAAAAATGGAACTAGTAAAACTCAGATTGATTATTCTCTAATAAGAAAAATAGATCCTTTAAATTGTAAAGATTGTAAGGTCATTCCAAGTGAAAGTTAAGTACCCAACATCGATTGTTAGTTTTAGATTTTAAGTTGAAAGATTGTAAAAGGAAAAATAAATCAAATTATTGTCCTAGGATTAGATGGGGACACTTAAAGAACACAAATAAAAATATTTTTAAGAGCAAGCTACAAAAGCATAGAATTTGGGATGTTCATAAGGAAGTTAATGTTATGTGGGAAAAAGTAGCAAGTGAAATTAAGCAAGTGGCTAAAAATGTGCTTGGAGAATCAAAAGGAAAAGATTCTTTTAATAAAAATAGTTGGTGGTGGAGTCAAAGTGTGCAAGAAAAGATAAGAAATAAGAAGCATTGTTATAAAACTTGGTTTAGATGTAAAACTCAGAGAATTGGGAAAGATATAAAGTGGTCTGTAGAGATTCTAAGAAAGCAATATATGATGCAAATAATTTAGCTTTTAGTGATATATACAATAGATTAAATACCAAAGAAGGTGAAAGATGTATGTATAAGTTAGCCAACCAAAGAGATAGGAGAAGTAAAGACCTAGTTCAAGTGTATTAAGGATAAAATAATAAAGTACTTTTCTTAGAAAAGGATATTGAAAATAGGTGGATGAGATATTTTGATAAATTTTTCAATGAAGGATCCAAAGAGATTGATTTTAGCAACCTTAATACCATAAACAAAAGAGAATTTTATTTTTATCATCATATTAGTAACTAGTTAGAGAAGCTTTAAAGAAAATGAAATGTGGAAAATAGTAACGATCCGATGATATTCCAATAGGTGGAAATGTTTAGGAGATCAAGGAATTTCTTACAAATATTTTTAATGTTATTTTAAATACTAAAAAGATGTCAAATGAGTGGAGAAAGAGTTTGTTGATTCTTATATTTAAGAATAAAGGTGATGCACAAGAGTGTGCAAATTATAGAGGAATTAAGTTAATAAGCCATACATTAAAATTATGGGAGAGAGTAATTGAGCATAGGTTACGCTGTGAAACAAAAGTTTTTCACAATTAGTTTGGTTACATGCTAGGTAGATCCACTATGGATGTTGTACATTTATTAAGAGGTTTGATGAAGAAGTATAGAGAAAGTAAGGAGGATCTACATATGATATTTATTGATTTAGAGAAAGCTTATGATAAAGTTTCAAGAGATTTGGAGAGTTCTAGAAAAAGTTAATATTTGTTATATTCAAGTCATTAAGGATATGTATACTAGAGCTGTTACTTGTGTCCAAACACAAGGAGGATTGATAAAATATTTTCTTATTTCAGTTGGATTACATTAAGGATCAACTTTAAGCCCTTACCTTTGTGTATGCTTTTTGCTAATGACATTCTTCTTGTTGATAAGACTAGAGAGGGAGTCCCAGAGAAATTTGAATTATGGAAGTTAACATTAGAGTCTAAAGGTTTTCGTTTAAGTAGATCTAACACTGAATATATGGAGTGTAATTTTAGTTATAGAAGTTCTAGTGGTAGTGTTGTGACATTAAGTGAACAAGTCATTAATAAGTGAGCATATTTAGGCTCTATTGTTCAAAATGATGGTGAAATAGATGGAGATGTTATTAGTAGAATTCAAGTAAGATGGTTGAAGTGGAGGAATTCCCTGTTATTGAAAAGGATTTTATAAGATGATCAAAAGATGTAATGACTTATGGAAAAAAATGTTGGCCAATAAAAGAGAAGCATAAGACTAAGTTAAGTGTTATAGATGAGGAAGCTGGTGGATGAGTGGCTTTACTCTTAGAGATAAAATTTGAAATGATGTTTGGGAAAAGTTTGAGTGATAAGATTAGAGAGAGTCGCCTTAGATGGTTTTGCCACAAAAAAGCATATCCGATGACTCGCTAGAGAGTAGATGCATTAGATTTGCCTTATGTTAAGAATGGTAGAGGTAGACCTAAAAAAGACTTGGTTAAGATGTAAAAAAATGTCCTTAGTATACATTAATTAAATGAGAATTTAACATAATAGACACAATGGAGACAGAAGATTCATGTAACCGACCACGCTTAGTGGGATAAAGGCTTCTTGTTGTTGTTATTGTTGTTGTTGCTCTTTGATGAATGTTTAGGGACTAAACTCTTTAGGATTCTCCTATAGAATATTTGAGAAGTAGTTTTTTTTCTTTTTGAGTTTAGTTTCTAATATGTTCTTCTTGTACCTATTTTTTTCAGCAATAAATACCTTATAGTTAAAAAAAGAACCCTAAACACTAAACTAAACTAAAAAATAAATAAACCTAAGAATAAAAAACCTAATTAAAATAAAAACTAAACGTAAAATAAAAATAAAATAAACCTAAAATAAAATATAATAAAAACTAAATAAAAACCTAATGCTAAAAAATAAACCTGAAAATAAATAAAACATAAAACCTAAACCCTAAACAAAAAAAAAAAAAAACTAATCCTAAAATAAAAATAAAATAAATAAAATAAAATAAACCTAACCTAAACTAAAATAAACTAAACTAAAATAAATAAAACCTAAACCTAAACCTAAAATAAACTAAACCTAAACCTAAACCTAAACTAAATCAAATAAAATAAATTAAAAATAAACCTAAACCTAAACAAAAAAATAAAACCTAAAAATTAACCTAAAATAAAAAACAAAAACCTAAATCTAAAAAAATAAAATAAAAACCTAAACCTAAAACTACAAATAAAAAATAAAACCTAAGCATAAAAAATAAAATAAAAATAAAACACAACTAAGAAATAAACCTAAACCTAAAAAATAAACTAAAATAAAACCCTAAACTAAAAATAAATAAACCTATAATAAATAAACTAAACTAAATAAAATAAAAGATAAACCTAAATAAAAATAAAAATATAATATAAATTAAAATAAATAAAAAATAAAGTAAATAAACTAAATAAACCTAAACCTACCAGCTTACTTAATTTTTTGTTAAAAAAAAACCTAAATCCTAAATCCTAAGCCCTAAACCCTAAACCCTAAACCCTAAACCTACAACACTAAGCCTACAACCCTAAACCCTAAACCCTAAAAAACCCTAAACCCTAAACCCTAAACCTTAAACCCTAAACCCTAAACACTAAACCCTAATCCTTAAACCCTAAACACCAACCCTAAACACTAAACCCTAAAAGCATAAACCCTAAAACACTAAACCCCGGTTGAGCTAATTTTTACGAAAAGTGATCTTAAAGAAGTTAACGAAGAGGTTGTGAAATACAAAGTTGGTTCTTCTACCCATGTTGCTCTTGTTGCACCTACTAATGTTATGGTTCTCTAGGCAACACTAGTCTAGAACCTTCATAGACTTCTTTCTTCCAGGTTCTCAACATCGCAACCAGGAGCAACAAGGGTACTGCTAAAATTATCACCCTGATTGAGCTAATTAAAAAAGGTGATAAGCTGGGATCCTCATAGGCTGCTCTCCTCGCTAAGCTGGGGATTAGGCCATTTTATTATGGCCTAAACCCAAAACCCTAAACCTTAAATCCTAAAAACCTAAAACCCTAAACCTAAACTAAATAAAACCTAAAAGAAAATAAATAAAAAACATAAACCTAAATAAAATATAAATATAAAATAAAATAAATACCTAAACTAAAACCTAAACCTAAACCTAAAAAAACAAAATAAAAAATAAAAATAAACTAAAATAAAATACAGAAAACCTTAACTAAACTAAGAAATAAAATAAACCTAAGTATAGAAAACTTTAATAAATTTAAAACTAAACGTAAAACAAAAATAAAATAAACCTAAAGTTAAATAAAATAAAAAACTAAATAAAAACCTAAACCTAAAAAATAAAACCAAAAAATGAATAAAAAATAAAACCTAAACCATAATCTAAAAAATAAAACTAAACCTAAAATAAAAATAAAATAAAGAAAATAAAATAAACATAAACCAAACTAAAATAAACTAAAATAAAATAAATTAAACCTAAACCTAAACCTAGAATAAACTAAACATAAACCTAAACCTAAACTAAATAAAATAGAATAAACTAAAAATAAAACCTAACTTAAACAAAAAAATAAACCTAAAAATAAACTTGAAATATAAACATGAAACCTAAACCTAAAAAAATAACATAAAAACCTAAACCTAAACCTAAAAATTAAACAAAAATAAAAAACTTTAACTAAAATAAATAAACCTAAAATAAATTAACTAAACTAAATAAGAATAAAAAATAAACTAAAATAAATAAATAATAAACTAAATAAACCTAAACTTACTAATTTACTTAATTTTAAAAAAACCTTAAACAAAAAATCCTAAACCCTAAAACTAATCCTAAACCCTAAACCCTAAACCCTAATCCTAAACCCCAACCCCTAAAAGCATAAACCCTAAAACCCTAAACCCTAAACCCTACACCATAAACCAAACCCTAAACCCTAAACCCTAAACCCAAAACCCCAAACCCTAAACCTAAACTTAAAGTAACTAAACAAATTAAAAAAACCCTAAACCCTAAAAACCAATAAAACTAAACCTAAATCTAAACCATAAGAATGTGCAGAACCTTGACCCTAAACTAAAACTAAAAAAAAGAAATGTTGAATCAAAATTTGTTCTCTATTAAAACCCAAAACTAAAACCCTAAACAAACTCAACGCTGACCTAAAACCTAAACCCTAAACTATAAACCCTAAACAAGAACCCAAACCTAAATTCTAAACCTAAACCTTGTAAGTCTAAACCCTAAATCCTAAACACTAAACCTTAAACCTAAAATAAACTAACCTAAACCTAAAATAATCTATATCCTAAACCCTAAAACCTAAACAAAACCTAAACCTTAAGCCTAATCCTAAACCTAAATGAACCCAAACCCTAAACTTAAACTTAAACTATAATGCTAACTAAATCAAACTTTAACTTAAATCTCAACCCTAAGATCCTAAACTCTAAACTCTAAACTAACTCAAACCTTAACCCTAAACCCTAAACCTCAAACCCTAAACCCTAAACCTAAACCCTCCCTAAACACTAAATCTTAAAGCCCTAAACCCTAAAACCCTAATCCCTAAACCCTAAACCCTAAAAGCATAAACCTTAAAACCTTAAACAATAAACCCTAAACCCTAAACCCTAAACTTAAACTTAAAGTAACTAAATAAATTAAAAAAATAAACCTAAACCCTATAACCTAATAAACTTAAACCCTAAGAATAGGTAGAACCTTGACTACCGGAACATCACCATCAACCTTTTCATCTAGGTGGAGGTGAAGGCCGAGGCGACATCGTAAGGTGGTGGGGATGTAGAGATGGTGGTGGTGGTTGGGGTAGTGGTGGTTATGGGGGCTGGAGGAGCAACGGAGGTTACAACCGTTGTTGTGGTAAAGGGATATGATGGTGGATCCTGCTACTCGAGAGGCCAACGTTGGTTATGATGGGAACTGGAGAAACTAAAGAACGACTGATCCGAACTGTTTCTTATGGAACTGTGTCTTTATAGTAGAGACAGTTCTAGTTATCTAGGGTTTTCAATTTGCTCTATGCGTGCTCATTTTTTATCTATGTTGTCACTTGTGTCTTCAAAAACCTGGTGTGTGATTTGTTTGATGAATTCGAAAAGAAGAAATGTTGAATCTGAATTTGTTCTCTGTTAAAAAAAAAACTAAATGCCCTAATCCCTAAACAAAAACCTGAACCCTAAACCTAAAACCTAAACCCTAAATCCTAAACCTTAAACCCTTAAAACCCTAACCCTAAACCCTAAACCCTAAAACTTTAAACCCTAAACCCTAAACCTAAACCCTAAACCCTAAACCCCAAACCCTAAACCCTAAACCCTAAACCAAAAATCCTAAAAAGATAAAAAAACTTAAACCTCAACTAAATAAAACCTAAAAAATAAATAAATAATAAAACCTAAACAAAAATAAAATAAAATAAAAACCTAAACTAAAGCATAAACCTAACCTAAACCTAAAAAGATAATAAAATAAAAAATAAAAACTAAACTAAAATAAAATAAATAGAAACCTAAATTAAACTAAAAAATAAAAAATCTAAAAAAAATTAAAACTAAACCTAAAATAAAGTTAAAATAAACCTAAAATAAAATAAAATAAAAACTAAATAAAAATTAAAACCTAAAAAATAAACAAAAAAATAAATAAAAATTCAAACATAAACCCTAAAAAAAAACTAAAGCTAAAATAAAAATAAAATAAAGCTAAACCTAAACTAAAATAAAATAAACTAAAATAAATAAAACTTGAACATAAACCTAAAATAAACTAAACTTAAATGAAAACCTAAACACAAACCTAAAAATAAAAAATAAAACCTATACCCTAAATTTAAAAAAAAACCTAAACCTAAAATAAACAATATAAAGTAAACATAAACCTAAAATAAAATAAACTAAATTAAAATAAATAAAACCTAGACCCTAAACCCGAAACCCTCAACCCTAAAATCTTAAACCCTAAACCATAAACTGTAACCCCTAAACCCTAAACTGTAAACCCTAAAAATATAAAAACCTAAACATAAACTAAATAAAACCTAAAAATAAAATAAATAAAATAAACTACACCTAAATAAAATATAAAATAAAATAAAATAAAAACTTAAAATAAAACCTAAAACCTAAACCTAAACCTAAACTTAAACCTAAAATGAAAAATAAAATAAAATAAAATAAAAAATAAAATAAAATAAATTAAATAAAAACCTAAACTAAATTAAAAAAATAAAATACTCTTAAAAATAAAAAAACAATATAAAAAAACTAAACATAAAATAAAAATAAAATAAACCTAAAATCGAATAAAATAAAAACTAAATAAAAACCTAAACCTAAAAAATAAACTTAAAAATAAAACCTAGAAATAAATAAAAAATAAAACCTAAACCATAAGAAAAAAAAGCCTAAACCTAAAATGAACAAAATAAAATAAAGATAAACCTAAACTAAAATAAACAAAACTGAAATAAATAAAACCAAAACCCTAACCCTATAAACCTAAACCCCAAACCCTAAACCTTTAACCTTAAACCTAAACCTAAACCCTAAACCATAAACCCTAAACCCTAAACCTTAAAAACCTAAAGACCTAAATCCTAAACTCTAAACACCAAACCCTAAAACTAACCCTAAATCTTAAACCCTCAGCCCTAAACCTACAACCCTAAACCTTAAACCCTAAACCCTAAAACCCTAAACCCTAAACACTAAACCCTAAAACATTCGACCCTAAACCCTAAGCTTTAAATTCCAAACCTTAAACCTATAATAAAAATAAAATAAAACTAAACCTAAACTAAAATCAATTAAACTAAAATAAATAAAACCTAAGCTTAAACCTAAAATAAACTAAACCTAAACTAAACTAAATAAAATAAAATATACTACAAATAACCCTAAACCTAAACTAAAATATAAAACCTAAAAAAAAACCTAAACCTAAACCTAAAAATAAATAAAAAACCTAAACCAAAAAAATAATATAAAAATAAAACTAAAATAAAAAAATATAATTTAAACTAAATAAACCTAAACCTACAAGTTAACTTATTTAAAAAAAATTCTTAAACCCTAAACCCTAAACATGAAATCCTAAACCCTAAACTTTAAACCTAACCCTAAACTAACTATAAACCCTAAGCCCTAAACCCTAAATCGTAAACCCTAAACCTTAAACTAAAACCTAAACCTAAAATAAAAAACCTAAACCTAAACTTAAAACTAAGTAAACTAAATACCTAAACATAAATAAACTAAAAGCAAAACCTAAACCTAAATAAATAAACCAAATAGTAAACCTAAATAAAATTAAATTAACTAAATAAAATAAATAAAACTAAAATAAATAAAATAAAACATAAACCTAAACCTAAACTAAAATAAATAAACCTAAATAAACCAAACCTAAAACCTAAATTTAAACCTAAACCTAAACCTAATCCTAAAAACTGAAAAACTAGAAAAACTAAACATAAGAAACCTAATCCTAAATAATACCTAAACCTAAACTAAACTAAATAAACCTAACCCTAAACCTATACCTTAAAAAAATCCTAAAATCTAAACCTAAAAAAAATAAATAAAAAATAAACCTGAACCTAAGCCTAAACCTAAACTAAAATAAATAAATAAAATAAACCTAAACCTAATAAAATAAAAACCTAAACTAAAATAAAATAAATAAACTTAAACCTAAACCTAAACCTAAACTAAACCTAAACTGAAATCTAAATAAATAAACCTAAACCTAAACATAAATTAAAATAAATAAAATAATCCTAAAAAAAATAAAAGTAAAAATAAAAACTAAAAAAAACTAAAATATAAAACCTAATACTAAACCTAAACTGAAATAAACTAAACTAAATAAAATAAATAAAACCTAAACCTAAACCTAAATAAATAAAACTAAAACTAAACCTAAACCTAAGCCTAAAACTAAACCTAAATAATAAAATTTAAACCTAAACTAAATAAACTAAAAAATAAATAAAATAAACCTAAGCTAAATAAAAAACCTAAACTCTAAACCTAAACTAAATAAAAATAAATAAATCTAAACTAAACCTAAAAACCTAAACCTAAAAAACCTAAACCTAAACCTAAATAAAAACCTAAACTAAAACCTAAACCTAAATAAACCTAAAACCTAAACCTAAATAAACCTAAACCTAAAATAAATAAATGAAAATAAAACCTACACTAAATAAAATAAAAATAAACCTAAAACCTAAAACCCTAAACCTAAACTAAAACTTAAACCTAAAAACCTAAACCTAAACTAAACTAAACAAAATAAACCTAAATAGATAGAACCTAAATAAAAAAATCTAAACTAAATAAACCTAAACTTAAACCTAAACTTAAAACTAAAACCTAAACCTAAAAATAAACTATATAAATAAAAATAAACCTAAACCAAAAAGTAAAACCTAAACATAAAATAAAAAATAAACCAAAACCTAAACATATCCCTGAACCTAAACCTAAATAAATAAAAAATAAAAACTTAAATTAAAACTAAATAAACTAAATAAATTAAACCTAAACCTAAAATAAAAAGGCTAAAACCTAAACCTAAACCTAAATAAAAATAATGCTAAATAAATAAAAAAATAAAACCTAATCCCAAACCTAAAATAAAAATAAACCTAAACTAAAATAAAATAAATAAATAAACCTAAACCAAAATAAACTAAAACTATGCTTCCCTTGGTTTTTTTCTCTCCTTTCTCATTTATTGCTAGTGGTTGGGTGGTCCTCAGTTTTTTTTCCCTTGGTTGCTTATTTGGTGACTACCATTTCTATTTTTTTTTTTTGATGATCTCTAGAGGGTTGTGGCTATGCTTGTGCTGTTTTTTCTACCTATTTTGGGGTCTATTTTGGGTTAGCCTTTTGTTTTGGCTAGCCGCCCCCCTTTCGATATTGGATCCTCTACTATTATGGTTGGTTGTTGAGTGGCAACTGTTGGTATCTTCAAGATTTGATTAGCTTTGGTCTTATCAATACTTTTTGGATATTTCTCCTGGTTTGTGTTGGAGATTCTTGTTGATTGGTTATTTTCTCTTCTAATTGGCATGAGGACAGCTACTTTATGGTTTTTTCCTTCCTGACCTGGTTATGGCTGATTTTAATGGTGGCTTATACTTAGTGGCTTTTTGTCACCGCTAAGTTGATGGCATCCTTTTCTCTACCTAGTTTCAGGTGTCTACCGATGGTCGGTTGTGGCTCTCCCTTGCTTGGAGCTTTGATGTCTATTTGAATGATGGTTGTTGTTATTTTTTATTTTGTTCTAATCTCTTTCTAGGCTATTGTATTAGCTTTTGCTATGCTTTTGAATTAGCTTGTCCATTTCAATTCTTCCTTGCAGGTGGTGGCTCTATCAATGACCTTGCTGTATCTTTTGGGTGGCTGGGTGTTTGTGATTGGTCTGCTATGGTTTTTGTTGGTTGTTTGGCTGGGTCACGGACGTTGTTTCTTTATTTGCTAATCTGTGTTCTAAAGCATTTTGGGTTGCTTTCTTTCGATGTTGGCTTGTATCAGAATGCTGGTTATGATGGCCTTGATGTTACCCATATCTTCACTTTTGGTTGGTAGCATTGCATATGAACGTAACCATTCTTAGGAAGTTTGGATGCTCATATGCATTGGCACCTCTTGAGATGATCTTAATTGAGCATGAGCCTTTTCTTTCTTAGCTCTCTCTAATTGTATTCTTTATTTTTGTTCTTGTTAGCTATGACTATTGCCTTTGTAGTGTTTTGCAGATTTCTTTTATAGGTTGGAACTTTTCAAATGGAATGATCGTTACTCAATCAACTCAAGAGCTGTTGATATGGATCTTGTTATCTTGCCTCCAAAAAGGGATCATGAGCCACTACTGACTAGTCTTTTGATTATTTTTTTACTTATATTGTACTAGTCATAATTTGTGTCTTTTACTCTTTTGCTTTTTTAGTTGTTGCTTTTTCTCTCTATTTTTCTATTGTACATAGATGGGGGTTTAGCTCTTTAGGTTCCTTGTAGCTTTGAGAGCTGTAGATCTTTGAGCTTTAGCCCTATAACGACATTGTATTGTTTTCTTTTATTGTAATAAAATTCTAACCTTTCCTTTAAAAAACCCTAAACCCTAAACCTTAAACCCTAACCCTAACCCTAAACCCAATACCCTAAACCCTAAACTCTAAAAACCTAAACCTAAACCTAAACCTAAAAATAAAATAAAATAAAAGCTTAAACTAAACTAAAAAAAATAAAATAAACCTAAAATAAAACCTGGACATCAAATAAAAATAAAATAAACATAAAATAGAAATAAAAAAAACTAAACCTAAACTAAAATAAATAAAACCTAAACTTAAACCTAAAATAAATAAAACCTAAACCAAAACCTAAATTAAATAAAATAAAATAAACTAAAAATAAACCTAAACATAAACTAAAAAATAAAACCTAAAAATAAAGCTAAAATAAAATCCTAAAATCTAAACCTAAAAAAAGTAAAACAAAAAATGTAAACCTAAACCTAAAAATAGAAAATAAAACCTAAACCTAAAAAAAAAACTAAACTAAGAAAATAAACATAAACCTAAACCTAAACCTAAAAAATTAACTAAAATAAAAACCCTAAACTAAAATAAATAATCTAAACTAAATAAAAATAAAAATAAAAATAAACCTAAATAAAACATTAAAAAAACTAAATAAAACTAAACCTACCGATTTTTTTAATTAAAAATCATAAACTCTAAATAATAAATCCTAAACCCAAAAACCTAAAGCCTTAACCCTAAAACTAACCCTAAACCCTAAATTCTAAACCTACAATCCTAAACCCTAAACCCTATTCCATAAAAAACCCTTAACCCTAAACCTTAAACCCTAAGACCTAAACTAACACTAAACTCTAAACCCTAAACCCTAAACCGTAAGCCCTAATCTTAAACCCTAAACCCAAAACCCTAAACCCTAAATCTGAAACCATAAACCGTAAACCCTAAACTAACCTTAAACTAAACTTAAACTCCTAAAACCATAACTCTAAACTATAAATACTAAACACTAATCTAACCCTAAACATTGTTAACCCTAAAACCACAAAAAAAACCCTAATCCTAAGTTCTAAACACTAAACCTAAAACCTAAAACCTAAATCAAATATAAACCCTAAATGCTAAAGTTTAAACACTAAACCCAAAACTTTAAAACCTAAACCCTGGTATAAACCTAAACTATAAACCCTAAACCTAAACTCAAACCTAAAACTAACTCTAAACCTAAACCTACAACCCTAAACCTAAAACATAAAACCCTAAACTCGAAACCATAAACCCTACCCAAAATCCTTAACCCTGAATCCTAAACCCCAAAAAATACAGCCCTAGACCCTAAACCCTAAACCCCAAACCCAAAAGCCAAAACCCTAAATGATAAACCCTAAACCCTAAACCTTAAACCCTAAAAACCTAAAAACCTAAACCTAAACTAAATAAAACATAATAATAAAATAAAATAAGAAAAGCCTAAACCTATATAAAATAAAACTATACCTAAATAAAATAAAACCTAAACTAAAACCTAAACTTAAACCTAAACCTAAATCTAAACTAAAAAAAAATAAAATAAACTAAAATAAACCTAAACCTAAAATAAAAAAACTTGAAATAAAAACATAAAACCTTAACCTAAAAAAATAAAATAAAAACCTAAACCTAAAAAATAAAAATATAACCTAAACCTAAAAATAAATAAAATTAAAACTCAACTAAAAAATTACCCTAAACATAAACCTAAACCTAAACCTAAACCAAAAAAATAAATAAAAATATAAAACCTAAAATAAATAAACTAAACTAAATAAAAAGAAAAAATAAACCTAAATAAAAATAAAAAATAAAATAAACTAAAATAAATAAAAATAAACTAAATATACCAAAACTTGCCGGTTTACTTAATTTTAAAAAAAAAACCCCAAATCCTAAACCCTAAGAACCTATTACACTAAACCCTAATCCTAAACCCTAACCCCTAAAGGCATAAACCTTAAAACCCTAAACCCTACACCCTAAACCCTAAACCCTTAACCCTAAACCTAAACCATAAACCTAAACCCTAAACCCTAAATCCTAAAAAACCTAAACTAAAGTAAATAAATTAAAAATAAACCTAAACCCTAAAACCTAATAAACCTAAACCTAAACCTAAACCCTAAGAATGGGCAAAACCTTGACCTTAAAATAAAAATAAAAAGAAATAATCAATTTGTTCTCGTTAAAATTAAAACCTAAAACTAAAACCTTAAGCTAAAACTCAACTAGACCTAAAACAAACCTAAATCAAAACCATAAACCCTAAACACTAAACTAAACTAAACCTAAACTAACCATATAAACTCTAAACCTATAACCTACAACCTAAACTCCTAAAACTTATACCCTAAACCTAGTTCTAAACCTTAAACCCCTAACTCCAACCCTAAACACTAAACCTTAAACCTTAAATCCAAAACCATAAAACCCTAAATTAACCCTAAACCCTAAGCTAACCCTAAACCCTAAACCAACAAAACCATAAACCCTAACGCCTAAACACTAAACCTTAAACACTAAACCCTAAACTGTAACCCTAAACCCTAAACCCTTAAACCCTAATCCCTAAATCCTAAACCTAAACCCTAAACCCTAAAAGCATAAACCTTAAAACCTAATGTAACTAAATAAATTTAAAAAATAAACCTAAACCCTAAAACCTAATAAACCTAAACCCTAAGAAAAGGCATAACCTTGATGGCAGGAACATCACCGTCAATCAGTCTAGATCTAGCGGTGGAGGTGAAGGCAGAGGTGGTAGTTATCGTAGTGGTGGTGGAAGTGGAAAGGAGTGATGGTGGTGGCGTGAGGGATATGATGGTGGATCTCTCTACTCGAGAGGCCAAAGTAGTTCTGATGGGAACCTGAGAAACTAAAGAATGGTTGATCCGATCTATTGCTTATGGAACTATGTCTTTACAGTAGAGACGATTCTAGTTATCTAGGGTCTTGATTTTCTCTATGCATGTGCATTTTTGATCTATGTCATAGCTTGTGTCCTAGAAAACTTGGTGTGTTACTTGGTTGATGAATTTGAAAAGAAGAAATGTTGAATATGAATTTATTTTATGTTAAAAAAACCAAAAACACTAAACCCTCAACTAAAACCTGAACCTAGACCTAATACCTAAACCTTAAACCCTAAATCTTAAACCATTAAAACCCTAAACCCTAAACCCTAAACCCTAAACCCTAAATCGTAACCCCTCAACCCTTAAATAACCCTAAATCCAAAACTCCCTAAAAAGATAAAAACCTAAACCTGGACTAAATAAATCCTAAAAATAAAATAAATAATAAAACATAAACCAAAATAAAAGAAAAAATAAAATAAAATAAAAACCTAAACTTAAACCTAAACTTAAACCTAAAAGGAAAATATAATAAAAAAATAAAAACTAAACTAAAATAAAATAATTAAAATCCTAAACTAAACTAAAAAAACTAATTAAAATAAAAACTAAACCTAAAATAAAAATGCATTAAACCTAAAATAAAATAAAATAGAAACTAAATAAAAACCTAAACCAAAAAAGTAAACCTAAAAATAAATTAAAATTATAACCTAAACCTAAAATAAAAATAAAATAAACCTAAACCTAAACTAAAAGAAACTAAACTAAAATAAATAAAACCTAAACCAAAACAAAACCCAAACCTTAAAAAAAAACCTAAACAATAAACTAAAAAATAACCTAAACCTAAAATAAATAATATGAAGTATATATAAAACTAAACTAAATAAATAAAACCTACACCCTAAACCCTAAACTTTAAAACCCAAAAACCCTAAACCTTAAACCAAAAACCCTAAACCATAAACCCTAAACCGTAAATCCTAAAACCTAAAACCTAAACCTTAACTAAATAAAACCTAAAAATAAAATAAATAAAACATCCTACACCTAAAGAAAATAAAAAAGAGAAAATAAATTCTAAAATTCTAAAAACCTAAACCTAAACTAAATAAAACCTAAAATTAAAATAAATAAAAAAACCTACACCTAAATAAAATAAAAAACAAAAAAAATATTAATCTAAACTAAAACCTAAACCTAATCCTAACCTAAACCTAAAACTAAAAATATAATAAAATAAAAATTAAAAATTAAACTAAAATAAAATAAATAAAAACCTAAACTAAACTAAAAATAAAATAAAATACACCTAAAAATGAAAACCTAGATAAAATAAAAACTAAACATAAAATAAACCTAAAATAAAATAAAATAAATAACTAAATAAATACCTAAACCTAAAGTAAACCTAAAAAAAAATAAAAAATAAAACCAAAACCATAATGTAAAAAAAACTAAACCTAAAATGAACGAAATAAAACAAACATAAACCTAAACTAAAAAAACAAAATGAAAATAAATAGAACCTAAACCCTAAACCCTAAACCCTAAACCCTAAACCTTAAACCCTAAACCATAAACCTTAAACCCGTAAAACCTAAAAACCTAAACCCTAAACCCTAAACCCTAAAAATACAACCTTAAACCCTAAACCCTAAAACCTAAACCTAAACCCTAAAAACCTAAAAACATAAACCCAAAACCCTAAACCATAGAACTAACTCTAAGCCCTAAGCATACAACTTTAAACCCTAAACCCTAAACTCTAAAATCCTAAACCCTTACCCTTAAACCCTAAACCCTAAACCCTAAAATAGTAAACCCTAAACCCTAAATCCTAAACCATAAATCCTACAACCCTATACCCTAAAACCTAAATTCCAAACCCTAAACCCTAAACCCTAAACCCTAAACCCTAAATCCAAAACCCTAGAAACCTAAAAACCTAAACCTAAACTAAATAAAATCTAAAAACAAAATATATAAAAAAACATAAGCCTAAATAAAAAGATAAAATAAAATAAAAACCTAAACTAAAAACTAAACCTAAACCTATTCGTAAAAATAAAATAAAATAAATTATAAATACTAAACTAAAATAAAATAAACAAAAACCTAGACTAAACTAAAAAAATAAAATAAACCTAAAAAAAACCTAAATAAAATAAAACCTAAACACAAAATAAAAATAAAATAAACCTAAATAACATAAAATAAAAATTAAATAAAAACCTAAATCTAAACAATAAACCTAAATATAAAAATTAAAAATAAATAAAAAATAAAACCTAATCCATAAAATAAGAAAAAGAACTTAAACCTAAAATAAAAAAAAATACCTAAACCTAAACTATAATAAACTAAACTAAAATAAATAAAACCTAAACCTAAACCTAAAATAAACTAAACCTAAACATAAACCTAAACTAAATAAAATAAAATATACTAAAAATAAACTAAATCTAAACTAAAATATAAAATCTAAAAATAAACTTAAAATAAAAACCTAAAACCTATACCTAGAAAAAAACCTAAACCTTAAAAATAAAATAAAAATAAAACTAAACTAAAAAATAAACTTAAACCTAAACCTAAACCTAAATAATAAACGAAAATAAAAAACCTAAACTAAATTAAATAAAGCTAAAATAAATAAACTAAACTAATAAAAATAAGAAATAAATTATAAACTAATTAAACCTAAAACCTACCATTTTACTAAATTTAAAAGAAAAACCTTAAACCCTAAACCCTAAACCATAAACCTACAACCCTAAACCCTAAACCCTATGCCTTAAACTAACCCTAAACCCTAAACGCTAAACCTAAACTAAAACCTAAACTTAAAATAAAAACCTAAACTTAAACCTAAAACTAAATAAACTAAAAACCTAAACCTAAATAAACTAAAATCGAAACCTAAACCTAAACTTAAATAAACTTAAATAAATAAACTAAAAAATAAACTTAAAGAAACCTAACTAAACTAAATAAATAAACCTTAACCTAAACCTAATTAAATAAACCTAAACTTAAAATAAAAATTAAAACCTAAACCAAAACCTAAACCTAAAACTTAAAACAACCTAAACTTAAACCTAAACCTAAACTAAACTAAATAAATAAAAATAAAAATAAAAATAAAAAGTTAAACCTAAACCTAAGCCTAAACTTAAACCTCAAAAAATTAACTAAATAAAATAAACAAAAATAAAATAAATAAGTAAATAAAATAAAGCATAAACCTAAACCTAAACTAAACTAAATAAACCTAAATCAACATAAACCTAAAACTTAAATCTAAACCTAAATCTAAACCTAAACCTAAAAACCAAAACATAAACCTAAAATAAACCTAAACAAAGCTAAAAAACTAAAAACTAAATAAACTAACCCTAAAAAACCTAAACCTAAATAATACATAAACCTAAACCTAAACTAAACTAAATAAACCTAACCTTAAACATGAACCTAAACCAAAACTAAATAAATAAAATAAAAAATAAATAAATCTAAAATAAACCTAAACTTACACCTAAACCTAAATAAACCTAAACCTAAACCTGAACCTAAAAACCTAATCCTAAAACATAAACCTAAAAAAATAAAAACCTAAACTAAAGTAAACTAAATTAAAATAAAACCTAAACCTAAACCTAAACCTAAACCTAAACTAAAATAAATAAAATAAACCTAAATAATAAATAAAAATAAAAACTAAAGTAAACTAAAAAAATACCTAAACCTAAACCTAAACCTAAACCTTAAAACCTAGACCTAAACCTAAACCTAAAATAAAATAAACTAAACTAAATAAAATAAATGAAACCTAAACCTAAAAGTAAACCTAAATAATAAAATCTAAATCTAAACTAAATAAACTAAAAAATAAATAAAATAAACCTAAACAAAACAAAACCTAAACTTAAACCCTAAACATAAACTAAATAAAAGTGAATAAACCTAAACTAAACCTAAAAACCTAAACCAAGAAAACCTAAACCTAAACCTAAATAAAAACCTTAACCAAAACCTAAACCTAAGCTAAACCTAAATAAAAATAAACCTAAAACCTAAACCTAAACAAATCTAAACTTAAAATAAATAAATGAAAATAAAACCTAAACTAAATAAAATAAAAATAAACCCAAAACCTAAAACCCTAAACCTAAACAAAAATTTAAACCTATAAACCTAAACCTAAACCTAAACCTAAACTAAACTAAATAAACCTAAATAAATAAAACCTAAATAAAAAAATCTAAACTAAATAAACCTAAACCTAAACTTAAACATAAAACTTAATCTTAAAAATAAATAAAATAAATAAAAATAAACCTATACCAAATAATAAAAACTAAACGTAAAATAAAAAATAAAGTAAAACCTAAACCTAAACTAAATAAAGTAAACCAAAACCTAAAATAAATAGCTAAAACTTAAACCTAAAACTAAATAAAAATAAAGCTAAATACACTAAAAAATAAAACCTAAACTTAAACTTAAAATAAAAATAAACCTAAACTAAACTAAAATAAATAAATAAACTTTAACATAAATAAACTAAAACTAAATAAACCTAAAACTAAACCTAAAAATAAAAACCTAAGCATAAACCTAAATAAACTAAAAAGTGTAAAAAAAGTAAATAAATAAATTAAATAAAACATTTTTTCTTAGATTGGTGGATTGGTGGTAGCTCCTTTGTTTTTACTGATTTTCTATTTTCTCCTTTGTGGTGATTGCTTGATCTATGGGGGTTGGAGGGGACTTTACTTGCCTCTGTCCTATTTTCTCTCCTTCCTCATTTATTGCTAGTGGTTGGGTGGCCTTCCTTGGTTTTTTTTTCCTTTTTTGTTTGTCAGTGACTACCATTTCTATTTTTTTTGGTTATTTTGATGATCTCTAGGAGGGTTGTGGCTATGCTTGTTGTTGCTTTTTCCACCTATTTTGGGCTCTATTTTGGGTTAGCCTTTTGTTTGGTGCCCCTTTCGATATTGGATCCTCTTATGGTTGGTTGTTGAGTGGCTTTGGTCTCTTCAATTTGATTAGCCTTTGGTCTTTTAATAGTTTTGGTTATTTCTCCTAGTTAGTGTTGGGATTCCTATTAGTTGGTTGTTTTCTATTTTGGCATGAGGATATGCTTTGTGGTTTTTTTCCTTCCTGACCTAGTTATGATTTTATTGGTGGCTTTTTATCACTGCCTACTGGATTGATGGCATCCTTTTCTCTACCTGGATTAGTCTAGTGTCTACTAATGAATGGTTGTGGCTCTCCCTTGCTTAGATCTTTGATGTTTATTTGATTGATGGTTGTTCTTATTTTTTATTTTATTTTAGTCTCTTTCTAGGCTATTATTTTAGATGTTGCTATGCTTCTGAATTGGCTTGTCCTTTTGAATTCTTCCTTGCTGGTGGTGGCTCTATCATTGACCTTGTTGTACCTTCTAGGTTGCTGGCTATTTGTGATTGGTCTGCTATGGTTTTGTTGGCTGTTTGATTTTTGGCAGGCTGCTTGCTAGCTATTTCTTTGTTTGCTAATGCAGGTTCACAAAGCCTTTGGGCTGCATTCTTTCGATGTTGGCTTGTATCAAGAATGTTGGCTATGATGGCCCTGATGTTACCCACATCTTCAGTTTTGGTTGGTAGCATTGCATATGAATATAACCCTTCTTAGGAAGTTCGGATGCTCATATGCATTGTTGCCTCTTAAGAAGATCTTAATTGAGCATGAGCCTTCTCTTTCTTTGCTCTCTCTAATAAATTTCTTTATCCTTATTCTTGTTAGCTATGACTATTGCTTTTGTCGTGTTTTACAGATTTCATTTATAGGTTGGAACATTTCAGATGGAATGATTATTACCAACTCAAGAGCTTGATGTGGATCTTGCTATCTTGCCTCCCAAAAGGGATCATGAGTCGCTGACTAGTCTTTGATTAACTTTTACTTATATTGTACTAGTCTTAATCTATCTTTCCTTTTTCCTTTTTTTGTTGCTTTTCTTTTTCCATTGTACATAGATGGGGGTATAGCTCTTTAGGTTCCTTGTAGCTCTAAGAGCAGTAGATCTTTGAGCTTTACCCCTCTTAAGGACATTGTATCCTTTCCATTTATTGTAATAAAATTTTAACCTTTCCTTAAAAAAACTCTAAACCCTAAACCTTAAACCCTAACCCTAACCCTAAACCCGACACCCTAAACCCTAAACCCTAAACCCTAAAACCTTAAACCTTAAACCCTAAACCCTAAACCCTAAAAATTGTAAACCATAAAGCCTAAACCCTAAAGCCTAAACCCTAAACCCAAATCTAACCCTAAACCCTAAACTACAAAATCTCCAAACCATAAAGCCTAAACACTAAACCTAAACTAAACAAAATAAACCTAAACCTAAACCCTAAAACTAAAACCTAAACCCAAAATTAAACCTACAACCCTAAACTCTAAACCCTAAACCCAAACCTAAACCCTAAACCTAAAACCCAAAACCCAAAAAAACCCTAATAAAACCTAAAACCTAAAACCTAAAAAATCTAAACCTAAACTAAATAAACCTAAAAAATAAAAAAAACCTAAACCTAAATAAAAAATTAAAACATAAAACTTATAAAACCTAAACCTAAAAAATAAAATAAAATAAAAAATAAAACTAAACAAAAATAAATAAATAAAAACCTAAACTAAACTAAAAAAATAAACCTAAAAATAAACCTAAACATAAAAAAAAAAATAAAAATAAAATAACTAAATAAATAAAACTAATAAAATACCTAAACCTAAATATTAAACCTAAAAAAAACCAAAAATATAAATAAAAAATATAACCTAAACCCTAAACTAAAGAAAAAACATAAACCAAAAATAAAATAAAATAAATCTAAACCTAAACTAAAATATACTAAACTAAATTAAATAAAACATAAACCTAAACCTAAAATAAACTAAACCTAAACCAAAACCATTACAAAATAAAATGAAATAAACTAAAAAATAAAACCTAAAAATAAACCTAAAATAAAAACTTAAAACCTAAACTTAAAAAAAATAAAATAAAAATAAACCTAAACCTAAAATAAAAAAATAAAACCTAAACCTAAAAATAAAATAAAAATTAAATGAAACTAAAAAATGAACATAAACCTAAACCTAAACCTAAAAAATAAACTAAAAAAAAAACCTAAACTAAATAAAATTAAAAAATAAACCATAATAAAAATATAAAATAAACTAAATAAACTTAAAAAACCTAAACCTACCATCTCCTTTAATTAAAAAAAACCCTAAACCCTAAACCCTAAAACTAACCATAAACCCTAAACTTGCAACCCTAAACCCTAAATTCTATACTAAAATTATAAACTAAACACTAAACTAAGCTAAACAACCTAAACCTAAACCCTAATTTAAACCTAAACTAAACAAAATCCTAAACCTAAACAAATTATAAACTAAAAACTTAAACTAAACTAAACTCCTAAACCTAAACTAAACTAAACCTAAAGTTAAAATACTAAACCTAAAACCCTAAACCTAAACCCTAAATATAAACCCTAAATAAAATAAATACTAAACCTAAAACTCTAAACCTAAATATAAACCTAAACCCTAAACCCTAAACCTAAAACTAAACCTAAACCTAAACCTAAACCTAAACCTAAACCTAAACCTAAACATAAACCCTAAACCTAAACCTAAATGTAAACTAAAACCTAAACCCTAAACCCTAAACCTTAAAGCTAAACCTAAACCCTAAACCTAAACCTAAACCTAAACCCTAAAATAAATAAATAAAATAAAAAACCTAAACCTAAACTAAATAAACATAAAAATAAAGTAAATAAACAAACTTAAACCTAGACCAAAATAAAATGAAAACCTAAACTAAACTAAAATAAATAAAAAATTAAACCTAAAAATAAAATAAAATAAAAAAATAAAAAAACAAAAATAAATTAAATAAAAGCCTAAAACAAACTAAAAAAATAAAATGAACCTAAGAATAAAAAACCTAAATATAATAAAAACTAAATATAAAATAAAAATAAAATAAACTTAAATAATATAAAATAAAAACTAAATAAAAACCTAAACCAAAAAAATAAACCTAAAAATAAACAAAAAATAAAACCTAAACCCTAAACTAATAAAAATACCTAAACCTAAAATAAAAATGAAATAAACATACTAAAATAAACCTAAACCTAAAATAAAATAAACTAAACTAAAATAAATAAAACCTAAACCTAAACCTAAAATAAACTAAACCTAAACTTAAACTAAGTAAAATAAAATAAACTAAAAATAAACCTAAACTTAAACTAAAAAATAAAACATAAAAATAAAATTAAAATACAAACCTAAAACTTAAACATAAAGAAATAAAATAAAAACCTAAACCTAAACCTAAAAATAAAAAAACAAAACATAAAACTAAAAATAAAAATAAAAATAAATCTCAACTAAAAAATAAACTTAAACTTAAACCTAAACCTAAAAAATAAACTAAAATAAAAAACCTAAAAAAAATAAACCTAAAATAAATAAAATAAACTAAATTAAAATAAAAAATAAACCAAAATAAAAATAATAAATAAAGTAAACTAAAATAAATAAAAAAATACTAAATATACTAAATAAATGTAAACATACTAGTTTACTTAATTTTAAGACCAAACAACAACAACAACAACAGCAATAATAAGCCTTTATACCAATTAAAACCTACATGAATCCTTCATCTCCATTATGTTCTATTATGTGTCATCTCATTTAATTCAAATGCTAGGTCATTTTTATACATCTTAATCAAGTCTTTTTAGGTGACCTCTACCTTTCTTAACATAAGGAAAATATAATGCATCTTCCTAATAGTCATCCCACTCACCTATGATTTATGTACAAAATTATCTAAGACTCTTATTCTTATGCCATGAGCTACTCTAACTTTTTCTAACATACTATTTTGCATTTATTCTAAGAGTAAAGCTCATCCAGAGTTTCATCTCTAACAATTTAACTTAGTCTTATGCTTCTATTTTACCAACATTCTGCACCATAAGTCATTGCTTCCAACATCTTATAAAATTTCCCCTCGTTATGGAACTTTCTAAAACCCGATGTATTCCTCCACTTAACCATATCAACTTGAATTTACTAATAACATCTCCATCTATTTCACCATCATTTTGAATAAAGACCAAAATAAATCACACTCTTAAAACTTGTTCACCTAATATCACAAACACCCCCACTAGCTTCCAACTAAACTTACACCCATATTCAATTTTAGATCTACTTAATGAAAACCTAAACTCTAATAAAACCTCTATAATTCAAGTTTCTCTACCCCTTTCTAGTCTTATCAACAAGAAAATGTCATAAAAAAAAGCATAAACTTCTTATAAATGCCTATAAAAAACATCCATAACTAAACTAAAAAATAACAAATCCTTGATGTAATCCAACTAAATAAAAATATTTTGTCAATCCTCCTTTGTAAATAAACTCTATACATATCCACTACTAATATAACCAATATTAACTCCTTCTCCCTAAACTTAAAAAATCTCTTGAAACTTTATCATAAGCTTCTAAATCAATAAATAAAATAAATCCTCCTTACTATACCTAAAACCTTAACAAATGTATAGCATAAGTAGATCTATAAACCAAGTATAAAATGTATCACATCATAACCTATGCTTAATTACTCTCTCCATAATTTAATGTATACATAACTAATTCCTCTATAATTTGTACACTGTGCATACCTTTATTCTTAAATATAAAGCCAATAAACTCTTTCTAAACCTATCTTTTAGTCATTAAAATAACGTTAAAAATATAAGAAATTATCTCTAATCATTACACTATTAATAACTCCTACTACTTTTCCATATTTCATTTCTTTAAAGCTTCTAAACTTAGACTTACTATATGATAAAAATAAAATTCTATAAATGTTAAATTGCTAATAATTGTAATCCTAAAAAATTTATCTAATACATTCACCTATTTTCAATATCTTTTTTAAAGAAAAGCACTTTATTATTTTCTTCTAATAAACTAACTATTTTTACTTCTCCTATCTCTAAACTATACATACATCTTTCACCCTGTATCATAAATAAATACTAAAAGCAATACAACTTAAACTAAACCACTTTATATCTTTCCCAAACCCTTTTACATCTAAAAAGTTTTATAACAAAATCTACACTACCTAAACCAAAACTACTAACTAATCCAATAAAAAAAACTTTAAGTGTCCCCATCTAATCTGCCAAACCTATACTACCTCATCTTAAATCTAAAATAAAATAAAAAATAAACTTCTAATGACCTAAACCTAATCTAAAAAATCTTTTTTCTTATCAAAATAATAATCTAAAATTTTACTAAATCCAAATACTAACTATTTTCTTAAAAAAGTATTATAACTACAAAATCATAACCTAAAGCAAAAATCTATAGTTTACCTGTTAACCCAAATCCATAACCACCATAAATACTTTTAAAATTTTTACCACTCTAAACATGCCATTTAAATCTCCTCCAATAAATACTTATTCTTATATGTTTTGTATTAATCCTCTATTCCAAAATTTTTCTTAAATTACATCCAAACCTACTTAAGCATAAACATATAACATTGATAATCTTAGTATCAACAATCTTTAAAGCTATAATTCTATCTTCACATCTATTAATATTTATAACATTATCTTTCAAACTTTATCTATAATCACACCTACCTTTTCTAGTTAAACCTAATACCAAAGTTTAAAACCTAAATTATTAATCTCCTTGGCCTCCCCAACCAATTTAGTTTCTAACATAATATTTATCTTCTATGAACCATAATATCTATTAATTATTAATTTACTAGTGCATCTATATAAGATAACCTAATTCTAGTTTCATGGACTAAATTCTAAACAGATCCATCCATAATTTAACCTTGCTTATTTAACAAACTCACCATTCCTTAGATTTTCTCATTCAAACCTAAACCCTAAAAATCCTTACACCCTAATCCGTAACCCTAAACTTAAACCCTAAAAGAATAAACTCTAAAACCTGAAACCCTAACACTAAATCTTAAACCCTAAACCCCTAACCTTAAACATAAACCTAAAGTAACTAAATAAATTAAAAAAATAAATCAACAAGAAACATAATAAACTTAAAATAAACCTAAACCCTAAAATTGGAGTAACCTTGATGGCAGAACATCACCGGCCAACCGCTCAATCTAGATCTAGTAGTGGAGGTGAAGGTAGAGACAATGATTATCATAGTGGACGTGGGGGATCTAGAGGTGCTGGTGGACAAGGAAGTGGTGGTCGAAAGGGATGGGGAGGAGGAGGAGTGATGCTGTTATCGTGGTGGTGAGGGAGAGATCAGAAATATGATGGTGCATCCTGCAACTCGAGAGGCCGGGGTGGTTATGGAGAAATTGAAGAATGGTCAATCTGATCTGTTGCATATAGATGATTTTAGATATCTAGGGTTTTTGATTTTCTCTATGAGTGCTCATTTTTGGTCTATGTCATCGCTTGGGTCTTAGAGAACTTGGTGTGTTATTTGGTCGATGAAATCGAAAGAAGAAATGTTGAATTTGAATCTGTGCTCCGTTAAAAAAAAAAAAACTAAAATACCCAAAACCCTAAATTGAAACTTGAACCATAAACCAAAAACATAAATGCTAAACCCTAAAACCCCTAAATCCTAAACCCTAAATTGTAAACCCTAAAATCATAAACCTTAAACCCTAAACCCTAAAACCAAAACCCTAAACCATAAACCCTAAACCAAACAAAAACCTAAACCTAAACCCTAAACCCCAAACCCTAAACCCTAAACTAACCAACTAAACCAAAAAAAGCTAAACCTAAACCCTAAATAAAACCTTAAAATAAAATAAATAAGAAAACCTAAACAAAATAAATAAAATAAAAACATAAACTAGAACCTAAACCTAAACCTACACCTTAACCAAATCCTAAAATGAAAAAAAATAGAAAATAAAAACTAAAATAAAATAAAATAAATAAAAACCTAAATAAAATAGAAACTAAAACTAAAATAAAAATAAAATAAACCTAAAATAAAAAAAAATAAAAACTAAATAAAAACCTAAAAAATAAATAAAAAATAATTCCTAAATTCTAAACCAAAAAAAAAATCTAAACCTAAAATAAAAATAAAATAAAACTAAACTAAACTAAAATAAAATAAACTAAATTAAATAAAACATGAAGCTAAACCTAAAATAAGCAAACCTAAACCTAAACATAAACTAAATAAATAAAATAAACTAAAATAAACCTAAACCTAAACTTAAAAAATAAATAAAATAAAACCTAAAACACAAACTAAAAAAAAAAAAAAATAAAAAAACCTAAACCTAAAATAAAAAATTAAAACATAAGCCTAAAAAATAATATAAAAATAAACTAAATTGAAGAAAAAAAAACTAAACCTAAACCTAAACCTAAAAAATAAACTAAAATAAAAACCTAAAATAAAATAAATAAAACTAAAATAAATAAAAAAACTAAATAAAATAAAATAAACCTAAATAAATAATAAATTAAACTAAACTAAAATAAAAAAATAAACTAAATAAACATAAACTAAACTACTAAAAAAAAATAAAAATAAAAAAATAAAATAAAAAACCTAAAATTAACCCTAAACCCTTAAAAAACCCTAAAAAAAAAAATAAACTAAACTAAAAAATAAACCTAAACATAAACCTAAACCTAAAAAATAAAATAAAATGAAAAAGCTAAACAAAAATAAATAAACTAAACTAAGTAAAAATAAAAATAAACCTAAATATAAATAAAAATAAATAAACTAAAATAAATGAAAAATAAACTAAATAAACCTAAACCTACCATTTTACTTACTTTAAAAAAAAAACCCTAAACCCTAAACCCTAAAACCTAAACCCGAAAAAATAGACCTAAAACCCTAAAACCCTAAACCCAAAAACCCTAAACTCTATTAAAAAAAAAACCTTATACCTTAAACATTAAACCCTAAACCCTAAAGCCTAAACTGAAACCTAAACCCTAAACCTAAAACCTAAACCCTAAACCCTAAACCCTAAAAACCCTTAAACCTAAACACTAAACCATTAATCCTAAACCCTAAAACCTAAACCCAAAAACCCTAAACTAAACCCTAAACCCTAAAACCTAAACCTAAATAAGAAAATAAAATAAAATAAAATAAAAACCTAAACCTAAACCTAAACCCAAAAGTAAAATAAAATTGAAAATAAAAACTAAACTAAAATAAAATAAATAAAAACCAAAACTAATAAAAATAAAATAAAATAAACCTAAAAATAAAAAACCTTAATAAAATAAAAACTAAACCTAAAATAAAAATAAAATAAACCTAAAAAATAAAATAAAAACTAAATAAAGACCCCAAACCTAAGAAATAAAACTAATAATAAAACCTAAAAATAAATAAAAAATAACAACTAAACCCTAAACCTAAAATAAAATAAATAAAATAAACTAAAAATAAACCTAAGCCTAAACTAAAAATAAAACCTAAAATAATAACCTAAAACCTAAACTTAAAAAAATAAAATATAAAACTAATAAAATAATAACCTAAAACTAAAACTTAAAAAAATAAAATATAAAACTAAACCTAAACCTAACAATAAAAAATAAAATCTAAACCTAAAAAATAAATTAAAAATAAAACTAAACTAAATGATAAACCTAAACATAAACTTAAAACTAAATAATAAACTAAAATAAAAAATAAACTAAAATAATAAACCTAATATAAAACAACACTAAATAAAAAATAAACCTATATAAAATAAAATAAAATAAACAAAATAAATAAAAAATAAACTAAATAAACCTAAACCTATGAGTTTACTTATCTTTTTTAAAAAACCTAGAATAAAATAAATAAAACCCAAAAACCTAAAAATAATATAAAAACCTAAACCTAAACCTAAACCTAAAAAATAAACAAAAATTAAAAACCTAAACTAAATGAAATAAAAATAAATTTAAATAAAAATAAAAAATACAATAAACTAAATAAACCTAAACCTACTAGTTTACTTAATTAAAAATAAAAAAATAAAAAAATAAAAAATAAAAAACTAATCCTAAACCCTAAACCCTAAACCTAAACTAACCCTAAACCCTAAACCTACAACCCTAAACTCTAAATCCTAAATCGTAAAACCCTAAACTCTAAACCACCCTAAACCCTAAACCATAAACGCTAAATGTGAAATCCTAAACCCTAAAACCCTAAACCCTAAGCCATAAACTTTAAAACCTAAACCCTAAACCATAAACTTTAAAACCTAAACCCTAAACCTAAAACTGTAAACCCTAAACTCTGTTGAAAAAAACATTAAACCCTAAACCTTAAACTAAACCTAAACCCTAAACTAAGACCTAAACCCTAAACCCTAAACACAAACCCTAAACCCTAAACCCTAACACCCTAAACCATAAACCCTAAACCCTAAAAATTAAACCTAAATAAAATGATAAAATAAAATAAATTAAAAACCTAAACTAAAACCTAATCGTAAACCTAAAATTAAATCAAAACCTAAATCTAATAATAGAATAAAATAAAAATTAAAAACTAAACAAAAAATAAAATAAAAAAACATTAACTACACAAAAAAACTAAAATAAAATTAAAATAAGAAACCTTAATAAAATAAAAACTAAACTTAAATTAAAAATAGAATAAGCCTAAGATAAGATAAAATAAATACTAAATAAAAACCTAAACCTAAAAATAATCTTGAAAATGAAACCTAAAAATAAATAAAATATAACAACCAACCGAAAACAAAAATAAAACCTAAACCTAAAATATAAATAAAATAAACAAAATAAAATAAACCTAAACCCAAACTAAAATAAACTAAACTAAAATAAATAAAACCTAAACCTAAACCTAAAATAAACTAAACCTAAACCTAAACTGAAGAAAATAAAATAAACTAAAAATAAACCTAAGCCTAAACTAATAAATAAAACATAAAATAATAACCTAAAAACTAAACCTAGAAAATAAAATAAAAAACTAAACCTAATCCTAATTATAAAAAATAAAACTTAAACTTGAAAAATAAAATAAAAATAAAACTAATTAAAAAACAAACCTAAACTTGAACCTAAACCTAAAAAATAAACAAAAATGAAAAAAAAAACATAAATTAAATAAATAAACTTAAAATAAAAAGACTAAACTAAATATAAATAAAAATAAACCTAAAAAAATAAAAAATAAAATAAACTAAAATAAATAAAAAATAAACTAAATAAACATAAACCTTTTAATTTTCTTTTAAAACCCTAAACCCTAAACTAAGAAATAAAACATAAAAATAAACCTAAAATAAAAACCTAAAACCTAAACCTAAACCTAAAAAATAAAATAAAAACCTAAACCTAAACCTAAAAATAAAATAGAAAACCTAAAACTAGAAAATAAAATTAAAATAAAACTAAACTAAAAAATAAACTTAAACCTAAACCTAAAAAGTAACTAAAATAAAAAACCTAAACAAAAATAAATAAAAATAAACTTAAATAAAACAAAAATAAAAAACTAAAATAATTAAAAAATAAACTAAATAAACCTAAACCTACTTTACTTAATTAAAAAATAAAAATAAAACCCCATACCTAAACTAACCTAAACTAACCTAAACCCTGCCTAAACCCTAAACCTATAACCCGTAAACCTGAACCCTAAAACCCTAAAACCCTAAACCCTAAACTATAATCCATAAACCCTAAACCCTAAATCGTAAACCCTAAACCCTAGAGCCCTAAATCCTAAACCCTAAACCTAAACCCTAAACCTTAAACCCTAAACCCCATTAAAAAAAAATCTTAAACCCAAAACATTAAACACAAACCTAAACCCTAAACCTAAACCCTAAACCCTAAAATCTAAACTCTAAACCCTAAACCATAAATCTTAAAACCCTAAACCATGAACCCTAAACCCTAAACCCTAAAACATAAACCTAAATAATGAAATAAACTAAAACCTAAACTAAAATATTAACCTAAACCTAAACCTAAACCTAAAAATAAAATAAAATATAATAAAAAATAAAAACTAAACTAAAATAAAATAAATAAAAACCTAAACTTAACAAAAAATTAAATAAACCAAAAAGTAAAAAACCTAAATATAATAAAAGATAAACCTAAAATAAAAATAAAATAAACCTAAGATAAAATTAAATAAAAACCTAAACCTAAATGATAAACATAAAAATAAAACCTAAAAATCAATAAGAAACAACACCTAAACCCTAAACCTGAAACAACAATTAAATAAACAAAATAAAATAAACATCAACATAAACTAAAATAAACTAAACTAAAATAAATAAAACCTAAACCAAAATCTAAAATAAATAAAATATAATATAATAAAAATAAACCTAAGCCTAAACTAAAAAATAAAACTTAAAAATAAATTGAAATAACCTAAAACCTAAACCTCAAAAAATGAAATAAAAACCTAAACCTAAACTTATTAATAAAAAATAAAACTAAAACCTAAAAAATAAAACAAAATTAAAACTAAATAAAAAATAAACATAAACCTAAAAAATAAAATAAAATAAAAAAGCCTCAAGTA
The DNA here is from genome assembly GCA_021442155.1 of Cymbidium sinense. Lineage (NCBI taxonomy): Eukaryota > Viridiplantae > Streptophyta > Magnoliopsida > Asparagales > Orchidaceae > Cymbidium > Cymbidium sinense. The sequence goes on from CM038218.1 coordinate 54,202,678, forward strand.
AAATAAATAAATCTAATATAAATAAACTAAACTAAATAAAAATAAAAATAAACCCAAAAATAAAAAAATAAAATAAACTAAAATAAATAAAAAATAAACTAAATAAACCTAAACTTATCGATTTACTTAATGTTCTTTTTCAAAAAAAAAAATAAATGCTAAACTATAAACTCTAAACCCTAAAACCACTAAACTTTAAATCCTAAACCCTAAACCGTAAACTCTAAATAAACCCTAAACCTACAACCATAAACCCTAAACCCTAAACCCTAAACCTACAACCATAAACCCTAAAACATTAAACCTAAACCCTAAAACTAAAACTATAAATCTTAAAACCCTAAACCCTAAAACTAAATCTAAACCTTAATCAAAACTATAAACTTAAACCTAAACTATAAACTAAACTTAAACCCTAAACCAAAAACCCTAAAACCTAAACTTAAACCTAAACTAAAAAAATAACCCTAAACTCTAAAACTAACCCTAAACCCTAAACCTAAAACTATAAACTAAACCCTAAACTCCTAAACTTAAACTAAACTCTAAACCCTAAACTAAACCTAAACCCTAAACCCTAAACTAAAATAAACTAAACTTAAACCTAAATAATAAACCAAACCTAAAACCTAAACACTAAACCTAAAAACCCTAATAACCTAAACTACATAAAAGCATAAACTTAAAACCTAAAAGCCTAAACCCTAATCACTAAACCCTAATTCTAAACCCTAAACCATAAACTAAACCCTAAACCCAAAAGTAAAGTAACTAAATAAATTAAAAAATAAATCTAAACACTAAAACCTAATAAACCTAAACCTACATCTAAACCTTAAGAATGGGCAGAACCATGATGGTAGGAACATCACCGCCAACCCTAGATCCTGGAGGTGAAGGGTAGGCAATATCTAGTGGAGTGGGGATCTGAGGTCTATATGGAGGCAAGTGGTTACACAAGGGAAGACATGGAGGTTATAGTGGTGGTGGTGGAAGGAGAGATCGAGGATGTGATGGTGGGTCCCACTACTCGAGAGGCCGGGGTGGTTCTAATGGGAACTAGAGAAACTAAAGAATGATTAATCTGATTTGCTGCTTATGGAATTATGTCTTTATAGTAGAGATGGTTCTAGTTATCTATGGTTTTTTGTTTGTTCTATGCATGCTTATATTTTATCTATGTTATCACTTCTATCTTAGAAAACTTGGAGTGTTACTTGGTTGATGAAACCAAAAAGAAGAAATGTTGAATCATAATTTATTCTCTTTGAAAAATTTTAAAAAAAACCAAAAACCCTAAACCCTAAACTAAATCCTTAACCCACCTAAACCTAAACCCTAAACCCTAAACCCTAAATTAAAACCCAAAATCATAAACTATAAACCCTAAACCTAAACCCTAAACCTAAAATAAATAAAACCCAAACCTAAACTAAAAAAAGAAAATAAATAAAACCTAAACCAAAATAAAATAAAAGATAAAATAAAATAAACCTAAACTAAACTTAAACCTAAAAAAAAATAAAATAAAAATAAAAATAAAACTAAAATAAATTAAATAAACTAAACTAAACTAAAAAATAAACCAAAAATAAAATCTATACCTAAAATAAAAAATAAAATAAACCTAAAATAAAAAAACTAAAAAAACTAAACCTAAAAAAATAAACCTAAAAAATAAAATATAAACCCTAAACTAAAAAAATAAACCTAAAATAAAATAAAATAAAACCTAAACCTAAACTAAAATAAACTAAACTAAAATAAAAACCTAAATTAAAATAAACTAAACCTAAAAAAAAAATTTAAACTAAATTAAATAAAATAAAAAAACCTAAACCTACTAAAAATAAAATAAAATAAACCTAATATAAAATAAAACCTAACTAAAAAATAAATAAAAAATCTAAACCTAAACTAAAAATAAAAATAAAACCTAAATAAAAAAATTAAATAAAATAAATCTAAAATAAAAAATAAACTAAACTAAATAAAATAAAATTAAAAATAAAAACCTAAAAAAAAATAAACCTAAAATAAATAAACTAAACTAAATAAAATAAAATCCTAATATAAATAAAAAATAAAATAAACTAAAATAAACCTAAAACCCAAATAAACCTAAACCTACTACCTAATTTAAAAAAAACCTAAAAAAACCTAAAAAAAACCCTACCCTAAACTATAAACCCTAAAACCTAAACCTAAACCTAAACCCTAAACCCTAAACCTAAACCTAAAGAACCTAAAAAACCTAAAACCCAAACCCTAAACCTAATTAAAGAAATAAATAAAATAATAAACCTAAACCCTAATAATTAACCTACGGTAGGAACATTAGTGTCACTAAGCTCTTTAGATCTGCAGTGTGGCCTATGTAGGCGGTGGTTATCGCAGTGGTGGTTGGGGATCTAGAGATGCTAGTAAATATGGAGGTGGTGGTCAGAGTAGTGGTGGTAATGGAGGTAGAAGGAGTGACAAAGGTTATAGAGATGGTGGTCACGAAGGGATAGATCAACAATATGATGGAAGATCCCACTGCTCGAGAGGTGGTGGTGGTTCTGATGGGAACTAGAGAAACTAAAGAACGGTCGATCCGATCTGCTGCTTATGTAATTGTGTCTTTATAGTAGAGATAGTTCAAGTTATCAAGGGTTTTTGATTTACTGTATGTGTGGTCATTTTTTATATATGTCATCGCTTATGTCTTGGAAATCTTGGTGCGCCATTTGGTTGGTGAAATTGAAAAGAATAAATGTTGAATATGTATTTGTTCTTTGTTAAAAAACCATAAACCCTAAATCCTAAACTAAAACCTAAACCATAAACCTAAAACCTAAACTATAAACCCTAAAAGCATAAACCCTAAACACTAAATCCTAAACCCTAAACATAAAACCCTAAACCCTAAAACCTTAAACCATAAACCTATTGACCTCACTTTTGGAGTGAGCTCTCAACTTCCTTATCATAGATCTAGGACTCTCATAGACATAAAGAGTTCCTCTATCTTAGGAAACTTGTAGTCATTAAGTGAACACTTAACCTAATCTTAGAGACTTAGAAGAGTTAGTCATAGGGGTAGATTGTGCCTTAGGGATTTAGGAGAACTTGCCTAATGTTTAGCCCAAACCAAATCCTTACTTCATTCTTCCAAATCAAATCTCAAATTCAAATCTATATTTCAAAATCAATTCCAACTATCAAATGATTGAAACCCATGATCAAATTCAAACTCCAAATCCCTTCCTAAGCCCTTTGATTTTATCTTATGGACTTAGCCTTAACCAAATTTAAATCAACCCAAATTCAATTGATTTTTTCAATTATCAAATTCAATCTCAAATCAAATTCTAAATCATAAATCAATTCCAAAATCCAAATGGTTGAAACACAAGTCAAATTCTTGATTTTAGCTTAGCTAAATTCTTGAACTTAAATAATACCCAAATCAATTCAAAACTCATGGATTTTCTGATGATTCAAACATTCCTACAATCATTGATCCAAATATAAATACAAACTATAATTATCAAACCAAATCCATGTTAACCCAAATTAAACCCAAGTTAGCCCTTTTTGACTTGAAATTGTCATATGAACCAAAATCCATATGGATCCAAATTGATTGTATTTTTCATCTCAAACCCATTTATCAATATAAGTAAACTTGAGTCAAGCCATGATCAAGCCAATTAACCCATTTTGGTCCAATTGAACTAAAGTAATCTAAAAGACCTTTCCAAGGCAAGTTCTAATTCACCCCAAATTGGATTAAACTAAGCTCATCCAAACCTCACAACATGATCAAAATTTATTCTAGGTTAATTAATTATCATGAATTAGGTCAAACCAAGTCAACCTAGCTCGTTAACCAAGTCAACATTTAACCCAAATGAAACCCAAATTAGCCAAAATCTATCATATGCCAAAATTGACTGAAACCATTGATTCAAACCCATTCCTAACCAATGATTGAACATGACCAAACCATCACTTGAGCCAAACAAAGCCCAATTGGATATTTTACCCAAGTTGACCCAAATTGGCATAAAAAGCCAAAATAGGTCAAATGATAATCCAACCCAAATTGATTATAACCAATGGCTCAAGTTCATTCTAAATCACTTATTAAACATGACCAAAACCATAATTGAGCCCAATTTGACCAATTTGTCAACTTGACCTAACTTAACCCAAATTGACCTAAAGGGTCAAATTAGCCAAAATCCAAATTAATTCCAAATTAAACCAAACCAAAGCCTACAATCATTTTCAATTAGCCAATTGAACTTGTCCCAAACCTTGGTTTGACCCAATTTGACCAATTTGTTAACTTGACCCAACCTAACCTAATTTGACCTAAATAGGTCAAATCAAGCCAAATCAAATCAAATAAACACCAAACTACTTGAAATTTGGGCTAACCCACTTTTGACCCATCCCAAATCTACCAAACAAAACCCATAGCAAAAAATAACCATTTTTCCATTAGGTTTAGGCATCCCATGATAAGACACATGCTCATTTGGTCATTTCTCCCCAACCACTTGGCACAATCATAGGTCCACTTAGGCACCTTAACCATGGTCGACGACCAAAAGGTGGTCATTTATGATCCATGGGGAGGTGAAATCACCTCCCCATCCCCAATGGAGCTTTCCAAACAACCATAAGACACCCATTACTCCCTTGGCCACCTCCACACCTCACCCAACCAAATTGAGCCACATCATGCACCCAAGGACCTCCACCACCCTTTAATTTGACCAATTGATCAAGAAAAATCTAAAGAATTTATGGTCATCCGATCCATGAAATGAGGGGGTATACCCCCCTCATTCTCACTCAAACTCAGACACTCACACTTGATTCATCTCTAGCAGCCAAGGAGAGAGTTCCAAGAGTAATTTCCAAGCCTTCCCAAGCTCCCTGAAATCCCCATTCTCAATTTTATGCAAAACTGAAACATGGGAGGCCACCTTCAATTCTCATTTGATTAAACCTCCACCAAAGTGCAATTAACTTTGCACACCCCTTCCTTGGAGCCAAATGAGTGAGAATGAATCATTTCCCAAGCTTCTCGATGGCTAGAGGGTAGAGTTTGATCAAGCCCGAGAACTACGCCTAGTGGATTGGTATATTGAGCAAACTACACCAAATCAAAGCTTATGCGGCTCAATAGAGCTTTATTTCTATCAAACAAAACTTCCTCAGTCATTGGAACCGTCGGTCATAAGCTCTGGTTAGGTATGCCATTGAAATCGATCCATGAATGAAAATATGTTGGTCTTTTATGAAAGAAATTTTCATGTCATGATTTCCTATTAGATCTTCTTATTATGCTTCCTCGAAGGTGTGGGAACATTTACATCTCCATCCTAACTCGGGTGAGCTTGGATCAAGCAGCGATCGATGGATGCTAGCCATTGTTCGATGCTAGGGAGGAGATAGATCATGGACTATCTATCCTGTGTGATCGGGATGAATGGTCCTAATCTAATCAGGCTTAGAGCCTCTAATTAATCCTTCAAATCTTAGATCAGATGGTCCATGTAGTTACCGCATGCACCATCATTCTATTCATCACTTGGATGTGATAACTTAAATAGCAAATCCCATCGCACCTCAATCAAAGGCGCATCATGTCAGCCGCCATGTGGCAACGAAGGTATTAAGTCTCTAATTAGGGCTAATTAACTAGCTTTTAATCCTAAACATTCCTAAATTCATAACAAATTCTAGAAAAATCCATAAAAAATACAAACTTAGGCTCATTTTAAAGATATTTTATAGTAGAATCCAAGAAAATTATTATTAATTGATTTAGAATAGTGGATTTGGCTTAATTAAGGATTTTTAAGAAATGTAATTAGTTTGATTACTCTCTAATTAACCATCCAATTAATCTCAAACTTTCTATGCATGTTAAGGGGATGATCTCTCCCCTATTTTTCTTGGATTTTATTGGTTGCTTAATTAAAGAAACCAATGGGTTAAGCCTTAATAACTTTCTCAATGTAATTAATGATAATTAAGTAAATGAACAGTAAATTAATCAATCAATTAAGCTTATTAACCTCAATGATGATGAAGTCTAGAGAAATGGATTGGGACTCCCTTCCAATCTTTTCTTTAATTCTTCTCTAATTAAATAATTAATTAATCAACACCCTTAATTAATTAATTAATCAAAATCCAAATCATACCTCAACTTTAATCAACTAATTGAAAGGATTTAGGGATTGAGACTTAGGCTCTCTTCTTTGTCTCTTTCTCTAAGCCCGTCTCATTTTGATTGGTTAATGTTAATTAAAGTTTAATTAGTTAATTAAAAAATTTAATTAATTTAATTTAATATATTTCTCTAATTTAATCTTGGGTAGCTCTTTGGGTGTTGAATAATCCAAAGGGGGAGGTAATGAAATTATGATTAGCTCTCATGTGTGAGAATACTATAAAAGTAGTTAAGTGAGATCCCTTAAGCTTAATTAACTATTAATCATGAGCCAATTGCATTAGGCCCCTTTCATTTATTAGTAGCATTGCAAATTTACTTTCCATGTGGTTGCATATCATATTGGCTCATTATTAATTAGTAAATTAACTTAAGGTGATGTAGGTAAGGGTTAATTAATTGGCTTAATTCGTACCCTAACCTAATTAAACCATAAAATCAACTTAAATACTTCTTCATTAAATTAAATTAATTCACAGGAGGAATGGGATTAGGATCAGCAAATCACTTTCATTTCCTAAATCAAATAAAACTCAAAATTAAGAAATCTCATTAAAGGACTTTGGTTTATTTAAGTGGCTTTATTTAGTATGATTGTCCTTAGGAATTAATTGGAATGTAATGAGATAATGTGCTTATGTTCCTTTATTTTTTACCAATCATGTTAAATGTTGCTTCCCATGTGCAATCATGCATTCATTCCTTTTAAAATTAACTAAATGAAATGGTTTCTTTTATGTTAAATTTCATGTGTTGATTTAAATTAAAAATAGGCCTGGCTATTATAACTATTAAATCAAAAGTTATTTTCAAAAGCTCATAAATCAATTATAATAAATGGAGTGATGGTAATTACAAAAATATATAGGTTTGCATGTGTTGATAATATAAGATATGCAATATGAAGCTCTCTTTCCTTATCTTACATGTATTCACATAGGAATTACAAATGTATAGTTCATTTGAAAGCACACAACATTTGTCTAAATCTATTCTTATGCATTTCCATGCTAAAACTTATGAAGAATTTCATACCACATATGTAAATCATATAATAAAATCAAATATGAGTTCTTGCATGAGTTCTTCTTCTTGTGGTTCTTTTCATACATTCACCTGTATCTGAGAAGAGTGGTATATTAGTCTAGACACCCGGGGTCGCAAGGCTTTAAGTAGCCTAAATTCTTATACCCCGGCATAGAATAATGCGTCATACTCACTTAAAACTCTTATACATGTGTATGTGTGATGGCCAATGAATAAGAATCATAAGTCATATAAATCAAATACAGTTTTTGTATGAGTTTTTCTTATCCTTATAGTTACTTATACATCTATATGTATCTAAGAAAAGTGGTATATTATGACACCCTGTGGTTGAGGTTTTAAGTAGCCTAAGTAGGTTTGTACCCACGTGCGTAATAATGATGATGGACTCACTTAAAACTTTTATACATGTGAATGTGTATCTAATGGATGAAAAATCCCTCATTCTATTTAAAAGGCATGCATTCATAATTCAATCAAATGAAATATTTAAATTTCAAACACACTTCTTTGCATTCATCATTCAAGTATGCTAAAATATAAATTGCATGTATTGTAATGCATAGGATTTAATCATATGCATGATATACATGATGGAAAGAAATGAATAAACATGTGTTATGTTATAATAATTCGTTCTAATTAATCATAAGATGCCTTTCTTATTGAATAAGGTTATTTAGAGTGAACCAAAACTTTGGACTAATTAAAACATATAATATGTTATTCACTAAAGAAAATTGATTAATTAAATTGCTTTAGAAGTGACTTAAGGTAGGGATGAAAGAGAGGTTCCCTCTCTTTCTTCTCTTTATAACACTTAGTTGTTAAGTGTAGACCATATGAAAGAAAACACTAAGTAAAATCTTTAAATCAATCAAATCACTTAAAGAAAAATCAACCACTTTATAAATTAAATCCCTCACACTTAGCAAATTACAACTCTAAAGCCTAGTTAGGACATAACACACAAGCTTTAATTCATGCACATTAGACTAAGTCACCATTTATAGAATTATGTGAGGGAGGTGTATGGTTTGATGTATGCTTGTTTTGAAATGTATTATTGTAGACTGGATGTTAGGGTGCATGTGCGTAGCCTAGATTTTAGGCCGATATTAGCCTAATCATGCTTTCTGCAAGGGGTTATGCTTAAGGGGTTGCTAAATAAAAATATAAATGTTTTTTCCTATGTAGGTTGCTTAGCCCCTAAGCATAACCCAAGTTAAGACAGGTGGACTTGGTTACCCATGTGTGGGGAGCTAAGTCCAAATTATTCATATAATTCCTTTGGTTGTATGGTGTGTTTAGCTAACATTTGTTTTGCAGGTGTAGCTAGATTTACTTTCCTTCTTTTAATGTAATTTTGGATTAGGATTAGGCTGAGTATTATGAAATATTAGGAAAAGCATTGGTTATAACACCAAGTCTTATGTACCATGTGATGCCTTTGGAGCAAGCATATCCAAATCAATCAAAAAAGAAGGAAGAAATAGAGAAAATTAAATGAAGAAATGGAAGATGAAGAAATGAAGAAAGAATAATGAAGACCCCCATAACATTCATCATTTGTAATTGTAATTATTCTCTTGTAATCCAGGTTGTATAAGGGTAGAACTCAACAACATTTCTTTTCTGATGTACGGTGGGTACCCGACGATCGATTTTTATTCTTTGCATAGCTTTATAAAATTGTTTGATGTTTTGTTTAGCTTGTGCATTAGAAAGCATGCCTTTTCATAGTTTGTTTATGATTGATGATTGTTGTATGACTTGGATGCAATTAGGCTCTGATAAAAAATAAATTTTTTATCCCATTAACAACTCATAACTAAACTTTTAAAACAACTCATAATCTCATATAAAAACTTAGGCATTAAATCAAGATAGTAAAATATTTAGTAACCCCTACTGGATCTTATATATGTTTAATATCATGCATAATCATCTTGTTTCACTCTGTTAAGAGAGGATTCCATCTTTGCTAGATAAAATGGGCTTAACCTTTGAGAGCCTATGATGGAAGAACACCTCTTTCCCTTTTGATTTGGCCCATAATCAACTTCTCATGCATTTAGGAAACAAAAAATCCTATAGCCGTGTCAAAATAAAGAGTCCTAAATTAAATAAATTAGATTTATAAGTATTCATACCCCTCATGCTCTAGTCTCTTAGGGAGTGGGTTTATGGACTTAGTCTTTTTTCGAAAGAATAACAACCTACCCATCTCGCAAAAGCATATGACTTGCCTACATGGATTTAAAGCATAAGTGAGTTAGTCCCACTCCAGTGATAATAAGTCCAAGAATGGGTGGTTTACTCTCTTGTAGAGGTAAACCATATAACCACTTCCCTTAGATTTAGGTCATGCTTTGGCCCCAGCCAAAGTTCCTAGATTTAGATCCGATTGATGTTTCCTTTACGGCTACAAGCATAAATCCTCACCTCGACATTTCCACAATCTTGTATCAGGAATTATAAGTCCAAGATTTCTAATAAAATTTCAAATCAAATAAATAAATCTCCTCAATTTCAAATATATAAAGCCCAACCATATGATAGATTGACTACTAGTTTCTAGTATCATGAGCCCCTACTCATCTCCTTTGATTTAGATAATAACTCCTTTTGATCCATCCCACTTGATCTTCTAAAATACAACCAATTTATTGATAGTCCTATCTTTGAATTCTTTGGACAATAATACTTTAATCGAGAGTATTCTTAAGGGATTCATTTTTCTTAAGATGTAATTAACTATGGGGACTTGTCTCCATAGGGAACTTAATGAACCCGGTTTTAAATAAACCGCTTACTTTTCCATGTAAAGTAAAAAAATATCCGTATATTCAAGACCATCATGCCTTAGAGTCCTTACTAGTGATTAGGTCCATCGTAGGGTAGTGATTTCTATCTTTGAGATAGTGCACTATTCTTTGATGTCGCACGATCACCTCAAAAGTATATCGATCGTGTTGTCCCCTCACATATACACATACAAATGAAACTAAAAATAAACACCACAAAACCCTATACCCTAAACCCTAAACCCTAAAACCCTAACCCATAAACCCTAAACCCTAAAACATACAACCCTAAACCCCAAACCTTAAACACTAAACCCTAAACCATAAAATCCCTAAACTCTAAATTATAAACAGTAAACCCTTAACCCTAAACCTTATACCATAAACCCTAAACCAAACCTAAACCTAAACTCTAAAACCCTAAACCCTAAACCTAAAGTTTAAAATAAACCTAAACTCCTAAACTAAAACCCTAAACTAAACTAAAACCTAAACCCAAAACTAAACCTAATCTAACCCTAAACCTAAAACCTAAAACCCTAAACTAAAACTAAACTTAAACCTAAACCCTAAACCTAAACCTAAAACCTAAAACCCTAAACACTAAACCCTAAACCATAAACCCTAAACCTAAAAAACATAACCTAAAAAATAAAACTAAAATAAAAAAAAATAAAAAAAACCTAAACCTAAATAAAATAATAATAAAATAAAATAAACCTAAACTAAAACCTAAACCTAAACCTAAACTAAACTTAAACCTAAAATAAAATAAATAAAAAAAAATATGAACTAAACTAAAATAAAGTAAATAAAACTTAAACTAAAGTAAAATTAAAATATAAATAAAATAAAAGACTAAATAAAATAAAATTGAACCTAAATAAACATTAATTAAACCTAAAATAAAATAAAATAAAAAATTGAATAAAACCTAAACCTAAAAAATAAACCTAAAATAAATAAAAATAAAACCTAAACCATAAAGTAAAAAACCTAAACCTAAAAGAAAAATAAAATAAACATATAAAATAAACCTAAACTAAAATAAACTACACTATACTAAATAAAAGCTAAACCTTAATCTAAAATAAACTAAACCAAACCTAAACATAAACTAAGTAAAATAATATAAAAATAAACCTAACCTAAACTAAAAAGACCTAAAAAAACCTAAAATAAAACCTAAACCTAAACCTAAAAAAAAAAAATTAAAACCTAAACCTAAACCTAAAAATAAAAAATAAAACCTAAACATAAAAATAAAATAAAAATAAAACTAAACTAACAATAAACCTAAACATAATCTAAAAATAATAATACCTAAAAATAAACCTAAAAAAAAAATCTAAAACCTAAACCTAGAAAAATAAATAAAACCTAAACCTAAATCTAAAAAATAAAAAATAAAACCTAAACCTAAAAAAATAAACTAAAAATAAAACTAAAAAAAATTAACCTAAACCTAAACCTAAACCTTAAAAATAAAGTAAAATAAAAAACCTAAACTAAAATAAATAAACCTAAAATAAATAAACTAAACTACATAAAATAAAATTAACTTAAATAAAATATAAAATAAAATAAACTATAATAAATAAAAAATAACTAAATAAACTAAATAAACCTAAACCTACTAATTTACTTAATTTAAAAAAAATAAATAAATAAACCGTAAACCTTAAACCCTAAACCTAAATCCTTCACCCTATTCTAAACCCAATCTAAACCTAAACTCTAAACCTAAACCCTAAACAACCCCAAACCCTAAAACCCTTAACTCAAAACCCTAAACCCTAAATCCAAACCCTAAACCCTAAAGCCTAAAGACAAAACCCTAAACTTTAAACCCTAAACACTAAACCTTAAACCCTAAAACCTAAACCCTAAACTAGCCCTAAACATTAAGCTATCTAAACCCTAAACCTAACTAAACCCTAAAACCCTAAAGCCTAAAAACTAACCCTAAACCCTAAAACCTAATCATAAACCCTAAACCCTCACTACTAGAGGTGTTGGTGGATATGATGGTGGATATGGAGGTGGTTATGGTGGCGTGATCCGGAGGTGGGGACCTAGAGGTTGATGGATCCGGAGGTCCCGATGGATATGAAGGTGGTGGTGGTTAGAAGCGAGAGGTGCATGAGGTTATAACCTGTGGTGGTGAGGGAGGGATCGTGGATATGGTGGCCGATCCCGCTACTCAAAAGGCGAGAGTGGTTCTTATGGGAACTATAGAAACAGAAGCACGGTCGATCCGACCTGCTACTTATGGAGTTCTGTCTTTACAGTAGAGATGGTTCCAATTATCTAGGGTTTTTGGTTTGCTCTATGCGTGCTCATTTTTTATATATGTCGTCACTTGTATCTTAGAAAACTTGGTCTCCTACATGGTTGATAAAATCCAAAAGAAGAAATATTGAATCTGAATTTGTTCTCAATTAAAAAAAGACATTAAACCCCATACCCTAAACCCTAAACTAAAACCTAAACCCTAAACCTTTAACCCTAAAACCCTAAAAACTCTATAACCATAAACCCTAAACCATAATCACTAAACCCTAAACCCTAAATTAACCTAAACCCTAAACCCTAAACTAACCTAAACCATTAACACTAAACTAACCTATATCCTAAACCCTAAATCCTAAATAAACCTAAACCCTAAAATAAATCCCATACATAAAATAAGAATAAAACCAAAACTAAAATAAAATAAAACTAAATAAAACCTAAACATAAAAAAATAAATCTAAAAATAAACCTAAAAATAAATAATAAAAAACTTAAACCCTAAACTTAAAAAACTAAACCTAAATTAAATAAAATAAAATAAACCTAAACCTAATAAAATAAACTAAACTAAAATAAAAAAAACCTAAACCTAAACCTAAAATAAACTAAACCTAAACCCCAAATAAAATAAAATAAATTAAATTAAATTAAAAATAAACCTAAACTAAAAAAATAAAACCTAAAAATAAAATAAAATAAAAACCTAAAACTAAAATAAAAAATAAAACTAAAACCTAAGAAAATAAAAATAAAAACAAACTACAAAATAAACCTAAACCTAAACCTAAACTGAAAAAATAAACTAAAACAAAAAACCTAAACTGAAATAAATAAACTAAAATAAATAAACTAAACTAAATAAGAATAAAAATAAACCTACAACAAAAACAACTAGCCTTTATCCCACTAAGTGGGGTCGGCTACATGAATCCTATGTCTCCATTGTTCCTATTATATGTCAAATTCTCAAAAGAATAAAAATAAACCTAAATAAAATAATAAATAAAATAAACAAAAAATAAATAAAAATAAACTAAATAAACCTAAACTACTACTTTTTTATTTTAAATTAAAATAAATAAAATAAAACCCAAACCCTAAACCCTAAACACTAAAACTAACCTAAACCCTACACTATAAACCCTAAACCTACAACCCCTAACCTAACCCTAAACCCTAAACCTTAACCCTAAACCAAACCTAAACCTAAAACCCAAAACTAATCCTACAACCTAAACCCTAAACCTATAACCCTAAACACTAAACACTAACCTAAACCCTAAACCTAAACCTAAACCCTAAACCTAAACCCTAAACACTAAAACCTAAAACCTAAACCTAAACCTAAAAAAACCTAAACTAAATAAATAAATAAAACACTAAACCAAAATTAAATAAAATAAATGACATAAAACCTAAACTAAAATTAAACCTAAAAAACCTAAACTTTAAACTAAATAAAATAAATAAAACTAAACTAAACTAAAAAAATAAATTAAATCTAAAATAAAAATAAAATAAATAAAATAAAATTTAATATAAATAAAAAATAAAATAAAATAAAACTAAATAAAACCTAAACCTAAAAAATAAACCTAAAAAACCTATAAATAAGTAAAAAAATAAAACTTAAAACCTAAACTAAAAAAAACCTAATCTTAAAATAAATAAATAAAATAAACATAAACCTAAACTAAAATAAACTAAACAAAAATAAATGAAACCTATACCTTAACTTAAAATATACTAAACCTAAACCCTAAACTAAATAAACTAAAAATAAACCTAAACTTAAACTAAAAAAAATAAACCTAAAATAAAAACCTAAAACCTAAACCTAAAAAAAAAATAAAATAAAAATCCAAACTTAAATCTAAAAAATTAATAAAACCTAAACCTAAAATATAAAATAAGAAAAATACTCAACTAAAAAATAAACATAAACCTAAACCTAAACCTGGAAGATGAACTAAAATAAAAAACTTAAACTAAAATAAATAAATATAAAATAAATAAATATAAAATAAATAAACTAAACTATATAAAAAATAAACCTAAATAAAAAATAAAATAAGCTAAAATAAATAAAAAATAAACTAGATAAACTAACTAAACCTAAACCTATCGGATTACTTAATTTAAAAAAAAAAAGAACCCTAAACACTAAACACTAAACTCAATCCAAACCTAAACCCAAAACCCTAAACCTAAAATAAATCCTAAACCCAAATCCCTAAACTTACAGCCCTAAACCCTAAACCCTAAATAATAAAAAAATCTTAATCTTAAACCCTAAACCGTAAACCCTAAACTAAAACTAAACCCTAAACACTAAACCCTAAACCTAAATAATCCCTAAACCCTAAAATTTAAACCTAAAACCTAAAAAATCATAAACCCTAAACCCTAAAGAAAAAAATAAAAAAAAAACCCGAACCCAAAATGCTAAAACCTAAACCCGAAACCCTGAACTTAAACCTAAACCGAAAACCTAAATCTAAACCCTAAACCTAAACCTCAACTAAACTAAATAAAATAAACCTAAACCTAAACCAAAATGAAAAATAAAGAAATAAATAAAATAAACATAATATAAAAAAAATAAAATAAAAACTAAAAATAAACAAACAAAATAAATTATATTAAACTAAATAAACCTAAACCTAAACCTTAACCTTAACAAAGCTAAAATTAATTATACTAAACTACACTAATCCAAAACCTAAACCTAAACTAAATAAACTAAAATAAACTAAATAAATAAATTAAAATAAACTAAACTAAATAAGCTTAAATAACCCTAAACCTAAGCTAAAATAAAATAAAATAAACTAAATAAACTAAACCTCAAAATAAACTAAATAAACTAAATAAATAAAAACTAAACTAAATAAAAAAACCTAATCTAAATAAACAAACCTAAACTAAATAAATAAACCTAAACTAAAAAATAAACTAAACTAAGCTACACTAAACTAAACAAAAATAAACGTAAACCTAAACTACATAAACTTAAACCTAAATAAATAAAATAAACTAAAATAAAATAGACTAAACCTAAACCTAAATCTAAACTAAAAATAAATAAACTAAACTAAATAAATGAAACTAAACTAAATAAATTAAATAAACTAAATAAAAACTAAAATAAAAATAAACCTAAACCTAAACTAAACTAAATAAATAAACCTAAACTAAAATAAAAAATAAACCTAAACCTAAACTTAAACCAAAAATCTAAATAAAAATAAACCTAAACCTAAACCTAAATAAACCTAAAAAACATAAACTAAAGTAAACATAAACCAAACGAAATAAAATAAAATAAAATAAACTAAAATAAATCAACCTAAACCTAAATAAAATAAACCTAAACTAAATAAACCTAAACCTAAATAAAACCAAAAACTAAACAAAACCTATATGTAAACTTAAATAAACAAACCTAAAATAAAATAAAACCTAAATCTAAACCTATACCTAAACCTAAACTAAATAAACCTAAACCTAAACTAAAAATAAACCTAAACTAAATAAAACTAAACTAAATAAAACTTAAACCTAAATAAACCTAAACTAAATTAACCTAAGCCAAAACCTAAAGTAAATAAAAAATTAAACTAAATAATAAATAAAATAAATCTAAACCAAAATAAACTAAACAAAACTATGCTAAATAAATAAATAAAAACTGAACAAAAAAAAAACTAAGTAAAACTTAAAACCTAAGCTAAAATAAATAAAATTAATAAATGAACTAAACTGAACCTAAACCTAAACCTAAACCTAAAAATAAATTAAACTAAACTAAATTAAAATAAATAAAACCTAAACCTAAACTAAATAAATAAACTAAATAAAATAAAATAAATAATTAAACTAAATAAATAAACCTAAACCTAAATAAATAAACCTAAATAAAAATAAAATAAAACTTAAACCTAAACCTAAACTTAAACTAAACTAAAACCTAAACCTAATCCTAAACCTAATCCTAAACCAAAACTAAATAAACCTAAACCTAAACCTAAAACTAAACTAAACTAAATAATCTAAACTAATAAAACCTAAATAAACCTAAACCTAAACCTAAACTAAATTAAACAAGATAAAAAGAAAATAAACTAAACTAAAAATAAACTAAATAAATAAAACTAAAACAAACCTAAACCTACACTAAACTAAAAAATAAAACTAAACTAATAAATAAATAAAAAAATAAACCTAACTAAACTAAACTAAATAAACCTAAACTAAAATAAACTAAACTAAATAAACCAAAACCATACCTAAACCTAAACTAAACCTAAACTAAAGAAAGTAATGATAAAATAAAAAAAAAATAAAAAAATAAACCTAAACAAAAACCTAAACCTAAACTAAATAAATAAAATAAAATAAAATAAACTAAATAAACCTAAACCTAAACTAAATAAATAAACTAAATAAACTAAAATAAACCTAAACTAAATAAACTAAACTAAATAAATGTAAACTAAACTAAATAAACCTAAAACCAAAATCTAACCATAAACATAAACTAAACTAATCTAAAATGAATTAAATAAAATAAACCTAAACCTAAACTAAATAAAATAAATAAAATAAACAAACTAAACTAAACTAAATTAAACTAAATAAAACCTAAAATAAACATAAAACTAAACCTTAAACCTAAACTAAACCTAAACCTAAACCTAAACCTAAACCTAAACGTAAACCTAAATAAACTAAAACCTAAACCTAAACCAAAATAAATAAACTAAACTAAACTAAAATGAACCTAAACATAAACATAAAATAAATAAATAAATAAACCTAAACCTAAACCTAAAATAAACCTAAACCTAAACCAAAATTAAATAAACTTAAACCTAAAAAATAAACCTAAACCTAATGTAAACTTAAACCTAAACTTAAACCTAAAAAAATAAACCTAATGTAAACTTAAACTTAAACCTAAACAAAACTAAATAAACTTAAACCTAAATAAACTAAAACTAAATAAACATAAACCTAAATAAACTAAAAAAACTAAACTTAAATAAAAACAAACCTAAACCTAAATAAATAAACCTAAATAAACCTAAAGTAAAAATAAATCTAAACATAAACAAAAACCTAAACCTAAATAAATAAACTAAAATAAATAAACTAAACTTAAATAAATAAACCTAAACCTAAACTTAAACCTAAGCCCAAATAAACTTAAACTAAATAAATAAACTTAAAAAACCTAAACCTAAACTAAAAAAACCTAAACCTAATAAACTAATTAAACATAAACTAAACTAAAAAAATAAAACCTAAATTTAAACCTAAAAAACCTAAAAACATAAACTAAACTAAACTAAAATAAACCTAAGCTAAATATAAACCTAAACCTAAAATAAATAAATTAAACCTAAATTGAAATAAACCTAAACCTAAACTTAAACTAAACTAAACTCAAACAAAAAACCTAAACCTAAACCTAAACCTAAATCTAAACTAAATAAATTAAAATAAATCTAGATCTAAACATAAACCTAAACCTAAATAAAAGAAACCTAAACTAAACAAAAAATAAATAAACCTAAACCTAAACAAAACTAAAAATAAACCTAAACTAATAAAATAAACCTAAACTAAACTAAACTAAACTAAAAAAATAAAATAAATAAATAAAAACTTAAATAAACCTAAACCTAAACCTAAACCTAAATAAACTAAACTAAATAAATAAACCTAAACTAAACTAAAGTAAACTAAACTAAGCTAAATAAACCTAAACCTAAGATAAACTAAATAAACTATATAAAAATAAACCTAAACCTAAACTTAAACCTAAACCTAAACAAAACCTAAACCTAAACCTAAAACCTAAACCTAAACCTAAACCTAAACCAAACCTAAACCTAAACCTAAACCTAAACTAAACCTAAACCTAAACCTAAACTAAAATAAACTAAACTAATAAACTAAATAAACATAAACTAAACTAAAATAAACTAAATAAAATAAACCTAAACCTAAACCTAAAACTAAAATAAAGAAACTAAAATAAATAAAACTTAATTAAATAAATAAATAAACTCAGCTAAATAAACCTAAATAAAACCTAAACCCAAACCTAAACCCAAACTAAACCTAAACCTAAACCTAAACTAAAAAAACTAAAATAAACCAAAACCTAAACTAAACCTAAACTTAAACCTAAACTAAATAATCAAAATAAACTAATGTAAATAGACCTAAACCTAAACCTAAACCTAAACTAAATAAAATAAACCTAAACATAAACCTAAACTAAAATAAATAAATAAACCTAAACCTAAAATTATAAAATAAACCTAAATAAACCTAAATAAACCTAAATCAAAACCCAAACCTAAACTAAAATAAATAAACTAAACTAAATAAAAATAAAACAAATAAACCTAAACTAAACTAAATAAACCTAAACCTAAACCTAAACCTAAACTAAAATAAACTAAATAAATAAACCAAAACTAAACTAATTAAACCTAAATCTAAACAAATAAATCTAAAAACCTAAATGAAAACCTAAACCTAAAAACAATAAATAAAAATAAACAAATAAATAAACTTAAACCTAAACCTAAACTTAAACCTAAAAGAAAAATTAAATAAACTAAACTAAAATAAACCTATACCTAAACCTAAACCTAAACTAAAATAAATAAACTTATAAATAAAATAAATAAACCTAAACCTAAACCTAAATAACCTAAAAAATAAAAACCTAAACCTAAATTAAACTTAATAAACTAAAACCTAAATAAAATAAACCTAAAAATAAACCTGAAACCTAAACCTAATCCTAAACCTAAACCTAAACTAAATAAAACTAAACCTGAACTAAATAATCTAAAACCTAAACTAAATAAATAAACATAAACCTAAACCTAAACCTAAACATAAAACTTAAAATGAAAACCTAAACCTAAAGCTAAAATACTAAAATAAAAACCTAAACTTAAACCTAAAACTAAAAAAAAAACCTAAACTGAAAAATTAAAATAAAAAATAAAACTTAACTAAAAATAAAATTAAACCTAAATAAAAAATAAAACCTAAAATAAACCTAAACTAAAAACCAAAAATGTAAACCTGAAAAAATAAATATAAACCTAAACTAAACCTAAAAATAAAAAAAAACCAAAACTTAAAAAATAAAATAAAACTAAAACTCAACTAAAAATATAATCTAAACATAAACCTAAACCTTAAAAAACTAAAATAAATAAACCTAAACTAAAATAAATAAACCTAAAATAAATATACTAAACTAAATAAAAATAGAAAATAAGCCTAACTAAAAATAAAAATTAAAACAAACTAAAATATATAAAAGATAAACTAAATAAACCTAAACCTACTAGTTTACTTAATTAAAAAATAAACCTAAATCCAAAATCCTAAACCCTAAACAAAAAAGCTAACCTAAACCCTAAACCCTAAATCCAAAACTCTAAACCCTAAACTCTAAACCCTAAACCCTAAACCCAAAACCTTAAACCATAACCCTAACCCTAAAACCTAAACCCTAATAGTATAAACCCTAAAACCCTAAACCCTAAACCCTAAACTCTAAACCTTAAACCCTAAATGCTAAACCCTAAACCCTAAACCCTAACCCTAAACCCTAAACCATAAACCCCAAACCCTAAACCTAAACCACAAACCTTAAACCTAAACCAAAAATATCTAAATAAATTAAATATATAATCAAAACCTAATAAACTTAAACCTAAACCAAACCCTAAAATGGATAAACCTTCATGAACATTACTCAACTAGGCTCAATCTAGATTTGGTGGTGGAGGCGGCGGTGGAAGGCTAAGGATGGCGTTATAACAAAGGTGGTGGGGATTTGGAGATGCTGGTGGATATGAAGGTGGTGGTCAGAGCAGTGGTGCTTATGGAGGTAGGAGGAGTGACGGAGGTTTTAGCCATGGTGGAACCAGAGGGAGAGATTGTAGATATGATGGTGGATCCCATTACTCGAGAAGTCGGGGTTGTTCTGATTGGAACTAGAGAAACTAAATGTGATCCAATGCTATGATTGCATCTTTATAGGAGACGTTCTATTTTCTAATGCTATTGATTTGCTATGCATGCTTATTATCTATGTCGGAGCTTATGTCATTGTGAACTTGGTCTGTTAGTTGATTTATGAAATAAAAATAAGAAATTTTATATCTATATTTTTTCTCTTAAAAAAACCAAAAAAACAAAAGCCCAAACTAAAATGAACCTAAAACCTAAAACCTAAACCCTAGACCCTAATCTCTAAAATAATAAAAAATTTAAAAAATTAAAAAACCCTAAACCTAAATGCTAAACCTTAAAACTAACCATAATCCTTAAACCCTAAACCTAAACCCTAAACTCCAAACCTTAAACCCTAAACCCTAATAAGAAACTAATAAAACACTAAACTAAACTAACTATAACTAAAACTAATAAATAATAAACTAAAACTGATAAACTAATAATAAACAAAAACTAATTATGAACTAAAACAAAAAACTTATTATAAACTAAAATAAAAACAAATAAAACTAACTAAACTAAAATAACTAAATAAATACTAAAAAACTAATAAACTAATAATAACAAGAACAAACTAAACTAATAAACAAACTTATAACTAAATTAAACATAAACAAAAACCCCTCTAATAAACTAAGTAAAAATAAACTAAGCTAAACCTAATCTATTAACTAAAACTAAACTAATAAACTAATTAAATTAAACCTTAATAAATAACTAACTAATAATAATAACTAAGAAATAAACCTAAACCCTAAACATAACTAACCTATTAAATAACTAAATAATAATAAAACCAAACCCAATAACTAAACTAATAATAACTAAACTAACTAAACTAAAATTAATAACTAATAAACTAAAACTAATAAATAAACTAAATAATTAATAAAAAAACTAATAATAATAAGTAATTAATAACTAAAACTAATAACTAAACTAAATTAATAAACTAACTAAATAATAATAACTAAAACTAAAGAAACTAATAAATTAAAACTAAATAACTAATAATAACTAACACTAAACTAATAAACTAATAATAAATTAAACTAAATAAAATTAATAGCTATACTAATAATAATAATAATAATAAACTAAACTAATAAACTAAATAATAAATAAAACCTAAATAAATATAATAAATCTAATAATAATAAATAAAAAACTAAGAAACTAACTAGTAATAATAAACTAATAAAACTAAACTAAAAAAACTAATAAATAATAATAATAAAATAAACTAAATTAAAAAAACTATAATATTTAAAAAAACACTAAATAATAATAAAACCTAATAACATAAAAACTAAAACCTAAACTAAATAAATAAACCTAAAACTAAACTTAAACCTAAACCTAAAACCTAAAATAAAATCTAAAAAATAAACTAATTAAAATAAATAAATAAAATAAACCTAAACCAAAACTAAACTAAATAAACTAAACTAAAAATAAACCTAAAATAACCTAAACCCTAAACTAAACTAAACCTAAACCCTAAACATAAACTAAATAAACTAAATAAAAACTAAATAAACTAAAACTAAATAAATAAACTTAAACCTAAACCTAAACCTAAACCTAAACCTAAACCTAAACCTAATTCTAAACTAAATAAATAAACTAAATGAGATAAAAAAACCTAAACCTAAACTAAACCTAAAATAAAAAATAAATTAAATAAATTAAGCTAAAAAAATAAAACCTAAACTAAACCTAAACCAAAACTTGAACCTAAAAACTAAAAATAAACCTAAGCCTAAACCTAAATCGTAAATAAATAAAAAATAAACAAAACAAATAAATAAACTAAATAAACCTAAACTAAACTAAATAACCTAAACTAAAAACTTAAACTAAAATAAACTAAATAAAACCTAAACCTAAATAAACCTAAACATAAACAAATAAAATAAACTAAAATAAATAAATAAATCTAATCTAAATAAAATAAACTAAGCTAAAATAAACCTTAACCTACATCTAAATTAAAACTAAGTAAACCTAAACCCTAAGCCTACACCTAAAAATAAACTAAACCTAACCTAAATAAAATAAAATAAAACCTAAACCTAAAATAAAATATCTAAACTAAATAAATTAATAAAAATAAACCTAAACTAAACCTAAACTAGATAAACATAACCCTAAACCCAAAACCCAAAATAAAATAAAACTAAATAAACTAAACTAAATAAAAGCTAAACCTAAACCTAAATAAACTAAATAAATAAACCTAAACCTAAACCTAAATAAATAAATTAATTAAATTAATAAATTTAAACCTAAAAGTAAATAAATAAACCAAATAAAGAAAAAAAATAAACCTAAACTAAACCTATACTAAATAAACCTAAAGCTAAACCCTAAACCCAAAATAAAATAAAACTAAATAAACTAAACTAAATAAAACCTAAACTTAAAACTAAATAAATAAACATAAACCTAAACCTAAATAAATAACAAAATTAAATAAATGAACATCGACATAAACCTAAACTTAAACTAAACTAAATAAAATAAAACCTAAATAAATAAATAAATAATACCTAAACCTAAACCAAAACCTAAACTAACTAAAACTAAAAACTAAATAAACTTAAAATAAAAAAAACTAAACTAAACTAAAATAAACAAACCTAAAGCTAAACTAAAAATAAACCAAATAAATAAACATAAATAAACCTAAATAAATAAATAAAACTAATAAGATAAAAATAAAAAATAGAAGAAAATTAAATGAACCTAAACCTAAAAATAAAAAACCTAAACTAAATAAACCTAAATAAACCTAAATCTAAACCTAAACCGAAACCTAAACCTAAATAAACTAAACTACAAAAAAAAAACCTAAACCAAAATAAAAATTACATAAACCTAAAGTAAACCTAAAACCTAAAATAAAACTAAATAAATTAAACTAAATAAACCTAAACCTAAACCTAAACCTAAATAAAAAACAAAAAACTAAATAAATAAACTAAATAAATAAAATATAAATAAAAGAAAAATAAATAAAACCCTAAACCTAAATAAAACCTAAACCCAAACCTTAACTAAACTAAATAAACTTAAACATAAACTAAGTAAACTAAAAACTAAATAAAATAAACTATCCTATACTAAAATAACTAAAAAAAAACCTATACCTAAAGTAAACCTCAACCTAAAAAAAATAAACCTAAATAAACATAAACTAAACTAAAAGAAAAGCAAAACTAAACTAAAATTAAAAATAAACTAAAATAAAAAATAATACATAAATCTAAACCAAAACCTAAACTAAAAAAAATAAACTATAAAAATAAATTATAAAATAAACCTAAATAAACCTGTACCTAAACTAAACTAAAAATAAAAACCTAAAAAATAAATAAAACATCAACTAAAATAAAATTTAAAAGATAAACTAAACTAAAAATAAATAAACCTAAATCTAAACCTAAACCAAAACTTGAACTATAAAAAAAACTTAAACCTAAACTTAATCAAATTAAAATAAAACCCTAAACCTTAAATCCTAAACCCTAAACCCTAAACCCTAAACTCTAAACCCAAAATTCTAAACACTAAACCCTAAAACTTAAAACTCGAAACACTTAACCCTAAACCATAAACCATAAACCCTAAACCCTAAACCCTAAAATCTAAATACTAAACCTAAATCCTAAATATCTAAACTCTAAACCCAAAACCCTAACCCTAACCATAAACCCTAAACCCTAAAGCCCAAAACCCTAAAACCCTAAAACCCTAAACTCCAAACTAACTTTAAACCCCAAAAAGCCTATACCATAAAGCCTAAACCTAAACCCTAAATCCTAAACCCTAAACTAACCTTAAACCCTAAGATAACCCTAAATCCTAAACCTTAAACCCTAAACCCTAAAAACCCTAAAGCCTAACAACTAAACCCTAAACCATAAACCCTGAACACTAAACTTAAAACCTAAACTTAATCTAACCTAAACCTAAACTCCTAAACTAAAGTTTAAAACCTAAACCCTAAAACTAATCCTAAACCCTATAACCTAAATAAACATTAAACCTAAAGCCTAAACTATAAATAAACCCTAAAACCCTAAACCTAAACCTAAACCTAAACCACCCTAAACCCCTAAACCTAAACCCTAAACCTAAACTATAAAACCTAAACCTAAAATAAATAAAAAATAAATTAAACCTAAAATATATATATATATATATATATAAAATAAACTAAAATCTTAGCCTAAACCTAAACCTAAAAAAATAAAATAAAAAAAAAAAAATAAGCTAAAATAAATAAATAAAAACTTAAACTAAATTAAAAAAATAAAACAAAGCTATAATTAAAAAACTAAATAAAATAAAAATTAAATTAAAATAAAATAAACCTAAAATAAAATAAAATAAAATTTAAATAAAAACCTAAACCTAAAAAATAAACATAAAAATAAATAAAAAATAAAACCTAAATCGTAACCTAAAAGAAAACCTAATCCTGAAATAAATAAAATAAAATAAACCTAAACCTAAACTAAAATAAGTAAAACCTAAACCTAAACCTAAAATAATCTAAACATAAACCCTAAACTAAATAAAAGAAAATAAACTAAAAAATAAACCAAAAACCTAAACTAAGAAATAAACCTAAATATATATAAAATAAAATCAAAACCTAAACTAAACCAAAAATTAAAATAATACCTAAACCTAAAATAAAAAAAAAAAATAAACTAAAAATAAACATATAACTAAACCTAAACCTCAAAAATAAACTAAAATAAAACCTAAATTAAAATCAATAAATCTAAAAGAAATTAACTAAACTAAATAAAATAAAAATAAACCTAAATGAAAATAAAAAATAAAATAAACTGAATAAAACATAAACTAAATAAACCTAAACCTTATGGTTTACTTAATTTAAAAAAAAATAACCATAAACCCTACACCCTAAACCCTAAACCCTAAACCTTAAAGCCTAAACCCTAAACCTTAATCCCCAAATCGTATAACTAACTTTAAACCCTAAACCCTAAACCCTAACACTAAACCTAACTCTTAACCCTCAACCCAAAACTAACCCTAAACCTCAAGCTAACACTAAACCCTAAACCCTAAACCCTAAACAGTAAACCTTAAAAACTCAAAACCTTAAAGCCTAAACACTAAACCCTAAACCATAAACCCTAAACCCTAATCCCTAAAATTTCAAACCCTGAACCCTAATCCCTAAACCATAAATCCTAAATACTAAAAACCTAAACCTAAACTAAATAAAACCTAAAAATAAAATAAATAAAAAAACTTAAGCCTAAATAAAATTATAAAATAAAATAAAATAAAAACCTAATCTAAAACCTAAACCTAAACCTAAAAATAAAATAAAATCAAAAATAAAAAATAAACTATAATAAAATAAATAAAAACATAAACTAAACTATGAAATATAAATAAACTTAAGATTTAAAAACCTAAATAAAATAAAAACTAAATGTAAAATAAAAATAACCCTAAACATTAACCTAAGCCCTAAACCCTAAATTGTAAACCCTAAACCTCAACCTAAAGTAACTAAATAAATTAAAAAATACACATAAACCCTAAAACCTAATAAACCTAAACCTAAACCTAAACCCTAAGAATGGGTAGAACCTTAATGGCAGGAACATCACTGTCAAACAGGCTCATTCTAGATCTAGCGATAAAGGTGATGGTGGAGGCTTTTGATAGTCTAACCTTAAAATCTTTTGATAGTCTAACCTTAAAATCTTTCGAGATGATAGTTGTATACTTTAATTGAGAGTATTCTTAAGAAATTTCATTTTCTAAGATGTAATTAACTATGGAGGCTTGACTCCATAGGAACTTAAGAACCTGGTTTAATATAAACCCTACTTTATTAATCAGTGTAAAGTAGAGGAAAAATCTCAAGTACATTCGAAGACCCATCGTGCCTCTATCTTTTGAGATAATACATCATGCCTCAATGTTGTACCCAATCACCTCAAAAAGTACCTCCTCGCCCCCTACGATATGTGTGGTGTCCCGCACCACCCCTCCCACACCCCCCCCCCCCACCCCTTACGATATGTGAGATGTCGATCTTCTAGTAGGCAAGGGTTCTTAGACTCATATTGTTGACTGATACACTTGGGTCAACCAGAACTCTGGATAGCATATATCTTCCAACATCCAATATAATATAAATAGGAGGTAGTGTTTGGTCATCCCTAAGAGTAAGTCTTCATCGCTGAATGTAACTCTTAAGATGTCCTTCGAGTGGCATGCCTCCTCTTTAATAGTGGTCAGCTGAGCTAAGCGTATCTATAGATCAAGTAAGGCCTTGATTATTGATTTTCTCATCTCTTTGGATAAAAGAATGGTGTCGTATACGCTTAACTTAGCTGGAAACTTTCTAAGGTGAGCTAAGACATTGTAATCAACTCTAGCTTGGTCCTCCATAAGAATATCCATGGGTGGAGCATCCTATGAAGGGAATTTCTACTTACTGAAACCAATGACTTGCTTCCCCTTATTAATAGGAATAAAATCAAGAGCATTAGAAGTAGACAATATATAAGTAGAATTAGCTTTCTTCATTAAATTTTTATTGGGTGGAGGTATATGATAGAAATCAAGTAAAGTAAGCAGAGTAAGAGATTTAGTGCTCTTATTTGCAGATACAATGCTCTTTCCGTAGAAGAGGAGTTAACAGAAGAGGTGTTAGTTGCCACGGTGGAGGGAGTACTGGACTCAGACGATGGTTGCTCTACTAGACTATCCCTGCTGCTGCTGCTACTACTAGGCTGTCACCCTCCCTGACTTGTCCTTTGTAACTAGCAAACCATCCTTGGTGTTGGAGGTTTGAGATACTTCAGGCACCTGCAAGGAAAGCTTCTTGATCTTAGAAATAATCTTCTTAGAGGTTTGGGATAGGGAGATATCCTAACATTTTTGCTCTTAAGATAATCGCAAGTATCCCCAAAGATTACTCTAATAGAACTGGATGGTTGTTCTAATAAGTGTTCCTTAAGGATAATTATGGCTCATAACTTGTAGTTGCACACAAGTTAGTCCATAAAAGTGATACAATCCTCTACGACATGGCCTAACATGTGGTGGTAGGGGCAATAGCTAGGATCATCGCTCTTGGCCACTTCTTCCAGCCTCTCAAGCTCTTGTAACTGAAAGTTAGGTTCCTTTAAGAGATTCTTAAAGATTTTTCCTAACTACCTCCCTCCTGAATGAATATGGTTTATTCAATCTATGAATAAGAGTAGGTGGAAAGTAGCTACTTGGCGATGGATATGAATACCACTGGTTGGTAGACTGCTAAGGTGGGGGAAATGATTGTTATGGTGTCTGGTAGCTAGTATGATGGCTGAGGTGGTGGAATAAGAGGTGGCAAAGGAGGTCACTGAGCTCATAGTCTCATCTAACTGGTTGGTCGCTTCCCTACAAAACAACTATCCCTGGCTTCTTCTCAAACATCTTCTAGAGCTTAGGGTTAGATGATTGGTCACAAAAGGGCAACTATTTGGCTTCCTCTTGTAGGCTAGCCACCTTGTTGATTAATTTCTTGAATGTTTTGATGGTAAATCCCTTAAGCATGAAGGCAACCAGGCGATGGATATTCTCGAGAAGAATATCAAAGGCATGCTGTTCGGACAGTTGTGGTTCACATTTCATGCTCAGGTTGAGCCACCTGAGAATGTAGTCAACAAGGGACTCATTGAGTTTTTGTTTCTCTATAATGAGGTTGCCTACAATTACCCTCTCTAAAGAAACCTCTTCATGAAGAGGTGCTCAAACTCAATAAAAATTCTTCATCAAACTGTTGGGCAGTTCGACGTACCAATCAAATGCAACATTTGAATAACTGTAGAAAAAATAAACCCACCGTGTTGCAATAGATGACTCTAAATTATGCAATATGTTTTCGTGGGTTCCTACTGCCATCAAAGATCTTGAAGAATGGAGGCACAAAACCCTAAACAAAATAAAAACTAAATAAAAACTTAAACATAAAATAAATAAAATAAAACAAACATAAACCTAAACTAGAATAAACTAAACTAAAATAAATAAAACATAAACAAAAACTTAAAATAAACTAAACCTAAACCCTAAACTAAATAAAATAAAATAAACTAAAAATAAACCTAAACTTAAAAAAAACCTATAAAGAAACTTAAAATAGAGGATTAAAACCTTAACCTAAAAAAATAAATTAAAAACCTAAACCAAAACCTAAAAATAAAATAAACATAAAACTAAACCTAAACCTGTAAAATAAACTAAAATAAAAACCTAAACTAAAATAAGTAAACCTAAAATAAATAAACTAAATTAAATAAAAAAAACCTAAACCCTAAACCCTAAACCCATAACCCTAAACTAACCCTAAACCACAAGCTAACCCTAAACCCTAAACCCTAAACCCTAAACCTTAAACCCTAAAAAACCCTAAACCCAAAAGCTTAAATAATAAACCCTAAACCCTAAACCCTAAACCCAACCCTAAACCCTAAACCCTAAACCCTAAAACCCTAAACCCTAAAACCCTGAACCCTAAACCTTGAACCCTAAATCCTAAACCTTATGCCCTAAACCCTAAAAACCTAAAAAGCTAAACCTAAACTAAAAAAACCTAAAAAGAAAATAAATAAAAAAACCTAAACCTTAATAAAATAAAATAATAAAATAAAATAAAAACTAAAACTAAAACCTAAACCTAAACCCAAAAAAATAAAATAAAATAATAAAAATAAACTAAAATAAAAGAAATAAAACTTAAACTAAACTAAAAAAAATTAAGAAGAAAAAGCTTAAATAAAATAAAAACTAAATTTAAATATAAAATAATACTAAAATAAAATAAAATAAAAACTAAATAAAAACCTAAACCTAAAAAATAAACCTTAAAATAAAACCTAAAACTAGATAAAAAATAAAACCTAAGCCCTAAACTAAAAAAAAACAAAACCTAAAATAAAAATAAAATAAGCAAAAGAAAATAAACCTAAACCTAAAGCAAAATAAACTAAACTGAAATAAATAAAACCTAAACCTAATCCTACAATAAACTAAACCTAAACCTAAACCAATGGTAAATAAGATAAAATAAAATCAAAATAAACTTAAACCCATACTAAAAAGTAAAACCTAAAAATAAACCAAAAATAAAAACCTAAACCTAAATTTAAAAATAAAAAAATAAAACCTAAACCTAAAAAGTAAAATAAAAATAAAACTGAACTAAAAAATAAACTTAGACCTAAATCTAAACATAAAAAATAAAATTAAAAAAAAAAACCTAAACTAAAATAAATAAACAAAACT
Organism: Cymbidium sinense; assembly: GCA_021442155.1. Classification (NCBI taxonomy): domain Eukaryota; kingdom Viridiplantae; phylum Streptophyta; class Magnoliopsida; order Asparagales; family Orchidaceae; genus Cymbidium; species Cymbidium sinense. Next base: position 54,232,456 of record CM038218.1, read on the forward strand.
AAATAAAAAAAAATAAACATAAATAAAAAATAAAATAAACTAAAATAAATAAAAGATAAATTAGATAAACCTAAACTAGTTTAATTTTTTTTAAAACCTAAACCCTAAACCCTAAACCCTAAACCGTAAATCTTAAACCCTAAAACTACAACACTAAACCCTAAGCCCTAAACCCTAAAAAATCCTAAACCCTAAATCCTAGCCCTAAACCCTAAAACCCTAAATGCTAAACCTTAAACCCTAAACCCTAAACCCTAAGCCTCAAATCCTAAACCTAAACCTAAAGTAACAAAATAAATTTTAAAATAAACCTAATCCCTAAAACCTAATACACCTAAACTTTAAAAAAACCTAAATAAAATAAAAACTAAACCTAAAATAATAATAAAATAAACCTAAAAAAATAAAATAAAAAATAAATAAAAACCTAAACCTAAATAATAAAGCTAAAAATAAAACCTAAGAAAAAAAACCCTAAACCCTAAATTAAGAAAAAAACTAAACCTAAGATAAATATAAAATAAACCTAAACCTAAACTAAAATAAATAAAACCTAAACCTAAACCTAAACCTAAAATAAAATAAAACTAAACCTAAACAAAATAAAATAAAATAAAATAAAAATAAACCTAAACTTAAACTTAAAAATAAAACCTAAAAATAAACCTAAAACTTAAAGCGAAAATAATAAAATAAAAACCTAAACATAAACTTAAAAATTAAAAATAAAACTTAAACCTAAAAAATAAAATAAAAATAAAACTAAACTAAAAAATAAACCTAAACCTAAATCTAAAGCAAAAAAATAAACCAAAATAGAAAACATAAATTAAAATAAATAAACCTAAAATAAATAAACTAAAACAAATAAAAATAAAAATAAACCTAAATCATAATAAAAAATAAAATAAACTAAAATAAATAAAAAAATAAACTAAATAAACCTAAACCTACGAGTTTACTTAATTTCAAAAAAAATAAAAAAGGAAAAAAATCTTACCCTAAACTAAGCCTAAACCCGAAACTCTAAACCCTAAACCCTAAACCCTAAACCCTAAAACCCTAAACCCTAAACCCAAAACCCTAAAACCCTAAACCCAAAAGCTTAAACCCTAAACCCTAAAACCTAAGCCCTGAACCCTGAGAAACCCTAACCCCTAAACCCTAAAGAAACCCTAAAGCCTAAAGCCTAAACCCTAAACCCTAAAAAACCTTAAACACTAACCCCTAAACTAACCTTAAACCCTAAACCCTAAACCATAAACTGTAAACCCTAAACCTTAACGCTAACCCTAAACACTAAACCCTAAAACCCTAAACCCAAAATAATAAACTAACCCCTACACCCTAAACTATAAACCCTAATCCCTAAACTAACCCTAAACCCTAAGCTAACCATAAACCCTAAACCCTAAATCTTAAACACTAAAGCCTAAACCCTAATCTCTAAATAATAACCCTAAACCTAAAACCTAAAACCCTAAATCCTAAACCCTAAACCTTAAAACTTAAAACCTAAATCTAAACTAAATAAAACATAAAAATAAAATAAATAAATAAAATTTAATCTAAAATAAAATAATAAATAAGATAAAATAAAAACTTAAACTAAAACCTAAACCTAAACATAAAAAGAAAATAAAGTAGAAATAAAAACTAAACTAAAATAAAATAAACAAAAACCTAAACTAAACTGAAAAATTTAAAATCTAAATAAAATAAGAACTAAAGCTAAAATAAAATAAAATAAAAACTAAATAAAAACTTAAACCTAAAAAATAAACCAAGAAATAAATAAATAATAAAACCTAATCATTAAACTAATAAAAAAGCTAAACCTAAAATAAAAAAAAAATAAACCTAAACCTAAACTAAAATAAGCTAAACTAAAATTAATAAAACCTAAACATAAACTTAAAATAAACTAAACCTAAACTTAAACCTAAACTAAATAAAATTAAATAAATTAAAAATTAACCTAAACCTAATCTAAAAAATTAAACCTAAAAAATAAATCTAAACTAAAAACCTAAAACCTAACCCTAAAAAAATAAAATAAAAATCTAAACCTAAACCCAAAAAAAAACCTAAACTTAAACTTAAACCTAAATAATTAACTAAAATTAAAAAAAACCTAAACTAAAATAAATAAACTTAAAATAAATAAACTAAATTAAATAAAAATAAAAATAAACCTAAATAAAATAAATAAATAAACCTAAACCTAGCACTTTACTTAATTTAAAAAAAAATAAAATAAACATATTAAAAATAATAAAAAAACCTTAACCCTAAACCCTAAACTCTAAACCCTAAAATTAACCCTAAAATTAACCCTAAACCTGAAACTCTAAACCCTAAACCCTAAAACATTAAAGCCAAAACCAAACTACCCTAAACATAACCTAACTAAACTAAACTAACTAAAACCAAACTCTAAACCCTAAATCCTAAACTAACCCTAAACCTTAAACTCTAAACCCTAAAAAACACAAAACCTTAAACTAACCCTAAACCCTAAAACCTAAACCCTAAACCCTAAACTAACCCTACATCCTAAATCGAAAACCCTAAATCTTAAAGCCTAAAGACTAAACAATAAACCTTAAACCTAAAACCCTAATAAAACACTAAAACCTAAGCTAACCCTAAACCTGAAACCCTAAAAACCCTAAACTCTAAATCCTAAATGCTAAACACTAAACTCTAACCCTAAACCCTAAACCCAAAAACCCTAAACCCTAATCCCTAAACCCTAAACCCTAAAAATCTAAAAACTAAAACCTAAACTAAATAAAACCTAATAATAAAATAAAAAAAATGAAAACCTAAATAAAATAAAAAATATATAATATAATGAAAACCTAAACTAAAACCTAAACCTAAACCTAACATTAAAATAAATTAATATAAATTATATAAAAACCTAAACTAAACTAAAAAATAAAATAAACCTAAAATTGAAAAACCCAAAAAATAAACTAAATAAATAATAGAAGAAATATTTAATCTGAATTAGTTCTCTGTTAAAAAAAACCATAAACCATAAACCCTAAAGTAAAACCTAAAACATAAAACCTAATCCCTAAACCCCAAACCCTATACCCTAAACCCTAAAAACCCTAAACCCTAAACCTTAAACCAGAAACCCTAAACCCTAAAACCCTAAACCCTAAACCTTAAACCCTGAAACCTAAACTCTAAAACCTAAACCGTAAACCCTAAACCCTAAACCCAAAAAAAAATCCTAAATCCTAAAATGCTAAAACCTAAACCTAAACAAAAGAAAAAATAAAAATAAAATAAATAAAAATCTAAACCAAAATAAAATAAAAAATAAAATAAAATAAAAACATAAACTTGAACCTAATCCAAAACCTAAAAATAAAATAAAATAAACTAATAAAAAGAAATAAAAATAAAATAAATAATAACCTAAACTAAACTAAAAAAATAAACAAAAACCTAAAAATAAAAACTAAAAGTAAAATAAAAATAAAATAAAATAAACCAAAAATAAATCTAAAATAAAATAAAATAAAACCTAAATAAAAACTTAAACCAAAAAAATAAACCTAAAAGTAAATATAAAATATAACCTAAACCTTAATAAAAAAATAAAACTAAACTAAAATAAAATAAATAAAAACCTAAATAAAATTTAAACTAAACCTAAATTAAAAATAAACCATACTAAAAATAAAATAAAATAAAATCCTAAACATAAACAATAAACCTAAAACTAAAACCTAAACCCTAAACTAAAAATAAAAATCAACCTAAACCTAAAATAAACAAAATAAAATAAACATAAACCAAAACTAAAATAAACTAAACTAAACTAAATAAAACCTAAACCTAAACCTAAAATAAACTAAACCTAAACCCTAAACTAAATAAATTAAATAAACTAAAAATAAACCTAAACCTAAACTAAAAAATAAAACCTAAAAGTAAACCTAAAATAAAAACCTAATACCTAAACCTTAAAAAAAAATAAAAAAAAAACTTGAACCTAAACTTAAAAATAAAAAATAAAACTTAAACCTAAAAAATAAAATAAAAATAAAACTAAACTAAAAAAACATAGAAACATAAACCTAAACTTAAAAAAAGAACTCAAATAAATAAACCTAAAATAAATAAGTTAAACTAAATAAAAATAAAAATAAACCTAAATATAAAAATAAAATAAACTAAAATAAAAAAATAAACTAAATAACCTAAACCTAAACTAAAATAAATAAAACCTAAACCTAAAATAAACTAAACCTAGACCTAAACCTAAACCTATTTTCAATCAATCAATTTCTCAACAACTAAACCTAAACCTAAACTAAATAAAATAAAATAAACTAAAAAATGAACTTAAACTTAGACTAAAAAATAATACCTAAAACCTAAAAAACCTAAACCTAAACCTATAATAAAAATTTAAACCTAAACCTAAACATAGAAAATAAAGCCTAAACCTAAACCTAAACCTAAAAATTAAACTAAAATAAATAAACCAAAAATAAATAAACTAAATGAAATATAAATAAAAATAAACCTAAGTAAAATTAAAAAAATTAAACTAAATAAATCTACCAATTTATTTAATTTAAAGAAAAATAAAAAAAAGCTTAACCCTTAACCCTAACCCCTGAACTCTAAACCCTAAACCTTAAAACACTAAAGCCTAAACCCTAAACCCTAAACCCTAAGCCCTAAACCTTAAACTAGCCTTAAACCCTAAGCTAACCCTAAACCCTAAACCCAAAACTTTAAATCCTAAATCCCAAAAACCCTAAACCGTAAAGCCAAAATAATAAACCCTAAACATTAAACCCTAAACCTTAACCCTAAACCCTAAACCCTAAAACCCTAAACCCTAAAATCTTAAACCCTAAACCCTAAACCCAAAAAACCTAAAAACTTAAATCAAAATTAAATAAAACCTAAAAATAAAATAAATAGTTAAACCTAAAGCCTAAATTAAAAACCTAAACTTAAACCTAAACATAAAATAAAATAAAAAATAAAAATAAACTAAAAAAATTAAATAAACCTAAGAATAAAAAGACTTAATAAAATAAAAACTAAACAAAAATTAAAATAAAATAAACCTAAAAGAAAATAAAATAAAAACTAAATAAAACCTAAACCTAAAAAATAAGTCTAAAAATAAAACTTAAAAATAAACCAAAAAAAAACCCTAAACCCTAAGCCAAAAAAAAACTAAACCTAAAATAAAAAAATAAAAAACCTAAAACTTAAACTTAAAAAAGTAAAATAAAAACTTAAACCTAAACCTAAAAAATAAACTAAAATAAAAAACCTAAACTAAAATAAATAAACCTAAAATAAATATAGTAAACTTAAAAAAAATAAAAAATAAATCCAACTAAAAATAAAAAATAAAATAAACTAAAATAAATAAAAGATAAACTAAATAATCCTAAACCAATCAGTTTACATAATTTTCAAAAAAAGCCATAAACCCTAAACCTTAAACCCTAAACCGTAAAAAACTCAAAAAAACTTTAATTACTAAACCCTAAACCTAAACCCTAAACCCTAAACCCTAACCCTAAACTATAAACCCTAAACCCCAAACCCTAAACCTAAACCTAAAGTAACTAAATAAATTAAAAAATAAACCTAAAGCTTAAAATATAATAAACTTAAACCCTAAGAATGGGAAGAACCTTGATCGCAGGTACATCACTATCAACTAGGCTCGGTCTAGATCAAGCGGTGGAGGTGAAGGTGGAGTCATCGGTTATCACATTGGTGGTGGGGGATCTGAAGGTGCTGGTGGATATGGATGTGGTTGTTAGAGCAGTGGTGGTTATGGAGGTGGGAAGAGCGATGGAGGTTACAGCCATAGTTGTGGCGGAGGGAGGGATCGGGGATATGATGGTGGATCCCGCTACTCGAGAGGCCTGGGTGGTTCTGATGGGAACTAGAGAAATTGAAGAACAAATTGAATCTTATGGAACTGCAGAGGAGAGATAGTTCTAGTTATCTAGGGTTTTTGATTTTCATAATGCATGCTCATTTTTTATCTATGCCGTCACTTGTATCTTAAAAAACTTACTATGTTACTTGGCCGATGAAATCAAAAAGAAGAAATATTGAATCTCAATTTGTTCTCTATTAAAAAAAACCAAAACCCTAAACATTAAACTAAAACCTAAACCCTAAACCTAAAAACTAAACCCTAAACCCTAAATCCAAAAAACCCTAAACCCTAAACCCTAGACCTTAAACCCTAAAACCCTAAACCCTAAGCCATGAACCCTAAAATATAAACCCTAAACCCTAAACCTTAAACCCTAAACCCTAAACCTTAAATCCCAAACCCTAAACCCTAAACTCTAAATCCTCAACTAAACCTAAACCCTAAAACCTAAGAAGCTAAAAACCTAAACCTAAACTAAATAAAACCTAAAAATAAAATAAATAAATAAACTTTAACCAAAATAAAATAAAAACATAAACTAAAACCTAAACCTAAACCTAAACCTAAAAAAGAAAATAAAATAAAAAATAAAAACTAAAGTAAAATAAAATAAATAAAAACCTAAACTAAAATAAAAAGTAAACCTAAAATTAAATAAAATAAAAACTAAATAAAAACCTAAACCTAAAAAAACTAAAAAAAAACTTAAACCTAAAATAAAAATAAAATAAATCTAAACCTAAATTAAAATAAACTAAACTAAAAAAATATAACGTAAACCTAAATCAAGATAAAATAAAATAAACCTAAACTTAAACTTAAAAATAAAACTAAAATGAAAACTTAAATCTTAAACCTAAAAAAAATACTAAACATAAACCTAAAAAGAAAAAATAAAACATAAACCAAATAAAATAAAATAAAAATAAAACTAAACTAAAAAATAAACCTAAACCTAAACCAAAAACAAAACCTAAAAAATAACAAAAATAAAAAACCTAAACTAAAATAAATAAACCTAAAATAAATAAACTAAACAAAATAAAAATAAAAATAAACTTAAATAAAAATAAAAGTAAAATAAACTAAAATAAATAAAAAAAACTAAAAAAAAAAAACCTACCACTTAATTAAAATTTAAAATTTTTTTTAAAAAATTAAATAAAAAAACCCTAACCCTGAACCCTAAATCCTAAGACTAACCTAAAACCTTAAACCCTATACCCTAAACTTTAAACTCTAAACCCTAAACTCTGAACCCTACCCTGAACCCTAAACCCTACACCCTAAACCCTACACTCTAAACCCTAAACCATAAACCATAAAAACTTAAAAACCTAAACCTAAACTAAATAAAACCTAAAAATAAAATAAATAAATAAAACCTAAACCTAAATAAAATAACAAATATAAAAATAAATACCTAAACTAAAACCAAAACCTAAGCTAAAAAAAATAATAAAAATAAAAACTAAACTAAAACAAAATTAATAAAAACTTAAACTAAACTAAAAAAATAAAATAAATCTAAATAAAATAAAACCTAAACATAAAATAAAAATTAAATAAACCTAAAATAAAATAAAATAAAAAATAAATAAAAACCAAAACCTAAAAAAATACCTAAACCCTAAACTAAAAAAAAACCTAAACCTAAACTAAAATAAACTAAACTAAAATAAATAAAACTTAAACCTAAACTTAAAATAAACTAAACCTAAACTCTAAACTAAATATAATAAAATAAAGTAAAAATAAAGCTAAACCTACAACAACAACAACAACAACAACAAGCCTTAATCCCACTAGGTGGGGTCGGCTACATGAATCCTTCATCTCCATTGTGTCCTATTATGTGTCAAAAATAAAGCTAAACCTAAAATAAAAAAAAACCTAAAAATAAACCTAAAATAAAAACCTAAAATCTAAACCCAAAAAGATAAAATAGAAACCTAAACCTAAACCTAAATAAAACCTAAACCCTAAACCTAATAATAAAAGTAAAACCTAAACTTAAAAAATAAACTGAAGCAAAATAAGACAAATAAAACTAAAATAAAGAAAATAAGCATAAACCTAAAACCTAAAAAAATAAACTAAAATAAAAAAACCTAAATAAATAAAATTAAACTAAACTTAAAATAAAAATATACCAAAATAAAATATAATATAAACTAAATAAACTTAAACCTACCAGTTTACTTAACTAAAAAAACCCCTAAACTAAACCCTAATCCCTAAACACTAAATCCTAAACCCTAAACCCTAAACCCTAAAACCTAAAACTAACCTTAAACCCTAAACATTAAACCTACAATCTTAAACCTATAACCCTAAACCCCTAACTAAAAAACTATAAAACTAAAACTAAAATTAAACTCCCCATTTAAACCCCAACTAAAACTAAAAAAGTAAAATCTAAAGAAAAAAATAAAAAAACCCAAACCCAATAATAAAATTGAACCCCCCCCCCCCAAAAAAAAAGACTAAAAATAATAATAACTAAACTAATTAAAAAAACTATTAAAATTAATAAAAATAAAAAAATATTAAAATAATATTAAAAAAACTAAATAAAACATAAAAACCTAACTAATAAAACTAAAAAAAACTAAAACAAAAATAATAAAAACCCCTTAATAAAACTAAAACTAATAAAAAAAACCCACAAAAAAAAAGCTATGTAAAAGCCAATAATAATAATAATAATAATAATAATAATAACCTAATAATAACTAAAACTAAACTATAAATAAAATCTAATAAATAATAAATAACTAAAAAACCTAAACCCTAAAAATAAAATTAGTAAAAAAAAAAAACCTAAAAAACTAACTAAGCTAAACCAATAACTAAAAAAACCTAAACCCAATAAACCTTGTAATAAACTAAAAACTAAAATAAAAACCTAAACCCATCCCACGGACCCTTCCTGTTTCAAGCTCTACCGATTCTTTAATCCCTTTCCTTTTGTTCACCTTCTCAGTGTTTTTGTGCTAGATTTCTAGAAATTTCTTCTAGTTTGGCTTTGGATCTTCTGCTTTAGGCTGATCCTTGTTCGATTCTTAAGTGGCGCCATTTGCCATGGCTTGGGGTTCTATGAATACTTTGGGAAATTCAAATGCTCTAGCTGCTCTGGCTCAGGCTTCCAATTCTTTGGAAAAAGCTAAACCTTTTGCCTCTAAATCCTTCAAAGATGCCTTATCTAGTTAGGATTCTTCAACTTCTTGTGATCTTTCTTTAAACCTAGTTCATATGACCTTCAAAGGTGTTCTAGCTACTATGTGCTCTGACTTGGATACTGAAAAACTAGCTGAGCCATATGCGTATACTTTGATTGGAAAATTTTCTTTTTGGCATCCTGGTATGGAGGAAATTTGATTTTTCTATCATGATTTGAATATTTCTGGTGCTTTTTTTGATTGGTTTACTAGATGGTTGACATGTACTGATTAAATTATCTAATGACCTTGATTATAGTCATATCTTTGCTCATCGATCTTATTATGCTAAAAACTTTCAAATGCATATTCTTAAATGGACTCCATTTTTTGATTTTAAAATGGAATTTCCTATGGCACTAGTTTGGTTATCTTTACCTAATCTTCCGGTTCACTTTGTTAATTATCAATTCTTGCATGTTATGAGTTCTATGTTGGTAGACCCTTGCGATCAAGCAACCACAGCCAAATCTAGGACATCGATTGCTTGAATCCTTGTTGAAATTGATGTAACAAAGAAATTTCCTAAGGAGGTGTGGATTGGATCAGAGAAATAGAGATATTTCTAGCAAGTTGAGTTTGAAAACTTCCCTGCTTTCTACAATCATTGCAAAACTCATGGGCATGATGTATCAGAATGTTTTGTTCCTCAACAACATCTTCGAAAGAAAGTGGTTAAAGATCTTAAGGTTGGTGGTAAAATTGGAGATTTAAAAAGTGAGAAAAGAAATTCTACTTTAAATGAAAAGGCTAACGATGCTATGAATGAAATTATTGATGTTTCTAATGATGTTCCTAATGTTTCTAATGTTGTTCCCAATGTAAGTGGTAGTGATAAGCTTGTTAAAACTGCTTATGTAACTGTTTTGGAGAGTAATCAGGTTCGGTACTATTATTTTTTGATATTCTAAAATTTGCAAGTGGATGATTTTCCTATTTTAGTTTCTAATTCTAAGGAGATTTGTGATAAAGTTTTGAAAATCTTATAGAAAATGTTTCTCTTATTTTGCCAAAAAAATTTTAAAAGAAAATATTGTTTCATCTTCTTTGAATTTGGGCAAGAATGATGGTATGGAGCTTATTGATAATGTGCAGCCAAGTTTTTGTTTGGTTAATAAATCTATTTCTACCCTTTCTTTAACTGTTATTCCGGATGGTATTTTTCTTAGTGATAATTCTCGTTTAATGGAGAATGAAGATTTATCTTATTGTCAAATGGGATATTCTCCTAAATCTATTGTTAATAATGATGACAAAAATTTTTTTGATGATGAATCCATGGAAAATGAGATCGATTTTCAAACAATTTTGTGAAAAGGAAAAAATAGTTTAAAAATTATCCTCCTAAAGTTTCTAGATCTACTCGATTTTCTTCATCTTCTTTGCCTAATAAAAATTAATATTTAACTTTCTTATTTGGAATGTGATGGGCATTGGTACTCTTGCTATTAGAAATAGAATTAGGAATTTTTGTAGAATTTATAATGTTGGTTTCTTAGTTATTCTTGAACCTCTTATTTTTTTTCTAAAATAATGCATGTGGCTACGATGATTGGTTTTAGCAATTTTTATTTTAATAGCAATAATAACATTTGGTTATTTTGGAATATCTCTTTTTCTACTAATGTTATTAATGATTTTCATCAAGTTATAAATGTGGATATTTCATTTGGTTATTATCATTCTTTTGACTTTTGTTTATGATTCTTGTAACAAATTAGGTAGGAGAATTCCTTGGGATCAATTATCAAATTTTTCTTCTGTTGTTAATAATTCTTAGATTGTTAGTGGGGATTCCAATATGGTCCTTTTTTGAATGAAAGGAAAGGGGGTTCTTTGCCGAATTTACATTAAATAGAAGATTTTGCAAATATGATTTTGGATTGTAATCTTTATGATGTTGGTTTCATTGGTTCCCAATTTACTTGGAATAATCATAGATTGTGGCAACAGTTTGATCGTGCATTATTTAATAATTATTTGTTAAATTGTTATCCTTTAACTTCGATGGAGCATCTTAGTAGAACTCTCTTAGATCATGCTCCTCTTTTGGTTTCTATTAAGGATGATGTTCATAACATTAATATCATTAAAAAATTTTGTTTTCAAAATATGTGGTTACAAGATAAAAGTTTTCTTGATGTTATTGCTTATAATTAGTGTGCTCCTCTTTTCTCGATGAGCATTTGGTATGATGAGATTTTAAGCTTAAAAGGCTTAAGCATAATATCACTTGGTGGTATAAGCTATTAAAAATCTTTTTGATAATATCAAGAATATGGAACAAAAGGTGAAAGATTTGGAAGAACTTGTTATTACTGATTGTTCTTTATGTTCTAATCTTATTGAAGCTAAAGATAATCTCATTAAGTTTCAGGATTTCAAGGAGGCTTATTGGAGACAAAAAGCTACCTCTAAGCATTTTTCTGAGGGGGAGAGAAATACTAAATATTTTCATGCTTTGGTAATGAAAAGGAGAGTTCTTGGTTACATTCATAAAATCAAGAACTTTGATGGTTCTTAACTTACCGAAAAGAGGGTATATTTTCTACTCTTAATTATTTTAAAGATCTTTTAAATAAAAATTGTCAACTTGAGCATTTATCCAATCCCTTTGTCATCCCTTCTATTATGTCTACTAAGGATAATGAGTGCTTGGTTGCTCCTCCTTCTGATCAGGAAATTTATAATATTTTTAATGGTATGAATGTTGATTCTATTGCAAGGTCGGATGGTTACACTACTATATTCTTTCAAAAAGCATGGTTTATTATTAAAATTGATCTTGTTGATGCTATTAAGGATTTTTTTCAAGGGAATTCTATTCATAAATATTTTACTAGCACTTCTATTATTCTTATTCCAAAGAAAGATAATCCTGACTTTTGGAATGACTTTAGACCTATTAATCTTTGTACTTTTTTCAATAAATTGATTTCTAAAATTTTGATTAATATGCTTAGTAAGTTTCTTCCTAAGATTATCTCTCCTAATCAAGCTACTGGCTTTGTGAAAGGTAGAACTACTTTGGATAACATCTTGCTTGCTGAAGAATTGATTCATGATTTGAATGTTAAAACTATAGGTGGAAACTTACTTTTTAAAGCTTGACATCGTCAAAGCTTATGATAACATTTATTGGGATTTTCTTAATATCATTCTTAGATATTTGGTTTTTCTAATCATTTTCTTTCTTTGGTTAACAATATAATTAGAAATGTTTGGTTTCATTAGTTATCAATGGTGAAAACTTTGGCTTATTTAATTCCTCTGAAGGTATAAGACAAGGTGACCCTCTTTCTCTGTCGCTTTTTATTATAGTGGTTGAATATTTGTCTCATTGGCATAATCTTTTTTTAGAAGAATTCTAGTATGTATTTCAGGAATCTTGGTGGTTTGGCTATCTCTCACTTAAGCTTTTCTAATGATTTAATACTTTTTTGTAATTGCTCGTTACATTATGTTAAAATCTTAAGGATTTTTTAAATAAATTTGAAAATGAAAGTGGCCTTTTGATTAGTACTCATAAAAGTTGTTTAATCACTTCTACTTCTATTTCTATATATAGAATTAATAAAATAAAGGACATCACTAGTTTTTCTCATCAAAATCTTCCTATTAAATATTTAGGCTCCCCTTTATATTGTGGCCATAAAGATCCCATATGTTTGATGAGGTAATTCATAATATTCAAAATAAAATTTCTACCATTGAATTTCATTTTTTATCTTTTGGTGGTAGATTAATTGTTATTAAAAGTATTCTTTATTCTCTTCCTTTTTACTTATTGCTTAATATTGTTCCTACTTCCCACGTTCTTATCATGATTGAAAGACTTTTCAATAAGATTCTTTCGGGCTCTAGGAATTCGGTAAAAAGGCTTCATTGGACTTCTTGGTCAAATATGTGTGGTACTATTTATGAAGGTGGTATTGGGTGCAGATCTTTAAGGGATTCTGCCAATGTTTTTTCGTATAAACATTGGTGGAATTTTTGGAAAAATGAAAGTCTTTGGGCTAAATTAATGAAATTTAAATATTGCAAAGGTAAGCATCCTTTAATTTGCAATTATAAACATGGTGACTCTATTGTTTGGAAATGGCTTTGTGATATTAAATGGAAAGCATAATGTCTCATTTTTTGGGGTATTAATAATGGATCTTCTTTCTTTAGGTGAGATAACTGGATGGAGGATTTTTCCATTAATTCTATGCTTAATACTCACTCTACTTCTTCTTTGAAAGTTAGTCATTTTATTTATAATGGTGAATGGAATTTCTCTCTTTTAAATGATTTGATTATTGATTTCATTAGTAATAACATCATTAATTTTTCTATTGAAGGTAATTTTTTGGATCAAATTGTTTTCAAAATTTCTAGTAATGGAGAATTTTATTTTAAAGATAATATTGACCTCAATTTTGGAAGAGGTCATTTTAGCAATGAGAAGATCTCAAGTTCAAATAGAGATTTCCTAATTCAATATCAAGTCACTATGCTTAGTTAGGAAATGCATTATGAGCTAAATCCAATCTACTTGGTTTGATGCAAAACTAAGTCAAATATCCAGCATAAATTAAATCAAGTAAATCAATGAAAATAAAATGGAAGTTCAAAGTCAAACATAAAGTCAACTCTAGTCAACCTAGGATAGACTTAAGTGGACCCACTTGGTCAAAAAGTCAACCAACTAAAATTTGACCAAATTAAATCATCAAAAATATTTCAAATGATCAAATAAACATGTTTGATAACAATGACAAAGAAATTTGAGTCCATTGAGGCCTAGATTAGGTAAGTTAAATTCCTTAAATCAAAATAACCTAAATAGGCTACATTGAACTCAAACTCAAGGAAAATTCTAGTCACTTTGAACCAATGCATATGGGTTGGAGAAAAATCCTCTTAAACCTTGCTAATGAGGGAATTAAGTGCTAATTAACATCACTAACAAAGTCACTTAAGGAACTAAATTATAAAACCAAAAATGAATTAAAAAATTCACCAAGGGAAGGTAAAATCCATTTTCCATTCCTTATCTCCCAAAACTTCTGACACTGTGTAGAGAGAGGGAATCTAAAGCTTCCAAGCTCTCTTCATGTCCCCTAGCCCAAGGATTTGCCAAAAAAGAGCTTTAAAGCTCTAGCCACGTAGCAAAAACATAGATACACTCTTCCTCAAGGAGAATTGAAGTTCCCTTCACCTTCATACATCCAAACTAAAGCCAAATGAAAGCTCTTCCCCTTCTCAAGTGTTATTAACCATTGAAAACCACTAAAGCCAAAATTTCTTAAGCTAAGGGTTGGTCTAGGGAATAATCTATAAGAAATTAACCCAATTCCTTTGGCAAGCAAGTTCGATTCGAGGTTGTGAAGCTCTAGGATCAATTCCAAAGCCAATTGTCCAACGAATTGAGGTATGCCATTAAAAAGCTTGAGTTTTTCTTGAAATAATTTGGTTGTGATCACTTTCAAACAAAACATGATCTTTAATAAGATCAAATTGTACATGATCATAGGATATCCTTCAACGATCATGTAGTAATTGAAATCACTTAATTTCATGCTCTAGATCATTCATAATTTGCAAAACACTATGAACGGCTCTCGACTCCCATAGGAAATGAAGGAGACAAGCCCTCCACCATCTGATCTATGTATTTGGATTGGACGATCCAGATCTAGGCGAACAGGATGATTTTTTCCCTTTAAGGAACTGCGGGATCAATCTGGACTGTTCGATCGATCTAGGATCATCCCACATAATAATGTGGGTTGATGTGGCACCACGTGGGCTCTACATGGACCAACCCGTGCATGCCACACGACGGGACGTGCCATGCAAGCGTGTGCCATGCAGCTTGCGGATCCCGTGAGGGGCCCCTTCACTTAAAACTGTTAAATACCATTATTTAATAGTTTAAAATCCTTAAAAAATTAACATAAACTTATAAAATTTATAGAAAAATAAATATAAATAAAAAAATACAAATGAAAGCTCTATGGATTCATCTTGATGAGAGGAATCCATAGGAAATAAAATCTCAAATTTTTATTGGGTATTTTTCCAGTAATTTGGGTTAATTAAAAAACATTAAACTCAAATTACTCTCTAAATAATAATCCAATTAATTTGAAACTTTGGGGAATTGAAATTAAGCATAAAACACACGTTAGATGAATTTTTGGGGATTTAATTCTCTAAATTCAAAGGAAATTGAAAATTCATATGCTTAAACTTTAAATTAATCAAATTAATTAATCCTTAATGAACAATTAGGGAATTTTAATCTAACAACCTTAAATCACCCTAATGAACTTCAGTGAACATTAAAACATCACTTAAACTCAATTAAACCTAAAAATCCTTAAATTGACCTAATTAGGTAATTAAATGAATTAAATAAATCAATTAAATAAACTAAATTTAATTAAATCATAGTAAATCAACCAGTTAACCAATAATTATGAATAAACCCTCATTGGAAAGATACTTTAGTGAGGAATTTATAAAAAATAAAACCCTTAACTAAAACTTATTCAATTAGGCCTAATTTAAGTTTTAATGAAATAATTAAAATTAATTACTCCCTAATTGTAAATCTAATCAAGATGAAACTTTGAACATTTGAAATTGGTATGTAACACCACTTGTCAAAAAAGTTTCAATCCCAATTGATCTTTGGATTAGAAGTTATTAATTTTCTAAATCCTTAAGTCAATGTTAATCAAATATTAGGTTAAGGAAATTAATTAATCTATTAAATTAAGTGGTAATTCAAACCAATTTCAATCAAACATCAAAAAATTATTAAGGAACTTCTCTAAATATCCTAAGTCAATTGAAGTGATCAAACTCAGTCTTATGTTAATGATGTAAAACCTTAGGTTAACAAAATTATTAATTAACTTAAACCTTAAACTTAGAATAAATGAAATTTAATGAAAACACTCATCTCTAATGATTTCAAGAATGAATCTAAAACTTTGGTAAATTAAATCAGATCAAAAAATTAACCTGAGTACTTTAGGTTTAGCCTAATCCATGAACAAACTTAAGGTACTAATTCATATTAATGAACTTAAACTTTAAGCTTACAAATCCATAATTTAATAAACTTAATTTAAATAGAATGAAATCAAACTTTAATCTAAACTCTTTAAATTAACATGAACCAAATCAAATGAAACAAACCAAACAAATTAAATCAAACAAAGCAATTCAAACAAATGAAATAACTCAAATCAAATCTAGAATTCAAAAGGAAAAGAAAAATAAAACCAATCCAAACATAAACAACATTAAAAGGATTAACTAAGAAACTTATGGATCTTAGTTAGACTTTGGAAAACTTCATTAGGAATTATAATGTTGAATGGAAAGAACTCCATCCAAAAATGGAATCATTCCATTCTTCATTCTTGATAACCTATACAACTTTAACAAAATAAAATGGAATAAAAATAAAATTAGATCTTTAAATTATTTGAATTGAAACTGTCCAAAGGTAAAAATTAAACAAAATCAAATGTTGAATTGAAACTTGAACTTAAAAGAGCCTAGCAAAGCCTTACCACACAAACTCCTCTTTTACATACACTACATCATTTAGGTCACAGACTCTAGATCTAGGTTAGATCATTTTCTAATTTTCTTTAAACTTCTATGTTATACTTCACATGTCTATGTGGTTTATTTTATAGACTGGATGCCTAGGCTTGTTTGTTCGTTAAACACGATGTTAGGGTGTTCGTTCTAGATTTAACATTATTTTCTACAAGGGGTTATGTTAAAGGGATCTCTATAATAAATAAATCTTAAAATTATTGTTTGCTTGCAGGTGTTGAAAATCCTTTAACATAGTCCATAAGACAGGTGGACATGGAAAGCAACTAATGCTAAGCCCGTATGTTTGTGAAATATAAATTGCTTTGTGTGTTGTGAGTATTTCCTAACGTCTAATTTGCTGGGTGTAGAATTTCATTTAAATTTTAAATGTAAATTTGAGCATAGAATTAGGTTAGGATCTATGGGGTCTAGGATTAGCAGGAGCTGACCCAACCAAGAGATGGTGTAGTGGTCTCCTGTGGGGCCCGATGGATGTCCCAAAAGAAGGAGACTTTCCTGGAAAGAAGACCCATAGATCTAAACTTGTAGTTCTAGGCGGGTTGTATAAGGGCAGAACTCGTCTGCCCATTTTTCTTTCTTCTAGGGTGTACAATGATATCCGACCACATCAACCTTTTTCTTATATAATTTAATTTATCTTGATTTATTTTTGGTGTGCAATATAGACAACATGCTTTTCTAGGTTTCTTTCTGTGTTATGTTTATGCTGTGATGTATGCCTAGACGTAGGTTCATAGGATAAACTAAATCTTTTACACAACTAAATCAATTGAAACATAAAAATAAATGCAATTCATAATCTTCATATAAAAGCATAGGCATTAAATCAAGATAAAATAGGTAGCAACCCCTTAGCTGGATGTTTTAACATCATGCATAAATTATATTATTTCACTCTTGATTAAGGAAGGGCTTCCATCTTTGCCAGAAAACTTAGGCTTGACCTTTGAGAGCCTAGGATGGAAGAACACCTTCTTTAATTCGTATTTGGCCCATAACTTTTTCTAATAGCATGCATTAGGCATAAATTGCATTCCTATGACCTAAATGAATCTTGAGTCAAAATTCATAAAACCTAGATAATATGCATTAATTAGATGCATCCTCATGCCCTACACGATCTTAGGGATTAGAGAGTGAGTCTAGTTTCATAGATTTATTTCCCAAAAATGCAACACCACTGCCATCTTTCTTTCATTTGACTTGCCTTCATAAATTTAAAATACGCTTAGGTGGTGTTAGCTGGCAGCCTTCTCCGAGCAAGTTGTAAGTCCAGAAGAGTAAGGAATAGGCTAGTTCCCTCAGGTGAGGAGAATGGCCATCTGACATGTGTCAAAACAATCGGTAGACTAGGTTCTGAAGCATCCTTTAGGAACAAGTCTTCAACCCTAGGCATTTCTGCAGTCTTGTGCTGCTAGAATCTAAGCTCTAGATTTCTAAGAAAATGACAACTAAAAATCAAAAATTAAATCCCAAATTTGAAGCCCAATCATAGGATAGTTGAAATGACTACTGGGTATCCCAGTATCAATAGGCTTTTCTTACTCTTTCCCATTTGACTCTTGAAAATGACTCTCTCCAATTTGGACCTCACCCAATTGAATTTCCAAAAATCAATCCTATGAAAGCTACCTTAGTAGTCTTTAGAAATAACCATGTATTTCTTTAATCGAGATTATTCTTAAGAAGACACCCTTCCTAAGATGTAATTAACTATAGAGGCTTACCTTTATAGGGAACCATGATCCCAAGATAAAATAAACCTTGTTCTACCTTTCCATGTAGTTCAGGGGAAAATACTCTAGTACACAAAAGACCCATTAGCCTTAGGAGTCTTTTATTGAAATGATCGAATCCATTATAGGAGAGCATGTTTATCTTTCAAGATAATATGTTTATTCTTTAATGTCATATTTGGTCATCAAAATAAAATATTCCTAAACTCTATGTGGTGTCATTTCTTTTCTCTATTCTAGAAAAAACACCAACATATTTTTTGGACTCATTTGGGATTAGTTCCTCTCTCCATCTTTAGAAGTAAAGGGTTATTTCTATATATTGGCGTGTACTTTGGTCAAGGCGCCTTTCTTTTCATTGGATATCTCTCCATGTCATTCTTGGTTGAGCCTATCCAACATCTTGGATAGAGGTTCTAGAACTATTCATTTATCATAGTTAAATGATTTGGTCCTAGAACCAAATCCTAAAATAAAATGAGAGAAATAAATGAAAACCAAGTCATTTTTTGTTAAGACCTAAATCTGTCAACGATTTGAAACCATTCAATATGGAAAAGAAATGTTAAATTTTAAAAGTATGAAAAGTACTTCAAATTTTGAAAAGCAAATCTCCAAAAAATAAAGTCTCAAAGTTAAACTTATCCTTGATCTTACTTTGGCTTTGTACTAGAGCTAAAGATAATCAGGATAGGGTCCTTGAATGAATACCCTTTATTTTACTACATTCAAAGATGGAAAACACCTAAGGATGTAGATTGAAATGAAGGCGTTCCTTCAAATCTTGAGAAAATCCAATTCAAAAGGCGACATAGTTATGCCTATTGTCCCTTTACCACCACGATTGAAGTTTGAATTGCATTTTTAAAAAAAAAGATAAAAATAAAAATCATCCCAAAAAGATAATGCCTTATTGATCTTAGGCAGAGGTTGATTAAGGAAATAAATGTGAATCTTCTATTCCTATAGAAGAAAATTTTACATAAATGCAAATCAGCTTTAATCTCAATTCATTTCCACAAGTCCATTAGAATATTGGAAAATCAGTGGTGCAAGCTGATTGGCCAAATCTAAGGAGTGACTTGGAGGTAACCCTCTTTTAGACCTTTTCAAAACCTTAAATTCTTAAGAGCTTAAGAGAGAGTCAAAAGAGAAAGATGAAATGACATAAACAAAAAAGAAAAGTGAAAGGATTCACTCTTGCTCTAATCAATCAAGAAAGAGAGGGTAGAGAAAGAGAATTCTAATTCTCCTAATAAAGTTGAAATGAATGAAATTTAAACTAATAAATTTAAATCAACTTCCTTAATGTGAGTTTCCTCTCATTAAATGAAATGATATTTCATGAATGGCTTTAATTAATTATACAAGCTAAATCATGAAGAAAAAATAAATGAAGAGTTTAATCCTTCTAAATAAATCATGATCTTAGGATTAGGTCCTAAGGGTGATATTTTTATCTCTCAGAGTAAAAATATGAAACTTTTATCTCTATTTAGTTGATAAATAAATCACTTAGGACATTGTCAATCCAAATGAATGAAGAAAGCCTTAGTTTTCCTTGTTTAGAGACTAAGCCATTATATGCTTTCAATACAAAGTGAAACTAAGGAGAATCCTTTGCAATGTCTTATGACCTATTAGACATTGTCTTAATGTCAAGTATGGTGGTCAAAGATTTCATTGCAAGCTCAGATTACCTTTAATCTTATATGTGCTATAAAAGAATGCAAATCAAACTTGACTTTATACCCTATAAGGGTCCTCTTTTAAATGATGATCCTTTAAATGAATAGATCATGAGGTATATTGATCTATTGAGGATAGAGTTAGACCTACCTTCCCTACATATCAAAAGGGAAATTCTTGAAATCAATTTCAAAATGGAAGACTTATACCACCTCAAATGAGATTGAAAAGAAATGACAAATGAGTCACCTTCAAAATGTGATGTCTTGCCCATCTTAGAGAAGTTTCTTGCAAAATCAAGCATCATAATGCTCTATTAAAAACAATATGAAATACGAAATAAAATAAAAAAATGAAAAAATAAATGAAAGTAAAGCAAGGAATTACATAATCATGAAATTTGCCTTACTTAACTATAAGAAACTTCCTGATGTGGTATTCCACTATGAAAAGGTTCTAGGGTTATCTTCTATGATGAAGATAGACTACTAAATACTTATTGACATTTTAGTCGATGCGGAAGATTCAAAAGAAGAAAATCTCCAAACCACTTGTTGTTGATCATCGTCACATTAATTATAAACATGAAAGTGAATCTATATAGGCTCAATTCTAATCAAGCTTTGATAAGATGGTGCCATCTAAATTCAATCAAATAAAGAAAGTAATTTTCAGCTTCATGAAAATTAAATCTTGAAAACTCAACCTAGAAAAAGAACTTAGTCTCAATCACATTGTTGATTTAAGACAAAACTTCAAACATGAAAAAGAGCAACTTAGGAATTCATGAAACATCTTTAAATGCTCTTGGATGGTCCTATCTACCCCAATTAGAAAAAGAATGGAATTAAATGGAAATAAAAAGAAGAAACATATTGATTGTTGAAGGATGTTCATATTCATCCTAAAGTGTTGAGTCTTTAGGAATATCTTTCTGCTACTCCTAAATTACCTCATTAAATATTTGATTCCATTAGAAAATTTTGATTTTAGAAGTGTAAAGTTTTCAAGGAAGTCATTATGCCAATCTTAAATGACTCACTCCACTAAATAATTTTGAATTCATAAGTGTAACATCTTTAGAAAGTCATTTTACCAATTTTAAATGGCTTTACTAGATTTGTTGTTCCATGAAATGATGAAATAGAAATGTTGGATCATATTATATGATCAATCAAGCAAAGACTTGAATCATATCAAAAAATTCAATCAATATAATGTTGTATTTGGACAAAAAGTCAAATACATCAAATTTCATAGCAAATCATTTAGTGGAGTCATTTCATAAAGAGTGAGATGTTATGTAAATGAGTTAAATACATCTATCTTCTTAGTGAATCTTGTAACTAGGAAAATTACCAAATGTAACCTTTCATAAATAAATGAAATGAATATTACCAAAAGAAAGAAAGAAATAAAAGTAAAGGGATGGAAGTATATCCAAGAGCAAAATAATGAAGTCTAAAATTTCTAAGCATGTGGACATTTTTGACTTTAAAATTCTCCACATCAAAATAAAATGGTAGGGTTAGAAGTTAAAAATTATCCATAGCTAAACAAAAATAATCAAATATCTCATGCTTTGTCATTTTCGCCTTTGCCATGATTGGGTGAGCTCACTTGGAAGGTTAAACAAAAAGATAGTGGATCTTCTTTTTCAGAAGTCCATATTTTTTGAATGTCAAAGGTCCCATTGAGTATACTCTGATTCAAAATCTCATTCCACAATTACAAGTTGATATCAATGATCTAACTCTTTAATGAGTTAGCTATTGATGACTTGATCAACCAATCTTTTGGGTTTAAAGACTACTTTACCTAGAAATTAATTGAAATCTCATCTCCGATATAAACTTAAGCTTGATGTTATTTTGATAAACTAAGTCCCTTGATGATTGTGGTCAAATTCCAAAAGAAAAGAAAAAATTTTGCTAAATTAAAATCTAGAAAATGATGGATGTACATGAGAAGAAAACTTTCTTCTTGGTTAGCTATCATTATATGACATCTTGGGACTATGGTAGAATCTTTACCTTGAAAATGTGTTCATAGTACCCATATTTCATTTTAAAATCAAAAAAGGCTTTCATGCATAAGATTATCCTTCTTAAAGATAACATATCTGAAAATTGTCAAATTAAAATAATTCTAGAAAAGAAGAATTAAAAGCATATGATATGACATTCAAAATCCTTACAAGAATGTTCTATTATAGAGTCATATCATTCAATCTCAAAATATTTTGGGCAATTTAGAAAAAAGTGTCATGATCAAGATTTCTTATAATCCCACTTTCAATTAGGTTGAGGGTTATATTGAAAAAAAAAGAAAAAGAAAAAGAAACATCAATATGATTTGAAGAACAATCTTGTTACTACATATAGAGTCTTGAAATTTACTTTTGAAGTAATTTCAAAGACCTTGTAGTAAAATATAGAAGGATCAAAAATGCAAAAAAAATAAAAATGTGCAGAACCTTGATGGCAGGAACATCACCATCAACTAGGCTCAGTCTAGATTTGGCAGTGAAAGTGAAGGCAGAGGTAGCGGTTATCATAGTTGTGGTGGGGAATCTAGGTGTTGGTGGATATGGAGGTGGTGGTCAGATCATTAGTGGATATAGAAGGGAGGACCGAAAGGTTCTGATCATGGTGGTGGTGGCGAGAGCGATGGGGATATGATGGTGGATCCTAGAGGGGGGAGGTTCTAATGGGAACTAAAGGAAATTGAAGAATAGTCGATACGATCTACTGCTTATGGAACTGTGTCTTTATAGTAGATACGGTTCTAGTTATCTAGGGTTTTTGATTTTCTCTAAGCATGCTCATTTTTTATCTATGTCGTCGCTTGGGTCTTAGAATTCTTGATGTGTTCCTTGGTTGATGAAATTGAAAAGAAGAATTATTGAATCTAAATTTATTCTCTGTCAAAAAAAAAACCAAAAACCTTTAACCCAAAATTAAAACCTGAACCCTAAACCTCAAACATAAACCCTAAACCCTAAACCTTAAAAATTTAAAAAATAAAAAATAAAAAATCCTAGCCTAAACCTAAACTACAACACTAAACCCTAAACCTAAACCAACCCACAACCCTTAACCTTAAAGCATAAACCTAAAACCCTAAACCCTATATCCCAAACTCTAAACCCTAAACCCTAAACACTAAACATTAAATCCCAAACCTTAAACCTAAACCTAAAGTAACTAAATAAATTTAAGAATAAACCTAAACCTTAAAACTTAATAAACCAAAACATAAACCTAAACCCTAAGAATGGGTAGAACCTTGACAGCAGGAACATCACCGTCAATCTGGCTCAGTATAGATCTGGCAGTGGAGGAAAAGGAGGAGGCTGCGGTTATTGCAGTGGTGGTGGGGGATCTGGAGGTTCTGGTGGATATCGAGGTGGTGGTAGGGCAGTGGTGGTTATGTAGATAGGATCAGCGATGGAGGTTATAGTTGTGGTGCTAGCGGAGGGAGAGATTGGGGATATGATGGGGGATCCAACTACGAGGCGGGGGGTGATGGGAGCGAAAGCGAAGAATGGCGATCCGATCTGCGCATTGAATTATGTCTTTATAGTAGAGCGGTTCTATCTAGGCTTTTGATTAGCTTTATGCGTGGTCATTTTTTATCTATGTTGTCGCTTGTGTCTTAGAAAACTTGGTGTGTTACTTGATAGATGAAATTGAAAAGAAGAAATGTTGAATATGAATTTGTGCTTTAAAAAAAATTAAAATCTTAGACCCTAAACTCAAACCTGAACCTTAAACCTAAAACTAAACACAACCCAAAACCTAAACCCTAAAATAAAAATAAAAAAAATAAAAAAAACCTAACCCTACCATAAACCTAACCTAAACCTAAAACCTCAACCTACAAACTCTAAACCCTACTAAACCTAAACTAAAACAAACCTATTGTTCTAAACTAAAACCTAATATTAATAACATAAACCTAAATAAGATAAAGATAATAATAAAATTATCTAAACTAAACCTAAACCTAAAATAAAATAAAAATAAAACTAAACTAAAATAAAATAAATAAAAGATAAACTAAACTTAAAATAATAAAAACCTAAAATAAATAAAAAACTAAACAAAAATCAAAAACCTAAAATAAAAATTTAAACTAAATAAAGACCTAAACCTAAAAATAAAACCTAAAAATAAATAAAAAAATAAAATGTACCTTAAACTAAAAAACCTAAACCTAGAAATAAAATAAATAAATAAAACTAAAATAAATAAACCTAAACCTAAACCTAAACCTAGCTAAATAAAATAAAATAAACTAAAATAAACTAAAATAATAAAATAAAATAAATACCACCTGACAAAAAAAAACATGAACATAAATGTAAAATAAAATAAAATTTGTAAAAAATAAAATAAATAAAAAAAAAAATATCTTGGGATATAAACATAAACCTGAACTAAACCAAAAAAAACAAATAATAAAACCTAAACTAAAATAAATAAACAAAATAATAAAAATAAGATAATTAAAAATAAAAATAAACTAAAAAAAACCTGGGCCTGGGTTTGTATTTAAAATAAACTACTTTCGGACACAAGGCTAAACCTAGGCCCTAAACCCTGAAAAAATAAAAAAAAATAAAAATAAAAGAAAAGATCGACTCTACCTAAACCCTAAACTGACCAGGCCACCACAAGACCTGGGCCCTGGGCTCCAGACCCCAAAAGGACCCTGGGCCCCTGGGCCCTAAAGACTGGGCCACTGGGCCCATGACCCTAGCCACAAAGCCTAAAGCCACCCTAAACACCTGGGCCCCAGACCTCCTGGGCCACAAACTGGGCCCTGGGCCAAAGATGAGCCACTGGGCCCTGGGCCCTGGGCTCAAACCTAAGAGGCTAAATAGATAAAGTCAGGCTCTAAGATGGGCTGGGCTAAGATGGGCTAGGCTAAACTAAACTACCTAATAGATAAAGCTTTTTAATAAAGATAAAGCAATAAATAAAAGATGGAATTAAATAAACTAAACCTGGGTTTGCTTGGTTTTAAAACCATAACCCACTGACCTACAACCAGACCTTGATTCCCAGTCCTAATCTTTACACACTGGGCCCTACCTAAACCCTATATAAATAAATAAATAAAATAAAACCCTAACCCACTACACTGACCCTAAACCCTCCACTAAACTCTAAGGCCACACCCTAAACCCTAAACTCACTTACTGACCCCTAAACTCTAAGCATAAACCTTAAAACCCAAAACACTAAACCCTAACCCTAAACCCTAACCCTAAACCATAAACCATAAACTTAAACCTAAGTAACTAAATGAATTATAAAAATATAACTACACCATAAAACGTAATAAACCTAAACCTAAACCTAATCCCTAAGAATGGGCAGAACCTTGAGGGCAAAAACATCACCATCAACCAGGCTCAGTCTAGACGTGCTGGTTGATATGGAGGTGGTGGTCAAAGAAATGGTGGTTATGGAGCTGGGAGAAGCGATGGAGGTGTTATAGTCTTGGTGGTGGTAGTGAGACAGAACAAGGATATGGTGTTGGATCTCATTACTCGAGAGGCCAGGGTGGTTCTGATGGGAACTGGTGGAAATTGAAGAACTACTAGTACGATCTGCTGCTTATGGAACTATGCCTTTATAGTTGAGACGGTTCTAGTTATCAATGGTTTTTGATTTGCTCTATGAATGCTCATTTTTTATCTATGTCATCACTTGGGTCTTAGAAAACTTGGTGTGTTACTTAGTTGATGAAATCAAAAATAAGAAATATTGAATCTAAATTTATTCTCTCTTACAAAAAAACCAAAACCCTAAAACCTCAAACATAAACCAAAAAAAAAAAATAAAAATAAAAAATAAAAACTTTAAACCCAAAACCTATAACCTACCACCCCAAACCTAAACCACTACACTAAACCCTAACCCTATACCCTAAACCCTAAAAGAATAAACTCTAAAACCCTAAACACCAAATTCGAAACCCTAAACCCTAAACCTTGAAACTAACCTTAAACATTAAACCCTAAACCTCAAACCTTAAACATAAACCTAAAGTAACTAAATAATTAAAAAAAAAACCTAAACCATAAAATTTAATAAACATAAACCTACACATAAACCCTAAGAATGGACAGAACCTTGACGGCAGGAATATCATCATCAACCAGGTTTAGTCTAGATCTAATGAGGTGAAAGAGAAGGGCGTTGTTATCACAGTGGTGGATCTGGAGGTCTTGGTGGATATCAGTGGTGGTTAGGTAGGCGGGAGGAGTGATGGAGGTTATAGCCATGGTGGTGGCGGAGGGAGTGATCGGGGATATGATGGTGGATCCCGCTACTCGAGAGGTCAGGGTGGTCAGGATGGGAACTAAAAACTAAAGCGATCGATCTTAAGCAATGTCTTTTCAGGTTCTAGTTAGTTTTGATTTGCTCTATGCATGCTCAATTTTTATCTATGTCGTCGCTTTAGTCTTAGAAAACTTGGTGTGTTACTTGGTTGATGAAAAGAAAAAGAAGAAATCTTGAATCTGAATTTGTTCTCTATTATAAAAAAACAAAAAACCCTGAACACTAAACTAAACCTAAACCCTAAACCTAAAACATAAACCTAATTATAAAAAACCCCAAAACCCTAAAATAAAAAATAAAAATATAAAAAAAAATTTAACCTAAACCTATACACTGACCACAAACCCCAAACCCTACTAAACCCTAAAATACATTAAACCTAAAACCTAAAACCTTAACCTAAATAAATAAAACCTAAAAAATAAAATAAATAAAAATACACAAACCTAAATAAAAATTAAAATAAAATAAAAACTAAACTTAAAATAAAATAAAATAAAAATAAAATAAACTAAACTAAATAAATAAAATTAAATAAACTAAAAAATAAATAAACTAAAAATAAAATAAAAAATAAACAATAAAATAAAATAAAATAAAACTAAATTTAAAATAAACTAAAATAAAAATAAAATAAACCTAGGCCTTACTACTAAATACTAAACACATAAATAAATAAATAAACTAAAATAAATTAAATAAATAAATAAACTTAAACCAAAATAAACTAAATGATAAACTAAATAAAATAAAATAAACTAAAAGTAAACCTAAACTAAATTAAAAAAAACAAAAGATAAACAAAATAAAACCTAAAACCTAAAGCTAAATTAAATAAAACCTAAACTAAACCTAAAAATAAAAAAAATAATAAAATAATAAAATAAAATAATACCAAAGATAAACATAAAAACCTAAACAAATAAACTAAAATAAAACCTCTAAAATAAATAAATTTAAATATAAAATAAATAAATAAAAAATAAAAAAATCCAAAGAAATAAAATAAAATAAACTTAAATAAATAAAAATGCTAAAAGAACTAAACTGGGTTTGCTTGATTTTAAACTAAACCTAAACCACAACCCTACCTTAAAAATAAAAATATATGAAAATAATAAAGAAAACTGACCTAAGCAAGATAAGCTGGCCCTGGACTGCACCCTAGGCCCTAACTGACTCACAGACCCTAGGCCTAAACAAGACCCCTACTAAATACTGATTCCTAGTAACACAACCCTAGAGCTAAATACCCTGGCCCTGAGTGTTGACTGACCCAGGTTAAAGAAAAATAAAAATAAAGAAAGAATAAAGACAAAAGAGCCTAACTCCATGAGCCAACCCCCTGGGCCAGGCCTAAAGAGTTACTCTAAATAAATGGGCTAGATAAATAAGATGGAGCTAAGAAATAAATAAACTAGCCAGATAATGACTAAGATAGATAATAAGCTATTAAAAGATGATAAGATTTAAAGATAAGGCTAAGATGGATGTGGGATGGAGCTAGATCAGATGGGCCTAAAAGGCCAGCAGGATCTGAGCCCTAGGCCAAGCCAGACTGAGCCATCACCCTAGGCCTGAGCCCTAGGCCTGGAAGATCCTGGGCCCTGAGCTCTGACTTGATCCTGGGCTCAAGAGCATGAGCCAAAGGCCCTGGGCCCACACAGAGCCACTAGATCCTGCACTGAGCCCTGAAGCCAGAGCATGATCCCAGATAGGCCACACCCTGAGCCATGAGGCCCCTGAGCCCTAGGCCAGCCTAACCCTACCAGGCCCAGGCCAGAGCCATGATTCTTGTAACCACAAACCTGATCTAACTAAATGACCTAGATAAATAAATAAATAAAACTATAAAAATAATAAGATAAGATAAAATAACATAAACAACATGACTGAGCCTACCTGACCTAAATAATGGATTAAAATAAAATAATAAAAATAAACTTAAATAAAATAAGCTAAATAAAACTACATAAATAAATAAAATAAACCTAAAATAAAATAAATAAAAATAAAATAAAATAAAAACTAAAAATCTTAATCCTAAATATAAAATAAATAAACCTAAAATATAAATTAAAATAAATGAGCTAAACTAAAATAAATTAAATGGACCAACTAAAACCTAAAACCTACCCTAATAAAATAAAAACCTACATAATAACAAAAATGCATAAACATAAAATAAAATAAAATAAATACTAAAAAATAAACATCTGATAAATAATAAAGATAAAAACCTAAACTAAATAAATAAAGATAAATAAATAAATAAATAATTTAAAATAAACTAAATAAAATAAAATATAAAATAAATAAAATGGACTAAATAAGCTAAATGGGCTGTGGTTTTGAAAGAAAAACCACTGGGCTGAGCCCCTGACCCTAGTCACCCACCCTAGGCAGGCCATGAGCCTGGAGTCAAGATCACAGGCCCTGGGCCTGATCTGACCCTGACTGAGTACAAAAGGCCCCAGGCCACTGAGCCCACACGAGGCAGACTAACTGGGCTCTGGGCCCCCACCTGACCCAGTGTTAGGCCACTGGCTCTAGGCTCCATGAGCCACAACCCTTCCTAAAGCCACCCAGGCCCCAAGCCACTGAGGCATGAGGCTGAGGACCACTGGGCATATCCTCAACCCTAAACCCTACTAAAGTAAACCCTAAACACTAAAGCCATAAATCCTAAAACCACAAAAGCACCAAACCAAATGACCTAAACCCTAAAATCATAAACCCCAAAACACTCTCCTAAACTCACACCCTAAATCTGACCCCATCCCAAACTAAACCTAAAGTGACCCCAATAAAAAAATAATAAACCTAAAACCTAATACCTAAACCCTAAGAATGGGCAAAACTTTGGCAAGAACATCATCATCAAGCAGGCTGGTCCCAGATCTGGCGGTGGAGGCAAGGTAGATGTTGTGGTTATCCACGGTGGTGGTGGGGGATGGAGGTGCTAGTGGATATGGAGGTGGTGGTCAAGTAGTGGTGGTATGGAGGCCGGAGGTGCGATGGAGGTTACAGCTGTGGTTGTGGCTGAGGGAGAGATCGGGGACATGATGGTGAATCACGCTACTAGAGAGCCAGAGTGGTTCTGATGGGAACTGGAGAAGAATGGCGGTCCAATCTCTCTTATGCAACTATGCCTTTATAGTAGAGATGATTCTATCTAGGGTTTTATTATCAATGCGTATTTTTTTACTTGGGTGTTAAAATTAAATTTAAATTTGTTCTATGTTAAAATAAAACCCAAAACCCACGACCCTAGACCTAAAACCTAAACCTAAAAAATTTCTAAACCCTAAACCCTAACTAAACTAAACACTAAACCCAAACCACAAACCTAAACCTAAAATCATAAAACAAACCCTAAACTAAACCACTAAACACAAAACCTAAACACTAAACCAAACCCAAAACCTAAAACACCCACAGCAAAAAAACTAAACTAAAACTAATAATAAAATAAATAAATAAATAAACCTAAGCGTTAAATAAATAATATAAAATAAAATTTTAACTAAAACCTAAACTAAACTAAAATAAAATAAAATAAAATAAACTAAAATAAAGAAATAAAACCTAAACTAAACTAAAAATAAAATAAATCTAAGAATAAAAACCTAAAAATAAAGATTAAGCGTAAAATACAAATAAAAATAAAAATAAACTAAATTAAAACCTAAACTTAAAAATAAACCTAAAATAAAACCTAAATAAATAAAAATAAAACCTAAACCCCAACTAAAAAAAACACCTATAAAGAATAAAATAAACAAAATAAAATAATACTAAACTAAAATAAATTAAACTAAAATAAATACTTAAACCTAAACCTAAAATAAACTAAAACCTAAACTTAAACTAAATAAAATAAAATAAACTAAAGAAAACCTAAACTAAACAAAATAAAACCTAAAATAAAACAACTTAACAAAATAAATAAACCTAAACCAAAATATAAATATAAAACCTAAACCTAAAAGATAAAATAACTTAACTAAAAATAAGCATAAAATAACTAAAAAAATAATAAAGCTAAACTAAAATAAATATAAAATAAATAAACTAATAATAAAATAAAATAAATAAATAAAAATAAAGAAATATAAAATAAAAAATATTTAATTATAAACTAAATAAACCTAAACTGTCGGTTTGCTTAATTAGAAAGACTATAAACCATAAATACTCTAAATCCTGGGCCAAACCAAACCTTGATCCCTGAGCCCTAGCCTGGGCCCCAAAAACAGCCCTGAGCCCTGGGCCACTAAAGACCCTACCCTAAACTAACCCCAGACCCTGAGACACTGGGACTAAACCTGGTGAGCGTTAAAATAAACTCTAAACTCTAGATAAACTATGCTAGATGCTATTAAAAAAATGAAAGATAAATAAACTAAACTAAATGATAAAACCTAAATAAAATAAATAATAAGATAAACTAATATATAAAAAACTAAGTAAACTAAACTAAACTTTATAAAAAACCAAACTACCTAAATCCTCCCACCCTAAACCTACTAAAACATAAACCACAAACCCTAAACCCACACCATATACCCTAAACTTTAACTAACCCTAAACCATAAACCACAACCCTAACTCACAAACCACACAACCTACCACTAAACCTAAACTAAAAAGTAACTAATTTAAAAATAAACCTAAACCCTAAACCTAATAAACCAAAAAACTAATTCTAAGAATGGTAGGAACCTTTTGGTGAACATGACCATCAAGGCTCGACTACATTTGGTGGTGATGTATGGTGGTCAAGGGATTTAGAGGTGGTGGTGGAAATGGATGTGTTGATTGGAGCTGTGGTGGTTATTGAGGTGGGAGAGGAGAATACAACTTTGGTGGTGATAGGGAGGAGATCGGGGATGTGATGGTGGATCCCACTACTCGAGGCCCAGAAGCGAGGAGCAGGTCGATCTACTACTTATGGGCTGTGTCTTTCAATAGAGAGTTCTAGTTATCTAGGGTTTTTGATTTGCTCTATGCATGCTCACTTTTTATCAATGTCATTGCTTGTGTCATAGAATAGTTAGTGTGTTACTTGGTTGATGAAATCGAAAAGAATAAATATTGAATCTAAATTTTCTCTATTTAAAAAAACCAAAAACCCTAAACACTAAACTATAACCTGAACCCTAGAATTAAAATGAAACCACAAACTAACCCCCCACCACACACAATCTACCCTAAACTAAACCCCAAACCCACTAAATCCTAATGCTAAACCTCATCACTATAACCCCACCTGACCACATAAGCTAAAACCAAACCTAAATTAAATAAAACATAAAAGTAAATAAATGACTAAATAACATAAAAGTTTAATTAAATAAAATGAAACTAAAACCTAAATCTAAACCTAAACCAAAGAAGATATAAAATAAAAAAAAAATTAAAATAACATAAATAAAACCTAAACTAAAATAAAATGTAAAACTTAAATAAAATAAAATTAAACCTAAAATAAAAATAAAATAAATTTGAAATAAAATTAAAAAATCCTAAATAAAATCTACTAAAAAAAAAATAAAACCTAAAATAAATAAAAAAAAAAACTAAACTAAAACTTAAACTTAAAGAAAATAAAATAAATAAACCTAAACTAAAAAACTAAACTAAAATAAATAAAACCTAAATACCAAACCAAAGCCTAAATAAAATAAAATAAACTAAAAATGTTAGCTGAGACTAAAAAAACCTAAAATAAACCTAAATTTAACATAAAACTAAACATTAAAATAAAATAAAACCTAAAAATCCTAAAATATTAAACTTAAAAAAATAAAATAAAATAAACTTAAAAATAAAATAAAAAAAATAAACTAAAATAAAAATCCTAAATTAAAATAAAATAATAAATAAGTAAACTAAATAAATAAAATAAATAAATTAAATAAATAAAAAATAAACCTAATTTAAAAATTTAAAACCTAACCTAACAACACCTACTTTCTAGGCCACCAAACCCTACCATAAACCACTAAATCTTTAAACCATGACTCTAGCCCTAAACCACCACACTTCCACACCCTGACCCACTGACCCACCAACCTAAACTAAACCTAACTAAATATAAAATTTAAATAAATAAATAAACTAAATGAAATAGATAAAATAAAATAAAATCTAAAGCTAAACCTAAATGTAAAATAAAATAAAATAAAAAATAAAACTAAAATAAAATAAAATAAATAAAAATTTAAACTAAATTATAAAATAAATTAAAATTAAAAATAATAAATCTAAATAAAATAAAAACTAAACATAAAATAAAAATAAAATACTAAAATAAAATAAATTAAATAGTAAATAAAACTTGAACCTAAAAATAAACCTAAAATAAATAAAATAAAACCAACTGTAAACTAAGAAAAACCTAAACCTAAAATAAGTAAAATTAAATAAACCTAAACCTAAACTAAAATATATAAAACCTAAACCTAAACCCAAAATAAACTAAACCTAAACTCTAAACTAAATAAAATAAAATAAATTAAAAATAAAAGTAAGCCTACACTGAAAAATAAAATCTAAAAATAAACCTAAAATAAAAACATAAAACCTAAACCTAAAAATAAAATAAAACCCTAAACATAAAATAAATAAAAATAAACATTATAAACCTAAACCTAAAAACAAACTTAAATAAAATCTAAACTAAACTGAATAAAATAAATTATAAACCAAAATAAAAGAAAATAATCTAAAATAAATGAAAATAAACTAGATAAATTAAATAAACCTAAAACGGTTTTTGATTTAGAAAAAAAACCCCAAACCCTATAAATCCCAGCCAACCCTACCACTAATCCCTAAACAACCCTAAATTCTAAACCACACCATACTGCAACAAATCTAAAATAAAAAAAAAATAAATTTAAAACTAAAATAAATATAAAATAAACTAACCTAAACTAAACCTAAACATATAAAATAAATAAAACCTATAAAATAAAATAAAATAAATAAATAAACTAAATAATAAAATAAATAAAATAAACTAAAATAAATAAACTAAATAAATGAAATGCTTTAATTTAAAATAAATAAAATAAATTAAAACTTTAAAAAACCACCACCTTGAGACCACTACTGCACCCCTAAATCTGAAGCCACTGAGCCATAAACTAATCCCAACCACACCCTCACTTCACTGAGTAAAATAAAACACAGAAATAAAATAAGTAAAAACCTAAACCAAAATAAAATAAAAAAAATAAAATAAAATAAAAAGCTAAACTAAAACCAAGACCTAAACCTAAACATAAAATAAAATAAAATAAATTAAAATAAATAAAACTAAACTAAAATAAATTAAATTAAAACCTAAACAAAACTAAAATAATAAAACAAACCTAAAAAAACCTAAATATAATAAAAACTAAATGTAAAATAAAAATAAAATAAACCTATAAATAAAATAAAATAAAAACTAATTAAAAACCTAAACCTAAAAAATAAACCTAAAAAGAAATAGAAAATAAAACCTAAACCTAAGACTAAAAAAAACCTAAACCAAAAATAAATAAAATAAAATAAACCTAAACCTAAATTAAAATAAACTAACTTAAAATAAACAAAACATAAACTTAAACCTAAAATAAACTAAACCTAAACTAAATAAAATAAAATAAAATTGAAAATAAACCTAAACTTAAACTAAAAAATAAAACCTAAAAATAAACCTAAAAAAAACCTAAAACCTAAACCTAAAAAAATAAAATAAAAACCTAAACCTAAACCTAAAAATAAAAAATAAAACCTAAAAATAAAAAATAAAATAAAATAAAATAAATATAAGCTAAAAAATAAACATAAACCTAAAAAATAAACTAAAATGAAAAACCTAAACAAAAATAAATAGACCTAAAATAAATAAACTAAACTAAATAAAAAAATAAATAAATCTAAATAAACATAAAAACTAAAATAAACTAAAATAAATAAAAAATAAATTAAATAAACTTAAACCTACAGGTTTACTTAAGTTTAAAAAAACCCTGAACCCTAAACCCTAAACCAAACTAAACCAAACCCCCTAGCCCTAAACCATAAATCTTAAACCCTAAGCCCTAAACCTACAACCCTAAACCCTAAAAAACCATAAACCCCAAACCCTAAACCCTAAACACTAAACTAACCCTAAATCTTAAATCCAAAACCCTAAATCCTAAAGCCTAAACTCTAAACTCTAAACTCCACTAAACCCCACCACCCTCTCTACCCACCTAAATCCTAAAGTTTAAACTCCTAAACTTACCACTCTAACCACCACCCACTAACCACACCCTCAAACTTTCATACACCTAACCCTAAACCTCCTTCCCCACCCAAATCACCACTCCCTAAACCTAAACCTAAACTACATATAAATTAAACCTTAAAACCTAACCCACCTAAACACAACCTAAACTAAAGTAACTTAATAAATTAAAAAATAAATCTAAACCATAAAACC
This sequence comes from Cymbidium sinense, assembly GCA_021442155.1. Taxonomy (NCBI): domain Eukaryota; kingdom Viridiplantae; phylum Streptophyta; class Magnoliopsida; order Asparagales; family Orchidaceae; genus Cymbidium; species Cymbidium sinense. The sequence goes on from CM038218.1 coordinate 54,267,519, forward strand.
TAATAAACTTAAACCCTAAGAATGGGCCTGACAAGAACATCACGCCAAGCTCTAGATCACGGTTGTGGAGGCGAAGGCAGAGTCGTTGGTTATCATAATGATGGTGGGGGATATGGAGGTGATGGTGGATATGGAGTAGTGGTGGTCATGGAGGTCGGAGCAATGCAGTTACGACCATGGTGGATCTACTGAAAGTCGGGGTGGTTCTGATGGGAACTGGAGAAATTGAAGAATCATCGATCCGATCTGCTACTTATGGAACTATGTTTATGGTAAATATGATTCTAGTTATCCAGGGTTTTTAATTTGCTCTATGCATGCTCATTTTTTATCTATGTCATCGCTTGTGTCTTAGAAAACTTGGTGTGTTACTTGGTTAATGAAATTGAAAAGAAGAAATGTTGAATATGAATTTGTTCTCTATTTAGAAAAAAAACCCTAAAACCGAAACCTTAGACCAAAAACCTAAACCCTAAACCCTAAACCATAAACCCTAAACCCTAAACCCCAAACCCTAAACCCTAAACCTTAAACCCTAAAAACCTAAACCAAAACTAAATAAAACATAATAATAAAATAAATAAATAAACCTAAACCTTAAAAATAAACAAATAAAATATAAATATAAATTAAAACCTAAATCTAAATCTATAAGAAAAATAGAAGAAAAAATAAAAATTAACTAAAATAAAATAAATAAAAACATAAACTAAAAAAAAATAAAATAAAACTAAGAATAGAAAACCTAAATAAAATAAAAACTAAATGTAAAATAAAAATAAAATAAACATAAAATAAAATAAAACTAAAATAAAACTAACCATAAAAATAATATCTAAAAAATAAATAAAAATAAAACCTAAACCCTAAAAAAAGAAAATCCTAAAAGTAAAATAAAATAAAATAATAAATAAAATAAATAAACTAAAATAAACTAAACTAAATTAAATAAACCTAAACCTAAACCTAAAATAAATTAAACCAAAATCTAAACCTAAACTTAAACAAATAAAATAAAATATAAATAAAAAAATAAAACCTAAACCTAAAAAAACAAAATAGAAACCTAAACCTAAACCTAAAAATAAAAATAAAACCTAAACCTAAAAAATAAAATAAAAATTAAACTAAACTAAAAAATAAGCATAAACATAAACCTAAACCTAAAAAATAAACTAAAATATAAAAAAACCTAAACTAAAATAAATATAGTAAACTAAATAAAAAAATAAACCTAAATAAAAATAAAAAATAAAATAAACTAAAATAAATAAAAAATAAACTAAATAAATAAATAAACCTAAATTTACAGGATTACTTAATTTAAAAAAAAAAACTCATTAACCATAAACCCTACCTGACCACGGATCCTAAATCCACACCCTAAACAACCTAAACTCACTGAACACCTTGACCCTAAACCCTAACCACTAAATTACCCAACTCCCTAAACAACCTAACCACTCCTGCACCATAACCACACCACTAACCACCTGAGCCCCAACCCTAAATAAACCACTGAGCCACACCCACCTTCTAAACCCTAAACTGATTCTGACCTAACCACCCTAAAGTCTACACCAAACCATAAAAGGCCACTGAGCCCTATCATATTCCTCCCTCAAAACACTAAACCCTAAATCTGACCACTACTACCACTCCCTAAACTAAACTGACCCTACCACAACCCTAAAAAAAATAAACCTAAACTAGTAAATAAAACATAATAATAAAATAAATAAATAAACTTAAACCTAAATAAAATAAAATAAAATAAAAACCTAAACTTAAACCTAAAAAAAATTAAAAAGAAATAAACCAAAATAAATTAAATAAAAATCTAACTAAACTAAAAAATAAAATAACCTAAGTATAAAAAACCTAATTAAAAATAAAACTAAACATAAAGTAATAATAAAATAAATCTAAAATAAAATAAAAACTAAATAAAAACCTAAACCTAAAAAAAACCTTAAAATAAAAACTAATAATAAATAAAAAAATAAAACCCCAAACTAAAAAAAAACCTAAACCTAAAATAAAATAAAATAAACAAAATAAAATAAACCTAAATCTACACTAAAATAAACTAAAGAAATAAAACCTAAACCTAAAACCAAAATAAAACCTAAACCTAAACCTAAACTAAATAAAATAAAATAAACTAAAATAAACCTAAACCTAAACTAAAAATAAAACCTAAAAATATGTAAAATAAACCTAAACCTAAAATAAAAAATAAAACATAAACCTAAAAAATATAATAAATATAAAACTCAACTAAAAATAAAACCTAAACCTAAAAAATAAACTAAAATAAATATACTAGACTAAAAAAAATAAAAGATAAACAAAATAAACTAAATAAATCTAAACCTATCAATTTACGTAATTTTAAAAAAAACTAAACCCTTTACCCAAAAACTACAACCCTATAGGTGTTCATTTTTTATCTATGTCATTGTTTTTGTCTTAGAAAATTTTGGGTGTTACTTGGTTGATGAAATTGAAAAGAATAAATGTTGAATCTAAATTTGTTCTTTCTTAAAAAAAACCTTAAACCCTAAACCCTAAACTAAACCATAAACCCTAAACCTAAAACCTAAAGCCTAAACCCAAAAACTTGAACCCTAAACTAACCCTAAACCATAAACCCTAAAATGCTAAAACTAAACCTAAACTAAATACAACCTAGAAAAATAAAAAAAAAAAAATAAACCAAAATAAAATAAAATATATAATAAAATAAAACCTAAATAAATAAAATAAAATATAAATAAAATAAAATAAAACTTAAACTAAACTAAAAATAAAAACCTAAATAAAATAAAACTAAACCTAAAATAAAAAATAAACTAAAACTAAATAAAACCTAAACCTAAAAAAATAAAACAATAAAACTTAAAATAAATATAAAATTAAACCTAAACTTTAAAAAAAAAATAAACATAAAATAAACATAAATAAAATAAAATAAAAAAAAAATAAAAAACTAAAATAAAATAAATAAAACCTAAACCTAAAAATAAACTAAACCTAAAACTATATAAACTAAAACTAAAAATAAACCTAAACTAAATAAAAATAAAACCTAAAAATCCTAAAATAAAACCTAAAACCTAAATTTAAAGAAATAAAATAAAAGTAAACTAAACCTAAAAATAAGAAATAAAACCTAACTATAAAAATAAAATAGAACTCAAATATACCTAAACCTAAAATAAACTAAAATATAAATAAATAAATAAACCTAAAATAAATAATCTAAACTAAATAAAATGAAAATAAAATAAACTTAAATAAATTTAAAATAAACTAAATAAACCAAGACCTAGTTTACTTAATTTAAAATAAAATAAAAATAAAAATAGAAAAAATAAAACTAACCCTAAAACTAAACAAAACCCTACACTAAACCTAAACCAAAACCCTAAACCCTAAAACCCTAAACTAAAACAAACCACACTAAACTAAACCTAAACCACACTCTAAACCAAACCTTAAACCTCTAAACCCCAAACCCTAAACCTTAAACCTAAACCTAAAACTAACACTAAACCTAAACCCTAAACCCTAAGAATGGGTGAACCTTGGGAAACATCACATCAACTAGTCTTGATCTAGCGGCGAGAGAAGGCATTAGTGGTGGTAGGGGATCTGGAGGTGGTGGTCAGAGTAGTGGTGGTTATAGAGGCAAGAAGGAGCAATGGAGGTTACTACTATGGTGGTGGTAGATGGATAGATTAGGGATATGATGGTGGATCCTTCTACTCAAGAAATTGAAGAATGATTGATTCAACCTATTGCTTATGGAACTCTGTCTTTATAGTAGAGAAAGTTCTACTTATCTAGGGTTTTTGATTTGCTTTATGGGTGCTCAATTTTTATCTATATCATTTCTTGTGTCTTAGAATACTTGGGATGCTACTTAGTTGATAAAATTGAAAAGAAAAAATGTTGAATATGAAATTGTTCTCTATTAAATAAAACCTTAAATCCTAAACCATAAACCTTTAAACTAAAACTTAAACCCTAAACATAAACCCCATACCCTAAACCCTACACCCTAATAACCTTAAACCCTCAATACTAAATAGTAAACTTTAAACTGTAAACCTTAAATCCTAAACCCTAAACCATAAATTCTAAAACCCTAAACCCTAAACCCTAAACCCTAAACCCTAAAACCATAAACCCTAAATCCTAAAACCTATAACCCTAAACCCTAAACCCTAAACCCCAAACCCTAACCTCTAAAAACTAAACTAACGCTAAAAACTAAACCATAAACCTTGAATAAAGATGCCATTAGGAGTAGATCTAAAGAGTGACCTAATCCTAACATAGTTATGGTAGCTAAAGAAAATGTCTTCAAGAGACTTTCCTTTGACTTTTAGAGATTTGAATACCTAAAAACCTAACTATTATAATACCAAATATTATAGTATAATTTAGAATCATATCATGTAGTGATGTGTTTTGGATGTTAAAAGTTGCTTTGAAATGTTTTAGTATATTATGGTATTGTGCCCTATAGTCTATATTAATACAAATCATAAATATATTGATTTAAAAAATCAAATGATGAAATTTGTTAAATTTGAAGTGGGAATTAGGCTGTAGTACCAAATGTGTGCTACGCCACTTATAGTATAAAAAGTAAGATTTTATGTTCAAAATATCTATTATATGATGTAGCATAGTATAGCATCATATATCATAATATATTATTCTATGAATTTTAAATTCTTCTAGTATTTTTTACAATCATGTCCTACACTAGCATTGTTTATAAAAATGTTGATTTAGACTTTAACATGGTGGAATTTGGCCAAATTCATAATAAGTAGAGCTTGGCATCATAATATATTATTTCAATTTAAAATATGTAATATAACTAAAATATATAGTTATTTACTTTTAGACTAATTTTATGATTTTTATCTTAAGAAATCCTTTGATGTGATATGAAATATAATATAATATAATATGTTATAGTGTAATATAATATAGGATGCCATAACATAGTGTAGCATCATGCATTATAGCATACTATTATGTATTATTACTTGTTTTTTAGCATATTTTAGTTTCTTATAGTATGATGTAGTAGAGTTTGTACTGGTATAATTCATAAAATATTGATCTATAGACTGAGATGATGGGATTTGGCCAAATTTCATGTAAGCTTTAAGGAACATCATTGGGGGTGTGCTATGGTGTGTCATTTAATCAAAAGAATGGAATTTTGCATCCAAAATAAATGTTCATTTTCAACCAAATTTTATAAATTTTTTGCTTAAAGTGATTCATTTAAGGTGTAATGTAAGATAATATATTATATGAAAGCATATTAAAATATAAATTACATAACAATATAACTTAACATATATATGAATGTGGTGGTGTGTTACTAAATGTTATTGTACATTTTAGTATATTTTACTTTTGTTATAATACATTAGGTCAAAACTCACAAAAATGTTAATTTCAAGGTTGAGATGGAAGAATTTTGCCAAATTCAGCACACACCAAACACAAACATTATGCTATTTTGTACCATTTCTAATAGAAAAATAACAATTTTACATCCAAAATGAACATTATTCATATTTTGAGAAAATTTTGTTATTTGTTTTTTCAAGTGATTCTAATGAGGTGTAATGTTAGAAAATATATTATATCACAATAAATTATAATATAACATCATATATTATAATATAATATAGTGTGTTAATTTACATTATAATATGTTTAGCATGCTATTGTATAGTTAGTTTACACTTGCACCATCACAAATAACAAAATATTGATTACAATGTTGAGATGATGTAATTTGTATGAATACATTGTTAGGCTTTTGGTTGAAGTATTAAAGCTGTGCATAAGAGAAGAAATAAGATTTGGTGAGAATTCCATGTTAAGGACATGAAGGGAGATCCACTAGGGGATCACACATGCATTGGACATGACATGTGAGGGATCTATGTCGAGGGCATAGAAGAAAAAAATTTGTCAGGGATAATGTTTCAATTTGATTTGATTATATGACTTGTGGAATGAAGATCCATTGGGGAAAAGAATCTATAATCCGCTAGGGATTAAGATCTAGTCAACTTTAATTTGTTTTGTTTTAATTGATGTGGTGGCATATATAATAGAGATTTGGGCTCCAGTCTGCTAGGGATCGGGTATATGAACCTTCCACTAGGGAAGCAAGTTCAGGCTATCTATTGGGGATTGAGATTTGAGTTTGATTTCATAGATTTATTTGGGGATGTATCCACTGGGAATAAGAGTTTGGTTAGATTTCTTTGATTTAGACTCTATTGGGGGAGTTGGTTTAATTTGGTTTTACTAGAGAGGTTTATTTTGAATTTGATTTGTTTGCTTGACTTATTTATATATATTATTTGCTCCACTAGGAGAAGGGTGTGATTTAACTCCATTGAGGAAATAAGATTGGGTTTAATTTAATCTAAATTAATGTATGGACCCTATTGGTGTGCAATGGACCCGAGAAAGAGCTATATCGCTTTGACACCTCAAGTTTACAAATCCAAATGCATAGTCTACAGGCTATAGGGTAGAGCTAGCCAACCTAAGGTCCTTTCAGTGTGCAACGATTATGCTAAGAAGAAGGCGTAGTAGACTTACAACTTTCAAAGTGAGGAACAACTATTAGGCTGACATTTTGGATGCTCAAAAAAGCAAACTTGACCTAGGGTGACTACTAAGTGAATGCCGCTGGGGACTTATGTCAACTCAAAGTAGTCTAAAACAAATTTATCTTAATTTCATGTGATTTGATATGGTTGGTTTGGCTTAGTTTGATTTTGAATTGAGGGCATATCCGCTGGGGATGTGAGATCAGTCAAATTTAGAAGATCTAATTTATGGACCATGTCAGTGTGTGATGGACCCACTGAGAAGGCGTTACATCGAACTTGTCTTATCTCATATTTATAAATCCAAAGGGATAGTCTACTGGCTATGGGGTAGAGCCAACCTAAGGGGTTGCTTTTTTTGTGCAATGACTATGCTAGAAAGAAGGTAGTAGACTTACATCTTCTAAAGGAGGGAAAAACCATTGGGATGACCTATTGGTAGCAATTTATCGAATCTAACTTAGGGATGACTGAGTGAATGCGAGGACTTATATCAACTCAAGAGTAGTCGCGATTCTATAGGGAGATTTCTTTGTCACCCTAAACATAGGATGTCTTCTTGAGGAAGTAAGCTAGTTGTGTTCTCTTAATCAATAAGTGAATATATATTTTGTTTATATGTTTACGTGGACCTGTGGTGAGGGAGAAGGAATGTCAGCCTTGACCTATCTCAGATTTACTAGACCATGGGAGAATCTACACATCCATAGGATGGATTCTCAAACCACATATGTGGTTACTATGAAAGCAGAACTGTCCAATCAGTTAGTAACCCAGGTAGTGTCTAAATGGGAATGCGAAGGATGTGATCCAAAATAGTGCCCACAAGGGAGGTGCTGCTAGGGGCGTTATCTTGAGCCCTAGAAAAGAAAGCTTATAGGTGTACGTGGCCAACTAAAGCAGAAAGCATAGCAGACTTATATCTGCCATTAGTGGTGTATCCTAAGGTGCAAGAACCAACCAACTTAAGGTGTATCAGTCAACATGAGTGGTGTATATATCAGCATAGTGAGAACCAACCAACCTAACGTGTTTGTCAGTGTCCAACGATCAATCTAGAAAGAAGCGTGTAGGCTTACAACTTTCCAAGCAGAACTCATCATCGAGATAGTCTATCATCGACGAGACACATACTATCTGACCTAGTATGACTAATAAGCATGTAGCCCCGAGGAAGGATTGGACACAGACTTGAAGCAGTCATGAGGGAAGGAGCCACTAGAGGACTTATCCTAAACCTTAAATATACTTGACCCAGTCAATACACGAAGGCTAATCTAAGAAGAAAGCATAGTAGATTGACATCTTCTTAAACAAAGCCAACATGAGGTAGCTTACTGGCCATGCAGTAAGTCCTACCAAACTAACAAGCCACTCATCGATGTGTAATGGCCAAATATAGAAGGAGAATATAGCAGACTTACATCCTCCAAAGTAAGAAGACCACTAGGGTGACACACTTGGTAGGGTAGCCCAGAGCATTCTTGAGTGAGTGTGCGGGGCGTTATCTCAACTTCAGTAGCACATAAAAGATATGTGTTTATTTTATATGTTTTGTGTAGTTTGTATTTGTTTATGTCGATGAAGGATAGGATGCCACTGGTTCCTTACACCTACCCTAAACATCATGATGGATTCAAAAATAAGAATACTTTCAATATGGAAGAGATTGAATTCAAAATGGTATTTTCATTCATGATAATCATTTTCAAACATGATTTATAATATTTCTTTAAGTAGAGCCCAATTGTTGGAAGCATTGGGAGCTCTCCATCATGATTAATAAGTTGATAAGATCTTCCTTAGTAGGCCTTCTCTATGGCAAAAGGGCCTTCCCAAGTGGGTTCAAACTTTCCTCCCATCTTATGATGGGCAACAATTAGTCTCCTTAAAATTAAAATAAGCTCTCCTACTTGAAAAGCTCTAGAATGGACCAACTGGTTGTGAGCTTGAATCATTTTAGCTTTCTACAACTCAAGGTTTTAGCATGCCCACCTCCTTCTCTTCTCCAAACCTTTGAGATCATCTAACCATAATTTGGCATTCTACTTTATTGTGATCTTGCTACCACTATCCGTGAGGAGAGTTTGACTTCTAATAGTAGAACGGCTTTGGACCCATACACTAAGGAGAAAAGAGTAGATTGAGTTGGAGTTCTATATGTGGTGCGGTAGGCCCACAAGGCTTGAACTAACTGCTCATGGCACTATCTCTTATTGTTGTCGAGTGTCTTTTTTAGTATTTGGATGAGAGTTTTATTGAAAGCTTCTGCTAAGCGGTTTGCCCTCGGGTAGTTAATGATAGAATATCTCCAATCAATGCTATGTCTCTTGGCAAAGTTATTGATCTCGGTGCTCTTGAATGCAATACCATTATCAGATATAATTCTTCGAGGCACTCCAAAACCTATATACGAAATGGTTCCTAAAAAATTGGAGCACATGCTGAGTTGTCACATCTCTAAGTGGAATCATTTTAATCCATTTAAAAAAGTATATAGTAGCAACTAAGATGAACCAATGACCCTTGGAAGTAGGAGGATCAATAAGACCCACTATGTCGGTACCCCAACACTCGAATTGCCATTAGGCCAATGTTTGGTGTAGAATGTTGGATGGTTGGTGTAGGACCACATCATTTATTTTACATTGGTGGCATTGCCTAGCCATATCCATGCAATCTTTGATCATCGACGACCAGTAGTATCCTAGTCTCTTAATCTTGGCTTTCATTTTTGAACTGAATTGGTTGGTTCCACATAATCCTAAGTGTATCTTAGTCACGATCTTACGCTTGTCTAAACAACATAACCACATATGATCAAAAGACTGTCGATACATGACACCATCAACAAGAGCATAGGAAAGTGCTCTCTACTTCATCTAATGGGCTTGAGACTTCTCTTGAGATAGTTTGCCTTTATTTAGGTAATTCATGAATGTTTGCCTCAAATCTAACTCCTCATCCTTCTTGGCAATGGCAACCTCCCCATCAAGAGAGTATTTTTTGATGAGTTCAATATCAATAAGGGATAATACTTGTCTATTTTGGACCTTTATTGATATGGACTCATCTTCTAGACATGCTAACTCCTTGGCATATGCTACAACATTCTCTCCTTATAGAATCTTATAACTAGTAACCTCTAGGATTTGGGCCAATAACTCTATGGTGTACTTATTGTAGTGATGGAGCTTAGGCTTTATAACCTTATAGGACCTAGCAATTTATTTGATAACTAGCTAAGAATCCCTGAAGATGTTGATGTTCTAGATGCTTAGAGTTACAGATAACTCTAGATTGGCAATCAGAGCCTTATATTCAGCTTCATTATTAGTGTGAGGATTAGACAGATGATATGAGAATCTCATCACATCACGGTCCAGAGTTAAGAGAACTATTCCTACCCTTGTCATTCTTGGAATAGTAGATTGTGGTTCTTCTCCTCCTTGAGAGGAGCCTACACCATCAAAGTACATCTCCTAGTGGGGAATGCTAGTATCCCCTAAGTTCATGAATTTCATCGGGAGATCATCACTAAGTAGAGAGTTAGGAAGTGGGTGTGTTGCTAAAAAATTTGCTAGTAGTCCTTTCACCACAAAGAGGGTATGAAGGTAATGCCAAACTATGAGAGGATCATTGACCATCAAGCCAACCATCCAGAAAACATTGATTGTGTCATGAGATACTATAATGGATTGATCTTAGAGATTAAGTTCACCTTATGAGGAAGCATGTAGTGTTGTAGCTTTTAGAATGCAAAGATTAAACCTAGAAAATGATTCTCAATGGATGGATAATTAGCCTCAGCAAGGATTAGATGACGGTTGAGGTAGTAGAGTGCCTTTTATTTCCCTTCATCACTGACTTGGACCAACAAAGCACTAAAGGATTTGTCTAACACAGTAGTGTAAAGTATGAGCGACTTGCCCAGGATAAGGGCTACTAGAATCAGTGACATCATTAAGTAATACTTGATGTCTTCGAAGGCATGCTCACACTTGTCATCTCACTTGAACTTGGCATCCTTTTTAACAAGTGCTGAGAATATCTGACATCTTCCTAATAAATTGGATAGAAAGCATCATATACGCCAATCCCTTGTAATGATCGAGTTGAGTTTAACTTTTAAGGGTGGAAATTCTTATATCACCTTGATCTTCTCAAATTGATTTTGATTCTCGACAATAAACCAAAGGAATTGTTTTTGAAGCTACTTTGAATGCACACTTGGAGGATTCATTTTGAGGTTAAATGATCTTAACTATTCAAAACTACTCTCAAGTCAAAGTGATGGTCTTCCTTTTCTACTTTTGACTATGATATCATCAACATAGCATCGACTTGATGATGCATGAGTTTCATCGAAGATTGAGTCATTTACTTGGTATGTAGCATCAACATTTTAAGGCTGAAAGGCATGACCTTATAGTAGTAGATTTTGATCAGGGTTCTAAAAGTAGTGTTTATTCTATCTTCAGGGGCAATCTTTATTTAGTTATATCCAGATGATCCATCCATGAAATAGAAGACAACATGATATGAGGCAATGTCCACAATCAGCTTCGGGATTGGTAGTGGAAATTCATCTTTTGGGCATACCTTATTTAAATCCATAAAATTGACACATATGTGAATTTGGCCATTCTTTTTTTTAACTGGGATGATGTTGGCTAACCAGGTAGGGTATTTTTCTTCCCGGATGAAGCCAACATCGATCAGTTTCTTGATTTCATAAATGACCTGTTGTTCTATGTCTAATCGCATGCGTCTAGGAGCTTGCTTGATAGGGTTAGTAGTAGGCTCCATTGCTAATTTATGGACCACTACGTTAGGAGCCAACCCAGGCATCTCTTCATAACTCCATGAAAAGTTATCCTTAAACTAAATCAATGGCCTAACTAAGTCATTGGTTTCAATTTCATTTAATTAAGAACTGATGTATGTCGGGCATGGATCTTCTTCAGTTCCTAAATTGATTTCCTTGAGCTCATCGATTGTTGACCTGATCTCTTCTTTGAACTCTTCCAGTGAGTCTTTGATTTCAAAATCATTTAGATCATCTGAAGTTTCTAAGCACAACTCCTCATATGAGTTAATGTGATTTAAAAAGAACCCATTAGATTCCAAATGATTTGTGATGACTAAGTAGTAATGCATCATCAAAATTGTACTAAATTCTAATCTTAGTTTTGGTTGAGAGCTTTTGCATTTGTTCCTCCATATTCTTTCCAAGTAGTCAGACCTGTGCTTTGACCAAGTATGTGGGATTAACCCTTTCCTTGCTAAATTATGAACACAAGGCAAGTAATAATCAAATGGTAATTCTATTAAATCTTTATATGAATCATCCTCTAGTTCTACAACAACTTCTTGACTTAAGGATGATGCTCCTAGTAAGAACCTCTGAGTCTTCACACCTGTGGATGACTTAGGGGCTTCCTTAACTACCAAACCCTCAACCTTTTATGAGGAAAGTGGGGTTATAGCTAAGGTTTGCGATGCCTAATTGTTTCACATATAGATTTAGATACACTTATGCTTTTCTTTGGAGCTCGATCTTCATCGCTATCTAGCTCAAGTGTCACCTCCAAAAGAATCTGTGAGAAGAGTTAGTGTGCTAACCATAAAGACTCATCTTATAAACTAGATTCTAAGTCTATATGGATAGCAGGTGTACTCCTAGTAGCTGAGACATATCTTCTATTAGGTGGCCAATAAGAAGGTTTTCCACCCCTAGGACTGCCTCTAAACTGCCTCTTCCTCTTCATGGTGAAGGTCAGGTCATCTTACCCATATGTTCGAATGGAGTAACGAACTATGGGTTGAATCTAATTTCAGGCTCCACTTCCTCCTCCAAGTCTATTAAATCTTTATATGAATCATCCTCTAGTTCTACAACAACTTCTTGACTTAAGGATGATGCTCTTAGTAAGAACCTTTGAGTCTTCATCCGAGAAGAAAAATACCCTACCTGGTTAGCCAACATCATCCCAGTTAAAAAAAAATGGCCAAATTCACATATGTGTCAATTTTATGGATTTTAATAAGGCATGTCCAAAAGATGAATTTCCACTACCAATCTCGAAGCTGATGGTGGACATTGCCTCATATCATGTTGTCTTCTATTTCATTGATGGCTCATCTGGATATAACTAAATAAAGATTGCCCCTGAAGATGGAATAAACATTACTTTTAGAACCCTGATCGAATCTACTACTATAAGGTCATGCCTTTCAGCCTTAAAATTGTCGGTGCTACATACCAGTGGGCAATGACTTGAATCTTTGATGAACTCATGCATCATCAAGTCGATGCTATGTTGGTGATCTCATAGTCAAAAGTAGAGAAAAAGAAGACCATCGCTTTGACTTGAGAGTAGTTTTTGAATAGTTAAGACCATTTAACCTCAAAATGAATCCTCCTGTGCATTCAAAGTAGCTTCAAAATAATTCCTTTGGTTGTTATCGACGCCAAGGAATCAAAATCAATTCGAGAAGATCAAGGTGATATTAGAATTTCCACCCCTTAAAAGTTAAACTCAACTCAGATCATTACAAGGACTATTAGCATATCTATGATGCTTTCTATTAATTCTATTAAATCTTTATATGAATCATCCTCTAGTTCTACAACAACTTCTTGACTTAAGGATGATGCTCTTAGTAAGAACCTCGGTCTTCACACACTGGATGACTTAGGGGCTTCTAAACTACCAAACCCTCAACCTTTTGAGAGGAAAGTGGGGTTATAGCTAAGGTTCCCAATTGATGCCTAAGCTTTCACATATAGACTTGGATACACTTATGCTTTGCTTTGGAGTCCATCATCATTATCTAGCTCAAGTGTCACCTCCAAAAAGAATCTACTGCTGAGAAGAGATGGTTAGTGTGCTAATCATATAAGACTCATCTTATAAACTAGATTCTAAGTCTATATGGATAGCAGGTGTACTCCTAGTAGCTGGGACATATCTTCTATTAAGTGGCCAATAAGAAGGTTTTCCACCCCTAGGACTGCCTCTAAACTGCCTCTTCCTCTTCATGGTGGAGGTCAGGTCATCTTACCCATATGTTCGAATGGAGTAATGAACTATGGGTTGAATCTAATGTCGCTCCACTTCCTCCTCCAAGTCTTTTTTGCTCCCTTTTATTTTCATTTTCATTTTCTTTTTATCTTTCTTTTTCATTTTCTTTTATTCTTAAACTTTGGCCAAGTTCATGAGAATAGAATTGTTGGTTTTGAAGGAGGTAGTAAGCTGCATCCTCGTATATGCTTACCTCTTGAATTATAAATGGCTTGACATCTCTTTTCACAAAATAGATGATCCCACCTCTCACAAACTTCATACATTGATGTAGAGAGAATGGAACTATGTTGTTCTCATGTAGCCATGGTCTCCCAAGAAAAAGCGTTGAAAGATGTATCAGTCTATAATGTGAAACTTAGCGGTCTTCCAATCATCTATCTCAGCAACACTATGGAGCCAAAGGCACTTGACCGAGTCGATTCAATCTTCCCATCTTAGACTTAGGAGACTTCTACACTAAGGCTTTCCTAGTCATAAGACACTTCTAAAATTAGGAAACATTTAACCTAAGCCTTAAAACTTAGAAGGGTTAACCATAGGATTAGGTTATGCCTTAAGGACTAAGATAATCCTACCCTACAACCCAAATCCAATCCATGTGCACCTTCTCAAACCAAACCTCAAGTTCAATTCAAACATCAAATTCAAATCCAAATTCAAACCCAAATTCCAAAACCAAATGATTGAAGCCCATGATCAAATCCAAAGTTGAAACCCTTCCTAAGTCATATGATCTATCCCATGGAATTTCCAAAATTTTAATCCAAATCAATCCAAAAGAAATTGATTTTCTCATAATCAATTTATATCTTCAATCATCTTCTTAAATGTAAATCAACTGTACATTTAAATGATCAAAACTAAATCAAACTAAATCAAATTAAATTAAAACCCTTCCTATGCTATATGACATATCCGATGGACTTAGCTGAATATTAATCCAAATCTATTCAAACTTAATTGCTTTTCTCTCAAATCAATCTTATTTTCAATCATCTTCACAAATTTAAATGAAATATACATTTAAATCATCAAAAAAATGAAGCCAAAATCAAAACTTAAACTTACATGACCCAATCTATAGACTTAGCCAAATTCCTTCATTTCAAAAGCCAAATTCAATTAATTTTCTCATGAATAAATCATACCTTCAATTATATTCAAAAATATAAATGAAATCTACAATCATCAAGCCAAACCAAAATCAACCCAAGTCAAACCCAACTTAACCCTTTTTACTTGAAATGTTCAAATAAACTAAAACCCATTTGAAACCCAGCCAATTGCAATTGAATTGATATATCAACCCCAAATCCATATATAAACTCAACTAAATAAAACTCAACCCAAAATTAAGCCAACTAACCCAATTGGTCCACTTGATCCAAAGTCGCCAATTTGACTATTTGATTTAAGTTCTAATCCTACCCAAATTGGATTAAAGCCCATCAAAATCTGACATCATTATTATTGATCACCCTAGGTTGATCAATTTTTAGCAATTGGGTCAAACCAAGTCAACTTGATCATTTGACCAAGTCAAACCCTTAACCCATATGAACCCAAACTAGCCAAATTGCAACCTAAGCCAAATCCCTTGAAACCAATGATTCATACCAAATCAAAATCAATATTTGAATATGACTTGACCTTCACTTGAGTCAAACCAAACCCAATTAGCTCTCTTGACTCAAGTTGATCTAAATTGACTAAAAAGACCAAATTGGGTCAAATCAAAATATAAACCAAATTGTTTGTAATCAATGGCTCAAGTTCATTCCCAAATTGATTGTTGAACATGATGGACCCAATTAAACCAATTGAGCTACTTAGACCAAATTGACCAATGGTTCAAGTTGGACTAAATCAAAACCAAATCCAAATTGAAACCAAAAATCATCTTCAATTAGTTAACTAAACCAAAACCCACACCAAATCCAAGCTAATTAGGTCAATTTGGTCAAATTGGTTAACTTAACCCATTCAACCCAAATGAATTCAAATGAGCCAAAATCAAATCTAAGCCAAACTAAATCAAACCAATTGAACCAAAACATTCCAAATGATCATATGAACTTGAATCAACCCTTGGTTTGGCTAATTTAACCAATTGTTCAACTTGACCCAACACAATTTGACCTAAATGATTCAAATTGAGCCAAAACTAACCAAATCAACTCCAATTCACTTGAAATTTGGGCTAAGCTACTTTGGGCTCATTTCAAATATGTCCAAATAAAATCCAATGCCAAATGATCATTTTAACCTTAGTTTAAAGGCATCACATAAGAGAAATCACCCATGTAAGTGGTCATTTCCATTCTTTGGTCACTTAGTACTCTCCTAATGGTCCATCTAGGCACCTAGGAAACTGCCCAACCTAACCCAATCGGTGGTTGGCTTGACCATCACCCATGAGAGGTGAAATTACCTCACCCTCCTCATTGGAGAATTTGAAACCCATAGGACACCCATGATTCCTCCTTGGCAACCACCTCCATACCAACCAACCATGAGCCAACTCACCTCCTCCACCACCCATGACTGTGAGTTGGCGGACAACCACTAAACTAATCCCACCATCCGATCAAGATGAAGGGGTATACACCCTTGTTTCCACTCAAACACACACATAATTCTTTTATAACTACCCAAGATGAGCGTTATAGCCATTCTCTAAGCTCTAAGCTCATTCTCGATCAAAAATACCATTGTCATCCATCCAGAAATAGGACACTCCCATTTCCATCCTAACTTCACCATTTCTCCATCAAACTCAAATTAACTTTGCAAGCACCTTCCCTAGGCCTCATCGAGCAAGAACAAGTCATCTCCCAAGGTTCCCAAGCATCAGAGGTGGGACTTCGATCAAAGTAGAGCTCCAAATCATTGCATCAGGGCCTTATGAGTGAACGTCAAGGAATTGATCTAATTGCTACTCAACAGAGCTTCATCTCCACTACATGAAGTTCCATAATCATTTGAGCCACCGATCTTGAGCTCTGATGAGGTATGCTTCCAAAATTGATCCTTAGGAAAAAATGGGTTGGAGCTTTTTAAAAAAACTTGATCTTATGTGATTTTGACTATTAGATCCCCTCCGATAGCTATCATGAAGGTGTGGGATCCTTTTGGAGTTGATCTGAGCTCGAGTAAGCTCGGATCAAGTGAGCAATGGCAGATGGACTCCATTCTCCTTCACTCACATGATTAGATTACACATTGTCCATTCCACATGATCAAAATGGACAATCATGATTAGATCTGCTAGATCGATCTGATTTAACATTATTAAGTTGTGGGATTAATCGTAGACGTTCGATCTTAGATCGGATGATGGATGAAAGTCGTCACGCACCATGTAGGTGCTATGTCAGATAAGTTTTAAGTAGCAAATCATGTAGTGCCACATGGAAAGCATGTCGCTTTAGCATGCCACATGTGCTAACAGGATTAGTCTTTAATTATGCTTAAATTAATCATTTTTAATGGTTAAAACTTCTAAAAATCATAAAAGTCATAGAAATAAAAAAATGCAAATAAAACTCATTTTAAAGGTATTTCAGGAGAATTAATTAAAAATAATCTTAACTAATTTTGAATAGTAATTAAGGTTTAATTAAAGTTTAATTACAAAATTACTAGCTTAATTACTCCTTAATTACTTACAATTAATCCCAAATTTTTTTTGGTTAATTTAATGGGATGGCCTCTACCTCCCATGATTTTCTTGGGATTTATTGCTCACTTAATTAGGAAAATTGACTAATTAACCTTCTACTCTCTTTTAAGTTAATGATTAATTAATCCATGAATAACAAATTGGTTAATTAAGTTTATTAATCATTGTTCTATAGTAAGTCAACTAAGGAATAGGTTGGGAACCCTTTCCCTAAGATCATTTCTCCCTTTTTTAAAATAGAATTAATAAAGATTTAACTAATTAATTAAATGACTTAATCAAACTGAAATCATAATCACATCAGACCTCAATTAATTAAAGAATGGGGTAGATCTTTAGGCGTTTAATAAACTGAAAGAGTTTAATGAAATTATGGTTAGTCCACATGTGTGGGAAAACCATAAGAGTAATTAATTAAGTCTCTTAATCTAATTAACTATTAATCATGAGGCAATTGAATTAGGCCCCTTTTATTTCCTGATCATTTAGTTTATTTTCCATCATGTTGGCTCATAATAATTTTGTTAATTACTTTAAGGTGACATAGGTAAGCATAATTAATTCATCTAATTAAGGGTTCAACTTAATTATCCCATAAAATCAACTTAATTACATTTCTTTAAATTAAATAATATCACTAATGTGGGAATGGATTTAAAACAACAAGTGATGATTTCTATTCTCACTTTAAATCAAATCAAATCCAAAACTTAATTAATGAAGAAGCTTTGGTTTGCTTTAAATAATCTTATTTGATTTGATTGTCCTTAAGAACAGTTTGGTTGAATGAATCATATGCTTATATTTGAATGAATCACATGCTTAACAAGTTTATTTGAATGAATCACATGATTTTTATGAATGTTGAATTCTCTTTCCTTTATTCATGTGTTGATTTATATAATATTGAATGATAATGGGTATATAGTCTATGGATATCCGGTAACACAAGGCTTTAGCTAGCACCAAGGAGGTCATTTGATTACCTCACTTCCTTAGTTTAACAACGGCGCATACCCATTTGATTTCATTCTTATGTATTTTAACATTAGAATTTGGATATAAATTAAATTAATATATATAAATGATTAAATCAAATAAAAATATACAATCTTTGCATGGTTTTCATTCCCTCATATATGTGTACATCCATGTGTGTCCAAGAAAAGCAAGTATATAGTCTGGATATACCAGGAATATGAGACTTTAGTTAGACCTAAGGAGGTCATTTGATTTCCACACTTTTCTGGTTTAACACAATGCATACTTTCCTATATCTTTTTTCATGTATATGTATGTGATTAGTGAATGAAAATACCATTTTACATTAAAATTGCATGCATTTATAATTGACTAAGTGGTTGAATTGATTAGCCCTATGAATTAGAACTTACTTCCTATGTTCATGTATATTTTACATATGTTTGAATGCAAATGAGTATATAGTTGGACATCTTGAGAATACTGAGGCTTTAGCTAGCTCCAAGGAGGTCATTTGATTACCTCATTCTGTTTAACAAAGGCACATGCCTATCTAATTTCATTCTTATGTCATTTTTTTTTGAATACAAATTTGGATAAAGTTTTAAGTTAATATGTTTAAATAATTCAATCAAATAAAATATAAATTCTAAATATACACATATATTCATCTTTTAAGTATGCTAAAATATGTTGCATGTATAGATACACTTAGGATTAAATCATATGCAAGTTACATGTGATGGAAAAGAATTATTTAATATATGTCATGTGGTAATAATTCAATTAAATTAATCTTAAGATGCCTTTGATTTTGAATAGGATTATCTAAAGTGAACCTTAACTTTGGATTAATTAAATCATTTAATAGGCCATTCACTAAAGTGAACTAAATCAAATTAATATACTTTAGAGAGTGACTTAAGGTAGGGATGAAATAGGGCAATCCTCTTTTCCTCTCTTTATAACACTTAGTTGCTAAGTGTAATAAAATGAAACAAAAGAAAACACAAATTAAAATTCTCAAATTAATTAAACTACTTCACGTGAAATCAATCTTTCATGTTAAATTGAATCCTTCTTCACATAGAAAATTCAACACTATTGCCTTACAAGACTTACCACACAAGCCTTAATACACACATTAGAATTAAGTCACCACTTCTAACTCTAAGTTAGGACGGTGTATGATGTGATGTATGATTTGTTTTATGATGTATTATTTTAGATTGGATGTTAGGGTGTATGCTTCATAGACTGGATGATAGGCCAATATTAGCATAATCATGTTTTCTGCAGGGGATTATGCTTAAGGGATGCTTAAAAATAAAGTTGAATGCTCTTTTTACTGGTTTCTTAAATCCTTATGCATAATCCAAGTTAGGACAGGTGGGCTTAGTTACCCATGTGTAAGGTGCTAAGTCCAAATTATAAATACAATTGCTTGGGATTATATCTATATTTATCTAACCTCCACTTTTCAGGTGCAGTTAGATTTACTTTTCCTTCATAAATGTAGGGAGTGTGTTTAGGACTTTAGTCTCTTTCTAATTAAATAACTACCCTAGCTATCTTGCAATTCATAAGACCGGACTACATGGTTTTAAAATCATAGGAGGAGTTAGTCAGCCGCCACTCTAGGCAGTTATAAGTCTAGAAGTCGGACAATTTATTCTCTCATATGGAGGTAAACCCATATGTCCAC
Organism: Cymbidium sinense; assembly: GCA_021442155.1. Classification (NCBI taxonomy): domain Eukaryota; kingdom Viridiplantae; phylum Streptophyta; class Magnoliopsida; order Asparagales; family Orchidaceae; genus Cymbidium; species Cymbidium sinense. The sequence goes on from CM038218.1 coordinate 54,287,646, forward strand.
CTGTCGCTTAGATTTAGGTTGTGCTTTAGCTTGTACTAAAGCTCTCTAGATTTAGTATCCGAGGTAGCTATTTTCTTCAAGCTACGAGCACAAATCCTCACCTCTTAGGCATTCCCACAACCTAGTGTTGGTGGATTATAAGCCCTAGTAATTTAATTAAATTTCAACTCAAAATATATAAATCTTCAACTTCAAAATTATAAAAAGCCAAACCATAGGATTGATTGGAATGCTCACTAGGCTTCCTAGTATCATGAGCATTTCTTACTTATTTCATTTAGACTCCAAAAATAAGTCTTCTCCTTGAACTTTCTCAATTGATTTTCCAAATACAACCAATCCTTTAATAGTCTAACCTTGTAATCATTGAAGATGATAATTGTCAACTTTAATCAAGAGTATTCTTAGGAAATTTTATTTCCTAAGATGCAACTAACTATGGAGGCTTTCCTCCATAGTGAACTTAAGAACCTGGTTTAATAAAAACCCTACTTTATTCATCCATGTAAAGTAAGGGAAAAATCTTTGGTACATTCAAAGATCCATCATGCCTTAGGAGTCCTTATTTCATGATTAGGTCCATTGTAGGGTGATGCCTCTATCTTTTGAGATAGTACATCAAAATGTAATGTTGTACCCGATCACCTCAAAAAGTCTCCCCCTACGATCTACGTGATGTCCCCCCCCCTTACATCCAAAAATAAATGCCACAAGGCCCTCTCTCCTTGTTCATTGAATCCTCTCAACATCATCCTTTCTTTTTAGAGTTTGGAGATGTCGATTCTTAAGTAGGCAAGGGTTTTTAGACTCATGTTGATACACACAGGTCAACAGAACCATGGATATCGCCAACATCCAATGTAAAGAGGTGGTTGTGTACGGTCGTCCCTAGGAGTAAGTCTTCATCGCAGAATGTAACTTCTAAGATGTCCTTGGTGGAAAGCCTCCTCTTTAGTAGCGTCAATTTGACTAAGCATATCCAGATCAAGTAAGGCCTTGATTAAAGATTCCTCATTTCTTTGGATAAGACAAGGGCATCACTATATGCTTAACTTAGGCGGAAACTTTCTAGGGTGAGCTAGGACATTGTAATCGACTTTGGCTTGGTCCTCCATAAGCATATCCATCAGTGGAGCATCCTATGGAGTGGCTATCTATTCAGTTGAACCAATGATCTGCTTACCCTTATCCTGAGGTGCTACCCTAGGAGGTAGAACTTTGCCACTGCGTAGGTTGACTTCAATGACTTCTTGGAATGATGAGCATGTGGAAAGTTCTACCTTCTCATCGGGCATACCTACATCACCTATGGGATCCTGAGAGTCAGTTGACTCCAAGTCAATCTCAAGAGGTGAACCTGATTGATGCAGAGAAGGATAGTCCAACTTTGAATCAGAAAGGAAAGATAGAAACTACTAGAGGTATTATTTTTATTTATACTCAGAGACCTTTCAATAGGAATAAAATCAAGAGCATTAGAAGTAGATAATATATAAGTAGAATCAGCTTTCATCAATAATTTCCTTTTGGGTGGAGGTACATGATAGATCAAGTAAAATAAGCAAAGGAATTTAGTGCCCTTATTTGTAGATACAATGCTCTTGATGGTAGAAGAGAAGCTAGTAGAAGAGGTGGTAGCAACGGTGGAGGAAGTACTAGACTCGGAGGGTCGCTGCACTACTAGACTATCCCGGGCAAGTATGGTGAGCTACACTGTTGCGGGGCTCTCGCCCTCCCGGAGTTATCCTTTGCAACTAGCAAACCTTCCTTGGTGTTGCATGTTTGAGCTATTTTTAAAAACCCAAAATCCTAAATCCAAACCCTAAACCCTAAACCATAAAAACTAAACCATAAACCCTAAAAGACCATAAACCCTAAAACTGACCCAAACCTAAACTAATCCTAAACCCTAAATCTAAAAGCTAAAACCTAAACCTAAACTAAATAAAACCTAAAAATAAAATAACATAATAACCTAAACCAAAATAAAATAAAAACATAAACTAAAATAAATAAACTAAGCTAAATAAAATTATAAAAATAAACCTAAATAAAAATAAAAAACTAAAATAAACTAAAATAAATAAAAAATAAACTAAATAAAAAAATAAACCTAACACAGTTTACTTAATTTAAAAAAGATTTTAAACCCTAAACCCTACACCTAAATCCTAAACCCTAAACCCTAAAACCCTAAACTCTATCCCAAAACCACAACAATAATCCTAAACCCTGACACTAAACCCTGTATAAGCCAAAACCCCTATCAACCCTCTAAGCCCTTAACTCTACCCTTAACCCCCTAAACTAAACCCTAAACCTAAAACATCTAAACATTAAACATACAAAACTTAAAACCTAAACTAAATAAAACAAAATAAAATATATAAAACCTAAACTTAAATAAAATAAAATAATAAGAAAATAAAAAAGCTAACTAAACCTAAACCTAAAAATAATATAAAATAAGTTAATAAAAATAAAATAAAATAAAATAAATCAAAAACTAAACTAAACTAAATAAAATAAAATACCAAAGAATAAAACCTAACCAAAATAAAACTAAACATAAAATAAAATAAAATAAAATAAAACTAAATAAAATAAAACCTAACAAATAAACCTAAAAATAAAGCAAAAAAATAAAATAAAACTTAAACCTAAATTAAAAAAACCTAAAATAAAATAAAATAAACAAAATAAATAAACTTAAACCTAAAATAAAATAAACTAAACTAAAATAAATAAAACCTAAACCTAAACTAAAATAAATTAAACCTAAACCTAAACCTAAATAAATAAAATAACTAAAATAAAATAAACAAAACCTAACTAAAAAATAAAATGGATAAATAAACCTAAAATAATAACCTAAAACTTAAACTTAAAAAAAAAATAAAATAAAACCTAAACCTAAAATAAAAATAAAATTAAAACCCAAACTTAAAAAAATAAAAAAATAAAGTCAACTAAAATAAACCTAAACCTAAAATAAACAAAATAAAAACCTAAATTAAAATACTAAACCTAAAATAAATAAACTAAATAAATAAATATAAAAAAAATAAACCTAAATAGAAATAAAAATAAATTAAAAAATAAATAAAAAAATAAACTAAATAAACTACTGGGTTTACAATTTTTTTAAAAAAATACATAAACCCTAATCCTAAACCCTAAATCTTAAACCTAAACCCTAACCACACCCAAAATCCTAAACCCTAAAACCCACAAACCACAGACTAACCCTAAACCCCAAACCACAAGCATAAACACTAAAACCCTAAACCCACCTAAACACTAAACCTAAACCACAGCTAAAATAAACCCTAACCTAAACTCTAAACCCCTAAACCTACCTAAACCTAAAGTAACTAAATAAATTAAAAATAAACCTAAACCTAAAACTCAAACTTAAACCTAAATTGATCCCCCAGAATGGTAGAACCTTGGCGGTAGAACATCTTTATTAAGAGCTGACCAGATCTAGGAGTGGAGGTGAAGGGGATACAAATCTCCTGGTGGTGGGGATCTGGAGATGCTAGTGGATATGGAGGTTGGTGGTTAGGGATGGTGGTTATGGAGGCGGGAGGAGTGAGGCTACAAGCTGTGGTGGAAGAGAGATCAAGGATATGATAGTAGTTCCCACTACCTGAGAGGCCAGGGTGGTTCTGATGGGAACTAGAGAAGCTGAAGAATGACAAGTCTGATATGCTCTTATGGAATTGTGTCTTTACTATAGAGACGGTTCTAGTTATCCAAGGTTTTTTATTTGCTCTATGCTTGCTCATTTTTTTTTATGTCAAACTTGTGTCTCAAAACTTGGTGTTACTTGGTTACTAAAATTGAAAACAAGAGATGTTGAATTTTAATTTGTTCTTTATTAAAATAATTAGCAAAAACCCTAAACCCTAAACTAAAACTTGAACCCTAAACTTAAAATCAAACTAAACCCTAAACCTTAAACCTAAAAAATCCAAAACCACAAACATTAAACCCAAAAAATACTAAAATAAACCCTAAACCCTAAAAGAAAACCAAAACCTAAACTAAAAAAAAACTTATAAAACCTAAAAATAAAATAAATAAAAACCTAAACCAAAATAAAATAATAAAAAAACATAAACTAAAACTAAACCTAAACCTAAACATAAAAGAAAATCAAATAAAAATAAAAACTAAACAAAAATAATATAAATAAAAATATAAACTAAACTAAAAAAATAAAAAACCTAAATATAATTAAAACTAAACCTAAAATAAAATAAAATAAAAATTATATAAAAACTTAAACCTAAAAAATAATCCTAAAAATAAAACCTAAAATAAATAAAAAATAAACCTAAAACTAAACAAAAAAAATGTAAAATAAAAAATAAACCTAAACTAAACTAAAATAAATTAAACTAAAATAAATAAAATTGAAACCTAAAATAAACTAAACCTAAACCTAAACCTAAACTAAATAAAATAAAATAAACTAAAAATTAACCTAAACCAAAGCTAAAAAATAAAACTGATAAATAAACCTAAAATAAAAACCTAAAACTAATAAAATAAAAACTAAACCTAAACCCAAAAAATAAAAAATAAACCTAAACCTAAAAAATAAAATAAAAATAAAATTGAACTATAAAATAAATTAAAATAAAAAACCTAACCTAAAATAAATAAACATAAAATAAATAAGCTAAAGTAAATAAAAATAAAAAATAAACCTAAATAAAAATAAATATAAAATAAGCTAAAATAAATAAAAAATAAATTTAATAAACCTAAACCTATCGGTTTTAAATTTAAAATAAAAGAAAAACCATAAACCCACAAATCTAAACCCTAAAACCAAAATAAACTCTAAAATGCTAAACCAACCCTAAACCTAAACTTAAACCTAAACTGTAACCTAAACCTAAACCCTAAATCCTAAACCCTAAACCAAAACCTAAAGTAAATAAATTAAAAAATAAACCCAAACTAATAAACAACCACAGAATGGGACCTTGATAGGAACATCACCGTTACTAGGCTCAATCTAGATCTGGGTTGAGGCAAAGGTGAAGGTGCGATTATCTATGGTTATGGGGATCTGAGGTCTTGGATGGATATGGAGGTGGTGAGTAGTGGTGGTTATGGAGAGAGGTGGAGGTTACAAGTGGTTGTAGCTGAGGGAGAGATCGAGGATATGATGGTGGATCGCTACTCTAGAGGTGTGGTTGATGGGAACTAGAAAGCGAAGAAGCGTCGATCGATCCTTATGGAATTGTGTCTTTCTTAGCGGTTCTAGTTATTTAGGGTTTTGATTTCTATGTGCTCAATTTTAATCTATGTCATAACAGTCTTAGAAACTTGGTGTGTTACTTGGTTGATGAAATCAAAAAGAAGAAATGTTGAATCTGAATTTGTTCTCTATTAAAAAAAAACCAAAACCCTAAACCCTAAACTAAAACCTAAGCCCTAAACCTAAAACCTAAACCCTAAACCCTAAACCCTAAACCCTAAACCTTAAACCCTAAAACCTGAAACCTTAAACCTTAAACACTAAAACCTAAACCCTAAACCCTAAACCCTAAACCTTAAATCCTAAACTAAACCCTAAACCCCAAAAAAACTAAAATTAAAATAAAAAAGCCAAAAACCTAAACCTAAAAATAAAATAAATAAAAAACCTAAACCAAAAAAAAAAAATACAAACATAACCTAAACTTAAACCTAGAGAGAAAATGAAATAAAAAAACTAAACTAAAATATTATAAATAAAAAACTAAACTAAACTAAAAAAATAAAAAAAACATAAATAAAATAAAAACTAAACTTAAAATAAAAATAAAATAAACTTAAAATAAAATAAAATACTATATTCTAAACTATAATCCTAAAATAAATACATAAATAAATGTGATCTAAAATAAAATAAAATAAACCTAAACTAAACTAAAATATACTAAAAATAAATAAACCTAAACTAAAATAAAATAAACCTAAACATAAACTAAATAAATAAAATAAAATAAAATAAAACCTAAAACTAAATAAACCTAAAATAAACCTAAACCTATATAAAATAACCCCCTAAAATAAAATCATCATAAATAATAAAATAAAATAAAGTAAAATTGCTAAACCCTAATAAATAAAATAAACCTAAATAAAATAATTAAACTAAAATAAATAAATTAAATATATAAAATAATGCCTAAATATAAATAAAATAAATAAAATAAATAAAGAGAATGGAATTAAATGAGCTATCTAAATACACTGCCCAAACTTGCCCAACAGACCTAAATCAAAGCCCTAAACCTTAAACTCAAGGCCTAAACCCCTAATCTGATTTAAACTAATCCTAAAACTGGGCTCTGGGCCACAGGCCAAATCTTCTGGGCTCCAGGCCACTCTAACCTCTAAACTGGGCCCTAAACCACTCTACCTTAAACTTCCTCCTAAAATAACTCTAAACTTAATGCCACTTCCCTAATCCATAAACCCTTTCTCTCTAAATCCACCTCACTCAAAACACTAAACCTAAACTAAAGCATAAACCCTCCCTAAACCCTAAAGCATAAAACCACTAAACCCTAACCCAACCCTAAACCTCCACTAAACCTAAAGTAACTAAATAAATTAAAAATTAAGCCTAAACCCTAAAAAAATAAACATAAACCCAGAATGGGAACCTTGGGGAAGAACATCACTTATCAACCGGCTCATTATATCTGTGGAGGTGAAGGCATGTGGTTATCATAGTGGTGGTGGGGATCAGTGTTGTTGGATATGGAGGTTGTTGTAGGAGCAGTGGTGGTTATGGATAGGAGGAACATGAGGTTACAAGCGTGGTGGTGGAGGGAGAGATCAGGATATGATGGTGGATCCAGCTACTGAGAGGCAGGTGGTTACGATGGGAACTAGAGCGAAGAAACGGATCAGATCTACTTCTTATCAAATTGTTTCTTTGTAGAGATGGTTCTAGTTATCTAGGGTTTTGATTTGCTCTATGCATGCTCATTTTTTACTTATCTCATCATTTGTGTCTTAGAAAACTTGGTGTGTTACTTGGTTGATGAAATTGAAAGAAGAATGTTGAATCTAAATTTATTCTCATTAAAAAAATAAAACCCTAAACCCTAAACTAAAATGAACCTTAGACCTAAAACCAAAATCCTAAAAAGCATAAACACTAAACCCTAAACCCTAAACCCTAAACCCTAAATTTAAACCCAAAACCTAAAACCCTAAACCATAAACCCCAAACCCTAAACCTTAAACCCTTAACCCTCAATTAACCCTAAATAATAAACTCTAAACCATAAACCCTAGAAAGCTAAAAACTTAAACCTAAGCTAAATAAAATAAAAAAAACCTAAATCAAAATAAAATATAAAATAAAATAAAATAAAAACCTAAATTAAAACTAAAAAGAAAATAGAATAAAAAATAAAAACTAAAATAAAATAAAATAAATAAAACCTAAAATTAAAAAAAAGAACCTATAACAACAACAACAAGCTTTTTATTCATGAATCCTGTCATTGTGTCCTATTATGTGTCAAATTCTCATTTAATTCAAGTATACTAAAGTCATTATTTATACATATTAACCATGTCTTTTAGGTCTACCTCTACCTTTCTTAACATAAGGAAAATCTAATGCATTTACTCTCCTAACTGGGTCATTGGACGACTGACACTTTATGTGGCCAAACCATCTAAGGTGACTCTCTCTAATCTTATCTACCACTAGAGCTACTTCAACATTTTCTCGATCATACTCATTTCACATTTTATCTCTAAGAGTAAAGCCAATCATCCATGTGAGCATCCTCATCCACATCTCATGCTTCTCTTTTACTGGCTAACATTTTGCACCATAAATCATTATAGGTCTTACCACCATCTTATAAAATTTTCACTTAAGTTTAGGTGGTACTTTTCTATCACAACAGGCGGATACATTCCTCCACTTCAACCATCCAACTTGAATTCTACTAACAAAATCTCCATCTATTTCACCATCATTTTGAATAATATAGCCTAGATATCTGAATTGCTCACTCTTTTTAATGACTTGTTCACCTAATGTCACAACACTCCCACTATAACTTCTACAAATAAAATTACACTCCATATATTCAGTTTTATATCTACTTAAGTAAAAATCATTAGACTCTAAGGTTGACCTCCATAATTCAAGTTTCTCTTAGACTCCCTCTCTAGTCTTATCAACAAGAAGACTATCATCAGCAAAAAGCATACACCAAGATACATCTTCCTGTAAATGCCTAGTAAGAACATCCATAACTAAATCAAAAAGATAAGGGCTTAAAGCTGATCCTTCATGTAATCCAACTGAAATAGGAAAATATTTTGTCAATCCTCCTTATGTTTGGACACAAGTAATAGCTCTAGTCTACATATTCTTAATGACTTGAATATAACCAATATTAACTCCTTTATTTTTTAGAACTCTCTAAAAAACAACTCTTCAAACTTTATCATAAGCTTTCTCTAAATTAATAAATATTATAGGTAGATCCTCCTTGCTTTCTCTATACTTCTCCATCAAACCTCTTAACAAATGTATAACATCCATAGTAGATCTACCTGGCATGAAACCAAACTGGTTGTGAGAAACTTTTGTATCACATCGTAACCTATGCTCAATTACTCTCTCTCCTATAATTTTAATGTGTGACACATTAACTTAATTCCTCTGTAATTTGTGCATCACCTTTAATCTTAAATATAGAATCAACTCTTTCTCCACTAATCGTCATCTTTTTTAGTCTATAAAATAAGATTAAAAGATTTGTAAAGAAATTCCTTGATCTCCTAAACATTTGCCCTTCTATTGGAATATCATCAGGTCCTACTATTTTTCCACATTTCATTTTATTTAAAGCTTCTCAAACTTCAGATTTACTAATATGATGATAAAAAATAAAATTCTCTATTTTTGTTTAAGGTATTAAGGTTTCTAAAATCAATCATATTTTCGGATCCTTCATTGAAAAGTTTATCAAAATACCTCATCCACCTACTTTCAATATCCTTTTCTAAGAAAAGCACTTTATGATTTTCATCCTTAATAGACTTCAGTTGAGCTAGATCTTTACTTCTCCTATCTTTTTGGTTAGCTAACTTATACATACATCTTTCACCTACTTTGGTATCTAATCTATTGTATAAATCACTAAAAACAAAATTTTTTTAATCATATATTGCTTTCTTTGAATCTACATGCCACTTTTTTCCCAATTCTTTGACTTTTACATCTAAACCAAGTTTTATAACAACACTTCTTATTTTTTATCTTTTCTTGCACATTACTCCACCACCAACTATTTTATTAAAGAAGCTTTTCCTTTTGATTCTCCAAGTTTATTTTAGCAACTTGTTTAATTTCACTTGCAACATTTTCCAACATAACATTAGCTTCCTTATGAACATCCTAAATTCTAAGCTTTTGTAGCTTGCTCTTAAAAATATTTATATTAGTGTTTTCAAGTGCCCCCATCTTATCCTAGAATAATAATTTGATTTATTTTTCATCTTCCAAACTTTCATCTTAAAATCTAACATTAATAATTTATATTGGGTATTTAAACTTTCACTTGGAATGACCTTACAATCTTTACAATCTAAATGATCTATTTTTTCTATCAGAAAATAATCAATCTATGTTTTACTAGATCCATTTTTATAAGTAATAATATGCTCATCTCTTTTCTTAAATAAAGTATTAGCAACTATAAAATCATAGGCCAAAGAAAATACAATATATTCCAACCTTCTTCATTAGGCACTCCAAATCCATAACCACCATGAATGGTTTTAAAAATCTTATGCCACTCTACCAACATGTCCATTTAAATCTCCTCCAATAAATATCTTTTCTTCAAGAGGTATCTTTTGTATTAATCCCTCTAATTCATTCCAAAAATTTTCTTTTGAGCCTACATCCAAACCTACGTTAGGAGCATAAACACTTACAAAATTCATAATCTTAGTATCAATAATCTTTAAAGCTATAATTCTATCTGCATCATTAATATTTATATCATTATCCTTCAAACTATTATCTATAATCCTACACCATTTCTAATTGAATTCGAATACCAAAGTTTAAAACCTAAACTATCAATCTCCATGGCTTTCTCCCCCAACCCATTTAGCTTCTTGAACACATAAAATATTTATCTTCCTATGAACCATAATATCTATTAATTCTATCAGTTTACCTATAAGAGTACATATTTTCCAAGATCCTAACTTAATTCTAGTTTCATGGACTAACTTCTTTGCCCGCATCCATCCATAATGTGGGAACCCTTGCTTATTTAACACTTCACCCAAGAGTTGATGCGACTTGCACTTTTTTTTATTTGTGGTAGATTGCTTCAGGATAATAACACAATATTTTAAAAGATTCATGTCTTGATTAATTTGACAAGTTTTACATAAATAAAATTAAAACTAAACCTAAAATAAAAATAAAATAAACCTAAAATAAAATAAAATAAAATAAAAATAAAATAAAAACCTAAACCTAAAAAATAAACCTAAAAATAAATAAAAAAACCTAAACCCTAAATTAAAAAACCTAAACCTAAAATAAAAATAAAATAAACCTAAACCTAAACTAAAATAAACTAAACAAAAATAAATAAAACCTAAAACTAAATGTAAACCTAAACCTAAACCCTAAATAAAATAAAATAAACTAAAATAAACCTAAACATAAAAAAATAAAACCTACCAAAATATAAACCTACAACCTAAACCTAAAAAATAAAATTAAAACCTGAACCTAAACCTAAAACTAAGAAATAAAACCTAAACCTAAAAAATAAAATAAAAATAAAACTAAACAAAAAAAAAACCTAAACCTATAAACCTAAAAAAATACTAAAATAAAACCTAAACTAAAATAAATAATAAAATAAATAAACTAAACTAAATAGAAATAAAATAAACCTAAATAAAAATAAAAAATAAAATAAACTAAAATAAAAAAACTAAATAAACCTAAACATGCGAGTTTACTTAATTTGAAAATAAAATAAAATAAAATAAAAAAAATAAAAAATCTTAACCCTAAACGGACCACGGACCACCCAAACTTACAAATAAACCCTAAACCCTAAAACTAAACACTAACCCTAAACCCTAAAAACCTTAGGCACCAAGCCTAAAACTAAACCCTAAAACTTACAACCATAAACCCTAAACCCTAAACCCAAACAATAAAAAACCCACAAAACTAAACTAAAACCAAAAAACCTAACTAAACTAAGTAAAACCTAAAATGAAAAAAAAATATAAAAACTTATGCCTCAATAAATAAATAAAATAAAAAATAAAAATAAACTAAAACCTAAACCTAAACATAAACTGCCTAAATCTAAATGTAAAAAAATAAAATAAATAAAATTATAGACTAAAATAAAATAAACTAAATAAAACTTAAATAAACTAAAAATCAAATAAACCTAAATAAAGTAAAATCAAAATGTAAAATAAAAATAAAATAAACCAAAAATAAAATAAAATAAAAACTAAATAAAAAGCTAAACTTAAAAATATACCTAAAATAAAACATAAAATAAATAAAAATAAAACTTAAACCCTAAACCTATAATATTTTAAACCTACCTAAAGCTAAACCCTAAATATAAAATAAAATAAAAATAAACCTAAACCTCTAAAAGAAAACCTAAAATTAAACCTAAAATAAAAAACCTAAACCTAAACCTAGAAAATAAAATAAAAAACTTAAACCTAAAGAATAAAATAAAAAAATAAACCTAAACCTAAAAAAGAAAAATAAAACCTAAACTTAAAAATAAAATAAATAAATAAACTAAAAATAAACTAAACCTAAACCTAATAAATAAACTAAAATAAAAACTTAAACTAAAATAAATAAATTAAACTAAATAAAGAAGAGTAAACATAAATAAAAAATAAAATAAAATAAACTAAAATAAATAAAAAACAAACTAAATAAACCTAAACTGTCGGGTTTACTTAATTTATATAAAAATAAACCTTAAATCTAAACCTACTAAACCTAAACCTAAAACCCTAAAATAACCCTAAACCATAAAAAACACCTAAACCCCAAGCATAAATCATAACTCTAAACCCTAAACCCTAAACCCTAACCATAATCCCTACACCCTAAACATTAAACCTAAAACCCTAAACCCTAACCTAACACAAACCACGAACTCCAAACCCTAAACATAAACCTAAGTAATTAAATATATTAAAAAATAAACATAAACCCTAAAACCTAATAAACCTTAACTTGAACCTAAACCCTAAGAATGGGTAGAACCTTGACGATAGGAACATCACCGTCAAACATGCTAAATCTAGATCTGGCGATGGAGGTGAAGTTGGAGGTAGCAGTTTTCATAGTGATGGTGGGCGAACAGGAGGTGCTTGTGGATATAGATGTAGTGGTCAGAGTAGTGGTGGTTATGGGGGTGGGAGGAGCGACGAAGGTTACAGCCGTGGTGGTGGCAGTGGGAGAGATCGGGGATATGATGGTGGGTCTCGCTCATCGAGAGGCCAGGGTGGTTCTGAGGAGAACTGGAAAAATTGAAGAATGGCCAATCTAATATGTTGCTTATGGAACTATGCCTTCACGGTTCTAGTTATCTAGGGTCTTCGATTTGCTCTATGCGAGCTCATTTTTTATCTATGTTGTTATTGATTGTCTCTTAAAAAACTTGGTGTGTTACTTGGTTAATGAAATCGAAAAAAGAAATATTTAATCTAAATTTGTTTTCTGTTAAGAAAAAATAAAAAACCCTAAACCCTAAACTAAAACCTGAACCCTAGACCTAAAACCTAAACCCTAAACCCTAAACCCTAAACCCTAAAAACCCCAAACCCTAAACACTAAACCATAAAATCCTAAACCATAAACCCAAAACCTAAACCCTAAAAAACCTTAAACCACACACCTGAACCTTAAATGGTAAAACAAACCCTCATTAACCTAAAAGCTAAAAATAAGCTAAACTAAATAAAACCTAAAATAAAGTAAATAAAAGAATCTAAACCATAATAAAATAAAAAATAAAATAAAATAAAAACCTAAAAAACTTAAAACTCTAAAAGAAACTAAAATAAAAAATAAAACTAAACTAAAATAAAATAAATGAAAACCTAAAGAACTAAAAAAATAAAACCTAAATAAAATAAAACTAAAACTAAAATAAAAATAAAATAAACCAAAATAAAGAAAATAAAAATTAAATAAAAACCTAAACATATAAAAATCAACCTAAAAATAAAAAAAAGAAAACCAAACCCTAAACCTAAAATATACTAAACCTAAACCTAAAACTAAATCATAAATAAAATAAACTAAAAATAAACCTATACCTAAACTAAAAAATAAAACCTAAAAATAAACATAAACCTAAAAATAAAATAAAAACCTAAACCTAAACCAAAATAAAATATATAAAAAACTAAACTAAGAAATAAACCAACTTAAACTTAAACCAAAATGTAAAAAAATAAACTAAAATAAAAATGAAACAAAATAAATAAACCTAAAATAAATAAACTAAACTAAATAAAATAAAATAAACCTAAATAAAATAAAAATAAAACAAACTAAAATAAATAAAAAGTAAACTAAATAAACTAAATAAACCTAAACCTACTAGCTTACTTAATTTTAAAAAAATAAAATGATAAAAAATTTTAAAAAAATTAAAAAAAAACCCTAACTCTAAAGCTTAAGCCCTAACCCTACAATCCTAAATCTTAAACCCTAAACCTTTAAAGACTAAACCCTAAAGCCTAAACCATAAACTCTAAAGACTAAAACCCTAAACCCTAAACCCTAAACCATAAATCCTAAAACCTACAACCCTAAACCCTAAACCCTAAACCAAAAACCTAAAACCTAAATAAAATAAAAAAATAAAATAAATATGGAAACTAAACTTAAATAAAATAAAATAATAAAATAGAATATAAACCTAAACTAAACCTAAAACATTAACTAAACCTAAAGTAAAATAAAATAATTTAAAAATTAAAACTATACTAAAATAAAATCAATAAAACCTAAACTAAATTAAAAATAAAATCAACCTAAAAATAAAACCATAATAAAATATAAATGCAAAATAAAATAAAATAAAATAAAAAACTAAATTAAAACCTAAACCTAAAACCTAAACCCTAAAACCTAAACCTAAAATAAATAAAATAAAATAAACTTAAACTAAACTAAAGTAAATTAAACTATTAGAAATAAAACCTAAACCTAAACCCAAAATAAACTAAACCTAAACCCTAAACTAAATAAAATAAAATAAACTAAAATAAACCTAAGCGTAAACTAAAGAAATAAAACCTAAAGATTACTAAAATAAAAGCTAAAACCTAAACCTAAACCTAAAATGAAAATAAAACATCTAAAAAATAAAATAAAAAAAAAACTAAATTAAAATAAACATAAACCTAAACCTAAACCTAAAAATTAAATAAAGTAAATTAAAGATAAATGTAAAATAAATAAAAAATAAAAAAAATAAATAAAATAAAATAAAATAAACTAAATAAACCTAAATCTGGTTTGCTTAATTTTTTTTAAAATACTAAACCCTAAACCCTAATCCCTAAACCCTAAAACTAACCTAAACACTAAACTAAACACTAAACCCTAGGCACTGACCTAAACTAACCACTAAAGCCTAAACTAAACCTTAAACCCTAAAGCTGAGCCCTAGGCCAAACCTAAAGGCAGCATAAAGGCTAAACACTGGACCCTAACACTAAACTCTGGGTTAACCATAAAACAAACCCTAAACCCAACCCAAAAACTTAAAACTGTAAACTAAAATTAAATTAAAAATTGAAATATACTAAAATAAATTAAAGAAAAGCCTAAACTAAACTAAAAAAAATAAACTGAAGAATGAAAAACTTTAATAAAATAAAATTAAACATAAAATAAAAACAATAAACCTAAAACTAAATAAAATAAAAACTAAATAAAACCCTAAACCTAAAATAAAAAAATAAAAATAAAATAAATAAAACCTAAAATAAATAAAATAAACTAAATAAAATAAAATAAACTAAAATAAACTAGAACATAAACTAAAAATAAAACATAAAAATAATCATAAAACTAAATAAATAAAATAAAACCTAAACCTAAACCTAAAAATAAAATAAATAAAAAGAAATAAAAAACTAATAAAATAAATTAAAACCTAAACCTAAAAAAATAAAATTAAAACAAAAAAACATAAACTAAAATAAATAATCCTAAAAAATAAATAAACTAAATAAAATAAAATAAAATAAACAAAAAAAAAAAATAAAAAATAAAACAATCTAAAATAAATAAAAGTAAACTAAATAATGTAAATAAACCTTAACTCTTACTTTAATTTTCAAAAAAAAAATTAAAAAATTAAAAGATTAAAAAAACCATAACTGTAACCCTAAACCCCAACCCTAACCTGATCCTAAACCCCAGACCTAAACCCTAAACCTTTAAAGCCTACCCTACCAAACCCAGGACTCTCACTAAACACTAAACCACAACCCTAAACCCAAACTACAAACCCTAGCTATATAAACTAAACCACTACTGGACCTAAACCTGGCCCACCTGAGCCCTGAGCCTAAACCCTACCATAAAAACATAAAACCTAAACCTATACTAAATAAAACCTAAAATTAAAATAAATAAGAAAACCTAAACCTAAAGATAAAATAATAAAATAGAGATAAAATCTAAAACCTAAACCTAAATGATAACATAAACCTAAACCTAAACTTAAAAATAATATAATTTAAAAAATAAAAACTATACTAAAATAAAATAAATAAAAACCTAAATGAAACTAAAAAATAAAATAAAACTAAAAATAAAAAACCTTAATAAAATAATAACTAAATGCAAAATAAAGGTAAAATAAACCTAAAATAAAATAATTTAAAAACTAAATTAAATCCTAAACTAAAAAAGAACCTAAACCCTAATCTAAAAAAAATCTAAACCTAAAATAAATAAAATAAAATAAACCTAAAGTTAAACTAAAATAAATGAAATCTAATCCTAAACCCTAAACTAAATAAAATAAAATAAAATAAACCTAAACATAAACTAAAAAATAATAAAACCTAAAATTAACCTAAAATAAAAGCTAAAACCTAAACCTAAAAAATAAAATAAAACCTAAACTAAACCTAAATAAAAATAAAAAACCTAAGCTGAAAAAATAAAATAAAACAAAACTAAACTAAAAAATAAACATAAAAATAAACCTAAACCTAAAATTAAACTAAAATAAAAAACCTAAACTAAAATAAATAATCTAAACTAAATCAAAATAAAAAATAAATTTAAATAAAAATGAAAAATAAAGTAAACAAAAATAAATATAAACTAAATAACCTAAAATACTTTATTTAATTTTTAAAATAAAACACTAAACTGACGAAACCACTCTAACCTACTAACCCTAAATGATAAACTCTTTAAACCCAGGCCAACTAACCCTGGGCCAGAAACCTGACCTGACTTTGGGCCAGGCCCTGAGCTGGGCTGAAACTAAGCCTGGACCCAAGGACCTGAGCCCTGGTTAACCTAGACTAGGCTCTAAACTAAACCTACCCCCATAACATAAATACAAAACCTTAAATCAAATCTAAACCTAAAAATAAAAATACACTAAAATATAAATAAAGAAAACCTAAACTACAGATTAAACATAAGAATAAACACTTTAATATAATAAAATAAACTTAAAATAAAATAAAATAAACCTAAAGCAAAATAAAATAAAACTAAATAAACCTAAACTAAATAAGTAAATAAAAAATAAAACTAAACCTAAAATAAAATAAAATAAAACTAAAATAAAATAAATAAAACCTAAACCTAAAATAAAGTAAACCTAAACTAAATAAAATAAAATAAACTAAAATAAACCTAAACCTAAACTAAAAATATAACCTAAAATAAACCAAAATTAAAACTTAAAACTTAAATGAAAATGTAAACCTAAACCTAAAAATAAATAATAAAACCTAAACATAAAATTAAATAAAAAATAAAACTCAACTAAAAATAAACCTAAACCTAAACCTAAACCTAAACAAAAAAAATAAACTAAAATAAAAAACTCGAACTAAAATAAATAAACCTAAAATAAATAAATTAAATTAAATAAAAAATAAAACAAAATTAAACATAAATGAAAAAAATAAACTAAAATAAATAAATATTAACTAAATAAAATAAATAAACCTAAGCATGTGTTTACTTAATATTTTTTTAAAAAACCTAAACCTTAAATTCTAAACCCTAAACCCTAACTTACCTCCCAAACCCTAAACCTACACAAACCCTAAACCCTAAACCACAAAGCATAATCCCAAACACAAACCTAAACCATAGTGGCCCTAAACATTAAACCCTAAACCTAAACCTAAAGTAACTAAATAAATTAAAACATAAATCTAAACCATAAAACATAATAAACCTGAACCAAACCTAAACCCTAAGAATGGGTAGAACCTTGATGGTAGGAACATCACCGTCAAATAGGCTTAGTCTAGATCTGGCGATGGAGGTGAAGCAGAGGCGGCAGCTATCACAATGGTGGTGGGGGAAGTAGAGGTGTTGGTGGATATGGAGGTGGTGGTCAAAGTAGTGGTGGTTATATAGGCGGGAGGAGCGATGGAGGTTACAGCCATGGTGGTGGCGGAGGGAGAGATCGAGGATATGATAGTGGATCCCACTACTTAAGAGGCCAGGGTGGTTCTGATGGGAACTAGAGAAGAATGGTCGTGATGGTCATGGAGCTTATGGCTGTGTCTTTTCTGATATCTGAGTCTAGTTATCTAGGGTCTTTTATTTGCTCTATGTGTGCTCATTTTAGATCTATGTTTATAAACATGTCTTAGAATACTTTGTGTGTGTTACTTAGTTGATGAAATCTAGAAAAATGTTGAATTTGAATTTGTTCTTTGTTAAAACCAAAAATCCTAAACCCTAAACTAAAACTTGAACCCTACACAAAACTAAACACTAAACCCTAAAAATAAACCCTAAAACCCCAAACCTTAAATCCTAAACTTTGAAACTCTTAAACCCAAACCTAAACCTAAACCACCTTACACACAAACCTTAAAACCTAAAGTAACCTAAACCAAACCATAAACCTTAAACCCTAAACCCTAAAATGCTAAAAGCTAAACCTAAAAAAATAAAACCTAAAATAAATAAATAAAAGAATTTAAACCAAAATAAAATAATAAATATAAAATGATAACCTAAACTAAACCTAAACCTAAAAAAGATAAAAAAAAAAAAATGCTAAGTTAAAATAAAATAAATAAAACCTAAACTAAACTAAAAAATAAAAAACCTAAATAAAATAAAAACTAAACCTAAAATAAAAATAAAATGGACTAAAAATAAAATAAAATAAAAAACTAAATAAAAGCCTAAACCTAAAAATTAAACTTAAAAATAAATAAAAAGTAAAACCTAAACCCTAAACTTGAAATATAGTAAACCTATACCTAAACCTTAAATAAAATAAAATAAACTAAAATAAACCTAAACCTAAACTAAAAATAAAACTTAAAATAAACCAAAATACAACGAAACCTAAACCTAAAAAAATAAAATAAAAATGTAAACTGAACCTAAAATAAAAAAAAATAAACATAAACTTATAAAATTAAATAAAATAAAACTCACTAAAAAAAATAAAACTCAGCTAAAAAATAAACCTAAAGCCAAAGCTAAACCTAAAATAAAAAAAAAACTAAAATAAAAAACCTAAACTAAAATAAATAAAAAAATACACTAAATAAACCTAAACCTATTGATTTACTTAATTTATTTTAAAACCTAAACCTTAAATCCTAAACCTAAAAACCCTAAATGTCACCCTAAACACAACCCTAAAAACTAAACCCTAAACACTAAACCCTAAAACCCTAAAAACTTGAACCTTAAACCCTAATCCTAAACCCTAAACCTTAAAGGCATAAACCCTAAAAGTGTAAACCCTAAACCATAAGCACTACACCGTAAACACAAAAAACCCTAAACCCTAAACCCTAAAACTAAATCGTAGACCTAAACCGCAAACCCTAAAGCTAAAGCTAAAGTAAGTAAATAAATTAATAAATAAACCTAAATCCTAAAACCTAATAAACATAATCCTAAACCCTAAGAATAGGCAATACCTTGATGATAGGAACATCACTGTTAAACTCACTCAATCTAGATCTAGCGAAAGAGGCGAAGGTGGAGGCGGTTGTCATAGTGGCAGTGGGGGAACTGGAGCTGCTGGTGGATATGGAGGTGCTGGTCAAAGTAGTGGTGGTTATGGAGGCAGGAGGAGCGACGGAGGTTACATCCATAGTGGTGGCGGAGGGAGAGATTGGTGATATGATCATGGATCCCATGACCCGAGAGGCCAGGGTGGTTCTGATGGGAACTAGACAAACTGAAGACCTACTAATCTGATATGTTGCTTATTGAACTATGTCTTTACAGTAAAGGCAATATTAGTTATCTAAGGTCTTCAATTTTCTCGATGCGTGCTCATTTTTAATCTATGCCATCACTTATGTCTTATAAAACTTGGTGTGTTACTTAGTTGATGAAATAGAAATAAAGAAATGTTGAATTTGAATTTGTTCTCTATTAAAAAAAGGCCAAAACCCTAAATCCTAAACTAAAACCTAAACCCTAGACCTAAACCCTAAACTCTAAACCCTAAACCCTAAATACCCCAAATCATAAACCTAAATCATAAATCATAAAACCCTAAACCCAAAACCACCCCCAAACATAACCCTAACCACCCCTACCCTTAACCTCTAACCACCAATTAACCACTAAACTAAACCCAAATAATCTGGAAAGCTAAACCTAAACTAAATAAAACAAAAATAATAAAGAACATAAACCAAAATAAAATAAAATAATAAATAAAAAACCTAAACAAAACATAATTCTAAAAAGAAACTAAAATAAAAAAATAAAACTAAACTAAAATAAAATAAATAAAACCTAAACTAAACTAAAAAAATAAAACCTAAATAAAATAAAACTAAACCTAATATAAAATAAAATAAAATAAAACTAAATAAAACCTAAACCTAAAAATAAACCTAAAATTAAACCTAAAATAAATAAAAATAAAACCAAACCATAAACCTAAATTATAAAATAAAAGCCTAAAATTAAACTTAAAATAATAACCTAAACCTAAACCTAAACCTAAAAGATAAAATAAAAATGTAAACCTAAAGCTAAAAAAAAAACCTAAACCTAAAACAAAAAACCTAAACCTAAAAAATAAAATTAAAATCAACTAAAAAATAAACTTAAACTTAAACCTAAACTTAAAAAATAAACTAAAATAAAAAACCTAAACTAAAATAAATGAACCTAAAAGAAATAAATTAATCTAAATAAAAAGAAAAAATAAACATAAATTAAAATTAAAAATAAAATAAACTAAAATAATTTAAAAATAAACTAAATAAACTTAAACTTATTTGTTTACTTAATTTAAATAAAAAAACCCTGAATCATAAATCCTAAATCCTAAACCTTAAACCCTAAACCCAAAACCCTAAAACTAACCTAAACCAAAAACCCTAAACCCTAAAGAACCTTAAACCCAAAACCCAAAACCCTAAACCCTAATCCTAAATGCTAAACCCTAAAGCATAAACTGTAAAACCCTAAACCCTAAAGCATAAACCCTACACCCTAAACATTAAACCCTAAACCCTAAACATTAACCCTAAGCCATAAACCCTAAATCATAAACCCTAAACCTCAAGCTAAAGTAACTAAATAAATGAAAAAATAAACATAAACCCTAAAATATAATAAGCCTAAACCTAAACCTAAACCCTAAGAATGGGCAGAACCTTAATGGCAGGAACATCACCGTCAAACAGGCTCATTCTATATCTAGCGATAAAGGCAAAGGTGGAGGCTTTTGATAGTCAAACCTTAATATTTTTTGATAGTCTAACCTTAAAATCTTTCAAGATGATAGTTTTCTACTATAATTGGGAGTATTCTTAGGAAATTTCATTTCCTAAGATGTAATTAACTATGGAGGCTTGCCTCCATAGGGAACTTAAGAACTTGGTTTAATATAAACCCTACTTTATTAATCCGTGTAAAGTAGAGGAAAAATCCCAAGTACATTCGAAGACCCTTCGTGTCTTAGAGTCCTTATTATGTGAATAGGTCCATTGTAGGGTGATGCCTCTATCTTTTGAGATAATACATCATACCTCAATGTTGTACCCAATCACCTCAAAAGTACCCCTAGCCCCTACGATGTGTGGTGTCCCCACTCCCACCCACCCACCCCTACGATATGTGAGATGTATCCTCAAATGCAAGGGTTCTTAGACTCATATTGTTGACTGATACACTTGGGTCAACTAGAACTCTGGATAGCATATATCTGCCAACATCCACTATAATATAAATAGGAGGTTGTGTTTGGTCATCCCTAAGAGTAAGTCTTCATCGTTGAATGTAACTCTTAAGATGCCCTTCAAGTGGCATGCCTCCTCTTTAATAGTGGTCAGCTGAGCTAAGCATATCTATAGATCAAGTAAGGCCTTGATTATTGATTTTCTCATCTCTTTGGATAAAAGAATGGTGTCGTATACGCTTAACTTAGCTGGAAACTTTCTAAGGTGAGCTAAGACATTGTAATCAACTCTAGCTTAGTCCTCCATAAGCATATCCATGGGTGGAGCATCCTATGAAGGGGCTATCTACTTACTGAAACCAATGACTTGCTTCTCCTTATCAATAGAAATAAAATCAAGAGCGTCAGAAGTAGACAATATATAAGTAGAATTAGCTTTCTTCATTAATTTTTTATTGGGTCGAGGTATATGATAGAAATCAAGTAAAGTAAGTAGAGTAAGAGATTTAGTGCCCTTATTTGCGGTCTGATATGCTTGCACGTAGAAGAGGAGTTTATAGAAGAGGTGTTAGTGGCCACGGTGGAGGGAGTACTGGACTCAGACGATGGTTGCTCTACTGGACTATCCCTGCTGCTACTGCTGCTACTAGGCTATTACCCTCCGTGACTTGTCCTTTGTAACTAGCAAACCATCCTTGGTGTGGGAGGTTTGAGATACTTCAGGCACCTCCAAAGAAAGCTTCTTGATCTTAGAAATAATTTTCTTAGATGTTTGGGATAGGGAGATATCCTAACTTTTTTTGGTCTTAAGATAATTGCAAGTATCCCCAAGGATTACTCTAATAGAACTGGATGGTTGTTCTAATAAGTGTTCCTTAAGGATAACTATGGCTCATAACTTGTAGTTGCACACAAGTTAGTCCATAAAAGTGATACAATCCTCTATGACATGGCCTAACATGTGGTGGTAGGGGCAATAGCTAGGATCATCGCTCTTGGCGACTTCTTCTAGCCTCTCAAGCTCTTGTAATTGAAAGTCAGGTTTCTTTAAGAGATTCTTAAAGATTTTCCTAACTACCTCCCTCCTGAATGAATATGGTTTATTCAATCTTTGAACAAGAGTAGGTGGAAAGTAGCTACCTGGCGATGGATATGAAAACCGCTAGTCGGTAGGCTGCTAAGGTGGGGGAAATGATTGTTATGGTGTCTGTGGTAGCTAGTATGATGGCTGAGGTGGTGGAATAAGAGGTAACAAAGGAGGTTGTTGAGCTCATAGTCTCTCATACTGAACTCTAGTTGGCTGCTTCCCTCTGTCCACTGACACAACTGTCCCTGGCTTCTTCTCAAACACCTTCTGCAGCTTGGGCCTAGATGATTGGTCACAAAAGGGCAACTATTTAGCTTCCTCTTGTAGGCTAGTCACCTTGTCGATTAATTTCTCGAATATTTTGATGGTAAATCCCTTAAGCATGAAGGCGACCGGGCGATGGATATTCTGGAGAAGAATATCAAAGGCATGTTGTTCGGACAGTTTTTGTTCACATTTCATGCTCAGGTTGAGCCACCTGAGAATGTAGTCAACAAGGGACTCATTGAGTATCTGTTTCTCTATAATGAGGTTGCCTACAATTACCCTCTGCTGAGCTCCATCAAACCTCTTGATGAAGAGGTGCTCCAACTCAATAAAAGTCTTCAGAGCTGAGTTTGACCTGTCAAATACAACATTTGATAGACTGCTAACGAAAAGGTAGAAGAGCAGTGCATTGCAGCCACCCATGTTTCAATAGCCGACTCTAAATTGTGCAATGTGTTATCGTGGGCTCCCACTACTATCAAAGATCTTGAAGGATGGTGGCACAAAACCCTAAAAAAATAAAAACTAAATAAAAACCTAAACCTAAAATAAATAAAATAAAAGAAATATAAATCTAAACTAAAATAAACTAAACTAAAATAAATAAAACATAAACCAAAACTTAAAATAAACTAAACCTAAACCCTAAACTAAATAAAATAAAATAAACTAAAAATAAACCTAAACTTAAAAAAAAACATAAATAAACTTAAAATAAAGGATTAAAACCTTAACCTAAGAAAATAAAATAAAAACCTAAACCAAAACCTAAAAAAAAAAAATTAAGCCTAAACCTAAAAAATAAATAAAAATTAAACTAAACTAAAAAATAAACATAAACCTAAACCTAAACCTGAAAAATAAACTAAAATAAAAAACCTAAAGTAAAATAAGTAAACCAAAAATAAATAAACTAAACTAAATAAAAAAATAAACCTAAATGAAAATAAAAATAAAATAAACTAAAATGAATAAAATAAACTAAATAAAATCTAAACTGTCGGTTTGATTTTAAAAGATCCTAAAAGATCCTAAACAGGCCAAATGCCCTGGGCCACTGGCTGAGCAGGCCCTGACACTGGTGCCACTGAGTCTGACCCCAAACTGAGTACTGGGCTAATCCTGAGCCACAAGCATGACAAATTACAGGCCTGAGCCATGGATCATGGGCCACAAGGCTGAGCCCACAAAGGCTGGGCCAACCTTGACACTGGGCCCACAAGACCCTGGGCCACAGGCCACTGGGCCCTGGGCCCCAGGCCACACCTAAAGGCCACAGAGCCCAGGATAATACAGGCCACAGGCCTGGGCCCTGGGCCCTGACCAGGCCACTGAGCCCTAAGACCACAGGCTGGGCCACGGACCTGGGCCACACAGATCCACAGATCCAGGCCTTGTGCCTGGGCTGAGCCTAAACTGGCTCAAGACTAAAGATAAATAAAAACTAAACCCTAATAAGATAAAATGAAAATAAAATAAAAATAAAACTAAAACTTAAAACCTGGAGCTTAAATTAAAATAAAATAAAATAATAAAAATAAAACTAGATAAAAGAAATAAAACTTAAACTAATAAAACATGGGAAGAAAAACTAAATAAAATAAAACTAAATGTAAAATAAATATAAAATAAAATAAAATATAAACTAAATAAAACCTAAACCTAAAATAAATAAAAAATAAACCAATACTAAATAAAATAAAAGCGTAAGCCCTAACTAAAAAAAAAAAAAACCTAAAATAAAAAAAAATAAGCAAAGAAAATAAACCTAAACTAAAATAAAATAAACTAAACTAAAATAAATAAAACCTAAACTAATCCAAAATAAACAAAACCTAAACCTAAAACTAAATAAAATAAAATAAAATCAAAATAAACTTAAAAAAAATTAAAACCTAAAAATAAACCAAAATAAAACCTAAACCTAAAATAAAAAATAAAACCTAAACCTAAAAGTAAAATAAAATACAACTCACTAAAAAATAAACTGACCAATCTAAACATAAAAATAAAATAAAATAAAAACCTAAATTAAAATAAATAAATAAAACTAAATAAAATTAAAAATAAGCATAAATAAAATAAAATAAACTAAAATAAATAAAAGATAAATTAGATAACTAGAAACTGTCGGTTTGCTTAATTTTTTTTTAAAACAAAACCACAAACCTAGCGTAAATCTTAAAACCCACAAACTGACCAAAACCCAAGACTGACCACAAAATCTACCACAAAATCCCACAATCCACAACCCTAACCCACAAATCTAAATATAAACCACAAACCACAAACTGAAACCCTAAGCCTCAGATCTGAAACCTAAACCCAAAGTAACTAAATAAATTACAAAATAAACCTAATCCTTAAAACCTAATACACTAAACTTTTAAAAAACCCCAAATAAAATAAAACTAAAACCTAAAATAATAATAAAATAAACCTAAAAATAAAATAAAACTAAATAAAACCTAAACTAACAATAAACCTAGAATGAAACTGAAATAAAACCCTAAACCACAAACTAAGAAAAAACTAAACTGGATAAAATAATAAATGAGCCTAAAACTAAGATAAAATAAAATAAAACCTAAACTAAAATAAAATAAAACTAAACTAAAATAAATAAAATAAAATAAACTAAAATAAACCTAAACCTAAACTTAAAGATAAAACCTAAAATAAACCTAAAATAAAAACTTAAAACTTAACGTGAAAATAATAAAATAAAACCTAAACTTAATCTTAAAATAAAAATAAAACCTAAACCTAAAATAAAATAAAATGAAACTAAACTAAAAAATAAACCTAAACTAAACTAAACCTAAAAAATAAATAAAATAGAAAAATAAACTAAAATAAATAAACTAAAATAAATAAAATAAAAAAATAAACCTAAATCATAATAAAATAAAATAAACTAAAATAAATTAAAATAAACTAAATAAACCTAAACTGGGTTTACTTAATTTCAAATAAAATATAAAGGGAAAAAATCTCTAACCCTAAAATGACCCTAAACCCAGGCTCTAGGCCAAAACTGGTGAGCCACAAACCCTAAACCCTAAACCCACAAACCCACAGGCCACACCCTAAAGCCCCAGGCCACAACCCTGGCCCCAAATGACCTAAAGGCTGAGGCTGAGCCACAAAAGGCAGGCATTAGAACTATGCTGACTTGGGCCCAGGCCCTGAGCCATGGGGCTGGAGCCCTGACCACACCTGACCTGGGCTAAATGAAGACCCTGACCCAAGATAAATAGGCCACCCACTAAGCCCTGGACTGGGCTGACCACTGAGCCTAGTGAGCCCATGGGCCACAGCCACTGAGTCTTGAACTCTGAGGCTGGAGCCACAGGCCTGAGCTCTGACGGCCCCAGGCAGGCCCTGGGGCAGAGCCAAGGCTATAATAAGACCTAAAGATAGATAGATAAATAAATTTGATCCAAGATAAGATAAATAAATAAGATAAAGATAAGCATGGGCTAAACTGAGCTACAAAGAAAATAAAATGATATACAATCTAATAAATAATAAACCTAAACTAAAGGAATTTAAATCTAAATAAATGACTAAATAAAATAAAAATAAACCTAAAATAAAATAAAATAAAAACTAAATAAAACTTAAACTAAAATAAACCAAAAAATAAATAAAAAAAATAAAACCTAATCATTAAACTAATATAAAACCTAAACTTAAAATAAAACAAATTAAACTAAACCTAAGGTAAAATAAACTAAATTAATAAAAAAAACATAAACTTAAAATAAACTAAACCTAAACTACCTAAACTAAATAATTAAATAAACTAAAAATAAACAAACTAATCTAAAAATAAACTTAAAAATATATAAACTAAAACCTAACCTAAAAAATAAAATAAAATCTAAACCTAAAACAAAAAAACCTAAACCTAAACTTAACAACTAAAATAAAAAAACTAAATAAATAAACTTAGATAAATAAATAAACAAATAAAAATAAAAGTAAACTAAATAAAAAGGTAAATAAACTACATGGGTTTTGATTTAAAGATAAAATAAACATAATAAAAGATAAAAGGCTTGACCCAAACCTGAGCTAAGGTTAACCCTAGGCACGGGCCTAGGCCTAAAGGCCTGAGAAGATCCTGACCCAGGCCAAGAAGAATACTGAAAATGCTAGGCCTAAAATCTCAGGCTGACCTGGCAGCCAGGCTCTAGCCCTAAAAAGGCTAGGCCTTAGGCCCTGAAACAGGCTTTGGGCCACAGGCCTGACCCTCAGGCCCAGGCCCTGAGCCACAGGCCTGGGCCTAGGCCACCCTGATCACTGTGTCTGAGCAGAGCCACAAGACCCTGAGGCTGAGCCACAAGCTAGCCATGGGCAGCTGTGAAACCCTGAGCAGCTGAGCCACTGGGTGACCTGAGCAGGGACCACAGACCTGGGCTCTAGTCTGGGCCACAACACAGGCTCTGGCCTGACCCTGGGCCAAAGATCTAAAAATCTAAAGCTAGGCTAAACTAGTGGACCTGATATAAGAAATAAAGGCAGAAATAAAGAAAATAAAATATATAAAACCTAAATGAGCTGACTGAGCCTAAAATTAAAATAAATTAAAATAAATTATATAAAACCTAAACTAAACTAAAAATAAATAAACTTAAAACATAAAGACTAAATAAATAATGGAAATGTTGAATCGGATTGGTTCTATTAAAAAAACCATAAACCATAAACCTTGAGTAAAACCTAAAACCTAAAGCATAAACCCACAAACCCTAGGCCAGAAATGTGAACCCTAAAAAACCACAAACCTAAGAACCAGGCCACTGTGCCACAAATCCACAAACCCCACTAAACTCACAAAACTCTGAGCTACAAACCCACAAACTCTGAAACCCCAAAAAAAAATTCCTAAATCTTTAAAACTAAACCTAAAGAAATAAAAGAAATAAAATAAAATCTAAACCAAAATAAAATAAAATAAAATAAAATAAAACATAAACTAGATCTAATCCACAAAATAAAATAAAATAAACTAATAAAGAAATAAAATAAAATAAATAATAACCTAAACTAAAACTAAAATAAAAAAAACCTAAAAATAAAAACTAAAATTAAAATAAAAAAATAAAATAAAATAAATAAAATAAAATAAAATATAAAAAAATTAATCTTGAAAATAAACATGTAAATAAAATATAAAAACCTTGATAAAAAAATAAAAACTAAACTAAAATAAAATAAATGAAACCTAAACTAAAGTAAAAAATTAAAAAACCTGAATAAAATTAAAACTAAACCTAAATTAAAAATAAAACAAACTAAAAATAAAATAAAATAAAATCCTAAACATAAACAATAAACCTAAAATTAAAACCTAAACCCTAAACTAAAAATTAAAATCAACCTAATCATAAAATAAATAAAATAAAATAAACCTAAACCAAAAGTAAAATAAACTAAACTAAATAAAACCTAATCTAAACTAAAATAAACTAAACCTAAACTAAATAAAATAAAATGAACTAAAATAAACCTAAACTAAACTAAAAATAAAACCTAAAAATTAAACCTAAAATAAAACCTAAAACTAGGCAAAAAAATAAAATAAAACTTGAACCTAAACTTAAAAACAAAAATAAAACCTAAACCTAAAAAAAAATAAAATAACAATAAAACTAAAAAACATAGAAACTAAACCTAAACTTAAAAAACTAAAACAAATAAACCTAAAATTAAATTAAACTAAATAAAAATAAAATAAACTAAAAAAAATAAATAAATTAAAATAAAAATAAACTAAATAAACCTAAACCCTAGGTTTAATTTAAAAAAAAGATAGACATTCAGGCCTTAAACCATAAATCCCCAAACCCTAACCACACAACTAAGAATCCTGAGCCCCAGAGCCAGACCTCTCCTTAGCCACTAAACCCTAAAATCTAAACCACAAAAGATAAACCTTAAGCTGGCTAACCATGCCAAAACCAAACCCTAATAGCTAAGCTAGCCACTGAGCCTAAAATACAACCCTAGGCCCAAAAAAACCCTAAACTGAGCCCTAAAAACAAGCCCTAAACCTAAAGGCAAAACCCCACAACTAAACCTAAACTAAATAAATCAAAAATAAAATAAATAAAACAAACCTAAATAAGATAAAAGAATAATAAAATTAAAACTTAAAGTGAGACCTAAACTAAAACCTAAAAAAAAAATAAAACACACTAAAATAAAATAATTAATAACTAAACTTAAAAAAAATAATTCAAGAATAAAATCCTAAATAAAGGAAAACTAAATGTAAAATAAAATAAAATAAAATAAAATTAAATAAAACTAAATAAAACCTAAACCTAAAAAATTAAAATAAAACCTAAAAAAAATAAAAATAAAACCTACACCTCTAAATAAAAATAAAACTAAAATAAAAATTAAAATAAACTAAAGAAAATATGGTTAAATCTGACTAAAATAAATAAAAAACTAAACTGGACTAAAATAAACTAAACCTAAACTAAATAAAATAAAATAAACTAAAATAAACCTAAACTATAAAAATAAAACTTAAAACCTAAACCTAAAAATAAAATAAAACCTAAACTAAACCTATAAATAAAAATAAAACCTAAACTAAACTAAAAATAAAAATAAAACCTAAACCTTAAAATAAAATAAAATAAAACTCAACTAAAAATAAAGCTAAACTAAACCTAAACCTAAAGAAGAGACTAAATAAAAAAAATAAAATAAAATAAATAAATATAAAATAAATAAACTAAATGAATAAAATAAAAAATTAATATAAATAAAATTAAAAATAAAATAATCTAAAGTAAATAAAAAATAAACTAAATAAACCTAAAACCTATTTTACTTAATTTAAAAAAAAACTCTAAGCTAACTAAACCCAAATAAACTAAAAAATCTAATCTACGGTTTATAATTTAAAATATAAACTAAAACCTAAACCTAAAACCTAAACCTTCAAAAATAAAAAATAAAAAAAGAATAAAAATAAAAAACCCTAACCCTTAACCAAACTCTAAACCTGAGACCTTAAACCCTAAATCCTAATCCCAAAATTGAAAACCTAAACCTAAACCCTAAACCCTAAAAACCAAATACAAACCAAAACTCTAAACCAACCTAATCCCCAACCCAAACCCTAAACCCTAACCTAAAACCATAAATCTTAAACTAAAACCCTAAACTTTAAACCCTAAACCCTAAAGTAAACCCTAAACCCTAAATCCTAAATACTAAACCAGACCACTAAACCTTCAAAACCTAAAAACCTAAGCCTAAACTAAATAAAACATAAAAAATAAAATAAATTAAAAAACCCATAGAATTGTCACGGAGGTTACAACCGTGGTGGTGGCGTAGAGAGAGATCGAGGATATGATGGTGAATCCCACAGCTGGATTGGCCGGGGTGGTTTTGTTCGAAACTTGAGAAACTGAAGAATGGCTAATCCTATCTACTGCTTATGGAACTGTCTTTACAATAGAGATGGTTCTTGTTATGTAGGATTTTTGATTTGCTCTATGCATGCCCATTTTTGATCTATGTCATCACTTGTGTCTTAGAAAACTTTGTGTGCGACTTCATTGATGAAATCAAAAGAAGAAATATTGAATCTGAATTTGTTCTCTGTTAAAAAAACCAACCAAAAACCCCAAACCATAAACCTAAAACAAAACCTTAAATTAAACCCTAAAACCCTAAACTTTAAACCCTAAATGCTAAACCTTAAATCCTAAATGCTTAAACCCTAAACCCTAAACCCTAAACCTAAAAATAAAACCTAAAAATAAATGAAAAATAAAACTTAAACCTAAATTAAAAATAAAATAAACTTAAACCTAAACTAAAATAAATCAAACCTAAGCCTAAACCTAAAATAAACTAAACCTAAACCTAAACCTAAACTAAATAAAATAAAATAAACTAAAAATAAACCTAAACCTAAACTAAAAAATAAAACCTAAAAATAAACTTAAAATAAAACCTAACACTAAACTAAAAATTAAATAAAATAAAACTAAACTAAAATAAAATAAACTTAAACCTAAAAAAATAAACTAAAATACCTAACTAAAATAAATAAATATAAAATAAATAAACTAAACTAATTAAAATATAAAATATGCCTAAATAAAATGAAAAAATAAACTAAAATAAATAAAATATAGAAACCACAAAAAAACTATAAATCCTAAACCCTAAACCTAAACTCTAAAAAACCCTAAAACCACAAAGGCTAAGCCCTAAATCCTGAAACCCTAAACTAACCCTAAACCCGAGCCTAAACCCATAAATCAAACCACAAAGCTACCATACCCTAAACTAACCCTTGTCTGACCCCTAAACCCTAGCCACAAACCTTAAACTGGGTTTATCTTTGCTTTCATTTTCACTCTTGCGTGTGCTGCTCTAATTTATTTTTTCTATAATTTTGTAGGTTGCAATTTTCTTGTTCTCTTCGGTTTGCTCCATGTGTCATGCATTCTCATCCACGAAGAGCTTTGGCCCTAATCTTCCATTGGCTTATCTTGTTAATCAATTTGTATCTTTTGCTTTCCTTACTCTTTTATTTTGCTTTTGGTTGTGTTTAGATAAGAGATTTACTCTCTAAGCTGATTGTAGCTCTTTGAGCGTGGTTATTATAAGGACTTTTAACCCTTTTTTTGTGGCAAAAAATTCCCACATGTGGGTTTCCCAAAAAAAAAACCAAACCCAAAACCCAAGCTTAAACACTAAACCCTAAACCTAAACCTAAACCCTAACCCAAACCCTAAACCTAAAACCCTAACCACCCTAAACCCTAAACCACAAATCCCAACTATGCTAAAAAAACCTAAAAAGCTAAACTAAAAAAACCTAAAAATAAAATAAATAACAAAACCTAAACCTTAATAAGATAAAATAATAAAATAAAATAAAAACTAAAATTAAAACCAAAACTTAAACCTTAAAATATAAATAAAATAAACTAATAAAAATAAACTAAACTAAAATAAATAAAACTTAAACTAAACTAAAAAAATAAAATAAACCTAGGAATAAAAAGCTTAAATAAATTAAAAACTAAATGTAAAATAAATATAAAATAATCCTAAAACAAACTAAAATAGAAACTAAATAAAAATCTAAACCTAAAAAATAAACCTTAAAATAAAACCTAAAACTAAATAAAAAATAAAACCTAAGGCCTAAACTAAAAAAACCAAAACCTAAATTAAAATTAAAATAAAAAATGAAAATAAACCTAAACCTAAACCAAAATAAACTAAACTAAAATAAATAAAACCTAAACCTAATCCTAAAATAAACTAAACCTAAACCAAAATCTAAGCTAAATATAATAAAATAAAATAAAATAAACTTAAACCTAAACTAAAAAATAAAACCTAAAAATTAAATAAAATAAAAACCTAAAATAAATAAAATAAAAACCTAAACCTAAACCTAAAATAAAAACTAAAACCAAAACCTAAAAATAAAAATAAAAATAAAACTCAACTAAAAAATAAACCTAGACCTAAATCTAAACATAAAAAATAAACTAAAATAAATAAACATAACTAAATAAAAATAAAATAATAAACATAAATGAAAAAATAAAATAAGCTAAAATAAATAAAAGATAAACTAGATAAACCTAAACCTAACAGTTTACTTAATTTTTTTTTTTTAAAAAAAAAACCCTAAACCCTAAACCCTAAATCATAAATCTTAAACCCTAATCCTATAACCCTAAACCCTAAAAAATCCCAAACCCTAAATCTAACCTAAACTAACCCTTAAACCTCCCTACTAACTAAAGGTGGGACCCATATCCTAAATCTAAACCAAAAGTAACTAAATAAATTACAAAATAAACCTAAACCCTAAAACCTAATACACCTAAACCTAAAAAAATAAAAAATCTAAATAAAATAAAAACTAAACTTAAAATAACAAAAAAATAAACCTAAAAAAAATAAATAAAAACCTAAACCTAAATAAAACTTAAAATAAAGAAAACCCTACCCTAAACTAAAGATAAAATAAAATAAACCTAAACCTAAACTAAAATAAATAAAACTTAAACCTAAACCTAAAATAAAATAAACCTAAACCTAAACTAAATAGAATAAAATAAAATAAAAATAAACCTAAACCTAAACTTAAAAATAAAACCTAAGAATAAACCTAAAATAAAAACCTAAAACTTAACACAAAATAATAAAATAAAAACCTAAACTTAAACTTAAAAATAAAAATAAAACCTACACCTAAAAAATAAAATAAAAATAAAAGTAAACTAAAAAAAATAAACCTAAACCTAAACCTAAAAAATAAACCAAAATAGAAAACATAAACTAAAATAAATAAACCTAAAATAAATAAACTAAAATAAATAAATATGAAAATAAACCTAAATCATAATGAAAAATAAAATAAACTAAAATAAATAAAAAAATTTAAACTAAATAAACCTAAACCTATGAGTTTACTTAATTTAAAAAAAAATAAAAAAATAAAAAAATAAAAAAGGAAAAAAATCTCTAACCCTAAACCCTAAAACTAATCTTGACACAGCTCCTCTAAACTTGGTGACCCTAACCACTGAGCCTAAAAACCCCCAGATCTTAAACCCTAAATAAACTAAACCCTAAAAAAACCTAAAAACCATAAACACTAATCCTAAATAACAACCCTAAATAGCCATAAATCATAAACCCTAAACCACCCTAACCTAAACCTGTACACCCAAAATAATAAACTAAACCCACTATATAAAGAATGCTGACCCTAAAAACTAAACCAAAACCCTAAACCCACAAAAACTGACCCTAAAGCAAAACACTAAAGCTGAAAACTAAAATGCTAAACTCCAACCCTAAACCCTGACCCTCTACTAAAACCTCTAAATCCAAAAAAAAAAATCTAAAACTAAACTAAATAAAACCTAAAATAAAATAAATAAATAAAATTTAATCCAAATATGTAAAAATAAAATAAAATAAAACATAAACTAAAACCAACATAAATTTAAACCTAAACCTAAACATAAAGAAGATAAATAAAATAAATAAAACAAAACTAAAAATAAAATAAAGAAACCTTTAAACTAAAAAATTAAAACCTAAATAAAATAAGCACAAAGATAAAATAAAAATAAAACAAACCTAAATTAAAATAAAATAAAACTAAATAAAACTTAAACCTAAAAAATAAAATAAATAAAAATAAAACCTAATCATTAAACTAATAATCTAAATCTAAAATAAAAAATAAATAAAAAACTAAACTAATAAATTAAATTATAATTAATAAAACCTAAACATAAAATAAATAAACTAAACCTAAATCTAAACTAAATAAAATTATAAAAACTAAAAATAAGCCTTAACCTAATCTAAAAAATAAAACCTAAAAAAAACTAAACTAAAAACCTAAAACCTATTACTAAAAATTAAAAAAACCTAAATTAAACCTAAAAAATAAACTAAAATAAAAACTTAAACTAAAATAAATAAACTTAAAGTAAATATAAACTAAAATAATAAAAATAAAAGAAACCTAAATAAAAATAAAATAAACCTACATGTTTACTTAATTTAGAAAAATAAAATAAACATCATAAAAATAAAAAGACTGACCCTAAACTCTAAACTTTAAACTAGGTAACCCTAAAATGTAAACTCTAAACCAGAGTAAAACCACCAAAACTCTTACCCAAACTCAACCTAAACCCTAAACCCAAAAAGACTCTAAACCCTAAATCTAAAATCCAAAACCACTAAACCCTAACCACTAAACCTAAAACCAACCACACTAACCCAAACCTGGCCCTAAAATAAACTTTGACCCTAAACCTGACCTCCCAAACCTAAACAAACTCAAACCCTAACTATCATGAGCCTAAAAACTGAGATCCAATCCTTAAACTTTAAAGCTTAAAAGGCACAACCCTAGTAACACTACCACTGGTGACACCTCACAAAAACTGAGCTCTAATCTGACCCTAAATCTTGACAAACACTAAACTCTAAACCCTGATCACTGACTCAAACCTAAACCTCCCACTGACCACCTAAGATCTAAAACCAAACCTAAACTAAATAAAACCTAATAATAAAAAAAAAACCAAAATAAATAAA
The DNA here is from genome assembly GCA_021442155.1 of Cymbidium sinense. Taxonomy (NCBI): domain Eukaryota; kingdom Viridiplantae; phylum Streptophyta; class Magnoliopsida; order Asparagales; family Orchidaceae; genus Cymbidium; species Cymbidium sinense. The sequence continues at coordinate 54,322,613 of CM038218.1, forward strand.
ATAATAAAAAAATAAATAAAACATAAACTAAACCTAAACCTAAACCTAAAATTAAAATAAATTAAAATGGATTATATAAATACCAAACTAAAATAAAATAAACCTAAAATTAAAACCTAAAAGCTAAATAAATAGAAGAACGTTTATGGATTGGTTCTTGAAAAAAAAATCAAAAACCCCAGTAAAACCTAAAACTAAAACCAAACCTAAACCCTAAAGCTAAACCACTAAAACAAAACCCTAAACTAAACCCAAACCATAAACCTTAAACCCTAAAACCACTAAACCCTAAACCCTAAACCACAAACCTCTAAACCTAAAACCTAAAACAAACTCTAAACCCAAAAAAATCTAAGCCCAAAAAAGATAAAACCTAAACCTAAAATAAGATAAAATAAAATATAAAATAAAAAATCTATAAGATAAAATAAACATAAAATAAAATAAAACATAAACTAGAACCTATCTAAACCTAAAATAAAATAAAATAAAATGAAAAATAATAAATAATAACAAAACTAAAAAAATAAAAAAAACCTAAGAATAAAAAACTAAATAAAATAAAACTAAAGTAAAAAAAAAAAAAATAAACCTAAAATAAACCTAAAATAAATAAAATAAAACTAAATAAAAAACTTATAAAAATAAACCTAAAAGTAAATAAAAATAAGACCTTAATAAAAAATAAAAACTAAACTAAAATAAAATAAATAAAAACCTAAACTAAAGTAAAAAAATAAAAAAACCTAAATAAAATAAAAACTAAAGCTAAATTAAAAATAAAACAAACTAAAAATAAAACAAAATAAAGACCTAAACATAAATAATAAACTTAAAACTAAAACATAAACCCTAAACTAAAAATAAAAATAAACTTAAACCTAAAATAAACAAAATAAAATAAAACTAAACTAATAAATAAACTAAATGAAATAAAACCTAAACCTAAACCTAAACCCAAAAAAATAAAATAAACTAAAATCCTAAACCTAAACTAAAAAATAAAACCTGAAAATAAACCTAAACCTAGTCCTTAAAAAAAATAAAATAAAAACCTGAACCTAAACTTAAAAATAAAAAATAAAACTTAAACCTAAAAAATAAAATAAAAATAAAACTAAATTAAAAAACATAGAAACATCAACCAAAACTTAAAAAATGAACTAAAATAAATAAGTTAAATTAAATAAAAAAACAAACCTAAATAAAAATTGAAATAAACTAAATAAACCTAAACCTACCGGTTTACGTAAATTAAAAAAAACCTTAAACTCTAAACCATAAATCCCAAACCCTAAACCCTATAACTAACCCTAAACCTACAACCTTAAACCCTAAATCCTAAAACTAAACCAACCAAAATAAGCTAACCACTATGCTAAAACCCAACCAAAAACTAATAACTCTAAATGCTAAACCCTAACCCTAAACCAGGCTCTAAACCAAAAACCTAAAACCATAAACCCTAAACCACTAAATCCTAAAATCTACTAATCCCTAAAAACTTAAAACTGACAACTGAACACAACTAAATAAAACCAAAAATGAAATAAATAATTAAACCTAAATAAAGATAAAAATATAAAATTAAAACTTAAACTACATCTCTAAACCTAAAAATAAAATAAAACACTAAAATAAAATAATTAATAACATAAAATAAACTTAAAAAAATAAACCTAAAAATAAAAAAATAAAATGAAGTAAATAAATAAAATAAAATAAAATAAATAAATTAAGTAAAACCTAAACCTAAGAAATAAACCTAAAAATAAAACCTAAAAGAAAATAAAAAATAAAACCTACACCCTAAACCTAAAATAAAGTAAAATAAACTAAAGAAAATTTACCTAAATCTAAACTAAAATAAACTAAACTAAAATAAATCAAAACTAAGCCTAGACCTAAAATAAATAAAACCTAAACTAAGAAAAATAAAATAAATTTAAAATAAATCTAAACAAAAATTAAAACTTAAAACCTAAACCTAAAAAATAAAATAAAAACCTAAACTTAAACCTAAAAATAAAAAATAAAACCTAAACCTAAAAATAAAAAAATAAAACATAAACCTTAAAAATAAAATAAAAATAAAACTCAACTAAAAATATAAACTAAACTAAACCTAAAATGACTAAAATAAAACCTAAAATAAAATAAACAAACCTAAAAGAAAAAAACTAAACTGAATAAAAATATATATATATAAATAAAAATTAAAAACTAAATTAATCTAAAATAAATATAAAATAAACTAAATAAACTTAAACCTAATGATTTACTTAATTTTTTTTTTAAAAACCTAAACTCTAAGCTAACCCACTAAACCCAAAACTAAAATAAACTAAAAAAACCTAAACCCGGTTTACTTAATTTAAAATATACCTAAACTATAACCAACCCTAAACCCTAAACCTTAGAAAAATTAAAAAAAAAAATTAAAAAAAAAATAAAAAATACCCTAACCTAAACTCTAAACCTAGAAGCGTGAACCCTAGACCCTAAACCCTAAAATCCTAATCCCCAAACTAAAAAACCTAAATCCTAGACCATATACCCTAAAAATCCTAAAAACTAAAACCTAAACACTAAACCCTAAACTATAAACCAAACCAATCCCAAATCCTAAACCCCAAACCTTAAACCCTAAACCCTAAACTCTAAACCCTAAACCTTAAACCCTAAACACTAAACCCTAAACCCTGAACCCCAAACCTTAAACCCTAAAAACTGAAAACTTAAGCCTAAACTAAATAAAACATAAAAAATAATATAAATTAAAAAACCCATGGATTTGTGATGGAGGTTACAGCCGTGGTGGTGGCGTAGAGAGAGATCGAGGATATGATGGTGGATCCCACTACTGGAGAGGCCGGGGTGGTTTTATTTGGAACTTGAGAAATTGAAGAATGGCCAATCCGATCTACTGCTTATGGAATTGTGTTTTTATAATAGAGATGGTTCTTATTATCTAGGGTTTTTTATTTGCTCTATGCATGATCATTTTTTATCTATGTCATTGTTTGTGTCTTAGAAAACTGTGTGCTACTTCATTGATGAAATCAAAAAGAAGAAATACTGTATATGAATTTGTTCGTTGTTAAAAAAACCAACCAAAAAGCCTAAACCCTAAACCTAAAACCAAAATCGTAAATCATAAACCATAAAAACCCTAAACTTTAAACCCTAAATGCTAAACCTTAAATCCTAAATGCCTAAACCCTAAACCCTAAACCCTAAAACCCTAAACCTAAAAATAAATAAAAAATAAAACATAAACCAAAAATAAAAATAAAATAAACCTAAACTAAACTAAAATAAGCTAAACTAAAATAAATAAAACTTAAGCCTAAACCTAAAATAAACTAAACCTAAACCTAAACATAAACTAAATAAAGTAAAATAAACTAAAAATAAACCTAAACCTAAATTAAAAAATAAAACCTAAAAATAAACCTAAAATGAAAACTTAACACCTAAACCTAAAAAACATAAAATGAAAAACTAAACCTAAAAAATTAAATAAAAATAAAATTAAACTAAAAAATAAATAAAAACCTAAACCTAAACCTAAAAAATAAACTAAAATAACCCAAACTAAAATAAATAAACTAAACTAAATAAAAATAAAAATGAACCTAAATAAAAATGAAAAAAATAAATTAAGATAAATATAAAATGGACTAAATAAACTAAATGAACCTAAACCTACTGATTTACTTAATATAAAAAAACTTAAACCCTAAACCCTAAACCTACAACCTTAAACTCTAATACCCTAAACCATAAACCCTAAACCCTAAAAGCCCTAAACCCTAAACTCTAAAATCCAAAACCTTCAATCATAGCAGTAAACTAAAATCTAAACTACCACTAAATAAACATAAAACTAAAATAAAATTTTTAAAGTTTTGGTAGAAAATTAATTTTTATTTATAATGAAGATACAATTCTTAATGCAGCAAAAAAAAATATTTATAAAGTAAAGAGATAATAGGCTAATTTTATGTGGTTTGGCAAAACATGGCACACTAGCCACCTAGAGGAATCCACTAAATGCAAAATTAAATACTCTCCTAATGGGTGGTACAACCCTACACAAATATACCAATCCTACAGTAGTATAACCCTTGATATAAATTTTTTACTGAAAACAAAATATAACATAATAAATTTTAATAAAATATATCTCTCACAAATATACCAAACTATCCAATTCAAAAAGTGATCTACTTATAAATGATCACTTTACTTACTATTTTGGCAAGATAGAATGCTCACTTAATTTTGATAAAAAAATATTAAATAAATATCTTAAAGTGATCTTACTAAGATGTTTATGTTATTATAATTTATAGATTAATATAAAAGTGATTTAAAAATAAATTCACAATATTCTATTGCATAATAAATTAAATTTTAGTATGGAATAATTTTAAATTCAATAGAAACTACAGCTAGTATATATATAACAGTGTAAGAAAGATTAACTTTCTACTAAACTTCCTTTCTCTTAATTATTAAATAATGAAAAGCAAGCTTTACTATATTTCAGTAAGATAAATTGTTTTAAATAAATGATATTAGTTGAAATAAAATGATAAGTGATAAATAAAATAATTTAATTTGGTATAAAATTTTATTTTGATAAAGAAACATAATTTATAATAGATCTAGCATATACTCTAAAATTCCAGCAATAATTTATTTTATTTTAACCTGAGTGAAGCTTTTAATTAATGCAACTAATCACAAAATACTTAAATAAAATTAGTATATGATAGATTTAAGTAAACTAGTAATCTTTTAATTAAAAGAGAGACTAGCGAATATGAAAATAATTTCAGCACAATAAATTAATTTGAAATGCTTAAAATATACTTCTAAAATAGATCTAAGAATAAATGATCTTTAAAATGAGACTACTGAAGAAATATTTCAAGAAACCAAAAGAAATTTGTAGGAAGATAAAAAATTTCAACAAGTTGAAATACATCCTACAAACTATCACAAGAATTTTTGACAAAACAATGATTGAAGAAACTTTGATGTGAAAAACTTAGACTTTGATGTACAAAGACTAATCCACCAAAAAAGTATAAATTTGAAAAAATGAATAGATGGTGAAAATAGTATGAACAACTAAAAAGGGATTAAGACCAAGAAAATAAACTCAAGTAATTTGAGAAAGCTTGCTTAGTTGAAGATGTTGAAGCTTTCAAACCAAGGTTTGATCTTGCAATATTTGGAGAACACATGGAAGGAAAACCTATAAAATTTTCTCTTAGATTTGCTAGAGGGATTTTGAATTTCAATGAGGAATTCTTTCATGAAGAGAATGAGGGCTATTTATAAACAAGAAGGTCATTTTGAATTATTTAAAAAAAATATTATTCTAACATCATTTTATCATATAATAATTTAATATTAAATAAAAATATAATTTATATTAAGTAAATAATAAATTTAAAGAGCCAAAATTCAGCTATTCACATGGGAAGTCAAAAATAATCAAATATGACTTTAAATATATTCAAAAACATTATGCATTCATTATTAAAATCATAATGTTTGAAAGTCATAATAAATTCAATTTTAATCAAATGTGGGTCATGTAACCTATCAAATTAAAGGAAAAAATAATCCAAGGAACCGTTGGAGATGAAATGGATATAAAGTCCTTTATTATAAAATGACTTTGGCTAAAATACAAAATTCCACATATTTTTATTAATTTTGAAATATGACATTTAAATATTATGATAAAATTTATATATAATCATACATATGTTAGTTATCATATATCTTTAAAATTAAATTAAAATATTTAATTATATTAAGTATTTAAACTAATTACACTTAATAATCATGATTTATTATCATTTATTATTTTGACAATTCAAATGCCATGTATGGAACATATAATTGAATGTTAATTAGTCAGAGATTTATATAAATTATCATCATTATCATTATTTAAAATAAATAAAAATAATCTGTTAAGTTGTGAGCAAATTAATTCATGCCAATGAATTCAAATGAATTTCTAAGATAGTTATAAATGCATATAACCTAAAATATTATATCTTGAGCTTCACATTATCCATTTTGATCTATCTTTCATTCTTCTATTATTGCAATTTCCTCAAACATATTGTGAGATGTTTTGGATATGTAATTAGCAATTAATATATGTGAAACACATAAAACATACATTAGAACATCCAAGTATTCATTTGTTATCAGCAAAATTGATTGAATTGAACATGAGGCTCATTAAGCCAACAATCTCCCCCTTTTTGATGATAACAAACTAATGTTGGGTATTGATTCTAATGAAGGTGAAAATTGACCATTCATCATAGTTTTTGAAAGAAAATTTTCTTCTAAAAACATTTCAGCACAAGGGATGAATAATGTTGCTCCCCCTAAATGTATGCATGAAATAGACTTAGTGCTAACCAACATTTTACTCATCTCTCCCTTTTGACAACATCAAAAAGTGAGAACAAACTACATATACTTTTAAATATTAGGATCTAACATTCCAAGCAAGCATCTTAAAGTATAAAAATGTTCTTCTGGTAATGGTTTCATAAAAATATCTGCAATTTGTAAATTAGTACTAATGAAATTAATATTAACATCACCTTTCAAAACATGATCCCTAATAAAATGATATTTAATTTCTATATGCTTGGTTCGTGAGTGCAGGATAGGATTTTTGGTCACACTAATATCACTAGTATTGTCACACTAAACTAGAATGTGATCTTGCTTAATACCAAAATCTTTTAATTGTTGCTTTAACCAAAGCACCTGAGCAATACAACTAAAGCTATGTACTCGACCGGTGATTAAAGCTACAACATTTTATTTCATGGATGACCAAGAAACAAGCGATGATCCTAAAAATTGGCATGTGCGATGTGCCTTTTCTATTTACTTTACTTCCAACAAATCAACATTAGAATAACCAACCAAATCACATGATAAAGAATTTTTAGAATACCATAAACCTAACATAGTAAGGCCTATCAAATACCGAAAGATATGCCTGACTGCAATTAAATGAGATTCTTTCAGTTTGGCTAGAAAATGAGCACAAAAACAAATAGCAAACATAATGTCAAGCCTACTAGAAGCAAGGTATAAAAGTGAACCTATCATACTCCTATAAGGTTTTTGATCAACAGATTTTCCTAATTCATCTAAATCCAATTTTATAGATGGGCTCATAGATGGGCCATTTTTTTTGTTGCTTCACTTGAAGACCTAAGAAAAATTAAGTTCTCCCATCATACTCATTTCAAACTCTTTAGACATCAAAGATGAGAACTCATGGCACAAAGATTCATTTATACTTCCAAATAATATGTCATCTATATACACTTGTACCATAATCAAATCATCTTCTATGCTCTTAAAGAATAAGGTGGTATCTACTCTACCATTTCTAAATCCATGATCTATCAAAAAGTTACTTAACCTATCATACCAAAGCACGAGCCTATTTTAAACCATATAAGGCTTTCTTTAATTTATACACATGATTTGGACAATCAAGGCCCTCAAATCTAGGTGTTTGCTCTACAAATACATCTTGGTCAATAAATCCATTCAAAATGCAATCTTGACATCCATTTGAAAATGTTTAAAATCCCTAAAAATAAGCAGGAGTAACCTAATAACTTCTAGTCTTGTTGGTGCAAAAGATTCTTCAAAATCTATACCTTCAACTTGTATGTTCCCTTGTACATTAGCTTTATTTCTAACAATACAACCGAATCATCTAGCTTATTCCTAAAGACCCATTTTGTTCCAATGATATTTGGATCTTGGGGTCTAATTCCCAAACATCATTTCTTACAAATTGATTCAACTCCTCTTCCATAGCAATAATCCAAAAATTATCCTTTAATGCTTCTTCAAAAATGTTGAATGATCTATAACCTCTCTACTATGTCTTCTAGTCATAACTCTTTTTGAAGGATCTCTTATAATTAGTTCATTTGGATGATTTTTATTATATTTCCATTCTTTAGGCAATGAATCATCCACATTATCGTCTAAAGATATTTTCTTAAAATTATCAATCTCTTCATCAATCACTTCATTTCTAATGGGATCAATTAAATTTTCATCAAAAATAACATGATTTGATTCTTCTTCAATCATTTTTTCTTTTATTGAAAACTCTATAAGCTCTACTAAAAAGAGAGTATCCTAAGAAAAATGCCATCATCTGATTTGCAATCAAACATACCTAAATGCTCTTTTCCATTATTTAAAATAAAACATTTACATCAAAATATATGAAAGTGCTCAATCTTAGGCTGCTTTCCAAAAAATAATTCATAGGGTGTCTTCTTCAAAATTGGTCTAAAATAGATCCTATTCATCACATAACATACAGTATTTACTACTTCCACCTAAAAATATTTTGGCAATTTATACTCATCAAGCATAGATCTACTTAATTCAATTAGTATTATTTTTTTCTCTCTACTACTCCATTTTGTTAGGGAGTTCTAAGTGCAAAAAAATTATGTCTAATCCCATGTTCATCACAATAATCCTCAAATAATTTATTTTTAAATTCTCCACCATGATCAGTTTGAACCCTATTAATCAAAACGCCTTGTTCTCTTTGAATATATTTAGAAAACTTTCTAAACTCTCCATAAACATCATCTTTATAAGTTATAAACAAAACCCAAATTTATCTAGAGAAATCATCAACAATCACAAAACCATAATTTTTTTCCACCTAAGCTAGTGGTTCTAATTGGACCAAATAAATCCATGTGCAACAATTCTAGAGGTCTAAAAGTAGAAACAATATTTTTAATTTTAAATGAGCTTTTAGAATGCTTACCATAAATACATGCATCACAAACATAGTTTGAATGAAAATTTAATTTAGGCAATCCAACTACTAAATCAAGTTTAGCAATTTTATTGAGTGTGTGCATGTTAATATGACATGGTCTCCTATGCCATAAGCATATATCATCATGAGTGCTTTTAAAATAAAGTAAATTCAAATTCACATCATGAACGCTATCTAAATCAATGACATAAATGTTTTTATGTCTTTGTCCTACTGACAAAACATTTTTCATTATTTTTATAATACAATATGATGCATGAAATACTACATTCAAACCTTTATCACATAACTGACTAATAGAAATTAAATTATGTTTTAATCCTTCTACTAGAAAAACTTTAAGTGATAGAATTCTTACAAATATAACCAATTCCAATGATCTTTCCCTTTGCATTATCTCCATATGTAACAAATCCTCCATCACTTGATTCTAATGTTGTGAATTTATCATTATCTCCCATCATATGTCTTGATCATCCACTATCCAAGTACCCCATGCCTTCTTTGATTTTTCTTTGAAGGCATTCCTCTTGAGAATCTAAGTCAGATTCTCCATTTTCCATAAGACATATGTTGACCTCTTCATCAAATGAGCAAGTACTTGATTCATTTGAATTTGGATTGGCCCATAAAGCCTTCTTCTTCTTCTTCTTATGGTACTTTTTCTTCTTCATATTTTTCTTCTTTCCACATCAATCTCTTTCTTCTTTGATTCAACAAGTTCTGGACAAGCACCTCTTATGTGTTTAGGCTTTTTTTACAATGGTAAAATGATCCTTCACTTGTAGGAAATGTCTTAGTTTGAAATTTATAGCTTTTATATTTCTTTAAACCTTTGATTCTTCTTCCTTAGTAAGTTCCCAAACCTTTTGGATAGCATGACCACCTCATCACTATCACTATATGAGCTTGAGGTGTTATGCTCATCCTTATCATCAACTTGTAATGCAATGGCTTTTCCTTTGTCCTTCTCCCTTTTTCGAGTTATCCATCCTATCCCTTTGAGCAATAACCTGTTCATGTGCTATCAAAGAACACAAAATCTAATCAAGCGGATAAGTAGATAAATCCTTAGTTTCACTAATAGCTGCTACTTTAGTTTCCCATTCTTTTGGAAGACATCTAAGAATATTATAGACTAAGTCTTGATTCCTATATGTTTTTCCAATAGAATGCAATATGTTAATTATTTTCATGAATCTAGTATACATATCAGAAATAGATTTAGAAGGAGACATATGAAATAACTCATATTCATGAACAAGTCATTTATGTGAGCATCTCTAACTTCTTGGTTCCTTCATAAGTTATAATGAGTTTATCCTATATTTCTTTTGATGTAGTTAACATAAAAAATTTTATGTAATCATCAGGTAATAAAGCACAATGTAAAGTATTACAAGCCATAGCATTTTATTCATCAAGTTCTCTTTTAGCTACAATCCATTCCTCAAAAGGCTTTTTTACTTTAATGCCATTTACTTCTGCTGTGGGTGTATGATATTGATGTGTCAACATATACCACATGTGCATATTGACCTCTTAAAAAAGTACTAATTCTATTTTTTCAATAATCAAATGATACACTATCTAAAAGTGGAGGTCTATGAGTGGATTGTCCCTCTGGTCGGGAACCCTTTGGAAAACCTTGTGCCATAGTGAAAATATCTACTCTTGGATGTTCAACCAATAAAAAAGCCTAAGCTCTAATACCAATTATGAGTCACTATTGCACCCAAGAGGGGGGGGGGTGAAACCCCAATTTTAAAAGTTAAATATTAAATTTTAAATTTTAAGAGGTGAATTGGGGCGAGGCGAATTGAGTCACTATTAAAAATTTTAAAGTTAAATATTAAATTTTAAATTTTAGTAGAAAATTAATTTTTCATTTTATAATGACAAGATACAATTTTTAATGCAGTAAAAATAAAAGTACAGTAAAGTAAAGAGAGAAAATAGGCACACAATTTTTATGTGGTTCGGCGAAACCCCAAAATTGGCCAACATCCACGCTTAGCCACCCTTGGTTAGGAATCCACTAAATGCAAAATCGCATACAAATAATACTCTCCTATAAAGTACAACCCCAACTATAATAGGTACTCTCCTACAAAGTAGCGAGTACAACCCCAATAAAAATTTTACATCATGAAAAGAAAAATACAAAATAATAAAGTTTGATAAAATATATCTCTCACAAATATACCAAGCTATCCAATTCAAAAAGTGATCTCACAACTTATAAATGATCACTTTACAACTTACTAATTTGGCAAAATATAATGCTCACTTAATATTGATAAAAAATATTAAATAAATATCTTAAAGTGATCTTTCTAAGTTGTTTATGATATTATAATTTGTAGATTAATATAAAAATAATTTTAAAATAAATTCATAATAGTCTATTGCATAATAAATTAAATTTCAGCAAGGAATAATTTTAAGTTTAAGAGAAACTATAACTAGTATGTGTATAATAGTGTAAGAAAGATTAACTTTATACTAAACTTCCTTTTTCTTAATAATTAAACAATAGAAATAGCAAGCTTTACTAAATTTTAGTAAGATAAAATTTTTAAAATAAAGGATATTAGTTGAAATAAAATGATAAGTGATTTATAAAATAATTTAATTTTTTATAAATTTTTATTTTGATAAAGAAACTTGATTTATAATAGATCTAGCATATACTCTAAAACTCCAGCAATAATTTATTTTATTTTAACCAAAATGAATCTTTTAATTAGTAAAACTAATCACAAAATACTTAAATAAAATTAGTATATGATAGATTTAAGTAAACTAGTAAGCTTTTAATTCAAAAAAGAGATCTAACAAATATAAAAATAATTTTCCCATAATAAATTAATTTGAAATGCTTAAAAATATACTTCTAAAATAGATCTAAGAATAAATAATCTTTCAAATAAGACTAATGAAGAAATATTTCAAGAAACCAAAAGAAATTTGTAGGAAGATAAAATTTGAACAAGTTGAAATAAATCCTACAAACTATCACCAGAGTTTTTCCCAAAAAAATGATTGAAGAAACTTTGATGTCCAAAGACTAATCCACCAAAAAGTATAAATTAGAAAGAATGAAAAGATGGTGAAAATAGTATGAACAACTAAAAAGGGATTAAGATCAAGAAAACAAACTTATGTAATTTGAGAAAGCTGGCTTAGTTGAAGATATTGAAGCTTTCAAATCAAGGATTAGATCTTGCAATATTTGGAGAACACTTGGAAGGAAAATTGAGGATATTTTCTCTTAGATTTGCTAGAGGGATTTTGAATTTGAATGAGGAATACTTTCATCAAGAGAATGAGGGATATTTATAAGTAAGAAGGTCATTCTAAATTATTTCAAAAAATATATTATTCTAATATTATTTTATCATATAATAAATTAATATTAAATAAAAATATAATTTATATTAAATAAATATTAAATTTAGATAGCCAAAATTTATTCACATGGGCAAGTCAAACATAATCAAATATGGCTTTTAATATATTCAAAGCATGTACCATGCATTCATTATTAAAATTAGCTAATGTTTCAAAAGTCATAATAAATTCAATTTTAGTCAAACGTGGGTAATGTATCCAATCAAATTAAAGGAAAAGAAAATCCAAGGAATTCGTTGGAAATGAAATCAGATATAAATTCCTTGATTATAAAATAACTTTGGCTAAAATACAAAATTCCACATATTTTTGTTAATTTTGAAATATGACATTTAAATATTATGATATAATTTATATATAATAATACATATGTTAGTTATCATTAAGCCTTAAAATTAAATTGAAATATTTAATTATATTAAGTATATAAACTAATTACTTAATAGTCATAATATTATCATTTATTATTTTGACAATTAAAATGCTATGTATGAAACATATAATTGAATGTTAATTAGATAATGATTTATATAAATTAACCTCATTATCATTATTTAAAATAAATAAAAAATAATATGTTAAGTTGTCAGCAAATTCATTCATGCCAATGAACTCATATGGATTTCTAAGATAGTTATTAATTCATATAACCTAAAATATTGTATCTTGAGCTTCACATTATCCATTTTTATCTATCTTTGATTCTTCTATTCTTGGAATTTCCTCAAACATATTGTGAGATGTATTGGATATGTAATTAACAATTAATATATCTGAAACACATAAAACATATATTAGAACATCGAAGCATTTGTTTGTTATCATCAAAATTGATCGGATTGAACATGAGGCTCATTAAGCCAACAAACCCTAAACCCTAAACCCTAAACCCTAACCCTAAAACCCAAACCCTAAACCTAAACCAAACCCAAAAGTTAATAAACTAAAATCAAACCTAAACCCTAAGAATGGGTAGAACCTGACGATAGAACATCACCTCATCAATGCCTAGATCTGGGTGGAAGAGAGGGAGGCTATTATCACATAGTGGTGGTGGGATCTGAGGTGCAGGGAAATTAAGGTGGCAGCTATGGAGGCGAGAGAGCTATGAGGTTACATCCATGGTGGTGGAAGGAGAGATGGATGATGGTGGATCCCGCTACTGAGGGGGGTGGCTGATGGGAATTGGAGAAACCATCCGATACCGCTATCGAATGTCTTTATAAAGATATATGGTTCTAGTTATCTAGGTTTTGATTTTATGCTCATTTTTTTAACTATATGTCATCATGTCTTAAAAACTTGGTGTCTACTTGGATGATGAAATCAAAAAGAAGAAATGTTGAATCTGAAGTTGTTCTCTATTAAAAAAATCATAAACCCTAAACCTTAAATTTAAACATAAACCCTAACCCTAAAACCTAAACCATAAAGCCTAATCCTAATAACCATAACCTTAACCACTAAACCTTAAATGCTAAATAAAAAAATAAAATAATAAGAAAACCCTAAACCTAAACCCTAAATCCTAAACCCATAATCCTAAACCTTAAATCCCAAACCCTAAACCCTAAACCTAAACCTAAACTAACCCTAAACCCTAAACCCAAATCCTAAACCCTAAAACCTAAAAAACTAAAAAAACCTAAATTATAAAACCTAAAATAAAATAAATAAATACCTAAAACTAAATAAAATAAAAAATAAAAAAAAAATAAAACCTAAACTAAAACTTAAACCTAAAATAAAATAAATAAAAAATAAAAAACTTTACTAAAATAAAATAAATAAAACCTAAACTAAATAAAAATAAAATAAACCTAAAATAAAGAAACCTAAATAAATAAAAATTAAACCCTAAAAAAATAAACCTAAAAAAATAAAATAAAAATCAAACCTAAATCTAAAAATAAAAAAATAAAAAATCAAAAAAATAAATAAAATAAAACTAAAATAAAAAATAAACCTAAACCTAAATATAAACATAAAATAAAATAAAATAAAAACCTAAATAAAAATAAATTTACCTAGAATAAATAAACTAAACTAAATAAAAATAAAAATAGAACCTAAATAAAAAATAAAATAAACTAAAATAAATCAAAAATAAACTAAATAAATAAATAAACCTAAACGTAAACTTAAAATTCTTAAAAAAACCTAAACCCTAAACCCTAAAAATCTAACCGTAATTTCTAAACTAAAAACCCTAAACCCTAAACCCTAAAACTTTAAACCCTGAAGCCTAAACCTTAAACCCTAAACCATAAATCCTTTATCCCAAAACCTAAACTGTATACCCTAAACCCTAAAACCCTAAGCCCTAAACCCTAAACTAACCCTAACCCTTAAACCAACCCTAACCTCTAAGCCCTAAACCCTAAAAACCCTAAAGCCTAAAGCCTAAACTCTAAACCCTAAACCCTAAACCCTAATCCCCAATCCTTCTAGTTTGGATTTCTCTCCAATAAAATTCATTTTGTTAACCATCAATTCCTTTTATGTGGTGCTTTATCTAATCATCATAAATTGATCGCAACCACTACAAAATCATCCTTTTAGTGCTAGAATCCTTGTTGAATAGACATTACCAAGAAAAAAGAAATTATAAATTATGAATTATGGTTACATGCAAAGAATTGAATTTGAAAATTTTCTTTTTTTTCTCACGCAAAATCCATGGGTATGATAATTCAATGTTTCATTCTTCATCCTCACTTAAAAAAAGAAAATCCTATTAAGGAAACTTTTGTTCATTACCCTAGTCACTATGCTAATATCAAAAGATACTTCAAAAAAAAAGGATTTTGAATGTTCCTAGTAAGGCTATTTTACCTCTACTTCTTTTGAACAATTCAAGGCTTCTAATGTGGATAATAATAGTTTTTCTAAAATTTTGGATGATGATTATGTTTCCTTTGATTCAATCTCTACATCCTCCTTTCTTTGATTGATGAAAATGAAGCTTTAATTAAAAATATTAATGAAGATATTAATGTTATGCATCATTCAAATTCTATGGAGAATATGGTTTTGGTTCCTTATGATAATCGTTGCAAAACCGATTCTAATTTTCAAGTTCAAGATGATTTAAATTTTTAAAAAGATTTGGTTTTGTCTTATAATTTGTATTGAAGAGGAAGGGTGGGTGTTCACACTTGCCTTCTTAATAAATCTATTTCCACTCCCTCTCTTGCTATACCCAATGTTCATTTTCCTTTAATAAATTATCAGAAGGAGAACTGACTTCTATACAAGAGACTTCTCCTAAATTTGTGACTAATGTTGCTAAATCCTTCTGGATGATGATTATATGGGAAAAGAAAATGGTTTCTAAACTTATCATGCTAATAAGAGAAAGAATGTTAAAAATTTCCCTTCAAATTGTCAAAAAACACTAGATTTAATGTGGCCTCCCTCCTCTCTTAATTAACCTTTTATTTTAACCCCATTTTATTTCCTTATGTTTAATTTTCTTGTTTGGAATCTTAGAGGGATGGTACTCTCTATTCATTAGTATTAGAAATCTTTGTCCAATTCATAAGATTTCCTTACTTATTGATTTGGAGCCTCTTATTCTTGCTAATAAAATTAACCATGTTGTTAGAATAATTGGTTTCAATAAATTTATCTCTAATGTTAGTAATAAGATTTGGTGTTTTTGGAATAATTTTGTTGATGTTTCTATTCTTGATGATTTTCAACAAGTAGTCAACGCTCAAATCTCTTATGGTGATTATTGTGTTTTTGGGCTCTTTTGTTTATGCATCTTGTAATAGATCTGGTAGAAATGTTCTTTGGGATAATATGAGAAATTTTTCTACATCTGTCAATAAACCTTAGTTTGTTGGTGAGAATTTCAAATTTATTTTATTCTCTTCTGAATCAAGTGGTGGTTGCTCTCCTAATATTCATTCCATGGAAGAATTTTCAATATGATCCTTGATTGTAATTTGATTGATATTGGTTTTAAGGGTTTCTAATTATACTTGGCAAAACTTTTGACTTTGGCAAATGTTGGACCGATTCTTTTAATACTCAATGGATTACTCAATGGCCTATTACTTCTATAGATCTTTTAAACCTTGTCTAATCATGATCCTCTTGGTTTCTATTAAAGATAATTCTAATATATTAAATAATTTATTTCCTTTAGATTTTAGAACATGTGATTTAGCATATTAATGTTGACCTCACTTTTGGAGTGAGCTCTCAACTTCCTCTTCTTAGACTTAGAAACCTTCTAAACACTAAGAGTTCCTTAGTCATAAGACATTTCTAGTGGTTAGGTGAACATTCAACCTAAGCCTAGAGGCTTAGAAGGGTTCATCATAGGATTAGGCTATGCCTTAGGGATTAAAGAGACTCACATACTATAGCCTAAATCTGTATTCACCTTCTCAAACCAAACCAAATTCAATTCAAATATCAAAATCCAAATTGAAATCCAAATCAAATGATTGAAGCCCATGATTGAATCCAAAATTGAAATCCTTCCTAAACCCTATGATTTATCTTATGGACTTAGCCTTATAAAGACAAATCAATCCAAATTCAATTGATTTTCTCAAAGATCAATTCAAATTAATTTATCAAATTCAAACTCAAACTCAACTTCAAATCATGATCCAAACCTAAATCTAAATAAAATGAAATCCAAATCCAAACCCTTAACCCAATTTCATGGACTTAGCCAAGTTCTACCTAAAACAATCAATCCTTCAATCAACATTCCAAGTTCTACCTAAAATCATAATCAAAACCATCAATAAATCATTCATATTAGAATTCAAAATCAAATGCAATTTTAGTTTAAGCCTAAATTAAATCAAAACATGATTTGAATGTTAAGTCACTAATATATAAAAAGAAAATGATAATAACAAACAACAAATTTTAATTTAACATACACAATCCATTTGAAATCTAAAATGAACTAAAAGAGAGAGAGAGAGAGAGAGAGAGAGAGAGAGATTAAACTAATTCTAAACATCAAACAAAATTTATTCATAATTAAATCAAAATAAAAAACTATAAATAAATGTTATATATATATATATATATATATATATATATATATATATATATATATATATGCCATTAGATCAAAATAATTTATTTATCAAATTATGAATCCATATTATCAACAATTATTAATCATAATTAAACTTATCTTATTTTATACACATAACTTATAAATTTTCATTCAATTATTTACTAAAGTTATTAACATTATGTAAACTTTTAAAATCATTTATTTAAAAGAAAAATTAAGTTTCACCAAATTTTTAAAAAAAAAGTGAAAAAGAAATAAACTATTAAATGACCTACTCCTTGCTAATTTATGTGATCATGACAACACCTAAAAAATGCAAAAAAATAGAAAAATAAAAAGAGGGAACGTGGGAGAAGTTGGGGCATGTAGGAAAAAGTTGGCATCTCTCTCTCTCTCTCTCTCTCTCTCAGCCAGCATAAAACATGACACACTAAAAAAATAAAAATGAGGTCCCATCCTTTTTCTTATCTCTCTTCAGGCAAGAGAAGATGAAGCCCTCTCATTCCTACTTCACTTGAGAGCGACTCTCCCATCCGAGCTGGCCCTAAAAAAATAAAAAAATAAAAAAATAAATAAAATAAAATAAATAAAATATCTCGATCGCCTTTTTGGACACAAAGCTGAAAGTGAACTCTCCCTTGTGTCCATCTCTTCCTCTCAACTAATTGAAGCCTAGTAAGCAGCATCCATGCCTCTTCCTCTAGTGACCTCTCTTCCACTTTCTCCAAAACTAAGACACACATCATGCGAAGTAGCTCGAGACTTCCTTGATCCCAACTAGGCCCCATAAATCGACTCTATAGAAAGCATGAGACATCCCATGAATTTTCTATTGATCGATCGAACCATGCCACATGCTAGCCACCGGAACTCTCCTCTATGCCTCCATCCTCTTTCATAAAGACTATGACCTTCCAGCCCTAAGCATCGGTCCCATTCTTCATTGCTTCTCTCATTGCATTGTGGTCATAGAAGAACCCCTTCAAAGGTCTCCGCTGGATGGTTCTCTGGATTCAGTGTGAAGAAAGAATCTCTGCCAAAACTTGTCAAGGCTAGTGATCTGGTTCTCCAAGAGCCCACTGCTGTCGTCTCCTTGGAGAATATTAGATTGTAGAAGATCCAGAAGATCATAGATGACATGATTGTGGTTATGCAGAAGACCCTTGGCGTCAGCCTCGTTGCTCCATAGATTGGTATTCCTTTGAGGGAAATGAGTGGCCATGGAATTGGTGCAAGAATTGATGTAGAATAGTATGCCAGGGATTTAATTGACCTTAAAGCCATCCTCAATGATCTGTACAGAAATTCCAAATCAAAGGCACAACTTGTAGCGCCTCGAGGATTCTTTAATGATCCATAGTGGTATGCTCAGCTTCTAGAGGCTTGTAAACCTAATGTTCTCAATGCCTTAGCACATCATATATATAATATGGGTGGTGATTATTATTCTTGAAGACACAAAGGAATACATTAGCTATGCTCTTAAGAGTGAAACTGATGCACAAGACCATCGACCTTTTGATCTCCTGGTAATAATGAATCCAAAGCCTAAAAAGAAGGGAAGCAAAATAGCTTTATTCTTTGAAAGTTATTTAAGCATTGATGGATTTAGAGCTATGGTAGGGTAGCATCTGTAGGTGAAGGTCATAGGTCATGATCATTTTGGTCAACCTATCAAAATTGCTACTTCTAGATGAATGGCTTGCATATTACAGCATGAGTTTGATCATCCAATGGAACTATATATGTGGATAAGATTGTTCAAAATATTCAAAAAAGTCAAGAATCTAGATTTTCCACTTCTAGAAGATGCCAAGCGTGTCTATGAGCAAGTGAGGAGGAAGAACCATAGGTGCAAAGAAAAGAATGCTAAAGTATTTATCCAACCCAACAAGCACCTCAATAGGGCTTCATTTCTTCCAAATGAAGTCACCTCTTGGTCAGAATCCACCAGGCATTTGCTCTGATGAGGTATAATTTTTAAACACTTAGAAAGCCATAGGGATCTCATGTTTGATGCATTGAATGCAAGCATCATTTGGATCCAACCTTTAGAGCCCATGCACTTTACTTTTAACCCTTTCAATGAGAGTTTAAAGACAAAAGTAAGACTATTCATTTTATGTGTTTGAAGTGAATATTTTTATTAGTCAATAAAGTGATTTGATTCCACTTATCAAGCCATGGTTAACTCAAGGGCCATTTGATCTTTGATAAAATGATAAAGATTAATCCAATATTTTATTTATTATTAAATTCAATGATCTAAAAATAGAGTTAATCAATCTTTAGAATAAAAAAAGAAAGAAATAATATGTGATCAAACAAAATCCAAAAAATGTACAAATTAATTTATCATAAAATCTAAGTTAAACTTAGTATAAAATAATTAACTAAACCAATAACATTATAGATATTATAATCAAATATAAAAAGTTGTTTGAACACAATTTATGAAAGTTAATTATAAAAATCAATTCAATCCCTAATTATTATATGTTGATCTTAAAAGTTAAAAAGAAAATTTAGTTATGGGACATATCCTTAATTATAATTAATTTAACTATTAATTACAATTGACTAAGCTTTATTTGATTAGTTATTCATATAAAATATTAGAGGAAAATGATTAGGACTCCTTTCCAAATATTTCCTCTAATTTATTTCATTAAGAGAGGGAATTTATGGAATAGGATTTGGACCTCTTTCAACCCATTCTTTAAATCCAATTCATTTGGAGGAGAATTAATCAATTTGGAAAATTAAGTAAGAGAAATTGATTAATTAATTAATTATTCATTAATCAAATTAAAATTACAATAATATCTGATCTTCATGAATTAATTTATGGGTAGATCTTTAGGTGTTTACTAAGCCTAAAAGAGTTAATAAAATTATGATTTACCCATATGTGTGGAAAATCATAAAAGTAGTTAATTAGGTCTCTTAATCTAATTAATCAATAATGAGCTAATTACATTAGGCCCTTTCATTTCTTAGGATCATTACAATTATTTTCCATTCATATCATGTTGGCTCATAATTATTTAATTAATTACTTTAAGGTAACATATGTAAGGGTTAATTAGTGATTTAATGCTACATTACAACCTAATTAATCCATAAAATCAACTTAATTACATTTTATTAAACCAAATCAATTCACAAACATGGGAATAGGTTAAGATCAACAAACTTTCCTTCATTTCATTAAATCAAATCAAAACATAAAATTTAAAAGTGACATAAGAAATTTTTGTTTTCTTGAAATGATTTTATTTGATAAGATTGTCCTTAGAAATTAATTTAATTGAATGAAATCATGTGTTTATATTTAGTTATTCTTCTCCAATCATATTAAATGTGGTATATCATTTAATTCATGCATTCAACTTTTGCAAAATTATCTAAATCACATGGTTCCCTTTATGCCAAGCTTGCATGTGTTGATTTAATTTAATATATGTGTGGCTATTATCAATATTAAATCAAAGTTATTTTCAAAAGTTTATAAGTCAACCATAATATTTGGATTGATAATAGTTATAAATATTCATAAGCTTTCATGTTTCTATGGCTTAGAACATATGATATGGAGTTCTCTTTCTTTAGTATATATGGATTTACATAAAGTTTGAATGTTAACAAGTGTTTAGTCCATCTAAAAGGAGGACACAACATTTGTTTGAATTCATTCCTATTTATTTCTATATTAGAATTTAGATAAAACTTTAGCTCACATGTATAAATAATTCAATTGAAAGAAATACAAGTTTTGCATGATTTTCCATTCTTGTAGTCACTTATAGATTCATGTGTATTCAAGAATAATGGGTTTATCTAGTCTAGACATTCGGGTTGCAAGGCTTTAGTAAGGAGGTCTTTACCTCACTCCCCTAGTTTAACAATGGTGAAGTATCTGCTTAAAACTTTTATACACTTGAATGTGCATTTAGATGATGAATGAAAATCTCCCTTTCAACTTTAGCTCACATGTATAAATAATTCAATTGAAATAAATACAACTGCATGATTTTCCATTCTTGTAGTCACTTGCACATTAATGTGTATTCAAGAATAGTGGGTATATCTAGTCTGACATTCGGGATGCAAGGCTTTAATTAGCCCAAAGAAGTCTTTACCTCCCTTGGTTTAACAATGGTGAAGTATCTACTTAAAATTTTATACACTTCTATATGCATCTAGCTAATGAATGAAAATATCTTTTTTAACTTTAGCTCACATGTATAAATAATTCAATTTAAAGAAATACAACTTTTGCATGATTTTCCATCTTGTAGTCATTTGTATAATCTTATGTATTCAAGAATATTGGGTATATCTAATCTGGACAATCTAGGGACGTGAGGCTTTAGGTAGCCCCAAGGAGGTCTTTACCTCATTCCCCTAGTTTAACAATGGAAAAGTATCCGCTTAAAAATTTTATACACTTGTATATGCATTTCGCTAAGGAATGAAAATCTCCTTTTCTACAAATATACACATCTAAATTCATCATCTAAGTGTTCTAAAACATATTTAATGTGTAGGTATATTTAGGATTAATATCATATGCATGTTACATGTGATGGAAAGGAATGATTAAGCATATCTCATGTGATAGTAATTCAATTGAATTAATCTTAAGATGCCTTTCATGTTAATTAAGATTATTTAAAGTGAGACTAAACTTAGGATTAAGTTAAAATGTGTAATAAGCCATTCACTAAATAGAACTAAATCAAATTAACATACTTTAGAAAGTGGCTTAAGGTAGGGATGAAAGAGGGAAATCCTCTTTTCTTCTCTTTATAGCACTTAGTTGCTAAGTGTAATCAAATGAAATAAAAGAAAACACAAATTAAAATTTTCAAATCAATTAAATAACTTCAAGTGAAACTAATCCTTCAAGTTAAATTAAATATTTATACTTAGAGAGCCACAACTCTAATGCCTAGCAAGACATACCACACAAGCCTTAACACACACATTAGAATTAAGTCACTACTTCTAGCTTTATGTTTGGGTGGTGGTATGATGTATATTTTGGTTTGTAATGTATTATTGTAGACTAGATCTTAGGGTGTATGCCTCATAGACTAGATGGCAGATTAGCCTAATCATGTTTTCTGCAAGGGATTATGCTTAAGGGGCTACTTAAAATTAAATATAAATGATCTCTTTATAGGTTGCTTAAGGCCTTAAGCATAATCCAAGTTATGACAGGTGGGCTTGGTTACCCATGTGTAGGGTGCTAAGTCAAAATTATGATATAACTTCTTGGGATTTTATGTATGTTTAACTAACCTCTATTTTGCAGGTGTAGTTAGATTTACTTTTCCTATTTTTAATATAATTTTGCAATTAGAATTAGGATTAGTAATGGGGGGATAATGAGCACTAGCTAGAAGACTTTATCCTAGGAGACCATGTAATGCCTTTGAAGTGGAGCAAATCAAATCAAAGAAAAGAATTAAAGACATGAAGAATGAAGAATGAAGAACCCCCATAGCATTCATTCATTATAAATTTTAAGTATTATTTTGTAATTTCTGATTGTATAAGGATAGAGCTTAGCTACCCATCTTTTCTTTTCAGGTTGTAGAGTGGTACTCGACCGTATTGGCCTTTTATTCTTTATGATAGTTATAAAAATTGGTTGATGATTTGTTTAGGATTTGTACTAGAAATGGCATGCTTTTCTTAGTTTGTTAAATGATTGATGTTTGAATGTGTGGCCTGCATATTATTAGGCTCTTAGAAAAAAATAAATCTTTTACCCAACTACAACTCATAACTAAAGTTTTAAATAATTCATAACCTCATATAAAGCCTAGGAATTAAATCAAGATAATTAAAAGATTTAGCAAGCCCTTAGCTGAATGTTGTATGTCTCACATCATGCGTGCATATTGCTTTCACTCTTGCTAAGAAAGGGTTTCCATCCTTGCATGGGAGAAGGCTTGACCTTTAAGGGCCTCCTTGTGGTGGTAAACTCCTCTTTCATGATTTAGCCAATAGTCTAACTTCATCATGCATATAAACATACAAAATCCCAAAATCTTTTCCAAATTGAAGTGTCCAAAATCAAACAAAATTTGAAAAGATTTGCATTTGTAGATTAATTTACTCATACCACTCATGCTCTAGTCTCTTGAGAGTGGGTTTAAGGACCTTTGTCTCTTTCTAAATTAATAATAGCCCAACTATCTTGCAAATGCATAAGACATAACTACATGGTTTTAAAATCATAAGAGGAGTTAGTTGGTGGCCACTCCAAGTGGTTATAAGCCTAGTAGTCGAGTGGTTCATTCTCTGTTGTAGAGGTAAACCTTATGCCCATTTTTGTTTAGATTTAGTTCATGCTTTGGCTTATGCCAAAGCTCCCTAGATATAGGGTTTGAGGTTGTTGTTTCCTTCGGGCTACTAGCATAATTCTTACCTCTTAGGCATTTCCACAACCTTGTGTTGTTGGATTATAAGTCATAGCTTTCTAATAAAATGTCAACTTCAATAAAATTAATCTCTTCAACTTTGAACATATAAAGCCTAACCATAGGATAGATTGGAATGCTCATTATGCTTCTTAGTATCATGAGCATTTCCTGCTCATTCCCTTTGGCTTCAATGATAAGTCTTCTTCTTGAACAATCCCATTTGATTTTCTAATACAAACAATCATTTGATAGTCCTTGAAATCTTTGGAGAGCTTAATTTCTACTTTAATCGAGGGTATTCCTATGTAATTCCCATTCCTTAGGATGTAATTAACTATGGGGCTTGTCTCCATAGAGAACTTAATGAACCCGACTTAAAATAAATCCTACTTTACTTTTCCATATAAAGTAGGGAAATATCTCTGGTATATTCAAAGACCCATCATTCTTTAGGAGTCCTTATTAGATTATTAGGTCCATTATAGGCTGATGATTTCTATCTTTTGAGATAGTGCATCATTCCTTAATGTCATACTCAATCACTTCAATAAGTACCCCCAAAGATCTGCATTGTGTCCCACATCTCAAAAATAAACACCATAATTAATTTTTTAATGTTGTGGATAATAATTGGAAAGCTCCTTTACATCCTGATAATTTGATTAGGAGATGAATAGACTTTGGTTTAAATTGAAATGACTTAAACAAAATTTGGTTTGGTGGAACAATCATTATTTTAAAATCTTTTACTAATATCAAGGATATGGAAATTTGGTTTGTGATCTTGAAGTTTTGCTATGATGGAACCTTCCAAGATTATGGACTTGAATGAGGTGAAGAATAAACTTGTTAATTTTAAAATATGGAAGAAACTTATTGGCAAAAAAATTTGCTAGTAAACATATTGATGGTGATAGGAATACTAGGTATTTACATGCTTTAGTTAATAAAAGAGATCTTTACAAAATATTTAGAAAATTAAACATGATAATGGTGAATGGAGAGAATAATGATATTAAAGATTTGGTTATAAATTATTTTAGAAATTTGCTTAATAAGAGTTGCTCTTATGAAGCTATTTCTAAATCACACTTGATTCCTTCTGTTGTTTCCAATGATGAGAATGCTTTGCTTACTATTTTGCCTAATGAAGACAAAAATTCTAAAGTTCTTAATAGCATTAACATAGATTTTGTTGCTAGATCGGAGGGTTTCACTACTCAATTTTTCAAAAATATTAGTTTATTATTAAAAATGATTTGATTGATATTGTGGTTGATTTCTTTAATGGTAATCCTTTTCCTAGATATTTTTCAAGCACTTATATTATTCTCATATGTAAGAAAGATAATTCAGACTATTGGAGTGAGTTTTAGCCTATTAGTCTTTTCACCTTCTTCAATGAGCTAATTTTCAAAATTATTGCCAACAACCTTAGTCCTCTTCTTCTTAAGATTATCTCTCTCAACCAAAGTTGTTTTGTTAGAGGTAGAACTATTTCTTATAATATTTTACTTGCCCAAGAATTAATTCATGATTTAGATGCTAAGACTTGAGGTGGAAACATTCTTTTCAAATTATATATTACCAAAGATTTTGATAATATCTCTTCATATTTCATTTTTCATATTCTATATTTATTTAGGTTTTCTAATAAAATTATTTTTCCTATTAAAAATTATATTAATAATTCTAGCTTTTTTATTTTGCTTAATGGGGAAGCTTTTGGTTTCTTTCCTT
This sequence comes from Cymbidium sinense, assembly GCA_021442155.1. Lineage (NCBI taxonomy): Eukaryota > Viridiplantae > Streptophyta > Magnoliopsida > Asparagales > Orchidaceae > Cymbidium > Cymbidium sinense. Next base: position 54,348,153 of record CM038218.1, read on the forward strand.
CCTCCTATGGCATAAGACAAGGGGATCCTTTATCTCCTGCTTTATTTATCATTACTATTGAATACTTATCTAAGAGCATCAATGATTTAGTCTTAAATAATCCTAGTATGTATTATAAAACTCTTGGTGGTCTTCCTATTTCACATTTAAGCTTTGTGGATGATTTCATTATTTTTTGCAAAGCTTCTATTCATCATATCAAGAACCTTAAGAATTTTAAATACATTTGGTAGAAAGTGGTCTTACTATCAATGACAACAAAAGTTGTTTACTTCTACCTATTTCCAATAATAAAATCAATCACATCCTATATCACTAATTCTAAACATCAACATTTACCTCTTAAGTATTTGGGTGCTCCTCTTTTCAAAGGTTGAAAATGATCCCATCTTTTGATGAGTTAATTCAAAAATTTTAAAAAAAAAAAAATTGTTTGGGAATTTTTACTCTCCTTTGGTGGCTTTACTATTCTTAAAAGCACTCTCAATTCAATGCCTCTATATTTGATTCAAACTATTATTCCTACTAATTCTACTCTTATCAGAATTGATCTCTTGCTTAATAAATTTTTTTGGGGAATCAATAATTCTATTAAAAGAATGCATATCCCGGTATAAATGCTATGGCCCATTGGGTGAAGGTGGTCTTGGTTGCAAACCTATTCAAAGCTATTATTGCCTTCTCTTATAAGCTCTGGTGGAATTTTTGAAAGAATGATAACCTTTATGCTATGTTTATGATGGAAAAATACTGCCAAGCTAAACACCCTCTTATCTGTGTTTATAAAGATGGTGACTCTCTGGTTTGGAAAAGGCTTTGCTCCATTAAATGGGTTGCTGAATCAATAATATCTTGGGGTATTCATTCAGGTTCATCCATCTTTTTGCAAGACAATTGGATTGGCAATGGCTCTATTGACTCCCTTTTATCTACACACTCTACTACTGCTATCAAAGTTAACTCATTTTGGCTTAATAACAATTGGAATGAAAACAAACTTGAGAATTATATCTCTATTTCTCTTTTTAATAACTTTAGAAACATCCCTATTTTTTTCTAACAAACTTGATCAAATTCTTTTAAGCTCTCTTACAATGGTGATTTCATTCTTAAAGAGGTTTGGAATTTTATTACAGATAAGCAGTACTCCTTTAATGTTTTCATTAAACTTTAGAACAATATCATTCCCATATCTTATTTGATTTTAGCTTGGAGGATTTTGAATAACTTTATTCATGTAGATTTCTTGCTCTCGAATAAAGGGTTTTATTTATCTTCTAAGTGTTATTGTTGCTTTCATATTGAAATGTTAATCATGTTTTTCTCAATGGTGCCATTATTTCCAAATTATAGATATGGTATGATGATTTATTTAACACTAACTATTTTATAGTTCCCTTTCTTTATATCAACTTCTTGAAGCTTGTTTCCAAAAATTGTGAAAGGTCATATCAAAATCTTAATTGCTATTACCTTTATTTGGTCCATTTGGATAGATAGAAATGATGCTAAATATCATGGTATTCTGATGAATCATAAAAGGATCCTGGCTAGAACTAAAGAAAAAAATTCATGCTTTGTTTAATGCTAATTTAATTAGTAACATCCATTTTAGAGGTTACAAATTTGTGGCTATAAAATTGGGTCTCATTCTGCCTAATGTTTGTTTCAATAAGGCTATTAGGATTATCCAGTGGATCAAACCTAATGAGAACTTTATTAAATTCAATACTAATGATTCAGTTTCACCTAATAAATATGGTTGTGGTGGTTTTATTAAGGATTCCATTTTGAAAAAAAACCTACACTAAGTACATCCTCATATTTTACTCACATGCAAACTTATAAATAAGATAAAAGTAACACACTTTCAGTTTTGATAATTGATTCATATATTTTGAAAATAATTTGAATTTAATAGTGATAATAGCCACTCATATTCTTACTTTAACTAACACATGCAATTTGACATAAAGGAAACATTTTCATTTTAAATTTGATTTTTCAAAATCATGGATGCATCAAACCATATGACACACATATTTAGCACGTTGGGGAAGAATTAAAGCAATGAAATCATGTAAACACATTCACTTTAATTAGATCCTAAAGACAATCTTATGAAATAAGAAATCTTAAAGTAAATCAAAGTTTATTTAACATGATTTTTATTTGATTCTAAATTTGATTTAATTTTGAAAATATGAATTGAGTTTGTTTTTACTAACCCATTCTCACATGTGTTTGATATTTTTGTTCAATTTTAGATGATTAGATTCATTTTATATTTTGATTATGTTAAGGTATGAATTAAGCATGTTAATTATCCCTTACTTACACCACCTTAGCATAGTTAATCAAATAATTATGAGCCAATAAGATGACATAAAAGATCACAAGGAATTTAAATTTGTAATGCACCTAGTAAGATAAGGGGCTTATTGCAATTTGGCTCGTGATTAATGATTAATTAAGCTAAGGGGTTTAACTTAGGTAATTTCAAAACACCCCTCATACATATGAGTTGAGTTTTGATTTTCTTAAGTAAACTTAGGCTCTTGAACACCTAAGCATCTACCCCAAGTAGATTAATTAAGTTCTGGAAAGTTTTAGAATATTAAGAAATTAATTAAGAGGGTAATTAGTGAATTAGCCTTAATTAGAGGATTAAGAAAGAAAATAGTTTTAAGGAATAGCTTAGGGGAAATGCCCCAAAATTATTCCCTAAATCTCCTATTCACTGAAACAGACCTTAATGAACTTCAATAAGGGATTAAACCACTAAGAAAACCCTTAATTAACTTTAATTACATAAAGGCGGTAATCAGGAAATGAATTAGCAATTTCTCCAATTAAGCCACTAATAAATCCCAAGAAAATTAGAGGAGGCATAAGTCATCTCCCAAAATACACTCAAGAAGTTTGAGATTAATCAGTGGATTAATTAGGGAGTAATTAGTAAATTACAATTTCTAATAAAATCCAAAATCAAAGAAAGACACTATTCAAAATCCATTAAAACCAATTTTGGAATCTTTTAGGTTGAATTATCTTTCAGTGGAAATTACTTCATATTTTTCTGATTTTTCTTCAAACAGATATGAATTTTAGAAGTTTAGGTAATTAATTAGAATTAAATAAACCCTAATTAATCCCTTAATCCTATGACATGCCATGCATGCATTGACGCAACTGCTCTTCACACACGACAAGCTTTGAGTGGCTACTTAAATGTCACATCATAGTATCACGTGGCGGTGATGCTATGCGCTTTTACCTCCGTCATTCGATCAAGGATCGAATGGCTAGGATTTAATCCGAAATTTAGTGGGGATAAAATGAATAATAAAACATGATTTAATCTTGGCCGTCCATCCAAAATGTGCGGATGGGCGGCCAGAGATCCATCTCTGCCAATGCCTGTGATCCATGTTCTAGGCCTTGATCCGAACTCAATTGAGCTCAGATTGGGATGAAATTTTGCACACACCATCTAACCCTAATGGCAAGCACATATGATGGTTGAAATCTGCCATTAACATTTCTTTCACAAAGCTCCACACCATAGTGAGTTTAGTGATCAAAAAATGTCATACCTCATCGGAGGTCATCACCGGCACTTGATTCCCTTGGAGGAGCTACGTCCAGTTGAGACGAAGCTTTGGTTAAAGTTCTAGATCTTGATGTTGAGTGAATAGCTCTATGGACCAACCCCTCCTTAGCTTGAGCTCAGTTTTGATGGAATTGGATCTCCCCTTACTTCAAGAACTTGGAAGAGAGCTTGGGTGCACTCGACTTAGTCCCCTGAGGGAGTGTGCAAAGGGAATTGACTTGGTTTGGTGTATGGAAAAAGTTGGCAAATCCTTGGAGCTCCCTTATTTTTGCTTAAGGGAAACCGAGAAATGGCAACTTCAATCTTCCTCTAGAGAGCTTAGGATCACTTGCAAATGGCTCCTATCACTCTCCCTTACTCAATCGACAATGGCTCTATATAGAATTAAAGTGAATTAGGCTAAGTCCTTAAGGGAAAATTTAAAGCACTTAGCAAATTTTAGAGTTTTGGATTTGATTTTTGAGCTTAGTTTGATTAATTTCAATTTATATTTCATTTATATATGTGAATATAAATGAGAATAGAAATGAGTTATATAAAAATTTCAAGAATTTGAATTGATTTGAAGATGATTTAGGCTAAGTCCTTAAGAGGACATTTAAAGGACTTAGGAATTTTGGAATCCAAATTTTGAATTTGATTTGATTAGTTTGAATTTATATTTCATTCATATATGTGAATCTAAATGAGAATATAAATGAGTTATGATAAAATCTCATGAGTTTGAATTGATTTGAAGATGATTTAGAGTTTTTAAGGTGGAAATTAAAGACTTAGAAAATTTTTGGAGTTTTGGATTTGAGTTTTGAGTTTAGTTTGATTGATTTGAATTTATATTTCATTTATATATATGAATATAATTGAGAATATAAATGAGTTATGAGAAAATATCATGAATTTGAATTGATTTAGAATTTATTTTGGCTGACTTCTTTAGGGAGGATTAAGGACTTAAGAATGATTTTGAATTAGGAATTTGAAATTTCATTCATGGGTTTCAATCATGGATTTCAATCATGTGTTTCAATGATGGAGTTCAACCATGTGGCATTGATTTGAGTTTGGAGAAAATAAAATAAGATGGATTTGGAGTTTGACTTGAAGGAAGGAAGGTGAGGAGTGGTTCAAGCTAAGGGTAGGCAAATTTTTCTAACACCCCTAAGGCATGACCTATTCCTATCGCTAACTCTTCTAAGTCTCTAGAGCTAGGTTTAGTGTCCACCTAATCACTAGATGTGTCTTAAGACTAAGGAACTCTTAAAGTTTAAGAGAAACCCTATGTCTAAGATGGAGTGGTTGAGAGCTCATTCTAAAAATGAGGTCAATAAAGGGCTCCCAATAGGTGTGGTGTGATTGATAAGGAACACTGCACGTATTGGTGTTGACCAAAATGATCAACAACACCGAATGATCACAAGCACTAACAAAATAGTCTATTCCTAACCCAAGGTGTAGAAAGAATCTAGAGCTTAGTGCAATGTGGTTCTACCTATGTCAAGGACATAATAGAGTATGTGAACCTCCCACTAGGGAAGTAGGTTCAAGTCATCCACAAGGGGATGAGAGGTTTGATTTGATTTAAGTCTGGCTGAGGAAAAGTTTCCACTAGGGAAGAGGGTTGAATTTGTTTCAATTCTTTAGATTTGGATTTTGAGATGAACCCTATTGATTTGTGATGGATTGCACTAAGTAAGAGGCATGGATGCCTACACTTAACTCAGATTTACCAATCCAAAGGGGTATTCTACTAAACACGTAGTAGGACTAGCCAACCAAAGGGATGCCTTTTGGTATGAAGCAACTATACTAGGAAGAAAGCATAGTAGATTTACATCCTCCAAAGTTGGGATCAGTTGCTGGGGTAATCTATTATCAAGGCAATAGATTGAACCCAACATAGGGTTGACTATTGAGTGAATGCTGTTGGGGGACTTAGATCAATTCAAAGATAGTTAAGATTAATTTAATTTTTAGATTTGTTTATTTTGATGGATTTTGTTGGCTTGCGATGGATCTCACTGAGAAGGAGCTTATATCAGCTTAGACCTATCTCAGATTTACTGAACCAAAGAAAGTAGCTTCCCAGCTGATGGGAGAACTATCCAACCAAAGGAGTGCCTTTTGGTTTCAATGATCAATTGAAGGAAGAAAGCTCGGGGACTCACATCTTCCACTACAAAAGACCATTGGGGTGATAGGTTTCTTTGGACAACAAATTGAACCTGACCTAAGGCTATCCGTCAATTTGGGACAATCATGCTAGAAAGAATGTGTCATACTGTTACATCTTCCAAAGCAGAATGACTATCGGGGTAACCTACTTTTAATCAAAATAGATTTAACCCAACCTAAAGGTGACTATGGAGTGCCAAGGGACTTATCTCAACTCGTACAATTCCTATGGGAGTTCTCACACTACCCTAAAGATAGGATGCTTGGGAAGACCTTTGGGGATTGAATTCTAATCCACAAGTGGATTAATTTATTATTTTATTTAGTTTGTTTAGTTGTAGACCCTATTAGTTTGTGAGGGATCAAACTAAAAAGGATCATATAATAGCCTAGACCTATCTAGGATTTACTAAACCATGGGAGAATTTGCGCATCCACTGAACAAATGATCCAACCACTGGGGTGGCTACTAGGAATGGGGTCCAATCTAAAGTAGTGTCTAAATGGGGTCACAAGGATGTGATCCAAATAGAATGCAGGGATGGGGCCACTAAGGGCTTAATTCAATACCCTAGAGAAGATGACATGGCTAGTCATATATCAAATAGGTATTCGGTGGCCAACTCAAGGAGAAAGTGCAGGGACTCACATCTGCCAAGAGTGGAGTATCCACCCGGTGAGTCACTGTAAGCATAGCAAACATCAACCAACCTAAAGTGCCCATCATTTTGCAACAATCAGCCTAGGAAGAAAGCTCAAGGGCTCACATCCTATAGCAAAACTAATTGCTGGGATAGTCTGTCTTCAGCTCAATAAGTGCCATCCGACCTAGGGTGACTATTGAGTGAATGCCCCTAGGGAACTTATATCAACTCAAATATAGTCAAGAAGAAAGGACCCTCTAGAGGACTTATCCTAAACCTCAAATATACTCGACCCAATTAGATCATGATGATTAGTTCAAGAAGAAAGCATGGGGACTCACATCTTCTTAAACAAAATCAACACGAGGTAGGTTACTAGCTAGACAGTAAAGACTACCATACCAACAAGGTGCTTGTTAATTTGCAATGGTCAAGTTGGGAAGAAAGCACAGGGACTCACATCATCCAAACAAATGACCTTTGGGGTGACATACTAGAGGCAACATGTAGACTCGACCTAGAGCAGCTAATGAGTGAGTTCCACAGGGGCTTTCTCTCACTTGAAATAGCTCAAGATAAAAGATTTATGTTTATTTTTGTGCATGTGTTAAAAGGAAAAAGGATGCATCTAGTGTATTCTTAGAACTACTTAAACATGTTAGGGGTTTTGATGAAATGGTGCCACAGATGGCAAATAGGATTGCCATGAAGAAAGGATGCCGCTTGGGTTCTCTTATACCTAACTTAGTCATGCTAATCAAAATGGGATGCCTCTCGTGTTCTCATACACCTATCCTAATAGTGTCAGGAAATTATTTTTGTGTTGTGAAAGAGGGATGGGGATGCCTGGGGACTCTTACACCTACCCTAAACATGTCACGGTGGATTCTCAATGCTCAAAGAAGAGAGAAGATTCGAATGGGAATCAAATTTTTGTTCTTTGATAGAATTATTTTCAGACATGATTTATTTCATGGGTAATATTTCTTTAGATATAGCCCATTAATTGGATGCATTAGTTGTTCCCCTTTACAATCAATAAACTGATATGATCCTCCTTGGTAGGCCTTCTCTATGACATAGAGGCCTTCTAAAGTGGGTTCAAACTTGCCTCCCATATTTTGATAGGAAACAATTAGTCTCCTTTGGACTAACACAAGTTTCCCTACTCAGAAAGACCTAGAGCGGACCAGCTTGTTGTGAGCTTGAATCATTTTGGCCTTGTACAACTCGAGGTTCTAGCACGCCCGTAGGAAACTCTCCTAGAAACCTTTGAGCATTTCTAACCACAACTTTGAATTTTACTCTGTAATGATCTTGCTACCCAATGCTATCCTTAGTGACAGGAGTTGAACTTCTAAAGGTAGAATATCCTTAGGACCATACACTAAGGAAAATGGGGTAGACTGAGTTGGAGTTCAGTATAAGGTGCGATAGGCCCACAAGGCTTCAACCAATTGCTCATTCCATTGTCATTTATTATCATCAAGAGTCTTCTTTAGTATCTAGATGAGAGTTTTATTGAATGCTTTTGCTAAGCCATTTGCTTTGGGGTAGTAGATGGTAGAGTATATCCAATATATATCATGTCTTCTGGAGAAGATATTGATCTTCATGCTTTTTAATGCAGTACCATTATCGAATATAATTCTTTTAGGCACCTTTAACTTATATACAATATGGTTCTGAAAAAAAAAAGCACATGTTGAGCTGACCTCTCGAGTGGGATGGCACTCTTGGAAAAGTAGTCGATGGCAACTAAGATGAACTGGTGACCTTTAGAAGAAGGAGGATCAATCAGAACCACAATGTCGGTACCCCTAACACTCGAATGGCCATGAGGCCAATGTAGGGTGTATAATGTTGGGTGGTTAGTGGAGGACCACACCATGTACTTGACATTGATGGCATCTCGTAGCTACATCCTTGTAGTCTGTAATCATCAAAGGCTAGTAGTATCCTAGTCTCTTGATCTTCATCTTCATCTTCAAACCAGATTGATGCACTTCACATAGACCTGAATGTACCTCAGTTACAATACCATGGGCTTCGTATTTATCTAAATAGTGTAACCACATTTGGTAAAGCAAGATAGGTACCATCAACCAAAAGCGAGGGAGAGAGCTCTCTATTTCACCTGATGGGCTTATGCTTTTTCTTGAGGTAGTTTATCGGTGTTCAATTAGTCCATGAATGGTTGCCTCCAATCCAGCTCCTTGTCCTTATAGGCAATGATAACCTCCCCTTCAAGAGAAAGCCTCTCGATGAGTTCAACATCAATAAGGGATAGGACTTGTCTATTTTAGACCCTTATTGAAATGGACTCATCTTCGGACATGCCAATTCTTTGGCAGGTTTGGCCAAAGTATCTGCTGCTGCTTTCTCTACTTAGGGAACCTTGTAGATGGTGACTTCAGGAATTTGGGTAACTCCAAAATGATAATCAAAGCTTCATACTTCGCTTCATTATTGGTGCAGGGGTTGGAAAGTTAGTATGAGAATCTCATCACATCGCGGTCTAGAGTTAAGAAAACTATTCCTACCCCTGCCTTTCCTTGGAAAATGGATTGTGGTGCTTTCCCTTTCTGAAATGAAGCTACACCATCAAAATACATCTCCCATCAGTGGTTGCTGGCCTCCCCTAAGTTCATGATTTGTTCATCAGGGAGATCATCACTAAGTGGAGAATCTACAGGAAGTGGGTGTGCTGCTAAGAAATCTACTAGTGCTTGTCCTTTTACTATATGGAGGGGTACGAATGTGATATTGAACTACGAGAGGATCATGGACCATAGCGCCAACCATCCGTATAGCGTTGGTTGTGTCATGAGATACTGCAGGGATTTATTCTTGAGATCAAGTTCACCTTATAAGAAAGCATATAATGTCATAGCTTTTGAGAGGAAAAGATCAAAACTAGGCAATGTTTCACAATAGGTGGATAACTTCAGCATCAATTAGATGATGGCTGAGGTAGTAGAGAGTGTTCTCCTTCCCTTCATCATTGGCTTGGGCCAACAAAGAACCAAGAGAGTCATCTAATGCAGTAATGTAGAGGATGAGTGGCCTACCCCGGATAGAGGCTGCTTGAACTGGCAACTTCACCAAATATTGCTTGATGTTTTTAAAGGCATGCTGACACTTATCATCCCACTTTAACTTGGCATCCTTTTTTATAAGTGTTGAGAATGGCTTGTATCTCTCGCTATGGAGATAAAGCATCATAGATTTTCCAACCATCCTTGGAATGATCTGAGTTGAGTTAAACTCTTAGGAGGTGGCATTTCTAAGATAGCTTTGATCTTTTTAGGATCTATCTCTATTCCCCAGTGTTGGACAAAAAACCCAAGGAATTTTTCTGAAGCTACTCCAAATGCACACTTCAGGGGATTCATTTTGAGGTTATATTATCTTAATTGTTCAAACACTACTCTCAAGTCAAAGATATGGTCTTCCCTTTCTTGTTCTTGACTACTAGATCATCAACACAGTACTCAACCTGATGATGGATGAGTTCGTTGAATGAGTCATCTTGGTATTTAGCACGATTTTAAGGCCAAAGGCATCCTATAACAAAAGATTTTGATCGCGGTTCAAAAAGTAGTGTTTGTTTCATCTTCAGGAGACATATTGATTTGATTATAGCTAGATAACCCATCCATAAAAGAGAAGATTGCATGCGATGAGGTAATGTTCACCATCAATTTTAGTATAGGAAAAGGAAACTCATCCTTAGGACATGCCTTATTTAAGTCCCTAAAATTGATGCATATATGAATTTGGCCATTCTTCTTCATAACTAGGATGACACAACTGTATGATATTTTTCTTCCCTGATGAAACTAGCATCGATTAGTTTCTTGACTTCATAAATGACCTATTTTTTGATTTCTAATCTCATGCATCTAGGAGCTTGCTTAACAGTGGTAGTGTTAGGATCTATTGCTAGCTAGTGGACTGCTACGTCAGGAGATAATTTGGGCATCTCTTCATAACTCCATGTGAAGTAATCTTTAAACTCAATCAATAGCCTAACTAAGTCATTGGTTTCTTCTTCATTCAATAATGAACTGATGTACATCGTACATGTATTTTCTTCTATCCTGAGGTTGATTTCTTTAAGCTTGTCAATTATTGAATGGATCTCCTCTTCAAATTCTGGTGGAGCCTCTTTGATTTAGAGATAATCTGAATCATTTGAGGTTTCTAAACACACATTCTCATAAGAGTGTGTAAAAAAGAACCTATCGATTCCAAATGGTTGGTAACAAGTAGTAATCATCATTGGACCCACGTACTAAATCTTAGTCCTACTCTATATTGTGAGTTGAGGATGATGATTCCAAAAGGAATCTCTTCGGCTTCATATCACTGGAATACTTAGAGACTTCCTTACCTACCAAACCTTCAACTTTCTAAGATGTAAGTGAGGTTAGAGCTAAGGTTCCTAGCTGCTACCTAATAATTTCACATAAACCTGATTTGAATACTTTGCTTTGCCTGGAGGCCTGATCTTCATCTCTATTTGGATCGAAAGTCACCTCCAATGGAACCCGCTGAGAAGGTTTAGCTAGTATACTAATCATATTGGACTCATCTTGAGTGGATTCCAAATCTACGTGAATAGTAGGGGTACTCCTATGAACTGGAACATGACCTCTGTTTATTGATGGCCAACTAGGGGGTCTTCCACCTCTAGAACTACCTCTATTTCTGCCTCTGCCTCTTCCTGGTGGAGGTTGAGCCATCTTAAACACATGTCCATATGATAGAATGAATTGTGGGTGGAATGTGATATGCAGATCTATTTCTTCCTCAATTCCCCTTTCTTGTTCACTTGGATTTTCATTTTTCTTTTCCTTCATTTTCTCTTTATTTTTATTTTGAGTTTGAATTTTGTCCAAGTTCATAAGAAATGGTGTTTTGAGGAGGATAGTCAGTCACATCCTCATAAATCTCAATCTCTCTAATTCATAATGGATTTTCATCTCCATTAATACAGTATTCAATCCCATCTTTTCTGAACTTGATGCACTGATGGAGGGAGGATGGAATTATCTTATTCTGATGTATCTAAGACCTATCGAGCAAAGCAATAAATAAAGTATTCAAATTAATGGTGTAAAACATGGCTTCAGTTTTCCAATCGCCTATCTCCAAAGGTAACACTATGGAACCTAAAGCCCGCTCACTTTGTTCATTGAATCATCTCAACATCATTCGGTCTCCTCAGAGTGTGGAGATGTCGATCCTCAAATAAGCATGGTTCTTTAGACTCTTAATGTTCACCGATGCAACTAGATTAATGAGAACTCTGGCAAGTCTAAACCTGTCCATGTTGACTGTGATGTAGAGGGGATGGTTGTGCTCCAAGTCCCCTAGAAGAAGGTCTTCATCTATGAAGGTGATCTCCTGAGCTTCTTTTGTATAATGTGCCTCACCTATAGCGGCCAACCGAGCTAAGCACATTTTAGAATCAAGGAGAGCTCGATTAGTGATTCCCTCATCTATTTAAGATAAGGGCATCATATATGTTTAGCTTAGATGGCAACTTTCTTAGATGAGAAAGGACATTGTAGTCCACCTTGGGCTAGTCCACCACAAACATATCCAAGGGTGGAGCATGCTGTGGAGGAGCTTCTGATCTTCTACCCAATGACTTGTTTCTATTTTGAGGTGCCACCGAGAGGTAGAACCGCTACTATGGAGATTGACTCATGATCTCTTATGGCTGGGTAATGGAAGATTCTACTTGCACATCAGGCTCACCTACTGCTTCTCCTATGGGACCCTTAGAATCAGATGATTCCAAGTCAATCTCAAGAGGTGAACCCATAGTATTCAGAGTGGGAAAGTTTGACTTTGAATCAGAAAGAGGAAGATTGGAATTATTATAGTTATTTTGACTTGAAGAGTTATCATTAAAAATAGAAGAAGACAACCCATCAGAGATGACACAAATGTAATTTAAGCTAGCTTTATTCTTCAATTTCTAGGATTTGTTTGGAGGTACAAAGTAGAAATCAAGTAAAGTGACTAGGGTAAGGGATTTGATGGCCTTATCCATTGATATAAGAGTTCTACAAGTAAAAGAAGAAGAACTAGCTGAAGTGGAGGAAGTCACCAGTGTGAAAGCTACAACTATAGGGTGGAGGCTAGACTCGATTGGTGGTTGCACTACTAGGCTATCCTGTGACAACACATGTCGCATCGCTGGAAGCTCTCCTTTCCTCGAGTTGGCACTAGCAACTTGCAAACCTTCCTTGATGTTGGAGGTTTGACCTGACTCAAAACCTGCAAGGAAAGCTTCTTGATCTTTTGGACGATCTTCTTAGAGGTTTTGGATAAAGAAATATCCCAACTTGCTTTAGTTTTAGAGGGATCACATGTATCCCCAATGATTACCCTAACGGAACTGGATGGTTGTTCCACAAGGTATTCCTTTGGGATAACTAAAGAACCGATCTTGAAACTATGTTCAAGCTAGTCCTTAAATGTGAAGCAATCCTCCAAAATATGGCCTACCATACGGTGGTCGGGGCAAAAGTTAGAATCATGACTTTTGCCTACTTCCTCTAATCTCCTAAGCTCAGGTAGCTAAAAATCAAGCTTCTTTAAGAGATTCTTAAAGATATTTTTGATTACCTCCCTCTTAAATGAATTAGGTTTGTTAAGCTTATCTAAAAGATTAGGTGGACCATAGCTACCTAGCAGCGGGTATGTGTGCCACTGCTGCTACTGGTATGGCTGAGGAGGTAGTGGTGCTGGCCGTGGAGGCTACTATGGTGGCCGATAGGGCTGCCTCGGTGGTGGTAAAGGAGGTGGAAGCAAAGGCTACTTAGGTCGTGGTCTCTCTGACTGATCTTTAGCTAGTTGCTTATCTACCAATGTCACTGCTCTTGGCTTCTTCTCATAGACCTTCTGTGGCTTTGCTTTGGGCAACTGGTCTTGAAAAGGAAACTGTTTGGCCTCTCCTTATAGACTAGCCACCGTGTTGATTAGCTTCTCAAATATTTTAATAGTAAAGCCCTTAAGCATGAAGGTGACCCACCCATGGATATTCTTTAGAAGAATCTTAATGGCATGCTACTCAGATAGCTGCGGCTCATATTTCATACTCAGGTTATGCCATCGAAGAATATAATCAACAAGGGACTCACCTTGGTGTTGTTGTGCTACAACAAGATCATCTACAGTAACCTTTTGTTGAGCTCCAACAAACCTCTTGATAAAGAGTTGCTCTAACTCAACAAATATCTTTACTGAACTGCTGGGAAGTTTAGTATACCAATCGAAAGCAATCCTTGCTAGGCTATTAATGAGAAGGCAAAATAGAAAAGCATCACTTCCATAGGCATTGTAATAACTAACCCTGAAGTGTGCAATATACAGCTTTGGGTTTCCACTGCCTCCAAAGCTTTTGAAGGAAGGTGGCACAAAACCCTTGAGATATTAGATTGCATTGAATTCCTCCGGGTAGAGTCTACCCTTTGGAATCAATGATCCTCCCCAAGCTTGAGCCAATACTTCCTTCACTTGCTGCTCAACCCTGGATCTGCAGTCTTTCTTCTATATGGAGGTACTTTGCACTACGTTCCTATACATGCTAGTGCTACCTTACTCAATGGGAGGTAAAGTCTTGGCTCCATGACATGCACTAACTCCATTAATATCAGTTGTAGTAGGATAAACTACTAGAGCTTATTTCAGAATCGCGCTAACAAATCCTCTAGTCTTGCCATCCTATCTATCTCGCTCATCTTTTGATTTAGTTGATATCAAGGTGTTGATTGGGATGTGTCTTTCTAATCAACCTCATCACTTTCCATGACCTGTTGCTCTCTAAGGACGGATCCTCTAGTATCTACCATATAGACCCCGACTGAATCTCCTAACAAATCACCTTCGTTGGGATCAAAGCTGACCTTGTCCTCATCTAACCAATAATACCCCAAAATCTCCCTCTTCTCTACAAGATAATGTACTACTATCTCCTTAAGAGAACGATCAATCTGAATGGGAAAAAATGATTTCGACTGATCGGTGTGATCACTGTCATGCACTAAGCGGCCCTGGACCTCACCTGTTGCTGGAGAGTCAATCCTATAATGACTATACTCATTAGAAGAGACACACTCATGACTATCACTAGCTATGAAAGGGGTGACATTCCTAGGAGGTTCCACTATCATCGGTGCAGCTGGGCTATCATCTGCTCCCTCTACAATAGCTGCTACCATCTCCATATCTGAATTGGTGGAGTTGGTGAAGGGATGACCACTATGCTTCGGGGTCTCCACTCCCACTGCACCACCACTAGGGAAGAAGGTCCAGCAAGAGAGCTCAGCCTCACCATAGTAGGCTATGTAGCTAGAGTAGGATCCCTCGATTATAGCTGGATCACCAATGGGATACCTTCATGGCCTTCGATGGAACTGGAGATGTTGTGATGTGAATTGGTGATGATGGATGGGGGGTAGAATGGTGTGGTGGAGACACCACTGACTCTCTATGAATAGGAGTTGTCCTCCTATGATGACTGGTCCCAGTAAGTAGGATGCTATCTATATGATCGGTGCGGGTAGGCCTAGCTGGAAAATTGATGAGTGCAGAAGCTATCGACTGGTGACTGATCCTCTGCCTCTCCCTAATGGTGATATGAACATATGTATGGGCCTCTCAGGCCCTCTCCTGTCACAAACATTTCCCCATGCTGCGGGGGATGATAGATCTCAAATCAAAATAATCTCCGGGCTCTGAATATCCATAATCTCAGCCAACCTGGCATAAGATTGATCGGAGTGACATATGACTCCGCCAGGTAATTGAGGGCTGATGATGAACCAATGGTGGAGATGATGTACAAATCCTCCTAGCATCCTCTCTGTATGACCTAGAGAGAGGATGAAATTGGTTCATTGTAATCAGTGGGGTGATCAAAGTAGGTACCTCCTCCACTACTAACCGGGTAGCGGCCTCCATATCCCTAGAAATCCTAGTATGATACTACTTGATCATGAAATTTTTATTTCTCCTCTGTGCTCTAGGGATGAGCAGAGTGAGAACTAGACCCAACCTCAAAGGTTGGGGAGGAAATCTCTAGAATTAGAGGAGCCTTACCCTTAGAGGGTGCCAAAGAGTGGGTGCTAGCCCTTACTGGGGCAAAGACGGAAACCATGGGGCACGTAAGCGCTGTCATTATTAATGCTGAAGCTGGTGGGACTACCACTGCTTTTCTTTTTAATGAGGAGATATTAGATTTCGAAGGTAGATTGATCTGGATGATCAATTTTTTTCTGGCCACCGTAGTCCTACTGATAGTTATGAGGGGAGTGCCCTCACATGCGATCCTCACTCCCTCAAATCCCCTGTCAAAATGGATAAGGTGAGTATGATCCAATCGAGGGAAATTGGTCTGATTCAAGGCCAAATCCATGCCATGAGGGAAACTGAACACAAACTTTTGCGAGCCTGCCATCTCAAATCAACTGCAAAAATTGAAATGATGAACTGTAGCTGTACTAATGCTGAGAATCTGTAATATAAGAAATGAGCTTGGATCAGATTTTTGTATTTGTTGATTTCTGAATTTGAATTTAGAATTTGAACCCACATCCAACATCTTGTAAGTGTTAAGTGAGGTTCAAATGTATTGAAGAAGATTTAAAAATTTGATTGGAAAAAGGAATTTTTGAATATGAATCCAACTTCAACAAATTTGGGTATGTTGAAAACTGGATTCAAATATTTTTAGAAGGATGCTTCCATAAGTTCATGTTTGGAATTACAGATTTTGATTTGAGGACCCTTTGCTTTTACAAATTTTAGTATGTTAAAGTAAGGCTCAATTGATTTTATTTTTGATTTAGTGTTTTAAAATTTTACTTAGCAAATTTGGATATGCTAAGTGAAGTGTTTGAAAATAATTGTTTCTTTTTGTGAATTGTTGTTTGATTTTGAAAATTGGAATTCCTACTTAGGAAATTTAGGTATGCTAAGTGAAGAACCCAAGGGTGTTTTGTTTGATTTTTGAAAATAGGATTCTTAGCAAATTTGAGTATGCTAAGAAAATCCTTAAGTGTTTCATTTGTTTTGGATATTTTGATTTTTTAAAAGTAGGATCCTTAGCAAATTTGGGTATGCTAAAGAAATCCTAATGTGTTTGATTTTTATTTTTATTTGTTTTTGATTGAAAGTGGAGACTTTACTTTTGCAAATATGGTATGCTAAAGCTGAAGTTCCACTTTATTTTTATGAAATGAAAATTTCACTTAGCAAATTTGAGTATGCTAAATGAAATTTCAAAAGATGTGTTTAAAAATTTTATGTTTTGGTATTATTTTGAAAATGTAAACTTCTCTTTAGCAAATTTGGTATGCTAAAGAATAAAGTTCCAAAGGTGCTTGAAAATTTTTGATTTTGAATTTGGAGACTTTACTTAGCAAATTTGGTTATGTAAATGAAGTTCCAAATGTGTTTGAAAATTTTTGGTTTCAAATTTGGAGACTTCACTTAGCAAATTTGAGTATGTTAAATGAAGTTCCAACTATTTGAAAGTTTTTGGTTTTGAATTTGGAGACTTCACTTAGCAAATTTGAGTATGATAAATGAAGTTCCAAATATATTTGAATTTTTTTTTGAATTTGGATACTTCACTTGGCAAATTTGAGTATGCTAAATGAAGTTCCAAATGTGTTTGAAAATTTTTAGTTTTTAATTTGGAGACTTCACTTAGCAAATTTGAGTATGCTAAATGAAGTGGCAAATGTAGTTGAAAATTTTTGGTTTTGAATTTGGAGGCTTCATTTAGCAAATTTCAGTATGCTAAATGAAGTTCCAAATGTGTTTGAAAATTTTTGGTTTTGAATTTGCAGACTTCACTTAGCAAATTTGAGTATGCTAAATGAAGTTCCAAATGTGTTTGAAAATTTTTGGTTTTGAATTTAGAGACTTCACTTAGCAATTTGAGTATGCTAAATGAAGTTCCAAATGTGTTTTGAATTTTGAAAATATGATTGCTAAGTTTTGATTTTTGAAAAGAAGACATCCATTCAACAAATTTTGATATGTAAGAATGGAAGTCAATCTTATTTTTGAAGTGTAAAAATTTTGTTTTGTGTGTGATTATCTCTTTTTGAAAGATGGAATTCCAACATAATCATATGTGGGATATGTTTAAGTGGGATTTCCAAATGATATTATTTTTATTTAGGAATGAAATCTTCATTCAATAAATTTGAGTATATTAAATGAAGATGTTCATATATGCTTTTGAAAAATTTAGTTTTGTTTGAAAATGAAACTCCAATTCAATAGGTGTGGGTACATTGAATGGAAAGGTTCATGTGTACTTTTTGAAAGTTTTATTTTTAATTTTTATTTTGATTTTGTTTGAAAGATGATTGTCCATTTTACTTTTAAGAATGAAATCTTCATCAAAATGAATTAAAAGAAGATGTTCATTTATGCTTTTGGAAAAGATTGTTAGTTTTATCTTTGAAGATTTCTACATATAAGAATTATAAGAATTGTTAGATGAGGGTTATTTTAGAAAAGTTTTGAAGAAAATATTTTATTATGTGCTTTTTTTGAAAGAGTGCTTTTTGGGAAGCAAGATTTTTATGAAAAATTTATTTTGTCCTTATTATTTTAGAATGAACCTTTTCTTTTCATAAAAATGACAAGGAGGAAGTCTTTAAATATTTTCTTTTATTTAGATCTTTTATTTTACCCATTGGAAAACCCAATAGGGCTTTAAGACTAACATGGGTGAGGTCCTAAAACCTAAAGATGTTGGCTAGCTTAACTTAAGAATGAAATAAGCTAAGTGTTAATGGAAAGAAAGATAGTCTCGGATTCATACTAAAGTACAAATCCACTATCGATACTCGAAGACAATGATCATTTATTAAATATAGAGAGAGGAACCATCCCCAATGGAGTCGCCAAAAAAATTTATGGTGAAAATTTTCATTTCAATTTTTTTTTAAAGAATAAGATATATACTTCCATTTTCACTCTATGCGGATAAAATGAGGATGGAAATATACATCTTCTTTCACATTTTATGCAATTTGATACCACGTAGATCCGCAGATGTTCTTATTGAGGGTGATCGGGTATGACATTGAGAAGAGGTGTACTATCTCATAAGATAGAAGTCACCACCCTACAATGGACCTAATAACCTCAACAAGGACTCCTAAGAACAATGGGTCTACATGTGTACCAGAGATTCTTCTCTTACTTTACCTAGAAAGGTAAAGTAGGGTTTATTTAAAACTAGGTTCATTAAGTTCCTTATAAGGGCAAGCACCCATAGTTAATTACATCTTGAGGAATGAGATCCCTTAAGAATACTCTCGATTAAGGTAAATGATCGTTGTCTCCAAAGATTTCAATATGTAGGACTATCAATCATTTAGTTTATTTTGGAAGATCAAATGGGATTGATCAAAGAAGGGAAGTTATTATTGAAGATAAAGGAAGATAACTAGGAGATGCCCACAATGCTAGGAAAGCTAGCGAGCATCTCAAACTATCCTATGATTGGGCTTTATATTTTTGAAATTGATTTAATTTGTTTGAGTTGAATTTTTCATTACATATTTAGGACTTATGATTCCATAACACAAGATTAAGGAAATGCTTAAGAGGTGAGGATTTATGCATATCACCCACAAAGTTGTGAAGCAACCTCAGAACCTAAGTCCAGGGAACTTTGGTGAGGGACAAAAGCACAACCTAAATCTAAGGCAAAAATGAGTATTTGGTTTGCCTCCACAAGAGAGGAAAACCACCACTACTTGGACTTACAACCTCCTGGGGTGCCAACTAACTTCTCCTATGATTTTAAATTCATGTAGGCAAGTCATATGCTTTATGCAAGATAGCAAGGTTGTTATTTATTTAGAAAGAGTCTAAGTCCTTAAGCTCACTCCCTAAAGAGACTAGATCATGTAAGGGTATGCTTCAAATGACCTAAATCTAATGCAATTCAGATTTCATTTTATTTTTATTTTTGGACAATCATTTTGACTGAAGCTAATAGGATTCATATGCCTAATGCATGAGAAATGAGATTATTGGCCAAAATCAGCCAGAAGGGAGGAGGTGTATTTCCACCATGGCTATCAAAGGTCAAGCCAAGTTTCTCTGGAAAAGGTGAAAGCCCTCCAATCAAAAGTGAAAATAATATGCATTTATGCATGATATTATAAAAGAAGTACTCATCCAGCTAAGGGGTTGCTGATTCTTTTATCTTGATTTTTAGCTTATGCTTTAGGTGAAGTTATGAATTCTTTAATTTTATTTTGAATTGTTAAATTTGGTAAAAGATTTATTCTTTCCTAAGAGCCTAATTCTCATCCAGGCCATACATAAAGCAAGGAAGAAACTAGGAAAAGGATGCCACTTAATGCACAAGCTAAACAAATCATTAATCAATTTATAAAGCTAATCACAAAAAAAAAATAAGAGGCCATTGTGGTCGGGTACCACCGCACAAACCCAAAAACAAATTGGGTAGCTGAGCTCTACCCTTATACAACCTGGATTACAAATGAGTTAAATACAATTAAGCAAGGAACTCATTGTTATGGGGGTCTTCAAGCTTCATTTCTTCATTTTTCTTTCCTTCTTTATTTTTCTTTTCTTCTTTCTTCTTTGGTTCCTTCTTTTGGATGGTTGGAAGGTGGATGCTCCAAAGGCTTCACATGGTGCATAAGATGAGATCTTATGACCAATGCTCATCCTAATCCCCATAACAATCATTCCAAAATCCTAATTACAAAACTTACATGAAAAGGAAAAGTAAGTCTAACTAACACTTGCAAAACAATAATTAGCTAAAACAAACCATAGAAATCCCAAGCATGTATATTGGACTTATCACCCCACATGTGGGTGACTAAGTCCACCTTTCCTATTGGATTATGCTTAGGGATAGAAGCACCTGCACAGTAAAAGTATTTATATTTTTATTCATTACAGCGCCCCTTAAGCACAATCCCCTGCAGAAGATAATGGTTAGACTAAGATTGCCCTACCATTCATTTTATGCACATATATCCTAACATCCAAACTAAAATATATATCACAAAATAAAAGAAAGCATCTAAACCATGCACCACCCTAACCTAAAGCTAGAAGTGGTGACTTAGCCTAATGTGTGTTTTTGGAGGTTTGTGTGGTATGCTTAGCTATGGCTTTAAGGTAGGATTTTCTAAGTATGAAGAATGTTCAACTTAGAGGAGGGTTTCATTTAAGAGATTTAATTATTTTAGGTTGATTTTATTTTATGTTTTTATTGGGTTTAAGTGGATCCTACAATTAATTACTAAGTTGTAAGAGAGGGAAAGAGAAGAGAACTTCTCTTTCCTTCCCTAACCTAAGTAATTTCTAAAGTGGATTCATGTTTTAGTTTTGTTTAGTGAATGTTTTAATTAAGAATTTTAATTAACCCTTAACCCTAAGTTTAGATGAACTCTAAACAAACCTATTCAAAAAGAAAGGCATTTTAAGATTAAGTAAAATGAACTAAATTCACAAAACATGCATCACTTTATTTGTTTCCCAACATGTGTAACATGCATATGAATGAGTCCTAAGCATATATGTGCATAAAAATGGGAATGTTTAACACACTTTATTATGCATGCAAAGTAGTTCATTTAAGAAAAATTGAAATTTTATGGTGCATGATTTTCATTAAGTAGCGAAGGGGTTTCGTATCCAACTTTCACATGCCCATATGAATGTATGAAAGGAATAAGTGAGTACAACGCCATTGTTAACCAAAGGTGTAAGGTACAAGACCTACTTAGGGATACTTAAAGTCTCGTAACCTCGGGGTTGTCCAGACTAATATATGACTTTCCTTAAATACAAGCATGTGTACAAATGAAATGAATGGAAAAGAAAGAATGCAAAAGTTTATGTTAGTAGATTTATTTTTATTTATGTAATTTATATATGCAAGCATAAGTATCCTTCTTAAGTGATAGTATAGGAACAAATAGGATAAGGAATTAGGCAAGTGTTAGGTTCTTTTCAAATGATCCATACACCTTGCAAAATCCTATTCAAAACTACACAAAAAGAGGAGAAGGAAAACCTACACTAAGCACATCCTTATATTTTACTCACATGCAAACTTATAAATAAGATATAAGTAACACACTTTCAGTTTTGATAATTGATTCATATATTTTGAAAATAATTTGAATTTAATAGTGATAATATCCACTCATTTTCTTACTTTAGCCAACACATGCAATTTGACATAAAGGAAGCATTTTCATTTTAAATTTGATTTTTGAAAAGCATGGATGCATGAAACCATATGACACACATATTTACCATGTCGGGGAAGAATTAAAGCAATGAAAGTATGTAAACACATTCACTTTAATTAGATCCTAAAGACAATCTTATGAAATAAGAAAGCTTAAAGTAAATCAAAATTTATTTAACATGATTTTTGTTTGATTTTAAATTTGATTTAATTTTGAATTGAGTTTGTTGTTCCTAACCCATTCCCACATGTGTTTGATATTTTTGTTCAATTTTTAGATGATTAGATTCATTATATATTTTGATTAGGTTAAGGTATGAATTAAGCATGTTAATTATCCCTTACCTATGACACCTTAGCATAGTTAATCAAATAATTATGAGCCAATGAGATGACATAAAACCTCACAAGGAATTTAAATTTTCCATGCACTGAGGAAGAAATGGGCCTAATTTAATTTGGCTTATGATTAATGATTAATTAAGCTAAGAGATTTAACTTAAGTAATTTCAAAACACCCCTCACACATATGAGTTGAGTTTTTGATTTCCTTAAGTGAACATAGGCTCTTGAACACCTAAGCATCTACCTCAAGTAGATTAATGAAGTTCTGGAAAGTTTTAGAATTTTAAGAAATTAATTAAGATGGTAATTAGTGAATTATTCTCTAATTAAGAGAGGATTAAGAAAGAAAAGGGGGCTTAAGGAATAGCTTAGGGGAAATGAGGTACTTAGGCTCGCTAGAAAAATCTGTGGTAAAATTTTTCATTTCAATTTTCCTTTAGAGAATGAGATATATACTTCCATCTTCACTCTATGGGATAAAATGAGGATAGAAATAGACATCTTCTTTCTCTTTATGCAATTTGACACGTAGATCATATGTTCTTATTGAGGGTTATCAGGTACGACATTAAAGAGAGGTGTACTATCTCAAAAGATAGAAGTCATCACCCTACAATGGACCTAGTCACCTCAACAAGGACTCCTAAGGATAGTGGGTCTGCATGTGTACCAGAGATTATTCTGCTACTTTACATGGAAAAGTAAAGTAGGATTTATTTAAAATTGAGTTTGTTAAGTTCCCTACAAGGGCAAGCCCCCATAGTTAATTATATCCTGAGGAATGAGATCCCTTAAGAATACTCTTGATTAAGGTAAATGATCATTATCTCCAAAGATTTCAATAGGTAGGATGATTAATCGATTAGTTTATTTTGAAGATCAAATGGGATTGATCAAAGAGGGGGAGTTATTATCCAAGCCGAAGGAAGATAAGTAGATGCTCATAGGAAACCCAGCATCTCAAACTATCTATGATTGGGCTTTATATTTTGAAATTGATTTAATTTATTTGAGTTAAATTTTTCATTATAGATTTAAGACTTATGATTTCATAACACAAGATTACAGAAATGCCTAAGAGGTGATGATTTGTACTTATGGCCCACAAAGAGGAGAAGTAACCTCAAAACCTAAATCTAGGGAGCTTTAGCGAGGTTCAAAAGCAAAACCTAAATCTAAGGTGAAAATGGATATTTGGTTTTCCTCCATAAGAGAGGAAAAATCACACAATTGCTTGGACTTACAACTTCTTGGGGGTGGTAGCCAACTAACTCCTCCTATAGTTTTAAATTCATGTAGGCAAGTCATATGCTTTATGCAAGATAACTAGGCTGTTATTTATTTGGAAAGAGTCTAAGTCCTTAAGCTCACTCCCTAAAGAGACTAGATCATATGGGTATGCTTCAAATGACCTAAATCTAATGCAATCGATTTCATTTTATTTTTATTTTTGGACAATCATTTTGACTGTGATAATAGGATTCACATGCCTAATGCATGAGAAATGAGATTATTATGGCCAAAATCAACCAAGGAGGAGGTGTATTTCCACCATGGCTCAAAGCCAAGTTCTTCTAAAAGGTGAAGCTCCAATCAAGAGTGAAAATAATATGCATTTATGCATGATGTTATAAAAGAAGTACTCATCCAATTGAGGGATTGGAAATTCTTTTATCTTGATTTTTAGCCTAAGCTTTAGGTGAGGATAAGAATTATTTATTTTTAGTTTTGAATTGTTTAATTTGGTAAAAGATTTATTTTTCCATAAGAACCTAATCCTCATCCAGGCCATACATAAAGCAAGGAAGAAATTAGGAAAAGGATGCCACTTAATGCACAAGCTAAACAAATCATCAATCAATTTATAAAGCTAATCACAAAAGAATAAGAGACCATTATCATCAGGTATCATGACACAAACCTAAAAAAAATTGGGTTGCTGAGCTCTACCCTTATACAACCTAGATTACAAATGAGTTAAATACAATTAAGCAAGGAACTCATTGTTATGGGTATCTTCAAGCTTCATTTCTTCTTTCTTTTTCTTTTCTTCTTTATTCTTTGGTTCCATCTTTTGGATGGTTGGAAGGTGGATGTTCCAAAGGCTTCACACGGTGCATAAGATAAGAACTTATGACCAATGCTTATCCTAATCATAACAATCATTCCAAAATCCTAATTGTAAAATTACATGAAAAGGAAAAGAAAATCTACCTAACACCTACAAAACAGAGATTATCTAAAACAAACCATATAAATTCCAAGCATGTATATTGGACTTATCACCTCACACATGGGTAACTAAGTCCACTTGGCATATTGGATTATGCTCAGGGGTAGAAGCAGCTGCACAACAAAAGCATTTATATTTTTATTCATTATCTTAAGCACAATCCTCAGAAGATAATGGTTAAAACTAAGATCGCCTACCACTCATGCTACACACATACATCCTAACATCCGACTAAAGCATATATCACAATATAAAAGCAAGCATCAAACCATGCACCTAACCTAAAGCTAGAAGTTGTGACTTAGCCTAATGTGTTTTGAAGGTTTGTGTGGTATGCTTAGCTATGGCTTTAAGTTAGAATTTTCTAAGTATGAAGAATGTTCAACTTAGAGGAGGGTTTCATTTAAGTGATTTAATTATTTTATGTTGATTTTATTTTATGTTTTTATTAGGTTTAAGTGGATCCTATAATTAATTATTAAGTTGTAAAGAGAGGGAAAGAGAAGAGAACTTCTCTTTCCTTTCCTAACCTAAGTAATTTATAAAGTGGATTCATGTTTTAGTTTTATTTAGTGAATATTTTAATTAAGTGTTTTAATTAATCCTAAGTTTAGATGAACTCTAAATAAACCTATTCAAAAAGAAAGGATTTTAAGATTAAGTAAAATGAAATAAATTCACAAAACATACATCACTTCATTTCTTTCCCAACATGTTTAACATGCATATGAATGAGTCTTAAGCATATCTATATACGAGATGGGAATTTTTTAACACACTTTATGTTGCATGCTAAGTAGTTCATTTAAGAAAATTTGAAATATTTTACCATAAATATTACATATCTCATCATTATCTTATAAAAAATTTTCTTTAAGTCTAAATGATACTTTTCTATCACACAAGCCCAAAGCATTCCCCCACTTCAACCATTCAACTTAAATTCTACTAATAACATCATCTATTTTACCATCACTTTGAGTATTACGCTCGAGATATCTAAAGCATTCACTCTTTGTAATGACTTGATCACACATTATCATAAACTCACTACTAGATCTTCTACAACTAAAATTACACCCATGTATTCAATTTTAGATCTACTCAAACAAAAGCCTTTAGACTCTAAGATTGACCTCTATAATTTAAGTTTTTGTTGAACTCCCTCTCCAATCTTATCAACAAAAAAGACATACACCAAAATACATCCTCTTGTAAATGTCTATTAACTATTAAGAACATCCGTTTTGGTACATATGAAAAATGGATGTAATAAAATTCTAATTTTATAAATAACAATGTTTCAAATTTTGTACTTAAGTATTTACACATTCAAAATCCCTATTAATAATGGCACAAATTAACATGTATCTCGGCTCTTCATAAATAAATAAAATACATGTTGAGAAATAATTAAATAAAAGAGATGATAGTATTATTAAAATATCGAACGCTTGAAGAACAAGCAAGATCGTTGAGCTTCTTATTAGTCCACGAGACCATTTCGAGAAGAGATGATGATGCCAACAATAAGGCCGTAAAAAACAAGAGCTTCGACAAAAATAAGAATCAGAAGCATACCCACAAAGAGCTTTGGTTGCTGAGTGTTGGCCCTATCAATAAAGAATAACAAACAAGAAAAACCAAATGTATTTATCATAAAAAGTAGGATTCCTTTTTTTCAAGATTACACAATAAAAAGAAGAATGGATGAAAAATTTGAAGAAATGTAAAAGGAGTAAAAAACTTAAGACCATTCAATAGCATAAAAAAGATGAAAAATATCATAAAATAAATACCAAACAAATCCAGCACAAGGCACAAGATCAAGTGACTTAATGGAAAAATAAGTTAATGCAGACTGGAAACTAAGTAACATTAATTTATATGAACACAATTTCTTAGTATTTAGAAGTAAAAAGATTCAAGGTTCTAGTAGTACAAAAATTGATAAATGATCCAAAATCCACTAAGATATATTTTAAAAGATTATCATATATTAAATTTTAATGATAGTTGGGATGTAATTGACTTAAGGTTGGGCCTTAAAATGATTTTTTTTGTCTTAGGATTTGGAATGACACTTGTGTTAAGGTCTGTAATAGCTTAGAGGATGGGGTATTGGGTAAAAGATAGAAAAAATACTAGAATAATTGAATTACAAAGAAATTTGGAGTGTATGATATTTGAATTAGACAAAGTGAGAAATAAAAATGCTTAAAGAGGGGTCACAAAAGGGCTTGGGATTAAGATTTTGGCTTAGATATGATTCCTTCTCTATTCTGATAGAGAGAGAATGGAATAGAGCCAAAAATCAAATCGATTTTTGAGCATATCTTCCAACCAAATTCACAGCTCCACATATATACATGTAATATAGAATGGTATGTCAATTAAGCCTAACTTGGCTTAAGTTAGAATCAAATGGCTTTGAGCAAATGTTAAGCCGATTAGATCAACTTGACATCGATTGTCCATAGTCTTACTATTTTGTCACATAACTACACAACACACACACACACACACACACACACACACACACACACACACATTGAGTGATAAAAGTCAAGAATGTTGTAACATGCAGAAAATGTTCTCCATAAGAAAAGCAAGAATTAGAGTTACCTAAAAAAGGAAAAAAAACACAATGGATTTAATGTTTTGGTTTGTTGTCATATAATGATGATTTTCAAATCAAAGATTATATTGAAAGCAAATAAAGCAAAACAAAATTTAAACATAAAATAAATGATGGAAATAAACTAGAGGCAAGTGTGCCAAAGGAAAAGCGAAAAATGGATTTGTTTTTCATTCAAAAGAAAAATAAGTGTGTTTCTACTATTAAGGAGGAAAAATGAAACAAGTGATTGTTAATGATGGTCATGGTTAGAAAAAAGAGCCAAAATAATAATATAATATAAGTCATTTCTTTTACCAAGATGGTATAACATCTAATGCATTGTTGCTCATTTTGGATAACTTTAAGTGTATCGTGCAAGCCATCAAGAGGTATGGTCCATCAAAATCTTCCAAGCGATTATGAATTGAGAGTGTTAATATTAGAAAGAAGTTAGATCAATATCCTAGTTAACAACCAATTTAGACAATACTTAAAAAAATCTATCGATGTACCATCATATGCAAAAAAATATAAAAAAATTGGGCCTTGATACTTCTGTGGAGAAAATTGGAGATAGGGCTACCAAGTGATAGAGTATGGCATATGCTTGTGGGCTTGACCCTCCAAACACCCTAAAGGACCAACCATAAGTATGCCATTTGTGTAAATAATATTAATTTTAAGCTATCTTAAATAAAATTTTCAATAAGACATCCTAAACTTGCAATAATGCAAAATAAATTATTTTTAATCTTAGCACGTTTGCTCAAAACTCAACTTAAACTAGTCCTTTGATTTTGATTCAACTAAAACTGAATGGGTCTCTATTTTACTCCTCTTTAGAGAAATATATTAAATTTTAAATGAAACTGCCAACAATGAAAAAAACTATGCTTTACATGGTAAATTTTTTAAACAAACTGCCAATATTGGTAACAATTGGTGTGTAACATATAACAATAACTTATTTATGATGATAATCTATTAAATTTTGCATTTTTGATTCACAAATAATATTGGAAGCATAAGAGAAGCACTTGTGCTAGAGTCTAATTCACTACTCAATGTGTGGGCCCTCAATTAAAAAGATTCCTCAATTGAAAAAGCAAAAAAGAAAATAAAATTTACCCTTTCAAATTCACTACGATTATATTAATGCTTTACATATGATGAGAGAATTTAACAAAAAGTAGTTCGTCAAGTGTGGGTCAATCACCTTACAATTACTTACATCACTTGTGAATGGATACATAAGCAAAAACATACTCATAGAAATACATTCACATTGGGGAATTCATAAATAGAGTAAGTGCTATTGATGGAAAGAGGAAAAGAACTATTTAAATTGCATTAACACATTGTTTTTGGAATCATGTTGTCTCTACCATCAAGGTCATGGATCTTTTAGTTCGAGTTCTTCTACTTGCCATTAACGAGAAAAGGCCAACCATGCAATACTTATATAAATGGGTAAAGCTAAAGAGAAAAATCTCGAATCAAAAGGAAAAGTATAGGAACATTTTTTGCTTCATTGATAATATATGGGATTGTTAGCTAAATAGCCTTTGTGCATAAAAGAACATGTTTTCAAAACGGAGTTGTTCTACTTGAATTTTTTAATTGGATTTCATGAAGAAATAAAAAATGTATGGTATGAATGCATATAAAGTTGGATTAAATGTTTCAACTTGAGATCAATCACAATACAAGAAATTCAAAGGTTATTTTGGTGTCCAAATGATAGTTAGATTAATAAACATAAAATATGTTTGCTAGTATCAATAGTCTTACCGTAAAAATTTATATATATCGTATAATGGTTAATAAGCATATAAGAATTTTGGATGAATTGCAACTGAATAACAGAAGTTATTTGGATTTTCTAGACCAAATTTAAAGCAAATAGTTATCAAAATCTTAAGCCAAACATCCAATGCAATTAGTTGTGAATGTAGTTGGAGTTTGTTTGACATGTCAGTGCCTTTCTTTTAGCTAATGAACTAGCATTTCATGTTGTGTTTTTTGATATTTATATATATTTTTATATATGCAACATATCCATATGAAAAAAAAAAGATAAATTGGTAAACTATGTAGATCTAGTATAGTATAATCAAGCACATATCATGAGATTCAATTCATCAATGATTAAATATCTTTCAATGGCATAATGATAGTAATGAGTGTAGATTGGAGAGTTTGAAGCTAAACTACTAGTATCTCAAATGCATTAGATGAGTTGCTGTTAATAATGAAGATTTGGCATGGTTGATACAAAAAAAAGTATCATGCATAGAAGAGACATAGATACTCAGTAGGAAACAAAAAAGTAAATGCAAATAAAAAAAAGTTTCGAATTCTAAACCCTAAACATTGATGGAAGAAAGGATGAGCCCAAGAAAATGAAAGAAAAGCTTTAGCACTACAAATTTAATGGCAAGGAATATAGCTCTAGTGATGAAAAAGTTGATATAGATAATAAATATTAAATTATCTTTAGGTTATGAAAGGTACAAGCAATTTTGATTGTTTAATTAAATATATCATTGGGACTTGTGGGAAGTTTGTTTAAACAATCTACTTGGTAAGATTTTAATAATTTGAATGAAAAAAATCTTGAAAAGTATCTTTTCTAACATAATTTAATATTTTAATGTAATGATTATCACATCATGCTCTCAAATATATTCCTCAAAGTTAAAAAGATTTTTTTTGCTAGCCAAAATATGTAAAGTTGGACTTTATTATGGTATAGGTCAGATTTAAATCTAAAATATTTAAAATAACTTCTAAAGCTGTTACCAATCGGACTAATTGGCACCCACAACTAACAACAATTTTTTTTTCAATATTGGAAATCGAACCTAAATAAAATAACAAACCTTATAAATACTATGCTAAAAAAGCCCATTAACATAAACTTAACCAAGCTAATCCATAGCATGCCCACCATCTAGATGAGATAGAAAATTTTGGGCACCTCACTTTGCTCTACTAAACACCTAAGGTGCCACCTACACATGGACATTAGAAATCTTTATGTCAAAAAGGGTGCCCACTGCTTTTTACAACAATAGGATTGGTTCAGTCCCTATGTATTAAGTTTAATTATTTTTTTGTTGATGATGGAGATTGTGTTTTCAAAAATTACAAAAGTATTTATGCCTCAAATGATTGTATATTAATAGATTCAAGTTAAAAAAACAAAAGTACAACAATAAGACAAGTTAAGCCATGCATTTGCTTATCTACACTAGTATAAATCATAGAAAATAATATGTAAAACACTAAAAAATAAAAGAAGGTTGCACAAGATATATTCCATATAAGATGATTCAAAAAAACTTCACTTGGAAAACTAGTCAAGTAAATTCAAATATAGCATATGATGTTATCAAAGATTTTAGTATCTCTTAATAAAAATATTTGACAATATTGCTCAACATCTTGATCATTCCTTTATGCAAACATCCACAAATAATTTGAAGGCTAAAACAAATTAAATAACTTTAAGATTTAGGGTGGCGATGCAATACAAAAATACACCGCAGGTGTCATTTGTGAAGCTGCATTCTAGTCCCGTTTTAAAGAACATGCAATGGAAAAGCTGTATTTTTCAACTTGACCTACTAGAGTGTGGTGGTTCTCAAAATGTTATCATCAATTTTTTTTAAAATAAAAAAATTTGTAACATTGATCATAGCTTTTTAGATAATAACTTCTTCTGCAACAACTTCACCACTGCATTTTCATATCACTACAGCTACCCAAAAAAAAAACCTTTAAGATGCACTTAGCTAGATCGTCCCTACCAAAAAATAAAGAAAAAATTTGAAAAAGTAAGCGAACATGCAATTAAAAACAAATCAATGCTAAGTTGCCTATATTCTGAACAAAACAAAGAAAACTAATTCACAAATATGGCATCCCAATAATTGTCAAAACATTATCCCTCCCAAAGTTATTTCTCGTACTACACAGCCATTAACTTAAAGCCAAGAAATCAGCAAAAAATATATAAAAATGGAAATATTTGATAAAGACTACATATAATGAAAATATTCCAATAAAAGAATGAGAGCACAATTTTCAATTTAATGTTAATCTGAGGCACAAATAATACTATAATTAGGTTAATCCTAGTCAATTGAGAACCCTCCTAAATGAAGAAACCTCAAAACTCATAGCTCGACCATCTCCAATATCGATTCATATATACTAAAACAATATTTTTTCACCAAAATTAACAAAAAAACATATGAAATGGGAGCAATCAAAAGCCACTCCATGGAAAGAATAGGATGTGATGCTTCGTTCCCTCATTTGTCAAAAGCAAACTCAAACATAGCCCGCTTTAAGCACATTGCAGTACAAAAATAGTACAATCTGGACATGCTTTCAAGAGCTGCAGAGGACCCAAAAAAAACATCCAAGAAACATCCCAAACCAACAGTAGATGAATAATTCAGGCAAGAAAAAGATAGAGAGAATTACGCACGCCAGTCGCCCGTATCGCCAACAATCCCAATGGCCATGCAGGCGGACAGCCTAGCCAGACCACAAGGAAGATTGGAGGAGAGATGGGTATATCCGTCGAAGAGTTAAACTAAGTAAGCTGAAAGTAGATAATGGCTTCATTTATAAGCCAATTGAGATCGTGGCCATCAATGGAGCAAAAGCAACACATCATGCACATGTTGATAGTTATTTATTTATCGGGAAATGAGATATATATTAATCAACCTTCACCATTAACACTTTCTACTCCCCCTCACATCAATAATTTAGTAGTTGATTTAGATAAAATCAATTGCATTGGGACAACGAAGGCTGATTTGTTGACCCATCTGGGTATCATTGCATTGTCCAGGGCAAAATGAATTCATGAAAATGTTAGCATAAATGAGCAACATGGTGTTTGTTTCTACTTTGCTAATTTTGTTTTAGAGAAGATTGTTATTACCACCATCAAGCATAGTGATTTGTGAGATCTCAAGCCAGTGATTCATTCATTATGACAAGCATTACTAAAGGTTAGCAGTTTAGCAGAAGGACTAAGATAATGCTTTACCTTAAGAAAGACCAATTTAAACATTTGACAGGGTGAGGTCTAAAGGATTTGATAGAGAAATGTTATAGATTCATTAGCCATCTTATATATCTCTAGGAGTGCGGGGTGAGAAAATAATTGAGAAAGAGATTAGAGATAATGAGGTTGAAGAGTTTTAAAAAAAGGAGGGCGATATAGAAAAGTAAATAAGGATAAGAATCAAAACTCTAAATCATTGAAATTAAGTACTCGTACATGCTTTTTATCGTGGTGAAAAAATTATATGATTTTATATTTTTTTCTACAGATGAAAGCGACATACACAAATTTCTTGGCATGGTCGAGAGGAGGGCTCTCAACTGATAAATTGAATATGTGTATGTGTCTTTCTTGGCAAAGCAAAAAAATTTATTTTTTTATATAGGTACTTGAAGACCCATACATATCTTTCTTAGCGTTATGAGCTAACAAACCCAGACTATAGTATTTATACCACACATATACATCTTTTTTGTTGTGATGGACAAACCTAGTATATTCAAAATAGCCTTTTATGTGGGGATGATGCTAGGATGCTGTTCAAATACTGTCAAAATTCAAAGTGGTAGGGGACTCAAATAAACCAAAATAAAAAAGTATATATATTTTGAGCCTAAATTAAAATTTTAAATGATATCAAATTGAACATAAATCTATCAAATTTTGAGAATAAGACAAACTTATAAATTTTGAACTTGAATGGAACTAAAATGAATCGAATGTTTATTAGTGAATATAAACAAAATCCTTTACCAAGATGTTTAGATTGCTTTGCAACTCATATTGAAATAATTAAATCATCTAGATTAAGCATAAAATTAAAGCACATAAAGGCTTACAAGATGCTCAAATGCTTTAAAACATGATTAGATAGCTAGACTTTTCAATGGACACTTTGATTGTATTATGATTATA
Source organism: Cymbidium sinense (assembly GCA_021442155.1). Lineage (NCBI taxonomy): Eukaryota > Viridiplantae > Streptophyta > Magnoliopsida > Asparagales > Orchidaceae > Cymbidium > Cymbidium sinense. The sequence goes on from CM038218.1 coordinate 54,381,079, forward strand.
GAACGATTGAAATTGATCAAAGAAATTTAAGTAAGACTTATAGTGAATATGAAAGCTCATTAACAAGTATGTTGACCTCACTTTTGGAGTGAGTTCTCAACTTCTTCATCATAGATCTAAGGCTCTTACAGACATTAAGAGTTCCTTAGTCTCAAGACACTTCTAGTGATTACGTGAACACTTAACCTAAGCCTAGAGACTTAGAAGGGTTAGCCATAGGAATAGGTTATGCTTTAGGGACTTAGGAAAACTTGCCTACCCTATAGCCTAAACCCAATCCATGCTTTCCTTCTCAAACCAAACCTCAAATCCAACTCAAATACCAAATCTAAATCTAAATTCCAAATCAAATCATTGAAACCCATAATCAGATCCAAGATCAACATTCTTCCTAAGCCCTTTAATTTCATCTTATGGACTTGGCCTTAACCAAATTAAAGTCAATCCTGATTCAATTGATTTTCTCAAATATCAATTCAATCTCTCAATCATTTACCAAATCCTAACTCAAACCCAATTCCAAATGATTCAATCCTCAGCTCAAATCTGAAACCAAAATTCCTTCTTAAGTCTTATGACACACTCTTATAAGCTTAGCAAAATCTCCACCTAAATTATCCCAAACTTGATTGATTTCTTTATAAATCAATTATTTATTCATTTATATTCACAAATATAAATGAAATATATACCAAAATGACCAAAACTAGATCAAACTAAATCAAACCAAGCCAAATTCCCTCTTAATCCATATGAACCTACTTCCATAAGCTTACTCAAATCTTAAACCAAATCAACCCAAAATCATTTGATTTCTTTATAAATCAATTACTCCTTCATTTATATTCATAAATATAATTGAAACCCACCCTCCAATGACCAAAAATCAATCAAACTAAATCAATTCCCTACTTAAGCCCTTTTTGACCTACATCCATAAGCTTGGCCAAAATTGCTTCCAGATCACTCCAAACTCAAGTGATTTTCTCACGAATCATTTATATCTTTATTTATATCCTCAAATATAAATGAAATATAAATCCAAATAGTTAAAATCAAATCCAAAATTAAACCAAAACCCAATTCAAGCCTTTTTAGCCAATTTCTTCGACTTGGCTAAATCCTATCAAAATCAAGCCAAAAACTAATAGATTTTCTCATGAATCAATCATTCCTTTAATCATTTAGTCAAATATAAACATAAACTACAATTATCAAATCAAACTCATGTCAACCCAAGTCAAACCTAAGTTAGCCTTTTTGACTTGAAAACTTCAAATGAGCCAAAATTCACTAGACTCTAAATTGATTGTAGTTGGATTTATATTTCAATCCTAGGTTCATATATGAGTTCAACTAAACTTGAATCAAGCCAAAACCAAACATATTGACTCATTTAGGTTCACCTGACCCAAGTGACCTAAAAAACCCTTTTTGAATTAAGTTTGAATCCAACCCAAATTGGATTGAACCAAGGCCATCCAAACCTCATATCATGATCAACAATCACCCTGAGATGATCAACCACCTTGAATTGGGTCAAAACAAGTCAACTTGGTCTTTTGACTAAGTCAACCTTTAACTCAAATGAAACTTAAACTAGCCAAAACCCACCATATGCCAAATTGATTGAAACCATTGATTCAAACCAACTCATAATCAATGATTGAACATGACCAAACCATCAATTGAGCCAAACCAAGTCCAATTGATCATTTGATCTAAGTTGACCCAAATTGACCTAAAAAGCCAAAATGGATCAAATCATGATCTAACCCAAATCAATTATAACCAATGGCTCAAGTTCATTCCAAATTAATTATTGAACTTGATCAAAGCTACAATCAAGCCCAACTTGACCAATTAGCAACTTGACCCAACCTAGCCCAAATTGACCTAAGAGGTCAAATTGGCCAAAATTCAAATTAAACCCAAATTGATCTCAACCAATGGCTCAATTTCATTCCAAATCAATTATTGAACTTGACCAAAGCCACAATCAAGCCTAATTTGACCAATTGGTCAACTTGACCCAACATAGCCCAAATTGACCTAAAGGGTCAAAATTGGCCAAAATCTAAATTAAATCCAAATCAAATCAAACCAAGGCCTACAATCATTTTTAATTAATTAATTGAACTTGAAGCAACACCTAACCCAATCCAATTTGGCCAAATTGGTCAAATTGGTCAACTTGACCCATTTGACCCATTTGATTTCAAATGAGCCAAAATAAAATCTAAGCCAAACTAACCCAAATCAATTGAACTAAAACTCTCCAAATCATCATTTGAACTTAACCAAAGCCTTGGTTTGACCCAATTTGACCAATTGGTCAACCCAAACCAACATGAATCCATATGAACCCATTTGACTAAATGAAGCCAAAGCACCCAAAATCAACCCATGGGACCTTTGTGGCTGACTAAACCCAACCCAAATTGACCCTAGGTCAACCCAAAGTCTGCCCATAAGCAAAGTGGGCTCCATCCAAGGGGATTAGCCATTGGATAAACTTCTTCACATAAGATTCTTGCCCCATTTGGCAAAGTCCACTCTCCCATCACATGAGCAATCATCCAATTGCCAAATGGAGTATGTTTAGCTTTCCTAGCCCACTCTAAGCACACTAGGATCAGCCATGGACCAAAGGAAACCCAATCTTATCCCCTTCACTCCAAATCGAGCACACAAAGGACCAAGGAAATAATATCTCCCACATATCAGACCTTGAACCACCTCCCAAGCCTTCCCCCAACTCCTAGTGAGCCATGTGGACCTGATGGAGATAAGTCCAACAGTTTGACGATGGCTGGCCGATGAGAAAATGGAATTGAATCCCATCCATCCACCTCAGCAATTGCGAGGATATACCCACTCAATTCAAATGGGAATTCATTCATTCAACTTCGTTTGATCCATAGAGTGTGAAGGAGGATTTTCCACAGCTTTTCTCTAAGCTTCCAAGCTCTCCCATTTCTCCCTCTCTCAGTTTTATGTCAAACTGAAATAGGGGAGGCCATTTCAAAATCCCATTTGCACAATCCTCCACCAAACTTCAATTTCTTTTGCACACACCATCATCGTGTGTCGTCGAAGTCATTGAAGCCATTTCTCAAGCCTCAAATCCACTCAAAGCAAGAGTTCAATCAAGACCAAAGTTCTAAAGCATGTGGATTGGTCGTCTGAGGGATCCACACCAAATTAAGGCCCAAGCTTCTTAATAGGGCTTCATCTCTACTAGATGAAGCTACCTCATCAATCCCACCACCGGTCTTGAGCTCTGGTGAGGTAATTCCTCAAAACCATAGATTTGAAATAGTGGTTGGTCTTCTTCAAAGAAAATTTGTATGTCATATGATTTTGACCGTTGGATGTGTTTCTCTCATTCCCTTGATGGTGTGAGATCATTTTGGAAGCAATTTGAGCTTTGGCAAGCTCAGATCGAATGGAGAAAGATGGATGACATCCGTCTTTCATCGTAAAAGGAGAAAGATCATAGACCGTTCATTTCACATGATCAAAATGGATGCTACTCAATTTTCCGAATTTAAATAGCCTTATCCTATCACGCCACGTGAAAGCATCATCCCATCAAAGAACCATCGCGTGCCTATAGATTATATGGCTTTAATTAGGATTAAGGCTGAAAGTTCCAAAATTCATAACTAATTATAAAAAAATCTAAAAATGCAAATCAGGGCTTATTTTAAAGATTTTTTAAAGGAGAATTTAATAAAAATATTTCCAATGAATTTTGAATAGTAAATAGAGCTTAATTAGGGTTTAATTAAAACTTAATTAGCTTAATTACTCTTTAATTAATCATTCAATTGGTTTCAAACTTTTTTAAGATGTTTAGGGGGATAACCTCTACCTCCCCTATTTTTCTTGAAATTTATTGGTTGCTTAATTAAGAAAATTGATTGATTAAGCCCTAATTATTCTCTTAACTTCATTAAGGGGTGATTAGACATATGAACAATGATTAATTAATTATTTGGACTCTAACCATTGTTGAACAATAAGGAGACTTAGGGAAATGGGTTTGAGCCTCCCTCCTAATCCTTTCTCTAATTTTCCCTCTCTTTTGAACTAAAGTCCTAATTATTAATTAATTAACTAATTATAAACTTAATTAGCTAAACTAGAATTCAAATCATTTTAAACTATGCTTAATCTAGTGGATGGTTTATGGAAATAGGTGGGGACCTCAGTCCCTACCTTTTCCCTTAAGCCCATCTCATTTCAAGATAATTATTAACTTTGGTTAGTCTCTTTTTAGAAGAGATGGATTAATGGATTTGAAAAATCTAATTAAATTTGATTTTTCCTTAATCCATCTTGGGTAGAGCTTTAGGTGTTCAAGAACCTAAAGAAGCTTAATGAAATTGTGATTAGCTCACATGTGTGAGAAAATCATGAAAATAATTAAAGTGAGATCCTTAACCTTAATTATTAAATGATTATGAGCTAATTGCATTAGGCACCTTTTATTTCAAAGGAGCATTGCTATTTACTTTTCAATTTATTTGTATATCATATTAGCTCATAATTGTTTAATCAATTACCTTAAGGTAACATAGATATGGGTTAATTAATTGATTTAATCCATGCCTAACCTAAACAATTCATAAAATCAACCAATTGCTTTTCATTAAATCAAATTAATTCTCATACGGGGAATGAGATTAGGATTAACAAACATCTTTCTCACTCTTTTTTAAATCAAGTTAACATGAAATCAAAAATGGCATTAAGGAACTTTGGTTTGTTTTAAATAAGCTTATTTAATGTGATTGTCCTTAGGGATTAGTTAGCTTGAATGAAATTATGTGCTTATGTTCTTTTATTTCTCTCCAATTATATTAAATGTTGTATGCCACTTGTAATCATGCATTCATCCTTTTCAAAAATTAATTAAAATAAATGGTTTCTTTTATGTCAAATTTGCATGTGTTAGCTTAATTAAAAATATGTGTGGCTAATATCGCTATTAAATCTTAAATGTATTTTAAAAAGCTTATTAATGATAATAAAACATGTTGTGACATTATCTATACATATATAAGAGGTGCATGAATATAAGCTTAGTGTATAAGAGGTCCCTACCTCACTCCCCTGGTGCAAAACAATGGCGACATACCCATTTGATTTCATTATTATGCATTTTGACATTAGAATTTTGATATAGATTTAATTCATTCACATAAATAAATAAATTAAATTCTACTTTTCCATAGTTTTCCACTCTTATAGTTGCTTATACATCCATATGTCTTTAAGAATAGTGGGTATATTAGTTTGGACATTTCGGAGACGTACAACTTTAAGTAGCCCCAAAGAGGTTTCTACCTCACTCCCCTGGTGCAAAATAATGGCAAAGTACTTGCTTAGAACTTTCATACATTTTAATGTGTATTTAGCTAATGAATGAAAATCCTCTTTTCTATCAAACTCATTTATGCATCCTACATTTAAGTGTGCCAAAATATGTTACATGTATAGATATGTTTATGACTTAATTATATGCATGTTATATATGATGGAAAGAAATGAATGAATATGTGTCATGTGATAGTAGTTCATTCCAATTAATTTTAAGATGTCTCTCTTATTGAATGAGATTATTTAAAGTGAACCTAAACTTATGATTAATTTAAAATATGTAATAAGCCATTCACTAAAAAAAATTTATTTAATTAATTTGCTTTAGATGCAATTTAAGATAGGGATAAAAGAGAGTTATCCTCTCTTTTCTTCTCTTTATAACACTTAGTTGTTAAGTGTAAGCCAAATGAAACAAAATAAAAAATTAAGTAAAACTTAAAAAATTAATTAATCCACTTAAAGTGAAACCATCCTTCAAAGTAAATCTTTTCTTATTTAGAAATTTATAATAAAGCTTAGTTAAGGCATACCACATAAGCCTTAATACAAACACCTTAGATTAAGTCACCACTTTTAGCCTTATGTTAGGTGTTGCATGGTTTGATGTATGTTTGATTTTATGATGTATTGTTGTAGACTAGATGTTAGGGTGTATGCTTCGTAGACTAGATGTTAAGCTGTGATTAGTGTAATTATGTCTTCTACAAGAGATTATGCTTAGGGGATACTTAAAAATAAATATAAATGCTATTTTTTATAGGTTGCTTAGCCCCTAAGCATAATCTAAGTTAGGTCAGGTGGACTTGGTGACCTATGTACAGGTTAATATAATACATATTAAGTGTTGTGCTAGGAAGCTTTGTCTTGGGAGGCCCTCGTGATGCCTTTAAAGCAAGTAGATCCAAACAAAGAAGAAAAGAAGAGGAAACCTGGAGATATGAAGAAACAAGATAAGAAGATCCCCCCATAGCATTTCTTTATTTGTAATTGTAATTATTCTTTCATATACTGGGTTGTATAAGGATAGAGCTCGGTTACCCATTTCTCTTTTTGGGTTGTACGGTGATACCCAACAACATCGACTTGTTATTCTTTTACTTTGGGTTTATAAATTGTTTGATGCTTTATTTATAATTGTGCAATAGAAATAATGTCTTTTCCTAGTTTCTTCATATATGGTGATTTAATGTGTGGTTTAGATTCGATTAGGCTCTTAGGAAAAAATAAATTTTCTACCCCAACTACAACTCATAACCAAATTTTCTAAATAACTCATAACCTCGCATAAAGCCTAGGAATTAAATCAAGATAATTAAAAGATTTAAGAACCCCTTAATTGGATATTGTATGCTTAATATCATGCATGCCATCTTGTTTCACTTTTGCTAAGAGAGGGTTTCCATTCTTGCACGATAGGGGAAGACTTGACCTTTGAGGTTCTCCTCTGTGGTGAAAAATATCTCTTTCTTTCTGATTTAGCCAATAACCCTATTTCATCATACATTTATGCATATAAAAATCCCTAAGCCTTTGTCAAAATCAAGAGTAAAAAATTAAATAAAAATTAATAAGATTTGCATTAGACTAAGTCAATACTCATACCACTCATGCTCTAGTCTCTTAGGGAGTGGGTTTAAGGATTTTAGTTTCTTTCTAATAATAACAACCTAGCCATCTTGAAAAATCAAATGACTTGACCACATGGCTTTAAAATGTAGGAAGAGTTAGCTGGCTGCCACTCCATACAGTTATATGTCCAGCAGTCGGGTGGTTTACCCTCTCTTATAGAGGTAAACCATATATCCATCTTCACTTAGATTTAGGATGTGCTTTGGCCCTCGCTAAAGCTCCCCAGACTTAGGATCTGAGGTTGTTATTTCCTTTGGGCTATAAGCATAAATCCTCACCTCTTAGGCATTTCCATAATCTTGTATTATGGGATTATAAGTCCTAGTTTTCTAACAAAATTTCAACTCAAATATAGATGATTCTCTTCAATTTCAAATGTATAAAGCCTAACCATAGATAGATTGGAATGCTCACTAGGTTTCCTAGTATCATGAGCATTCCCTACTCATCTCCTTTTGTCTTCGATGATAAGTCGCTCCTTTTTTATCTATCCTATTTGATTTTCTAACATAGAAAATTTATTGATAGTCCTATATTTGAAATCTTTGGAGACAATAATTGTCTAATTTAATTGAGAGTATTCCTAAGGAATTCACCTTCTTTAGGATGTAATTAACTATGGGGCCCTCATAGGGAACTTTAGAACCCGATTTAAATAAATTTATCTTTATTCATCTATATAAAGTAGGGTAGAAATCTCTAGTATATTCAAAGACCCATCATGCCTTGGGAGTCCTTATTAGGTGATTAGGTCCATTGTAGGGTAGTCATTTCTATCTTTCAAAATAGTGCAGTATTCCTTGGTATCATACTTGATCACCTCATTAAGTACACCCTTAGATCTGCGTGATTTCCCCCATACATATATTTAAAAACAAACACCACATATTTTTCTGGTGACTCTACTGGGGATCGTTCCTCTCTCCATCTCTAGTAGATAATTATTATCTCCAAGCATCGATAGTGGACTTGTATTTCATATGAGTCCAAGACTATCTTTCCTTCCATTGGCACTTAGCTTATTTTATTCTTAAGCAAAGCTAGCCAGCATCCTCTAGGTTTTAGGATCTCACTCCTTGTAGGTCTTGAAACCCCTATTAGTCCCTCAATAGGTGAATGATAAAATGAACTAATGAAAAGAGATGATAAAAACTTCTTGGTGAGGTAAGGTTCATCTTATATTTAAGAAAATAAACCCTTTCACAAAATATCACTTTCCAAAAGCACCTTTTTAAAATTCACATAACAAAAGATCTTGCACAAAATTTATAAAGAAACTTTCAAAAAGTGCAAAATTCATATAACCAAACCACATCTAACAATCCCCATGATTGTTACATGAAGGTTCTGTTCAAAATCAAAATCAAAATCATCTTTCAAGAGCATTTTTTTTTAAAATAGTTATCTTCATTCAACATGCTCAAATTTATTGGATAAACATTCTATTTTCAAATAAAATTATAACATAAAATTGAAACTCCACTTAACATATTTCAAATATGCTAGAGTTGGAGTTTCCCTCTTTTTCAAAAGCACACATTTGAAAATGACCACCTTCATTCAACATGCTCAAATTTGTTGAATGTAGACTCTATTTTCAAATAAAATCATAGCATAAAATTGAAACTCCACTTAACATATTTCACATATGCTAGAGTTGGAGTTTCCCTCTTTTTCGAAAGCACACTTTTGAAAATGACCACCTTCATTCAACATGCTCAAATTTGTTGAATGAAGACTCTATTTTCCAATAAAATCATAGCATAAAATTGAAACTCCACTTAACATATTTCACTTATGCTAGAGTTGGAGTTTCCCTCTTTTTCAAAATAACACTTTTGAAAATGACCACCTTCATTCAACATGCTCAAATTTGTTGAATAAAGACTCTATTTTCAAATAAAATCATAGCATAAAATTGAAACTCCACTTAACACATTTCACATATGATAGAGTTGGAGTTTTCGTCTTTTTTAAAAGCACACTTTTGAAAATGACCACCTTCATTCAACATGCTCAAATTTGTTGAATGAAGATTCTATTTTCAAATAAAATCATAGCATAAAATTGAAACTCCACTTAACATATTTCACATATGCTAGAGTTGGAGTTTCTCTCTTTTTCGAAAGCACACTTTTGAAAATGACCACCTTCATTCAACATGCTCAAATTTATTGAATGAAGACTCTATTTTCAAATAAAATCATAGCATAAAATTAAAACTCCACTTAACATTTTTCACATATGCTAGAGTTGGAGTTTCCCTCTTTATCAAAAGCACACTTTTGAAAACGACCACCTTCATTCAACATGCTCAAATTTGTTGAATGAAAACTCTATTTTCAAATAAAATCATAATATAAAATTGAAACTTCACTTAACATATTTCACATATGCTAGAGTTGAAGTTTCCCTCTTTTCAAAAGCAAGAAATCGCACACATAAAATGAAGACATATTTTGGACTCCATTTGACATACCCAAATTGGTTGAATGAGAGTCCCATTTCCAAAAGTCACAAAAATAAATTGAACTCTATTTAACATACCCAAATTTGTTAAATAGATTTCCCCTTTTTCAAAAATCATAACACATTTGACTCCCACTTAACATACCAAATTTGTTTAAGTGAGAGTATCATTTTCAAAACATAAATCATAATCACACTTGATTCCTAGTTAACATACAAATTTGTTAAGTAAGAGTCTCATTTTCAAATCACATCACATTTGACTCCTACTTAACATACCAAATTTGTTAAGTAAGAGTCTCATTTTCAAAAATCATAACACATTTGACTCCCACTTAACATACCAAATTTGTTAAGTGAGAGTCTCATTTTCAAAACGTAAATCATAATCACACTTAATTCCTACTTAACATACCAAATTTGTTAAGTAAGAGTCTCATTTTCAAATCATATCACATTTGATACCTACTTAACATACCAAATTTGCTAAGTAAGAATCTCATTCACAAATTATAATACATTTGACTCCCACTTAACATACCAAATTTGTTAAGTGAGAGTCTCATTTTAAAAATACAAATCATCAATCACATTTGTCTCCCACCTAACATACCAAATTTGTTAAGTGAGAGTCTCATTTTCAAACACATATCAAACACATTTGGCCTCTACTTAACATACCAAATTTGTTAAGTAAGAAGCCTTATTTCAAATCAACATATATCACACACATAACCAACCATCACAAACAAATATACTTTCACAAATTTTTCAAACATATGATCAAAACCTCTTCTTAGCATACTTAAATTTGCTAAGTAAGGGTTTTCCAAATCAAAATTTTCAAATAAGACATACAATGCAAACAACTTCAAAGGCCTCTCCCAATATTTGAACTCCATCCAACCTACTTAAATTGATTGAGTATGAGTTCTAAATCAAAATCATATGGCAAAGTCTCTCCTCAAAATATCAAAAATCTCTCCAAAATTCAATAAACCCCACTTAGCATACCTAAATTTGTTAAGTGTGGGTTCAAATTCCAAATCAAGTATAGAAGTCAATGATTTAAGGAAAACATCAAGGCAAAGGTCTTACTCAATTATGTTTCAACAAATTCAGTGATTCCAGTATATTTAGTCTTTTTAGCCTCCAACCAGTGTAGTGATCATGGCTCTTGGCAAGTTCATCTTCTCTTTCCCCTCTGGTGTAGATTTGGCCTTGGATCAGCCAATCTCACCACAACTGATGCCGCCCACCTAATCTATTTTGGTTGTGGCTTTGAGGGGGTCTGAATTACTTGTGAGGGGATAGCCCTCATAACCGTTAGCAGAGAGGAGGGGGCGAGATAGACACCACTAATCCACTTGGATATCCCATATGATTATGAGTTTTCCTCATTAAAGATGAAGGTCAGTAGTGGTTCCCATGCCCCATTTAGTGTCGGCTGCCTATTCCTATACCGCCTGCTCGCTGTTCCCTGCCATATAGCTCGTGAAAGTTACCTCCTCTTACCCCAAAGGGGAAAGCTATCTTAGCCTCTGAGATAGTCTCCCCCACCTCCGAGGTAGGTTCCAGCTCCCATTCTACTTTGTTCACTCACACTTAATGCCACAACAAGAATTGAAATATTAAGCGGGATCATGAGCGAGCAGCTCAAGGCTTAACGCTGCTTCCCATGTAGCTGAGGAGAGTTCTCCCCGTAAGACCTCTCCACTTCGGAGTGGAAGTAGGTTCCACCCCCTCTGGCCTTAGATGGAGAGGAAACCTATAGGAGGATTGTTGCATCTCCTTCACCACCAACATACTATAAGACACCAGGAGCATAGGAGGCCCTATGTCGAGAGAACTGCTCTCATGTTGCCAGAGCCATGCATGCTGAGTCCGGTACTCTTTGACTTATGATCCCTTTGAGAGTGTTAGGGGCTCGATCCATATAAGGAGAGAGAGAGAGAGTCATGGAGGCTTGAGTATTTACCTAGATAGGTAGGAGAGAGTGGTAGAGGTATGCGCTGCCGTGCCTCATGGATTTTCTCATCTGCCCTATTAGGGCCATCAGCATAATATTATTCTTACTGCACCCACCACAGTGAGATCACCGGTTGAGGGGTGCAGTTGCCATCACATTGCTCCCCTCGCTGTCTCACCATTACCCATTTAACTTACAACATCCACCACTCCCGCCAAGATTCAGAAGCCCCCATTCGGGGAGAGACCATCCCCATTGGTGATCTGGCTATGGCCCAAGGATCCTGCTCCATCCATTCCACCTGTTGAGGTGAGATCGAGCTCCCTTGCTTGACCCTCTATCTCAGCTGTGGTTAGAAAGGAGTGGTGACCCAAGAGCGTTGTCCTTGCATCACCACCACCACAGATAGAGGGGGAAATGGGAGTTGACACAGACATAGTCCCCATGATAGTTGATCCTCTCAGTGAGGAAGTCTTAATAGTAGGAAGTGTCTATTGCGTAGAGGCAGGGGAGCACAATCCTATGGCTAGCAATCAGTGAGTATTTGTACCAGTACATCCAGACAAAGTAAACTAATTGATAGTTGACATATTAGCGGACTACTTTGCCGAGAAAAGGTGAATTCTTGTGAGTGACCACTCAGATCAAGAGGAGGATAGAATCAACTTCGATCCTGATGAGGATGATATGTTGGATGACATGGCTAAGGTCCACATGGTTAATATACGGGGATCCTTACAGTAGGATTAGCTTAGTTAGGAAGGTGTTGTGCTTGAAGAAGGTGACACTTCTCACTCAACTCAACACCTCCTCCACCAGCTTAGATAGAGATGATCACATTGACAAGTTGGGGAAGAAGATTGAGGAGTTGATGACAGTTTTTTCAGCATTGTAGGACTCAACCCCTGTTTCACAGCCTTCTCCCATGATAGCCGACCATCCAAAGTTGCTACATACCTTAGAGCATCCTAGGTGCACTCCCGTAAAGGATGATGCAGGTAGCTTGCATAGGAAGGTTACACATGGTAGCTCCATGCATGAGAAGGATATCAAAAATATGGTAGAGTAGCAGATGAGGGAAGTGATGGCGCAACCTTGGGGGAGCTCATCTATTCTAAAGGGTAGATCATACCCCGAGGAATTTGATGTAGTTCAATACCCTAAGGGTTTTGTACCGCCTTCCTTCAAAATCTTTGATGATAGTGGGAACCTGCATCAACATATTACACATTTGAGCCGATTGTCGTAATGTCTGGGTGTGACACTTTTGTTGACTTTGTCACTAGCTTAGGGGTTGCATTTGATTGGTATGCTGAACTATCCAACGGTTCGATAGGGACTTTTGCTGAGTTGGAGCACCTCTTCATTAAGAGGTTTGTTGGAGCTCATCAAAGAGTGAATGTATGTGACCTCATTATAGCGACACAAGTTCCCAACAAGTCCCTTGATTATATTCTCAGGTGGCATAACCTGAGCATGAAATACGAGCCATAGCTATTCGAACAGCATACCATTGAGATTCTCCTCAAGAATATTCATGGTCTAGTCTCCTTCATGCTTAAGGGCTTAACCATTCAAATATTTGAGAAACTAATCAACAAGGCAGCTAGCCTTCAAGAGGAAGCCAAATAGTTGCCCTTTTTCGACCAGTCATCTCGACCCAAGCCATAGAAGGTGTTTGAGAAAAAGCTAGGGATAGTTGTGTTAGTGGATAGAGGAAGCCAACAGGTCTAGATGAGAGATACCTTGAGCCTTCCTTTGCCACCTCTATCATCACTCATAGCCACACCACAATGGCCACCACCTCAACAACATACCCAGTATTTACCCACCCAAGTAAATTACCCACCTACTCTTGTTGATAGATTGAATAAGCATATTCATTCAAGAGAGAAGTAGTTAGAAAAATCTTTAAGAATCTCTTAAAGAAACCTAACTTTCAGTTACCAGAATCCAAGAGGCCAGATGAAGTGGGTAAGAGTAATGATCCTAACTATTACCCCTACCACCGCATGGTTAGTCATGTCTTAGAGGATTGTATTACTTTTAAGGACTAGCATGAGCATAGCTATAAGTCAGGAATTGTAATTATCCCCAAGGAATACCTCTTAGAATAACCTTCCAGTTCTATTAGGGTAATTCTTGGAGAAACCTGTGATCCTCTTAAAACAAAAGAAAGTTAAGATATTGCCTTATCGAACCTCTTAAAAGTAGTTTTTAAAATTAAGAAACTCTCTCTACAAGTGCCCGAGGCATCTCAAATATCCAACATCATGGAAGGTTTGCAATTTGTCAAAGACAACTTGAACAAGGTGACAACCCAGCAGCAGCATCAGCAGTCCACCTTCCTTGCCCGAGATAGTTCAGTAGTGCAACCACCGTCCAAGTCCAGCACTCCATCCACAGTTGCAGCTACTACTTCTTCCTCCACTAGCTCCTCTTCTGCAAGCAGGAGTGTTGTATCAGCATACAATGGCATTAAATCTCTTACCCCCTTACTTTGTTAGATTTTTATCATGTACCTCCACCTAAAAAGAAATCAATGAAGAAAGCTTTCACTTACATCTTGTCCACTTCTAACACTATAGATTTTATTCCTCTTGAAAAATCTCCAATTACAACACAAGCCTTTATCATACTAAGTTGGGTTGGCTACATGAATCCTTCATCTCCATTGTGTCCTATTATATGTTAAATTCTTATTTAATTCAAGTATACTAAGGTCATTTTTTATACATCCTAACTTCATCTCTATATTTTTTATACTAAGGTCAAGTATACTCTAATTTTTTTATACATTTTTTAAACATGAATCCTTCATCACTTGAAAACTCTCCAAGTCTAGAAAATAATTATGATAGTCATTCGATCCACTCTCGATTCCGTAATCGACTTTCCTTTTCTAAATCAATCGAGCTCAGCTCTTGAGATTGACTTTGAGTCAATTGACTTTGAGGATCCCATAGGAGAAGCTGTAGGTATACTTGATGAGAAGGTAGAACTTTCTACAAGTTCTTCCAAGAAGTCACTGAAGTCAACTTACGCAGTGGCTAAAGTTCTACCTCCTAGGGTAGCACCTCTTGATAAGGGTAAATAAGTCATCAGTTCCAGTGAGCAGATAACCCCTATATAGAATGCTCTGCCCATGGATATGCTTATGGAGGACTAAGTGAGAGTTGATTACAATATCCTAGCACATCTTAGAAAGTTGCTAGCTAAGTTAAGCATATATGACACCCTTATCATATCCAAAGAGATGTGTGAATCTCTAGTCAAGGCTTTCCTTGATCTAGATATGCTTAGCTCAGTTGACCGCTACTGAAGAGGAGGCACACAACTCAAAGTACATCTTAGGAGTTACATTTCGTGATGAAGACTTGCTTCTTGGAATGACCAAGCACAACCGCCCTCTTTACATTACAGTGGACATTGGCAGTACAGATTATCAAGAGTTCTGGTTGACCAAGGTGCATCAGTCAACATTATGAGTTTAAAAACCCTTGCCTACTTGATGATCAACATCTATAAACTCCAAAAGGAAAGGATGATGTTGAGAGGATTCAATGAACAAGGCGAGAGGGCCTTAGGCTCCATAGTGTGGCCATTAGAGATAGATGATTGGAAGACTGAAGCCAAGTTTCATATCATATAATCGGATACATCTTTCAATGATTTTCTTGGGGGACCATGGATACATGAGAACAACATAGTTCCATCCTCTCTACATTAGTGCATGAAGTTCATGAGAGGTGGAATTGAGTACTGCATTAAAGGAGATCTCTAGACCTTCATAGTTCATGAGGTTGGGATATATGAGGATGTAGCCTATTTTCTTTCCCAAAACTAACAAGTCCATTATTGTGAATCTAGTCAAGATCCCCAAGAGGGGCAAAAAGAAAAAAAATAAAAAGAAAAAGAATTTGAAAATGAAAAGAAAAAAAGAGAAAAAAAAAGAAAATATAAAAGAGAGAGATATGAACTTAGGGGAAGATAGAGAGCCTGAGATTAGATTCCACCCACAGTTCATTACTCCATTCAAACATATAGGTAGGATGACCCGACCTTCACTAAGCAGAGGTAGAGGATAGTTCAGAGGCATCCCCCAAGGTGGAAAGCCTCCCTATTGGGCACCTATTAGAAGGTATGTCCTAGCCACCAGGAGTACACCTACTATCCATATAGACTTAGAATCTAGTTCAAATGATGAGTCTTATGTGGTTAGCACACCAGCTAGCTCTTCTCAGTAACGAATCCCTTTCAAGGTGATGTTTGAGCATGATAGTAATGAAGACAGAACTCCAAAGCAAAGCATAAATGTATCCAAATCTACATATGAAATAGTCAGGAGTCAGAACTTTAGCTCTAACCCCACTTTCTTCCCAGAAAGTTAAGGGTTTGGTAGTTACGGAAGCCCTTAAGTCATCCACAAATGGGAGAACTCAGAGGTTCTTTTTGGAGCATCATCCTCAAGTTAAGAAGCTGATGTAAAACTTGAGGATGATTCATATAAATATTTAATACAATTGCCTTTTGATTGGTACTCGCCTTGTGTTCTTAATTTAGCAAAGAAAGGATTAATCCCACATACTTGGTCTAAACACAGGACAGACTACTTTGAAAGGTTATGGGACAACCAAAGCAGACATCCTCAACAAGACTGGGACTAGGATTCAGTACAGTCAGTTTAGTCGATGATGATAATCATTGCCTAGTCATTACCAATCATTTGAAATCTGATAGGTTCTTTTCAAATCATGCTAACTCATATGAGGAGGTATGTTTAGAAACTTCAGATGATCCAAATGATCTTGAAGTCGAGATACAATGTTAGAGTTCAAAGAGGAGATCAGATCAACCATCGATGAGCTCAAAGAAATCAATAAAAGAATTGAAGATAATTCACATCCGACATACATGAGTTCTTTATTGAATGATACTGAAACTGACGACTTTGTTAGGCTATTGACTGAGTTTAAGAACAACTTCACATGGAGTTATGAAGAGATGCTCGATTTATCTCCTAACATAGCAATCCACAACTGGCAATATAGCTTAGTGCTAACCTTATCAAGCAAGCTCATAGATGCATGCGATTAGACATTGAACAACAGGTCATTTCTAAAGTCAAGAAACTGATCGATGCTAATTTTATCAGGGAAGAAAAATATCCTACTTGGTTGGCCAGTGTCATCCTAGTTAAGAAAAAGAATGGCCAATGTCGCATATGCGTTAATTTTAAGGATTTGAATAAGGTATGTCTAAAAGATAAATTTTCATTACCAATACCAGAACTGATGGTGGGAATTGCCTCATCTCATGTAGTCTTCTCTTTCATGGATGGATCATCTGATTATAACCAAATAAAGATGGCCCCTGAAGATGAAAGAAACACTATGTTTCAAACCCATATCAGAATCTTTTGCTATAGGGACATGCCTTTCACCTTAAAAATTCCAGTGTTACATACCAGTAAGCCATGACTCGAATATTCAGTGAACTCATTCATCATCAGGTTGAATGTTATGTCAATGATTTTGTAGTCAAAAGTAAAGAAAAGAAAGACCATCTCTTTGAATTGAGAGTATTTTTTGAATGGTTGTGACAATTTAATCTTAAAATGAATCCCCTGAAGTGTGTATTTGGAGTAGCTTCAGGAAGATTTCTTAGGTTTATTGTCTAGCACCGTGGAATAGAAATCGATCAGGAGAAGATCAAGGTGATTTTAGAAATGCCATCCCCTAAAAGTCTAACTCAACTCAAATCAATTCAAGGGCAGTTGTCGTATCTAAGACTCTTCATTTCCAACCTATCAGGAAGGTGCTAACCATTTTCAACACTTGTCAAAAAGGATGCCAAGTTTAAGTGGGATGACAAGTGCCAACATGCCTTCAAAGACATCACACACTACCTGATGACGCCGCCAATTCTAGTAGCCCCTTTCCTGGGTGAGCCATTAATACTATATACTACTGTATTAGATGACTCCCTTGGTGCTTTGTTGGCCCAAACCAATGATGAAGGGAAAGATAATGCACTCTACTATCTTAATCATCATATAATCCTTACTGAGGCGAACTATCCACTTATTGAAAAGCTCTGCCTTGCTTTAATCTTTCTATCCCAAAAACTATGGCATTACATGCTTTCTCATAAGGTGAACTTGATCTCTAGGATCAATCCACTGCAATATCTCATGACATGGTCGATGCTATCCAGATAGTTAGCGCATTGGTCTATGATTTTGTTGTAGTTTGACATCACTTTCATACCCATCTGTGCGGTGAAAGGACAAGCGCTTATGGATTTCCTAGCAATACACCCACTTCCTGTTGATTCTCTGCTTAGTGATGACCTCCCCGATGAACAAATCATGAACATAGAGGACACTAGCATTCACCGATGGGAGATGTATTTTGATGGTGTGGCTTCCTTTCAAATGGGAGAAGAATCACGATCTACTCTTCTAAGGAAGATATGTGTAGGAATAGTTCTCCTAACTTCAGACCTCGATGTGATGAGATTCTCATATCATATGTCCAATCCTTGCACCAACAATGAAGTTGAATATGAGGCTTTGATTGATGATCTGGAGTTAGCCATTACAATATGCATCCAGAGCATCAACATCTTCAGAGATTCTTAATTAGTTATCAACCAAATTATTGGGTCTTACAAAGTCATCAAGCCTAAGCTCCATCATTACCATAAGGACACTATGGAGTTGTTGGCCCAAATCCCAGAGGTTACTAATTATAAGATTCCTTAAGGAGAGAATGCAGTAGCAGATGCATTAGCCAAGCTTTCCAAAGAGTTGACATGTCCAGAAGATGAGTCCATACCAATAATAGTCCAAAATAGATAAGTCTTATCCCTTGTTGATGCTAAACTCATCGAGAGATGCTCACTTGAAGGGGAGGTTGCCATTTCCAAAAAAGGATGAGGTGTTGGATTGGAGGAAACCATTCATGGATTATCTAAATGTAGGAAATTACCTCAAGATAAGTCACTAGCACATCAAGTGAACCAGAGAGCTCTTTCCTATGCACTTATGGATGGCACCTTATACCAGGGGTCCTTCAATCATATATGGTTATGTTGTTTGGACAAACACGAAGCTCGTAGTATCGTGATCATGGTACATTCAAGTTTATGCGGAGCACACCAATCTGGTCCAAAGATGAAAGCCAAGATCAAGCGACTATGATACTATTGACCTTCGATGATCATAGACTGCATGGACATAGCTAGGAGATGCCACCAATGTTAGGTGCACGTGTGGTCTTACACCAACCACCCAATATTCTACATCCTACATTGGCCTCATGGCCATTCAAGTGTTGGGGTACCAACATAGTGGGTTCGATCAATCCTCCTTCTTCCAAGGGTCATCGGTCCATTCTAGCTACCACCAACTACTTTTACAAGTGGGCAGAGGCAATCCCACTCAGAGAGGTTACAACTTAGCATGTGCTTCAATTTTTCAGGAACCATATCATATATAAGTTCAGGGTGCCTCGATAAATTATATCTGATAATGGTATTATATTTAAGAGTACCAAAATCAATAGATTTGCTCAGAGACATGACATAAATTGGAGATACTCTACCATCTACTATCCAAGGGCAAATGGCTTAGTAGAAGCCTTCAACAAAACTCTCATCCAGATATTAAAGAAGACACTCAATGACAACAAGCAATAGTGGTATGAGTAGTTAGTTGAAGCCTTGTGGTCTAACCGCACCACATACAGAACTCTAACTCAATCTATCCCTTTCTCCTTAGTGTATGGGTTTGAAGTAGTTCTACCATTAAGAAGTCCAACTCCCATCATTAAGGATAGTTGTGGGTAGTAAAATCACAATGGAGTAGAATGCCAAGTTACGGTTAGAAGAGCTCGAAGGTTTGGAGGAGAGACACCTCTAGGCATGCTAGAGCCTCAAGTTATACAAAGCTAAAATGCTTCAAGCTCATAACAAGTTGATCTATTCTAGAGCTTTTCAAGTAAGAGAGCTTGTTTTAGTTCTAAGGAGATCAATTTTTGTCCTCAAAAGATGGGAGACAAGTTTGAACCCACATGGGAAGGCCCTTTTGCCATAGAGAAAGTCTACTAAGGAGAATCTTATTTACTCATAAATTGTAAGGGAGAGCACCCAATGCTTTCAATCAACAGGCTCTACCTAAAGAAATATTATCCATAAATCTTGTTTGAAAATATTTATCAAAGAAATTTCTTTCATCTCAAATTTTATCTCTTCCATGGTAAGAAAAATATTTTCTTGCAAATCCCCCATGATGTGTTTAGGGTTGGTGTAAGGAACCCAAGCGGCATCCTATCCTTTAGCAACACAACACCAACACAAACTACACACAATCACATAAAACAAAAATATATCTTTTATCTTGGGCTATTTTGGTGTGGGATAAATCTCCTTGTGGCACTCACTCATTAGCTGCTCTAGGTCGAACTAACATGCTACCTTGCTAGTATGTCACTCCAGTGGTTACTTATCTAGAGGATGTAAATCTATAAGCTTTCTTCCTAACTTGACTATTGCAAACTGACGAGTGCCTTGTTAGTTCAATAGGCCTTATTACGTGGCCGGTATGCAACCTCATGTTGACTTTGTTTAAGAGGATGTAAGCCTACACACTTTCTTCTTAAATTAACCATCATGCACTAACTAGGTTGAGTATATTTAAGGTTTAAGATAAGTCTCCTAATGGCTCCTTTCCTCCTAACTACTTTAATTCTGGGTCCAGTCCTTACACGGGACTCCCCACTTAGTAGTCACCCTAGGTCAGATAGTATCTTTCTCACCGATGATAGACTACCCGATGATCATTTCTTTCTATGAAGATGTAAGTCTACAGGCCTTCTTCTCAGATTGATTCGCAAATCGATGGGTACCTTAGATTGGTTGGTTATCACTATGTTGACGGTGACCCGATGGATACACCACTCATGGTGGATGTAAGTCTTCAAGTTTTCTCCTGGAGTTGGCCACCGTATACCTACGGGCTTTCTTTTACAAGGTCCTGGATAAAGCCTCTAGCAACACCTCCCTTGTGGGCACTCTATTTGGATTACATCATTAGCGACCCTATTTAGACACTACCCGGGTTACTCTTGGATTGGACAATCCCCCTTTCTTAATAGCCACCCCTGTGGTTGGAGAATTCGTGTTGCGGATGTGCATATTCTCCCTTGATCCAGTAAGTCTGAGATAAGACTAGGCTAATATAAGCACATTCTCAGTGTGGTCCCTCACACACCAATAGAGTTTGCACAAACATATAAACAAAATAAAAATATATATATATTTGCATGTGGATTAGGAGGACACCCCCAATGACACCTTTTCCCAAGCAGACATCCAATCTTTAAGGCAGTGTCAGCAAAACTCCCCATAGGAATCACCTGACTACTTTTGAGTTGAGATAAGTCCCTAGGTCGGTACTCTCTCAATAGTCACCCTTAAGTCAGGTTTGATTTATTGTGCCACCAATTGGTCACCCCGACAGTCATCCTTGCTTTGGGAGATGTAAGTCTATCATGCATTCTCTCCAGCACGACCGTTTCACATCAATGGGCAGTCTTAGGTCAGTTTTGATTTGTTGTGCTATCAACCAATCACCATAGTGGTTCCTTGTTTAGGAGGATGTAAGTTTACAAGCTTTCTTCCTGGCTTGACCATTGCACACCGAAAGGAACCCCTTATGTTGGTTAGCTCTACCCCGTGGCCGATAGACTATCCCCTTGGATTTGTAAATCTAAGATAAGACTAGGCAGATATTAGCCCCTTCTTAGTGGATCCATCGCACATCGGTAGGGTCCATTTAAAGTGAAATTAATTTTGACTATTTTTGAGTCGATATGAGTCCACAGCGACATTCACTCAATAGTCATCTTAGGTCAGGTTTGATTTGTCATGCTATCAACAGATCACCCCAATGGTTCTTTATTTAGGAGGATATGAGTCTACAAGCTTTCTTCCTGACTTGACCATTGGACACTAAAAGGAACCCTTAGGTTGGTTAGTCCTACATAATGGCCGGTAGACTATCCCTTTGGATTTGTAAATCTAAGACAGGCCTAGGCTGATATTTACTTCTTAGTGGATCTATCACACACCGACAGGATCCATTTTATTAAATCCACCATCCTTCCCCAACGGAGATTGTATTAAATCCATCCACTCTTATCCCTAGTGTATGCTTCCCCAAAATAAACCAAAGAAAATCATAAATTAAATCCACCTTATCCCCAATAGATCCGAATTCTCATCCCAAGTGGATGCCCACAAACTAAATCAAATTTCTCCCCAACGAGGCACAAATCATATCCTCTTCCCAGTGGAGCCCCACAAAATCAAACCAAATTAAATTCCTATCCTTAGTGGAAAGTTCATGCACTCATCCCCAGAGGGATATAAACCCTAATCCCTAATGGATATTTTTCCCCAAATCATGTTTATGATCAAACTCAAACTCTTATCCTCCCTATGGATAATCTAAACCTACTTCCCTAGTGGAAGGTTCACATACTTGATCCCTTAATGGATCCTTTCTTCCTTTCTTATGCCCTTGGCATAAGATGAGTTCCATTGCACTAAGATCTTGATTTTTCCTACATCTCAGGTTTAGGAATAGATCTTTTCTGTTAGTGCTTGTGACCCTTTAGACATTATTGATCATCTTGGTCAATGCCAATACGTGCGGTGTGCCTTGTCAGTTACACCACACATATTAGGGGTCCTTTTGTTGACCTCATATTTGGAGTGACTTCTCAACTTCCTCATCATAGATCTAAGACTCTAATAGACACTAAGAGTTCCTTAGTCTCAAGACACTTCTAGTGATTAGGTGAACACTTAACCTAAGCTTAGAGACTTAGAAGGGTTAGCCATACGAATAGGTTATGCCTTAGGGACTTAGGAAAACTTGCCTACCCTATAGCCTAAACACAATCCATGCTTTTCTTCTCAAACTAAACCTCAAAATCAAACTCAAATACCAAATCTAAATCTAAATTCAAATCAAATTATTGAAACATATAATCAGATCCAAGATTAACATTCTTCTTAAGCCCTTTGATTTCATCTTATGGACTTGGCCTTAAGTAAATTCAAATCAATCGTGATTCAATTTATTTTCTCAAATATCAATTCAATCTCTCAATCTTTTACCAAATCCAAACTCAAACCCAATTCTAAATGATTCAATCCCTAGCTCAAACCTCAAACCAAAATTCCTTCTTAAGTCTTATGACCCACTCTCATAAGCTTAGCAAAATCTCCACCTAATTTATCCCAAACTTGATTGATTTTTTAATAAATCAATTATTCATTCATTTATATTCACAAATATAAATGAAATCCATACCCAAATGACTAAAACTAAATCAAACTAAATCAAACCAAGCCAAATCTCCTCTTAAGCCTTATGGACCTACCTCTATAAGCTTACTCACATCTTAAACTAAATCAAACCAAAATCAATTGATTTCTTTATAAATCAATTACTCCATCATTTATATTCATAAATATAAATGAAACCCACCCTCCAATGACCAAAAATAATCAAACTAAATCAATTTCCTACTTAAGCCCTTTTGACCTACATCCATAAGCTTGGTCAAAGTTGCTTCCAGATTACTCTAAACTCAAGTCATTTTCTCATGAATCATTTATATATTAATTTATACCCCAAATATAAATTAAACATAAATCTAAATAGCCAAAATCAAATCCAAAATTAAACCAAAACCCAATCCAAGACTTTTTATCCAATTTCTTGGACTTGGCTAAATCCTATCAAAATCATGCCAAAACCAATGGATTTTCTCATGAATCAATCATTCCTTCAATCATTTAGCCAAATATAAACATAAACTACAATCATAAAATCAAGTCAACCCAAGTCAAAACTAAGTTAGCCTTTTTGACTTAAAAACTTCAAATGAGCCAAAGTCCACTAGACTCCAAATTGATTATAGTTGGATTGATATTTCAATCCTAGGCTCATATAGGAGTTCAACTAATCTTGAAGTAAGCCAAAACCAAACCAATTGACCCATTTTGGTCCACTTGACATAAAGTGACCTAAAGAATCCTTTTTGAACCAAGTTCTAATTCAACCCAAATTGGATTGAACCAAGGTCATCCAAACCTCATATCATGATCAACAATCACTCTTGCATGATCAACCACCATGAATTAGGTCAAACCAAGTCTACTTGGTCCTTTGAGCAAGTCAACCTTTAACTTAAATAAAACCTAAACTAGCCAAGACCCACCATATACCAAATTGATTAAAACCATTGATCCAAACCAACTCATAATCAATGATTGAACATGACCAAACCTTTAATTGAATCAAACCAAGTCCAATTGACCATTTGACCTAAGTTGACTCAAATTAGCTTAAAAAGCCAAAATGGGTTAAATCATGATCTAACCCAAATCAATTGAAACCAATTGCTCAAGTTCATCGAAAATCAATTAATGAACTTAACAAAGCCCCAATCAAGCCCAATTTGACCAATTGGTCAACTTGACCCAACTTATCCCAAATTGACCTAAGAGGTCAAATTGGACAAATTCAAATTATACCTAGATTGATTGCAACCAATGGCTCAAGTTCATTCCAAATCAATTATTGAACTTGACTAAAGACACAATCAAGTCCAATTTGACCAATTGGTCAACTTGACCCAACCTAGCCCAAATTGACCTAAAGGGTCAAAATTAGCCAAAATTCAAATTAAATTCAAATCAAATCAAAACAAAGCCTAAAATCATTTTCAATTAACAAATTGAACTTGAACCAACACCTAACCCAACCTAATTTGGTGAAATTGGTCAAATTGGTCAACTTGACCCATTTGAGCCATTTGATTTCAAATGAGCCAAAATCAAATCTAAGCTAATCCAACCCAAATCATTTGAACCTAACCCAAGCCTTGGTTTGACTCAATTTGACCAATTGGTCAACCCAACCCAACATGAACCCATATGAACCCATTTAACCAATTGAAGCCTGTGGTGAAATTTTATAAGGATTTCTGAAGAATAATATATACTTCCATCTTCACTCTATGTGAGATAAAATGAAGATAGAAATATACTTCTTATTTTTATGCATTTTGACACCATGTAGATCCAAAGAAGTTATTATTGAGGGTGATCAGGTACAACATTGAGGAGAGGTGTACTATCTCAAAAGATAGAAGTCACCACCCTACAATGGACCTAATTACCTCAACAAGGACTCCTAAGGATAATGGGTATGCATGTGTACCAATGATTCTTCCCCTACTTTACATGAAAAAGTAAAGTAGGGTTTATTTTAAATCAAGTTCGTTAAGTTCCCTATAGGGGCAAGCCCTTATAGTTAATTACATCCTAAGGAACATCCTTTATGAATACTCTCGATTAAAGTAAATGATCGTTGTCTCCAAAAATTTAAATAGGTAGGACTATCAATCGATTAGTTTATTTTGGAAGATCAAATGAGATTGATCAAAGAGAGAGATTTATTATCGAAGCCAAAGGAAGATAAGTAGGAGATACTCATGATGTTAGGAAATCTAGCGAACATCTCAAATTATCCTATAGTTGGGCTTTATATTTTTGAAATTGAATTGTTTATTTGAGTTAATTTTTATTAGAAGTTTAGGGCTTATAATTCTATAATATAAGGTTATAGAAATGCCTACAAGGTGAGGATTTATACTTATGGCCCATAGAAGGGAGAAGCAACCTCATAATGTAAATCTAGGGAGCTTTGGTCGGGCCAAAAGCATGACCTAAATCTAAGGCAAAAATGGGTATTTGGTTTGTCTCCATAAGAGAGGACGAACCACCTGATTGCTTGGAGTTACAACCGCTTGGGGTGGCTGCCAACTAACTCCTCCTAAGATTTTAAATTCATGTAGGTAAGTCATATGCTTTATGCAAGATAGCTAGACTATTATTTATTTAGAAAGAGACTAAGTCCTTAAACTCACTCCCTAAAATACTAGATCATGTAAAGGCATGAGAAATGACATAGACCTAATGCAAAACATATTACATGTTATTTTCATTTTTGGATGATCATTTGACTCAGGATTATAGGATTCATATGCCTAATGCATGAGAAGTAAGATTATTGGCTGAAATCAGTGAGAAGGGGGAGGTGTGTTTCCACCATGGCCCTTAAAGGTCAAGCCAAGTTTTTAAAGGTGGAAGCCCTCAATCAAGAGTGTAACGATATACTTTTATGCACGATGTTATAAAGAAATACTCATCAACTAAGGGTTGTTAATTCTTTTTTTTTTTTATTTTAACTTAGGCTTTAAATGAGGTTATGAGTTATTTATTTTAATTTTGAGTTGATTAATTTGGTAAGATTTATTTTTCCTAAGAGCCTAATCTTCTACATACATATATAAGGAAGGAACTAAGAAACATGCCATCTTAATGCACAACCTAAACAAAACATCAAACATTTTATAAAACTAATGTAAAAGAATAAAAGGCCATTTATGGTTGGGCATCACTGTACAATCCCGAAAAAAAAATTGGGTAGCCGAGCTCTACCCTTATACAAACCAGATTAGAAATGAATTAATTTACAATGAAGTAAGGAAATTCATGTTATGGGGTCTTCATTTCTTCTTTTTTGTTCTTTGTTCTTTGTTCTTTTTTTCTTTTGGTTCCTTCTTTTGGATGTGGTTGGAAGGTGGTTGCTCCAAAGGCTTCACATGGAACATAAGATGTAATCTTATGACCAATGCTCATCTTAATCCCCCATAAAAATTATTCTAATATTCTAATTACAAAAATACATGAAAAGGAAAAGTAAATCTAATTAACACCTATAAATAGAGATTAGCTAAACAAACTAGGGTACAAGCACAAGCATAACAAAAGCAATTATATTTTTATTACAACGCCTCTTAAGCAAAATCACTTACAGAAAATAATGATTAGACTAAATCATCCTACCATTCAGTCTACGCACATTCACCCTAACATTCAGACTAAAACAAAATATCACAAAATAAAAGCAAATATCAAGCCATGCACCATCCTAACCTAAATCTAGAAGTGATGACTTAAACTAATGTGTGTGCTTTAAAAGGTTTGTGTGGTATGTTAAGCTAGGGATTTAAGGTTTAGATTTCCTAAGTATGAAGATGTCCAACTTAGAGGGTGGTTTTGTTTAAGTTGTTTAGTTGATTTGGGTTGATTTTATTTGATGTTTTTTAGGTTTGAATGAACCTACAATTAATTACTAAGTGTTGTAAAGGGAGGGAAAAGAGAAGAGAACTTCTCTTTCCTTCCCTACCTTAAGGAATTTCTAAAGTAGATTCATATTTGATTTTGTTTAGTAAATTCTTTATTAAGTGTTTTAATCAATCCTAAGTTTTGATTTCTTCCTAAACAAACCTATTCAAAAATAAAGGTATTTTAAGATTAAGTAAAGTGAATTAAGATCACAAAACACACATCACTTCATTTTCTTTCCCAACATGTATAACATGCATATGAATGAATCCTTAGAATATCTATACATACAAATGGAAATGTTTAGCATACTTTACGATGAATGCTAAGTGAGGTACTTAAGAAAATTTGAATGTTTTATGATGCATGATTTTCATTAAGTAGAAAAGAGGTTTTCCTATCCATTTTTCACATGCACACATGTATGTATGAAAGGAATAAGTGAGTATGGCACTATTATTAACCAAGGGTGTAACCTACTTAGGGCTACTTAAAGCCTCACAACCCTTGGGTTGTTGACTAATATACCACTTTCCTTAAATGCAAGCATATGCACAAAAGAAATGAAGGGAAAAGAATAATGTAAAAGTTTATATTAGTTGATTTGTTTTGTTTATGCAATTTATACTTCAAATTTAGATGTCCTCTTAAATGATAGTATAGGAATGAATAGAAAGGGGTTAGGCAAGTGTTATGTTCTTTACAAATAAACTATACACTTTGCCAAATTCTATTCAAATCCATACTAAAAGAAAAGAGAAGGAAGGCTACACTATGCGTATCTTCATATTTATATCCACATGCAAGCTCATAAATAGTCATAAGTAGCACACTTTTAGTTTTGGATATTTAATTTATAGATTTTAAAAATAGTTTTTAATTTAATAGTGATAATAGCCATTCATATTTTACTTTAACCAAAACATGCAATTTGACATAAAAAAAATTCATTTTTAATTTGATTTTTGGAAAGCATAAATGCATGAAACTCATATATGACATACATTTAGCATGTTAGGAATGAACTAAAGTGATGAAAGCATGTAAACACATTCACCCTAATTAATTCCTAAAGATAATCTTATGAATTAAGAAAGCTTAAAGTAAATCAAGTTATTTTTAAAGAAGGTTTGATTTTGTTTTAAGTTTGATTTTATTTGAGAAATGTGAGATGCATTTGCTGTTCCTAACCCATTTTCACATATGTTTATTATTATTTGTTTAATTTTTTTATTAGATTAATTTTATGCTTTGGTTAGGTTAAGATATGAATTAAGTGTGTTAATTACCTTACCTACACCACCTTACTTAATCAAATAATTATGAGCCAATGAATTGACATAAAATAACACAAGGAATTTAAATCAACAATGCACCTAAGAAAAAAAAGGTACCTAATGCAATTGGCTCCTAATTAATGATTAATTAAACTAAGGGGTTTAATTTTAAGTAATTTCATAATACCTCTCACACAAGTGAGTTGAGTTTTGATTTCCTTAATTATACTTAGGCTTTGAACACCTAAGCATCTACCCAAAATAGATTAATTGAGTTCTGGAGAGTTTTAGAATTTTATGAAATTAATTAAAGGGGTAATTAGTGAATTAACCCTTAATTAAAGTTTGATTAAATAAAGGGTTTGAATATCTTAAGGAAAGCATCCCAAAATTATTCCCTAAACCTCATATTTACTTAATCAAACCTTAATTGACTCAATCAGAGGGTTAAACCACTAATTATTCCCTTAATTAAGCTTAATTATATTAAGGGAGTGATTAAGGAATGAATTAGAAATTTCCCTAATTAAGCCACCAATAAATCCCAAGAAAATTATTAGGGAGGTCATCCCACTAATTAAGCACAAGAAGTTTGGGATTAATCAGTGGAGTAATTAGAGGATAATTAGCAAAATAACATTCCTAATAAAACCCAAATTCAGAGAAAAATATTATTCAAATATCACTGAAATCATTTTTAGAATATTCTACATTCAATTATCTATCCAATGCAATTTAATTCATATTTTTTTTGATTTTTTTGGGCTTAGATATGAATTTAGGAAGTTTCCATAATTAATTAGAATATTTAATAACCTAATTAAGTATTTAATCCCATCGACACACGTGGGCCGCTGATATGGCATGCGCTTTCCATGTGGTGCAATGGGATTGGATCTTTAACTTGGCACATCGTAGCAGTGTGGCGCTATGCTCACCTCGTCGATCAAGGATCGAGCGGAGTTAAAGCTACAATTCTAAAAGATAAATCCATGGGTGCTACATGTTTTAATCATGACTGTCCAACCAAAATGTGTGGATGGAAGACCAGAGATTCATCCTTATATTTCCCTATGGAGAATGGACACTGTCCATCTTCTAGGGCATGATCTGAGCTCGATTGAGCTTAGATTGGATTGAAATTCACCCCACACCATCTAGGCACAATGGCAAGCACATCTAATGGATAGAATTTTATGGGATTAAAATTCCTTTCACGAAGCTCCAAACCACATTGAATTTAAGCTTAGAAAAATGGCTAACCTCACCGACGCTCAATTCCCTTGGATAAGCTTCATCTAGTTAAGATGAAGCTTTGTTGAAGTTTGGAGGCTTTAAGATGGAGTAGATCCTCTTATGGGCCAACTCCTTCTTGAATTGAGCTCAACTTTGGTCTAAAGCACTCCTCCCTTGCTTCAAGAACATGTATGAAGCTTTTGGCAAGCTGAGCTCCCGATGGAGTTTACAAAGGAATTGGTGGTTTAAAGTGTGGTGAGATTGGATTTTGGTTTTCTTCCCTTATTTTCAGTTTTAGAAACTGATAAATGGGAAATTGGTTCTTACTTGGGAGAGCTTGGGGTGGCTGAGGAATGGCTTCTCTAGCTTCCTTTGGTTCAATCGAATTAGGGATTGAAATGAAATCAAATTAGGGGGAGTATATCCCCCTTTGGAAATCAGACGGTCGAGCAAAGCTTTGCCATTTTGATCCAATTGAGTTTCTTGAGTGGGTTTGTTAGGGTTAGATGAGTGCATTCAATTTTGGGAAGGAAGGAGTGGGAGGTTGCCATGTGAAACAAGTGGAGGCATGATTCCCATGTGGTCATTTTCAAGCACATGGTTTGGGTTTTTTGGGTTTGGCTAACCCAAACCCATTGGGTCATGTGCACTAGGTCCATTAGTGACCATTTGGTCCATTAAGAGGATGCCAAGTGTCCATGAAAAGGAATTGACCAAATTCCAACCAAGTTTGATTTTGGGTTACCCTATGGCCTAGAGATAAAATGGTCATTTGACTTTGATTTTAGTTTGGACATGTGTGGTATCTTGAGAAAATAGGTTTGGTGAAGTTTCATTGAATTTGGAGTTGGTTTGATATGATATGGCTCATGCTGACCCATTTAGGTCAAAATGGGTCAACTTGGGTCAAGTTGACCAATTGGTCAAATTAGGTCAAACTAAGGGTTAGGTCAAGTTCATAGGACCAATTGAAATGTTTTGGTGGCTTTGGTTTGATTCAATTTGGTTTAAGTTTGAATTTGATTCAATTTAGTTCATTTAGGACAAATGGGTCAAGTTAACCAATTTGACCCATTTGACCTATTTGGGCTAGGTCATGGGTTGGTTCATGTTTGGTTGGTCATATGAAATGGATTGGTATCTTTATTTCCAATCAATTTTGGTTGAGTTTGAATTTGGCTCAATTTGACCTTTTAGGTCAAGTTGGGTTCAAGGTCAATTGGGCTAGGTTAGGTCTAGTTGGCCAATTGAAGCTTTGGTTAAGTTCAACAATCTTTTTAGGATGAACTTGACCCATTGGTTTTATTCAATTTGGCTTAGATCAAGTTTTGACATATTTTGACTTTTTAGGTCAAGTTGGGTCAACTTGGGTCAAGTGGTCAATTGGGCTAGGTTAGGCTCAAATGTTGACTTGGTCAAGTTCAAACATTGATCATGAATGAACTTAGATAATTGGTTTTAATCAATTTGGCCTATGGTGGATTTTGGCTATGTTGTGTTTCATTTTGGCTAAGTGTTGACTTGGTCAACCCTTAGGTTTGACTTTTGACCCAATTTGAGTGATTGATCATCTCATGATGATTGTTGATCATGATGAGAGGCTTAGGTGGGCTTAGTTCAATCCAATTTGGTTAGGATTAGAAGGCTCATAAGAGTACTTTAGGTTACTTTGGGTCAAGTGAGCCTAAGTGGGTCAAATGGCTTGGTCAAAGCTTGATTTGAGTTTGATTGAGCTCACAATGGACTCATGATTGCAATATAAATTCATTTGCAAGTGGTTTGAAGTCAAATGAGTTTTGATTCATTTGACAATTTCAAGTTCAAAGGGTGAACATGAGTTTGATTTGGGTTTGATTTTTGAATTGAGTTTTGGTTAAGTGATTGAAGTTTGTATTAATATTTGGATTCATGATTGAAGGATTGATTGAATCATGAAGAAAAAAAATCAAGAGTTTGGCTTGATTTGAAATTAAGTTGGCTAAGTTCAAGATTTTGACTTGAAAGGCTTAGGTTGGATTTTGATTGAATTTGAGTTTGATTTTTGGAGTTGGTTTTGGTTGTTTGAATTTACATTTCATTTATGCATGTGAATATAAATGAGAATATAAATGGGTTATGGAAAATTTTATGAGTTTGAAGTGATTTGAACATGATCTAGGCTAAGCCTTTAAGAGAAAATCAAAGTGACTTAGGAAAGATTTTGAATTTGGATTTGAACTTTGGGTTTAGTTTGATTGATTTGAATTTATATTTAATTTATATATGCAAATATAAATGAGAATATAAATGGGTTTTGAGAAAATTTCATGAGTTTGAATTGATTTGAACATGATTTAGGTTAAGTCCTTAAGAGGGGATTAAAGGACTTAAGAAATATTTGGATTTAGAATTTCAACTTGGAATTTGATTTGATTGATTTGAATTTTTATTTCATTTATATATGTGAATACAAAGTGGTCATTCTCTCTTTTTTTTAGAAATATCAAAAAGATATAAATGAGAATATAAATGAGTTGTAAGAAAATTTCATGAGTTTGAATTGATCTGAATATGATTTGAGCTAAGTCCTTAAGAGGGGATTAAAGGACTTAGGAAAGACTTTTAATCTTAGAGTTTCAATTTGGAATTTGACTGATTTTAATTTATATTTCATTTATATATGTGAATATAAATAAGAATATAAATGAGTTGTGAGAAAATTTTATGAGTTTGAATTGATTTGAATATGATTTGAGCTAATTCTTTAAAAGGGAATTAAAGGACTTAGGAAAGACTTTTGATCTTGGAGTTTCAATTATGGGCTTCAATCATAAGTTTCGATCATGGGTTTCAATCATTTGGCATTGATTTGATTTTTGGAGAAAATTAATTAAGTTGGAATTGATTTAGATTTGATGTTGATTTGATTTGGAGTTTGACTTCAAGGAAGAAAGTAAGGAATGTGGTTCAAGCTATAGGGTAGACAACTTTTCCTAACATCCCTACGACATGACCTACTCCTATGGCTAACTCTTATAAGTTTCTAAGGCTAGGTTGAGTGTCCACCTAATCACTAGATGTGTCTTAGGACTAAGGATCTCTTAAATTCTAAGAGGAGTCCTATATCTAAGATGAAGGGGTTGAGAGCTCATCCTAAAAATGAGGTCAACAAAGGACACCCAATCGGTGTGGTGTGACTGACAAGGAATGCCGCATGTGTTGATCGAAATGATCTACAACACCGAATGATCATAAGTACTAACATGAGCGATCTACTCCTACCCCAAGGTGTTGAAGGAATCCAAAGCTTAGTGCAATGTGGATCTACTTATGTTAAGGGCATAAGAGAGGGAGAAATCCACTAGGGATTAAGTGTGTGAACCGTCCACTAGGGAAGTAGGTTCAAGTCATCCACAAGGGGATGAGAGGTTTAATTTGAGTTGAGCCTCACTGGAGAGAAATTTGATTTGTTTTATTAAGTTCCACTGGGGAAGAGGGTTGAATTTGTTTCAATTTATTGTTTGTTTAATTGTGTTTATTTTGACTCCATCGAGGATAGGCAAGTGAACTTTCCACTGGGGAAGCGAGTTCATGTCATCCACCAAGTGAAGAAAGGTTATGAAATCCAGGGATTAGAATTCTAGATCCGTTGGGGAGCTAGAAAGATTTGCTTCTCATTGAGGAGAAACAAAAGATTTTAATTTGGATTGATTGATTATTTTTATTTTATCTTATTTATTTGATTTTTTTAATTTGGATTTTGAAATTGATCCTGTTGGTTTGCAATGGGCGCTAGAGCCATGGAGGCCTAGATCTAACTCTGATTTACCAATCCAAAGGAAATAGTCTACCAACCACAAGGTAGGACTATCCAACCAAGGGGAATGCCTTTCGATATGCAGCAGCTATACTAGGAACAAAGCGTAGTAGGTTTACATCGTCCAAAGTAGGGACCAGTTGCTGGGGTGATCTATTGGCAAGGCAATAGATTAAATTTGACCTAGGGCTGACTATTGAGTGAATGCTGCTAGGAAACTTAGATCAGCTCAAGGATAGTCAAAGATTAATTTCATTTCTTAGTTTATTTTGATGAATTCTGTTGATTTGTGATGAATCACACCGAGATGGAGCTTATATCAACCTAGACCTATCTTAGATTCTTTAAAGGGAGTAGCTTCGATGGGAGAACTATCCAACCAAAGGAGTTCCTTTCAATTTGCAATGATCAATTTAAGGAAGGAAAGCTCGAGGACTCACATCTTCCACTACAAAAGACCATTGGGGTGATCGGTTGCTTTGGGAAACAAATCGAACCCGACCTAGGGCTGCCCGTCGGTTTATGATAGTCATTCTAGAAAGAATGCGTCATAGTCTTATATCTTCCAAAGCGGAATGACTATTGGGGTAACCTGTTTGTGGCAAAATAGAGTTAACCCGACCTAAGGGCGACTATGAAGTGAGTACCGACCTAGGGATTTATCTCAATTCAGTTAGTTAGACAATTCCTATAGGGAGTTCTACTGACTCTACCATAAAGATATAATGCCTACTTGGAAAATGGGGCCATTTGGGAGCTTGAATTCTTAATCCACAAGCAAATTAATTATTTATTTTGTTTAGTTTGTTTCAGCGTGGACCCTGTTAGTTTGCGAGGGATCAAACTGAGAAGAAGCTTATATTAGCCTAGACCTATCTCAGATTTACTGAACCAAGGGAGAATTTATGCATCTGCTGAATAAATTCTCCAACCACAGGTGTGGTTACTAGGAAAGGGGACTATCCAATTCAAGAGTAACCCAGGCAGTGTCTAAATGGGTTTGCAAAGGATGTGATCCAAATAGAATGCCCATAGGAAGAAGGGCTGCTAAGGGATTAATCCAAAACCCTAGAGAAGATGACATGGCTAGTCATATATCAAATATGTATTGTAACTCAAGGAGAAAGCACGGGGACTCATATCTGCCAAGAGAGGTGTATCCATCAGGTGATTCACTGTCAGTATAGCGAACATCAACCAACCTAAGGTGCTCATCAATTTGCAACAATCAGCCTAGGAAGAAAGCTCAGGAACTGACATCCTCCTATAGTGGAATTGATTGCTGGATAGTCTATCTTCAGCTCGATAGGTGTCATCCGACCTAGGTTGACTACTGAGTGAATGCCACTGATATCAACTCAAATATAGTCAAGAAGAAAGAGCCTCCGGGGGGATTATCCTAAACCTCAAATATACTTGACCTACTTAGAACATGATGAATAATTCAAGAAGAAAGCTCAAGGACTCACATCTTCTTAAATAAAATCAACATGAGTAGCTTACTAGCTAGGCAGTGAAGTCTACCATACTAACAAGGTGCTCGTTGGTTTGCACTGGTCAAGTTAGGAAGAAAGCGCAGGACTCACATCTTCCAAATAAGTGACCATTGGGGTGACATACTAGCGAGGTAGCATGTAGACCCAACCTCGAGCGGCTAATGAGTGAGTGCCACAAAGGGCTTGCTCCCACATCAAAGTAGCCCAAGATAAAAGATTAGTGTTTGTTTTTATGCATGTGTTAAAAGGAATAGGACGCCTCTTGGTTTTCTCACACCTACCCTAAACATGCTGAGGATTTTGATGAAATGGTGCCATGGGTGACAATAGGAATTCCCACTAAGAAAGAATGCCGCTTGGGTTCTCTCACACATAACTTAGTTGTGCTAATCAAAATAGGATGCCTCTTGGGTTCTCTTACACTTATTCTAATAGCGTCGGGAGATTCATTTTGAGGTTTTATTGTCTTTACCATTTGAAACTACTCTCAAGTCAAAGAGATGGTCTTCCTTTTCTCTACTCTTGACTACTAGATCATCAACATAGCACTCAACCTGATGATGAATGAGTTTCCTAAAGATCTGAGTCATGGCCCGTTGGTATACCAAAGATTTTAAGGTCGAAAAGGCATGACCATATAAATGTAAGATTTTGATTGGGTTCAAAATAATATTTCTTTCATCTTTAAAGACATCTTGATTTGGTTATAACGAGATGACCCATCCATGAAAGAGAAAATTGCATGAGATGAGGCGATGTCCACCATTAGTTCTGGTATAAGAAGAGAAAACTCATCCTTAGGACATACCTTATTTAAGTCCCTGAAATCGATGCATATGCAAATTTGGCCATTCTTCTTCTTAACTAGGATGACATTGGCTAACCAGTTAGGGTATTTTTCTTACCTGATGAAACCAAGATCGATCAATTTCTTGACTTCAGAAATGACCTGTTATTCGATTTCTAATTGCAAGCATCTAGGAGCTTGCTTGATAGGGTTAGCGCTAGGATTTATTGCTAGCTTGTGGACTGCTACATCAAGAGATAATTCGAGCATCTCTTCATAACTCCATGCAAAGCATTCCTTAAACTCAATCAATAGCCTAACTAAGTCATTGGTTTCTTCTTCATTCAGCAATAAACTTATGTATGTCGGGTGGGGATTTTCTTCTGTCCCAAGGTTGGCTTTTTTAAGTTTGTCAATTGTTGAATGGATCTCCTCTTTAAATTCTAGTGGTGTATGGAGAATAAATTCCTATAACGAGTCACCTTTCAAATCTATGGGGAGAAATGAAAGAGGAGACCTATAGAAATTCATCTTTTTAAGATGCCACGTAGATCCATAGATGTACTTATTCAGTGATCGATAGCTATCAAGGAAATAGTGTACTATCTCGAGAGATAGAAGTCACTACCCTTTAAAGGACCTAATCACCTCAATAAGGACACCTAAGGACGATGGGTCTGCATATGTACCAGAGATTCTTCCCCTACTTTACATGAAAAAGTAAAACAAAGTTTATTTTAAACCAAGTTCGTTAAGTTTCATACAGGGAAAGACCCCCATAGTTAATTACATCCTAGGAAATGGGGATTCCTTAGAAAAATTCTCGATTAAAGTAAATGAT
Organism: Cymbidium sinense; assembly: GCA_021442155.1. Taxonomy (NCBI): domain Eukaryota; kingdom Viridiplantae; phylum Streptophyta; class Magnoliopsida; order Asparagales; family Orchidaceae; genus Cymbidium; species Cymbidium sinense. Next base: position 54,417,243 of record CM038218.1, read on the forward strand.
CATTGACTTTGAAGACTTCAATAGGAAAGGACTATCAATTGATTGGTTCATTTGAGAAGATCAAATGGGATTGATCAAAGAGGGGGAGTTATTATCAAAGCCAAAATGGAAGATAAGTAGGAGATGTCCACAATGCTAGGAAATCTAGCTAGCATCTCAAACTATCATATAGTTGGGCTTTACATTTTTGAAATTGATTTAATTTATTTGAGTTGCCATTTTCATTAGAAATTTAGACTTAGGATTCCTTAACACAAGATAAAGAAATGCCTAGAGAGGGAATTATTCTTATGGCCCATAATGGGGAGAAGCAATCTCAGAACCTAAATCTAGGGAGATTAAGTGAGGGCCGGAAGCACAACCTAAATCTAAGGAGAAAAATGGATAATTGGTTTGCCTCCACAAGAGAGGATAAACCATCCGACTGTTTGGACTTACAACTGCCTCGGGGTGGCTTCCAACTAACTCCTCCTATGATTTTAAATATATGAAGGCAAGTCTTTATGCTTATGTAAGATAGCTAGGCTATTATTTATTTAAAAAGAGACTAAGTCCTTAAACTCACTCCTTAAAGAGACTAGATCATGTAAAGGGATATGCTTAAAATGACCTAAATCTAATGCAATTCAAATTTCATTTTTATTTTCATTTTGGACAATTTATTTTGACTCGGGCTAATAGGATTCATATGACTAATGCATGAGAAATAAAGTTATTGGCTAAAATCACGAGAAGGGAAGAGGTGAGTTTCCACCATGGCTCTCAAAGGTCAAGCCAAGTTTCTCTGGCAAAGGTGGAAGCCCTCCAATTAAGAGTGAAATAAGATGCATTTTTGCATGATATTATAAAAGAAATGCTCATCCAGCTAAGTGGTTGCTAATATTTTATGATTTTAAACCTAAGCTTTAGGTGAGGTTATGAGTTATTTAATTTTTAGTTTGAATTGTTAAGTTGGGTAAAATATTTATTTTTCCCTAAGGAGCCTAATCCACATCCAGGCCATACATAAACAAAGGAAGAAATTAGGAAAATCATGCCACTTATGCACAAGCTAAACAAATCATCAATCAATTTATAAAGCTAATCGCAAAAAGAATAAAAGGCCATTATGGTCAGACACCACCATACAAACCTGAAAATATCAAATATGGGTAGCCAAGCTCTACCCTTATACAACCTAGATTACAAATGAATTAAATTACAATTAAGCAAGGAATTCATTATTATTGGGGGTCTTCAAGCCTTATTCTTCATTCTTCTTTTCTTCTTTCTTCTTCTTTTCTTCTTTCTTATTTGGTTCCTTCTTTTGGATGGTTGGAAAGTAGATGCTCCAAGGCTTCACATGGTGCAAAAGAGAGGATCTTATGACCAATTCTCATCCTAATCCCCATAATAATCATTCCAAAATCCTAATTGCACAAATTTACATGAAAAGGAAAAGTAGAAATCTAACTAACACCTGTAAAATAAAGGTTAACTAAAATAAATCACATAAATCCCAAGCATGTATATTAGACTTATCACCCCACACATGGGTGACTAAGTCCACCTGGCCAATTGGATTATGCATAGGGGTATAAAGCACCTAAAATCAAAAGTATTTTATATATTATTTATGATAGCGCCCCATAAGCACAATCCCCTGCAGAAAAGAATAGTTAGACTAAGAGCATCCTACCATTCATTCTAAGAGCATACACCCTAACATTTAGTCTAAAACATATACCACAAAATAAAACAAACCTCAAACCATGCACCGACCTAACCTAAGGCTAGAAGTGGTGACTTAGGCTAATGTGTGTGCTTTGAAGGCATGTGTGGTATGCTTAGCTATGGCTTTAGGTTCAAAATTTCTAAGTGTGAAGAACATGCTCAACTTAGAGTAGGGTTTCATTTAAGTTATTTAATTATTTTGGGTTAATTTTATTTCATGTTTTGATTTGGTTTAAGTGGATCATATAATTAATTACTAAGTTATGAAGAGAGGGAAAGAGAAGAGAACTTCTCTTTCCGTCCATAACCTAAGTAATTTCTAAAGTAGGTTCACATTTTAGTTTTGTTTAGGTAAATGTTTTGATTAAATCTTTTAATTAATCCTAAGTATAGATGAACTCTAAACAAACCTATTCAAAAAGAAAGGTATTTTAAGATTAAATAAAATGAATCAAAATTCACATAACACACATTACTTCATTTCTTTCCCAACATATATAACATGCATATGGATGGACCTAACATATATATATACATACAAATGAGAGTATTTAACACACTTTATGATGCATGCTAAGTAATCCATTTAAGGAAATTTAGAAGTTGAATATGCATGATTTTTCTTAAGTAGAAACAGGTTCTTTATCCAAATTTTTTACATATACACTCATGAAAGTAAGAAAGGCATAAGTGAGTACATCGCCATTGTTAACCAGAGGTGTAGGGTACAAGACCTACTTAGGCCCACTTAAAGCCTTGCAACCTCGGGGTTGTCTAGACTAACATACCACTTTCCTTAAGTACAAACATGTGTATAAAAGAAATGAAATGGAAAAGTAGAATGCAAAAGTTGTATTAATGGATTCATTTTGTTTATACAATTTATGTATGCAAGTATAGGTAACCCTTCTTAGATGATAGCATAGAGATGAATAGGATATGGAATTAGGTGAGTATTAGGTTATTTTCAAATGAATGATACACTTCATCAAATTCTTATTCAAAACTATACCAACATAAGAGAAAGGAAACCTATGCTAAGCATACCTTTATATTCTTTTGCATGCAAGCTTATAATTAGAATATAAGTAGCATACTTTCAGATTTAATATTTGATTTATATGTTTTGAAAATAATTTGGATTTAGTAGTGATAATAGCCACTCATATTTCTACTTTAGCCAACATATGCAATATTTGACATAAAGTAAACAATTTCATTTTAAACTTGAACTTAAAAAATTTGAATGCATGAAACCACAATTTCATAACATGTTGGGGAAAGATTCAAAGTAATGAAAGCATGTAAACAAGTTCACTTCACTTAAATCCTAAAGGCATTCTTATAGATAAGAAAGTTTAAAATAAATCAAAGTGAATTTAATATGATTTTTGTTTAGTTTGGAGTTTGATTTAATTTTGAAAAGGTGAGGTAAGATTGCTATTCTTAACCCATTCCCACATGTGTTTGATATTTTTGTTTAATTTTTAGATAATTAGATCCATTTTATGTATTAATTAGGTTAAGTATGAATTAAGTAACTTAATTAACCCTTACACACCACCTTAGAATAATTAACCAAATAATTATGAGCCAATGAGATGACATAAAACTCACAAGGAATTTAAATTTGCAATGCACCTAATAAAAAAAAGGCATAATGCAATTTGGCTCACAATTAAAGGTTAATTAAGCTAAGGGGTTTAGCTTAAGTAATTTCAAAACACCCTTTCATACATATGAATTTGGTTTTGATTTCCTTAATTGAACTTAAGTTATTAAACACCTAAGCATCTACCCAAAGTAGATTAATTAAGTTATGGAACTTTTTAGAATTTTTAGAAATTAATTAAGGGGATAGTTAATGAATTAGGCTTTAATTAAGAGAGGATTAAGGAAAGAATAGGGGGTTTAGAGAATAGCTTGGGAGAAATGCCCCAAAATATTCCATAAACCTCCTACTTACTAGATTTGACCTTAATCAACCCTAATCATGGATTAAAACCACTAATCACACCTTAGTTTTCTTTAATTACCTAAGGAGGGTAATTAAGAAATCCATATGTAATTCTCCTGATAAAGCATTCAATAAATCCTAGAAAAATTAGCATAGGCAGAAGTCATCCCCTATATCATACCCAAGAAGTTTGGGATTAATCAGAGGCTTAACTAAAAGGTAATTAGTAAAATGAAGTTTCTAATAAAACCCAAAATCAGAGAAAATTATAATTCAAAATTCATTGAAATTATTTTAAAAATATTCTAGGTTAAATTATTTTTCTATTGAAATTTATTTCATATTTTTTGAATTTTATTGAAGGAGATATGAATTTTAGAAGATCCATAGATTAATTAGAATTAATTAAGCATCTAACTAATCCTATAGCTCGCGTGGCGGTGGCGGGCGGTCACTTTACATCACGCGGTGAGGATTCACTTAAATGTTAAATCAAAAGGCGTGGGGCGGATCATTTGATCTCGATCAATCAAAGATCGACGATGAGAGATCTCCCATTTTTAAAGGATATAAGAAATCTAAACATGGGAATTATCTCGGTCCATCCAAAATGCGGATGGATGGTGATATCTCCCAAGTTCTTCCCCTTGATCAAGAGATCCATGATCTAGGGGAAGATCAGCTCGATTGAGTTTGGATTCAAACCAACCCACACCATCTAAAGCCAAAGGCGGCATATCCAATGGTGGGATTCACTTCATTGAAAATTTTTTCTTTACAAAGGACCAACACCTCTATGCTAGGTGGTCGAGAGGTGATCACCGGTGCTCGATTCCTTGGAGGAGCTTTGTCTGGTTGAGATGAAGCTATGTTGGAAGAATGAGCTCTTGAGATTATGCGAATTTCTCTATGGACCAACTCCCCTTGCTCCCCTTTTTGACTTTGATTCAATTCAACTTCTCCTTGTTGTGGGAACTCCAATGGAAGCTTAGGTGCACTCAACTTAGCTCCCCAGATGTGCAAGGAATTGAGTGGATTTGAGTGAAGGAAGTTTTAGTTTGAGAGGAGCTCCCATTTTCTGAAGAAAACCAAAGCTTGATTTCAATTCTCTAGGAAGCTTAGAATGCTCTTTGATGACTTCTAACACTCTCTAGGGCTTTGTCAAATTGAGGAATGATGGATTTGAATTGAATTAGGGGGAGTATATCTCCCCCTTGAAGGTTTGGATGACCGCAAGCCATTTTGCCATTTTGATCCAATTGATCATAATGGGAAGGTTGTTTGAGCTGTTAGGAGTGTGCACATGGTCAGTTTGAGGCCTTGAGTGGAATGCCAACCTCCCATGTGCTTGAATTTGCATGGGAGAGGGAGTTTGAATTTGGAGTTTTGACCCATTGGGTCAGGTTTGGTCTAGTGGCCAATTAGGCTGGGTACACCACTCTACATTAGGTCCCCTTGAGCTTTTAAGAAAGTCTCAAGTGGATATGAAGAGGGTATGACCAAATTAACCATGGATTAAGCCAAAATTTGTTCTATGGACTAAGTGTAGGATGGTCATTTTATTGATTTATCACTTTAGGTATGTTGGGTATGTGGAGAAACTAGGTTTGACCAAGTTTCATGAGATTTGAAATTCATTTGATAGGGTTTGGCTCATGTTGACCCATTTAGGTCAAAATGGGTCAACTTGGATCAAGTTGACCAATTGAATTAGTCAACATTCAAGGTTGGGTCAAGTTCATATGACCATTTGAAATGTTTTGGTGGCTTTGGTTTGATTCAATTTGGTATAGTTTTGAATTTGACTCATATGACTTCATTTAGGTCAAATGGGTCAAGTTGACCTATTTGACCCATTTGACCTATTTGAGGTAGATCAAGGGTAGGTTTAGGTTAGGTTAGTCATATGCAGTGGATTAGTATCTTTGATTCCAATCAATTTTGGCTATGTTCAAATTTGGCTCAACATGACCTCTTTAGGTTAAGTTGGGTCTAAAATCAATTGGGCTAGGTTAGGTCTAGTTGGCCAATTGAGGCTTTGGTCAAGTTCCATAAGTGATTTGGAATGAACCTGACCCATTGGTTTGAATCAATTTGGCTTAGATCAAGTTTTGACACATTTTGACTTTTTAGGTCAAGTTGGGTTAACTTGGGTCAAGTGGCCAATTGGGCTAGGTTAGGCTCAAATGTTGGCTTGGTCAAGTTCAAACATAGGTCATGAATGAACTTAGATCAATGGTTTCAATCAATTTGGCCTATGGTGGAATTTGGCTATGTTAGGTTTCATTTTGGGCTAAGTGTTGACTTGGTCAACCCTTAGGTTTGACTTGGTTTGACCTAAATTGATTGATTGATCATCCCATGATGATTATTGATCATGATGAGAGGGATACATGAGTTTGGTTCAATCTAATTTGGTTAGGATTAGAATTTGGCTCATTAGGGTACTTTAGATCACTTTGGGTCAAGTGAGCCTAAGTGGGTCAAACGGCTTGGTCAAAGCTCGATTTAAAGTTGATTGTTCTTGTATATGGACTTATGATTGAAATATAAATCCATTTACAAGTGGTTTGAAGTCAAATGGATTTTGATCCATTTGACAATTTCATATTCAAAGGAAGAATATGAAAGGCTTTAGGGTTTGATTTTTGACTTGGGTTTTGATTGTTTGATTGAAGTTTGTATTTATATATGGGCTCATGATTGTAGGGTTGATTGAATCATGAGAGAAAATCAAGAGTTTGGCTTGATTTGAAATTGATTTGGCTAAGTTCAAGATTTTGATTTGAAAGACTTAGCTTGGATTTTGAGTTGATTTGAGTTGATTTTTGGAATTAGTTTTGATTGTTAAATTTATATTTCATTTATATGTGTGAATATAAATGAGAATATAAATGGATCATGAGAAAATTTCAAGGATTTGAAGTGGTTTAATCATGATTTGGGCTAAGTCCATTAAGAAGGATTTAAGGGACTTAAAATTTTTGGAGTTTAGAGTTTAAATTTTTGAATTTGGTTTGATTGATTTATATTTATATTTCATTTATATATGTTAATATAAATGAGGATATAAATGAGTTTTGAGAAAATCCCATGAGTTTGAGATGGTTCGATCAAGATTTTGGATAAGTCCTTCAATGGAAAATTAAGGGACTTATGAAATATTTTAGATTTGGAATTTAATTTTATGATTTGATTTGATTGATTTATATTTACATTTCATTTATATATGTGAATATAAATGAGAATTTAAATGAGTTTTGAGAAAATCCCATGAGTTTGAATATGTTTGATCAAGATTTTGGATAAGTCCTTTAATGGAAAATTAAAGGACTTAGGAAATTTTTAAATTGGAAATTTAATTTGAGATTTGATTTTATTTGATTGATTTATATTTATATTTCATTTATATATGTGAATATAAATGAGTTTTTAGAAAATATGAGTTGAAATGGTTTGATCAAGATTTGAAAAGTCCATTAATGGAAAATTAAGGGACGTAGAAGAAATTTATGAATTGATTTTGAATTTTGAGTTTAGTTTGTTTAGTTTGAATTTATAATTCATTTATATATGTGAATATAAATGGAAATATAAATGAATTATGAGAAAATCTCAAAGGTTTGATTTGGTTTAGATCATAATTTTGGTTAAGTCCTTAAGAGAAGGTTAAGGACTTCAAATGGACTTGAATGATGGATTTTGGTCATGGGTTTCAATCATAGATTTCAATCATGGATTTTAATCATGGAGTTGATTTGAGTTTGGAGAAAATCAAATAGAATTGATTTGGAGTTTGACTTGAAAGAAGGAAAGTGAGAAATGGTTCAAGCTAAGGGTAGGCATGTTTTCCTAACACCCCTAAGGCATCACCTATTCCTATGGCTAACTCTTCTAAGTCTTCTAGGGCTAGGTTGAGTGTCCACCTAATCACTAAATGTGTCTTAAGACTAAGGAACTCTCAAAGTTTAAGAGGAGTCCTAAGCCTAATATGTAGGGGTTGAGAACTCATTCTAAAAATGAGGTCAACAAAGGGCGCCTAATAGGTGTAGTGTGACTGACAAAAAACACCACATGTATTGGTGTTGATCGAAATGATCAATAACACCAAGAGATCACAAGCTCTAACAGAAACAATCTATCCTTAACCCAAGGAAAAGAAAGAATCCAAAGCTTAGTGCAATGTGGCTCTACTTATGTCCAAGACATAAGAGAGAGGGAAGAATCCACTAAGGGATAGAGTGTGAACCTTCCACTAGGGAAGCGGGTTCAAATCATCCACAAGGGGATGAGAAATTTGATTTGATTTGAATCTCACTGAGGAGAGATCTCCATTGGGGGAGAGGGTTGAAATTGTTTTGAATTTTTGTTAGGTTTGAATTTTGAGATGAACCATATTGGTTTGCGATGGACTACATTAAGTAGGAGCCATGAAGGTTAAGACCTAACTCAGGTTTACCAACCCAAAGGGGTAGTCTACTGAACACATAGTAGGACTAGCCAACCAAAAGGGAAAATGCCTTTCAATTTATAATGGCAAATTTAGAAGAAAGCATGGGGACTCACATCCTCCAAAATAAGAAACCACTGGGGTGATCAATTGGCAAGGAATTAGATTGAACCCAACCTAGGGCTGACTATTGTGTGAATGCCGCTAGGGGACTTAGATAATCTCAAAGATAGTCAAGAATAATTTCATTTTTAGATTTGTTTATTTTGATGGATTCTGTTGGTTTGCAATGGATCACACTGAGAAGGAGCTTATAGAATACTAGACCTATCTCAAATTTACTAAACCAAATAAAGTAATTTTAAATAGATGGGAGAACTATCAAAAGGGTGCCTTTTGGTTTAATGATTAATTCAGAAGAAAGCTCGAATCACATCCAGAAAAGACCACTTGGTGATGGTTGCTTTGGGCAACAAATCAAACCTGACCTGCCTGTCGATTTACGATAATCATGCTAGAAAGAATGTGTCATAGTCTTACATCTTTCAAAGCATAATGATTGCCGGGTAACCTATTTATGGAAAGATAGATTGAGCCTGGCCTAAGGGTGACTATGGAGTGAGTGTCAACCCAGGGACTTATCTCAACTCAGGTAGTCAGGCAATTCTTATAGGGAGTTCTGCTGACACTGCCCTAAAGATAGGATACTTGGTTGGGAAAAGGGGCCATTTGGGAGCTTGAATTCCTAATCCACAAGTGAATTAATTTGTTTGTTTGGTTTAGTTTGTTTATCATGGACCATGTTAGTTTACGAGGGATCAAATTGAGAAGGAGCTTATATCACTAATAGATTCTTGAACCAAGAGAATCTGTGCATCGCTAAACAAATTCTCAATCACGGTGGCTTAATCAAAGTAACTTATCAAAGTATCAAATGGGGTCACGATGTGATCCAAATAGAGTGCCCGCAAGGGATGGGATTAGTAAGGGCTTAATCCAACACCCTGGAGAAGATGACATGACTAGTCATATATCTAATAGGTATTCGGTGTCCAACTCAAGGAGAAAACCCTAAGACTCATATCTGCCAAGAGTGGTGTACTCATCGGGTGACTCATTGTCAGCATAGCGAACATCAACCAACCTAAGGTGCCTGTTGGTTTGCAACAATCAGCCTAGGAAGAAAGCTCGAGGACTCACATCCTCTTATAACGAAATTGATTGCTGGGATAGTCTGTCTTCGGCTAGATAGGTGCTATCTGACCTAGGGTGACTGAGTGAATGCCAATGGTGGACTTACATTAACTCAAAAGTAGTCAAGAGGAAAGGAGCCTCTGGGGGACTTACCCTAAACCTCAAACATACTCAAATTAGTTAGAGCATGATGGCTAGTTCAAGAAGAAAGCATAGGGACTCACATATTCTTAAGCAAAGTCAACATGAGGTAGCTTACTGGCTGGGCAGTGAAGACTATCATACTAATGAGGCACTCATTGGTTTGCAATGATCAAGTTAGGAAGAAAGCTCAGGGACTCATATCCTCCAACAAATGACCACTGGGATATTAGCAAGGTAGCATGTAGATCCGACCTAGAGCAACTAATGAGTGAGTGATCTTGTTCTGAGGCGCTCGTTGGTTTATAATGATCAAGTTAGGAAGAAAGCTCGGGGACTCATATCCTCCAACAAATGACTACTAGGTGACATATTAGCAAGGTAACATGTAGACCAGACCTAAATTAACTAATGAGAGAGTGATCTTGTTGTGAGCTTGAATCATTTTGGCTTTGTACAACTCGAGGTTTTGGCACCCCCGTAGGCAACTTTCCTCCAAAAATTTGAGCTCTTCTAACCACAACTTTGCATTCTGCTCTGTAGTGATCTTGTTACTCAATGCTATTCTTAGTGATGGGAGTTGAACTTCTAAAGGAAGAATGACTTCAGACCATACACTAAGGAAAATGGGGTAGACTGAGTTGGAGTTCGTTATATGATGCGATAGCCCCATAAGGCTTCAACCAACTGCTCATTCCACTGTTGTTTGTTGTCATCAAGTGTATTCTTTAGTATTTGAATGAGAGTTTTGTTGAATGCTTCCGCTAAGCCATTTTCTTTGGGGTAGGAGATGGTGGAGTATCTCCAGTCTATACCGTGCTTCTAGCAAAGCTATTGATCTTCGTGCTTTTGAATGCAGTACCATTATTGGATATAATTTATCGAGGCACCCTAAACCTATATACAATATGGTTCTTGAAAAACTGAAGCACATGGTGAGCTATGACCTCTCTGAGTGGGATGGCTTTCGCCCATTTGAAAAAGTAGTCGGTGGCTACAAAGATGGATCGATGCCCCTTGGAAGAAGGAGGATCGATTGGACCCACAATGTCGGTACCCAAACACTCAAATGGCCATGAAGCCAAAGTAGGGTGTAGAATGTTGGGTGGTTGGTGGAGGACCACACCATGTACCTGACACTGATGGCATCTCCTAGCTACATCCATGCAATCTGTAATCATTGAAGGCCAGTAGTATCCTAGTCTTTTAAATCTTCATCTTCATCTTTGGACCGAATTGATGTGATCCACATAGACCTGAGTGTACCTCGGTTACAATTCCACGGGCTTCATGTTTATCTAAATAACGTAACCACATTTGGTCAAAGGATCGGTGGTATAGGGTGCCATCAACAAGAGCATAGGAGAGAGCTCTGTTTCACCTGATGGGCTTGTGATTTTTCTTGAGGTAGTTTGGTGGTGCTCAAGCAATCTATGAATAGTTGCCTGCAATCCAGCTCCTTATCCATTTTTAGAATGACAACCTCCCCTTCAAGAGAAAGTCTCTCGATGAGTTCAGAATCAATAAGGGATATGACTTATCTATTTTGGACTCTTATTGAAATGGACTCAAATTCCGGACATGCCAGCTCTTTGGCAAGTTTGGCGAAAGCATCTACTACTGCTTTCTCTGCTCGGGGAACCTTGTAGATAGTGAATTTAAGAATCTGGGCCAATAGCTTCATGGAATACTCATAGTAATGATGAAGCTTGGGTTTGAGGACCTGATAGGACCCGATAATCTAGTTGATGACCAACTGAGAATCCCCAAAGATGTTGATGTTATTAACACTGAAAGTGATGGCTAACTACACACCAAAATTAAAGCCTCATACTTAGCTTCTTTGTTCATGCAGGAGTTAGAAAGATAGTATGAGAATCTCATCATATCATAGTTTGGAGTTAGAAGAACTATTCCTACCCCTGCCTTTTCCAGAAGAATAGATCATGGTTCTTCACCTTTAAGAAAAGAAGCAACACCATCAAAATACATCTCCCATTGGCAGTTATCGGCCTTCCCTAAGTTCATGATTTGTTCATCGGAGATCTCATCAGCGAGAATCACAGAAGTGGGTGTCTAAGAAATCCTCTAGTGCTTGTCCTTTTACCTCACAGAGGGATACAAATGTGGTATCAAACTGCGAGAGTTTAATGGGCCAATGAGCCAAACGTTGAAAATTATTGTCCGTGTCATGAGGTACTGCAGTGGATTGGTTCTAGAGATCAAGTTCACCTTATGAGAAAGCATGTAGTGTCATAGCTTATGAGAAGAAAAGATCAAAGCTAGGCAATGTTTCTCAATAGGTGGATAGTTTGTTTCAGCAGGAATTAGACAACGACTGAGGTAGTAGAGGGCCGTCTCTTTCCCTTCATCATTGGCTTGGGCCAACAAAGTGCCGAGAGAGTCGTCTAATGCAGCAGTGTAAAGGATGAGTGGCCTCCCCTGGATAGGGGCTGCTAGAACTGGCGGCTTCACTAAGTACTCTTTGATATCTTCAAAAGCATCTTGGAACTTATCATCCCACTTGAACTTAGCATATTTTTTGACAAGTGTTGAGAATGGATTACATCTCCTTGATAGGTTTGAGATAAAGCATCTTAGATATGCCAGCCATCCTTGAAAGGATCTGAGTTGAGTTAAACTCTTAGGAGGTGGAATTTCTAAGATAGCTTTGATCTTTTCAGTATTTATTTCTATTCCCCAGTGTCAAACAAAAAACTCAAGGAATTTTTAGCTACTCCAAATGCACACTTCAAGGGATTCATTTTGAGGTCATATTATCTTAATCGTTCAAAAATTGCTCTCAAGTCAAAGAGATAGTCTTCCTTTTCTAAACTCTTAACTACTAGATCATCAATGCATCACTAAACCTGATGATAGATGAGTTCATTAAAGAGCTGAGTCATGGCTTATTGGTATGTAGCACCATCATTTTTAAGGCTGAAAGGCATGACCCTATAATAGAAGATTTCGATTGAGGTTCAAAAAGTAGTATTTCTTTCATCTTCAAGAGACATCTTGATTTGGTTATAGCCAGATGATCCATCCATGAAAGAGAAGATTGCATGAGATGAGGTGATGTCCACCATTAATTCTGGTATAGGAAGAAGAAACTCATCCTTAGGACATGCCTTGTTTAAGTCCCTAAAATTGATGCAAATGCAAATTTGGCCATTCTTCTTCTTAATTGGGACGACACAAGCTAACCAGGTAGGATATTTTTCTTCCCTAATGAAACCAATATTGATCAGTTTCTTTACTTTGAAATGGCCTATTGTTCAATTTTTAATTGCACGTGTCTAGGAGCTTGCTTAATAGGGGGTAACGTTAGGGTCTATTGCTGGCTTGTGGACTGCTACGCTAGGAGATAATCCAGACATCTCTTCATAACTCCATGCAAAAAAATCTTTAGACTCAGTCAATAGCCTAACTAAGTCATTGGTTTCTTCTTCATTCAGTAATGAACTGATGTATGTTGGGCGAGGATTTTCTTCTATCCCAAGGTTTATTTCTTTAAGCTTGTCGATTATTGAATGAATCTCCTCTTCAAATTCTAGCGGCACCTCTTTGCCTTGGAGATCATCTGAGTCATTTGAAGCTTCTAAACACACATTCTCATGAGAGTTGGGGATCTGTGAGAAGAAACTATCAGACTCCAAATGGTTGGTAACAACTAGGCAATAATCTTCATCATTGACTGGACCCACTGTATCGAATCCTATTCCTGCTCTTGATTGTGTCTCGCTGCTTATATTATTCCATAGCTTTTCAAAGTATTCAGGCATATGCTTAAACCATGTGTGAGGAACTAAACCTTTATGTATAAGATTTTGAACACAAGGCGAGTAAAAGTCAAAAGGTAATTCCATTAATTCTTTAAAAGTATTCTTCTCAAGTTCTACATCAACTTCAGGACTTGAGGATGATGATCCCAAAAAAAACTTCTTCTGCTTCATGTCACTGGAAGACTTAGGGACTTCCTTAACTACTAAACCTTCAACTTTCTAAGATGTAAGTGAGGTAAGAGCTAAGGTTCCCAACTACTGCCTAATAGTTTCACATAAATTTGATTCAAATACTTTGCTTTGCTTGGAGGCTTGGTCTTCGTCTCCATCTGGATCAAAAGTCACCTCCAATGGAACCTGCTGAGAGGGGTTGGCTGTATACTAATCACGTTAGACTCATCTCCCAAGCTGGATTCCAAGTCTATGTGAATAGTAAGGGTACTCCAATAAACTAGAACATGACCTTTATTGGTTGAAGGCCAACTAGGGGGTCTCCCACCTTCAGAACTGTCTCTATTTGCCTCTGCCTCTGCCTGATGGAGGTCAAGCCATCCTACCCACATGTCCATATGATGGAATGAACAGTGGGTGGAATGTGATATGTTGATCTATTCCTTCTTCAATTCCCCTTTTTTGTTCACTTGGTCTTTCATTTTTCTTTTCATTTTCTTTCATATTTTCTTTTTCTCCATTTTCTTTTACTATTGTATTTGCATTTGGATTTTGTCCAAGTTCACAAGAAAGGGTGTTTTGAGGAAGCTAGTAGGTCACATCCTCATAGATCTCAACCTCTCTAACTGAAAATGGCTTTTCATCCCTGTTGACATGGTACTCAATTCCATCTTTTTTGAACTTGATGCACTAATGAAGGGAGGATGAAATGATCTTGTTCTGATGTATCCAAGGCCTACAAAGAAAAGAAGTTTATGAAGTATTCGAATCAATGATGTAGAACTTGGGTTTAATTTTTCAGTCACCTATCTCCAAAGGTAACACTATAGAACCTAAAGCTCGCTTACCTTGATCATTGAATCCTCTCAACATCATGCTATCTCCTTGAAGTGTAGAGAATCTTCAAATAGGCAAGGGTCTTTAGAATAATAATGTTCACCGATGCATCTGAATCCATGAGAACCCTGGCGAGTCTAAACCTGTCCATGTCGACTGTTATGTAGAGGCGATGATTGTGCTCCAAGTCCCCAAGAAGAAGGTCTTCATCTATGAAGGTGATCTCTTGGGCCTCTTTTTCATAATGTGCTTCCTCATCTATAGCGGTCAGTTGAGCTAAGCATATTTCAGGATCAAGGAGGGCCTTGATTAGTGATTCCCTCATCTTTTTGGATAAGACAAGGGCATCATATATACTTAGCTTAGATGGTAACTTTCTTAGATGAGAATGGACATTGTAGTCCACCTTCGGCTGGTCTTCCAAAAGCATATCTAAGGGTGGAGCATCTTATGGAAGGGCTTGTCAATCTTCAGTACCAATGACTTGTTTTCCTCTATCTAGAGGTTCTGGCCTAGGAGGTAGAACCTTGCCACTACGGAGGTTGACTTCGGTGATCTCTTAAGGCAAGGTGGTGGAAGGTTCTACCTGCACTTTAGGCTCACCTACAACTTCTCCTATGATACTCTCAGAATCAGATGATTCCAAGTCTATCTCAAGAGGTGAACCCATAGTATTCAAAGTTGGAAAGTTCAACTCTGAATCAAAAAGAGGAAGATCAGAATTATTATAGTTAATTAGACTTGAAGAGTTATCATTAGGAATAGAAGAAAATAACCCATTAGAAGTGACACAGATGTAATTTAAACTAGCTTTATTCTTCAATTTCTAGGAATTGTTTGGAGGTACAAAGTAGAAGTCAAGTACAGTGAGCGGAGTAAGGGATTTGATGCCCTTATCTACTGATACAAGAGTTACACCTGAAGTGGAAGAAGTCACCATGGATAAAGAAATGGCTGAGGTTGGACATGATCGGGCAACTAAAGGGCCCCACAAACATTCTCAAGCTGCGCTACTACTAATGAACTCCTACTTTCCTAGAGTTGGCACTGGAAACTTGCAAACCTTCCTTGGTGTTGGAGGTTTGAGCTGACTCAAGCACCTGCAAAGAAAGCTTCTTGATCTTATGAATAATTTTCTTAGAGGTTTTAGACAAAGAAATGTCCCAACCTTCTTTAGTTTTGGTAGGATAAAATGTATCCCCAAGGATTACCCTAATGGAACTGGAAGGTTGTTCCACAAGGTATTCCTTCAAAAAAACTACAGCACCGGTATTGAAACTATGTTCAAGCCAATCCTTGAATGTGAAGCAGTCCTCCAAAATATGGCCTAGCATACGGTGGTAAGGGAAAAAGTTTGGATCATGACTTTTGCCTACTTCCTCCGGTCTCCTAGGCTCGGGTAGCTAAAAATTAGGCTTCTTTAAGAGATTCTTAAAGATCTTCCTGATTACCTCCCTCTTAACATAATAAGATTTATTTAACTTATCTAAAAGAGTAGGTGGACCATAGTTACTTGGTGACGGATATGCATGCTGCTGTTGCTGGTGCTATGGCTGAGGAGGTGGCTGTGCTGGCCATGGAGGCTGTGGTGGAGACTGGTATGGCTGCCTCAGTGGTGGCAAAGGTGGTGGATGCTGCTGAGGTCATGGTCTTTTAGACTGATCTTTAGCTGGTTGCTTCCCCTTGTCAATCGCTACTATTTCCCCTAACTTCTTTTTATAAAACTGATAGCTTATGCTTAGGCAACTGATCTTGAAAGGCAATTATTTGGCCTCTCCTTGTAGACTGGCCGCCTTATTGATTAGCTTCTCAAATATCTTGATAGTGAATCCCTTAAGCATGAAGGCGATTGGGCCATGGATATTCTTCAAGAGAATCTCAATGGTGTGCTGTTCAGACAGCTGCGGTTCACACTTCATACTCAGGTCATGCCATCGGAGAATATAATCAATAAGGGACTCACCGGGGTGTTGTTGTGTTACAATGAGATCACCTACAGTAACCCTTTGCTGAGCTCCGACTAATCTCTTAATGAAGAGATACTCTAATTTAGCAAATGTCTTTACTGAATTGTTGGGCAATTCAACATACCAATCAAAAGCAATACCCACTAGGCTACTAATAAAAAGATGAAAGAGCAAAGCATTCCGCCACGCATTGTAGTACAAGTGAGTGTGTCTTTTGGGTTTCCACTTCCATCAAAGATTTTGAAGGAAGGAGGCACAAAACCCTTGGGATACTGGATATCATTGAATTCCTCTGGGCAGGGTCTACCTTTTGGTATGGATGATTCTCCCAGGGCTTGAGCCAAAGCTTCCTTCACCTGTAGCTCAACCATAGATTTTATGTCTTTTTCTTGTATGGAGGTACTTTCCACTACATTCCTATACACACTAGTGCTACCTTGTTCAATAGAAGGCAGAGTCTTGACTGGGTCCAAGACATGCACTAACTCAGGTTGACTAACATCGATTGTAATAGGATAAACTAAAGGGGCTTGCTTCTGGAGCACTAACACTACTCCTAACAAGTCCTGTAACTATTATGCCATCATATCAATCTGTTCATCCTTCTGCCTCAACTGATGTCAGAGGTGCTAGGCTTATTCTGGGTTGTTTCCCTGATCAACCTCATCACCTTCCATAGCTTGTTGTTCCCTAAGAAGAGACCCTCTAGTGTCAACCATGCAGACTCCAGTTAAGTCCTCCCATCAAGTCATCTTCGTTGGGATCGAAGCTGACTTTCTCTTCATTAAACCAAAGGCACTAAGATCTCATGAAATAATGCACAACTATCTCATCTAAGGAATGGTCCATCTCGAGGTACACAGAGTGAGGTGATCATTATCATGCACTAGAGGCACCAACCTCTCCTATCGCTTGAGAGTCAATCATGTGGACTATACTCACTATGATGAATGACACTCGAGCATCGGCTATAAGAGGGGTAACAATCCTAGGATGTTCTGCTACCACTGTGCAGCTGAACTGTCATATGGAATATCTATAATAATTGTCACCATCTCCACATCAGGTTGTATGGGCGGAGTTGGTGATGGGACAACCACGATGCTTTGGGGTCGCCACTCCTTCTGCACCACCACTAGGGTAGAAGGTCAAGTAGGAGAGCTTGGCCTCAACATAATGGGTGGTGTAGAAGAGGGTAGGATCCCTTGGACGTAGTCACCAATGGGGTGCACTTTTCCCCAGATGCCTTCATGGCCTTAGATGGGATGGGAGATGCTGTAACCTATACTGGTGATGGAGGATGAGGGGTAGAGCGGTGGGGTGGAGACACCACCGACTCTCTGTGCACAAGAATTTCCCTCCTGTGGTGGCTAGTCCCGGTGAGAAGGATACTATCTATATGGTCAGCGTGGGTAACACGCTGAGTTAGAAAATCAATCAAAGTAGAAGCGGCCGACTGACAGCTGAACCTCCATTGCTCCCTACTAGTTACATGTGCTGTATGGGCCTCATGGGCCATCTCTTGGCAAATCTATTTTTCCACACTATGGAGGATAACAGATCAAAGATCAAACTGTGTCATGAACTCTAAGCGTCCGTATGCTCCGCTACCTGGTGTAAGACAGATCGGAGGCCAACGTACGACCTCCTGCTCTTCAAAACGCTAAAAATGCACCACTAGAGGAGGTGATGAATGGATCCCCCCTGGCATCCTCTAATCCAAGAGAAGATGGAACTGGTTTTATATAACTAGTGGTGAAATGACAATGGGAAACTCATCTATGGCTACACGGGCTACTGCCTCTAGCTACCTAGCTATCCGAGTGTGGTACCACTTGATCATGTGGTTATTATTCCTACATTGTGTATGGGTAGGATGGGAGGAGTGCAAGCTAGACCCATACTCTAATATAAGGGAGGCAAACCCTGAGACCAGGGGAGCCTTACCCTTAGAGGGTATAGATGGTATGGTACTAGCCCTCACTGGGGCAACATGAGTAACTCTGGGTTGAACTATAACTAGAGCTGGTACTTTCGATACTACTGGCACTATAACAATTGAAGTATGTGGTACTGCCATAGCTTTCCTATTCAGTGAGGAGACATCAGAGTCAGAGGATAAGTCAATCCTGATGATCGGCTTCTTCCTGGTCACCTTGATCCTGCTAACTATAGTGAGGGGAGTGCCCTCACAAGTGATCCTGGCTCCCTCAAATCCTCCAAAGTGAATCAAGTGGGTATGGTCCAGATGAGGGAAGTCAGCCTGATCTAAAGCCATATACATATCATGTGGGAAGGTAAAGACAAACTTCTGAGAACTGGGCATTTCAATAATTATAATAGACTGAAATTGAACTATATTGTACTTACTGCAAGAATCTGCAATGAGAAATGAACTTGTATCAGATTTTTGTCTCTATGGATTTTGAATTTTGAATTTTGAATTTTGAAAATTTGAACCCACATTCAACAACTCGGAAGTGTTAAGTGGGGTTCAAATGGATTTAAGAAGATTGATTGAAAGATGAATTTGAATATGAATCCAACTCCAACAAATTTAAATATATTAAAATATGGATTCAAATTTTTTAATAAGGATACTTCCATAGGTTCATTGTTGTTTTGAATTTGAGTTTTTGATTAGAGGACCCTTTCCTTTAACAAATTTAGGTATGTTAAAGTAAGGGTCAAGTTGATTTTATTTTTGTATGATTGTTTTGGAATTGTACTTACTTAGCAAATTTAGGTATGCTAAGTAAAGTGTTTGAGAAAGTGATTGTTTCTTTTCATGAATTTATTTTGGTTTGGGAAAAATTTGGAATTCTTACATAGCAAATTTAGGTGTGCTAAGTGAAGAACCTAAGTGTGTTTTGCTTGATTTTTGAAAATAGGATCATTAGCAAATTTAGGTATGCTAAGGAAATCCTAAGTGTTTCATTTTTTTTTGTTTTGATGTTTTGATTTTTGAGAAGGTAGGATCCTTAGCAAATTTAGGTATGCTAAGGAAATCCTAAGTGTTTCATGTTGTTTTGATTTGTTTTAAAAGTGGAGTTTTAACTTTAGCAAATTTGGTATGCTAAAGATGAAGTCCCACTTAGTCTTATGAAATGGAAATTTCACTTAGCAAATTTGGGTATGCTAAATGAAATTCCAATTGGTGTGTTCAAAATTTTGATTTAATTTGGTTTTGAAAATGGAAACTTCTCCTTAGCAAATTTGGCATGCTAAGGAAAGAAGCTCCAAAGGTGTTTGAGAATTTTGGTTTTGACTTTGGAAACTTTACTTAGCAAATTTGAGTATTCTAAATGAGGTTCCAAAAAGTTGTTTGAAAATTTTTTTTTTGGATTTGGAAATTTCACTTAGCAAATTTGGGTATGTTAAATGAAATTCCAAATGTGTTTGAAAATTTTGAATTTTAGATTTGGAGGCTTCACTTAAAAATTTTGGGTATGTTAAATGAAGTTCCAAATGTGTTTAAAAATTTTGAATTTTGGATTTGGAGACTTCACTTAACAAATTTGGGTACGTTAAATGAAGTTCCAAAGTGTTGTTTGAAATTTTTTTGGATTTGGGATTTGGAGACTTCACTTAACAAATTTGGGTATGTTAAGTAAGGTTCCAAATGGTGCTTGAAATTTTTTTTGGATTTTGAATTTGGAGATTCCACTTAACAAATTTGGGTATGTTAAGTAAAATTCCAAATGTGTTTTGAAATTTTTTGAATTTTGGATTTGAAAACTTCATTTAACAAATTTGGGTATGTTAAATGAAATTTCAAAATGTGTTTTAAAATTTTTTAAAATATGATTGTTGATTTTTGATTTTAGATTTGGAACTTACCAATTTTGAATGAACTAAATGAAGTTCCAAAATGTGTTTGAAAATTTTGAATTTTGGATTTGGAGACTTCATTTAACAAATTTGGATATGTTAAATGAAGTTCCAAAGTGTTGTTTGAAATTTTTTTGGATTTGGGATTTGGAGAATCCACTTAACAAATTTGGGTATGTTAAGTAAGGTTCCAAATGGTGCTTGAAAATTTTTTGGATTTTGAATTTGGAGACTCCACTTAACAAATTTGAGTATGTTAAGTGAAATTCCAAATGTGTTCTGAAAATTTTTGAATTTTGGATTTGAAAACTTCATTTAACAAATTTAGGTATGCAAAATAAAATTTCAAAATGTGTTTTAAAAATTTTTAAAATATGATTATTGATTTTTGATTTTAGATTTAGAAACTTCACTTAGCAATTTTGAATGTACTAAATGAAGTTTCAAAATGTGTTTTGAAAAAATTTTGAAATATGACTATTAAAGTTTTAATGTTTTGAAAAGAGAACTTCCATTCAACAAATTTAGGTATGTAGAATGGATATCAATCTTATTTTTGAAATGTAAAATTTTGTGTGTGATTGATGCTTTTGAAAAAGGGGAACTCCAACTTAAAACATATGTGAGATATGTTCAAGTGGGATTTCTTAAATGATATTTATATTTAGTAGGGAATGAAATCTTTATTTAATAAATTTGAGTATATTAAACGATAATATTCATATGTGCTTTTTAAAAAGTTTAATTTTATTTGGAAATGAACTTTCCATTCAATAAGTGTGAGTGTATTGAATAGAAAGATTCATGTGTGCTTTTTGAAAACTTTTATTATTATAATAGTGATTTTTTTGGAAATGATGATTATTCATTTTATTTTGAAAATGAAATGTTCATCAAAGTGGATTGAAGGAAGATGTTCATTTGTGCTTTTGGAAAATGTTGTTAGTTTCAATTTTTTTGAAAATCCCTACATGTAACAATTATGGGAATTATTAAATGAGGGTGACAAAATTTTGTGAAAAATATTTTATTAAGTTTATTTTTGAAAAGGTGCTTTCTGAAAAGCCAAGTTCTTATGGAAAATTTATTTTATCTTTATTATTTTAGGATGAACCTTTCCTTATCATGAAAATGATAAGGAGGAAGTCTTTAAGATGTTTTCTTTTTGATTTAGATCTTTTTATTTTTTACCCATTGGGAAACCTAACGGGGGTTTTAAGACCAACAAGGAATGTGGTCCTAAAACCTAAATATGTTGGTTAACTCAACTCAAGAATGAAATGATCTAAGTGCCAACAGAAAGAAGGATAGTCTTGGATTCATACCAAAGTACAAACCCACTATTGATACTCAAAGACAATGATCATTTACCAAAGATGGAGAGAGGAACCTTCCCCAGCGGATTCGCCAAAAAAATTTGTGGTGAAAAATTTATATAGAGAGAAGGATAGTCTTGGATTCATACCAAAGTACAAACCCACTATCGATACTCAAAGACAATGATCATTTACCAAAGATGGAGAGAGGAACCTTCCCTAGCGGATTCGCCAGAAAAATCCATGGTGAAAAATTTATATAGAGAGAGTCACCTTCCAATATATGAAGAGAAATGAAAGAGGCAAGCATATAGAAATTCATCTTTTTAAGGATGCCACATAGATCCATAGATGTACTTATTCAGGTGATCGGGTATGTCATTAAGGAAATAGTGTACAATCAAGAAAGATAGAAGTCACTACCCTTTAATGGACCTAATCACCTCAATAAGGACTCCTAAGGACAATGGGTCTGCATATGTACCGGAGATTCTTCCCCTACTTTACATGGAAAAGTAAAGCAAAGTTTATTTTAAACTGGGTTGGTTAAGTTCTCTACAGGGGCAAGCCCCTATAGTTAATTACATCATAAGGAATGGGGATTCCTTAGAAAACTCTTGATTAAGGTAAATGATCATTGTCTTTGAAGATTTCAATAAGAAGGGCAATCAATCGATTGATTTATTTTTGAAAGATCAAATGAAATTGATCAAAAGAGGGAGTTATTATCAAAGCCAAAATGGAAGATAAGTAGAAGATGCCCACGATGCTAGGAAACCTAGCAAGCATCTCAAACTATCCTACGGTTGGGCTTTACATTTTGAAATTAATTTAGTGTGTTTGAGTTGAGTTTTTTATTAGAAATTTAAGATTTATGATTCATTAACAAAAGATTAAGGAAATGCTTAAGAGGTGAGGAATCATTCTTATGGCCCGCAAAGGAGAGAAGCAACCTCAGGACCTAAATCTAGGGAGCTTTGGCGAAGGCTGAAAGCACAACCTAAATCTAAGGCAAAAAATGGGTAATTAGTTTGCCTCCACAAGAGAGGACAAACCACCCGATAGCTTGGACTTACAACCGCCTGGGGGTGGCCACTAACTAACTCCTCCTATGATTTTAAATACATGTAGGCAAGTCTTTATGCTTATGTAAGATAGCTAGGCTATTATTTATTTAGAAAGAGACTAAGTCCTTAAACTCACTCCCAAAAGAGACTAGATCATGTAAGGGCATGCTTAAAATGACCTAAATCTAATGCAATTCAAATTTTATTTTATTTTCATTTTGGACAATTATTTTGACTCGGGCTAATAGGATTCACTTGACTAATGCATGAGAAAGAAGGTTGTGGCCAAAATCAATGAGAAGGGAGGAGGTGAGTTTTCACCATGGATCTCAAAGGTCAAGCCAATGTTCTCTAGCAAAGGTGGAGCCCTCCAATCAAGAGTGAAATAAGATGCATTTATGCATGATATTATAAAATAAATGCTCATCCAGCTAAGGGTTGCTAATCCTTTTATCTTGATTAAGCCTAAGTTTTAAGTGAGGTTATGAGTTATTTAATTTTTATTTTGAGTTTTTAAGTTGGGTAAAATATTTATTTTTCACTAAAGAGCCTAATCCACATCCAGGCCATACATAATATAAGGAAGAAACTAGGAAAAGCATGTCATCTAATGCAAAAGCTTAAACAAATCATCAATCAATTTATAAAGCTAATCACAAAAAGAATAAAAGGCCGTTATGGTTGGGCACCACCGCACAAACCCAAAAATATCAAATGTGGGTAGCCGAGCTCTACCCTTATTCAACTTGGATTATAAATGAATTAAATTACAATTAAGCAAGGAATTCATTATTATGGGGGTCTTCAAGATTTATTTCTTCTTTCTTCTTTTCTTCTTTCTTCTTCCTTCTTTTCATCTTTCTTCTTTTGGTTCCTTCTTTTGGGTGGTTGGACGGTAGATGTTCTAAGGCTTCACATGATAAATAAGATAGGATCTTATGACCAATGCTCATCCTAATCCCCATAATAATCATTCCAAAATCCTAATTGCACAAATTTACATGAAAAGGAAAAGTGGAAATCTAACTAACACCTACAAAATAAAGATTAGCTAAAACAAATCACATAAATCCCAAGCATGTATATTGGACTTATCACTCCATACATGGGTGACTAAGTCCGCCTGGCCTATTTAATTATGCTTAGGGGTATAAAGCACCTGCAAACAAAAGCATTTATATTTTTATTTATGATAGAGCCCCTTAAGCACAATCCCCTGCAGAAAAGAATAGTTAGACTAAGAACGTCCTACCATTCATTCTATGAACATACACCCTAACATCTAGTCTAAAACATATATAATAAACAAAACAAACATCAAACTATGCACCAACCAAACTTAAAGCTAGAAGTGGTGACTTAAGCTAATGTGTGTGCTTTGAAGGCTTGTGTGATATGCTTAGCTATGGCTTTAGGTTCAAATTTTCTAAGTGTGAAAACATGTTCAAATTAGAAGAGGGTTTTATTCAAGTTGTTTAATTATTTTGGATTGATTTTATTTCATGTTTTGATTTGGTTTAAGTGGATCCTACAATCAATTACTAAGTTATGATGAGAGGGAAAAAAGAAGAAAACTTCTCTTTCCTTCCCTAACCTAAGTAATTTCTAAAGTAGGTTCACATTTTAATTTTGTTTGGGTGAATGTTTTGATTAAATCTTTTAATTAATCATATGTTTAGATGAACTCTAAACAAACTTATTCAAAAAGAAAGGTATTTTAAGATTAAATAAAATGAACGAAAATTCACATAGCACACATTACTTCATTTCTTTCCCAACATATATAACATGCATATGGATGGACCCTAAGCATATCTATACATACAAATGAGAGTATTTAACACACTTTATGATGCATGCTAAGTAATCAATTTAAAGAAATTTAGAAGTTGAATATACATGATATTCTTAGGTAGAAAGTTGTTTTCTTATACAAATTTTCACATACACACATGAAAGTAAGAAAGGCATAAGTGAGTACAACACCATTGTTAACCAGAGGTGTAAGGTACAAGACCTACTTAGGGCTACTTAAAGCCTCACAATCTCGGGGTTGTCCAGACTAATATACCACTTTCCTTAAATACAAACATATGTATAAAAGAAATGAAATAGAAAAGGAGAATGCAGACATTGTATTAATTGATTCATTTAGTTTATGCAATTTATGTATGCAAGTATAGGTAGCCCTTCTTAGGTGATAGCATAGGGATGAATAGGATATGGAATTAGGTAAGTATTAGGCTCTTTTGAAATGAATCATACACCTCACCAAATTCATATTCAAAATTATACCAACAAAAGAAAGAAAAGAAACCTATGCTATGCATACCATTATATTCTTTCACATGCAAGCTTATAATTAAAGTATTAGTAGCACACTCTCAGATTTGATATTTGATTTATATGTTTTGAAAATAATTTGGATTTATTAGTGATAATAGCCATTCATATTTCTACTTTAGGCAACACATACAAATTTGACATAAAGTAAACAATTTCATTTTAAAATTTGGATTTTAAATTTATGAATGCATGAAATCACATGACATACAACCTAACATGTTGGGGAAAGATTCAAAGTATGAAATCATGTAAAAAAATTCATTTCACTTAAATCCTAAAGACATTCTTATAGAATAAGAAAGTTTAAAATAAATCAAAGTGAATTCAAAGTGATTTTTTTTGTTAAGTTTGGAGTTTGATTTAATTTTGAAAAGGTGAGATTAGTTTACTGTTCATAACCCATTCCCACATGTGTTTGATATTTTTATTTAATTTTTAGATTATTAGATCCATTTTATGCATTAATTAGGTTAAGGTGTGAATTAAGTAACTCAGTTAACCCTTACCTACACCACCTTAGAAGAATTAACCAAATAATTATGAGCTAATGAGATGACATAAAAACTCACAAGGAAGTTAAATTTGCAATGAACCTAATAAGAAAGAGGCCTAATGTAATTTTCCTCACAATTAAAAGTTATTTAAGCTAAGGGGTTTAGCTTAAGTAATTTCAAAACACCCTTTCACACATATGAATTCAGTTTTGATTTCCTTAATTGAACTTAGGCTATTAAAAACCTAAGCATCTATCCAAAGTAGATTAATTAAGTTCTGGAACTTTTTAGAATTTTTAGAAATTGATTAAGGGGATAATTAATGAATTTATCCTTAATTAAGAGGAGATTAAGGAGAGAAGAGGGGGTTTAGGGAATAGCTTAGGGTAAATGCCCTAAAATTATTCCATGAACCTCTTTCTTATTGGATCTCACCTTAGTCAACCTTAATCATGGATTAAAATTACTAATTACACCTTAATTATATTAGGAGGGTAATTAAGAAATCTATATGCAATTCTTCTAATCAAGCCTTCAATAAATCCCTAAAAAATTAGGGGAGGTAGAAGTCATCCCCTAAAACATACCCAAGAAATTTGGGATTGATCAAAGGCTTAATTAAAAAGTAATTAGCAAAATAAAGTTTCCAAAGAAACCCAAAATCAGAGAAAATTATGATTCAAAACCATTGAAATTAATTTTAAATATTCTAGGTTGAATTATCTTTCCATAGGATTTTATTTCATATTTTTCTGAATTTTCTAGAGGATGTTATGAATTTTAGAAGATCCCTAAATTAATTAGAATTTAATTAAACATTTTAACTAATCCTCTGGCTCACGGTGCGACGCGTGGAGGAGCGGTCATCGTGCTTTACATGCATCACGCTGTGAGGGTTTACTTAAGTTATCAAATCTCCAAAGGTGACTAGTGGCCCACGTGATTTAATCTCTGTCTTCCATCAAAGATCGGATGGCTAGAGATCTCCCTACTATTTTAAAATGGGTAACAGATATATAAACGTGGGGAATTATCTTGGCCATCCATCCAAAATGTGTAGATGGATGGCTGAGATTTCCCAAGTTTTTCCCCTTGATCAACAAAGACCATCCATGATCAAGGGGAAGATCCGAGCTCGATTGAGCTCAGAAACCAAACTCAACCCACACCATCTAAATCTAAAGAGGGCACATCCAATGATAAAAAATCCATGGTATTAAAATTTCTTTCACAAAGCTCCACACCACATTGAGTTTAATGGTCGAAAATTCCCATACCTCACCGGAGGTGATCACCGACACTCGATTCCCTTAGAGAAGCTTCGTCTGGTTGAAACAAAGCTATGTTGAGAGTATGAGCACTCGAGGTTGAGTGGATTGGTATATGAACCACCTCCTCCTTAGCTAGATTGTGGCTTTGATCGAGCTAGGTCCCCCCTTGCCTTTGGAACTTCAAAGAGAGCTTGGGTGGACTTGACTTGCCTCTCTGATGGAGTGTGCAAAAGAAATTGGAGTGAAATTGAGTGAAGAGGAAATTCAAGAATGGATTGAGCTCCCCTTTTTTCACACTGTGCAAAACTGATAATATGAGATTTGAATTCACTCTAGGAAGCTTGAGAATGCTGAGAAATGGCTTCTTTGGCTTCCCTAGGTTCAATCAAATTGAGGACTGCTGGATTTGAGTTTGTTTAGGGGGAGTATATCTCCCCCTTGAAGGATCGGATGGTCGTCCATGCTCTTGCCATTTTGATCCAATTGATCATATTGGGGAGTTTTTTTTGGCTATTTTGAGTGTGCAGATGGTCAGTTTGAGCCAAGGAGTGGATTGCCAACCTCCTACGTGCTTTAATTTGTGTGGGAGAGGGAGTTTCAATTTTGCATTTTGACACATGGGGTCGATTTTGGTCTAGGGACCAATTGGGCAGACCCAAACCCATTGGGTTGGGTGCACCACTCCTCATTAGGTCCCCTTGAGCTTTTAAGAAAGCCTCAAGTGGATATGAAAAGGGTAAGACCAAATTACCCATAGATTAGATCAAAATTTGTTCTATGGCCTAGGGGTATAATGGTTATTTTGCTGATTTTTCACTTTGGATTCGTTGGGTATGTGGAGAAACTATGTTTGGACAAGTTCATGAGATTTGGAATTCATTTGATATAGTTTGTCTAATGTTGACCCATTTAGGTCAAAATGGGTCAACTTTGGTCAAGTTGACCAATTGGTCAAATTGGGGCAAACCAAGGGTTGGCTCAACTTCATATGACCATTTAAAATGCTTTGGTGGCTTTGGTTTGATTCAATTTGGATTAGTTTTGAATAAGGCTCATATGACTTCATTTAGGTCAAATGGGTCAAGTTGACCTATTTGACCCATTTGACCTATTTGAGGTAGGTCAAGGGTGGGCTTATGTTAGGTTAGTCATATGGAGTGGATTTATATTTTTGTTTCCAATCAATTTTGGTTAAGTTCAAATTTGGCTCAACATGACCCCTTTAGGTCATGTTTGGTCTAAGGTCAATTGGGCTAGGTTAGGTCTAGTTGGCCAATTGAGGCTTTGGTCAAGTTCCACAAGTGATTTGGAATAGACTTGACCCATTGGTTTCAATCAATTTGGCTTAGATTAAGTTTTGACACATTTTGACTTTTTAGGTCAAAATAGGTCAACTTGGGTCAAGTGGCCAATTGGGCTAGGTTAGGCTCAAATGTTGGCTTGGTCAAGTTCAAACATAAGTCATGAGTGAACTTAGATCAATGGTTTCAATCAATTTGGCCTATGGTGGAATTTGGCTATGTTAGGTTTCATTTTGGGTTAAGTGTTGACTTGGTTTGACCCAATTTGATTGATTGATCATCCCATGATGATTGTTGATCATGATGAGAGGGATATATTGGTTTGGTTCATTCCAATTTGATTAGGATTATAATTTGGCTCATAAGGGTACTTTAGGTCACTATAGGTCAAGCGAGCTTAATTGGGTCAAATGGCTTAGTAAAAGCTTGATTTGAAGTTGGTTGATCTTGTATATGGACTTATGATTGAAATATACATCCATTTACAAGTGATTTGAAGTCAAATGGGTTTTGATCCATTTGCCAATTTCATATTCAAAGGAAGAATATGAAAGGGTTTTGGCTTTGATTTTTGACTTGGGTTTTGATTGAATGATTGAAGTTTGGATTTATATATGAGCTCATGATTGTAGGGTTGATTGAATCATGAGAGAAAATCAAGGGTTTGGCTTGATTTGAAATTGATTTGACTACGTTCAAGATTTTGACTCGAAAGGCTTAGATTGGATTTTGAGTTGAATTGAGTTTGATTTTTAGAATTGGTTTTGATTGTTTAAATTTAAATTTAATTTATATATGTGAATATAATTGAGAATATAAATTGATCATGAAAAAATTTCAAGGATTTGAAGTGGTTTAATCATGATTTGGGCTAAGTCCATTAAGAAGGATTTAAGGGACTTAGGAAAATTTTGGAGTTTAGAGTTTGAATTTTTGGATTTGGTTTGATTGATTTATATTTATATTTCATTTATATATGTGAATATAAATGAGTATATAAATGAATTTTGAGAAAATCCCATGAGTTTGAGATGGTTAGATCAATATTTTGGATAAGTCCTTTAATGGAAAATTAAGGGACTTATGAAATTTTTTAGATTTGGAATTTAATTTGATGATTTGATTTGATTGATTTATATTTATATTTCATTTACATATATGAATATAAATGAGAATTTAAATGATTTTTGAAAAAATCCCATGAGTTTGAATAGGTTTGAAGATTTTGGATAAGTCCTTTAATGGAAAATTAAAGGACTTAGTAAAATTTTAAATTGGAAATTTAATTTAAGGTTTCGATTTGATTGATTTATATTTATATTTAATTTATATATGTGAATATCAATGAGAATATGAATGAGTTTATGAGAAAATTCCATGAGTTTGAAATGGTTTGATCAAGATTTAGGCTAAGTCCATTAATGGAAAATTAAGGGACTTAGGAGAAATTCATGAATTGATTTTGAATTTTGAGTTTAGTTTGGTTGGTTTGAATTTATACTTCATTTATATATGTGAATATAAATGGAAATATAAATGAATTATGATAAATCTCAAAGATTTGATTTGGTTTAGATCATAATTTTGGTTTAGTCCTTAAGGGAAGGTTAAGGACTTAGGAAAAATTTGGAATTAGGAATTTTTGATGGATTTTGGTCATGGGTTTCAATCATAGATTTCAATCATGGATTTCAATCATGGAGTTAATTTGAGTTTGTAGAAAATCAAATAGAATTTATTTGGAGTTTGACTTGAAAGAAGGAAAGTGAGGAATGGTTCAAGCTAAGGGTAGGCAAATTTTCCTAACACCCCTAAGGCATGACCTATTCCAATGGCTAACTCTTCTAAGTCTTCTAGGGCTAGGTTGAATGTCCACCTAATCACTAGATGTGTCTTAAGACTAACGAACTCTTAAAGTATATGAGAAGTCCTAAGCCTAAGATGGAGGGGTTGAGAACTCATTCTAAAAATGAGGTCAACACCCCATAGTTAATTACATCTTATGGGATGAGATCCCTTAGGAATACTCTCGATTAAGGTAAATGATTGTTGTTTTTAAAGATTTCAATAGGTAGGACTACCAATAGAATAATTTATTTTGAAAGATCTAATGGGATTGATCAAAGATGGGTAGTTTTTATCAAAGCTAAAGGAAGATAAGTAGGAGATGTTCAAGATGCTAGGAAACCTAGAGTATCTCAAACTATCCTATAGTTGGGCTTTACATTTTTGAAATTGAATTGTTTATTTGAGTTGAATTTTTATTAGAAGTTTAGGGCTTATAATTCCATAATACAAGGTTATAGAAATGCCTAAGAGGTGAGGATTTATGCTTATGGCCCACAGAAGGGAGAAGCAACCTCATAACCTAAATCTAGAGAGCTTTGACAAGGGCCAAAAGCATGACCTAAATTTAAGGAGAAAATGGGTATTTGGTTTGCCTCCCCAAGAGAGGACAAACCACCCGACTACTGGGACTTACAACCGCCTGGGGGTGGCTTCCAACTAACTCCTCCCATGATTTTAAATTCATGTAGGGAAGTCATATGCTTTATGCAAGATAGTTAGGCTATTATTTATTTAGAAAGATATTAAGTCCTTAAACTCACTCCCTAAGAGACTAGATCATGTAAGGGCATGAAAATGACTTAGATCTAATGCAAAAACATATTACTTGTTATTTTTATTTTTGGACAATAATTTGACTCAGGCTTATAGGATTCATATGCCTAATGCATGAGAAGTAAGATTATTGGCCAAAATCAACAAGAAGGGAGGAGGTGTGTTTCCACCATGGCTCTCAAAGGTCAAGCCAAGTTTCTCTGGCAAAGGTGGAAGCCCTCCATTCAAGAGTGAAATAAGATGCTTTTATGCATGATGTTATAAAAGAAATAATCATCCTACTAAGGGGTTACTAATTCTTTTATCTTGATTTTAACTTAGGCTTTAAGTGAGGTTATGAGTTATTTATTTTTAATTTTGAGTTGATTAATTTGGTAGAAGATTTATTTTTCCTAAGAGCCTAATCATCATCCGGGCCATACATCA
Source organism: Cymbidium sinense (assembly GCA_021442155.1). Lineage (NCBI taxonomy): Eukaryota > Viridiplantae > Streptophyta > Magnoliopsida > Asparagales > Orchidaceae > Cymbidium > Cymbidium sinense. The sequence goes on from CM038218.1 coordinate 54,448,132, forward strand.
AGCATGGAAGAAACTAGGAAACATGCCATCTTAATGCACAAGCTAAAAAAAATATCAAACATTTTTATAAAGCTAACGCAAAAGAATAAAAGGCCATGTGTGGTTGGGTACCACTGCACAAACTCAAAAAATAAATAAATTGGGTAGCCGAGCTCTGCCCTTATACAATCCAGTTTATAAATTGAATTAATTTACAATAAATTAAGGAAATTCATGTTATGGGGGTCTTCATTTCTTCTTTCTTCTTTTGGTTCTTTCTTTTGGATGGTTGGAAGGTGGTTGCTCCAAAGGCTTCACATACATAAGATGTAATCTTATGACCAATGTTCATCCTGATCCCCATAACAATTATTTCAAAATCCTAATTACAAAAATTACATGAAAAAAAAAGTAAATCTAACTAACACCTACAAAATAGAGATTAGCTAAACAAACCATACAAATTCCAAGCATGTATATTGGACTTAGCACCCCACACATGGGTAACCAAGTCCACCTAGCATATTGGATTATGCTTAGGGGTATAAGCACTTGCACAACAAAAGCAATTATATTTTTATTACAGTGCCCCTTAAGCACAATTCCCTACAGAAAATTATGATTACTGAATCATCCTACCATTCATTTTATGGACATTCACCCTAACTTCCAGACTAAAACAAAATATCATAAAATAATAGAAAACATCAAGCCATGCACCATCCTAACCTAAAGCTAGAAGTAGTGTCTTAACCTAATGTGTGTGCTTTAAAAAGTTCGTGTGGTATGCTTAGCTATGGTTTTAAGGTTTGGATTTCCTAAGTGAGAAGATGTTCAACTTAGATGGGTGTTTTTATTCAAGTTGTTTAGTTAATTTTATTTTTTGTTTTAATTAGGTTTGAAGGAATCCTACAATTAATTACTAAGTGTTGTAAAGAGATGGAAAAGAGAAGAGAACTTCTCTTTCCTTCCCTGCCCTAAGTAATTTCTAAAGTGTATTTATATTTAGTTTTATTTAGTGAGTATTTTATTATGTGTTTTAATTAATCCTAAGTTTAGATTTTTCATAAACAAACCCATTCAAAAAGAAAGGCATTTTAAGATTAAATAAAGTGAATTAAGATTACAAAACACAAATCACTTCATTTTCTTTCCCAACTTGTATAACATGCATATGAATGAATCCTTAGCATATCTATACATGCAAATAGAAATGTTTAGAATACTTTATGATGAATACTAAGTGAGTTACTTAAGAAAATTTGAATGCTTTATGATGTACGATTTTCATTAAGTAGTAAAGAGATTTTCTTATCCATTTTTCACATACACACATATATGTATGAAAGGCATAAGTGAGTACGACACCATTGTTAACTAGGGGTGTAAGGTACAAGACCTACTTAGGGCTACTTAAAGCCTCACAACCCCAGGATTGTTCAAACTAATATACCACTTTCCTTAAATATAAGCATATGTACAAAAGAAATGAAGGGAAAAGAAAGATGCAAAAAGTTTATATTGGTGGATTTGTTTTGTTTATACAATTTATATGTACAAATGTAGGTGTCCTTCTTAAATGATAGTATAGGAATGAATAGAAAGGGGGTTAGGCAAGTGTTATGTTCTTTTCAAATGAACCAGGCACTTTGCCAAATTCTATTCAAAACCATACTAAATGGAAAGAGAAGGAAGGCTACACTATGCATATCTTCATATTTATATCCACATGCAAGCTTATAACTAATCATAAGTAGCACACTTTCAATTTTGGATATTTGATTTATAGATTTTAAAAATAGTTTTAAATTTAATAGAGATAATAGCTATTCATATTTTACTTTAGCCAAAACATGTAATTTGACATAAAAAAAACATTTCATTTTCATTTTGATTTTGAAAAGAATGAATGCATGAAATTCATATGACATACACATTTAGCATGTGAGGAAAGAACTAAAGTGATGAAAACATGTAAACACATTCACCCAAATTAATTCCTAAAGACAATCTTATGAAGTAAGAAAGTTTAAAATAAATCAAGTTATTTTTAGAGAAGGTTTGATTTTGTTTTGAGTTTGATTTAATTTGAGAAATGTGAGGTAATTTTGCTATTCCTAACCCATTCCCACATATGTTTATTGTTTTAGTTTAATTTTTAGGTGATTAGATCAATTTTATGCTTTAGTTAGGTTAAGGTAAGAATTAAATGTGTTAATTACCCCTTACATATACCACCATAGCATACTTAATCAAATAATTATGAGCCAATGAGATGACATAAAACCACACAATGAATTTAAATGAGTAATGCACCTAGGAAGAAAAGGGCCTATTGCATTTGGCTCATGATTAATGATTAATTAAACTAAAGGATTTAATTTTCAGTAATTTCATAACACCTCTCACACATGTGAGTTGAGTTTTGATTTCTTTAATGTACTTAGGCTCTTGAACACCTAAGGATCTACCCCAGATAGATAAATTGAGTTCTGGAAAGTTTTAGAATTATATGAAATTAATTAAGGGGGTAATTAGTGAATTAACCCTTAATTAAGGTTGGATTAAGAAAGAAAAGGGGGTTTAGGGAATATCTTAAAGAAAGCATCCCAAAATTATTCCCTAAACCTTATATTCACTTAGTCAAAACTTAATTGACTCAATCAGAGGGTTAAACCACTAATTATGCCCTTAATTAAGTTTAATTACATTAAGGGAGTGATTAAGGAATGAATTAGCAATTCCCCTAATTAAGCCACTAATAAATCCCAAGAAAATTAGGGGAGGAAGGAGTCATCCAACTAATTAAGCACAAGAAGTTTGAGATTAATCACAGGAATAATTAAAGGGTAATGAGTAAAATAACTTTCCCAACAAAACCAAATTCAGAGAAATATACTATTCAAAATATATTGAAATCAATTTTAGAATATTCTACATTAAATTATCTATCCAATGCAATTTATTTCATATTTTTGATTTTTCTAAGTTTAGATATGAATTTAGGAAGTTTCCATAATTAATTAGAATATTTAATAGCTTAATTAAGTATTTAATCCGTCGCCACATGGGTCACTGACGCGGTATACGCTTTCCATGTGGCACAATGGGATTGGATCTTTAACTTATCACATCACGCTTTCCATGTGGCTACATGTTCTAATATCGACTATCCATCCAAAATGTATGGATGGACGGCTAGAGATTCATCCCTGTATTTCCCTATGAGAGATGGCTACCATCCACCTTCTAGGGTGAGATCTGAGCTCGTTTGAGCTTGGATTTGGTTAAAATTTAGCCCACACCATCATCATGTAATGAAGATCACATCCAATGGCTAGAATTCTATGGGATTAAAATTCCTTTCACAAAGGTCCAAACCACATTGAATTTAAGCTCGAAAAAATGGCTAACCTTGTCGGAGGTGTTCACCGGTGCTCGATTCCCTTGGAGAAGCTTCATCTAGTTGAGACAAAGCTTTGCTGAAGTTTGGAGGCCCTAAGATTGGGTAGATGCTTCTAGAGACCAGCTCCCCTTTGCCTTGAGCTCAATCTTGATCAAGGTGACTTCTCCCTTGCCTTAGGAACTTGGGAAAGAGCTTAGGAAAGTTTGATCGAGCTCCCTGAGAGTGCTTGCAATGGGAATTAGGCTGATATTGAGTGTAGGCTGAGTTTGATTTCTAGTGTAGCTCCCCTATTTTCAAACTATGAAAACTGAGAAATGGGAATTTGGAAATCACTAGAGAGAGCTTTGGGAGGCTGAGGAATGACTTCTCTGGCTTCCCTCAATTCAATCGAATTGGAGAGTGATGAAATGAAATCAAATTAGGGGGAGAATATCTCCCCTTTTAGCAATCGGACGGTCGAACAAAGCTTTGTTATTTTGATCCAATTGAGCTCCTTGAGTGGGTTTGTTAGGCTATTAGATGAGTCATTGCATTCAGTTTTGACCAGGAAAGGAGTGGAGGAGGTTGTCATGTGCTTGAAACAAGTGGAGGCATGATTCCCATGTGGCCATGTTCAAGCACATGGTCAATTTTGGGTTTGGGTTGGGTTTGGCTGACCTAAACCCATTGGGTCATGTGCACTAGGTTCATTAGTGACCATTTGGTCCACTAAGAGGATGCCAAGTGTCCATGAAAAGGAATTGACCAAATTCCAAGTGGTTTCAATTTTGGGTTACCCTATGGCCTAAGGTAAAATGGTCATTTGACCTTGATTTTAGTTTGGGCATGTTTGGTATGATGAGAAAATAGGCTTGGCCAAGTTTCATTGAATTTGGAGTTGGTTTGATATGGTTTGGCTCATGTTGACCCATTTATATCAAAATGGGTCAACTTGGGTCAAGTTGACCAATTGGTCAAATTGGGTCAAACTAAGGGTTGGGTCAAGTTCATACGACCATTTGAAATGGATTGGTATCTTTATTTCCAATCAATTTTGGTTAAGTTTGAATTTGGCTCAATTTAACCTTTTAGGTCAAGTTAGGTTCAAGGTCAATTGGGCTAGGTTAGGTCTATTTGGCAATTGAGGCTTTAGTCTAGTTTAACAATCATTTTGGGATGAACTTGACCCATTGATTTCATTCAATTTGGCTTTGATCAAGTTTTGACACATTTTGACTTTTTAGGTCAAATTGGGTCAACTTGGGTCAAGTGGCCAAGTGGGCTAGGTTAGACTAAAATGTTGACTTGGTCAAGTTCAAACATTGATCATGATTGAACTTAGATCATTGGTTTCAATCAATTTAGCCTATGGTGGATTTTGGCTATGTTGGGTTTCATTTTGGCTAAGTGTTGACTTGGTCAACCCTTATGTTTGACTTGGTTTGACCCAATTTGATTGATTGATTATCTCATGATGATTATTGATCATGATGAGAGGCTTAGATGGGCTTAGTTTAATCCAATTTAGTTAGGATTGGAATCTAGCTCATAAGAATACTTTAGTTCACTTTGGGTCAAGTGAGCCAAAGCGGTTCAAATGGCTTGGTCAAAGCTTGATTTGAGTTTGATTGAACTTAAATATGGACTTATGATTGAAATATAAATCCATTTGCAAGTGGTTTGAAGTCAAATGGGTTTTGATTCATTTGACAATTTCAAGTTCAAAGGGGTGAACATGAGTTTGACTTAGGTTTGATTTTTGAATTGAGTTTTGATTTGATGATTGAAGTTTATGTTTATATATGGAATGATGATTGAAGGATTGATTGAATCATGAAGAAAAATCAAGGGTTTGGCTTGATTTGAAATTGATTTGGCTAAGTTCATGATTTTGACTTGAAAGGCTTAGGTCAAATTTTGATTGAATTTGAGTTTGATTTCTGGAGTTATTTTTGGTTGTTTGAATTTATATTTCATTTATATATGTGAATATAAATGAGAATATAAATGGGTTTTGAGAAAATTTCATGAGTTTGAAGTGATTTGAGCTTGATTTGGGCTAAGTCCTTAAGAAAGAATTAAAGGACTTAGGAAAGATTTGGAATTTGACCATGGATTTTGGATTTAGTTTAGTTGATTTGAATTTATATTTCATTTATATATGTGAATATAAATGAGAATATAAATGGGTTATGAGAAAATTTCATGAGTTTGAATTGATTTGAACATGATTGAGGCTAGGTCCTTATGAGGGAATTAAAGGACTTAAGAAATATTTGTGATTTGAATTTAAATTTGGAATTTGATTTGACTGATTTGAATTTATATTTCATTTATATATATGTGAATATAAATGAGAATATAAATGAGTTGTGAGAAAATTTCATGAGTTTGATTTGATTTGAATATGATTTAGGCTAAGTTCTTAAGAGAAAATCAAAGGGACTTAGGAAAGATTTTGAACTTAGAATTTTAATCATGGGCTTCAATCATAAATTTCAATCATGGATTTCAATCAAATGGAATTGATTTGAGTTTGGAGAAAATCAATTAGGCTGGAATTGATTTATGTTTGATGTTGATTATATTTGGAGTTTGACTTGAAGGAAGGAAGTGAGGAACGTGGTTCAAGCTATAGGGTAGGAAAATTTTCTTAACACCCCTAAGGCATGACCTATTCCTATGGCTAACTCTTCTAAGTCTCTAGGGCTAGGTTGAGTGTCCACCTAATCACTAGATGTGTCTTAAGACTAAGGATCTCTTAAAGTCTAAGAGGAGTCCTATGTCTAAGATAAAGGAGTTGAGAGCTCATCCTAAAAATGAGGTCAACAGAGGTTATGAGTTGTTTATTTTTAATTTAAATTATTTTGATTGGATAGAAAATTTATTTCCCTAAGAGCCTAATCATCATCCAGGCCATACATCAAAGCAAGGAATAAACTAGGAAAAGATGCCATCTTAATGCACAAGATAAACAAACATCAATCAATTTTTAAAGCTGGCGTAAAATAATAAAAGGCCATTTGTGGGCGGGCTCCATCGCATTAACCTGAAAACAAATTAGGTAGCCAAGCTCTACCCTTATACAACCTGGATTACAAATGAATAAATTACAATCAAGAAAGAATTCATTGTTATGGGGGTCTTCATTCTTCATTTCTTTATTCTTCTTTCTTCTTTCTTCTTTCGGTTGGTTTTAATGTGGTTGCTCCAAAGGCTTCACATGATACATAAGACATATTATTATAACCAATGTTCATACTAATCTCCCAATAACAATCATTCTAAAATCCTAATTAGAAAATTGCATGAAAATGAGAAAAAGGAAATCTAACTAAAACTTGCAAAATAGAGATTTGCTAAACAAACCATACAATCCCAATCATGTATATATACAAATTGGACTTAGCATCCCATACATGGGTAACCAAGTTCACCTGGCCTATTTTGGATTATGCTTAGAGGTATAAACACTTGAACAACAAAAGCAGTTATATTTTTATTACAACGCCCCTTAAGCACAATCCCCTACAGAAGACAATAGTTAGACTAAGATCGCCTATCATTCATTCTACACACATACATCCTAACATCCAGACTAAAAATAATACATCACAAAACAAAGCAAAATATCAAACCATGCACCACCCTAACCTAAAGCTAGAAATGATGACTTAGCCTAATGTGTGTGCTATTAAAGGTTTGTGTGGTATGCTTAGCTAAGCTTTAAGGTTGAAGTTTTCTGGTATGGAAATGTTTAACTTAGAGGGTTTGTTTCATGTAAGTGATTTAGTTGCTTCGATTGATTTTACTTTGTATTTTGATTTGGTTTAAATGAATCCTACAATTAATTATTAAGTTGTAAAGAAAGGAAAAGAGAAGAAAACTTCTTTTTCTTCCCTACCTTAAGTAATTTCTAAGATGGATTCATATTTGATTATTATTTAGTGAATATTTTGTTATGTGTTTTAATTAATCCTAAGTTTAGATTTTCCCTAAACAAATCTATTAAAAAAATGTATTTTAAGATTAAGTAAAGTGAAATATTATCACAAAACACACATCACTTCATTTCTTTCCCAACATGTGTAATATGCATATGGGGGAATCCTAAGCATATCTATACATGCAAATGGAAATATTTAGCACACTTTAATGATGAATGATAAGAGAATTTGTTTAAGAAATTTGAATGTTTTTATGATGTATGATTTTGTTAAGTAGAAAAAGAGAGATTTCTTTTATCCATTTTTCATATGCACACATACATGTATGAAAGGAATAAGTGAGTACGGAACCATTGTTAGCACCAGGGGTGCAAGGTACAATACCTACTTAGGACTACTTAAAGTCTCGCAACCCCAGGGTTTTCTAGACTAATATACCACTTTCCTTAAATACACATGTATGTATAAAAGAAATGAATGGAAAAAGAAAGATGCAAAAGTTTATGTTTTTTTGATTGATTTGTTTATGCAATTTATATGTGTAAGTGTGGATGTCCTTCTTAAGTAATAACATATGAATGAATAGGAATGGATTCAAGCAAGTGTTGTGTTCTTTTCAAATTAACTATTCATTTTGCCAAATCCTATTCAAAACTATGCTAAAAGAAAAGAGAAGGAAAGCCACACTATGCACATCTTTATATTTTTACTCACATGAAAGCTTATAAATAATTACAAGTAGCATACCTTTCAGTTTTGATGTTTGATTCATAAGCTTTGAAAGTAATTTATGATTTAATAGTGATAATAGCCATTCATATTCTTACTTTAGCCAAAACATACAATTTGACATAAATGAAACATTTCATTTTTTTAAATTTGATTTTCAAAAAGCATGAATGCATGATTTTTATATGGCATACACATTTAACATGCTAGGAAAAAAAATAAAGTGATGAAAGCATGTAAATTCATTCACCCTAATTAATTCCTAATGACAATCCTATGAAATAGAATTATTTAAAGCAAATCAAATTTATTTTAAAGAGATTTTTAGTTTTCTTTGAGTTTAATTTTAATTTAAGAAATGTGAAGAGGTTTGTTGGTCCTAACCCATTTTCCACATGTGTATGTTGTTTTGGTTTAATTTTAGAACCATTAAATGATTTTTATATTTTATTTAGGTTAAGGTGTGAATTAAATGCAATAACTACCCCTTACCTACACCACTTTAGCATATTTAATCAAATAATTATGAGCCAATGTATGACATAAAACTACAAGGAATTTAAATCAGCAATGCATCCTAGGAAAGAAAGGTACCTAATGAAATTGGCTCATAATTAATGATTAATTAAGTTAAAGGGTTTAATTTAAGTACATTCATAACCCTTCCCACACATGTGGGTTGGATTTTAATTTCCTTAAGTTATGTAGGTTATTGAACACCTAAGCACCTACACAAGATGAATTAGTTAAGTTTTGAATTGATTTAAAATTTTATTAAGTTAATTAAGTACGTGATTAGTGGATTAGCCCTTAATTAAGTTTAGATTAAGGAAGGAAAGGGGTTTAGGGAATGACTTAGAGAAAATTCTCCAAATCCATTCTATAAACCTCTTCTTCACTTAAGCAAGGCTTAATTAACTTAATAAAGGGATTAAACCACTATTCACATATTTAATTAAGCTTAATTACATTAAGAGGGTGATTAAGGATTCATTATATGATTTTTTTAATTAACTCATCAATAAATCCAAAGAAAGTGAGGGGAGGCAGAGGTCATCCTGCTAAATATGCTAGAGAAATTTGAAATGAATTAATTAAATAATTAGGGAGTAATTATGGTTATTAAGTTTTCATTAAAACCTTAATTGAGGAAAATACACTATTCAAAATCATTGGAAATAATTTTTTATTATTCTCCTAAGAAATATCTTTACAGTGCATTTTACTTTGTATTTTTATGATTTTTCTAGAATTAGTTATGTTATTTTGAAGTATCCATGATTATCCATTAATTAAATAGCCTAATTAAATGACTAATTCGTCGAAGCCATATGGAGGCTGACACGGCATGCGCTTTCCACGTGATATGAAGGGAATGGTAAGTTAAGTTATCACATCATAGTGCCACATCAGCGGCAGTGCTACGCGCTTTCTCCTCATCCATTTGATCAAAGTTTGGATGGTTAAGATTGAGCCCACAGTTCTTAAGGGATTAGATCAGAGATCCAACATGGCTTGCTCATGGACGTCCATCCAAAATGCGTGGATGGACAACACATGATCCATCTCTGAGCTCGTCTATGGGAGATGGCCACCGTCCATCTTCCATGGCATGATCCGAGCTCAATTGAGCTTAGATTGAGCTCAAACTCAGCCCACACCATCATCATGCAAGGGAGAAGACATCTAACAGCTAGTTTTACTTGAGATAAAAATTTCTTTCACAAAAGACCACACACTCCATATTATAGGCACAGTTTTGATCCATACCTCGCCAGAGGCTATCACCGGCACTCGAATTTGTTGAGGTAGCTTCGTCTAGTGGAGATGAAGCTCTATTGAAAGTTTCAAGCATTGGGATTGAATAGATCTTCCTATGGACCAAGTCACCCTTCAAATGCTCATGGCCTTGATCAAAGTCCAATCTCTTTGCCTTGAGAACTTGGATGAATCTTGGAGTGAGTTCAATTAGGTCCCCTCAAGGTGCTTGAAAGGAGGAATTAGCTTAATTTGTGTATTGAATTAGATGGATATTTGAGGGAGCTCCCTTATTTTCTATTTAAAGGAAATCAAAAATGGATAATTGGAGATGGCTCTAGGAAGCTTGGGGAGACTTGCAAACGCTTGCTCTAAGTTCCCTAAGCTCAATCGAGTGTGTGAGTGTTGAATTCAAGTGAAATTAGGGGGAGTATATCTCCCCCTAGGTAAATCAGATGGTTGCAAGCTCTTTTTCCATTTTGATCCAATTCACCCTATTCAATGGGGTTGTTAGGCTATTTAGAGTGTCATGGCATTCAATTTTGTGTGTGGAGTGGAGTAGTGAAGCTCCCATGTGCTTGAAATGAGTGGAGGAAGGATTCTCATGTGCTTATGTCAAGTAAGGTAGCCAGTTTTGAATTTGGGTTGGGTTTGGCTGACCCAAACCCAATGGGTCATGTGCACCATCCACATTAGTGACCATTTGATCCACTAAGAGGATGCCAAGTGTCCATGAAATGGAATTGACCAAATTCCAAGTGGTTTTGATTTTAGGTTACCCAATATCCTAGGGGTAAAATGGTCATTTAACCTGGATTTCAATTTGAATATGTTTGGTATGATTGAAAAATGGGTTCCACCAAGTTTCAATGAATTTGGAGTTGGTTTGATATGATTTAGCTCATGTTGACCCATTTAGGTCAAAATGGATCAACTTGGGTCAAGTTAACCAATTGGTCAAATTGGGTCAAATTAAGGGTTGAGACAAGTTCATATGACCATTTGAAATATTTCTCTATCATTGGTTTGGTTCAATTTGATTTATATTTGGATTTAGTTCATTTGATTTCATTTAGGTCAAATGGGTCAAGTTGACCAATTTAACCCCTTTGACCTATTTGGGTTAGTTCATGGGTTGGTTTAGGCTCCATTGGTCATATAAAATGTATTAGTTTCTTTATTTCCAATCAATTTGGTTTATATTTGGAATTGGCTTAATTTGACCTTTTAGGTCAAGTTGGGTTCGAGGTCAATTGGGCGAGGTTGGGTCTAGTTGGCCAATTAGGGCTTTGGTCAAGTTCAACAAGTTATTTGAAATGAACTTGACCCATTAGTTTCAATCAATTTGGCTTAGATCAAGTTTTGACATATTTTAACTTTTTAGGTCAAGTTAGGTCAACTTGGGTCAAGTAGCCAATTGGGCTAGGTTAGGCTCAAATGATGACTTCGTCAAGTTCAAACATTTATCATGAATGAGTTTTGATCAATGGTTTCAATCATATTGGCCTATGGTGGATTTTGGTTAAGTGTTGACTTGGTCAACCTTTAGGTTTTACTTGGTTTGACACAATTTGAGTGATTGATCATCTTAAGATGATGATTATTGATCACAATGTGAGTCTTAGGCGGTCTTAGTTCAATCCAATTTGGGTAAGATTAGAACTTGGCTCATAAGGGGTACTTTAGGTCACTTTGGGTTAAGTGAGCCTAAGTGGGTCAAATGGCTTGGTCAAAGCTTGATTTGAGTTTGATTGATACTTATATGGTTTGAAATAAAATGCAAGATCATCAATGTTTCATTTGACAGTTCAAAGGGTAACATGAGTTTGACTTGGGTTTGATTTTTTTTTAAATTTAGTTTTAGATTGATGATTGAAGTTTATGTTTACATTTAAATTTATGATTGAAGGATTGATTGAATCATGAAGAGAAATCAAGAGTTTGGCTTGATTTGAATTTGATTTGGCTAAGTTCAAGAATTTGACTTGAAAGGTTTAGGTTGAATTTGGATTTTATTTTTGAATTTATTTTTGGATATTTGAATTTATATTTCATTTATATTTGTGAATATAAATGAGAATATAAATGGGATATGAGAAAATTCCTTGAATTTGAATTGATTTATATTTGATTTAGGCTAAGTCCAAAAGATAGAATCAAAGTGACTTAGGAATGTTTTTTGATTTGGATTTGAATTTTGAATTTGATTTGATTGATTTGAATTTATATTTCATTTATATATGTGAATATAAATTAGAATATAAATGGGTTGTGAGAAAATTTCTTGAATTTGAATTGATTTGGATTTGATCTGAGCTAAGTCCATGAGAATGAATTAAAGGACATAGGAAATATTTAGGAGTTTGGAATCCAATCATGGGCTTCAATCATAAGTTTCAATTTTTTGGAATTGGTTCATGATTTGAGAAAATCCATTGAATTGGTTCTAGGTTTGTGTTAGAGTTGGAGTTGATATGAGTTTGGAGTTTTGACTTGGAAGAAGGAAGTGAGGATTTGGTTTAAGCTATAGGGTAGGCAAATTTTCTAACACCCCTAAGGAATAACCTATTCCTATGGCTAACCCTTCTAAGTCTCAAGGGCTAGGTTTAGTGTTTACCTAATCACTAGAAGTGTTTTAAGACTAAGGAACTCTTAAAGTCTAAGAGAAGTTTTATGTCTAAGATGGAGGGGTTGAGAGCTCATCATAAAAATGAGGTCAACAAAGGGCACCCAATAGGTGTGGTGTGACTGGCAAGGAACACCACATGTATTGGTGTTGACCGAAACGATCAACAACATCAAACGATCACAAGCACTAACAGAGATAATCTACTCCTAACCCAAGGTGTAGAAGGAATCTAGAGCTTAGTGCAATGTGACTCTACTTATGTCAAAGATATAAGAGAGGGAAGGAGGAATCCACTATGGATAAAGTATGTGAACCTTCCACTAGGGAAACAGGTTCAAACCATCCACAAGGGGATGAGAGATTTGATTTGAGTCTCATTGGGGAGAAATTAATTTGATTTATTTGATTATTTAATTATGTTTGTTTTGACTCCATCGAGGATAGAAAAGTGATCCCCCCATTGGGGGAGCAATTTCAAATCATTCACTAGGGAGAAGAGGTTGTGAAATCCGCTGAGGTATTAGAATTGAGATCCGTTAGGGAACTAAAAAAATTTACATCTCACTAAGGAGAAGCAAATGATTTTAATTAATTGATTATTGTTTGTTTATTTTTTATTTTGACTCCACTGGGGGAGGAGGGTTGAGTTTGTTTCAAATTTTGAATTTTGAATTTTGAGATGGACCCTGTTGGTTCGCGATGGATCGCATTGAGTAGGAAACATGGAGGCCTAGACCTAACTCAGATTTACCAATCCAAAGGGGCAGTCTACTTAACACATAGTAGGACTTGCCAACCAAAAGGATCACCTTTTGGTGTGCAGTAGTTGTACTAGAAAGAAAGCGTAGTAGACTTACATCCTCCAAAGTAGGGACCGGTTGCTGGGGTGATCCATCAACAAGACAACAGATTGAACCCAACCTAGGGCTGACTATTGAGTGAATACCGTTGGGGGACTTAGATCAACTCAAAGATAGTCCAGATTAATTTCATTGATTTGCGATGGATTGAACTGAGTAGGGTCCATGGTGGCCTAGGCCTAACTCAGATTTACCAATCCAAAGGGAGTAGTCTACCAACCACAAGATAGGACTATCTGACCAAAGGGGTCTCTTTTGGTTTGCAATGATCAAGTTAGGAAGAAAGTGTGAGGACTCACATCTTCGAAAACAAAGAACCACTAGGGTGATCGGCAAGGCAAATGCATCGAACCCACCTAGACTATTATTAATGAATGCACGGGGACTTAAATCAACTCAAAGATAGTCAAAGATTAATTTTATTTTTTAATTTATTTTGATGGATTCTATTGGTTTGCGATGGATCACACTGAGGAGGAGCTTATTTTAGCCTATACCTATCTTAGATTTACTGAACCAAATGGAATAGCTTCCTGGCCGATGGGAGAACAATCAAACCAAAGGAGTGCCTTTCGATTTATAATGATCAATTCAATAAAAGAAAGCTTGGGCACTCACTTCTTCCATTACAAAAGACTATTGATTTCTTTGGGCAACAAATTGATCCTGACCTAGGGCTGCTTGTCAATTTGTGACAGTCATGCTAGTAAGAATGTGTCATAGAATTACATCTTCCAAAGTAGAATGACTGCTAGGATAACTTGCTTGTGGCAAAATAGATTGAATCTAACCTAAATGAGACTACGGAGTCAGTGCTAACCCAGGGACTTATCTCAACTCAGGTAGTCACGTAATTCTTATAGGGAGTTCTGCTGACACTTCCCTAAAGATAAGATGCTTGCTTGGGAAAAGGGGCACTTTGGGGGCTTGAATTCTTAATCTACAAGTGAATTAATTTGTTTATTTATTTAGTTTGATTTATCATGGACCCTTTTGGTTTGCGAGGGATCAAACTAAGAATGTGTTTATATCAGCCTATACCTATCTCAAATTTACTAAACCAAGGGAGAATCTACATATTTGCTAAATAAATTCTCTAACCACAGGGGTGCCTACTAGAAAAGGGGGACTATTCAATTCAAGAGTAACCCGGATAGTGTCTAAATGGGGTCGCAATGGACGTGATCCAAATATATTGCCCACAGGGAAAGGGGCTGCTAAGGGCTTAATACAAAACCCTGGAGAAGATGACATGGTTAGTCATATATCAAATAGGTATTCAGTGGCCAACTCAAGGAGAAAGTAGGGGGACTGACATTTGCCAAGAGTGGTGAATACATTAGGTGAGTCACTGTCAACATAGCGAACATCGATTAACCTAAGGTGCCCATCGATTTGCAACAATCAGCCTAGGAAGAAAGCTCAGGGACTCACATCCTCCTATAGAGAATCCGATTTGTAGTCCTTGTGCTTATCAGTGACTATTGAGTGAATGCAACTGGGTACATCAACTCAAATGTAGTCACCAGGAAAGGAGCCTCTGAGGGACTTATCCTAAACCGTTAGTGGAGGTGCTACACGCTTCTCCTCATCCATCCAATCAAAGATCGGGCGGTTGAGATCGAGCCCGCAGTTCTTAAAGGATTAGATCAGAGATTCTATGTGGCTTGATCATGGACTTCCATTCAAAATGCACAGATGGATCGCCCATGATCTATCTCTGAGCTCTCCTATGGGAAATAGCCATCGTCCATCTTCCATGGCATGGTCTGAGCTAGATTGAGTTCAGATTAAGCTCAGATTGAGCTCAAACTCAACCCACACCATCATCATGCAAGAGAGAAGACATTCAATAGCTAGTTTTACTTGATATGAAACATTCTTTCACAAAAGACCACAAACTCTATATTCTAAGCTCAATTTTGATCCATACCTCGCCGAGGCTATCACCGATGCTGGAATTCATTGAGGTAGCTTCATCTAGTGGAGACGAAGCTCTACTAAAAGTTTCAAGCCTTGGGATTGAGAAAATCTTCCTATGGATCAAGTCACCCTTTAAATGCTCACAGCCTTGATCAAAGCCCCCTCTCCCTTGCCTTGAGAACTTGGATGAAGCTTGGAGTGAGTTCGATTAGGTCCCCTCAAGGTGCTTGAATGAGGAATTGGCTTGATTTTGTGTATTGGATGAGATGGATATTTGAGGGAGCTCCCATATTTTTGGTTTAAGAGAAACCAAAAATGGAGAATTGGAGATGGCTCTAGGAAGCATGGGGAGACTTGCAAATGCTTGCTATGAGTTCCCTAAGCTCAATCCAGTGTTTGAGTGTTCAATTCAAGTGGAATTAGGGGGAGTATATCTCCCCATAGGTGAATCATACGGTCGCAAGCTATTTTGCCATTTTGATCTAATTCACCCTGTTTAATGGGTTTGTTAGGCCGTTTAGAGTGTCATGGCATTCAGTTTTGGGTGTGGGGTGGAGTAGTGAAGCTCCCATGTGCTTAAAATGAGTGGAGAAAGGATTCCAATGTGCTCATGTCAAGTGAGGTGGTCAATTTTGACATTGGGTTGGGTTTGGTTGACCCAAACCCAATGGGTCATGTGCACCATCCTCATCGACCATTTGGTCCACTAAGAGGATGCCAAGTGTCCATGAAAAGGAATTGACCAAATTCTAAGTGGTTTTGATTTTAGGTTACCCTATGGCCTAGGGGTAAAATGGTCAGTTAGCTTGGATTTCAATTTGAATATGTTTGGTATGATTGAAAAATGGGTTAGTCCAAGTTTCAATGAATTTGGCGTTGGTTTGATATGATTTGGCTCATGTTGACCCATTTAGGTCAAAATGGGTCAACTTGGGTCAAGTTGACCAATTGGTCAAATTGGGTCAAACTAAGGGTTGAGTCAAGTTCATATGACCATTTGAAATGTTTTGGTATGATTGGTTTGGTTCAATTTGATTTATATTTGGATTTGGTTCATTTGATTTCATTTAGGTCAAATGGGCCAAGTTGACCAATTTGACCCATTTGACCTATTCGGGTTAGGTCATGGTTGGTTTAGGCTCCATTTGTCATATGAAATGTATTGGTATCTTTGTTTAAAATCAATTTGGTTTATATTTGGAATTGGCTCAATTTGACCTTTTAGGTCAAGTTGGGTTCAAGGTCAATTGGACGAGGTTGGGTCTAGTTGGCCAATTAGGGCTTTGGTCAAGTTCAACAAGTGATTTGGAATGAACTTGACCCATTAGTTTTAATTAATTTGTCTTAGATCAAGTTTTGACATATTTTAACTTTTTAGGTCAAGTTGGGTCAACTTGGGTCAAGTGCCAATTGGGGTAGGTTAGGCTCAAATGATGGCTTGGTCAAGTTCAAACATTGATCATGAATGAGTTTTGATCAATGGTTTCAATAAATTTGGCCTATGGTGGATTTTGGATAATTTAAGTTTTATTTTAGCTAAGTGTTGACTTGGTTTTACCCAATTTGAGTGATTGATCATCTTTTGATGATGATTGTTGCTCACAATGTGAGGCTTAGGTGGGCTTAGTTCAATCCAATTTGGGTAGGATTAGAACTTGGCTCATAAGGGGTAATTTATATCACTTTGGGTTAAGTGAACCTAAGTGGGTCAAATGGCTTGGTCAAAGCTTGATTTTAGTTTGATTGAACTCACTTATGGACTTATGATTGAAATATAAATCCATTTGCAACTGGTTTGAAGTCAAATGGGTTTTTGATTCATCTGACAATTTCAAGTTCAAAGGGGTGAACATGAGTTTGACTTGGGTTTGATTTTTTTTAGAATTTAAATTTGGATTGATGATTGAAGTTTATGTTTATATTTAAATTCATGATTGAAGGATTGATTGAATCATGAAGAGAAATCAAGAGTTTGGCTTGATTTAAATTTGATTTGGCTAAGTTAAAGAATTTGACTTGAAAGGTTTAGGTTGAATTTTGGTTGAATTTGGCTTTGATTTTTGAATTTATTTTTGGATATTTGAATTTATATTTGTGAATATAAATGAGAATATAAATGGGTTATGAGAAAATTCCTTGAATTTGAATTGATTTAGATTTGATTTAGGCTAAGTCCATAAGATAGAATCAAAGTGGCTTAGGAATGATTTTTGATTTGGATTTTAATTTTGAATTTGGTTTGATTAATTTGAATTTATATTTCATTTATATATATGAATATAAATGAGAATATAAATTGGTTGTGAGAAAATTTCTTGAACTTGAATTGATTTGGATTTGATCTGAGCTAAGTCCATGAGATGGAATCAAAGGACTTAGGAAATATTTTAGAGTTTGGAATCCAATCATGGGCTTCAATCATAAGTTTCAATTATTTGGAATTGATTCATGATTTGATAAAATCAATTGAATTGGTTCAAGGTTTGAGTTAGAGTTGGAGTTGATATGAGTTTGGAGTTTTGACTTGGAAGAAGGAAGTGACGATTTAGTTCAAACGATAGGGTAGGAAAATTTTTTAACACCCCTAAGGCATAACCTAATCCTATGGCTAACTCTTCTAAGTCTCTAGGGCTAGGTTGAGTGTTCACCTAATCACTAGAAGTATTTTAAGACTAAGGAATTCTTAAAGTCTAAGAGAAGTCTTATGTCTAAGATGGAGGGGTTGAGAGCTCATCCTAAAAATGAGTTCAACAATGAGGTACTATTCAAAATCGAGCTTAGGGTAGATTTTTCTTGGTCCTTTTAGAAAGAAAGTTTCACGTCATAAGAATTTGATCGTTAGATCTTCATCCCCTTACTTCTTGATGGTGTGGGTTGAGTTTGAGCTCAACCGAGCTCAATTAAGCTCGGATCTTGCCCTAGAGAGTGGATGGTTCCCTTCTCACATAGGCAAGCTCAAGGACGCATCATGGACCGTCCATCTGCACATTTTGGATGGACGATCCTGATTGAGTTGCGTAGGATCTCTGATTTATCCTATTAATATTATGTGCTTAATCCTGCTTGTCCGATCTTTGATCGGACATACCACTGACGTGGCATTGAGATGTGATAACTTAAAGTGACGAATCCCATCATGCCATACGGAAAGCGCACGCCACGTCAGTGGTCCATGTGGCGCCAACGGGATTAGTCATATAATTAGGGATTTAATTACTAATAAACATGGAAAATTCAAAATAACTTAACTAAATGTAAAAAATAAGAAAATTATAAAATAAAAAGGATTGTGAAGATAATTCAGAGAGAAATAGTCTAAAATTATTTCTAATGGATTTTAAATAGTACATTTTTCTTAATTAAGGTTTTAGTAAAAACATCATAACCCTAATTGCTCCCTAATTACTTTATCAATACATTTCAAATTTCTCAGATGCATTTGGTGGATGTCCTCTGCCTCCCCTAATTTTCTTGGGATTTATTGATGAATTAATTAAGGAAATTAATTAATGGATCCTTAATCACTCTCTTTATATAATCAAGCTTAATTAAGCATGTGAAAAGTGGCCTAATCCTTTTATTAAGTCAATTAAGCCTTGCTTAAGTGAAGGAGAGGTTTATGGAATGAATTTGGGGAATTTTTCCTAAGCCATTCCCTAAACCCCTTTTCTTCCTTAATCCAAACTTAATTAAGAGCTAATCGACTAATCACCTGCTTAATTAACTTGATAAAATTTTCAAAATATTCCAGAACTTAACTAATTCATCTTGGGTAGGTGCTTAGGTTTTCAATAACCTAAGTAACTTAAGGAAATCAAAATCTAACCCACATGTGTGGGAAGGGTTATGAAAGTACTTAAATTAAACCCTTTTGCTTAATTAATTACTAATTATGAGCCAATTGCATTAGGCCCCTTTATTTCCTAGGTGCATTGCTATCTTAAATTCTTTGGGTGGTTTTATGTCATACATGGGCTCATAATTATTTGATTAAATATGTTAAAGTGGTGTAGATAAGGGGTAATTAATGGCATTAATGTACACCTTAACCTAACCAAAGCATAAAATTGATCTAATCACCTAAAAATTAAACTAAAACATCATACACATGTGGGAATGGGTTAGGACCAGCAAACTCATCTTACATTTCTTAAATTCAAATCAAACTCAAAATAAAATAAAAATCTCTTTAAAATAAATTTGGATTACTTTAAATAATCCTATTTCATAAGCTTGTCTTTAGGAATTAATTAGGGTGAAGGAATTAACATGCTTTTCTCACTTTATTTCTTTCCTAATATGCTAAATGTGTATGTCATATGAAAATCATGCATTCATGCCTTCTGAAAAATCAATTTAAAATGAAATGTTTCCTTTATGTCAAATTGCATGCTTTGGCTAAAGTAAGAATATGAATGGCTATTATCACTATTAAACCCAAAATTATTTTCAAAGCTTATAAATCAAATATCATAACTAAAAGGTATGCTACTTATAATTATTTATAAGCTTGCATGTGATTATAAAATGTGATATGTGATTCTTCCTCTCTTTCTTAACATAGAATTGCATAGGATTTACAAAGTGTATAGTCTATTTGAAAAGGACATAACACTTGCTTAAATCCATTCCTATACACTCCTATGTCATAACTTAAGAAGTAATTTCACACCACACATATAAACTAAACAATCAAACCAAAGTCAAACAAACATAAACTTTTTGCATGATTCTCTTTCCATGCATTTCTTGTTGTACATGTACATGTATTTAATAAAAGGGTATATTAGTCTGGACAATCCTGGGGTTGTGAGGCTTTAAGTAGCCCTAAGTAGGTCTTGTACCTTACACCCCTGGTGCTCATAATGGCGTCGTACTCACTTATGTCTTTTATACTTGTAAATGTGCATATGAAAAATGGATAAAAGAATCATCCTTTTTTACTTAACATAATCATGCATACATGAAACATTCTAAATTTTCTTAAATAGAGTCTCTTAGCATTCATCATTAAGGTGTGCTAAACACTTCCATTTGCATGTATAGATATGCTTAGGATTCATCCATATGCATGTTACACATGTTGGGAAAGAAATGAAGTGTTGTGTGTTTTGTGATAGTATTTCACTTTACTTAATCTTAAAATGCCTTTCTTTCTGAATAGGTTTGTTTAGGGAACATCTAAACTTCAGATTAAATAAAGCACATAATAAAACATTCACTAAACAAAAATCAAATATGAATCTACCTTAAAAATTACTTAAGGTAGGGAAGGAAAGAAAGTTTTCTTCTCTTTTCTCTCTCTTTACAACACTTAGTGATTAAGTAGGTTCATTTAAACCAAACAAAATAATCAAATAAAATTAACCCAAATCAACTAAACAACTTAAATTGAAACCACCCTCTAAGTTGATCTCTTCATACTTAGAAAAAAAATATAAACCCTAAAGCCTAGCTAAGCATACCACATAAACCTTAAATGGCACTCACATTAGGCTAAGTCACCATTTCTAGCTTTAGGTTATGGAGGTGCATGGTTTAATGTTTGCTTTTATTTTGTGATATTTTGTTTTAGTCTGGATGTAAGGGTGTATGTGCGTAGATTGAATGGCAGGGCGATTTTAGTCTAACTATTGTCTTCTGCAGAGGATTGTTCTTAAGGGGTGCTATAATAAAATATAAATGCTTTTACTGTGCATATGCTTATACCCCTAAGCATAATCCAAAATAGGCCAGGTGGGATTGGTTCCCCATGTGTGGGGTGCTAAGTCCAATTTATACATATACATGCTTGGGATTATACGGTTTATCTGGCTAATCTCTGTTTTACAAGTTTAGTTAGATTTTCTTTTTCCCATTTTCATGTAATTTTGCAATTAAAATTTTGGAATGACTGTTATGGGGTTTTAGGATGAACATTGGTTATAAGACTATGTCTTATGTACCATGTGAAGCCTTTGGAGCAACCACATTCCAACCAACCAAAAGAAGAAAGAAGAAAGAAGAAAGAAGAAAAAAGAAAGAAGAAAAAGAAAAAGAAATGAAGAAATGAAGATTGAAAACCCCCATAACAATGAATTACTTCTTGATTATATTTAATTCATTTGTAATCTGGGTTATATAAGAGTAGAGCTTAGCTACCCAATTTGTTTTCAGGTTTGTACAGTGGAGCCCGACCACAAATGACCTCTTATACGTTTACGCTAGCTTTATAAATTGATTGATGTTTATTTAACTTATGTATTAAGATGACATGTTTTCTTAGTTTATTCCATGCTTTGATGTATGGACTGGATGACGATCAGGCTCTTAGAAAAATAAATTTTCTATCCAACTAATTAATTCAAACTAAATATTAAATGACTCATAACCTCACCTAAAGCCTAGGTTATAAATCAAGATAAAATAATTAACTACCCCTTAGATGGATGTTGTATTACTTTTCTCACATCATGCATAAAAAGCATATTATTTCACTCTTGACTTGGAGGGCTTCCACCTTTGTGGAAGAACTTGGCTTGACCTTTGAGGGCCATGGTGGAAACACACCTCCTTATTTTATTAATTTTGGCCCATAATCTAATTTCTTATGCATTAGGCATATGAATCCTAAAGCGTGAGCTCACCTAAGTCAGATAATGAGATTCATCCCACACCATCAAGAGATGTAGGGAAGAACATCCAATGGCTAGGATCTAATGGGATTATAATTCCCTTCATAAAAGACAAAGCAATTTTCAATGGAGGATCGATTTTGAGTTATACCTGTCAGAGGCTATCATCGGTGCTTCCAACAGAGGAGGTAGCTTTGTCTAGTGGAGATAAAGCTCTATTGAAAGTTCCAAGCTTTGATTTGAAGTGGATGTGTGGGTTGACCAAGCTCCCCTTCATTGGCTTGTAGCTTTGATCGAATTCCCCATTCCCGTGGCTTGGATGCTTGGGAAATGCTTTGGGTGAGCTCGACTTACTTTCTTGATGGTGCTTGCAAAGTTAATTGAGGTTTGGTGGAGAATTGGATAAGTTGGAAAATTCCCTCACCTCCTCTATTTTAGCTTTGAAGAAAACCAAAGAGGAAGAATTGGAATGAGCTTGGGAATGCTTCGCAAGGCTTGGAGAAGCTTACTGAGGGTTCCTAGGGTTCAATCAAATTCAGAGTGTATGCTTTGAGTTGGAATGAGGGGGCGTATATCTCCCCTTACTTGGATCGGATGTTTGAGAGCCATCTTGCCATTTCATCAAATTGAGGAGATCGATTGGGTTGTTTTGGTTGTTAGGGAGTCCATGTGCTTCAATTTTGGCAGAGAAGTGGAGGAGAGGAAGTGCACATGTGCTAGGTGAATGTGGGAGGTGATCCAAGTGAAGAATTTTCATTAGAGGAGTAGGTTTGTTCTTGGGTTGGGTCATGGCTGACTCAAACCCATTGGGTCATGTTCACCACCCTCCTTAGTGTCCATGTGGTCCACTAGGAGGATGTCAAGTGGCTATGAGAAGGAATTGGCCAAATTTCAAGTGAATTTGGCCATAGGTTACCCTTTGACCC
The DNA here is from genome assembly GCA_021442155.1 of Cymbidium sinense. NCBI lineage: Eukaryota > Viridiplantae > Streptophyta > Magnoliopsida > Asparagales > Orchidaceae > Cymbidium > Cymbidium sinense. The sequence goes on from CM038218.1 coordinate 54,470,882, forward strand.
AAGGGTAAAATGGTCATTTAGCCTTGATTTTGATTTCGGCAGATTTCAAATGTTACAAAAATAGGTTGAGCCAAATTTCAAGGAGTTGATTTGATATGATTTGATATGATTTGGAGTTAATTTGATATGATTTGGCTCAAGTTGACCCATTTAGGTCAAAATGAGTCAACTTGGGTCAAGTTGACCAATTGGTCAAATTGGGTCAAACCATGGGTTAGGTCAAGTTGAAATGATCATTTGGAGTGATTTGGTATCATTGGTTTGGTTCAATTTGATTTATATTTGGTTTTGGTTCATTTGAGTTCCCTTAGGTCAAATGGGTCAAGTTGACCCATTTGATTGACCAATGGGTTAGGTCATGGGTTGGTTTAGGCCTGGTTGATCATTTGAAATGTATTGCAAGCTTTGATTTCAATCAATTTTAGTTTGGTTTTTGATTTCAACTTTTTATCAAGTTGGGTTCATGGTCAACCGGGTCTAGTTGGCTAATTGAGGCTTTGGTCAAGTTCAACAAGTGATTTAGAATGAATTTGATCAATTTACTGCAATCAATTTGTCTTAGATCAAGATTTGACACATTTTGACTTTTTAGGTCAACTTGGGTCAAGTGGCCAATTTGGCTTGGTTTGGCTCAATTGATGGCATGATCGTGTTCAATCATTGATTATGAATTGTTTGGATCAATGATTTCAATCAATTTGGCCTATGGTGGATTTTGGCTAGTTTAGGTTTCATTTGGGCTAAGTGTTATCTTGGTTTGACCCAATTTGAGTGATTGATCATCTTAGGATGACTGCTGCTCACAATGTGAGGCTTAGATGGGCTTAGTTCAATCCAATTTGGGTAGGATTAGAATTTGGTTGAAAAAGGTGTTTTTATGTCACTTTGGGTCAAGTGAGCCTAAATGGTTAAATTGGCTTGATCAAGGCTTGATTCCAGTTTAGTTGAACTCACATATGGGCTTATGATAGAAATATAAATCCAATTGCAAGTGATTTGGAGCCAAATGGGTTTTAATTCATTTGACAATTTCAAGCTCAAAGGATGAACATGGGTTTGACTTGGTTCGATTTTGATTTTGGTTTCATGATTGAAGTTTATGTATATATTTGGTTTGTGATAGAAGGATTGATTGTTTGAAGAGAAAATCCAAAGGTTTGGATTGATTTGAATTTAATTTGACTAAGTTCAAGATTTTGATTTAAAGGGTGTGAGTTGAATTTAGGTTAGATTTGGATTTGAGTTTTAAATTTGGTTTTGGTTATTTGAATTTATAATTCATTTATATTTGTGAATATAAATGAGAATATAAATCGGTTATGAGAAAATATTTTGAGTTTGAAGTGATTTGAATTTGATTTGAGCTAAGTCCATAAAATTAAATCAAAATGGCTTAGGAAAGATTTTTGGGATTTGAGTTGATCATGGATTTAAATCATCTGGAATTGATTCATGATTTGAGAAAATCCATTGGAATTGATTTAAGGTTTGATTTGGAATTGATTTGAATTTGAAGTTGATTTGTTTTTGAAGTTGATTTGAATGAATGAAGTTGATTTGAATTTGAAGTTGGTTTGAATTTGAAGTTGATTTGAATTTGAAGTTGATTTGAATTTGAAGTTGATTTGAGTTTGAAGTTGATTTGAATTTGAAGTTTGACTTGAAAGGAGGAAGTAAGGATTTGGTTCAAGCTATAGGGTAGGTATATTTTCTTAATACCCTTAAGGCATGACCTATTCCTATGGCTAACTCTTCTAAGTCTCTGTTGGTTGTGTTCACCTAATTAAGTGTCTTAAGACAAGGAACCTTAATATCTAGAGGAGTCCCAAGTTAAGAAGTTGAGAGCTCACTCCAAAAATTGAGGTCAATAGAGGTTGATTTCACTTTAAATGATTTAATTGATTTGAGAAATTTACTTAGTATTTTCTTTTGTTTCACTTGACTTGCACTCCAAGGGTTATAAAGAAGCTCTTTCATCCCTACCTTAAGTCATTTCCAAAGCATGTTAATTTGATTTAGTTCTCTTTAGTGAATGGCTTATTAGACATTTTAAATTAATCCTAAGTTTAGGTTAACTTTAAATAATTCTATTCAATATGAAAGGCATCTTAAGATTAATTTGATTAAATTACTATCACATGACATATGTTCAATCATTCCTTTCCATCAAATGTAACATGCATATGATTAAGTCCAAAGTATACTGACACATACAATATGTTTTAGCACATTTGAATGATGGATGTTAGTATGTACATTTAAACTTTATAATTTCCTATTTGATTGAATTATCTTATCATATTAATTTAAAGCTCTATCTAAATTCTTATACAAAAATACATAGGGATGAAATTAAATAGGCATGTGTCATTGTTAACTAAGAGGTAATTAAATGACATCCTTTTAAAGCCTCTTATTCAGATGTCCAAACTATATACCGTTACATTCAAACTATATGTAAATTTGCATAATAAACATAAGAAAGAGAGCTACAAATCACATAATCAATTAATTCAATCACTTGAACAATTGTGAATGCACATTTTTTATATATTTGGTAGCATTTGAATGTGATTTCAAATGCACGCTAAACATTTCAAGCGCTTATTCCTAAAGTAAAATTTAGCATTTCAAATACATATTTATTATGAATTAAATTAAATATTAATTGTAAAGTGATGCATGTTATTTTTGCCACTTATATCATTGTATCTCAATATTAATTATACTAGTGTCATTAACAAGCCGCTGCTTAATCTTAATTATTTATCAATATATGCCAAATCATTATCATCACATCACCGTTAATTTGCTACAATTTAAGAGAGCTCAAATCACATAATCAATTAACCACAATCTGCATTCTTTTACAAATAAATGCGCATCCAAACAATAAAAGGATTATATTCTCTAATTAAATACACACATGCATGTATAAAAGACTGCTTGTTAAAATTATATATATTCGCCAATCAGGGTGAAAGGAAAGAATATAAAAATTCATCTTTTTGGGATGCCACGCAGATCCAGATGTGTTTATTCAGGTGATTGGGTATGTCATCAAGGAATAGTGTACTATCTCAGGAGATAGAAGTCACTACCCTTTAATGGACCTAATCACCTCAATAAGGACTCCTAAAGATAATGGGTCTACATATGTACTAGAGATTCTTACCCTACTCAACATGGAAAAGTAAAGTAGGGTTTATTTTAAACCTGGGTTGTTAAGTTCCCTACAGGGGCAAGCCCCCATAGTTAATTACATCCTAAGGGATGAGATCCCTTAGGAATACTCTCAATTAAGGTAAATGATCATTATCTTCAAAGATTTTAATAGGAAAGGACTATCAATCGATTGGTTCAATTTTGAAGATCAAATGAGATTGATGAAAGAGGGGGAGTTATTATAGAAGATAAAAAAAAGATAAGTAGGAGATGCCCACGATGCTACGAAACCTAGTGAGCATCTCAAACTATCATATGGTTGGGCTTTACATTTTTGAAATTGATTTAATTTGTTTGAGTTACATTTTTCATTAAAAATTTAGGACTTATGATTCCATAACACAAGATTAAGAAAATTCCTAAGAGGTGAGGAATTAAGCTTATGGCCTACAAAGGGGAGAAGCAATCTCAAAACCTAAATCTAGGGAGCTTTAGGAAGGGCCAAAAGCACAACCTAAATATAAGAAAAAAATGAGTATTTGATTTGCCTCCACAAGAGAGGACAAACCACCCGACTGCTTGGACTTACAACCACCTGGGGGTGGCTGTCAACTAACTCCTCCTATGGTTTTAAATACATGTAGGCAAGTCATATGCTTTATGTAAGATAACTAGACTATTATTTATTTAGAAAGAGACTAAGTCTTTAAACTCACTCCCTAAAGACACTAGATCATGTAAGGACATGCTTCAAATTACTTAAATTTAATGCAATTCAAATTTTATTTTATTTTCATTTTTGGACAATTATTTTGACTCAGGCTAATAGGATTCATATGCCTAATGCATGAGAAATAAAGTTATTGCCCAAAATTAGTGAGAAGGGAGGAGGTGTGTTTCCACCATGGCTCTCAAAGGTAAAGCCAAGTTTCTCTAGCAAAGGTGGAAGCCCTCTAATCAACAGTGAAACAAGATGTTGTTGTGCATGATATTGTAAAAGAAAGACTCATCTAGCTAAGGGGTTGCTAATTCTTTTATCTTGATTTTAAACCTAAGCTTTAGGTGAGGTTATGAGTTCTTTATTTTTAGTTTTGAGTTGTTAAGTTTGGTAAAAAATTTATTTTTTCCTAAGAGCCTAATCCACATCTAGGCCATACATGAAGTAAGGAAAAAACTAGGAAAAAGATGCCACTTAATGCACAAGCTAAAGAAATCATCAACCAATTTATAAAGTTAATCGTAAAAAAGAATAAGAGGCTATTGTGATCGGATACCACCGCACAAACCCAAAAATAAATTGGGTAGCTGAGCTCTACCCTTTTACAACCCGAATTACAAATGAATTAAATACAATTAAGCAAGGAATTCATTGTTATGGGGGTCTTCAAGCTTCATTTCTTCATTCTTCTTTCTTCTTTCTTCTTTTTTTCTTCTTTCTTCTTTGGTTCATTCTTTTGGATGGTTGGAAGGTGGATGCTCCAAAGGCTTCACATGGTGCATAAGATAGGATCTTATGACCAATGTTCATCCTAATCCCCATAATAATCATTCTAAAATCCTAATTATAAAATTTACATGAAAAGTAAAAGTAAGTCTAGCTAATACCTGCAGAACAAATGTTAGCTAAACAAACCACCAAATCCCAAGCATGTATATTGGACATATCACCCCACACATGGGTGACTAATTCCATCTGACCTATTGGATTATTCTTAGGGGTATAAGCACCTGCACAGCAAAAACATTCATTTTTTTATTACAACACCCCCTTAAGCATAATCCCTTATAAAAGAAAATGGTTAGACTAAGATCACCCTACCATTCATTCTACACACATACATCCTAAAATCCAGTCTAAAACATATATCATAAAATAAAATCAGGCATCAAACCATGCACCGCCCTAACATAGAGGTAGAAATGGTGACTTAGCCTAATGTGCGTGCTTTGGAGGTTTTTGCGGTATACTTAGCTTTGGCTTTAAGTTAGAATTCTCTAAGTGTGAAGCATGTTCAACTTAGAGGAGGGTTTCATTTAAGTGATTTAATTTTTTTGGGTTGATTTTATTTCATGTTTTGATTAGGTTCAAATGAATCCTACAATTAATTACTAAGTTATAAAGAGAGAGAAAGAGAAGAGAACTTCTCTTTCCTTCCCTAACCTAAGTAATTTCTAAAGTGGATTCATGTTTTTTTTTGTTTAGTGAATGTTTTAATTAGGTATTTTAATTAACCCTAAGTTTAGATGAACTCTAAACAAACCCATTCCAAAAGAAAGGCATTTTAAGATTAAATAAAATGAACCAAAATCATAAAACATACATCACTTCATTTCTTTCCTAACATGAATAACATGCATATGAATGAGTCATAAGCATATATATACACACAAATGAGAATAATGAACACACTTTATGATGCATGCTAAGTAATTCATTTTAGGAAATTTGAAAGTTTATAATGTATGATTTTTCTTAAGTAAAAAAGGGATTTCTTATCCAATCTTCACATGCACACATGAAAGTAAGAAAGGCATAAGTGAGTATAGCCATTGTTAACTAGAGGTGTAAAGGTACAAGACTTACTTAGGGCTACTTAAAGCCTTGCAACCTTGGGGTTGTCCAGACTAATATACCACTTTCCTTAAATATGAACATATGTACAAAAGAAATGAATGGAAAAGAAAGAATGCAAAAATTTGTATTAATTGATTCATTTTGTTTATGCAATTTATATGTGCAAGCATATGTATCCATCTTAAGTAATTGTATAGGAATGAATAAGATATAGGATTAGGCAAGTGTTAGGTTCTTTTCAAATGAACCATACATCTTACCAAATCCTATTGAAAAATATACTAAAAGAGAAGAGAAGGAAAACCTATACTAAGCACATTCTTATATTTTCTTCACATGCAAACTTATAATTAAAATATAAGTAACACACTTTCAGTTTTGATAATTGATTCATATATTTTGAAAATAATTTGAATTTAATAGTGATAATAGCCACTCATATTCTTACTTTAGACAACACAAGAAAATTTGACATAAAGTAAACATTTTCATTTTAAATTTAATTTTAAAAAGCATGGATGAATGAAAGCACATGACACACATATTTAGCATGTTGGGAAAGAACTAAAGCAATGAAAGAATGTAAACACATTCACTTTAATTAAATCCTAAAGACAATCTTATGAAATAAGAAAGCTTAAAATAAATCAAAGTTCATTTAGTGTGGTTTTTGTTTGATCTTAAGTTTGATTTAATTTTGAAAATGTTAGTTTCTTTTAACCCCATGTGTGTTTGAAATTTTTATTTAATTTTTAGATGATTAGATTCATTTTATATTTTGATTAGATTAAGGTATGAATTTAACATGTTAAATAACCCTTACCTACACCATCTTAGAATAGTTAACCAAATAATTATGAGCTAATGACATGACATAAAACCTCACAAGGAATTTAAACTTACAATGCACCTAGGAAGAAAATGCCCTAATGCATTTTGGCTCATGATTAATGGTTAATTAAGCTAAGGGGTTTAACTTAAGTAATTTCAAAACACCCCTCACACATATGAGTTTTGATTTCCTTAATTCCAAGCATCTACCCAAAGTAGATTAATTAAGTTTTGGAAGGTTTCAAAATTTTTAGAAATTAATTAAGAGAGTAATTAATGAATTAACCCTAAATTAAAAGAGGATTAAGGAAAAAAAAGGGGTTTAGGGAATAGCTTAGAGAAAATACCCCAAAATTATTCCCTAAGCCTCCTATTTAATGGGTCAAACCTTAATTAACTTCAATAAGGGATTAAAACACTAATCAAGCCCTTAATTATCCTTAATTACATTAAGGGAGTAATTAGGAAATGCATTTGCAATTCCCCCAATTAAGCCTTCAATAAATCTCAAGAAAATTAGGGGAGGCGAGGTCATCCCCCAAAATATACCCAAGAAGTTTAGGATTAATCAGAGGATTAATTACGGAGTAAGTAGCAAAATAAAATTTCTATTAAAATCCAAAATCAGAAAGATGTAATCAAAATCCATCAAAAGCAATTTTAGAATATTCTAGATTGAATTATCTTTCAGTAGAAATTTACCTCATATTTTTTTATTTTTATTTAGGGAGATATAAAATTTTAAAGCATCGGGGATTAATTAGAATTAATTAAAATGTTAATTAAATCCCCTAGCCCCCAACTCGACACACGGTGGCGGCGGTCAGCGCATTTTACATGCGCCACACAGTGAGCGGATCAGTTAAACGTCCCATCTCTGCGGCGATGATATGCAGTTTAATACCCGCCGTTTGATTAAGGATCGAACGGCTAGGGATCATCCAGTGGTTTTAAAAGGATAAATTGAATTTTAAAATGTGCACTTAATCTCAGTCGTCCATCCAAAATGTACGGATGGACGACCGGGATCATCCCTGTTCTTCCTTGTGGATCATAGGAACTATCCATAATCAGGAAGATCGAGCTGATTGGAATGAAAATTTGCACACATCACCTAATTACAAGCCTATCCAATGGTCAAAATCTCATGCCATGACACTTTCTTTCACAAAGACCAACACCTCTAAGCCTAGTTGAAAATGCCATACCTCGAGGTGATCACTATTCCATGGAGGAGCTTTGTCTGGTTGAGATGAAGCTGTGGTGAAAGAATTAGCTTTGAGGTTGGCTAGTTTGCTCTATGGAACAACTCCCCTTTCTCTTCTTTGCAGCTTTGATCGAATTTAACTCCTTCTTGCCTTGAGAACGGTGCTTGGGTGCACTCACTAGCCCTTGATAGAATTTGCAAAGAGAATTGCGGTTTTGAGTGAAGAGGAAGTTAGTGAGTGGAGCTCTATTTTCTCTTGAAAAGAATGGCTTTCCAAATCCCTCTAGGAAGCTTAGATTTCTGATGGCTCATAACACTCTCTTACTCAATTGAGGATGTGAATTGAATTGAATTAGGGGAGTATATCTCCCCCTATGAAATTCAGACAACTGAAGCTATGGCTACTATTTTGATCTAATTGACCATATGTAAAGGGTTGTTTGGGCTATTTGAAGTTGGAACATGGTCGGTTTGAACTTAGGAGTGGATTAGTAACCTCCCATGTGCTTCAAATCAAGTGGAGGGAGGTTTTCAAATCCTCTGGCAAGCTTTTGGCCTTGGGTCTATTTGGCTAACCCAAACCCATTGGGTTGGGTGCACTCCATAGGACTTGAACTATTGGTATCAAGTTGATAAGAGGGCTTGATCCCCATGGATTAGACCAAAATTTGTTCAATGGCCTGGGTAGAAATGGACATTTCATTTTGAATTTGGATATGTTGGGTATGTTGAGAAAATAGGTTTGGCCAAGTTTCATTGGATTTGAGTTCATTTGATATAGTTGGCTCATGTTGACCCATTTAGGTCAAAATGGGTCAACAATCAAGTTGACCAATTGGTCAAATTGGGTCAAACTAAGGATTGGGTCAAGTTCATATGACCATTTGAAATATTTTGGTGGTTTTGGTTTGATTCAATTTAGTTTAGTTTTGAATTTGGCTCTTATGACTTCATTTAGGTCAAATGGGTCAAGTTGACCTATTTGTCCCATTTGACCTATTTGAGCTTGGTCATGGGTAGGTTTTGGTTTGGTTAGTCATATGAAGTGGATTGGTATCTTTGTTTCCAATCAATTTTGGTTAAGTTTGAATTTGGCTCAACATGACCCCTTTAGGTCAAGTTGGATTCAAGGTCAATTGGGCTAGGTTAGGTCTAGTTGGCCAATTGAGGCTTTTGTCAAGTTCAATAAGTGATTTGGAATGAACTTGACCCATTAGTTTCAATCAATTTGGCTTAGATCAAGTTTTGACACATTTTAACTTTTAGGTCAAGTTGGGTCAACTTGGGTCAAGTGGCCAATTGGGCTAGGTTAGGCTCAAATGTTGACTTGGTCAAGTTCAAACATAGTTCATGAATGAACTTAGATCAATGGTTTCAAATCAATTTGCCTATATGGATTTTGCCATGTTGGGTTTCATTTTTGGCTAAGTGTTATTTTCTGGTCAACCCCAGTTTGAATTTAGTTTGACCCAATTTGATTGATTGATCATCCCATGATGATTTTTGATCATGATGAGAGGCATTGGTGAGTTTGATTCAATCCAATTTGGTTAGGATTAGAATTTGGCTCATCAGGGTACTTTAGGTCACTTTGGGTCAAGTGAGCCTAAGTGGGTCAAATAGCTTGGTCAAAGCTTGATTTGAGTTTAATTGAACTTGTATATGGACTTATGATTGAAATATAAATCCATTTGCAAGTGGTTTGAAGTCAAATGGGTTTTGGTTCATTTGACAATTTCATATCCAAAGGAAGATTATGAATGGATTTGGGGTTTGATTTTTGACTTGGGTTTTGGTTTAGTGATTGAAGTTTGTATTTATATTTGGATTCATGATTGTAGGGTTGATTGAATCATGAAGGAAAATCAAGAGTTTGGCTTGATTTGAAGTTCATTTGGCCAAGTTCAAGATTTTGACTTGAAATGCTTAGGTTGGATTTTGAGTGGATTTGAGTTTGATTTTTCGAATTGGTTTAGATCATGATTTAGGCTAAGTCCATGAAGGAAAACTTAAAAGACTCAAGAAGCATTTTAGATTTGGAATTTAATTTTTGGATTTGATTTTATTGATTTATATTTCATTTATATATGTGAATATAAATGAGTTACAAGAAAATACCAAGAGTTTGAATTGATTTGATCATGATTTAGGCTAAGTCCTTAAAAGAAGATTAAGGACTTAAGAAAGATTTGGACATAGGAATTTCATTCATGGGTTTCAATCATAGATTTCAATTATGAAATTCAATCACATGGAGTTGATTTGAGTTTGGAGAACATCAAATAAGATTGATTTGGGGTTTGACTTGAAGGAAGAAAAGTGAGGAATGGTTCAAGCTAAAGCTAGGCAAATTTTCCTAACGCCCCTAAGGCATGACCTATTCTTATGGCTAACTCTTCTAAGTCTCTAGGGCTAGGTTGAGTGTCCACCTAATCACTAGATGTGTCTTAAAACTAAGAAACTCTTAAAGTCTAAGAGGAGTCCTATGCCTAAGATGGAGGGGTTGAGAGCTCATTCTAAAAATGAGGTCAACAAAGACATAAGTAAGTACATGCCTTTGTTAAATCGAGGAAGTGAGGTAATCAAATAACCTCCTTGGGGCTAGCTAAAGCCTCGTATTCTTAGGATGTCCAGACTATATACCAATTTCCTTAAATACATACACATGTATTCATAATTAGGAAAGTAAAAAATTATGCAAAAAATGATATTTAACATAATTGAATCATTTATGTATATGAATTAAAGCTTTATCTAAAGTCTAGTATTAAAGTACATAAGGGTGAAATCAAATGGAGTATGTGTCATTGTTAAACTAGGGAAGTGACATAATTAAATGACCTCCTTGGGGCTAGCTAAAGCCTCATATTCTTGGGATGTCCAAGCTATATACCCATTAACATTCATACTTACATAAATCACTACATGAATGAAAGGAAGGAAGCTTCACTTCATACACTTAAGCTATAATCACATACATCTCCTATGTATTTATAACTAACATTCATAGCATATGTAATCATTCATTTATAAGCTTTAGAAAATAAATTTGGATTTAATAGTGATAATAGCCACACATATATTAAATTAAATCAGCACATGCAAGCTTGACATAAGGGAAACCATTTGATTTAATTAATTTTTTCAAAAGATGAATGCATGAATCAAATGACATACAATATTTAATATGATTGAAGAGGAATAATTAAACATAAACATATGATTTCATTCAATTAAATTAATTCCTGGGGACAATCATATTGAATAAAATAATTTAAGGCAAACCAAAGCTTTTTAATGTCATTTTTAATTTCATGTTTAATTTATTTTAAGGAATGTGAGAAGAAATTTGCTAATCCTAATCCCATCCCATGTTTGTAAGTTAATTTGATTTAATAAGAGGTAATTAAGTTGATTTTATGGATTAATTAAGTTAAGATATGAATTAAATCAATTAATTAACCCTCAATTATGTTGCCTTAAAGTAATTATCCAAATAATTATAAGCCAATGTGATATGCAAATGAATTGAAAAGTAAATCAGCAATGGTCCTATGAAATGAAATGACATAATGTAATTAGCTCATAATTAGGGGTTAATTAGATTAAGGAACTTACTTAATTACTTTTATGATTTTCCCACACATATGGGTAAATCATAATTTCATTAAATCTATTTAGGCTATTAAACACCTAAATATCTACCCATGAATTAGTTAATCAAAATCAAATATGATTATATTTTTAAATATGATTAATCAAGTCATTAATTAATTAACCAATTTCTTTTTACTTTATTTCCCAAGTTTGATTAATTATCCTTTAAATGAAATGGACTTAAGTGGAAAATGTTGGGAAAGAGGTCTCAACCATGTTCCATGACTCCTCTCATTCAATTAAATAATATTTGATGTGGTTTGAGCTTTAAATTAACTAATTATGTCATTAATTAGTTAAATAATCTTTAATTATTATTTCTTAAAGAAAATGAGAGGGGTTTAGGGAAAATAGATTAGAAAAGAGGTCCCAACCTAATTCCATAAGCTCCTCACTGTTAAGGAGTGATTAAGGAACCCAATCAACTAATTAATTACTATTCATATGCTTAATTAACACTTAATTAAGTTAAGAAGGTAATTAGGTCTTAATTAATCAATTTTCCCAATTAATCAATCTATAAATCCCAAGAAAAATAGGAGAGGTAGAGGTCATTCCCCTAAGCAATCTCAAAAAGTTTTAAGTTAAGTAATTGATTAATTAGGGTGTAATTAGGCTAATTAAGTTTTTATTAAACCCTAATTAAGCTCTTATTACTATTCAAAATTAATTTAAAAAATTTTTAATGTATTCCTCTCTAAAATGTCTTTAAAATAAGCCTTTGTTTGTATTTTTTAGATTTTCCTATGATTTATTATGAATTTATGAAGTTTCAGCCTTAAAAATAGATTAATTAACCTTAATTAAGCCTAACCCATCGATGCCAAGTGGCGCACTAACGTGACGCACTTTTCAGGTGGCACCGTGGGATTGGCTATTTAAGTTGTCATATCCCGCGACTGAGTTAGTTCAGGTACTTCGTTCGGTTACGTATTGCTCCATGAATTATGTATTAAGATTAATTCAATTTGTAATGGCTTGAATCAAATGGATCTAGCATGATCTAATCACAACCATCCATTTTGATCATGGGGAATGATGCGTGATTTATTAGCTCACGAGCGACAAAAGGCAGAGGTTGTCTATCATTGATCGCTCGATATGAGCTCACCTGAGTTCGGATTGGCTCCAAATAGAACCCACGCCATTGCCCAAGAAATCTAGAAAGATCCAATGGCTAAGATGAGCTCACATGCACATTTCTTTCACAAAAGACCAACATATGTTTGCCTAAAGCTCGATTTTCTTGAAATTACCTCACCGAGCTAAGACCAGTGGCTTGCACACTTGAGGTAGCTTTGTCTAGTTAAGATGAATCCCTGTTGAGCAGCAATTGGATTGGTTCCATGTGGATTGCTTCAAAGGCCAAGAATGGTGCTTTGGATGCTCGACTGATCGAACTTCTTGCTCCGTGGGTTTGGAACTTGGGGGAAGCTTCAAGTAGCCTCGATGAGGTGTGTGGAAGGTGTAGGAATGAGCAATTAGACTTTTGTTGAGGAATGAGGGCATTGGGACTGAAGAGAAGCTCCCATATTTCAACTACGCTCGAGAAGGAGGAATCTGAAGTGGGGAGGCCTTGGGAGTGCTCGAGAGCTTGCTAGGGAATTTTATTTTTCTCTTGGAAGCTTAGATGATGAAAATGGTGTCATTTCTCATTCAAATTGAGGAGGTATATCCCTCAATTGGCTGAGGTGGATGGATGGGATCAATCCCCCATTTTTGATCGGCCAGCTGCCGCTAGGGCATCAGAGTTGTCCCCATCAAGTCCACATGACTCAATTTGAGTGGTGGATGGCATGGGAGGAGGCTCAAAGTGGGATATAGGCTGATTGCATCTCCTTGGAACCTTTGGTTCTTAGTTTATAAGGGAGGTGAACTCACCTCCCTTTGGTCCAAGGCAAGTCCTAGCCCACTTAGGGTGGGTGTGGTGTTTATTTTTGAGGATGTTGGACACCATGTAGATCTTAGGGGATACTTATTGAAGTGATCAGATATGACATTAAGGAAGGATGTACTACCTCAAAAAATAGAAATCACCACCCTATAATGGACCTAATCACCTAATAAGAACTCTGAAGGCATGATGGGTCTTTGAATATACCAGAGATCTTTCCCCTACTTTACATGGAAAAGTAAAGTAGGGTTTATTTTAAGCTGGGTTCGTTAAGTTCCCTATGGAGGCAAGGCCCCATAGTTAATTACATCATAAGGAATGATAATTTCTTAAGAATACTCTTGATTAAAATAGATAATTAGGATCTCCAAAGATTTCAAGGTTAAGACTATCAAAGGATTGGTTATTTTAGAAAAAATAAAATGGGATAGATCAAGGAGAAGACTTATTTTTAGAATCCAAAGGGAGAAAGTAGGAAATGCTCATGATACTAGGAAGCCTAGTGAACATTCCAATCTACCCTATAATTGGGCTTTATATTTTTGAAATTGAAGATAATTAATTATTTGAGTTGACATTTTATTAGATTGCTAGGGCTTATAATTCCACAACATAAGATTGTGGAAATGCCTAAGAGGTGAGGATTTATGCTTGTAACCCCAAAGGGAAACAACAACCTCGGATCCTAAATCTAGGGGGCTTTGGTGAGGGTTAAAACATGACCTAAATCTAAGGCAAAAATGAGTATATAGTTTACCTCCATAAGAGAGAATAAACCACCCGACTGCTGGACTTATTACTAGTTAGAGTGGCAACTAACTAACTCCTCCTACATTTTAAATCCATGTAAGTAAGTCTTATGCTTTACAAGATGGTCAGGCTATTGTTTATTTAGAGAGGAAACTAAGTCCTTAAACTCACTCCCAAAGAGACTAGAGCATGAGTGGTATGAAACCATGACTTAATATAATGCAAATTTTATCAAATTTGTTTGATTCTTTTTGGACTCTTTGTTTTGACATAGGCTATGGGATTTTGTATGCCAAAATGCATGAGAACTTGATTATGGGCCAAATCAAGAGAGAAATGGGTGTTCTTCCATCAAAGGCTCTCACAGGTTAAGCCTTCATTCTCTGGAAAAGATGGAAGCCCCCTCTTAACAAGAGTGGAAGGATATGACATGCATGATATTATACATTCATTCATCCAGCTAAAAGGGTTGCTAAAAATTATATTATCTTGATTTAATTCCTAGGCTTTTATGTGAGGTTATGAGTTATTTTAAATTTTAATTGTGAGTTATTAATTGGGATAGAAAAATTAATTTTTATTCTAAGAGCCTACCATCATTCAAACATCAATCTAAAGAAACTATGAAAAGCATATTCTAGTGCACAATCTAAACACAACATCAAATAATAGACTACCGTAAGAGAATAAAAGGCGGTCAGTTCTAGTACACCGAAAGAAAAGAAAATGGGTAGTCGAGCTCTACCCTTATACAATCCGGATTACAAAAATAATACATGCTATAGGGGTCTTCTTTTCTTCATTTCTTCCTTCTCTTCCTTTTGATTTTGATTTGCTCCAAAGGCATCACAGGACACCCCAGGGACTAAGCCTTCTGGCCACTACTCATCCTAATCCCCCATACACTAATCCTAATTCCTAATGCAAAATTATATTAAAAATAGGAAAAGTAAATCTAGCTACACCTACAAAATAATTATTAGCTAAACACACCATACAACCCAAGCAGTTATATGAATAATTTGGACTTAGCACCCACACATGGGTAACTAAGCCCACCTGTCTAACATGGGTTATGCTTAGGGGTTAAGTAACCTGCACATCAAAAGCATTTATATTTTTATTACAGCGGCCCCTTAAGCACAAGCCCCTATAGAAAATATGATTAGGCTAATAATGGCCTAACATCCAGTCTAAGAAACATATACTCTAACATGCAGTCTAAAATATTACATCACAAAAAAAATACAACATCATACATACAACGCCCTAACTTAGCACTATAAGTGGTGACTTAGTATTCTAATGTGTGTGCTTAAGGCTTGTGTGACAAGACATTACTAGGCTTCTTTAGTTTAAGTTTCAATTTAGAGTTTGAATTTATTTAAATTTTACCTTTGGGTGATTTCAATTTAAATAATTTAATAATTTATATTTCATTTTTTATTTCACTTTTATTTGGTTAAAATGATATTTAGGTTTTCAAGAATGAAGAGTAGAATGAATTCCATTTGTAGACAGAACTCACCCTATTCTACATTATAACTCTTAAAGAATCTAACTAAGGTCCTTAAGTATCTTAATTAGCCCATTTGAATTTGTGTAATTCATTTGATTTTATTTATTTGATTTGATTTAGAATTTAGAATTTGAGTTTGTTTAAGTATTTGATTGATTGATTTTGATGTTTTGGTTTAATTATATCTTGATAATTCAATATCCTTGATATCTAATGAAGTTTAAGTTTGTTTAAATTCATGTATTTTTGATTGATTAATTTCAGATTAGATATTTTGTTTTAATTAAATCTTGATAGTTCAATATCCTCAATTTAATATTTAATTCTTTTCTTTGATTATGGTTATATGATTTAACTTTTTATTTATCATGGTTCATTTATTTGTAGTTTGATTGAATTAGATTAATTGAGATTTTATTTTCATTTTTAATTGAGTTTGATTCTTTGTAATCAGGGTTTTATTTTTAATCTCATCCATTTGTCATGTTTATCAAAGTTTGATTTGTATTCTGATTTCATACATTGGATAGTTAATTAGTTTATCTTATTTAAGTAGGTTGAATGAGATTTGATTTGATTACATATTAAATTGATGAGAGTCTTTTTTAATTTGATTTAATTTGATTTGATTAACTTTATTAGTTTATGGGTTTGCTCAGGTTCAATGTGATTATGTGATTAGTTTAATTAAGAAGTGTATTTATGTTAATTATAAAGGTTTGTTTAATTATCAATTTGATTTCATATTTGTTTATGTTAGTGATGTAATTAATGACTTAATGATTTAAGTTTAAATTAATAATTGTTTGGTATTTAATTGCATTTATGTTTGATTAAGTTTAAGTTTAATATGATTAATTTGATTGACTTAATTAGTTTACTTAAGAAGTGTGATCAAATTAATTAGTAGATTAATTAAGTGTTTGATTTGAATTAATTTTAATCTAATTTATAAAGTTAATTTGGTTTATTAAGATACTGAATTAATTTAATAAATTTGCATTAATTAGGTATTTATTCAATTGGATTAGCTTAAGGGTAATTAGTTTAATTAAGGAGTGTGTTTAAGTTAATTATTAAATTAAATAAAGATTTATTTAATTCTTAATGATGTAATTAATGACTTAATGATTTAGGTTTAATTTAGGTTTTGATTAGTATTTAATTGCATTTTGATTAAGCTTAGGTTTAATATGATTAATTTGATTAACTTAATTAGTTTACTTGAGGGGTGTGATTAATTATTAAATTTAATTCGGGGTTTGATTTAAGCTTACTTTTAGAGTTAGGTTTAATGTAACTTATTTAAATTAATTTGATTAATTCAGATGATGGATTAATTCATTAAGTTTGCATTAATTAGATGTTTGATTAATTAAATTTGATTAATGGTAATTAAATTTTTAAATCATTAGATTAATTAAGGGTTTATTTAATTAGAGATTAATGACTTAATTTCCCACATGTGAGTGATTTGATTTAATTAAGTGTTTTACTTAAGTTTGATTTGATTAAAAGATTATTATTATTACCATCATTGTTATTAAGTGAATTAATTATTTATTTCATTTCAATTAAGTTTGATTATTTATGATTAGAGTTTTATTTGATTTAATTCATTTATTATGTTTATTTGATTTTATTAACATGTTTGATTTAGTTATTAGGTTGAAATATTTAATGGTTAATTAATCATCTTATTCCAAATGGATGTGATTTAATCATATGTTAATTAAGTTTACTTTAACTTTACTTGGCTTAATTAGATTAATATCAAATGATTATGTTGAATTGGTTTGTTAATCAATTTAATTTTTAGTTTATTTAATGATTAATTAGTTTCAGTTTATTTATACTCATTAAGAAGTTTCATATGGTTAAGATTCCATGCTTAGTGTAGGTTTAGTTATACTAGTTTGAACCATGTTAAAGTTTCCTAGATTTGTTTAATTTTAAGTTTGATTTAAGATTTAATCATTTAATTGAGTTTTATTAACTTAAATAGGTTTAATCATATTTAATTTAATTTCCTATAAGGATTATATTTTTTTTGATTTGAGGTTTGATTAATAATTGCTTAAGTGCTATTTTATTTCTGAATTTTATTTGATATTTAAATTATTTTTACATTATGTTTTAATTAACTCCTTAATTGATTAAACTTTAATCTTAAGTGTTTGTTTGGGGTTCATTAGGATTCAAAAATCACATTATTTTCTTGAGAGTCCTAAATGTCAATTGAAGTGATTTAAGCCATTTTGAAGAGTTTTGTAAATTTCTAAATTTTTTATTTGATTTATTTTATTAAAATGGATAATCTGAACTTCAAAATTTAATTTCTTCTAATCAAGTCCTTTTCAATTGAAATGTTTATAGTGAGTATGTTTTAACTCAATTTCAATCACTAAAAATTTTAACGTCATCTGACTTATATTTTTGATTTAATTAATGAAATTTAATTTTCATTAAAACTCAAATTAAGCTCAAAATACTCAATGAAATTTGGGGATTTTGGGTTTGTTGGATTTCTCTCGAAAAGACAAATCCAACGAGCCCTTGTTTATAATTTTTGGTTAAGTATTTTATTTTTTATAAATTTTTGAAGTTTCTGGTGATTTAGATTAATTTTTTAAAAAAAATGCGGCATGTCGGCCCATTGGCGGAAAGACCGGTCAGCGATAGAGTGACATGGTTCATTCGGCGCGATCGCCGTCGGGCGGTCCAAATCAGTCGTGCATTGCGCGGTCATCGAGTCATCGTCGTGGATTCGATGGTCTGCATCAGGCAATCCGAAGGCTTGGATCAGCGATCCATGCGTGATCCGACTCGATCCTGCAAACTATGGGATTGGATGACGGCTATAGCCCCGCCCACGATGAACAGTGTTTTCAGGATTTTTTTAAAGGGAAAAAAATAGGATTTCTAAGTGAAAACTTGTTCAAATGGACCCATTTTTATGTCAATTTGCACCAAGAAAATTCTATTTTCAAATTGGAATGATTTAAAGTAAAAATGTGGGATGTGGAATTATATAGAGGAAATTATTAAAATTGTAAGAAGATTAACAAAAATGCAAGAAATCCTAAGGCCGGCTAAAGTTTGGCAAAATTTACCATGCAGGGGAAGGTTTTCGTCGGCGGTGAAGGTCCGAGTGAACTCTTAGGTATATGAGGAAGCTTTGGAATGATCTTTAACCCTTGCCTCCCTTTGGAACGTAGTCTTCTCCGATGTTTACCATCACCTCATTAGAAAAGAAACTATTTGTATTTTTGAGCTAAAAAATGGCTCAAAGAGATGAGGGATGGGTTCCTTTTTTTCTTTGGGGGAGCTTTTGGAGGCTGAATGGTGGTGGGAGGAAGAGGTCTAAAGCCTCATTTCCCCTCCTTTTATAATGGCTGAAAATCCATTCTTTTTTTTCAATTTTTTGGCTCCAAATTTATTGCCATCTTGCTTGGGGTGGTTGGAATGGATGATGGATCGATTGAGGACTTTGGATTTTTTGCTCCAAAGTCCTTTCTTTATGTTATATGATTAGCTGAATTGAATGCAAATATTGGGGAGAATTAAATGAGGTTGGGTGAAATCCTATGTGGGGGAGGATCCATGAGGGATTTAAATGGGTTGAGTTGATTTTGGGCTGATCCCAAATAGGTTTGGGTTGGGTTTGATCAGCCCCCAATGGGTGATGGTTTGGTTTCAAGGGATTTGGCCCAATTTGGGTAATTTGGGTCGTATGGATCATATTGGATCAAATTGATCAATTTGACCAAAATTAGCCAAATTAGCTTGGGTCATGGGTTGATTCATGTTCAATTGACTAATTTAAGATGAATGTGGTCATTGGTTTGAACTAATGTGGATTTAACTTGGATTTAGGCCAAATTGACCCTTTAGGCCTATTTGGGCTTAATGGCTCAATTGGGCTCGATTGATCAAATTGGTTTAATTATGGATTTGGCCAAGTTCAATAATCAATTTGGAATGAACTTGAGCTATTGGTTGCAATCAATTTGAGTTAGATCATGATTTGACCCAATTTGGTCCGTTAGGCTAATTTGGGTCAACTTGGATCAAATGGCCAATTGGGCTTGGTTTGGCCCAATTGATTGCAATTGATCATCCTAGGGTGATCAACAATCATGGTGGAAGGTTTTAGTGAGCTTTGTTCAGTCCAATTTGGGTTGGATTGGAAGTTGGCTCAAATGGGTCCTTTAGGTCACTTTAGGTTAAGTGGACCTAAGTGGGTCAATTGGTTTGGTTTTGGTTTGATTCGAGTTTAGTTGAACTTATATATGAGCCCTAGATTGAAATATAAATTCAACAATAATCAAAAATGGGATTTTGGCTCATTTGAAATTTTCAAGTCAAAGAGCTAGGTTGGGTTTGACTTGGGTTGGTTTCGATTTGATTTGATGATTGTAGGTTTCATTTATATTTGGGTAGATAATTGAATGAATGATTCATTCAAGAGAAAATTCATTAGTTTTGATTTAATTTGGATAGAATTTGGCTAAGTCTAAAGAATTGGCTTAAAGGGTTTAGATTGAGTTTGGATTTGATTTTGATATAGTTTTGGTCATTTGAATTTGGATTTAATTTATATTTGTGAATATAAATGAAGGAATGATTGATTTATAAAGATATTGATTGAGTTTGATTTGATATAAGAGGATTTTTTGCTAAGCTTATGAATGTGGTTCATATGGCTTAGGAAGGGTCTTAGGATTTGAATTTGATTTTGGGTTTCAATCATTTGGAGTCAAATTTGAAATTAGATTTAAAATTTGAAATTGAATTTGAGATTTGGTTTGAGAATTAAATCTAGGCTTGATTTGAGAAAGTGTATCTTGATTGGGTTTAGGCTATGGGATAGTTAATTTCCTTAAGCCCTAAGGCATAGCCTAATCTTATGATTAATACTTCTAAGTCTCTAGGCTTAGGTTAAGTGTTCACCTAATCACTAGGAGTGTCTTATGACTAGGGAGTTCTTTGTGTCTAAATGAGTCCTAAGTCTAAGAGAGGAGGTTAAGAGCTCACTCCAAAAGTGAGGTTAATAATGGGCTGGGTAGGTGATACCCCATTTGAGGTGAGTGAGGGCTGACAAGTGATGGGAGAGTGGACTTTGCCAAAAAAAAGGTGGAATCCTATGTGAAGAGGTTAAGCCAATGAGTAATAACCTTGGATTGGACTTAATTAGATTTTGGGCTAATTTTAGGATGACTTAGGGTGAGTTTGGGTTGGGTTTGGTTCCAATGTCCCATGAGTTGGTTTGGTTTTGGCTCAATTTGGGTCATATGGGTCATGTTGGGTTAGGGTGACCAATTGGTCAAATTTAGTCAAACTTAGGCTTGGGTTAGGTTCAAATGATGATTTGAAGAGTTTTGGTTCAAGTAGTTTCAATCAATTTGGCCTAGATTTGATTTTGGCTCTACGGTGAAACTTTTTGGAATTCTTCATCTAATCTTTCCTGAAGAAGAGAGTAAAGAAATAAATGAAGAACTAAAAATATCTCAAACACTTCTTATGTTGGACACCACATAGATCCATAGATGTTCTTATTAGGGTGATCGGGTATGACATTGAGGAATGATGTACTATCTCGAGATATAGAAGTCACCTTCCTACAAATGGACCAAATCACCTTAATAATAATTCCTAAGGACAATGGGTCTTCGAAATGTACCAGAGATTCTTCCCCTACTTTACATGAAAAAGTAAATAGAGTTTATTTTAAACTAGGTTAATTAAGTTCCCTATGGAGGCAAACCCCATAGTTAATTACATCCTAAGGAATGGGATTTCTTAGGAATACTCTCAATAAGGTAAATGATCATTGTCTCCAAAGATTTCAAAGATAGGACTATCAATCAATTGGTTTATTTTTAGAAGATCAAGTTGGATTGATCAAGAGGAGGGAGTTATTATCGAAACCAAAGGAAGATAAGTAGGGGATGCTTATGATACTAGGAAGCCTAATAATCATCCCAAATTACCCTATGGTTGGGCTTTATATTTTTGAAATTGAGGGATTTATTTATTTGAATTGCATTTTTATTAGAAATCTAGGACTTAGAATTTCATGACACAAGATCATGAAAATGCCTAAGAGGAGAGGATTTATGCTTATAGCCTGCAAGGGTTTGGGTCAGCCAAACCAAACCCAAGGCAAAAACTGACCACCACACTCAAAATGAGCACATGAGAATCACTCCTCCACCTCATTTAGCACATGGGAGCTTCACCATGCCACTCCAAGCCCAAAACTAAGTCACATGCCATTGAAAATGGCCTAACTAATTCAGTCCATAGGATTGATTTGATCAAAATGGCAAAGCCATACTCGGCCATCCGATCCTTCCAGGGGAGATGTTCTCCCCTTAATTTCACTTGAATTGCATTCATTCACACTCGATTGAGCTTAGGGAACTCAGAGAAAGCTTCTCCAAGTTCCTCCAAGCTTTCTCAACCCATTAGGATTTCTCCATTCTCGGTTTCTTCAAGCTGAAAACATGGGAGCTCAAGGAATTTTCCAACTCATCCAATACCCAACTTCAATCTAATTTCTCTTGCAAGCACCCTCAGAGGACCTAATTGAATTGATACAAAGCTTCTTCCAAGCTTCCAAGGCACGGGAGGGAGCTAGACCAAAGCCACAAGCCTAGGAGGAGGAGTTTGGTCAATTGGGCAATCCACTTCATCCCAAAGCTTGAAACCTTCAACAGGGCTTCGTATGCACTAGACGAAGCTACCTCAATGGCTGGGAGCACTAGTGATAGCCTTTGATGAGGTATGGATCAAAACTGAGCTTAGGTGTAGGATTACTTGGTCCTTTGTGAAAGAAAGTTTCATCCCATTGCAAATTGGCAGTTAGATCTTCTTATGCTTGCTCTTACATGGTGTGTGATTAATCTTAGCTCAATCCAAGCTCAATCGAGCTCGTATCAAGCCCTAAGGGATGGACGGTTGCCCTCTCCTATAGGCGAGCTCAGAGATGAATCATGGACCGTCCATCCCACATGTTTTGGATGGTCCTGATTAATCTGATTAGATCCCACATTTTAATCCCCTCTAATCCATGGGTTTAATCTAGACCATCCGATCTTTGATCGAACGGTCCAAAGAAAAATTAAGTAGTGCCTCCGGCTAACGTGGAACTTGATTTGACTACTTAAGTAGCGAATCCTATTATGCCACATGAAAAGTGCACGACGCGTCAGCGGCCCATGTGGTGCCAATGAGATTAACTATATAATTAGGGATTTAATTAAGTTTTAATCACATAATTTACAAAAATACATAACTAAATGTAGAAAAATAAAAAAAATACAACTCAAATGCATTTTGAAGATATTTCAAAGGGGAATAATATAAAATTAAGTTTAATTGATTTTAAATAGTAAATTTTCTATAATTTGGGTTTTATTGAGAATGTAATTATGTTAATTACTCCCTACTTATTCCATTGATTAATTCTAAACTTCTTAGGTATGTTTAGTGGGATGACTTCTACCTCCCCTAATTTTCTTGGAATTTATTAATGGTTTAATTAGAGGAATTGCTTGATTCACTTCTAATTACTCTCTTAATTAATTAAATGGTTAATTAACCTATTAAATAGTGATAAATTAATTAATTAAGTTTATTAATTATCATAGAACAGTGAATGAACTTAAGGAATAAGATTAGGAGCCCTCTCCCAAATCTTTTCCCCTAAGTTTATTTCATTTGGATAAAAATCTAATTAAGGTGCAAATTAATTAAATAGTTTAAATCACTTTATTAAATGGCTTAATTAATCAAAATTTTAAAATCAAATCAATCTGAACTTAATCAATTCTTTCTTGGGTAGATTGCTTAGATGTTCAATAATTTAAGTAGCCTAAGGAAATCATATCTAACCCATATGTGTAGGAAGGGTTATGAAAGTACTTAAATTAAACCCTTTAGCTTAATTAATCATTAATTATGAGCCAAATGCATTAGGCCCCTTTCATTCTTAGGTGCATTGCTGATTTAAATTCCTTATGATTTTATGTCATATATTGGCTCATAATTATTTGGTTAAATATGTTAAAGTGGTATATGTAAGGGGTAATTAATGGACTTAATGTACACCTTAACCTAAACAAAAATATAAAATCAATCTAATGATTCTAAAGCTAAACTAAAATAACATACACATGTGGGAGATGAGTTAGGACCAGCAAACTCTTTTCACACTCTTTAAATTCAAACCAAACTCAAAACAAAAATTAAAATTTCCTTAAACCAACTTTGATTCACTTTAAATAATCTTATTCCATAAGATTGTCTTTAGGAATTAATTAGAGTGAGTGAAGTTACATGCTTACATCACTTTGTTTCTTTCCTAGCATGCTAAATGTGTATGCCATATGAAAATCATGCATTCATATCTTTTAAAAATAAATTAAAATGAAATGTTTCATTTATGTCAAATTGCATGTTTTGGGAAAAGTAAGAATATGAATAACTATTATCACTAATAAATCCAAAACTATTTACAAGTGAAAAGTATGCTATTTATAAGTACTTATAAACTTGCATGTGAATAGCATAAAATGTGTTATGTGATTTTCCTTCTCTTTTCTTAATATAGGTTTGTATAGGATTTGCAAAGTGTATAGTCCATTTGAAAAGAACATAACACTTGCTTAAATTCATTCCTATACACTCCTATGTCATGACTTAAGAAGGAACTCCACATCACACATGTAAATTAAATAATTAAACCAAAATCTAACAAATACAAACCTTTCGCATAATTTCTCCTTCCATGTATTTCTTTTTGTACATGCACATGTATTTAAAAAAAGTGGTATATTAGTCTGGACACCCCGGGGTTGCGAGATTTTAAGTAGCCCCAAGTAGGTCTTGTACCTTACACCCTTAGAGTAGAAAATAATGGCACCGTACTCACTTATGTCTTTCATACTTGTAAATGTGCATATGAAAATTGATAAGAGAATCTCTCTTTTTCTACTTAACCAAATCATGCATCATGAAGCATTCAAATTTTCTTAAGTAATATCTCTTAGCATTAATCATGAAGGTGTGCTAAATATTTGCATTTGTATGTATAGATATGCTTAGGATCCATCCATATGCATCTTACACATGTTGGAAATAAATAAAGTGTTGTGTGTTTTGTGATAGTAATTCACTTTACTTAATTTTAAAATGCCTTTCTTTTTGAATAGGTTTGTTTAGTGAAAATATAAACTTAGGATTAATTAAAACACATAATAAAACATTCACTAAACAAAAATCAAATATGAATCTACCTTAGAAATTACTTAAGGTAGGGAGGAAAGAAAAGTTTTCTTCTCTTTTCCTCTCTTTACAACTTTTAGTAATTAATTGTAGGTTCATTCAAACCAAATCAAATTATAAAAATAAAATCAACCCAAATCATTTAAATGAAACCACCCTCTAAGTTGAACATTTTTCATACTTAAAAAACTTCAACCTTCAAGCCTAGCTAAACATACCACACAAATCTTAAATGGCACACACATTAGGCTAAGTCACCATTTCTAGCTTTATGTTAGGTGCATGGCTTGATGTTTGCTTTTATTTTGTGTGTAATATTTTAGTCTGGATGTTAAGGTGTATGTATCATGAATGGACTCGGTCAATATATATATATATATATATATATATATATACTATATATATATATATATATATATATATATATATATATATATATATATATATATATATATATATATATATATATATATACCATACTGCTGGTTTATACCAAGCATAATCCTAGGCGTGAACTTGGTTACCCATGTGTGGGGTGCTAAGTCTAATTTATTCATATACATGGTGAACTTGGTTACCCATGTGTGGGGTACTAAGTCCAATTTATTCAAATACATGGTTGGGATTGTGTGATTTGTTTAGTTAATCATTATAGATTTTAGTTAGATTTATTTTTTCCCATTTTGATGTAATTTTTCAATTAGGATTTAGAATGATTCTTATAGGGGATTAGGATGAACATTGGTCATAATACTATGTATTATGTACCATGTGAAGCCTTTGGAGCAACCACATCCCAATCAACCAAAAGAAGAAAGAAGAAAGGAGAAAGAAGAAAGAAGAAAGAAGAAAGAAGAAGAAATGAAGAATCAAGAATGAAGACCCCCATAACATGAATTCCTCCATGATTGTAATTAATTCATTTATAATCTAGGTTGTATAAGGGTTGAGCTTGGCTACCCAATTTGCTTTCGAGTTTGTGTTGTGGAGCCCGACCACAAAAGGCCTCTTATTCTTTTGCACTAGCTTTATAAATTGATTGGTGTTTGTTTAGCTTGTGCATCAAGATGGCATGTTTTCTATTTTCTTCCTTACTTTGATGTATGGCCTGGATGAAGATTAAGCTCTTAGGGAAAAATAAATTTTTTATCTAATTAATCAACTAAAAACTAAAAATTAAATAACTCATAACCTTACCTAAAGCTTAGGCTATAAAGTAAGATAAAAATTTAGCAACCCTTTAGCTGGATGTTGTATTTTTCTTTCTCACATCATGCATAAAAAGCATATTGCTTCACTCATGACTTGGAGGGCTTCCACCTATGCTAGAGAACTTGGCTTGACCTTTGAGAGCCATAGTGGAAACACACCTCCTTTCTTACTAATTTTGGCCCATAATCCAATTTCTCATGTATTAAGCATATGAATCCTACAAGCCTGTGTCAAATAAATAGTCCAAAAATAAAAATAAAATGTAACAAAATTTGTATTAGATTTAAGTCATTAAATTATGCCCTACATGATCTAGTCTCTTAGGGAGTGTGTTTAAGAACTTAGTCTCTTTCTAAATAAACAACAACTGAGCTAACTTGCAAAAACATATGACTTTCTACATGTATTTAAAATTGTAGGAGGAGTTAGTCGGTGGTGATCCCCAGGCGGTTGTAAGTCCAAACAATCAAATGATTTATCCTCTCTTATGGAAGTAAACTAAATACTCATTTTTACTTTAGATTTAGATCATGCTTTGGCTCTTGCCAAATCTCCCTAGATTTAGGTTTAGAGTTTGCTACTTTCCTTGCTACAAGCATAAATCCTCACCTCTTAGGTATTTCCATAATCTAGTGTCATGGAATTGTAAGTCCTAGATTTCTAATAAAAATTCAACTTAAGCAATTAATTCCCCTCAACTTAAAAAATATAAATCCCAATCATAGGATAGTTTAGGATGCTTACTAGGCTTCCTAGTATCATAAGGATCCCTACTTATCTTCCTTTGGCTTCAATAATAACTCCCTCCTCTTGATCAAGCCCACTTGATCTTCTAAAAATAAACCAATTGATTGATAATCCTATCTTTAAAATCTTTGGAGACAATGATCATTTACCATAATCGAGAGTATTCCTAAGGAATCCTGTTCCTTAGGATGTAATTAATTATGGGGGCTTGCCTCCATAGGAAACTTAACAAACTCGATTTAAAATAAACCCTACTTTACTTTTCCATGTAAAGTAAGAGAAGAATCTCTAGCACATTGAAGACCCATAGTCCTTAGGAGTCCTTATTCAAGTGATTAGGTCCATTGTAGGGTGGTGACTTCTATCTTTCGAGATAGTACACCTTTCCTCAATGTCATACCCGATCACCCTAATAAGAACTTCTGCGGATCTACGTGGTGCCCTACACAAAGGCACATATTTATGTTTTCATATCTCCTCTCTTTTTTCAAAGGGATAGATGAAAGTAGAGATATAAAATTTCACCACAGATTTTTCTGGCAACTCCGGTGGGGAAGGTTCCTCTCTCCATCTTTGGTAAATGATTGTTATCTCTAAGTATCGATAGTAGATTTGTATTATATATGAATCAAAGACTATCTTTCTTTTCTGTTGGCACTTAGTTTATTTCATCCTTAAGCTAAGCTAGCCAACATCTTTAGGTTTTAGGACCTCACTCCGTATGGGTCTTAAAACCCCTGTTGGGTTCCCCAATGGGTGAAAATAAAAATCTAATAAAAAGAAATAACTAAAGACTTTCTCCTTACCATTTTTATGGTAAGGAAAGGTTCATTCCAAAAATAAAGAAAAGAAAAATAAATCCTTTATAAAAAACTTCAATTTCCAAAAAACACTTTTTCAAAATGCACATAATAAAATATTTGCACAAAAATCACCCTCAACTAATAATCTTCATGATTGTTATATGTAGGATCATTTTCAAAAATAAAATTCCAACCATCATAATTTCCAAAAAAACATAAATGAACATCTTCATCCAATTTGTTGAATTCAAATTTCATTTTCAAAACAAAATGAACAATCACATTTTCAAAAATAAAATCAACATCTCTTTTCAAAAATAAAATTCCAACAATCATATTTTCAAAAAGCACAAATGAACTTCTTCACTCAATTCATTTTGATGAAGACTTCATTTTCAAAAAATCTCATTTTATTGAATGAAGATTTCATTTTCAAAAATCAAAATCATCAATCATTTTCAAAAATCAAAATCAACAATCATATTTTCAAAAAGTATAAATGAACATCCTCATTTAATTTATTGAATGAAGATTTCATTTTCAAAACAAAATCAATAACCATCTTTTCAAAAAATGAAACACATTTGGGTCTTTCATTTAGCATACCCAAATTTCCTAAGTGAAGATGCACTTTTCCAAATCAAAAATTCAAACAACATTTGGATCTTTCACTTAGCATACCCAAATTTGCTAAGTGAAGATCCACTTTTCAAAATTAAAAATTCAAACAACATTTGGATCTTTCATCTAGCATACCCAAATTTGCTAAGTAAAGATCGACTTTTCAAAATCAAAAATTCAAATAGCATACCCAAATTGGCTAAGTGATGATCCACTTTTCAAAATCAAAAATTCAAACAACATTTGGATCTTTCATTTAGCATACCAAAATTTGCTAAGTGAAGATCCACTTTTCAAACTTAAAAGTTCAATCAACATTTGGATCTCTCATTTAGCATACCCAAATTTGCTAAGTGAAGATCCACTTTTTAAAATCAAAAATTCAAAAAAAATTTGGATCTTTCATTTAGCATACCCAAATTTGCTAAGTGAAGATCCACTTTTCAAAATCAAAATAACATTTGGATCTTTCATTTAGCATACCCAAATTTGCTAAGTGAAGATCCACTTTTCAAAATTAAAAATTCAAACAACATTTGGATCTTTCATTTAGCATACCCAAATTTGCTAAGTGAAGATCCACTTTTTAAAATAAAAAATTCAAACAACATTTGGATCTTTCATTTAGCATACCCAAATTTGCTAAGTGAAGATCCATTTTTCAAAATAAAAATAACAAAAATATGAAACACATTTGGATTTCTGTAGCATACCTAAATTTTCTAAGAATCCTCTTTTCTAAATCAAAATCAAAAAAAAAAAAACATGAAACACCATTGGATTTCCTATTTAGCATACCTAAATTTGCTAAGTAGAAATCCTCTTTTCAAGATCAAAAGAACAAAAGCAATCACATTTGGATTTTCTTAGCATACTTAAATTTGCTAAGAATTCTCTTTTCAAAATCATCAAAATACAAAACACAAGGATCCTTTATTTAGCATACCTAAATTTGCTAAGTAAAGATCCTCTTTTCAAAAATAACAAAATATTTGGATTCTTCATTTAGAATACCCAAATTTGCTAAAGTGAAGATTCCATTTTCAAATCCAAACATGATTCACAAAAAAATAAAAGAAGAAAATTGTTTTCAAACACCTCACTTAGCACACTTAAATTTGCTAAGTGAGTAAATTCCAAAAAGCACACATCAAAACAAAATCAATTGATCCTATAATTTAACATACTCAAATTTGTTAAATAAAGGGTCCTCAAACTCAAAAAAATCAAAATCAAATATGAACCTATGGAAGCATCAATCTCTTCAAAAAAATATTTGAACCCATTTTCAACATACACAAACTTGTTGAAAATGGATTCGACATTCAAACATCTCCTTTCCAATCAACTCCAAAATCTCTCCTCTAAATTCATTTGAGCCCCACTTAACACTTTCAAGTTGTTGAGTATGGGTTCAAATTCTAAATAAAAATTCAAAAATCAACAAAGCAGAGATCTGATTCAAACTTGTTTTTTAATATTGCAAACTTTCAGTCAATTTTCAGTTCAGTTAGTTCAATTCAATGGCAGCATAGAGAAATGTCCTCACATTTCCTCATGGCATGGATTTAGCCTTGGATCAGGCTAGCCTTCCATGATCTGACTATGCCAACCTCATCCACTTTGGTGAGGCTTTGAGAGGGCTCTGATTACAAGTGAGGGAACCCCCCTTACGATAGTCAGCAGGAGCGTGGTGACAACACAGGAGTCGATCATCCGGGTTGAGTTACCATCTGATTTTGAGATTCTCTCACTGAAGAGGAAGGCTGTGGCAGTTACCACAGTAGTAGTAGTGCTAGCACCAATGCGCCCCGTTGTTCCCCTTATTTCCCCAGTGCAGGGTAGCACCCACTCATTGGCACCTTCCAAGGGGAAGGCTCCCTTGATTCTAGGGATTGTATCCTCGCCTTGGGTCTAGTTCCCATACTGCTCGACCTACCAAGACTCAACACCAAAATAAGAACCACATGGTCAAGCCGTATCACACTCACATAGCGAGGGAGTTGGAGGTAGTTTCTCAGGCTGTCGTGGAGGAGTCACCTAGGGTAGTGTCTCCTCTCATTACAGAGAACAGGTTTCACCCCCCTCCCTGATTTTGATAGAGAGAATATTAGGAGGATTTCAGCTTCACCTCCGCTAGAAATTCCTTTTCAAGATCCTATCGGTGAGAGGAGGAACACATGCACGTTGAGGTGGAGTTCTTGCCAGTCATGGAGCCTATGGGGAGTCAGTGAGGCTCAATTTGATTTGAGATCAATTATGCCCCACAGCGTGGGTAGACAGATTAGATGAAGAAGGCCAGGGAGGCCCATACATTAGTTCATGTTACCAGCCGGGAGTGGTGAAGGTACATCCGATAGTTAACGACCTCCGTACTTATGGACTTTCCCGATTAATGTGCTACTCTCATCGATCATACTAATAACATCTTATTGATGAGGACTACTCATCACTAGAGAGGAGCTCCTATTCAGAGAGAGTTGGTGGTGCCTCCACCACATGGCTCTACCCCACGTCCACCATCTCCCGTATATGTTCCAGCATCTAACATTCTAGCAAAGGCCATGAAGGCTGCATCCAGGGAGAAGAGAACCCCACTGGTGATCCGGCTATGACCAAAAGATTATGTTCCATGAACACCTCCTACTATGGTGAGGCCGAGCTCTTCTACTTGACCTTCTGCCCCAGTTGTAGTAAGGAAGGAATGGCAAACTCGAAGTATCATAGTCATCCCATCACCACCACCACCTCAGCAGGCTATGCAGAGTGAAACAGTAGAGGGAGGAGGAGGCAGTTCAGTCATCCCCATGGCCATAGATCCTCCTAGGAGTACTACTCCATCCAGACCCAGTGACAGCCAGGAGCATCTATCTTCTAGCAAGCATAGCCCTCATAGGGTTAGCTCTCCAACAGTAGGAGAGGTCAGATGTCTATCTGTTCATGATAGTGATCCTACTACCGATCATCCCTGATCTTTTGTACTTGTTCAGTTAAATCGATCCCTAGATGACATTATGTCTTAGTATCTAGTGGAGAAGAAGAAAGTCTTAGAATATGCTCGGTCTAATTTAGAGGATGAAAAGGTTAGTTTTGACTCTAACGAGGATGATCTATTAGAGGATTCAATGGGAGTCCACATGGTAGACACCAAGGGTTCTATTCTACGTGGTCAGCAGACTTTGGAAGGTGATGTGGCTGAGCAAGATGACACAGCCTACTCAACCTGACACCTCTGCTAGCAATTAAAGCAAAAGGATGAACAAATAGATTGGATGGGGAAGCAGCTTGAGGATTTGCTAGCAGCTATTTTAGCACTTCAGAACCAAGCATGATAATTCATCCTACTATAGTAGAGATTAGTCAGCCAGAGTTGGTCCATGTCTTGGATCCAGCCAAGAATTTACCTCCAATAGAGCAGGGCAGCACCAGTTTCTATAAGAAGGTAGTGGATAGTACCTCCATACAGAAAAAGGACACCAAAACCATGGTTGAGCAGCAGGTGAGAGAAGCATTGGCTCAAACCCGAGGAGGATCATCGATTCCAAAGGGTAGGCCCTACCCAGAGGAATTCGATGCCATCTAGTATCCTAAAGGTTTCGTGCCACCTTCTTTCAAGAGTTTTGATGGTAGTGGGAACCCAAGGTTGCACATAGCGC
Organism: Cymbidium sinense; assembly: GCA_021442155.1. NCBI lineage: Eukaryota > Viridiplantae > Streptophyta > Magnoliopsida > Asparagales > Orchidaceae > Cymbidium > Cymbidium sinense. The sequence continues at coordinate 54,502,810 of CM038218.1, forward strand.
ATTTCAGGGATGATTATTGCAACATCGATGGCAATGATGTTGTACTCTTTTGACTTTTTATTAGTAGCTTAGCAGGCATAGCTTTCGATTGGTACACTGAACTCCCCAATAGTTTAGTAAAGACTTTTGTTGAGTTGGAGAAATTCTTCATTAAGAGATTTGCTGGAGCTCAGCAAAGGGTGGTTGTAGGTGATCTCGTTGTGGCTGAACAACACCATGGTGAGTCCCTCATTGATTATATTCTTAGATGGCATAATTTGAGTATGAAATGCAAACCACAACTATCTGAACAACATGCCATTAAAATTTTGCTTAAGAATATCCATAGCCCGGTCGCCTTCATGCTCAAAGGTTTCTCCATCAAAACATTTGAGAAGCTAATCAATAAAGAGGCTAGCTTACAAGGAGAAGCCAAACAGTCATTTCCTGATCAATCAATAAAGTTGATGCCTCATTATGAGAAGAGAAACCGGGGAAGATGAGACAAGGGAAGCGGTCGAGAGTAGTATAAGAGACTTCGTACTCCACAGCTGTCACTTCCACCTCCTCTACCACCACCAAGGCCATCCTACCGGCCATCACAGTAGCCTCCATGGCCTACACCGCCTCCTCTTCAGCCATATCCACAATAGCAGTGGTACACATACCCGCCACCAGGTAACTACAGTCCACCTACTCTTATAGATGAATTAAACAAACCAAATTAAACAAATCATATTCATTTAAAAGGGAGGTAATCGAAAATCTTTAAGAATCTCTTAAAGAAACCTGATTTCCAACTACCTGAACCTAGAAGGCTGGAGGAAGTGGGCAAGAGCAATGATCCTAACTTTTTCCCACCACATTCTAGGTCATGTCTTGGAAGATTGCTTTACATTCAAGGACTGGCTTGAACATAGCTTTAAGATAGGTGCCATAGTTATCCTGAAGGAATACCTTGTGGAACAACCATCCAATTCCATTAGGGTAATTCTTGGGGATACTTGTGATCCTTCCAAAACCAAAGAAGGTTGGGATATCTCCATATCTCAAACCTCTAAGAAAATTATTTCCAAAATTAAGAAACTTTCCCTACAGGTGCCTTAGCCAGCTCAAACCTCCAACATCAATTATCCAAGATAACTCAGGGAAGGTGGGAGCTCAGCAACAACAACAGCCTAGGCTAGCCTGGGATAGCCAAGTAGCACAACCACCGACCGAGCCCAGCCTCCAGTCCACCATTGCAGCTACTACATTAGCGAGTACCTCTACTTCAGCTAGCTCTTCCTCTAGTAGACATCTTGTATCGGCAGATGAGGGCATCAAATCCATCACCCCACCTATTTTACTTGACTTCTACTATGTAACCCATTCAAAATCTAAGAAATCAAGAAATAAAGCTAGTTTGAATTATATTTGAGTCACTTTTGATGGGTTTTCTAACTCTATTCTTTTGGAAAACTCTTCAAGTCTAAACAACAATTATAATAACTGTGATCTTCCTTTTTCTGATTCAGACTTGGACTTTCCTTCTCTGAATACTATGGGTTTTCCTCTTGAGATAGACTTAGAATCATTCGATTATGAGGATCCCATAGGAAAGCTAGGTGAGAGGTAGAATAACTTGCCACAAGAGATCACCGAAGTTAACCTCCATAGTGGCAAGATTCTACCTCCTAGGGCAGCACCTCAAGATTGAGAAAAATAAGTCATTGGTTCAGATGATCGAGAATACCCTTAATAGAATACTCCACCCTTGGATATGCTTGTAGAGGATCATCCCAGAGTGGATTACAATGCCCACTCTCACATAATAAGTTATCGTCTAAGTTAAGCATATACGATGCCCTTGTATAATCCAAAGAGATGAGTGAATCATTAATTAAGGCTCTTCTTGATCCTAAAATATGCTTAGCTCAGTTGACCGCTATTGGAGAGGAGGCACATTACTCAAGAGAAGCCCAAGGAGTCACTTTCACAGATGAAGACCTTTTTCTAGGGAACATGGAGCACAACCGTCCCCTCTACATTACAATGGACATGGGCAGATTCAGACTCTCTAGGGTTCTTGTTGATCCAGGTGCATTAGTGAATATTATGAGTCTAAATACCCTTATCCATTTGAGGATCAACATCTCCACACTCTAAGGGGATCAGATGATGTTGAGAGGATTCAATGAATAAGGCGAGAGGGCTTTAGGTTCTATAGTGTTACCTTTGGAGATAGGTGAATGGAAGGCGAAAAAAATTCTAAATAATTTATTTGAATACTTCATTCACTACTTTGGTCAACAGGCCTTAGATACATCAGAATAAGATGATTCCATCCTCCCTCCATCAGTGCATCAAGTTCAGAAAGGATGGGATTGAGTATTGTGTCAAAGGTGAAGAAAAGCCATTTTCAGTCAGGGAGGTTGAGATATATGAAGATGCGGCCTACTATCTTTCTCAAAATACCTTTTCTCATGAACTTGGTCAAAATCCAAATGCAAAAGAAAATGAAAAAGAAGAAAAAGAAAAAAGAAAATGAAAGAGAAAAAATTGAAAGTTTAAGTGAACAAGAAATGGACATTGAGGAAGAGGTAGAGCAGCATATCACATTCCACCCATAGTTCATTCCATCATATGGACACATGGGTAGGATGACTCGACCTCCACCAGGTAGAGGCAAAAGATGAAATAGAGGGAGTCCCAGAGGTAGAAGACCCCCTGGTTAGCAGCCAGCCAACATGGGTTATGTTTTAGTTCATAGGAGTACCCCTACTATTCACATAGACTTGGAATCCAACTCGGAGGATGAGTCTCATGTGATTAGCATACCAACCAACCCCTCTCAGTGAGTTTCATTGGAGATGACACTCAAGGTGGACAATGATGAAGACCAGGCCTCCAGGCAAAGCACGAATGTATTTGAATCATATTTATGTGAAACTATCAAACAACAGTTGAGAACCTTAGCTCTAACCTCACTTTTATCTCAAAAAGCTAAATATTTAGTAGTTAAGGAAGCCCTTAAGTCTTCCATAGATGAGAAGCAAGAGATTCATATTGGGATCATCATCCTCAAGTCCTGAAGTTGATGTAGAACTTGAGGATAATTCATATAAAGAATTAATGGAATTGCCTTTTGATTGGTACTCTCCTTATGTTCTTAATCTTATAAAGAAAGGTTTGATTCCTTATACATGATCTAAGCACAGGCTAGAATACTTTGAAAAGCTGTGGAACAATAGAGGCAAGGATTCCCAATCAAGATCAGGACTAGGATTCAGTATAGTGGGTCCAGTTGATGACAATAATTACTGCTTAGTGTTCACCAATCATTCAGAGTCTGATAAGTTCTTTTCACACAACATTAACTCTTTTGAGGATGTGTGTTTAGAAATTTTAGACGATCCAGATGATCTCCAAATCAAACATGCACTCTAGAATTTGAAGAGGAGATCCATTCAACAATTGACAAGCTTAAAGAAATCAACCTCGAGATGAAAGAAAATCCATGCCCGACATACATTAGTTCATTGTTGAATGAAGAAGAAACCAATGACTTAGTTAGGCTATTAAATGAGTTTAAGAACTACTTCTCATGGAGTTATGAAGAGATGTTGAATTATCTCCTGACATAGTAGTCCACAAACTATCGATAGACCCTAACGCTATTATGTAAGCTCCTAGACGCATGCGATTAGAGATCGAACAAAATAGGTCATTTCTAAAGTCAAGAAATTGATCGATGCTTGTTTCATCAGGGAAGAAAAATACCCTACCTGGTTTGCCAGTGTCGACCAGTTAAGAAAAAGAATGGCCAGATTCGCATATGCATCAATTTTAGGGACTTAAATAAGGCATGCCCTAAGGATGAGTTTCCTCTTTCTATACCAAAATTAATGGTGGGTCATCTCATGCAATCTTCTCCTTCATGGATGGGCCATCTGGCTATAACCAAATCAAGATGGCCCCCAAGGATGAAAGAAACACTGCTTTTCAAATCCCATTTAGATTATATTGTTAAAAGGTCATGCCTTTCGACCATAAAAATATTGGTGCTACATACCAACGGTCCATGACTCAAATCTTCAATGAACTCATTCATCATCAAGTTGAATGCTATATTGATGATCTAGTAGTCAAAAGTAGAGAAAAAGAAGACTACCTCTTTGACTTGAGAGTAGTTTTTCAGACGGTTAAGATAATACAACCTCAAAATGAATTCCCTAAAGTGTGCATTTAGAGTAGCTTCATAGAAATTCTTGGGTTTGTTGTCTGACATCGGGGAATAGAGATAGATCCAGAAAAGATCAAAGCTATCTTAGAAATGATACCCCCTAAAATTCTAACCCAACTCAGATCTTTCCAAGGGCGGTTGGCATATCTAAGATGCTTTATTTCCAACCTATCGGGAAGATGCAAGCCATTTTTAGCACTTGTCCAAAAGTATTCCAAGTTCAAGTGGGATGACAAGTGTCAGCATGCCTTTGAAGATATTAAGCAGTATTTGGTGAAGCCGCCAGTTCTAGCAGCCCTTATCTCAGGCAAGCCATTAATCCTCTACATAGCTGCATTGGATGACTCCCTCATCACTTTGTTGGCCCAAGCTAATGACGAAGGGAGGGAGAATGCTCTCTACTACCTCAACCGTCATCTAATCCTTGCTGAAGCTAACTACCCACCTATTGAGAAAATTGCCTAGCTTTAATCTTTGCATCTCAAAAGCTATGACACTATATGCTTTCTCATAAGGTGAACTTCATTTCTAGAATCAATCCAATGCAGTATCTTATGACACAACTAACACTATCCGGACGATTGGCATGTTGGTCCATGATTCTCTTGCAGTTTGATATTACATTTGTACCCCTCCATGCGGTGGCATTAGCAGATTTCTTAATAACACACCCACTTCCTGCTAATTCCCCACTTAGTGATGATCTCCCTGACGAACAAATCATGAACTTAGGGGAGGTTGACAATCACTGATGGGAGATGTATTTTGATGGTTCGACTTCCTTTCATAAAGGAGAAGCACCTCGATCTACTCTTTTGAGAAAGACATGGGTAGGAATAGTTCTCTTAACTCCAATCCACGATGTGATGGGATTTTTATACTATATCTCCAATCCCTGCACCAATAACAAAGTTGAGTATGAGGATTTGATTGTTGGTCTGGAGTTAGTCATCACAGTGTGTGTCAAAAGTAATAATATCTATGGGGATTCTCAATTGGTCATCAACCATATTGTTGGATTCTACAAGGTTCTCAAAACCAAGCTTCATCATTACCACGAGTATACCATGAAGCTGTTGGTCAAATTCCTGAGGTCACCATCTACAAGGTCCCTAGAGAAGAGAAAGCAATAGCAGATACTTTGGCCAAACTTGCTAAAGAATTGGCATGTACAGAAGATGAGTCCATTCCAATAAGGGTCCAAAATAGACAAGTCTTATCCCTTATTGATGCTGAACTCATCAAGAGACTTTCTCTTTAAGGGGAGGTTGTCATTGCCAATAAAGATGAGCTGGATTGGAGGCAACCATTCATAGATTACTTGAACACCGAAAAACTACCTCAAGAGAAGTCACAAGCCCATCAGATGATATAGAGAGCTCTCTCTTATGCTCTCATGGATGGCACCTTGTATCGATAACTTTTCGATCAAATATGGTTACGCTATTTAAACAAACATGAAGCCTATAGGATTATGATCGAGATACATTCAGGTCTATATGGAGTGCATCAGTCTGGTCAAAATATGAAAGCAAAGATCAAGAGACTAGGATACTACTAGCCTTTGATGATTACATACTACATGAACGTGACTAGGAGATGCCATCAATGTCAGGTACAAGGTGTGGTCTTACATCAATCACCCAACATTCTACATCCTACTTTGGCTTCATGGCCATTTGAGTGTTGGGAACCGACATTGTGGGTCCAATCGATCCTCCTTCTTTCAAGGGTCACCGGTTCATCTTAGCTGCCATTGACTACTTCTGCAAGTGGACAGAAGAAATCCCACTCAGAGAGGTCACAGCTCAGCATATGCTTTAGTTTTTTAGGAACCATATCATATATAGGTTCAGAGTTTCTTGATGAATTATATTCGATAATGGTACTACATTGAAATGCACCAAGATCAACAGCTTCACCAGAAGACACAGTATAGATTGGAGATACTCCACCATATACTACCCCGGAGTAAATGTCCTAGCAGAAGCACTCAACTAAACTCTCATTCAGATACTAAAGAAGACACTTGATGACAAGAAGTGATAGTGGCATGAGTAGTTGGTTGAAGCCTTATGGGTTTACTACACCATATACAAAACTCCAACTCAATCTATCCCATTTTCCTTAGTGTATGGGTCTGAAGCCGTTCTACCCTTAGAAGTTCAACTCCCATCACTAAGGATATCATTGGGTAGAAAAATCACTACAGAATAGAATGCAAAGTTGTGATTAAAAGAGCTCGAAGGTTTGGAGGAGAGATGCCTACGGGAGTGCGAGAACCTCAAGTTATACAAAGCCAAAATGATTCAAGCTCACAACAAACTAGTCTGCCCTAGCGCTTTTAAAGTAGGAGAACTTGTACTAGTTCTAAGGAGACCAATTGTTGCCCGTTGAAAGATGGGAGGCAAGTTTGAACCCACTTGGGAAGTCCCCTATGTCATAGAGAAAGCTTACCAAGGAAGATCTTATCAGCTTATTGATTATAAAGGGGAACACCCGATGCTTTCAATTAATGGGATTTATTTGAAGAAATATTACCCATAAAAATATGTTTGAAAATAATTATCATCAAAAGAATAAAATTTCATTTAGATTCTTCAAAAATCTCTCTTCATTCGAAGTGTTATCTACTTGTCTTGTGAATCTACCATGATGTGTTTAGGATGGGTGTAAAAGAACCCAAGAGGCATCGTATCCCTCTTTCATGCAACATAAACACAATCAAACATAATTCCCCAGTACTATTAGAATAAGTGTGAGAGAACCCAAGAGGCATCCTTTAGACTAGCACAACTAAGTTAGGTGTAAGATAACCCAAGTGGCATCCTTTCTTGGTGGGATTTCAACTGTCATTAGTGGCATCATTTCATCAAATTCTCCAATATGTTTAGGATAAGTGTAAGATAACCCAAGAGGCATCCTATTCTATTTAGCACAAACATAAATCTTTTGTCTCAAGCTATTTTGATATGGGAGTAAGCCCCCTATGGCACTCACTCATTAGCTACTCTAGGTCAGGCTAACATACTACCTTACTAGTCTATCACTCTAGTGGTTCCTTGTTCAGAAGATGTGAGTCCCTAAGCTTTCTTCCTAACTTGACCATTGCAAACCAATGAGCGTCTTGTTAGTTTGGTAGACTTCACTACCCAGCCAGTAAGCTACCTCATGTTGATTTTGTTTAAGAAGATGTTAGTCCTCACGCTGTCTTCTTGAACTAATCATCATGTACTGACTAGGTCGAGTATATTTGAGGTTTATGATAAGTCCTCCAGTGGCTCCTTTCCTCTTGACTACTTTTGAGTTGAATAAATCCTCTAGTGACATTCACTCAGTAGTCATCCTGGGTCGGATAGCACTTGTCGAGCTGAAGATAGACTATCCCAGCAATCAGTTCCGCTATAAGAAGATGTGAGTCCCCGAGCTTTCTTCCTAAGCTGATTGTTGCAAATTGACGGGCACCTTAGGTTGGTTGATGTTCACTATGCTGACAGTGACTCTCCTGATGGATACATTACTCTTGGCAGATGTAAGTCCCTACGCTTTCTCCTTGAGTTGGCCACCGAATACCTATGCATATTATCTTCTCCAAGTTTTGGATCAAGCCCTTAGTGGCCCCATCCCCTGTGGACACTCTATTTGGATCACATCCTTTGCGACCCCATTTAGACACTACCTGGGTTACTTTTGGATTGGACAATCCTCTTTTCCTAGTAGCCACCCCTATGGTTGGAGACTTTGTTCATGTGCAGATTCTCCCTTGGTTCAGTAAATATGAGATAGGTCTAGACTAATATAAGCTCCTTCCTAGTATGATCCATTGCAAACCAATAAAGTCCACGATAAATAAACAAACAAACAAAATAAACAAAATTAATTTGCTTGTGGATTAGGAACTCAAGCCTCCAAAGGGTCTCTTTTCCCAAGCATCCATCCTACATTTAGGGTAGTGTCAGCATAACTCCCTATAAGAATTTCCTGACTACCTGAGTTGAGATAAGTCCCCGGGTCGGCACTCTCTCCGTAGTGGCCCTTAAGTCAGGTTAAATCTATTTGTGATAAATAGGTTACCCAGTATGTCATTTCTCTTTGGAAGATATAAGTCTATTATGCATTCTTCCTAGCATGGCTATCACAAACTGACGGGCAGCCCTAGGCCGAGTTAACATGTTACCTTGTTAAGGTGTCACTCCAATAGTCTTTATGTAGTGGAAGATGTGAGTCCCTGAGCTTTCATCTCTGAATTCAGTAAACTGAAAGGAACACTTTTGGTTGGATAGTTCTATCCTCGGCTGGGAAGCTACTCCCTTTGGATTCATAAATCTAAGCTAGATCAAGGTCAACATGACCCCTACTATCGCAAACTAATAGGATTCATAAAAAATAATTATAAATGAAATTAATCTTGACTATCTTTGTGCAGATCTAAGTCCCCCAGCAGCATTCACTCAATAGTCAGTCCTAGGTTAAGTTGACATGTTACATTCTTAATTTGTCATTTTAGTGGTCTTTTGTAGTGAAAGATGTGAGTCCCCGAGCTTTCTTCCCTGAACTTGACCATTGCAAACTGAAAGGCAATTCCTTTGGTTGGCTAGTCCTATTATGTGGTTAGTAGCTACCACTTTGGATTGGTAAATCTGAGCTAGATCAAGGCCGACATGACCCCTACTCAGTATGGTCCATCGCAAACCAACAGGGTCCAACTAAAAATCAATAATTTAAAACAACACAAAAAAAATCCAATCAATCTCCCCCAATGGAGTCAAATCAAACAATAAAAAACAAACCAAACTAATCAAATAAATCAAATCAATTTCTCTCCCCAATGAGACTCAACTCAAATCAAACCTCTCATCCCCTTATGGATGACTTGAACCTCTTTCCTTAGTGGAAGGTTCACATACTCAGTCCTTAGCAGATTCCTCCTTCACTCTATTAAGTTGTTGACATGAGTAGAGTCATATTGCACTAAGCTCTTGATTCCTTCTACACCTTGGGTTAGAGTTGGTTCATTTCTATTAATGCTTGTGATCGTTCGGTGTTGTTGATCACCTAAGTCAACACCAATACGTGCGGTGTACCTTGTCAGTCACACCACACCTATTGGGTGCCCTTTGTTGACCTCATTTTTAGAATGAGCTCTCAAACCCCTAAGACATAGGACTCCTCTTAGACATAGGACATAGGACTCCTCTTAGACACTAAGAGTTCCTTAGTCTTAAGACACTTCTAATGATTAGGTGAACACTCAACCTAACCCTAGATATTTAGAAGAGTTAGCCATAGGAATAGGTTATGCCTTAGGGGTGTTAGAAAAATTTGCCTACCCTATAGCTTGAACCAAATCCTCACTTCCTTCTTTCAAGTCAAACTCCAAATTCGAATTAAACTCCAAACTCAAATCAACTTCAACTCCAAAAACAAACCTTAAATCAATTCCAATGGATTTTTTCAAATCATGAATCAATTCCAAATGATTGAAACCCATGATTGAATTCTAAGTTCAAAAATTTTTCCTAAGTCACTTTGATTCAATCTTATGGACTTAGCTCAAATCAAATCCAAATAAATTCAAATTCAAAAAATTTTATCATAATCCATTTATATTCTCATTTATATTCACACATACAAATGAAATATCAATTCAAATAACCAAAACTAAATTCAAAACTCAAATCCAAATTCAACCAAAATTCAACCTAAGCCTTTCAAGTCAAATTCTTGAACTTAGCCAAATCAAACTCAAATCAAGCCAAACCCTTGATTATTCTCCATGATTCAATCAATCCTTTAATCAAGAAATCAAATATAAACACAAAATTTAATAATCAAACCAAAACTAAATTTGAAAAAAAATAATCAAACCCAAGTCGAACTCATGTTCACCCTTTGAACTTGAAATTATCAAGTGAATCAAAACCCATTTGACTCCAAATCACTTGCAAATGGATTTATATTTCAATCATAAGTCCATATGTGAGTTCAACCAAACTTGATTCAAGCTTTGATCAAGTCAATTGACCCACTTAGGCTCACTTGACCCAGAGTGACCTAAAGTACCATTTTGAGCCCAAATTCTAATCCTTCCCAAATTGGATTGAACTAAGCCCAACTAAGCCCACATTACAAGCATCAATCATCATGAGATGATCAATCACTCAAATTGGGTCAAAATTAATCAAACCTAAGGGTTGACCAAGTCAACACTTAGCCAAAATTCATCATAGGCCAAATTGATTGAAACCATTGATCAAAATCAATTCATGATCAATGTTTGAACTTGACCAAAGCCACTCCAACTAGCCCAATTGACCATGAACCCGACTTGACCTAAAAGGTCAAATTGAGCCAAAATCAACTCAACTCAAAATTGATTGAAACCAAAGCTTGCAACATACTTCAAATAACCAACCAAACCTAAACCAATCCATGACTTAGCCCAATTGAGTCAAATGGGTCAAATTGGTCAACTTGACCTAAATGAAATCAAATGAACCAAAACCACATATAAACCAAATTGAACTAAACCAATGATGCAAACAAATTTCAAATAGTCATATGAACTTGACCCAACCATTGGTTTCACCTTATTTGACCAATTGGTCAACTTGATCAAAGTTGACCCATTTTGACCTAAATGGGTCAATATGAACCAAATGACATCAAATCAACTCCAAATTTTTTAAAATTTGGCCCAACCTAATTTCAAACTATTTTAAATCTGTCCAAAGTGAAATGAAAGCCAAATGACCATTTTACGCCTAAGTCAAGGGGTAACCTATGGCCAATTCCACTTGGAATTTGGTTATATCCTTTTCATTGCCACTTGGCACCCTCTTAGTGGACTAAGTGGACACTAGTGGGTGTGGTGGACATGACCCAATCGGTTTAGGTCAGCCAAACCCAACTTAAGGCCAAAACTGACCAACCCACTCAAAATGAGCACATGGGAATCACTCCTCCACCTCATTTAGCACATGGGAGCTTCATCACTCCACTCCAAACCCAAAACCAAATCACAAGACACTAAGAATGTCCTAACTAACTCACTCCATAGGATCAATTTGATCAAAATGGCAAAGCCATGCTCGACCATCCGATCCTTCTAGGGGGAGATATACTCTCCCTAATTTTACTTGAATTGCATTCATTCACACTCGATTGAGCTTAGGGAACTCAGAGCAAGCTTCTCCGAGTTCCTCCAAGCTTCCTCAACCCATTGCTCTTGCTAGAACCCTCAGAGGACCCAATCAAATTGATCCAAAGCTTCTTCCAAGATTCTAAGGCACAGGAGGGGGGGAGCTAGACCAAAGCCGCAAGCCTAGGAGGAGGAGTTTGGTCAACTGAGCAATCCACTTCATCCCAAAGATTGAAACCTTCAACAAGGCTTCGTCTCCACTGGATGAAGCAACCTCAATGGTTGGGAGTGTCAGTGATAGCCTCCAGCAGGTATGGATCAAAACTGAGCTTAGGTGTAGGATTCCTTAGTCCTTTGTGAAAGAAAGTTTCATCCCATTGTAAATTGGCCATTAGATCTTCTTGAGCTTGATCTTAGATGGTGTGTGATCAATCTTAGCTCAATCTGAGCTCAATCAATCTCGAATCAAGCCCTAAGGGATAGACGGTTGCCCTCTTCCGTAGGCAAGCTCAGAGACGAATCGTGGATTGTCCATCCCACATGTTTTGGATGGACGATCTTGATTAATCTCGTTAGATCCTGCATTTCAATCCCCTCTGATCTATGAGTTTAATCCAGACCATCTGATCTTTGATCAGATGGTCCAAAGAGAAACCGTAGCACCGCCGGCTAACGTTGCACTTGATTTGACTACTTAAATAGCGAATCTCATCGTACCACGTGAAAATCGCACACCACATGGAAAGTGTGCGCCGCGTTAGCAGTCCACGTGATTCCAACGAGATTAACTATATAATTAGGGATTCAATTAAGTTTTAATCATATAATCTTCAAAAATACATAAATAAATGTATAAAAATTAGAAAAATACAAACTCAAATGCATTTTGAAGATATTTTAAAGAGGAATAATATAAAATTAAGTTTAATTAATTTTAAATAGTAATTGTTTTATAATTTGGGTTTTATTGGGAATGTAATTATGTTAATTACTCCCTAATTATTTGATTGATTAATTCTAAACTCTTTAGGTATGTTTAGTGGGATGACTTCTGCCTCCCCTAATTTTCTTGGAATTTATTAATAGTTTAATTAGGAGAATTGCTTGATTCACTCCTCATTAATCTCTTAATTAATTAAATATTTAATTAACCTATTAAATAGTGATAAATTCATTAATTAAGTTTTCTAATTATCTTAAAATAGTGAATGGACTTAGGGAATGAGATTAGGAGCCCTCTCCCAAATCTTTTCCCCTAAGTTTATTTCATTTGGATAAAAATCTAATTAAGGTGCAAATTAATTAAATAGTTTAAATCACTTTATTAAATGGCTTAATTAATCAAAATTTTAAAATCAAACTAATCTGAACTTAATCAATTCCTTCTTTTATAGATTTCTTAGGTGTTCAATAACCTAAGTAGCTTAAGGAAATCATATAACCCATATGTGTGGGAAGGGTTATAAAAATACTTAAATTAAACCCTTTTGCTTAATTAATCATTAATTATGAGCCAAATGCATTAGGATCTTTTCTTTCTTAGATGCATTGCTGATTTAAATTCCTTGTGGTCTTATGTCATACATTGGCTCATAATTATTTGATTAAATATGTTAAAGTGATATAGGTAAGGGGTAATTAATGGACTTAATGTACACCTTAACCTAAACAAAAAATATAAAATCAATCTAATGATTCTAAAGTTAAACTAAAACAACATACACATGTGGGACATGGGTTAGGACCAGCAAACTCTTTTCACATTCCTTAAATTCAAATCAAACACAAAAGAAAAATTAAAATTTCCTTAAACCAATTTTGAGTCACTTTAAATAATCTTATTCCATAAGATTGTCTTTAGAAATTAATTATAGTGAGTAAGGTTACATGCTTACATCACTTTGTTTCTTTCTTAGCATGCTAAATATGTATGCCACATGAAAATCATGCATTCATATCTTTTGAAAAATAAAGTAAAATAAAATATTTTTTTATGACAAATTGCATGTTTTGGCTAAAGTAAGAATATGAATGGCTATTATCACTACTAAATCCTAAACTATTTTTAAAACTCAGAAATCAAATGTTACAAGTGAAAAGTATGCTATTTATAAGTACTTATAAACTTGCATGTGAATAGCATAAAATGTGTTATGTGATTTTCCTTCTCTTTTCTTAATATAGGTTTGTATAGGATTTGCAAAGAGTATAGTCCATTTGAAAAGGACATAACACTTGCTTAATCCATTCCTATACACTCCTATGTCATGACTTAAGAAGGAACTCTACATCACGAAAGTAAACTAAACAATCAAACAAAATCAAACAAATACAAACCTTTTGCATAATTCCTCCTTCCATGTATTTCTTTTTTGTACTTGAACATGTATTTAAGAAAAGTGGTATATTAGTCTGAACACCCAGGATTGTGAGGCTTTAAGTAGCCCAAGTAGGTCTTGTACCTTACACCCTAGGGTAGAAAATAATGACATCATACTTTCTTATTTTTTTCATACTTGTAAATGTGCATATGAAAATGGATAAGAGAATCTCTCTTTTTCTACTTAACCAAATCATGCATCATGAAGCATCCAAATTTTCTTAAGTAATATCTCTTAGCATTCATCATGAAGGTGTGCTAAATATCTGCATTTGTATGTATAGATATGCTTAGGATCCATCCATATGCATGTTACATATGTTGAAAAGAAATAAAGTGTTGTGTGTTTTGTGATAGTAATTCACTTTACTTAAAGCCATGTTTTAATTAATCTCATTTATATATGCTTTATGTGTTGAAAACCTAAGGTAAATTTAAGGAAACCATTTCCAACTCATATGTGTGGGAAGGTTATGAAAGTACTTAATTAAACCCTTTAGCTTAATTAATCAATAATGAGCCAATTGCATTAGGCCCCTTTCTTTCCTAGGTGCATTTAAATTCCATATCATATGTTGGCTCATAATATTTTGGTTAATTATGTTAAAGTGGTGTAGGTAACGGGTAATTAATGGAGTTAACTTACAACCTTAACCTAAACAAAATATAAAATCATATTAATGGTGTTGGTGTTTTCTCTAGAATAGATGAAAGAAATGGCACCACATAGAGTTTAGGAATATTTTATTTAGTTAACAAAATATTACAATAAGGAATAAACATATTATTTGGAAATATAAACATGCTCTCCTGTAATAGAATCAATCATTTCAATAAAAGACTCCTAAGGCTAATGGGACTTTCGTGTACCAGAGTATTTTCCCCTAAACTACATGGAAAAGTAGAAAAAGGTTTATTTTATCCTGTGATCATGGTTCCCTATAAAGGCAAACCTCTATAGTTAATTACATCTTAGGAAGGGTCTCTTCCCAAGAATACTCTCGATTAAAAAAATAAGTGGTTATTCCTAAAGACTGCTAAGGTAGCTTTCAAATGATTGATTTTTTAAAATTTAATTGGGAGAGGTCCAAATTAGAGAGAGTTATTTTCAAGAGTCAAATGGGAAAAAGTAGGCAATATCTATTGATACTGGGATACCTAGTAGGCATTTCAGCTATCCAATGATTGGGCTTCAAATTTGGGATTTAATTTTATATTTTGACTTATCATTTTCTTTAGAAATCTAAGTCTTAGATTCTAGTAGCACAAGACTATGAAAGTGCCTAGGGTTGAAGACTTATTCCTAAAAAGGATGCTTCAGAACCTAGTCTATAGGTGCTTCTGACACATGTCAGATGCTCGACCTAATTCTATCCTTAGGAATCATTGGTCATTCTCCTCATATGAGGGAACTAGCCTATCTCTGACTCTTCTAGACTTACAACCTGCTTCGAGAAGGCTGCTAGCTAACACCACCTAAGCATATTTTAAATTCATGAAGTGAAGTCACATGAATGCAAGATGGCTGGGCTATTGCATTTTTAGGAAAGAAATCTATGAACCTATACTAACTCCTTAATTCTTAGGATCATGTAGGGCATGAGGATGCATCTAACTAATGCATATTTTTTAGATTTTATGATTTTTGATTCAAGATTCTTTTTAGGTCATAGGAATGCATTTTATGCCTAATGCATGCAATTAAAAATAGGTTATTGGCCAAATCAAAATAGAAAAAGGTGTTCTTCCATCATAGGCTCTCAAAGGTCAAGCCCAAGTTCTCTAGCAAAGATGGAAGTCCTCCTTAACATGGGTGAAACAAGATGATTTATGCATGATGTTAAAACATCTAGCTAAGAGGTTGCTCCATATTTTATCTTGCTTTAATACCTAGGCTTTCATATGAAGATTATGAGTTGTATTTATTTTTATGTTATGATTGATTTAGTTGGGTAGAGAATTTAGTTTATCCTATGAGCCTCGTCCAAGCATTCATCACAACACAAACATAGCACAGAAAGAAACCTAGAAAAAGCATGATGTTTCTATTGCGCACTCAAAATAAATTAAGCCATATTAAATTAATAAAATAGGGCAATGTGGCCGAGTACTACTGTAGACCACAGAAGAAAGAAAAATGGGCAGTCGAGTTCTTCCCTTATACAACCTGACCTAGAACTACAAGTTTAGATTTATGGGTCTTCTTTTCGAAAAAATCTCCTTCTTCAGGGACATCCATCAAGCTCCATAGGGGACCACTACACTGTCTCTTGGTAGGGTCAGCTCCTATTAATCTTAGACCCCATAGATCCTAACTTTATTCTAAGCTCAAATTTACATTTTGAAAGTGAAAAAGAAATCTTTAGCCCTGCAAAATAGATGTTAGGAAATACACACAACACACAAAGCAGTTTACATTTCTCAAACATATGGGGTTAGCATTAGTTGCTTACCAAGCCCACTTGTCCTATGGACTATGTTAAGGGACATTTAGCACCTGCAAGCAAACAATAATTTTATGATTTATTTATTACAGTGATCCCTTTAACACAGTCCTCTACAAAAAATAGTGTTAAATCTAGAAAGAACACCCTAACATCTAGTCTAACGTAAAAAAAAGGCCTAAGAATCCAATCTAAAGAAATACACCACACAGACATGTGAAGCACATCACAACATATCATAGGAGATTAAAAGAAAATCACATAACGATCTAACCTAGATCTAGAGTCTGTGACCTAAGTAATCTAGTGTGTATAAAGTTGGGCTTGTGTGGTAAGTCTTTGCTAGGGCATTCTAGTTCAAGTTTTAATTCAACATTTGAT
This sequence comes from Cymbidium sinense, assembly GCA_021442155.1. Lineage (NCBI taxonomy): Eukaryota > Viridiplantae > Streptophyta > Magnoliopsida > Asparagales > Orchidaceae > Cymbidium > Cymbidium sinense. The sequence continues at coordinate 54,519,360 of CM038218.1, forward strand.
TTTGTTTAATTTTTACCTTTGGGTGGTTTCAATTCAAATGACTTGATGATTTAATTTCATTTTTATTCCATTTTATTTTGTTAAAGTTGTTTAGGTTTTCAAGAATGAAGAATGGAATGATTCCATTTTTGGATGGAGCTCTTTCCATTCAACATCCTAATTGCCTAATGAAGTTTTCAAAAATAAAAGTCTAACTAAGATGCTTAAGTATCTTAATTAATCTTTGGGATTGGTTTTTTTTATTCTTTTCTTTTGAATTTTAGATTTGATTTAAGTTATTTCATTTGTTTGATTTAATTTATTTGATTTATTTCATTTTGAATTAAGCTATGTGGGTTTTGTTTGATTTGGTTTACATTAATTTAAAGAGTTTAGATTAAAGTTTGATTTCATTCAATTTAACTTAAGTTATTTAATTATGTTTGAATTTCATTAAGTATTGATTTTCTTACAATTTGATATTTGGTTAACTTAAGGTTTTAATTTCACTAATTTTTAAGTTTGATTAAATTCATTGACTTAGGAAGGTTTGATGAATTACCCTGAATATTTCTTATGTTTATTTCAGATTAGTTCAATTTATTTGTTGATTCAATGGATTAGTGATTCTTCTTAATTATTATTTAATTTACATGGACCTAGAAATTTGGAAAGTCACAAATTCCAAATCTATAAATCAATTGGTTTTAGATAATTATGGCAAGTGGGGTTACTTGCTAATTTTATTTTTCTAAAGTTTGATGTTGATTAGATTTATAATTAGGGAGTAATTAAGGTTTTAATTATTTTATTAAAACTTAAATTTGGTCTAATTCAATGAGATTCAGTTAAGGGTTTTATTTTTCATAAATTCCTCACTGAAATACCTTTCCAATGAGAATTTATTCATAATTGTTAGCTAACTAGTTGATTTATTATGATTTAATTAACTTCACCTTATTAAATTTAATTATTTAATTCATTTACTTGCATAAATAGGTCAATTTAAGGATTATTAGGTTTAATTGAGTTTAAGTGATATTTTAATGTTCACTAATGTTCATTAGGGTGATTTAAGGTTGTTTGATTATAATTCCCTAATTATTTCATTAAAGATTAATTAATTTAATTAATGTATTAATTAAGCATGCAAATTGTAATTTCCATTAAATCCAGTGAATTAAACCATGAAAGTTCACCTAAGGTGTGATTCTTGCATAATTTCATTCCCCCAAAGTTTCAAATTAATTGGATTATTAATTTGAGAGTAATTAGGGTTTAATGTTTTTCATATAAACTCAAATTAAGGCTAAAATACCCAATAACAATTAGGGATTTTAATTTTCCTGGATTCCTCTCATCAAGATGAATCCATAAAGCTCTCATTTGTATTTTTCTGATTTGTATTTATTTTTTGATGATTTTTATAAATTTCTATAATTTTTTAATTATTTAAAACCGTTATTTAATAGTTTTTATGTGTCGTGGGGTCCACGCAAAAATGCGGGCCGCAACATTAGTGGTCCATGTGGTACGTCTGTACGCATGGCACCACATCAATGGTCCACATGGTTACGTGATAGCTAAGGAACTTAGAGCAAGCATCAGAGAGTATTCCCAAGCTTCTTAGAGAGGATTTGAAAACTCTATTTCTCAATTTTTAGAGTTTAAAAATAGGGGAGGTCTATTGAAGAGGTAACTTTTTCTTCACTCAATTTCCATCCAATTGCTCTTGCATACTTCATCAAGGAGCTATGTTGAGTGCACCCAAGCTTCATTTGGAGTTCCCACAATAAGGAAGAGCTGAATTTGATCAAGGCTGCAAGCTAGCAAAGGAGGAGGTGGTCCATATACCAATCCACTCAACCTCAAGTGCTCATACTCTCAACACAGCTTCGTCTCAACCAGACGAAGCTTCTCCAAGGAAATCGAATGCCGGTGATCACCTCCGGTGAGGTATGAGATTTTTTTACCATTAAACTCAATGTGGTGTGGAGCTTTGTGAAAGATATATATGAATCCCATGGATTTTTGACCATTGGATGTGCCGCTCTTTAGCTTTAGATGGTGTGGGTTGAGTTTGATTTGAATCTAAACTCAATCGAGCTCGGATCTTCCCCTTGATCATGGATGGTCTCTATTAATCAAGGGGAAGAACTTGGGAGATCTCAGTTATCCATCCGCATTTTGGATGGACGGTCGAGATAATTCCCCATGTTTAGAAATCCCTTATCCATTTTAAAATGGGAGATCTCTGGCCATCTGATCTTTGATCGGATGGCAGAGATCAAACCGCATGCGCCGCTAGCCGCCATTTCAAATTTGACATTTAAGTGAATCCTTCACGGTGTGATGCATGTAAAGCGCATAGACCGCCGTCGCCACGCGTCGAGCCGTGAGCCAGAGGATTAGTTAGGGTTAGTTAAAATGCCTTAATTAATTTCTATTAACCTAGGGATCTTCTAAAATTCATACCTCCCTCTAGAAAATTCAAACAAATATGAAATAAAATCCTATGGAAAGATAATTTAACCTAGAATATTTTAAAATTAATTTCAATGAGTTTTAATTTATAATTTTTTCTGATTTTGGATTTTCTTCAAAACTTTATTTTGCTAATTACTTTTAAATTAAGCCTCTGATTAATCCCAAATTTCATGGGTATGATTTAGGGGATGACATATGCCTCGCCTAATTTCCTTTGGATTTATTGAAGGCTTGATTAGAATAATTGCATATGAAATTCTTAATTACCCTCATAATGTAATTAAGCATAATTAAGGTATAATTAGTGATTTTAATCCATGATTAGGGTTGAATAAGGTCAGATCCAGTAAGTAGGTAGTTTATGGAATAATTTTGGGTCATTTCCCCTAAGCTTTTCCCTAAACCCCCTTTTTCTCTTCTCAATCCTCTCTTAATTAAGAGCTAATTCATTAATTATCCCCTTAATTAATTTCTAAAAATTCTAAAACATTCCAGAACTTAATTAGTCTACTTTGGGTAGATGCTTAGGTGTTTAATAGCCTAAGTTCAATTAAGAAAATCAAAACTCAATTCATAAGTATGAAAGGGTGTTTTGAAATTACATAAGCTAAACCCCTTAGCATAATTAACCTTTAATTGTGAGCCAAATTATATTAGGCCTTTGTTTAGGTGCATTATAAATTTAAATTTATTGTGATTTTTATGTCATCTCATTGGCTCATAAATATTTGGTTAATTATTCTAAGGTGGTGTAGGTAAGGGTTAATTAAGTTACTTAATTCATACATTAACCTAATTAATACATAAAATTGATCTAATTACCAAAAAATTAAATAAAAATATCAAACACATGTGAGAATTGGTTAAGAATAGTAAACTCATCTCACCTTTTCAAAATTAAATTAAATTTCAAACTAAACAAAAATCACTTTGAATTCACTTTGATTTATTTTAAACTTTCTTATTCCATTAGAATGTCCACGTGGTTCCCTACATGGGTTACCTATTTGTGTGAGATGATCCTGGACCGTCTGATCGAAGATTGTATGGTCCAAATCGATCCGACTCCAAAAGGGCAAAACACAACCAGTCTACCTAGATCTGGACTGTCCGATCCAAATACACAGATCAAATAGCGGAGAGCTCATCTCCTTCATTTCCTGCAGGAGTCTAGAATCATCCATCTTAGTTTTGCTAATATCTTTTGATCTAGGCAAGGAAATCACACAATTTCAATTGCTACATGATCATTGAAGGAAATCTTATGATTCAATATGGTAAGATTAACTTGGAGATCCAACTTCCTTCAAAAAGCTCCCAAACTAAAAAGCATAGGAGAAAATGAAGGTACGTTAATGGAGAACCTGGATTCCGGTGATCTCCAATGGCGAGGTCGATTCCATTAGCTTTAGATCAATGAAACTAGCTCATGGCCAGAGTTTGGTGGCTTGTTTCCATGTGGTTTTCCCCCCTTGACCGAGCTTCCTAGCCTAGCCATCGACCTTGATGGTTCTTGGGCTTCGGTGCCAAATGATTTGAGTAAGGGCTCAATTTGGATCGCCTCAAGCCATAGAATGTGTGTGTGCCTTCAATTTGGGATGAAATCCCCTCCTTTGGATTTCAACATTAGAGGAGCTCGATTTTGCACTATTTACCACCCTTTTGGTGGTCAATTCATCGAGGGGAGGAGTTGAAACTTCTTCTCTAGCTTTAGGGAGTGTTTTGGGATCAATTGGGAAAAGAGTTGAACATCGTTTGCTTGGTTTCCACTCTTGGCCGATCCCAACCTTCTCTTCTTCTTCTTCTTCTCTTTTTATTCTCTTCCCTTGGTTGGCTAGAGTCATGGCCAGCCCTTGGAAGTTTCCTCTTGATTGTTAATTTCTTGCCTTCACTTGAAGGCAGCCACCTTTTTTAAGAGGTGGAATTTGGCATGATATCAAGAAGAGGTGTTGTGGGATGAGGTGGGAAAAAGAGTTTGCATTTTTCTTCTTCCCATTTTCTCCTCTTTTTTATTTTATTTTTTATGATTATGGCATCACCACATAGCCCTAGATTAATGTGTGCTACCTTTTTTTGAGTTTATGTTGAAATACATTTGATTTGGGTTGGAGTTCGAGTCCAAATCAAGTGCATTGATTCAAGCTTGATCCAATTCAAAGTCAATTCAAGGGTATTTTTGAAATTAAATGTAATTAAAATTTTAATCATTTTGGATTGATGATCAATTGATTGTTCATTTGTTTGAATTAATTCATATTGGATGCTTATGTTGATCTTACCTAAGCCAAATATGTTAGATCCAACCCAAGGTGAATTCCCTAGGTCACTAAGCATAGTGCCTTAAGTACTGAATTAAGAAAATCTTATTTGAGATTAGGATTTCCTAATTTCTAAATTAACCTCATCCAAAAATGAGGTCAATAAATGGTTCTAAATTTATACTAAATTAATTCACCTATGGGGAAATGGGTTAGAACCAGCAAACTCTTTCTAAATTTCCTATATCAAATTCAAAATAAAATAAAACAATCTTTTTAAGAAATGATGATTCTCTTTAAATGATCATATTTCATAAGATTGTTGTTAGGAATTACTTAGGGTGAATGAAGCTACATGCTTACATCACTTGATTTTTTTCCAAGCATGCTAAATGTTGTGTGCCATATGAAAATCATGCATTAATATCTTTTTTAAAAAAACAAAAATAAATGAAATGTTTCCTTTATGTCAAATTGCATGTTTTGGTTAAAGTAAGAATATGAATGGCTATTATCACTACTAAATCAAAAATTATTTTCAAAATCAATAAATCAAAGATCATAAATGAAGGTATGCTACTTATAAACACTTATAAGCTTGCATGTGGTTATAGTTTAAAATGTGTTATGTGATTTTATTCTCTTTTCTTAACATGGGTTTGTATAGGATTTATAAAGTGTATAATTCATTTGAAAAGAACATAACACTTGCTTAAATCTATTCTTGTGCACTCCTATGTTATGACTTAAGAAGGTTCCCCACATTATACATATAAATTAAACAACCAAAATCAAACAAACAAACAAAAAAATCTTTTACATGATTCTTCATCCATTTATTTTCTTTTTATACATGTACATGTATTTAAGAAAAGTGGTATATTAGGCTGGAAATCTCGTGTTATGAGGATTTAAGTAGCCCTAAGAAAGTCTTGTACCTTATACCCTTGGTGTAGAAAATAATGGTATCGTACTCACTTATGTCTTTCATACATGTAAATTTGCATTTGATTAATGGATAAAATAATCCCTTTCTTTCTACTTAACAAAATCATGCATCATAAAATATCAAAAGGTTTCCTAAACAACATCTCTTAGCATTCATCATTAAGGTGTGCTAAAGTTTGCATTTGAATGTATAGATATGCTTAGGATTTATTCATATGCGTGATACACATGTTGGAAAGAAATAAGGGTTGTGTGTTTTGTGATAGTAAATCACTTTAATTAATCCTAAAATGCCTTTCTTTTTGAATAGGTTTATCTAGAGAAAATCTAAGCTTAGGATTAATTAAAATAGATAATAAAACATTCACTAAAGAAAATTCACTAATGAATCTACCTTAGAAGTTACTTAAGGTAGGGAGGAAAGAGAAGTTCTCTTCTCTTTCCCTCTAGTTACAACACTTAGTAATAATTGTGGGTTCATTCAAACCAAATCAAATCATCAAATAAAATTAACAAATCAACTAAATCACTTAAATGAAACCACCTTCTAAGTTGAATCCTTCACACTTAGAAAATTTTATCCTTAAAGCCTAACTAAGACATGCCACATAAGCCTTAAATGGCACACACATTAGGCTAAGTCACCATTTATAGCTATGTTATGGCATGGTTTGATGCGATTTTTTTTGTGATGTAATGTTTTAGTCTTGTTTGTAGTAGAAGGACCGGATGATAGGATAATATTAGTCTAATCATTGTCTTTTGCAGGGGATTGTGCTTAAGGGGTGCTATAATAAAAATAATAAATGCTTTTGTTGTGCAAGTTGCTTATACCCCTAAGCATAATCCAAATTAGGATAGGTGGACTTGGTTACCCATGTGTGGGTGATAAGTCCAATTTATTTCTATAACTGCTTAGGATTATGTGGTATGTTTAGCTAATCTTTGTTTTGCAAGTTTAGTTAGATTTACTTTCTCATTTTCATGTAATTTTGCAGTGAAAATTTGGAATGAATGTTATGGGGGATTCGAATGAACATTGGTCATAAGATTATGTCTTATGCACCATGTGAAGGTTTGGACCAACTACATCCCAACCAACCAAAAGAAGGAAAGAAAGAAAGAAAAAAGAAGGAAAGAAAGAAAGAAAGAGAGAAATGAAGAATGAAGACCCCCATAACATGAATTCCTTTTTGATTGTAATTAATTCATTTGTAATCTGGGTTGTAAAAGGGTAGAGATCACTACCCATTTCTTTTTGAGTTTGTATGGTGGAGCCCAACGATAAAGGCCTCTTATTCTTTTGTACTAGCTTTATAAAATTGCTTGATGTTTGTTTAGCTTGTGCATTAAGATGACATATTTTTCCTAGTATCTTCATTAATTTATGAATGGCCTGGATATGATTAGGCTCTTAGGAAAATAATATTTCTACCTAATTAATCAATTCAAAATAAAAAATTAACAACTCATAATCCTCACCAAAATCCTAGGTTATAAATCAAGATAAAATATTTTGCAACTCCTTAGCTGGATGTTGTATGTCTCACATTATGCATAAAAAGCATCTTACTTCACTCTTGCTTATGGAGGGCCTCCACCTTTGCTAGAGAATTTTTCTGGAACTTTGAGAGCCATGGTGGAAGCACACCTCCTTCTTGCTAATTTTGGCCCATAACCAATTTCTCATGCATTAGGTATATGAATCCCATAGCCTGTGTCAAATGAATTGTCCAAAAATAAAAGAAATATAAACAAAATTTGCATTAGATTTAAGTCATTAATCATGTCCAACATGATCTAGTATCTTAGGGAGTGTGTTTAAGGACATAAGTCATTTTCTAAAAAAACAACAGCCTAGCTATCTTGCAAAAGCATATGACTTGCCTACATGTATTTAAAATTGTACAAGGAGTTAGTTGGCGGCCACCCCCAAGCAGTTGTAAGTCCAATAGTCGGGTGGTTTATCTTCTCTTATGGAGGTAAACCATATACCAATTTTTTTCCTTAGATTTAAGTCATGCATTGTCTCGCCAAAGCTCCCTAGATTTAGGTTCAGAGGTTGCTACTTCCTTTGCGGGCTATAATTATAAATCCTCACCTCTTAGGCATTTTCATGATCTTGTCTTGTGGAAATGTAAGCCCTAGATTTCTAATAAAAATTCAACTCAAACAATTAACTCTCTTCAAATTTCAAAAATATAAAGCCCAACCATAGGATAGTTTGGGATGCTTATTAGGCTTCTTAGTATCATAAGCATCTCCTACTTATTTTCTTTTGGATTCGATAATAACTCCCTCTATTTGATAAATCCCATTTGATCTTTCAAAATAACCAACTGATTGATAATCTTATCTTTGAAATCTTTGGAGACAATGATCATTTACCTTAATCTAGAGTATTCTTAAAGCATCTCATTCCTTTAGATGTAATTAACTATGGGGGCTTGCCTCTAAAATAAACTTAATGAACTCAGTTTAAAATAAATCCTACTTTACTTTTCTATATAAAGTAGGGGAAGAATCTCTAGTATATCTGAAGACCCATCATCCTTAGGAGTTCTTTTTAGGTGATTATGTCTATTGTAGAATGGTGACTTCTGTCTCTCGAGATAGTACATCATTTCTCAATTTCTTACCCATCACCCTAATAAGAACATCTTTGGATCTACATGGTGTCCAACAAAGAGATAATTTTGTTTTCTTCTAATTCATTTAGATGAAGATAAAAATTCACCATAAATTTTTTAGGCAGCTCCGCTAAAGAATTGATGAAAACAATAGAGAGGCATCTTTTTTCCTTATAATATAAACACAAATAAAAATAAACACAAATCTTTTATCTCAAACTATTTTGATGTTGGAGCAAGTCCCCTATGACACTCACTCATTAGCTGCTCTAGGTTATGTTGATATGCTACCTTACTAGTATGTCACCCTAGGGGTCACTTACTCAGATGTGAGTCCTCGAGCTTTCTTCCTGACTTGACCATTGCAAACCAACTAGTACCTTATTAGTTTGGTAGGTTTCACTACCCAGCTAGTAAGCTACCTCTTATTGATTTTGTTTAAGAAGATGTGAGTCCCCGTGCTTGCTTCAGGAACTAACCATCAAGCACTAACTAGGTCAAGTATATTTTAGATTTATGATAAGTCCCCAAAGGCTTCTTTCCTCTTGACTACACTTGAGTTGATTTAAGTCCCCCAATGACATTCACTCAGTAATCATTCTAGGTCAGAAAGCACTTGTCGAGCAAAGATAGACTATCCTGACAATCAGTTCCACTATAGGAGTATGTGAGTCCCCCATGCTTTCTTCCTAGGTTGGTTGTGAAACACGTGCACCTTGGTTGATGTTGCTATGGGTGACTCACCCAATTGATACACCACTCTTGGTAGATGTGAGTCCCCACACTTTCTCCTTGAGTTGGCCACTGAATACCTATGTAAACTTTCTTCTCCATAGTTATGGATAAAGCCTTTAGAGGCCCCTCTCCCTGCGGGCACTCTACTTGGATCACATCCTTTGCGACCCCATTTAGATACTACTCGAGTTACTCTTGGATTAAACCTAACCTAAGGGTGACTATGGAGAGAGTGCCAACCCGGGGACTTATCTCAACTCAAGCATAGTCAGGAAATTTCTATAAGGAGTTCTGCTAACACTGCCCTAATGATAGGATACCTGCTTGGGAAAGGGGCCATTAGGGGCTTGAATTCCTAATCCACAAGTGAATAAATTTGTTTGTTTATTTTATTTATTTTCATGGACCCTGTTGGTTTGTGAGGGATCATACTAAGAAGGAACTTATATTAGTCTAGACCTATCTCAGATTTACTAAACCAAGGGAGAATATGCGCATCCGTTGAACAAATTTGCCAACCACAGGGGTGGCTACTAAGAAAGGGGGACTGTCCAATCCAAGAGTAACCTGAGCAGTGTCTAAATGAGATTATAAAGGATGTGATCCAAGTAGAGTGCCCACAGAGAGGGGTTGCTAAGGGCTTTATACAAAACCATGGAGAAGAAAGTTTGCATAGGTATTCGGTGACCAACTCAAGGAGAAAGCATAGGGACTAACATCTGCCAAGAGTGGTGTATCCACTGGGTGAGTCATTGTCAGCATAGCAAACATCAACCAACCTTAGGAGCTCATCGATTTGCAACAATCAACCTAGGAAGAAAGCATCGAGGACTCAAATCCAAGCAGAGTGGTGTATCCACTGTGTGTGATTTATTTCTTTTTGAAAAGATGGAAATTCCAACTTAACACATGTGGAATGTGTTGAGTGGAATTTCTAATAGTGTGATTTTTTTTTGGAAATGAAACCTTCATTCAACACATTTGGATGTATTAAGTGGAGAGGTTTCTTATCAAATTTGTATATATATATATATATATATATTTGAAAAGAAAGAAATTCTAACTTCAACATATGTGAGATATGTTGAAATGGAATTTCAATGTTATGATATGATTTTATTTGGAAATGAAACCATCTTTCAATAAATTTGGGTATATTGAAAGAGAATGTTCATTTGTGCTTTTTTTGAAAAGATGATTTTTGATTTTTATTTCAAAATGAAATCATCATTCAATAAATTTGGTATATTGAATGAAGATGTTCATTTGTGATTTTTGAAAAGATGATTTTTTATTTCTTTAGGAATTAAATCTTCATTCAATAAACTAAATGAGGATGTTCATTTATAGTTTTTGAAAAGGTGATTATTGATTTTATTTTTGAAAAGATGATTGTTGATTTTTTATTTGAAAATAAAATTTTCATTCAATAAATTGAACGAGGATGTTCATTTGTGCTTTTTGAAAATATGATTGTTAATTTTTTTATTTGAAAATGAAATCTTCATTCAATAAATTGAACGAGGATGTTCATTTTTGCTTTTTTGGAAAATATGATTTTTGGATTTTATTTTTGAAAATGATCTTACATGTAGCAATCTTGAAGATTGTTAGATGAGGTTGGAATATTTTATTATGTGCTTTCGGAAAAGTGATTTTTGGAAATTGTTGTTTTTTATTAAGGATTTATTTTTCTTTGTTTTTGGAATGAACCTTTCCTTACCATAGAAATGGTAAAGAGGAAGTCTTTGGTTATTTTTTTTATTAAATTTTTATTTTCACCTATTGGGAAACCTAATTGGGATTTTATGACCTACATGGAGTGAGGTCCTAAAACCTAAAGGATGTTGGCTAGCTTAGCTTAAGAATGAAATAAACTAAGTGCCAATAGAAAAGAAGGATAGTCTCGGACTCATACAAAGTACAAATCCACTTTTGATACTTCAAGACAATGATCATTTACCAAAGATGGAAAGAGGAAACATCCCCAGATGTGTTACTTTGGATTGGAGGAAACAATTCATAGATTACTTGAGAACCGACAAATTACCTCAAGAGAAATCACAAGCCCATTAGATGAAGCAGAGCTCTCTCCTATGCTCTCTTGGATGACACCTTGTACTGATAGTCTTTCGATCAAATGTGGTTACACTATTTGGACAAACACGAAGCTCATAGGATTGTGACTGAGGTACATTCAGGTCTATACAGAGTGTATCAATCCAGTCTGAAGATGAAAGAAAAGATCAAGAGACTAGGATACTACTAGCCTTCGATGATTATAGATTGCATGGATGTAGCTAGAAGATTAAATCAATGTCAGGTACACGGTGTGGTCCTACATCAACCACCCAACATTTTACATCCTTCATTGGCCTCATGGCCATTTGAGTGTTGGGGTATAGACATAGTGGGGCCGATCGATCCTCCTTCTTTCAAGGGTCATCGATTCATCCTAGCAGCCACCAACTACTTTTCCAAGTAGGCAAAGATAATCTCACTCAGAGAGTTCACAGCTTATCATGTGCTTTAATTTTTCAGGAACCATATCATATATAGGTTCGGGGTACCTCGATAAACTATATCTAATAATGGTACTGCATTCAAGAGCACCAAGATCAATAGCTTCACCAGAATACATGGTATAGATTAGAGATATTACACCATCTACTATCCCAGGGTAAATGGCCTAGCAGAAGCATTCAATAAAACTATCATCTAGATACTAAAGAAGACACTTGATGACAATAAGTGATAGTGGCATGAGCTATTGGTTGAAGCCTTGTGGGCCTATCACACCACATACAAAACTCCAACTCAATCTACCCCATTCTCCTTAGTGTATGGGTCTGAAGCCATTCTACCTTTAGAAGTTCAACTCCCATCACTAAGAATAGAGATGAGTAATAAGATCACCATAGAGCAGAATGCAAAGTTATGGTTAGAAGAGCTCGAAGGTTTGAAGGGGAGACGCCTATAGGAGTGCCAGAACCTCGAGTTATACATGGTAAAAATGATTCAAGCTCATAACAAGCTAGTATGTCCTAAAACTATTCAAGTAAGAGAGCTTGTTCTACTTTTAAGGAGACCAATTATTTCACATCAAAAGATGGGAGGCAAGTTTGAACCCAATTGGGAAGGCCCTTTTGTCATACAGAAGGCCTACCAAGGAGGATCTTATCAACTTATTGATTGTAAAGGAGAACACCTGATGCTTCCAATTAATGGGCTATATTTGAAGAAATATTACTCATAAAATGATGTTTGAAAATAATTGTCATCAAAAGAACAAAAAAAAATTTATTCTGATTCAATAAAATCTTCTCTTCATTCGAAGCATTGCTTTCTTATCATGCAAATCCGCCACGGTGTATTTAGGATAGGTGTAAGAGAACCTAAGAGGCATCTTATCTCTCTTTCACAGCATGAACACAATCAAACACAATTCCCCAGTGTTACTAGAATAGGAGTGAGAGAACCCAAGAGGCATCCTATTTCAACTAGCACAACTAAGTTAAGTGTAACAGAACCCAAGTGACATCCTTTCTTGGTGGGATCATAACTGTAATTCATTGAATTATGTCATCAATTCCCAAGAATGTTTTTAGGATATGTATAAAAGAACTTGAGAGGCAACCTTTTCCTTCTAACATAAACACAAAAAAAACACAAATCTTTTATCTCGAGATATTTTGATATGGGAGCAAGCCCTCTATGGCACTCACTCATTAGCTGCTCTAGGTCAGGCTGATATGCTACCTTGCTAGTATGTCACCCTAGTGGTCACTTGTCTTGTAGATGTGAATCCCTGCACTTTCTTTCTGACTTAACCATTACAAACCAATGAGCACCTTGTTAGTTTGGCAGGCTTCACTGCCTAGCCAGTAAGCTACTTCATGTTGATTTTGTTTAAGAAGATGTGAGTCTCAATGCTTTCTTCTTGAACTAACCATCATGCACTGACTAGGTCGAGTGTATTTAAGGTTTAGGATAAGCCCCTAGAGGCTCCTTTCCTCTTAACCACTCTTGAGTTGATTTAAGTCCCCTAGTGGCATTCACTCAGTAGTAGCCCTAGGTCGGATAGCACCAGTCAAGCCGAAGATAGACTATCCTGACAATCAGTTTCGTTATAGGAGGATGTGAGTCCCCGATGCTTTCTTCCTAAGTTGATTATTGCAAATTGATGGGCATCTTAAGTTGGTTGATGTTTGCTATATTGACAGCAACTCACCGGTGGATACATCACTCTTGGCAGATATGAGTCCCCATGCTTTCTTCTTGAGTTGGCCATCGAATACATATGAAAATTTTCTTCTCTAGGGTTTTGGATAAAGCCATTAGTAGCCCATCTGCCTACGGGCACTCTACTAAGTTAAGTGTTGTAGAGATGAGGATGCTCAGGTGGATGAGTGGCTTTACTCTTAGAGATAAAATGCAAAATGTGTATGTTCAAGAAAAAGTTGGAGTAGCTCTGGTGGTAGATAAAATTAGAGAGAGTGGACTTAGATGGTTTGGCCACATAAAGGGTTGGCTGTCCAATGACCTGGTTAAGAGAGTAGATGCATAAGATTTTCCTTATGTTAAGAAAAGTAGAGGTAGACCTAAAAAGATATGGTTAAGATGTATAAAAAATGACCTTAATATACTTGAATTGAATGAGAATTTAACACATAATAGAACACAATGAAGACGAAGGATTCATGTAGCTAACCCCAATTAGTAGGATAATGGCTTATTGTTGTTGTTGTTATTTAGTTTATTTATTTTAAGTTTATTTATTTTAGTTTAGTTTTTTTATTTTATTTTATTATTTAGGTTTAGGTTTATGTTTAGATTTATTATTTAGTTTAGTTTTATTTTTTTTTTATATATTCTAGGCTTAAGTTTTATTTTTTATTTTTAAATTTAGCTTTAGGTTGTCATTTTATTTATTTTAGGTTTATTTTCAAGTTTAGTTTTCTAGTTTAAGTTTAGGTTAATTTTTAGCTTATTTTATTTTATTTAGGGTTTAGGTTTAGTTTATTTTAGGTTTAGGTTTAGGTTTTATTTATTTTAGTTTAGTTTATTTTAGTTTAGGTTTTGGTTTATTTTATTTTTATTTTAAGTTTAGGACTTTCATTTTAGTTTAGGGTTTAGGTTTTATTATTTATTTATTTTTAGGTTTATTTTTTAGGTTTAAGTTTTTACTTAGTTTTTATTTTATTTTTGGTTTATTTTATTTTCATTTTAGGTTTAGTTTTTCTTTTATTTAGGTTTTTTTTTTTTTAGTTTAGCTTAGGTTTTTATTTATTTTATTTTATTTTATTTTTATTTTTTATTTTATTTTATTTTTAGGTTTAGGTTTAGGTTTAAGTTTATGTTTTAGTTTAGGTTTTTATTTATTTTTTATTTTTTATTTTATTTCTATTTAGGTTTTTTTCTTTATTTTATTTTTAAGTTTTATTTAGTTTAGGTTTTGGTTTTTGCTTTTTAGGATTTAAGGATTAGGGTTTAAGGTTTAGGATTAATTGATGGTTTAGGGTTTAGGGTTAGTTGAGGTTTTAGGGTTTAGGGTTTGGGGTTTAAGGTTTACGGTTTAAGGTTTAAGGCTTAGGGTTTAGGGTTTAAGTTTTAGGGTTTAGGTTTTAGGGTTTATAGTTTAGGGTTTAGGGTTTTTAAGGTTTAGGGTTTATGGTTGATGGTTTAGGTTTTTGGTCTAGGGTTCAGGTTTTAGTTTAGGGTTTAGGGTATTTGGTTTTCATTTTAATAGATAACAAATTTAGATTCATCATTTTTTTGTTTTCTATTTCATCAACCAAGTAACACACCAATCGATTTCATCAACCAAGTGACACACCAAGTTCTCTAAGACACAGGCGATGACATAGATAAAACATGAGGATAGCAAATAAAAACCCTAGATAACTAGAACCGTCTCCGTAATGATAAAAGTTCTATAAGTAGTAGATTGGTCGTTCTTTAGTTTCTCAGTTCTCCTCCTTCTCCCTCTGCCACCACCATGGCTATAACCTCCATCGCTCCTCCGCCTCCATAACCACCACTACTCTGACCACCACCTCCATATCCACCAGCACCTCTAGATCTCCCACCACCACTTCGATAATCGTCGCCACCACTTTTTCCTCCACCATTAAATCTAGACTAAGTCTGGTTGTCTCTGATGTTCCTACAGTCAAGGTTCTACCCATTCTTAGGGTTTAGGTTTGGGTTTAGGTTTACTAGGTTTTAGGGTTTAGGTTTAATATTTAATTTATTTAATTACTATTGGTTTAGGTTTAAGGTTTGGGGTTTAGGGTTTAGGGTTTGGGGTTTAGGGTTTAGGGTAAAGTGTTTATGGTTTAGTGTTAATGCTTTTAGGGTTTAGGGTTTAGGATTAGTGTTTAGGGTTAATGGTTTTGGGTTTAGGGTTATAGGTTTAGGGTTTTAGGTTTAGGGTTACTTTTTGGGTTTATGGTTTAGGATTTAGGGTTTAGGGTTTTTTTTAAAAATAAAGTAAGCTGGTAGGTTTAGGTATATTTAGTTTATTTTTTATTTCTTTTAATTATTTTTATTTTTTATTTTTATTTATGTTTATTTTTTATTTAATTTAGTTTATTTATTTTAGGTTTTTTATTTTAGTTTATTTTTTAGGTTTAGGTTTAGGTTTACATTTATTTTTTAGTTGAGTTTTAATTTTATTTTATTTTTTATGTTTAGGATTTATTTTTTTATTTTTAGGTTTAGGTTTGGGTTTTTATTTTATTTTATTTAGGTTATGGTTTTAGATTTTTATTTTAAGTTTTTTAGGTTTTATTTTTTAGTTTAAGTTTAGGTTTATTTTTAGTTTATTTTATTTTATTTATTTTAGGGTTTAGGTTTAGGTTTTATTTATTTTTGTTTAGTTTATTTTTGTTTAGGTTTAGCTTTATTTTATTTTGTTTATTTTATTTTTATTTTAGGTTTAGGTTTTTTTTTATGTTTAGGGTTTAGGTTTTTTTACTATTTATTTTTAGGATTTATTTTAAGGTTTATCTTTTAGGTTTAGCTTTTTATTTAGTTTTCATTTTATTTTATTTTAGGTTTATTTTATTCTTATTTTACATTTAGTTTTTATTTTATTTAGGTTTTTTATTCTTAGGTTTATTTTATTTTTTTAGTTTAGTTTATGTTTTTCTTTATTTTATTTTAGTTTATTTCTTTTATTTTTAGCTTTAAGTTTTAGTTTAGGTATTTATTTTATTTTAATATTTTATTTTATTTATGTTTTGGTTTTTTAATTTATTTTATTTTTATTTTGTATTTGGTTTAGCTTTTTAGGGTTTTAGGCTTAGGGTTTAAGGTTTAGGGTTTAGGGTTTTAGGGTTTAGGGTTTATGGTTAGGGTTTACGATTAGGGTTTAGTGTTTAGGGTGTAGGGAATTTAGGGTTTAGGGTTTAGGATTTAGGGTTTAGGGTTAGTTTAGAGTTTAGGGTTTTTTAGGGCTTAGGGTTTGGGGTTAGTTTTAGGGTTTAGGGTTTAGGGTTTATGAATTTTTTTAAAGAATTAAGTAAACCTCTAGGTTTAGGTTTATTAAGTTAATTTAAATTATTTTTTTATTTATATTAGTTTATTTTATTTTTATTTTATATTTTTATTTAGTTTTATTTATTTATTTTAGTTATTTATTTATTTTTGTTTAAGTTTTTTTTTAGTTTGTTTTTTAGGTTTAGATTTAGGTTTAGGTTTATGTTTATTTTTTTAGTTTAGTTTTTCTTTAATTTTATTTTTTAGGTTTAGATTTTATTTTTTATTCTTGGTTTATGTTAAGGTTTTTATTTTTTATTTTTTATGTGTAGGTTTTAGGTTTTTATTTTAGGTTTATTTTTAGGTTTATTTCTAGTTTAGTTTAGGTCTATTTTTAGTTTATTTTATTTTACTTAGTTTAGGTTTAGGTTTAGGTTTAGGTTTAGGTTTAGGTTTTATTTTTTAGTTTAAGTTTAACTTTATTTTATTTTGTTTATTTTAGGTTTAGGGGTTTTTTTAGTTTAGGGTTTAGGTTTTAGTTTTTAATTATTTTTAGGATTAGGTTTTTATTTAGTTTTTATTTTATTTTATTTTTGTTTACTTTATTTTTATTTTACGTTTAGTTTTTATTTTCTTTAGGTTTTTTTATTTTTATGTTTATTATATTTTTAGTTTAGTTTAAGTTTTTATTTATTTTATTTTATTTTGGTTTTTATTATTTTATTTTATTTTATTTTTAGGTTTAGGTTTAGGTTCCAATTTTGGTTTTTATTTTATTTTATTTTTTTATTTTTATTTTATTTTATTTAGGTTTAGGTTTTATTTATTTATTTTATTTTTAGGTTTAGGTTTAGGTTTTTAGGTTTTTAGGGTTTATAGTTTAGGGTGTAGGGTTTGGGGTTTAGGGTTGTAGGGTTTAGGGTTTAGGCTTTAGGATTTTTATGGTTTAGGGTTTAGGGTTTATGGTTTTTTTTTTAACAAAGAACATATTCAGATTCAACAATTCTTCTTTTTTGATTTCATTAACTAAGTAACAAATGAAGGAAGTGAGGTAATCAAATGTCATCCTTGGGGCTAGCTAAAGCCATGTGTTCCCATAATTTCCATACTATATACCTATTACCATTCAATCTTATATAATTCAACACTTGAATAGAGGAAAGAGAACTCAACATACATACACTTAAGCTATAAGCACATGCATTTCTTATGTATTTATAACTACCATCTCATTATTATTCATTTATAAGCTTTTGAAAAATACATTTGGATTTAATAGTGATAATAGACATGCATATATTAAATTAAATCAACACATGCATACTTACATAAAGAAAATCCATTTTATTTTACTTGATTTTGAAAAGTTGGATGCAAGAGTTCAAATGACATACCAAATTTAACTGATTGAAAAAAAGACAATCAAATATAAGCATGTGATTCATTCAACCAAACTAGTTCTTAAGGATAATCAAATCAAATAAGATTATTTAAAGCAAACCAAAGCTTCTTTATTAATTAAGTTTTGGATTTGATCTGATTTAAAGAGGAGAAGAGAAATCCTCACTTGATGTTTTAAACCCATTCCCACATTAGTGATTTGATTTAATTTAAGGAAATTTAATTAAGTTGATTTATGGGTTAATTATGTTGAACCCTTAATTAGATGAATTAATTACCCTTACCCATGTCACCTTAAAGTAATTAATTAAATAATTATGAGCCAACATGATATGCATGGAAAATAAACTTCCAATGTTCCTAGGAAATAACAGGTGCCTTATGCAATTGGCTCATGATTAATAGTTAATTAGATTAAGGCACTTAATTAATTATTCTTATGGTTTTCCCACACATGGGGACTAACCATAATTTCATTAAACTCCTTTGGGTTATTAAACACCTAAAGATCTACCCCATGATTTAATTAATTTAGGTCTGATTTGAATATGATTTCAATTTGATTAAGTGATTTAACTAAATAGGATTTAGGGTTTTCAAGTTTTAGGGTTTTTTAGGGTTTAGGGTTTAGGTTTAGCTTAGGGTTTTTGGTTAGTTTAGGGTTTAGGGTTTAGGGTTTAGTGTTTAGGGTTTAGGCTTTAGGGTTTAGGGTTTTAGTGTTCAGGGTTTAGTGTTTAGGGTTAGTTTAGGGTTTAGGGTTTAAAGTCTTAGGGTTTAGGGTTTAGGATTTAGGATTTAGGATTTAGGGTTAGAGTTAGGGTTTAGGGTTTAAGGTTTAGGCCTAGTTTAGGGTTTAGGGTTGGTTTAGGGTTTAGGGTGGTTTAGGGTTTAAGTTTTAAAGTTCTTTAGGGTTTATGGTTTAGGGTTTAAGGTTTAGTGTTTTTTCTAAAAAAAAAATAAGTAAACTAGTAGAGTTAGGTTTATTTAGTTTATTTTTTATTTATTTTAGTTTAGTTTATTTTTATTTTTATTTAAGTTTATTTTTTATTTTTATTTAGTTTGGTTTATATATTTTAGTTTAGGATTTCTATTTTAGTTTATTTTTTAGGTTTAGGTTGAGGTTTCGGTTTATTTTTTAGTTTAGTTTTATTTTTATTTAATTTTTTAGGTTTAATTTTTATTTTTTATCTTTAGGTATAGGTTTAGGTTTTATTTTTTTATTTTTTAGATTTTAGTTTTAGGTTTTCTTTTATAGGATTATTTTTAAGTTATATTTTTTTAGTTTAGGTTTATTTTTCTTTTTAGTTTATTTTCTTTTATTTAGGATTTTGGTTTAGGTTTCAATTTAGTTTATTTTAGGTTTAAGTTTAGGGTTTATTTATTTTAGTTTAGTTTATTTTAGTTTAGGTTTAGGTTTATTTTTTTTATTTTAGGTTTAAATTTTTTTTTGTTTAGGGTTTAAGTTTTATTTTATTATTTATTTTTACATTTTATTTTTAGGTTTTTTTTAGGTTTAGGTTTTTATTTAGTTTTTATTTTATTTTATTTTAGGCTTATTTTATTTTTATTTTAGGTTTAGTTTTGATTTTATTTAGGTTTTTTATTTTTTTTAGTTTAGTTTAGCTTTTTATATATTTTATTTTACTTTAGTTTTTAGTTTTTATTTTATTTTCTTTTAGGATTAGGTTTAGGTTTAGGTTTTAGTTTAGGTTTTTATTTATTTTTTCTTTTTTATTTTATTTTAGTTTAGGTTTATTTATTTATTTTATTTTTAGGTTTTAGTTAGTTTAAGTTTATGTTTTTAGCTTTTTAGGGTTTAGGATTTATGATTTTGGGTTTAGTGTAAGTTGAGAGTTAGGGTTTTGGGCTTAGGGTTTGGGGTTTAGGATTTAGGGTTTAGGGTTTAGGGTTTAGGGTTTAGGGTTTAAGGTTTAGGTTTTGGGGTTTAGGGTTTAGGGTTTACGATTTAGGGTTGTAGGTTTAGGTTTTAAGTTTAGTTTTAGGGTTTATGGTTTAGGGTTTAGAGTTTAGGGTTTAGGGTTTAGGATTTAGTGCTTAGGGTTTTTTTATAAAAAAAAATTAAGTAAATTGGTAGGTTTATGTTTATTTAGTTTACTTAATTTATTTTTTATTTATTTTAGTTTAGTTCATTTTATTTTTGTTTAGGTTTACTTTTTATTTTTATTTAGTTTAATTTATTTATGTTAGGTTTATTTATTTTAGTTTATTTTTTAGGTTTAGGTTTAGGTTTAAGTTTATTTTTTTCGTTGAGTTTTATTTTTATTTTATTTTTTAGGTTTATGTTTTTAGGTTTTTAGGTTTTTAGGGTTTAGGATTTAGGGTTTAAGGTTTAGAGTTTAAGGTTTAGGTTTTAGGGTTTAGTTTTTAGGCTTTATGGTTTAGGGTTTTTACATTTTAGGGTTTAGTGTTGTAGGTTTAGGGTTTAGGGTTTATGGTTTAGGGTTTAGGGTTTTGGGTTTATGGTTTAGGTTTTAGGTTTAGGGTTCAAGTTTTAGCTTAGGTTTTTTAGGATTTAGGGTTTAGGTTTTTACAGGTTTTGTGTAGGTATGGGTAGTTTTGGTGGTTTAGGGTTTATGGCTTTAGTTTGGTTTAGGTTTAGGTTTTAGGGTTTTTTTTTTAAATTAAAAAATTACAACCTGGTATGTTTTAGGTTTATTTGGTTTACTTATTTATCTTTATTATTTTAGTATTATTATTTTTTTAGGTTTATTTATTTATTTATAGTTTAAAGTTTATGGTTTATTTTTTTTATTTTAGGGTTTTATTTAGGTTTTATTTAAATTTTAGGTTTAGGTTTTAAGGTTTAAGATTTAGGGTTTTGGTTTTAGGGACTTTTAGGTTTTGGGTTTTGGTTTAGAGGTTTAGGTTTACATTTAGAGAAGTTGGGTTTTAGTTTGGTTTATGGTTTAGGATTGAGCGTTTAGGGTTTAGGGTTTAGGATTTAAGATTTAAGGTTTAAGGTTTAGGGTTTTGGGTTTAAGATTTTGGGTTTGGGGTTTTAGGTTATAGGGTTTAAGGTTTAGGAGTTAGGGTTGTATGTTTAGGGTTTAGGGTTAGTTTTAGGGTTTAGGGTTTAGGATTTAGTTTTAGAGTTTTTTTTTAATTTAGGGTTTAGGGTTTAGGGTTTAGATTTTAGGTTTAGTGTTCAGGTTTTAGTTTAGGTTTATTTTTAAATTAAGTAAACTAGTAGGTTTATATTTTTTTATTTTTCAGGTTTAGGGTTTAGTGTTTAGGGTTAGCTTAGGATTTAAGTTTATTTATTTTTGTTAAATTAAGTAATCCGATAGGTTTAGGTTTATTTAATTTATTTTTATTTATTTTAGTTTATCTTTTTTTATTTATGTTTATTTTATATTTTTATTTGGTTTAGTTTTTTTATTTTAGGTTTATTTATTTTAGTTTAAGTTTTTTAATTTAGTTTATTTTTTAGGTTGATATTTCAGTTTAGGTTTATTTTTTAGCTGAGTTTCATTTTTATTTTATTTTTTAGGTTTAAGTTCTATTTTCTAGTTTTAGCTTTAGGTTTAGGTTTTTATTTTATTTTCTTATGTTTAGGTTTTAGGTTTTATTTTAGGTTTATTTTTTGGTTTTATTTTTTTGTTTAGGTTTAATTTTATTTTATTTACTTTAGGTTTAGGTTTAGGTTTAGTTTATTTTAGGTTTAGGTTTAGGTTTTATTTATTATAGTTTAGTTTATTTTACTTTAGGTTTCAGTTTATTTTATTTTGTTTATTTTATTTATATTTTAGGTTTAGGTTTTTTTTAGTTTAGGGTTTAGGTTTTATTTTTTATTTATTTTTAGGTTTATTTTTAAGTTTAAGTTTTTATCTAGTATTTAATTTATTTTAATTTAGGTTTATTTTATGTTAATTTAATTTTTATTTTACATTTAGTTTTTATTTTATTTATGTTTTTTATTCTTAGGTTTATTCTATTTTTTAAGTTTAGTTTAGATTATTATTTATTTTATTTTAGTTTATTTTTATTAGTTTATTTTATTTTATTTTTAGGTTAAGGTTTAGGTTTTGGTTTTGGTTTATTTTTTAGTTGAGTTTTATTTTTAATTTATTTTTTATGTTTAGGTTTTATTTTCATTTTTAGGTTTAGGTTTAGGTTTTTATTTAATTTTTTTTGTTTAGGTTTTAGGATTTTATTTTAGGAATATTTTTAGGTTTTATTATTTTAGTTTAGGTTTAGGTTTATTTTTAATTTATTTTGTTTTATTTAGTTTAGGGTTTAGGTTTACTTTATTTTAGGTTTAGGTTTAGGTTTTGTTTATTTTAGTTTATTTTATTTTAATTAAGGTTTAGGTTTATTTATTTTTTATTTTTATTATTATTTTAGGTTAAGTTTTTTTTAATTTAGGGTTTAGAGTTTTTTTATTTATTTATTTTTAGGTTTATTTTTAGGTTTAGGTTTTTATTTAGTTTTTATTTTATGTTATTTTAGGTTTACTTTAGGTTTATTTTATTTTTATATTACATTTAGTTTTTATTTTATTTAGGTTTTTTATTCTTAGGTTTATTTTATTTTGTAGATTAGTTTAAGTATTAATTTATTTTATTTTAGTTCATTTTTATTAGTATATTTTATTTTATTTTGAGGTTTTAATTTAGGTTTTTTCTATTTTATTTTTTTATTTAGGTTTAGATTTTTTATTTTTTATTTTTAGGTTTTATTTAGTTTAGGTTTACATTTTTAGGTTTTTAGGTTCTTAGGGTTTGTTAGGTTTAGGGTAGGTTAGGGTTTTAGGGTTTAGGGTGAGCCTGGGGTTTAGGGTTTAGGTTTCAGCTTTGTGGTTTAGTTTGAGGTTTAGGTTTGGGTTTAGGTCAGTTAGGGTTTAGCATTTTAGGGAGTTTAGGTTTATTTTTTTTTAGGTTTAAGTTTTAGGTTTAGAGGTCAGGTTTGGTTTAGGAGATTTAGGTAGTTTTAGTTTAATGTAGGGTTTAGGGTCTGGAGTCTGTTTAGGGTTTAAGGTTTAGGGTTGGGTCAGGGTTGGGTTAAGGTTGTTAGGGTAGGTTTAGGGTTTAGGGTTTAGGGTTTAGGGTTTTTTAGGGTTTTCTATTTAGGGTCTAGGGTTTAGGGTTTAGGGTTTTAACGTTTAAGGTTTAAGGCTTAGGGATAGTTTAGGGTTTAAGTTTTAAGATTTTAGAGTTTAGGGTTTAGGGTTTAGGGTTAGGGTTAGGTTTAGAGTTTAGGATTTAGGGTTTTTGGATTAAAGTTTTTCTTATTGATCTTTATTTTTTTAAAATTAAGTCAAGTGATAGGTTTAGGTTTATTTAGTTTATTTATTATTTATTTTATTTTTTATTTTGATTTAGGTTTATTTTTATTTTTATTTAGTTTTGTTTATTAATTTTAAGTTTATTTATTTTAGTTTAGGTTTTTTATTTTAGTTTACTTTTTGAGTTTAGGTATAGGTTTAGGTTTATTTTTTAATTTAGTTTTATTTTTATTTTATTTTTTAGGTTTAGGTTTTATTATTTATTCTTAGGTTTAGGTTTAGGTTTTTATTTTACTTTTTCAAGTTGAGGTTTTAAGTTTTTATTTTAGCTTTATTTTTGTGTTTTATTTTCTAATTTAGGTTTAGGTTTATTTTTTAGTTTATTTTATTTTATTTAGTATTTATTTATATTTATGGTTAGCTTATGGTTTAGGGTTAGTTTAGGGTTTAGGGTTTAGGGTTGTAGGGTTTATGGTTTTTTAGGGTTTAGGGTTGTAGTTTTAGTGTTTAAGATTAGTTTTATGATTTAGGGTTTAGGGTTTAGGATTTATGATTTAGGGTTAAAGTTTTAGGGTTTAGGGTTTTTTTAAAAAAAAAATTACTTAGACCTGCAGGTTTAGGCCTAATTAGTTTATTAGTTTATCTTTTATTTATTTTAGTTTGTTTTATTTTTTATTTTTATTTAGTTTAGTTTATTTATTTTAGTTTAGGTTTTTGCATTTTAGTTTATTTTTTAGGTTTAGGTTTTGGTTTATGTTCATTTTTTAGGTTTAGGTTTAAGTCTATGTTTATTTTTTAGTTTAATTTTATTTTTCATTTATTTTTTAGGTTTAGGTTTTATTGTTTATTTTTAGTTTTTGTTTGGGTTTTTATTTTATTTTCTTAGGTTTAGGTTTTAGGTTTTTATTTTAGGGTTTTTTTAGGTTTTTTTTTCTAAGTTTAGATTTAGGTTTATTTTTAATTTATTTTATTTTATTTAGTTTAGGGTTTAGGTTTTATTTATTTTACTTTAGTTTATTTTAGTTTATGGTTATGTTTATTTTATTTTGTTTATTTTAGGTTTAGGGGTTTTTTTTTAGTATAGGGTTTAGTGTTTTTTTAAGGTTTTATTTTTAGGTTTAAGTTTTTATTTAGTTGTTATTTTATTTAGGGTTTTGTGCCACCATCCTTCAAGATCTTTGATGGTAGTGGGAAACCACGATAACACGTTGCACACTTTAGAGTTGGCTGTTGCAACACCGGTGGTAGCAACGCTCTCCCATTCAGTCTTTTCATTAGCAGTCTGTGAGGTATTGCATTTGGTTGGTATGCAGAACTGTCCAACAGCTTGGCGAAGACTTTTGTTGAGTTAGAGCACTTCTTCATCAAGAGGTTTACAGGAGCTCAACAGATGGTGATTGTAGGTGACCTCATTATAGAGAAATAGAAACTCAATGAGTCCCTTTTAGATTACATTCTCTACAACCTGAGCATGAAATATGAACCACAACTATCCGTACAGCATGCAATTGAGATTCTTCTCAAGAATATCCGTGGCCCGATTGCCTTCATGCTTAAGTGTTTTACCATCAAAACATTCGAGAAATTAATCAACAAGGTGGTTAGCCTACAAGAGGAAGCCAAACAGCATCCCTTTCCGACAAATCATCTAGGCCCAAGCCGCAGAAGGTGTTTGAGAAGAAGCCGGGATAGTTGTGTCAGTGAACAAAGGGAAGCAGCCAGCCAGAGTTCAGAATAAGAGACTACGAGCTCAGCATCCTCCTTTTCCACCTCCTCTTCCACCACCTCGGCCATCATACTGGCCACTGTAGCCATCACAACGACCATTTCCACCTCCTCAGTAGCCTACCAGTAGTGGTGTTCATATCCTATCACTAGGTAGCTACTTTCCACCTTCTCTTACTGATAGATTGAATAAGTCATAATCATTCAAGAGGGAGGTAGTTAGGAAAATATTTAAGAAACTCTTAAAAAACCTAACTTGCAGTTACTAGAGCCTAAGAGGCCGGAGGAAGTGGGCAAAAATGATGATCCTAGCTATTGCCCCTATCACAGAATGTTAGGCCATGTCTTAAAGGATTGTATCATTTTAGGGACTAGCTTGAGCACAACTACAAGTTGAGGACCATAGTTATCCCTAAGGAATAGTTATTAGAACAACCATCCAATTCTATTAGAGTAATCCTTAGGGATACTTACGATCCTCTTAAGACCAAAGATGGTTAGGATATATCTATCCTAAACCTCTAAGAAAATTATTTCTAAGATCAAGAAGTTTTCCTTGCAGGTGCCTGAAGTAACTCAAACCTCCAACACCAAGGAAGGTTTGCTAGTTTCAAAGGACAACTTGGGGAGGGTGATAGCCTAGTAGCAGCAGCAGCAGCTCACCATACTTGCCCGGGATAGTCCGGTAGCACAACCATTCAAGTCACGTACTCTCTCCACCATTTCATCTACCACCTCTTCTACTAGCTCCTCATCTACTGGCAAGAGCATTATATCTGTGGATAGAAGAACTAAATACCTTACTCTATTTACTTTACTTGATTTCTATCATGTACCTCCACCCAAAAAAAATTAATGAGGAAAGCATATTCTACTTATATATTGTCTACTTCTAATGCTCTTGATTTTATTCCTATTGAAAGCTCTCCGAGTCTAAATAAAATAATAGGTCTATTAGTTCTGATCCTTTCTTTTCTAATTCAGAGTTAGACTATCCTTCTCTAAATCAATCGAGTTCACCTCTTGAGATTGACTTAGAGTCAACTGACTATGAGGATCCCATAGGAGAAGCTGTAGGTATGCCCAATGAGAAGGTAGAACTTTCCACAAGCTCATCATTCCAAGAAGTCACTGAAATCAACCTATGTAGTGGCAAAGTTTTTCCTCTTAGGGTAGCACCTCAGGATAAGGGTAAGCAAGTCATTGGTTCTAGTGAGTAGATAGCCTCATAGATGCTCCACCCATGGATATGCTTGTGGAGGACCAAAGAGTTGATTACAATGTCTAGCTCACCTTAGAAAGTTTCCTAAGTTAAGCATATAAGCCTTGTCTTATCCAAAGAGATGAGGGAATCTCTAATCAAAACTTGATCTAGAGATATGCTTAGCTCTGGCACTACTAAAGAGGAGGCATGCCACTCGAAGGACATCTTAGGAGTTACATTCAGTGATGAAGACTTACACCTAGGGATGACTGAGCACAACCGCCTCTTTACATTATAGTGGATGTTGGTAGATATAGGCTATCCAGTGTTCTGGTTTACCCAAGTATATCAATCAACATTATGAGTCTAAGAACCCTTGCCTACTTGATCGATATCTCCAAACTCCAAAAAGAAAGGATGATGTTGAGAAGATTCGATGAACAAAGCGAGTGGGCCTTGTGGTGTTTATTTTTAGATGTATGGGGGGGGGGGGGACCATGCTCGTGGGTACTTTTGAGGTGATCAACTACATAATGAGGTATATATATCTCGAAAGATAGAGGCATCACCCACACCTAATCATGTAATAAGGACTCCTAAGGCATGATGGGTCTTCGAATGTACCAGAGATTTTTCCCTACTTTCCATGGATGAATAAAGCAAGGTTTATATTATACCAAGTTATTAAGTTCCCTATAGAGGTAAACCTCCATAGTTAATTACATCTTAGGAATTAAAATTTCCTAAGAATACTCTCGATTAAAGTTGACAATTATCATCTCCAAAGATTTCAAGGTTAGACTATCAAAAGATTGGTTGTATTTGGAAAATCAATTGGGAAAGTTTAAGGAGAAGACTTATTTTTGGAATCCAAATGAAATAGGTAGGAAATGCTCATTATATTTGGAAACCTAGTGAGCATTTCAATCTATCCTATGGTTGGGCTTTATAATTTTGAAGTTGAGAAGATTTATGTGTTTAGAGTTGAAGTTTAAATAGATTATTAAGGCTTATAATCCACCAACACAAGGTTGTGGGAATGCCCAAGAGGTGAGGATTTATGCTCATGGCTCGAAGTAAATAGCTACCTCGGATCCTAAATCTAAGGAGCTTTAGTATGAGTAGCAATAATCTGCGAAGGTGGACATAAGGGTTTACCTCCATAGAGAATAAATTGTCGACTTAGACTTATAACACTGGTGGCCAATTTACTCCACCTATGATTTTAAAACCATGTAGTCTGGTCTTATGAATTCCAAGATAGCTAGGGTAGTTATTTAATTAGAAAGATACTAAGGTCCTAAACATACTCCCTAAGAGACTAGAACATGAGTGGTATGAGCATATGACATAATCAAAAGATGCAAAATCTTTTCGAATTTTATTTCATTTTAGACAGATCATTTTGACAGATGTTTTAGGATTTCTTATGCCTAAATGCATGATGAACTAGGCTATGGGTCAAATCAACTAGGAGAATGTGTTTTACACTACAAGGGATGCCCTCATAGCTCAAGCATTCCTTTATCATGCAATGATGGAGATCCTTCATGTTTAAGAGAGAAAGAATATGCATGCATGATGTGAAATATATAATAATACAGCTAAGGGGATGCTAAATCTTTTAGTTATCTTATTTATGTCTTAGGCTTTATGATGAGGTTATGAGTTATTTAAAATTTAGTTATGAGTGATTAGTTGGGTAGAAAAGTTATTTTTATCCTAAGAGCCTAATCGTATCCAAGCACACATTAAAGCTTCAATCATTTAAGAAACTATGAAAAGCATGTCCTAATGCTCAATGTAAACATAACATCAAACAATTATATAAATTATCATAAAAGAATAAAAGGTGGTGGGTACCACATACAACCAAGAGAGAAAAGATGGGTAAGTTCTACCCTTACAACCTAGAATATGAAAGAATAATTATAATTGTATTAAATGTTGTGGGGGTCTTCTTTCTTCATATCTCCATTTATGATTTTGTTCCTTCTTTGATTTAGATGGTGCTTGCTTCAAAGGCATCAGGCACCCAGACAAAGCCTTTTGGCCACTACTCATCCTAATCCCCCATAGCTCTAATCCTAATTCCTATTGCAAAAATTACATTTATGTGGGAAAAAATATAAATTCACTATAAAATAGAGGTTAGCTAAATATACATATAATCCCAAGTTATATTTATAATTTGGACTTAGCACCTTTTAAGCACTATTCCAACTTGGATTATGCTTAAGGATTTAAGCAACCTGCAAAAAGAGCATTCACATTTATTTTTAAGCATCCCTTAAGCATAATCCCCTGCAGAAAATATGATTAGGTTAATATTGGACTATCATTAGTCTAGGAAGCATACACCCAAACATCCAATCTAAAATAATACATTGTAAAACAAAATATACATCACATCATACACCATCCTAACTTAGAGCTAGAAGTGGTCACTTAATTCTAATGTGTGTATTAAGGCTTGCATGGTATGTCTAGTTAGGCATTAGTGTTGTATTTTCTAAGTGTAGAAGGATTCAATTTAAAATTAAATGTTGATTTCACTTGAAGTAGTTTAATGGATTTGAGAATTTTAATTTGTGTTTTCTTTTGTTTCATTTGATTACACTTAGCAACTAAGTGATATAAAGAGAGGAAAAGAGGATTGCCCTCTTTCATCCCTATCTTAAGTCACTTTCTAAAGTATATTAATTTGATTTAGTTCCCTTTAGTGAATGGCTTATTAAATGATTTAATTAATCCTATGTTTAGGTTCATTTTAAATAATCCTATTTAAAATGAAAGGCATCTTAAGATTAATTTAATTGAATTACTACCACATGACATATATTAAATCATTCCTTTCCATCACATGTAACATACATATGATTTAATCCTATGTGTATCTATACATGCAACATATTTTAGAACACTTAAATGATGAATGTATGTGTATGTTTAGAATTTAAATTTTATTTGATTGAATTATTTAAACATATTAATTTAAAACACTATCCAAATTCTAATACAAAAAGGACATAAGAATGAAATAAATTGGCATGTGCCGTTGTTAAACCAGGAAAGTGAGGTAATCAAATTACATCATTGGAGCTAGCTAAAGTCTCATATTCTCGAGATGTCTAAACTATATGCCCATTTGCATTCAAAAATATGTAAAATTATACACATGGACATAGGAAGTAAGCTCCAAATCATATGGCTAATTAATTCAACCATTTAGTCAATTATGAATGCATGCAATGTTAATGTAAAATGGGATTTTCATTCACTAATCACATATACATATACATGTACAAAGATATAGGCAAGTATGTTTCATTGTGAAACTAAGGAACTGAGTTAATCAACTGACCTCCTTGGGGCTAACTAAAGCCTCGTATTCCCGGGATGTCTAGACTATATACTTGCTTTTCTTGGACACACATTGATGTATAAATAAATGAGGGAAACAAAATCATGCAAATATTGTAGATTTTGTTTGATTGAATCATTTATATATATGAATTAAAGTTCTATCAAATTCTAATGTTGAAATACATAAGAATAAAATCAAATGGGTGTGTGCCATTGTTAAACTAGAGAATTGAGGTAATCAAATGACCTCCTTGGGGATAACTAAAGCCTCGTGTTCCTGAGATGTCGAGACTATATACCCATTACCATTCAATCTTATATAAATCAACACATGAATAGAGGAAAGAGACCTCAACATTCATACACTTAAGCTATAAGTACATGAATTTCTTATGTATTTATAACTAGCATCATAACACATTATTATTCATTTATAAGCTTTTGAAAAAAAATTTGGATTTAATAGTGATAATAGCCAGGCATATATTAAATTAAATAAACACATGCAAGCATACATAAATGAAATTCATTTTATTTTACTTGATTTTGAAATGATCGATGCATGAATTCAAATGACATACAAAATTTAACATGATTGTAAAGAGAATAATCAAATATAAGCATGTGATTCATTGAACCAAACTAGTTCTTAAGGAAAATCAAATCAAATAAGATTATTAAAAGCAAACCAAATCTTCTTTATTAATTAAGTTTTGGATTTGATTTGAGTTAAAGAGTAGAAGAGAAATCCTCATTTGTTGTTTTAAACTGATTCCCACATTAGTGATCTGATTTAATTAAAGGAAATGTAATTAAGTTGATTTTATTGGTTAATTAAGTTGAACCCTTAATTAGATGAATTAATCTCCCTTACCTCTATCACCTTAAAGTAATTAACTAAGTAATTATGAGCCAACATAATATGCATGGAAAATAAACTTGCAATGACTCTAGGAAATAAAAGGGGCCTAATGAAATTGGCTCATGATTAATATTTATTTAGATTAAGGGACTTAATTAATTACTCTTATGGTTTTCCCACATATGTGGACTAACCATAATTTCATTAAACTTTAGTTATTAAACACCTAAAGATCTACCCCATGATTTAAAATAATTTGTCTATGATTATGATTTCAATTTGATTAAGTGATTTAATTAATTAGTTAAATCTTAATTAATTTCATTTCAAAAAAGGTGAAATGAACTTAGGGTCCCAATCCTTAGTTCACTACTGTTGAACAATGATTAATAAACTTAATTAACCAATTTATTACTATTCATGGGATTAATTAATCATTAATTAACTTAAAAGAGTAATTAAGGTTTAAGTAGTCAATTTTCCTAATTAAGTGAGTATTAAATCCCAAGAAAATCATGGGAGGTAGAGGTCATCTGATTTAATTAACTCACAAAATTTAGGATTAATTGCTCAAGTAATTTAAGAGTAATTAAGCTAATTACTTTTATAATTTAACCTTAATTACTATTCAAAATTTGTTAAGATTATTTTTAATTAATTCTCCTTTGAAATACCTTTAAAATGAGTATTTATTTTATTTCTCTATGATTTTTATGATTTTTAGAAGTTTCAACCATTAAAATGATTAATTAAGCCTAATTAAAGCCTAATCCTATTGGGGCCATATGGCTCGCTGATGCGGCACCCTTTCCATGTGGCACTATGGGATTGGCAACTTAAAACATATTCGACTCAGCACCTACGTGGCAGCGGTAGACGCACTTTCTCCTCCACCGTTCGATCTAAGATCGGACGGCTACGATTAATCCCATAGCTTTATAGGATATATTAGATCAATCTAGTGGATCTAATCATGATCATCCATTCTGATCATGTGGAATGAATGGTACGTGATCTAACATCACTTGAGTGAGGGAGAATGGAGTTCGTCCATCATTGCTCACTTGATCCGAGCTTACCCGAGCTTGGATCAACTCCAAAAGGATCCCACACTTTCATGACATCGGTCAGAGGGGATCCAATGGTCAAGATCACATGAAATACAAGTTCTCTTTAAAAGCTCCAACCCATTTATGCCTAAGGATAAGTTTGGAAGCATACATCATCGGAGCTCAAGATCGGTGGCTCAAATGATTAAGGAACCTTCATCTAGTGGAGACGAAGCTCAGTTGAGCAAAAATTGGATCAATTCCTCGATGTTCCCTCAGAAGGCCATGGACTGACAATTTGGAGCTTGGCTTTGATTGAAGTCCACCTCATGTGCTCAGGAAGCTTGGGAGATGATTTATTCTTGCTCAACAAGGCCTAGGGAAGGTGCGTGGAAAGTTGATTTGAGTTTGATGGAGAAATGGGGAAGTTAAGTTGGAAATGGGAGTGTCTTATTTCGGGATGGACGAGAATGGCATTTTTTGATCGAGGAATGAGCTTAAGAACTTCAGGAATGGCTCTAGCAGCTCATATTGGCTAGTTAGGGCTCTAAGAAATGATTTTTATGTACGTTTAAGTGGAAACAAGCGACAGTATACCCCATCATCTTGATGGATGGTGGGATTGGGTTTGTCTTTTAATCACCGTCTGACCATCTCTGAGAGTCGTGGATGGCAAGGAGGAGGTGAGTTGGCTTGGCTTGGTTGGATGAAAGTGTGGAGATGGCTACTAAGGAATAATCATGGGTATCCTATGGGTTTCAAATGTTCCAATAGGGAGGGTGAGGTGATTTCACCTCCCATGGGTCATGGCCGATCGAACCACCCCTTGGGTCAGGTTGGGCAGTGTCCTAGGTGCCTATGTGGACCATTGGGAGAGTACCAAGTGGCCAAAGAATGGAAATGACCACTTACATGGGTTCTTTATCTGATGTGATGCCCTTGACCCATGGGTAGCATGATCATTTGGCATTGGATTTGATTTAAAATGAAAATGAGTGGGTTAGCCCAAATTTCAAGTCAATTGGAGTTGATTTGGTTTGGTTTGGCTCAATTTGACTCATTTAGGTCAAATTGGGTTAGGTTGGGTCAAGTTGACCAATTTGTCAAATTAGGTCAAACTAAGGGTTAGGCCAAGTTCATATGATAATTTGGGATGTTTTGGTTTTCTTTGGTTTAGTTTGGCTTAGATTTGGTTTTGGCACATTCGAATTCATTTGGGTCAAATGGATTAAATTGGCCAATTTGACCAAATTGGCCAAATTGGCTTGGGTTGGGTGTTGTTTTGGGTTAAGTTGAACAATTGAAGATGATTTTAGGCTTTGGTTTCAATTATTTGGATTTGGTTTTGATTTAGGCCAACTTGAACCTTTAGGTCAATTTGGGCTAACTAGGTAAATTGGGTTCAATTAGGTCTAGTCATGGCTCTCATCAAGTTCAATAATCAATTTGGAATGAACATGATCCATTGGTTGTAATCAATTTGGTTTATATTTTGATTTTACCTAATTTGGTCTTTAAGGTCAATTTGGGTCAACTTGGGTCAAGAGGACCAATTGGGTTTGGTTTGACTCAATTGAAGGTCAAGTCATTCAAATATTGATTTTGATTTGGTATGAATCATTGGTTTCTAGGGATTTGACTTAGTTTGCAATTTGGCTAGTTTGGATTCATATGGGTTAAGGGGTTGACTTGGTCAAATGAACAAGTTAACTTAGTTTGACCCAATTTCTAGCAATTCATCAACCTAGGGTGATCAACAATCATGATGGG
Source organism: Cymbidium sinense (assembly GCA_021442155.1). Lineage (NCBI taxonomy): Eukaryota > Viridiplantae > Streptophyta > Magnoliopsida > Asparagales > Orchidaceae > Cymbidium > Cymbidium sinense. The sequence goes on from CM038218.1 coordinate 54,552,501, forward strand.
AGGTTTTGATGGGCTTCGTTCAATCCAATTTAGGTAGGATTAGAACTTGGCTCAAATAGGTGAAATTGGCCACTTTAGGTCAAGTGGACTAATTGGATTTAGTTGGATTTATTTTGGGTTGAGTTTGATTTAATTGAGTTTATATATGGATTTGGGATTGGTATAAAAATTCAATTGCAATCAGCTTAGGTTAAAATGGGTTTTGGTTCATTTGAACATTTCAAATCAAAGGGTTAAGTTTGACTTGGGTTGATTTTGGTTTAGCTTGATGATTGTAGATTTCATTTATATTTATGAATATGAATTGAAGGTATGATTGATTCATGAGAAAATCAATTGAATTTGGTTTTGAATGAAGGAATTTGGCTAAGTCCATTGAGTTGAGTCATGCAGTATAGGTTTGGATTTTGATTTATTTTGATTTAGTTTTGATGATTTAAATGTATATTTCAGTTAAATTTGTGAAGATGATTGAAAATATGATTGAATTATGAGAAAATCAATTGAGTTTGACTTGATTTGGATTAAGATTTGGCTAAGTCCATGGGATAGGTCATATGGATTAGGAAGGCTTTTGATGTAATCTAATTTAATTTGATTTAGGTTTGATCATTTGAATGTAGATTTGACTTATATTTAAGAAGATGATTGAAGAAATAAATTGATTATCAAAAAATCAATTGATTTTGGATTGATTTGGATTAACATTTGGCTAAGTCCATGAGATAGGTCATATGGCTTAGGAAGGGTTTCAAGTTTGGATTTGATCATGGGCTTCAATCATTTGGTTTTGGAATTTAGGTTTGGATTTGGATTTGAATTTGATGTTTGAATTGAACTTGAGGTTTAGTTTGAGAAGGTGAACATGGATTGGATTTGGGTTGTAGGGTAGGTGGATTATCCTAATCCCTAAGGCATAACCTAATCAGATGGTTAACCCTTCTAAGTGTTTAGGCTTATGTTAAGTGTTTACCTAATTATTAGAAGTGTCTTATGACTAGGGAAGCCTTAGTGTCTAGAAAACTCTAAGTCTAAGATGGGAAGATTTAATTCACACTCTAAAAGTGAGGTCAACATGCTTTAGGCTCCATAGTGTTGCTCTTGGAGATAAATGATTGGAAAACTGAAGCCAAGTTTCACATTATAGACTGATACATCTTTGAATGCTTTGCTTGGGAGACCATGGATACATGAGAATAACATAGTTCCATCCTCTCTACATCAGTGTATGAAGTTCGTGAGAGGTGGAATCATCTATTGTGTCAAAAGAGATCTCAAGCCATTTATAGTTCACAAGGTCTATTCTCATGAACATGGACAAAGTTTAAAAATAAAAGAAAAAAAAAAGAAAAGAAAGAGATAAATAAAAAGAAAAGAAAATAGAAAATGAAAAAGAAAATAAAAGGGAATAGAAATAGACTTGGAGGAGGAAGTGGAGCCTACCATTAAGTTCCACCCATAGTTCATTACTCCATTTGAATATATGGGTAGGATGACCAAACCCACCAGTAGAAAGAGCCGTAGAGGTATAGGGGTGGAAAACCTCCTTATTGGCCACCCAATAGAAGATATATCCCAGCTACCAGGAGTACACCTGCTATCCATATAGACTTAGAATCTAGTTCATAGGATGAGTCTTATATAGTTAGCACACAAGCAAACACTTCGCAGTAGTAGATTCCCTTGGAGGTGACACTTGAGCCAGATAGTGATGAAGATAGAACTTCAAAGCAAAGCATAAGTGTATCCAAGTCTATAGTGAAATAGTTAGGCATCAGTTGGGAACCTTAGCTCTAACCCCACTTTCCTCTCAAAAAGCTAAGGGTTTGGTAGTTAAGGAAGCCCCTAAGTCATCCACATGTGTGAAGACTCCGAGGTTCTTTCTGAGAGCATCATCCTCAAGTGAAGAAGTTGATGCAGAACTTGAGAATGATTTATATAAAGATTTAATAGAATTACCTTTTGATTGGTACTTGCCTTGTATTCATAATTTAGTAAAGAATGGGTTAATCCCACATACATGGTCAATGCACAGGTCAGACTACTTTGAAAGAATATGGAAGAATAAATGCAAAAGTTCTCAATCAAGACCAGGACTAGGATTCATTATAGTGGGTCCAATCGATGATGATGATTGCTGTTATGTCATCACCAATCATTTGGAATCTGATAGGTTCTTTTCAAATCATATTAACTCATATGAGGAGCTATGCTTAGAAATTTTAGATGATCCAAATGATTTTGATTCAATGATGCACTACTAGAGTTCGAAGAAGAGATCAAGTCAACTATCGATGAGCTCAAGGAAATCAACTTAGGAACTAAAAATATCCACACCTGACATACATCGATCTTTATTGAATGAAATTGAAACCAATGACTTAGTTAGGCTATTGACTAAGTTTAAGGACTGCTTTACATGGAGTTATGAAGAGATACCTAGATTGGCTCTCCTAGACGCATCCGATTAGACATAAAAAACTTGTTGTTTATGAAGTCAAAGTATTAATCGATGCTGGCATAATCCAGGAAGAAAAATACTCTACTTGGTTAGCCAGCGTCATCCCAAGTTAAGAAAAATAATGGCCAAATTCACATATGCATCAATTTTAGGGATTTAAATAAGGCTTGTCCAAAAGATGAATTTTCACTACCAATCCCGGAGCTGATGGCGCACATTGCCTCATCTCATGCAGTCTTCTCTTTCGTGGATGGGTCATCTGGATATAACCAAATAAAGATGGTCCCTGAAGATGAAAGAAACATCGCTTTTAGAACCCTGATCAAAATCTATTATTATAAGGTCATGCCTTTCAACTTTAAAAATACCGGTGCTACATACCAGTGAGCTATGACTTGAATCTTTGATGAACTCATTCATCATCAAGTTGAGTGCTATGTCGATGATCTCATGGTCAAAAGTAGAGAAAAGGAAGACCATCTCTTTGACTTGAGAGTATTTTTTGGACAGTTAAGATAATTTAACCTCAAAATGAACCCCTGAAGTGTTCCTTGGGTATGTTGTCTGACCCCAGGGAATCGAAATTGATCCGGAGAAAATCAAGGCAATATTAGAAATGACACACCCTAAAAGTTTAACTCAACTTAGATCATTCCAAGGGCCGTTGGCTTATCTAAGATTCTTTATATCCAACCTATCGGAAGATGCCAACCATTTTTAGTGGTTGTGAAAAAGGATGCCAAGTTCAAGTGGAACGATAAGTGTGATAATGCCTTCGAAGACATCAAGCATTACTGATGACGTCGTCAATTCTAGCAGCCCTTATTCTGAGCAAGCCGCTCATACTTTACATTGTTGTGTTAGAAGACTCCATTGGTTCTTTGTTGCCCCAAGCCAATGATGAAGGGAAGGAAAACACACTCTACTATCTCAGTCATCGTCTAATCCCTACTAAGGCTAATTATCCATTTATTGAGAAACATTACATTGCTTTAATATTTGCATCCCAATAGCCACAACACTACATGCTTCCTCATAAGGTGAACTTAATCTCTAGGATTAATCCACTATACTATCTCATGACATGACCGACGCTATCCAGACAGATGGCACGATGATCCAAGATCCTCTCATAATTTGACATTACCTTCATACCCCTTCCTGCGGTGAAAGGACAAGAGCTAGTGGATTTCTTAGCAGCACACTCACTTCCTGTTGACTCTCCACATAGTGATGATCTCCCTGATGAACAAATCATGAACTTAGGGGATACTAGCATTCACTGGTGGGAGATATACTTTGATGGTACGGTTTCCTCTCAAAGAGGAGAAGAACCACAATCTGCTATTCGAGGTTAGGCAGGGAATAGTTCTCTTAACTTCAGACTATAATTTGATGAGATTCTCATATCATCTATCCAATCCTTGCACCAATAATGAAGCTGAATATGAGGCTCTGATTGTCGATCTAGAGTTAGTCATTACTATAAGCATCTAGAACATCAACATCTTCAAGAACTCTCAATTAGTTATCAACCAAATCACTTAATCCTATAAGGTTATAAAGCCCAAGCTCCATCACTACCACAAGTACACCATAGAGTTGTTGGCCCAAATCTTAAAGGTTGCCATTTATAAGATTCCTTGAGGAGAGAACGTCAAAGCATATGCTTTAGCCAAGCATGCCAAGAAGTTTGCATGTCCGGACGATGAGTCCATATCAATAAAGGTCCAAAAAAACAAGTCTTATCCCTTATTAATATTGAAATAATCAAAAAGCACTCTCTTAAAGGGAAGGTTACCATTGCTAAGAAGGACAAAGAGTTAGATTGGAGGCAACCATTCATGGATTACCTAAATAAAGGTGAACTACCTCAAGAGAAGTCTGAAGCCCATCAGATGAAGCAGAGAGCACTTTCCAACACTCTTGTGGATGGTGTCTTGAACCAACGATCCTTCTATTATATGTGGTTAAGTTGTTTACACAAGCACAAAGCCCGTAAGATCTTAATCAAGGTGCACTCAGGATTATGTGGAGCCAACCAATCCTATCTGAAGATGAAATCAAAAATCAAGAGAGTAGGATATTACTGGTCATTGATGGTCAAAGATTGCATGCATATGGCTAGAAGATGCCACCAATATCAAATACATAATGTGGTCCTACACCAACTACCCAACATTTAACATCCGATATTGGCCTCATAGCCATTCGAGTGTTGGGGTACCGACATAGTGGGTGTGATTGATCCTCCTTCTTCCAAGGGTCATCGGTTCAACTTAGCTGCCACTAACTACTTTTCCAAATGGGCAAAGGTGATTCCACTCAGAGAGGTCACAACTCAGCATGTGCTCTAGATTTTTAGAAACCATATCATATATAGGTTTGGAGTGCCTCAATGAATTATATCTGATAATGATACATTCAAGAGCATTGAGATAAACAACTTTGCCCTGAAATACAACATAGATAAGAGATATTCTACCATCAACTACTTGGAGGCAAATGGCTTACCAGAAGCCTTCAACAAAACTCTCATCCAAACACTAAAAAAGACACTCAACAATAATAAGCGATAGTATGAGAAAGTTAGTTCAAGCCTTGTGGGCCTACCACCACACATATATAAACTCAAACTCGATACTCCTTTCTCATTAGTGTATCCCCATTCTACCATTAGAAGTCCAACTCCCATCACCTAAGGATAGTTGTGGGTAGCAAGATCACAACATAGCAGTATGCCAAGTTATGGTTAGTAGAGCTAGAAGGTTTGGAGGAGAGATGCCTGTAGGCATGCTAAAACCTTGAGTTGTACAAAGCTAAAATGATTCAAGCTCACAATAAGTTGGTTCATCTTAGAGATTTTCAAGTAAGAGAGCTTATTTTAGTTCTAAGGAGACTGATTGTTGCCCATCGTAAAATGGGATGCAAGTTTTAACCCACTTAGGAAGGCCCTTTTGCCGTAGAGAAGGCCTACCAAGGAGGATCTTATCCGCTTATTAATCATAAGGGAGAGTGCCCAATGCTTCCAATCAATGGGCTCTACTTATAGAAATATTATAAATCATGTTTGAAAATAATTATCATCAATGAAAATTCCACTTTGAATTGAATCTCTTCCATGTTGAAAGTATTCTTATTTATAAATCTACCACGATGTGTTTAGGTTAGATTTAAAGAACCCGAGTGGCATCCTATCCTTCATCGACACAACACAAACATGAACTACACATAAACATACATCTATTTTGTCAGGAAACTCTAAGATGAAATAATGCCTCTATGGGATAACAGGCTACCTTACTAGTGTGTCACCTGAGTGGTCTTCTCACTTTGGAGGATGTAACTTTGCTACACTTTCCTTTCTTACTTGGCCATTGCACCCCAATAAGCACCTTGTTAATTTTATAGGACTTAGTGCATGGCTGATAAGCTACCTTATGTTGGCATCATTTAAGAGGATGTGAGTCTGCTACACTTTCTTCTTGGATTAGCCTTCGTGCACTGACTGGGTCGAGTATATTTTAGTTTTATGATAAGTCCTCTAGCGGCTCCTTCCAGACTACTTTAAGTCGGGGTCCAGTCCTTCCTCGAGGCTCCCCGCTTAGTAGTTGCTCAAGGTTAGATAGCATCTGTCTTGCCAATGATAGACTATCCTGATGACCAATTTCGCTTGGAAAGTTGTAAGCCTACACAGATTCTTTCCAGATTGATCATTGAACACCGACAGGCACCTTAGGTTGGTTAATTTTTACTATGCTGATGGATACACCACTCTTGCTGACGGATACACCTTAGGTTCCGTGGTTCTCACATTTTAAGGTACACCACTCATGGCAGATGTAAGTCTGCTACAGTTTCCCTTGAATTGGCCACTATACACATATAGGCTTTCTTTTCTAGGGCTCAGGATAATGCCCCTAGCATCACCTCCCCTATGGGAACTATATTTGGATCACATCCTTTGCGAGCCCATTTAGACACTACTTAGGTTACTATCGAATTGGATAGTTCCCCTTTCTTAATAACCATCCCTGCATTTGGAGAATCGATCCTGTGGATTTGTAGATTCTCCCCTGGTCCAATAAATATATCATAGGTCAAGGCCAACAGAGCCCCTTTCAGTGTGGTCCCTTGTACACCAACAGGATCCACACAAACATATAAATAAAATATATATTCATTTGTTGATTAAGACACCCCTATCGGTACCTTCTCCCAAGTAGTCATCCTATCTTTAGGCGATCAAAAAACTCCCTATAGAATTGACTACTCTTGAGTTGATACAAAGACATTCACTTAATAAGCCCATAAGATTTGTTTGTCACCCTGGTTGTTCCTGCTTTAGAAGATGTAAGTCTATTATGTCTTTTCCTAGCACAACCGCAAACCCCAGGTTAGTTAGTTCTACCCCATGTAGTAACACTTTGGATTTGTAAATCAGATGGGACAAGTGATATAACCCCTTCTCAGTGGGTCCATCGTACACCGATATGGTCCATAAATTAAATCTATTAAATTTGATCAAGCTCACATCCCAAATGGATATGCCCTCAATTCAAAACCAAACTAAATCAAACAAACCATATCAAATCACATGAAATTAAGAAAAAATTAATCCTGACTACTTTTGAGTTGACATAAGTCCCAAGTGGAATTCACTCAGTAGTTGCCCTAGGTTAGGTTCGATTTGTTGTGCATCCAATAGGTCACCCCAACGGTTATTCCTCACTTTGGAAGATGTAAGTCTCCTATGCCTTCTTCCTAGCATAGTCATTACACACTCAAAGATAACCCCTTAGTTGTGCTCACCCCACGATAGACTATGCCTTTGGATTTGTAAACCTGAGGTAGATCAAGGATGATATAGCCCCTTTTCAGTGGGTTCATTGCATACTGACAGGGTCCATATATTAACTCAAACTAAATTAAACCCAATCTGATATTCCCCGGTGAAGTTAAATCACACCCTTCTCCCTAGTGGAGCCCCAAATAATATATAAGCAGGTCAAGCAAATAAATTAAATACAAAGCCAACCTCCCTAGTGGAGCTAAATTAAACCAACTCCCCCAGTAGAGTCTAAATTAAAGAAATCCAACCAAACTCTTATTCCCATCAGATACATCCCCAAAAAAATTTATGAAATCAAACTCAAATCCCAATCCCCAGTGGATAGCCCAAATCTGCTTACCTAGTAAAAGGTTCATCTTCACAATCCCCAGCAGACACAAGCCCATATCTCTAACAGATATGCCTCCACATCAATTAAAAGAAAAAAATAAAGTTGATTCGATCTTAATCCCTGGTGGATTATAGATTCTTATCCCCAGTGGATCTTCTTTCCATAAATCATATAATCAAATCAAATTCAAACCTTATCCCCAGTAGATTTTTTTCTTCTATACCCTCGACATAGACCCCTCACATATCATTTCCAATGCATGTGTGATTCCCTAGCAGATCTCTCTCCATGTCCTTGACATGGAATTTTCATCAAATCTTATTTCTTCTCTTACGCACACCTTTAATACTTCAACCAAAATCCTAACAATGTATTCATTCAAATTACATTATCTTAACATTGTAATCAACATTTTATGATTTGTGATGGTGTAAGCTCAAATTTACTATACAATATCATGCTAAACATATTATAATGAGAATCAACACACTATATTATATTATAATATATGATGTTATATTATAATTTTCTATAATATAATATATTGCCTAACATTACACCTCATTAGAATATCTTAAAAGGAACAAATAACACAATTTTCTCAAAATATGAATAATGTTTATTTCTAATGTAAAATTGTTAATTTTCTATTAGAAATGGTACAAAATAGCATAATTTTGGTGTTGCTCTTGGTGTGTGCCATGAATTTGGCCAAATTCTTCCATCTCAACTTTAAAATTAACATTTTTGTGAGTTTTGACCCAAAGTATTATAACAAAAGTAAAATATACTAAAATGTACAATAACATTTAATAACACACCACCACATTCATATATATGTGAAGTTATATTGTTATGTTCATTATATTTTAACATGCTTTCATATAATATGTTATCTTACAATACACCTTAAAATAAATCACTTTAAGCAAAAAATTTATAAAATTTGGTTGAAAAATGAACATTTATTTTGGATGAAAAATCCCATTCTTTTGATTAAATGACACACCATATCACACAACCAATGATGTTCCCTTAAGCTTACCTTAAATTTGGTCAAATCCCATCATCTCAGGCTATAAATCAATATTTTTATGAATTATGCCAGTACGAACTCTACTACATCATACTATAACAAACTAAAATATACTAAACAACAAGTAGTAATACACAATAGTTTGCTATAATGCATGATGCTACACTACATTATGGCATCATGTATTATAATACACTATAACATATTATATTATATTATATTGCATATCACATCACAAGGGATTTCTTAAGATAAAAAATCATAAAATTAGTCTAAATAATAAAAAAATTATATATTTTAGTTGTATCACTTACATATATTAAATTGAAATAATATATTATGATGCCATGCTCTACCTATTATGAATTTCACAAAATTCCACCATTTTAAAGTCTAAATCAACATTTTTATAAATAATACTAGTGTAGGCCTGACTGCATGATTGTAAAATACTAAAAGAATTTGAAATGTGCAAAATAATATATTATGATATATGATGCTATACTATGCTACAACATATAATATTTATTTTGAACATAAAATCTTACTTTTTAGACTAAAAGTGGCATAGAACACCTTTGGTACTACAACAAAATTCCCACTTCAAATTTAATAAATTTCATCATCTAATTTATTAAATCTATATTTTTATGATTTATATTAATATAGAATATAGGGCACAATACGATAATATATTAAAACTTTTCAAAATAACTTATAACATCCAAAAACACATCACTATATACTTAAATATATTATGCTACATTATACTATAATATATGATAATATAATATGATTTAGGGTTAGGGTTTAGGGTATTCAAATCTCTAACAGTCAAGAGAAAGTCTCTTGAAGACATTTTCTAAAAGCTATCATAACTATGTTTGGATTAGGTCATTTTTTAGATCTACTCCTAATGATATCTTTATTCAAGGTTTAGGATTTAGGGTTTAAGGTTAAGGTTTAGGTTTTAGGGTTTAGGGTTTAAGGTTAGTTTAGGGTTTAGGGTTTAAGGTTTAGGGTTTGGGGTTCAAGATTTAGGGTTTAGGGCTATAAGTTTTATTATTTAGGGTTTATGGTTTTAGGGATTAGGGCTTAGGTTTAGGGTTTAGGGTTTAAGGTTTAGGGTTTAGGGTTTAGGGATTAGGGTTTAGGGTTTAGGGTTCATGGTTTATGGTTTAGGGTTTAGGGTTTAGGGTTTGGAGGATTTAGGGTTTAGGGTTTAAGGTTTAAGGTTTAAAGTTTTTTTAATAAAGAACAAATTCAAATTCAACATTTATTCTTTTGATTTCATCAACCAAGTATCACCCCATGTTTTCTAAGACACAAGCAATCACATAGATAAAAAATGAGCAACCATAAAGCAATTCAAAAACCCCATGATAAGTAGAACCGTCTCTACTGTAAAGTCAATTCTGCAAGTAGCAGATCGAATCGATCGTTCTTTAGTTTCACCAGTTCCAATCAGAACCACCCCCGCCTCTCATGTAGCGAGATTCGCCATCATATCCCCGATCTCTCTCTTCACCACCACCATGGCTGTAACCTTCATCGCTCCACCCACCTCCATAACCACCACTACTCTGACCACCACCTCCATATCGATCAACACCTTCAGATCCCCCACCACCACTGTGATAACTGCTGCCTCCACCTTTGCCTACACAACCAGATCTAAACTGAGCTTACTTGATGGTGATGTTCCTACCGCCAAGGTTCTGCCCATTCTTAAGGTTTAAGGTTAATTTAGGAGTTATGATGGTTGATTTAGAGTTTGGGGTGGGGTTAGGGTTTATTTAATGTTTAGGTTTAGTGATTTAGTGGTTTAGGTTTAGGTTTAGGGTTTAGTGATAGGGTTTAGGTTTAGTGGGTTTAGGTTTAGGTTTAGGAGGTGTAGGGTTAGTTTAGGGTTGTTTGGCTTATGGTTTGTGGTTTGGAGAGTTTAGGTTTATTTTAGTTTATTTATTTTTATTTTTTATTTTATTTTTTATTTTTATTTAGTTTAATTTATTTATTTTAGGTTTATTTATTTTAGTTTAGGTATTTTATTTTAGTTCAATTTTTAGGTTTAGGTTTATCTTTAGTTAAGTTTTATTTTTATTTTATTTTGTATTTAGGTTTTATTTTTTCTATTTAGGTTTATGTATAGGTTTTATTTTATTTTGTTAGGTTTAATTTTTAGGTTTTTATTTTAGGATTATTTTTAGGGTTTACATTTTAATTTAGGTTTAGGTTTATTTTTAGTTTATTTTATTTTATTTAGTTCTTTTTAGGTTTAGGGTTTATTTATTTTAGTTTAGTTTTAGGTTTATTTTAATTTGTTTATTTTATTTTCATTTTAGGTTTTGGTTTTTTTAGTTCACAGTTAAGGTTTTATTTTTATTTATTTTTACTTTTTATTTTTAAGTTTGTTTTTTAGGTTTAGGTTTTTATTTAGTTTTTACTTTATTTAACTTTGGTTTTTATTTTATTTAGGTTTTTTATTATTATTTTTGTTTAGTTTAGGTTTTTATTTCCTTTATTATAGTTTAATTTTTATTTTTTATTTTATTTTCATTTTAGATTGAGGTTTAAGTTTAGGTTTAGGTTTAGGATTTAGTTTATGTTTTTATTTTTTCATTTATTTTATTTTATTTTGGTTTAAGTTTTTTAATTAATTTATTTTTAGGCTTTATTTAGTTTAAGTTTAGGTTTATAGCTTTTTAGGGTTGAGGGTTTATGATTTATGGTTTAGGGTTAGTTTAGGGTTTAAGGTTTAGGGTTTAAGGTTTAGGGTTTGGGGTTTAGGGTTTAGGGTTTAGTTTTAGTATTTAGGTTTTAAGTATAGTGTTTAAGTTTTAGTTTAGGGTTTAGGGTTTAGGGTTTAGGATTTAGGGTTTAGGGTTTAAGGTTTTTGTTTTAACAAAGAACAAATTCAAATTCAACATTTCTTCTTTTTGATTTCATCAACCAAGTAGCACCCTAAGTTTTCTAAGACACAAACGATGACATAGATAAAAAATGAGCACCCATAGAGAAAATCAAAAACCCTAGATAAGTAGAACCATCTCTACTATAAATACACAATTCCATATGCAATAGATAAGATTGATCATTCTTCAGTTTCTCCAGTTCCCATCAGAACCTCCCCGGCTTCTCGACTAGTGGTATCCACCATCATATCCCCGATCTCTCCCTCTGCCACCACCATGGTTGTAACCTCCATCGCTCCTCCAGCATCCATAACCACCAATGCTCCATCCACCACCTTCATATCCACCAGCACCTTCAGATCCTCCACTACCACTTTGATAACCACTGCCTCTGTCTTTGCCTCCACCGCCAGATCTAGACTGAGCCTAGTTGACGGTGATGTTCCTACCATCAAGGCTCTACCCATTCTTAAGTTTTAGGGTTAGTTTAGAGCTTAAGGTTAGTTTAAGGATAAGGGATTAAGGTTTTCAATTTGGGGTTTGGGGTTTAATGTTAGTTTATTGTTTATGATTTGGGGTTCTCAGGTTGTAGGTTTAGTTTAGGTTTTGTGGCTTGGGGTTTACGATCCTAGGTTTGTGGTTTAGGTTTTGGGTTTAGGTTTGGTTTATTTAGGTTTTGTAGGGTTTAGGGTTTAGTTTAGGGTCACAATTTAGGGTTGGTCAGTTAGGGTAGGATCTAGTTTGTTAGGTCTGCTTGTGGTGGATTTAGGGTCTGGTTTTAAAAAAGTAAAATGGCAGTTTAGGTTTATTTAGTTTATTTAGTTTATTTTTTATTTTTGACTTTATTTTATTTATTTATTCTTATTTAGGTTTATTTTTTATTTTTATTTAGTTTAGTTTATTTATTTTCGTTTAGATTTTTTATTTTAGTTTATTTTTTAGGTTTAGATTTATTTTTTTAGTTGAGTTTTATTTTTATTTTATTCTTATGGTTTATGTTTTATTTTTTATTTTTAGGTTTAGGTTTAAGTTTTTATTTTATTTTTTTTAGGTTTAGGTTTTAAGATTTTATTTTGATTTATTTTTAGGTTTAATTTTTATGTTTAGGTTTAGGTTTATTTTTAATTTATTTTATTTTATTTATTGTAGGTTTAGGTTTTATTTATTTTAGTTTAGGTTTAGGTTTTTTTTAGTTTAGGGTATAGGTTTTATTTTTTATTTATTTTTAGGTTTATTTTTAAGTTTATTTTTTAGGTTTAGGTTTTTATTTAGTTCTTATTTTATTTTATTTTAAGTTTATTTTATTTTTATTTTAGGTTTAGTTTTTATTTTATTTAAGTTTTTTATTCTTAGGTTTATTTTTATTTTTATTTTTTGTTTAGTTTAGGTTTTTATTTATTTTATTTTATTTTATTTTATTTATATTATTTTATTATTTATTTTATTTTTAGATTTAGGTTTAGGTTTTAATTTAGGTTTTTAATTTATTTTATTTTTTTATTTAAGTTTATTTTTAGGTTTTATTTTTTAGTTTAGATTTAGGTTTATTTTTAGTTTATTTTATTTTATTTAGTTTATGGTTTAGGTTTAGTTTATTTTAGGTATAGGTTTAAGTTTTATTTATTTTAGTTTAGGTTTATGTTTATTTTTTTTTTAATTTTAGGTTTAGTTTTTTTTTTTAGTTTAGGGTTTAGGTTTTATTATTTATTTATTTTTAGGTCTATTTTTTAGGTTTAAGTTTTTATTTAGATTTTATTTTATTCTATTTTAATTTTAGTTTAAGTTTATTTTATTTTAATTTTATGCTTAGTTGTTATTTAGGAAGGCCACAAACTAATGATTTGGGTTGAACTTTGATCAAAGTCCCACCTCTTGTGCTTTGGAAGCTTAGGAGATGATTTGTTCTTGCTAGATGAGGCCTAGGGAAGGTGTGTGCAAAGTTATTTTGAGTTTGATAGAGAAATGGGGAAGTTAGGTTGGAAATGGGAGTGTCCTGTTTCGAGATGGACGGGAATGGCATTTTTTTATCGAGGAACGAGCTTGGGAGCTTAGGGAATGGCTCTAGTGGCTCGTCTTGGGTAGCTAGAGCTTTGAGGAATGATTTTTGTGTGTGTTTGACTGGAAACGTGCGACAGTATACCCCCCTTCATTGATCGGATGGTGGGATCGGGTTTGGCTTCTATTGGCCATCCGACCATCTCAGAGAGTCATGGGTGGTAGGAAGGAGGTGAGTTGGCTCAGTTTGGTTGGTTGAATATGTGGAGGTGGCTACTAAGGAGGAATCATGGGTATCCTATGGGTTTCAAATGCTCCAATAGGGAGGGTGAGGTGATTTCACATCCCATGGTTCATGGCCGACCGAACCACCCCTTGGGTCAGGTTAGGTAGTGTCCTAGGTGCCTAGGTGGACCATTAGGAGAGTACTAAGTGGCCAAAGAATGGAAATGACCACTTACATGGGTGATTTATCTCATGTGATGCCCTTGACCTAAGGGTAGCATGATCATTTGGCATTGAATTTGATTTGGGCAGATTTCAAATGAGCCAAAAGTGGGTTAGCCCAAATTTCAAGTCAATTGGAGTTGAGTTGGTTAAGTTTAGCTAAAGTTTACTTATTTAGGTCAGATTGGGTTAAGCTGGGTCAAGTTGACTAATTGGTCAAATTAGGTTAAACTAAGGGTTGGGTCAAGTTCATATGATCATTTGGGATGTTTTGGTTTAATTGGTTTGGTTTAGTTTGGCTTAAATTTGATTTTGGATTATTTGAATTCATTTGGATCAAATGGGTTAAGTTGACCAATTTGACCAAATTGGCCAAATTGGCTTGGGTTGGGTCTTGTTTTGAGTTTAGTTGAACAATTGAAAATGATTGTAGTCTTTGGTTTCAATTAATTTGGATTTGGTTTTGATTTTGTCCAACTTGAGCCTTTAGGTAACTTTGGGCTAAGTAAGTCAATTGGGTTCAATTAGGTTCAATGCTTTGGTCAAGTTCAATAATCAATTTGGAATGAACTTGAGCCATTAGTTGCAATCAATTTGGTTTATATTTTGATTTGACCCAATTTGGTATTTTAGGTTAATGTGGGTTAACTTTGGTCAAGAGGGCCAATTGGGTTTGGTTTCACTCAATTGAAGGTTAAGTCATATTCAAATATTGATTTTGATTTGGTATGAATCATTGGTTTCAAGGGATTTATCTTAGGATGCAATTTGGCTAGTTTGGGTTCATATGGGTTAAGGGGCTGACTTGGTCAAATGATAAAGTTGACTTTGTTTGACCTAATTTGTGACAATTGATCAACTTAGGGTGATCAACAATCATGATTAGAGGTTTTGATGGGCTTGGTTCAATCCAATTTGGGTAGGATTAAAACTTGACTGAAATTGGTCAAATTGGCCACTTTGGGTCTAGTGGACCAATTGGGTTTAGTTGGCTAAATTTTGGGTTGAGTTTGATTTAGTTGAGTTTATATATGGATTGGATTGGGATTGATATATAAATTCAATTGCAATTATCTTGGGTTCAAATGGTTTTAGTTCATTTGAACATTTCAAGTCAAAAGGGTTAAGTTGGGTTTGACTTGGATTGATTTTGGTTTGGTTTGATGATTGTAGATTTCATTTATATTTGTGAATATGATTGAAGGTATGATTGATTCATGAGAAAATCAATTGAATTTGGATTTTGGAATAAGAAAATTTGGCTAAGTCCATGGAGTTGTGCCATGTGGCTTATGTTTGGATTTTGATTTAGTTTGATTTAGTTTTGATGATTTAAATGTATATTTAATTTAAATTTGTGAAGATGATTAAAAATATGATTGATTTGTGAGAAAATCAATTGAGTTTGACTTTATTTGGATTAAGATTTGGCTAAGTCCATGGGATAGGTCATATGGCTTAGGAAGGGTTTTGATTTAATTTGATTTAGTTTTATTTAGTTTTGATCATTTGAATGTAGATTTGATTTTTATTTAGAAAGATGATTGAAGATATAAATTGATTATGAGAAAATCAATTGAATTTAGATTGATTTGTATTAAGATTTGGCTAAGTCTATGGGATAGGTCGTATGGCTTATGAAGGGTTTCAAGTTTGGATTTGATCATGGGCTTCAATCATTTGGTTTTGGAATTTGGGTTTCATTTTGGATCTATATTTAATGTCTGAATTGAACTTGAGGTTTGGTTTGAGAAGGTGAACATGGATTGGATTTGGTTTGTAGCGTAGGTGGATTATTCTAATCACTAAGGCGTAACCTAATCCTATGGTTAACTCTTCTAAGTCTTTAGGCTTAGGTTAAGTGTCTACCTAATTGTTAGAGTGTCTTATGACTAATAAAGTCTTATTGTCTAGAAGACTCCTAAGTCTAAGATGTAAGGTTGAATTCACACTCCAAAAGTGAAGTCAACAGGCCTTAGGCTTCGTAGTGTTTCCCTTGGAGATAGATGATTGGAAGACCGAAGCCAAGTTTCACATTTTAGACTCTGATACATATTTCAACGCTTTGCTTAGGAGACCATAGATACATGAGAACAACATAGTTCCATCTTTTCTACATCAGTGTATGAAGTCATGAGAGGTGGGATCATCTACTGTGTCAAAGGAGATCTCAAGCCATTTATAGTTCACGGGGTCGACATATATGAGGATGTGGCTTACTACATCCCTCAAAGTCAATAAGTCTATTCTTGTGAACTTGGCCAAAGTTTATAAATAAAAGAAAAATAAAAAGAAAAAGAAAAATAAAGAGAAAAGGAAAAATAAAAAGAAAAAAGAAAAAGAAAAAGAAAATAAAATGGAGAGGAAATAATAGACTTGGAGGAGGAAGTGGAGCCTGACATTAGATTCCCCCAACAGTTCATTACTCCATTCAAACATATGGGTAAGACAACCTAGCCTCCACTAGGCAGAGGATGAGGCTAGTTCAGAGGTAGTCCCATGGGAAAACCTCCTTATTGGCCACCTAACTGAAGATATGTCCAAGCTACCAAGAGTACACTTTCTATCCATATAGACTTAGAATATAGTTCATAGGATGGGGCTTATATGGTTAGCACACCAGTCAGCTCTTCTCAGTAGTAGATTCCCTTAGAGGTGACACTTAAGCTAGATAACGATGAAGACTGTGCTCCAAAGCAAAGCATATGTGTATCCAAGTCTATATGTGAAATAGTTAAGAATCAGTTGGGAACCTTAGCTCTAACCCCACTTTCCTCTCAAAAAGTAGAAGGTTTGGTAGTTAAGTAAGCCCCTAAGTCATCCGCAAGTGAAGACTTAAAGATTCTTTCTGGGAGGATCATCCTCAAGTCAAGAAGTTGATGTAGAATTTGAGGATGATTCATATAAAGATTTAATAGAATTATCTTTTGATTTTTACTTGACTTGTGTTCATAACCACAAACTTGGTCAAAGCATAAATCAAACTACTTCAAAAGAATATGGAAGAACAAATGCAAAAGCTCTTAACCAAGACCGGGACTATGATTTGGTACAATGAGACCAATCGATGATGACAATTATTGCTTAATCATCACCATTCATTTGAAATTTGATAGGTTCTTTTCAAATAACATTAACACATATGAGGAGCTGTGCCTAGAAACTTTCAGGTGATCCAAATAATTTTGAAGTTAAAGATGCACCACCAGAGTTCAAAGAAGAGATCAAGTCAACCAACGACGAGCTCAAGGAAATCAACATAATAACTAAAGATGATCCACACCCAACATTCATCAGTTCTTTGTTGAATGAAATTGAAACCAAAGACTTAGTTAGATTATTGACTGAGTTTAAGGACTGCTTTGCATCGAGTTATAAGGAGATGCCTGATTGTCTCCTAAAGTAGCAGTCCATAAACTAGCAATAGAGCCTACTAGTAACCCTATCAAGCAAGCTCATAGACACATATGATTAGACATAGAACAACAGGTCATTTATGAAGTCAAGAAACTGATCGATGCTGGCTTCATCCAGGAAGAAAAATACCCTACATGGTTAGTTAATGTTATCCTAGTTAAGAGAAAGAATGGCCAAATTCACATATGCATCAATTTTAGGGATTTAAATAAGGCATGCCCAAAAGATGAATTTCCACTACCAATCCTAGCTGCTAGTGGACATTGCCTCATCTCATGTAGTCTTCTCTTTCCTGGATGGCTTATCTGGATATAACCAAATAAAGATGGCCCTTGAAGATGAAAGAAACCCTATTTTTAGAACCCCATCAAAATCTATTTCTATAAGGTCCCTGATCAAAATCTATTTCTATAAGGTCATGCCTTTTAGCCTTAAAAATACCAATGCTACATACTAGCAGGATAAGACTCAAATTTTTGATGAACTCATTCATCATGAACTCCCTAAAGTGTTAATTCGGAGTAGCTTTAGGGAAATTCTTGGGTTTGTTGTTTGACACTAGGGAATCAAAATTGATCAGGAGAAGATTAAGGCTATATTAGAATTACCACACCCTAAAATTTTAACTCAACTAAAATCATTCCAAGGGAGGTTGGCGTATCTAATAGGATTTACATCCAACCTATCGAGAAGATGTCAGTCATTCTTAGCACTTGTCAAAAAGGATGTCAAGTTCAATTGGGATGACAAGTGTGAGCATGCCTTCGAAGACATCAAGCATTACCGATGATGCCACCAATTCTACCAACCCATGTCCCAGACAAACTGTTCATACTTTACATTGCTGCATTAGATGACTCACTTGGTGCTTTATTGGCCCAAGCCAATAATTAAGAGAAAGAAAATGCACTCTACTACCTCAGCCATCATTTAATCCTACTAATGCTAATTATCCACTCATTTAGAAGCATTTCCTAGCTATAATCTTTACATCCCAAAAGCTACAGAACTATATGCTTCCTCATAAGGTGAACCTAATCTCTAGGATCAATCCACAATAGTATCTTATGACATGGCCGATGCTATTCAGATGGTTGGCATGATGGTCCATGATCTTCTTGTAGTTTTACATTACCTTTGTACCCTTCCATGCAGTGAAAGGACAAGCGGTAGCAGATTTCATAGTAGCACACCTACTTCTTGCTAACTATCTGCTTAGTGATGATCTCCCCGTTGAACAAATCATGAACTTCTGGGATACTAGCATTCACCATTGGGAGATGTACTTTGATGGTGTGACTTCCTTCAAAGAGGAAAAGAACCAATCTACTATTCTAAGAGAGGCAGGGGTAGGAATAGTTCTCTTAACTCTAGACCGTGAAGTGATGAGATTCTCATATCAACTGTCCAATCCTTGCATGAATAATGAAGCTAAATATGAGGCTATGATTGTCGATCTAGAGTTAGTCATTACTCTAAGCATCTAGAACATCAATATCTTTGGGGATTCTCAACTAGTTAGCAACCAAATCGTTGGGTCCTATAACGTTATAAAGCCCAAGCTCCATCACTACCACAAGTACACCATGGAGTTGTTGGCCCAAATTTCAATGGTTACCATTTATAATATTCCTCATGGACAAATGTTGTAGCGTATGCTTTAGCCAATCTTTACAAGGAGTTGGCATATCTGGAGGATGAGTCTATATCAATAAAGGTCCAAAATAGATAAGTCTTATTCCTTATTAATATTGAACTCATCAAAAAGTACTCTCTTGAAGGGGAGGTTTCCATTACTAGGAAGGATGAAGAGTTAGATTGTAGTTAGCCATTCATGGATTACTTAAATATAGGAAAACTACCTCAAAAGAAGTCCTAAGCCTATCAGATGAAGCATAGAGCACTTTCCTACACTCTTATGGATGGTGTCTTATAAAGGTAGTTTTTTGATCATATGTGGATATGTTGTTTAGACAAGCACGAAACCCATAAGATCATGACCGAGGCACACTCAGGATTATGTGGAGCCAACCAATCTGGTCCGAAGATGAAAGCTAAGATCAAGAGACTATGATACTACTAGCCTTCGATGATCAAAGATTGCATGATATGGCTAGGCGATGACACCAATGTTAAATACACGGTGTGGTCCTACACCAATCACACAACATGCTACGTTAGGCCTCATGGCTATTTGAGTGTTGGGATAATGACATAATGGGTTTGATTGATCATCCTTCCAAGGGTCATCTATTCATCTTAGCTGCTACTAACTACTTTTCCAAATGGGCGAAGGTGATTCTGCTCAGAGAGGTCACAGCGCAGCATGTGCTCCAATTTTTTAGGAACCATATCGTATATAGGTTTGGAGTGCCTCGATGAATTATTTCTGATAATGGTACTGCATTTAAGAGCACCGATATAATAACTTTTCCTGACATAATTCATAGATTAGAGATATTCTACCATCAACTATTTAATGGAAACAACATAGCAGAAGCCTTCAACAAAGTTTTCATCCAAATACTAAAGAGGACACTCGACAACAACAAGCGATCATGGCATGAATAGTTAATTGAAGCCTTATGGGCCTACCGCACCACATATAGAACTCCAACTTAGTCTACTCCTTTCTCCTTAGTGTATGGGTCTAAAGTCATTCTACCATTAGAAGTCCAACTCCCATCACTAAGGATAGTTATGGGTAGAAAGATCACAATAGAGCAGAACACCAAGTTGCAGTTAGAAGAGCTTCAATGTTTGAAGGAGAGATGCCTGCAGGCATGCCAAAACCTGAAGTTGTACAAAGCTAAAATGATTCATGCTCACAATAAGTTGTTCCGACCTAGAGCTTTTCAAGTAAGAGAGCTTATTTTAGTTCTAAAGAGATCGATTGTTGCCCGTCGTAACATGGGAGGCAAGTTTGAACCCACTTGAGAAGGCCCTTTTGCCAAAGAGAAGGCCTACCAAGGAGGATCATATTTGCTTATTAATCATAAGGGAGAGTGACCAATGCTTTCAATCAATAGGCTCTACTTAAAGAAATATTAAAACTCATGTTTGAAAATAATTATCATCGATGAAAATTCTATTTTGAATTCAATCTCTTCCATGTTGAATGTATTCTTGTTTGTGAATCTGCCATGATGTGTGTAATTTATGTGTAAGGAACCCAAGCGACGCTATCCTTCATCGACACAATAAAAACCCAAACTACACACAAACATATAAAACAAACACATTTCTTTTATCTCAGGCTACTCTGAGTTGAGATAACACCCCCAACCGCACTCACTCATTAACTGCTTTAGGTTGAGCTAACGTGCTGCCCAACTAGTGTGTCACCCTAGTGATCTTCTTGCTTTGGAGGATGTATGTCTGCTATGCTTTCCTTTTTTACTTGGCCACTTCAAATTGATGAGCGCCTTGTTAGTTTGGTAGGTCTTACTATGTGGTCGATAAGCTACCTAATGTTGGGTTTGTTTAAGAGGATATGAGTCTGCTATGCTTTTTTCTTGGATTAGCCTTCGTGCATTGATTGGGTTGAGTATATTTGAGGTTTAGGATAAGTCCCCTAGCGCCTCCTTCCCTCTTGACTAGTTCAAGTAGTCCTTCCTCGAGGCTCCCCGCTTAGTAGTCGCTCTAGGTCAGATGGCATCTATCCCGCCAATGACAAACTATCCTAATGTTCAGTTCCACTTGGAAAGTTGTAAATGTACATGCTTTCTTTCTAGATTGATCATTGCACACTGACGGCACCTTAGGTTGGTTGGTTCTCACTATGTACACAGATACACTAGTCATGCTGACGAATAAACCTTAAGTTGGTTGGTTCTCACACCTTAGGATACACCACTCATGGCATATGTAAGTTTGATATGCTTTCTCCTTGAGTTGGCCAATGTACACCTAAGTTTCTTTTCTAGGGCTCAGGATAATTCCCCTTGTAGCACATCCTTTGTGGGCATTATATCCGTCCTTTGCGGCCCCATTTAAACACTACCTGGGTTACTATCAAATTGGACAATTCTCCTTTACTAGTAATCACCCCTATGGTTGGAGAATCCATCATGTGGATGTGCAAATTCTCTCTTGGTCCAGTAAATTTTAGATAGGCTAAGGCCGATAAAGCCCCTTCTCAGTGTGGTCCCTTGCACACCAACAAGGTCCACACAAACATGTAAACAAAATATATATTCACTTGTGGATTAGGAGGACACCCATAGTGGTACCTTTTCCAAAGCAGGCATCCTATCTTTAGGGCAATGTCAACAAAACTTCCTATTGGAATCGCCTAACTACTCTTGAGTTGTTATAAGAACCCACCAAAGATTCACTCAGTCGCTAAGTCGTCGATTTGATTTGTTGTGCTACCAACATGTCACCCCAGCGATTGTTCCCTGCTTTAGAAGATGTAATTTTGTTATGCCTTCTTCCTAGCATAGCCATTGCACACCGAAAAAAAACCCATTAGGTTGGCTAGCTCTACCCCATGGCCAGTAGACTATCCCTTTGGATTTATAATTTTAAGATAGGAGAAGTCCGATATAGCCCCTTCTCAGTGGGTCCATCGCACACCGACATGGTCAATAAATTAGATCTATCAAATTTGGCTGAGTTCACATCCCCAGTGGATATGCCCTCAATTCAAAATCAAAATAAAATAAATAAACTATATCAAATCACATGAAATTAAGATAAAATTAATCTTGACTACTTTTGTGTTGACATAAGTCCCCAGTGACATTCACTCAGTAGTCGCCCTAAGTCTGGTTCGATTTGTTATGCATCCAGTAGGTCACCCCAGTGGTTGTTCCTTGCTTTGGAAGATGTAAGTCTGTTACGCCTTCTTCCTAGCATAGCCATTACACATTGAAAGACAACCCCTTACGTTGTCTAGCTCTACCCCACAGCTGGTAGACTATCCCTTTGGATTTATAAACATGAGGTAGCTCAAGGCTGATATAGCCCCTTCTATGTGGGTCCATCGTACACCGACAGGGTCCATACATTAACTCAAATTAAATTAAACCCAATCTGATTTTCCCCAAAGGAGTTAAATCACACCCTTCTCCCAAGGTTAGTTTTAGGTTTATTTTTAATTTATTTTATTTTAATTAGTTTAGGTTTAGGTTTAGGTTTAGTTTATTTTTGGTTTAGGTTTAGGTTTTATTTATTTTAGTTTAGTTTATTTATTTTATTTTCTTTATTTTATTTTTATTTTAGGTTTAGTTTTTTAGTGGTTTAGGGTTTATTTTATTTATTTTTTAGGTTTATTTTTAGGTTTATTTATTTATTTATTTAGGTTTATTTTATTTTTAATTTACATTTAGTTTTATTTTATTTAGGTTTTTATTCATAGATTTATTTTATTTTAGTTTAGGTTTATATTTATTTTATTTTAGCTTATTTTTATTATTTATTTTATTTTATTTTTAGGTTTAGGTTTAGGTTTTTATTTTATTTTATTTTTTCATTATATTTAGGTTTATGTTTTATTTATTTATTTTATTTTTAGATTTTATTTAGTTTAGGTTTATGTTTTTAGGTTTTTAGAGTTTAGGGTTTAGGGTTTAAGGTTTGGGGTTTAAGATTTTATGGTTTAGGGTTTTAAGGTTAGGGGGGTTTAGGGTTTAGGGTTTAGGGTTTAGGGTTTAGTGTTTAAGCTTTAGGGTTAAGGATTTTTAGGATTTAGGGTTTAGGATTTAGGGTTTAGGGTGTAGGGTTTCTTTTATTTTTAACTAAAAAGAATTTATTGCTCAAAAAAATAGGTACAAGAAGACCATATTAGAGACTAAACTCTAAAAGACAAAAACTATTGCTTAAATGAGCTGCAAGAGAATCCTAAAGAGTTTAGTCCCTAAATTAATACATTAAAGAGAAATAAAAAAACAAAGATAGAACTAAAAAGCTACAAAGGCAAAGAAAGGGAAGAATCCATGGAGCTCCAAAAGAACCTCCAAAGAGATGAAGATCCATAAGAAAGCAACCAAAGAATTGAAGACAACTCCAGCCATCTAAGAAAACAACGGCCATCAGTAAGACTCCAGCTCCCTCCAAGAAGAAGAAGAGACCAATTGAAAAAGAGATCCTGAAACCTGCAAGAAATCTCAGTTAGAAGGAGATTAAAAAACATAAAGAGAAAAAAACTCATGCTTAGAATGAGGAACAAAAGGATAATCAAAATAATGAGGGGCATCAAATCCTAAGTGTATCCAGCTTCGAAGAAGGGCTATAAATAGGAAAAGTCACCAGCCACAAAAATATCAAGAAAAAATCCATCATATCATCATAGCCATCCCAGCCACAGAAAAATACAAACCAATCATAATAGCCACCTAGTCAAACAAAGAGTGAAGCTAAGGAAATAGAAAGAGAGAGGAGAACAACATATAAGATTAACATAAATCAATCCCAACAAAACCAAATATGAACACCTTTTTTAAAAAGAGGGAGAAAAGATGTTCACAACCCAAAAAAAAAGAGCCCTCAAAGACAAAGCCAACAGAGCCCACAACAACATTAATCCAAAGCCACCAAGGCACCAAGCCAATAGAGCCCAAAACAACACCAAGCCAAAGCTACCAAGGCACCATGCCAATAAATCCCACAACAATGCTAATCCAAAGCCACCAAGGCACCAACCAAAGAAAAGGAAATAGTCAACAGAGTAGCCACACAATAGAGTACCCATGAAAAATATCTAGGATAGAGCAAGAGAACTAAACAAACCAACAAAAAAAAAAAGCCCAGCAGAAGCTAAAATAAATAGCTAGAGAAACAACAAACCAATTGACAAACCACAAGCCAAGGACAAAAATCTCAACCTACCACTAACAAACAGAGCTAAAGCACTAACCAAAGGAAGGCAAGCCAACAAGAATAAAGCCAGCAACACAAAACCAACCAGACAAAGGGCACCAAAAAAAAAGCTAGCAAACAGGAAGCTAGAAACACCAAGCCAAAAAGAGAAAAATTAGCCAAGAAGCCAATACTCCAGCTAGCAAGAAAACACACAGCAAAAGCTCAACCAATAGAGAAAAAACTAGCCAAAAGCAAAAACCTCCTATGGATAGAAGAGATTATTTCCAAGAAGCTTTAGAAAGAGTAACCCTCAACAAGTGAGGAGGGACATAAATTTGAACACTTTTTTTTCTTTTTCTTCTTGTAAACAATTTTATAACCATGTATTTTCTTCAAAAAAAACTCCATTCAAAAAGGAATTAGTATTGTTATAAAAGGCATGGGGATCAGCAGAAGCTATCAATTTTAAATAATAGCATTTAGAATCATCTGCAACATTAGATAAAGGATAATTTGAAATATTATGCATTTCAGAATGAGAAGTGAAATAAGGACCAGAAATAGCTTTATTAATAAGACAATTATCAATATTTTCACATTCCAACAAAATATGAATAGTATCCTCCCTGTCTTCATTCATAAAAGAAGTAAGAGAAGAAGAATCCAGATTTTCAAATACAATCTTCATGTAAGGGATTAAAATATGATTCAAATCCCTTAGAAACACATATCATATTACCAAAATTGTGAACATAATTACCAGCCATAGAAAAACCATCAGTTTGAATTGAAATAGAACTATTCAAAATTAGAGAATTGTCACGGGTATCTAAATCTTATTTTTTAAAAGAAGGATCACCAATATTAACAAGATTGTCAAGAGCAAAAGTTAAAATATCATAAATAAAAACATTCTTTTCACCACCATTCTCATTTATAGAAGGCAAAGAAACAGCCTCTTTCTTATGATCTAAAGTAGATATAAGAGAAAGAGAAACAACATCCAACTTATTATAAGAAACGGTGTTAGCATCAATAATATTTGAACCATCATCATGAAAGGAATTATGCACAACATCCAAACCATTAGAATCATTAATCATAGCCTCTAAAGCCTTCCATTTAATAGAATCATCAAAAGAAATGCTTAGAGCATGATTATTTGTTAAAACTTTTTCAGAAACATCAAAATTACCTTCTGCATTAGACAAATCATTAATAGTTAAAACTTTTCAGAAGATTCAAAAATCTGGTTTTGCAAAACATTAGAATTTTGAAAAGCAAATTTTCCTTTATCCAACTTGAAAGAATCATTAGTTTTTTCAACAATTGAATTCTTACTAGTGATTTTCTTCCTAAGAGGGCGATGAGTAATAAAGCATTCAAAAAATTCATGCCCATGAATCTTACAATGATTACAAAAAATGGGAAAGTTCTCAAAAACAAATTTCTGAAAATAACCACATTTCTCTGAACCCAACCAAATTTCTTTCAGATACTTTTTAGTAATATCAATCTCTACATGAATTCTAGCAACATATGGTCTAGAAAAGTAGTTATTGCTTGATCAACTTGTAAAGGCCGACCAAAAATCAACCCAATAGCATAAAGAATCTGATGATTAAATAGATGAATCTGCAAGTTAGGTAAAGAAATCTAAATGGGAACAATAGGAGACTCTTCATTAACATCAAACATAGGAATCCACTTCAAAATACACATTTGATAATTAAAAACATGATAACAACGCATAGAAAAAATTCTTCTGTAATCAAGGTCATTAGAAAGTTTAATCAGAACATGCCTTGCATCAATCAGCCAAATAGAAAAAGAACCAAATAAATTTAAGCTATGAAAAAAAGAATGAATATCTTCCATCTTTGGCCATTTAAATAAAAACTTTCCAATCAAAGAAAAAGCAAAAGGCTCAGTTAATCTTTCAATATCTTCATATGAAATCATAATTGTCAGAGTACCTTTAAAAGTTGTATGAAGCAAATTCAAAGGAGGCTCGTGGAGGAATTCTTACCAGCTAAAGCCTCTTTGAAATATTTAGTAACAACATGTAATTTAGAGGTAGGATTACCTAAAAATTTGATGCCCTAGCGGATCCATCGGCACTTGGGATTTACCCCATAGATTTGAAGAAGTCAATGCCATGAGTCATGGCATCGTGATAATAATAGGTTGAGATCAGCCCAAGACCGATAATATATATGGAATCCAAGAGAGAAAGTGCTCAAAAACTCACTAAGAATGCGAGGGATCCTAAAATCTCTTAATAAGAGGGTTTAATTTAGTTTTAGGGTTTAGGTTTTAGGTTTAGTGCTTATTAGTTATTATTATGTTTTATTAGTGTTAGGTTATTATTAGTTTACTGCTAGTTTTATGTTTAGTTTTAGATAGGTTATTAGTTTTAGTTTTAGTTATTATTTTCTTAGGTTAGTTTATTAGTTTATTTTGTTTGTTTGTTTATTAGGGTTTAGTTATTTTTAGTTTATTTATTAGTTATTACTAGTTAGTTAGTTATTTATTTAGTTTAGTTAGTTATTATTATTAGGTTTTGGTTTTATTACCACTTATGTTTTAGTTAGTTTTAGTTAGTGGTTTAGTTTTATTAGTTTATTTATTACTTTATTAGTTTAGTTTATTAGTTTTATTAGTTTAGTTATAGGTTTAGGTGTATTAGTTTGTTATTATTAGTTTTTTGGTTTAGTTTATGGTTTATTAGTTATTATTAGTTATTTATTATTTATTATTATTATTAATATAGTTTGTTGGTTTATTATTAGTTTTATTTTAGTTTAGTTTTTTTTTAGTTTATTATAATTATTAGTTTATTTTTATTATTATTAGTTTTATTATTACATTTTAGCTTATTTATTTAGTTAGGGTTTAAGGTTTACTTATTTAGTTATTTATTAGTTAGTTTATTATTACTTTTATTATTATTAGTTTATTAGTTTTGTTAGTTAGTTAGTTAGTTAGTTATTATTATTATTATTAGTTTTTGTCAATTTAGTTATTGTTAGTTAGCTTTATTATAATTATTGTTAGTTTATTTATTAGGTTTACTAGTTTAGTTATTTAGTTAGCTTAGTTTTATTTAGTCATTAGTTTATTAGTTTGTTATTAGTTATTAGTCAGTTTATTAGGTTTAGTTATCATTATGTTTATTTATTAGTTAGTTTTTATGGTTTACTAATTAAGGTTTAGGCTTTAGTTTTAGTTAATTATTTAGTTATTTATTATTAGTTATCATTATTAGCTTATTAGTGTAGTTTTAGTGTTTATTATTTATTAGGGTTTAGATTTATTTATTAATTAGTTTAATTTTATTAGTTAGTTTATTAGTTTATTAGTTATCAATTATAGGATATTAGTTATTTATTATTAGTTTTATTTAGTTTATTATTAGTTTTAGTTTTTAATTAGTTATATTTAGGTTTTTAGTTTATTAGTTTTATTAGTTTATTATTTATTAGTTTATTAGGTTTTATTAGTTTGTTATTAGTTAGTTTTAGTTTATTTTATTATTAGTTTATTAGTTTTTTTTATCTATTATTTAGTTATTATTATTAGTTTTATTAGTTTAGTTATTAGTTATTTTAATTTAGTTTAGTTTGTTATTATTAGTTTTATTATTATTAGTTTTATTAGTTTAAGTTTAGGGGTTTAGTGTTTAGTTTATGTAGTCTTATTATTATTATTATTATTATTATTATTATTATTATTATTATTATTATTATTATTATTATTATTCATTATTATTATTATTATTATTATTATTATTATTATTATTATTATTATTATTATTATTATTATTATTAGTTTTACTTAGGTTAGTTATTATTATTTATTTAGCTAGTTTAGTTTTAGTTATTTATTATTTAGTTTATTATTATTATTAGTTTAGTTTAGTTAGTTTTTATGTTATTACGTTTTATTATTGCTTAGTGTTTTTTAGTTATTATTAGTTTTTAGGTTAGTTTATTTTTTATTATTATTAATTATTAGTTTATTAGTTTAGTTAGTTTTATTAGATTATTATTATTAGTTAGTTTATTAGGTTTATTTTTTATCATTAAGTTTAGTTTATTTATTTAGGTTTTATTTATTATTTAGTTTATTAATAGTTTAGTTTATTATTATTATTATTATTATTAGTTTAGTTATTAGTTTTATTTTGTTTAGTTTATTATTAGTTTTATTTAGTTTAGTTTATTATTAGCCCTATTTAGTTTAGTTTATTATTAGTTTATTAGTTTAGTGTTAGTTATTATTAGCTATTTAGTTTTAGTTTATTATTTATTTTAGTTTTATTATTAGTTTTAGTTATTATTATTTTAGTTTATTATTAGGTTTAGTTAGTTTATTAGTTAATTAGTTTGTTTAGTTATTAGTTTTAGTTTTTAGTTAGTTATTATTATTAGTTATTTCTTAATTATTTAGATAGTTTATTAGTTTTAGTTTAGTTAGTTTAGTTATTATTAGTTTAGTTATTGGGTTTAGTTTTATTATTAGTTAGTTATTTATTAGGGTTTAGTTTAGTTAGTTTATTATTTTTATTAGTTTAGTTTATTTTTAGTTAGTTTATTAGTGGGGTTTTTTATTTATGTTTAATTTTGTTATTACTTTGTTTATTAGTTTAGTTAGTTTTCATTATTACTAGTTTATTATTTTTTATGTATTATTTCCTTTGTTTAGTTTACTTAGTTTTATTTGTTTTTTATTTTAGTTTATTATTAGTTTTAGTTTATTAGTTTTAGCTTTTTATTTATCTATTTTAGTTCATTATTTATTTGTTTTAGTTTTAGTTAGTTTAGTTTAGTGTTTTATTGGTTTATTATTAGGGTTTAGGGTTTAGGGTTTAGGGTTTAAGGTTTAGGGTTTGGGGTTTAGGGTTTTAGGGTTTAGGGTTTATGGATTAGGGTTGTAGGTTTAAGGTTTAGGGTTTAGGCTTAGTAGTAGGGTTTAGCATTTAGGGTTAGGGTTTTTTTATTTTTTATTTTTTAATTTTTTAAATTTTTATGGTTTAGGGTTTAGGGTTTTGGTTTTAGGTTTAGGGATCAGGTTTTAGTTTAGAGGTTAGGGTTTTTGGTTTTTTTTAACAGAGAACAAATTCAGATTCAACATTTCTTTTTTTGATTTCATCAACCAAGTAACACACCAAGTTTTCTAAGACACAGGCGATGACATAAATCAAAAATTAGCATGCATAGAGCAAATCAAAAACCCTAAATAACTAGAACTCTCTTGGGATACACCATCGATCTAGTCTCCTCGCCACTACCATATGACCTCCGCCATCTTCTCCCTCCCACCTCCACCCTCTCACCACCACCACACCTCCATATCCACCGGCACCTCAGATCCCCACCACCACTTTGATAATCACGGCCTCCACCTTAGCCTCCACCAGATCTAGGCGAGCATGGTTGTGGTGATGTTCTTGTCATCAAGGTTCTGCCCATTCTTAGGGTTTACATTTAGGTGTAGCTTTATTAGGTTTTAGGAATTAGGTTTATTTTTTAATTTATTTAGTTACTTTAGGTTAAGTTTAGGGTTTATAGTTTAGGGTTTAAGGTTTAAGGTTAGGGTTTAGGGTTTAGCATTTAGGGTTTAGGGTTTAGGGCTAGGGTTTAGGGTTTTAGGGTTTATGCTTTTAGTGTTTAGGGTTAGTGTTTAGGTTTAAGGTTTAGGGTTTAGGGTTTAGGGTTTAGGGTTTCAAGTTTAGGGTTTAGGGTTTTTTTTAAATAGGAAAATCAGTAGGTTTTGGTTTATTTAGTTTATTTTTTATTTATTTTAGTTTATTTTATATTTTATTTTTATTTAGGTTTATTTTTTATTTTTTTAATTTTGTTTATTTATTTTTGGTATATTTATTTTAGTTTAGATTTTTTATTTTAGTTTATTTTTAAGGTTTGGTTTAGGTTTGTGTTTATTTTTAGTGTAGTTTCATTTTTATTTTATTTTTTATGTTTATGTTTTATTTTTTATTTATAGGTTTAGGTTTAGGTTTTTATTTTATTTTTTTTAGGTTTAGGTTTTAAGTTTTCATTTTAGGTTTATTTTAAGTTTTAGTTTTTAGTTTAGCTTTAGATTTACTTTTAGTTTATTTTATTTTATTTAGTTTAGGGTTTAGGTTTAATTTATTTTAAGTTTAGGCTTAGGTTTATTTTATTTTATTTATTTTAGGTTTAGGTTTTATTATTTAGTTTATTATTATTATTATTAGTTTAGTTTAGTTAGTTTTTATGTTATTACGTTTTATTATTACTTAGTGTTTTTTAGTTATTATTAGTTTTTAGGCTAGTTTATTTTTTATTATTATTAATTATTAGTTTATTAGTTTAGTTAGTTTTATTAAATTATTATTATTAGTTAGTTTATTAGGTTTATTTTTTATCATTAAGTTTAGTTTATTTATTTAGGTTTTATTTATTATTTAGTTTATTATTATTTTAGTTTATTATTATTATTATTATTATTAGTTTAGTTATTAGTTTTATTTAGTTTAGTTTATTATTAGTTTTATTTAGTTTAGTTTATTATTAGTTCTATTTAGTTTAGTTTAATATTAATTTATTAGTTTAGTGTTAATTATTATTAGCTATTTAGTTTTAGTTTATTATTTATTTTAGTTTTATTATTAGTTTTAGTTTTTATTATTTAGTTAGTTTATTAGTTTATTAGTTTGTTTAGTTATTAGTTTTAGTTTTTAATTAGTTATTATTATTAGTTATTTCTTAATTATTTATATAGTTTATTAGTTTTAGTTTAGTTAGTTTAATTATTATTAGTTTAGTTATTGGGTTTAGTTTTATTATTAGTTAGTTATTTATTAGGGTTTAGTTTAGTTAGTTTATTAGTTTAGTTTTAGTTATTAGTTTAGGTTTAGTTTTTTTTATTAGTTTTATTAGTTTAGTTTATTTTTAGTTAGTTTATTAGTGGGGTTTTTTTATTTATGTTTAATTTTTTTATTACTTTGTTTATTAGTTTAGTTAGTTTTCTTATTACTAGTTTATTATTTTTTTATGTATTATTTCCTTTGTTTAGTTTACTTAGTTTTATTAGTTTTTTATTTTAGTTTATTATTAGTTTTAGTTTTTTATTTATCTATTTTAGTTCATTATTTATTTATTTTAGTTTTAGTTAGTTTGGTTTAGTGTTTTATTGGTTTATTATTAGGGTTTAGGGTTTAGGGTTTAGGGTTTAGGGTTTAAGGTTTAGGGTTTGGGGTTTATGATTTTTGGGTTTAGGGTTTATGGATTAGGATTGTAGGTTTAAGGTTTAGGGTTTAGGCTTAGTTGTAGGGTTTAGCGTTTAGGGTTAGGGTTTTTTTATTTTTTTATTTTTTAATTTTTTTAAATTTTTATGGTTTAGGGTTTAGGGTTTAGGTTTTAGGTTTAGGGATCAGGTTTTAGTTTAGAGGTTAGGGTTTTTGGTTTTTTTTAAACATAGAACAAATTCAGATTCAATATTTCTTTTTTTGATTTCATCAACCAAGTAACACACCAAGTTTTCTAAGACACAGGCGATGACATAAATCAAAAATTAGCATGCATAGAGCAAATCAAAAACCCTAAATAACTAGAACCATCTCTAATGTAAAGACACAGTTCCATAAGCAACAGATCGGATCGATGATTCTTCAATTTCTCTAGTTCCCATCAGAACCCCCCTGGCCTCTCGGGTAGCAGGATCCACCATCATCTCCCTGATCTCTCCCTCCGCCACTACCACGGCTATGACCTCCATCGCTTCTCCCACCTCCATAATCACCACTCCTCTGACCACCACCTCCATATCCACCAGCACCTCCAGATCCCCCACCACCACTCTGATAATCACAGCCTCCACCTTCGCCTCCACCACTAGATCTAGACTGAGCATGGTTGACGGTGATGTTCTTGTCATCAAGGTTCTGCCCATTCTTAGGGTTTACATTTAGGTGTAGCTTTATTAGGTTTTAGGAATTAGGTTTACTTTTTAATTTATTTAGTTAATTTAGGTTAAGTTTAGGGTTTGTGGTTTAGGGTTTAGGGTTTAGCATTTAGGGTTTAGGGTTTAGGGGTAGGGTTTAGGGTTATAGGGTTTATGCTTTTACGATTTAGGGTTAGGGTTTGGGTTTAAGGTTTAGGGTTTAGGGTTTAGGGTTTAGGGTTTAGGGTTTCAAGTTTAGGGTTTAGGGTTTTTTTTTAAATAGGCAAATCAGTAGGATTTGGTTTATTTTTTATTTATTTTAGTTTATTTTATATTTTATTTTTATTTAGGTTTATTTTTTATTTTTTTAATTTTGTTTATTTACTTTAGGTATATTTATTTTAGTTTAGATTTTTTATTTTAGTTTATTTTTTCAGGTTTAGGTTTAGGTTTATGTTTATTTTTTAGTGTAGTTTCATTTTTATTTTATTTTTTATGTTTAGGTTTTAGTTTTTATTTATAGGTTTAGGTTTAGGTTTTTATTTTATTTTTTTAGGTTTAGGTTTTAAGTTTTCATTTTAGGTTTATTTTTAAGTTTTATTTTTTAGTTTAGCTTTAGGTTTACTTTTAGTTTATTTTATTTTATTTAGTTTAGGGTTTAGATTTAATTTATTTTAAGTTTAGGCTTAGGTTTATTTTATTTTATTTATTTTAGGTTTAGGTTTTTTATAGTTTAGGGTTTAGGTTTTATTTTATTTATTTATAGGTTTATTTTTTAGGTTTAGGTTTTTATTTTATTTTATTTTTATTTTACATTTAGTTATTATTTTATTTAAGTTTTTTATTTTTAGGTTTATTTTATTTTTTAGTTCAATTTAGGTTTTTATTTATTTTATTTTAGTTTATTTTTATTTTATTTTATTTTATTTTTAGGTTTAGGTTTTGGGTTTACGTTTAGGTTTATGTTTTAGGGTTTAGGATTTTTGGGTTTAGGGTTTTAGGATTTAGGGTTTAGAATTAGGGTTTAGTGTTTAAGGTTTAGGGTTTAGTGTTTAGGCATTAGGGTTTTGGGTTTTTAGGGTTTAGGGTTTAGGATTTAGGGTTAGCTTTGGGTTTAGGGATAGTTTAGGGTTTAGGTTTTAGGGTTTAGGGTTTATGGTTTAGGTTTTTAGGGGTTATGGTTTACCGTTTAGGGTTTTGGGTTTAGGGTTTAGGGTTAGGTTTTATGATTCAAGGTTCTGGGTTTAAGGTTTAAGGTTTAGTGTTTTTAGAGTATAGGACTTATGGTTTAGGGTTAGCTTAGAGTTTAGGGTTAGTTTAATGTTTATAGTTTAAGCTTTAGGGTGTTTAGGGTTTAGGGTTTATGTATTAGGGTTAGATTAGGGTTTAAGGTTTAGGGTTTTATAATTTAGGATTTAGGGTTTAGGGTTTAGGGTTTAGGTTTATGGTTAGGGTTTAGGGTCTAAGGTTTAGGGTTTAGGGTTTTTTAGTGTTTAGGGTTTAGGGTTTAGGGTTAGTTTTAGGGTTTAGTGTTTAGTGTTTAGGATTTTGGATTTAGTGTTTAAGGTTTAGGGTTTAGGGTTTTTTTTCAAAAATTAAGTAAATCGATAAGTTCAGGTTTATTAGTTTATTTTTTTTAATTTATTTTATTTTATTTATTATTTATAATTATTATTTTAATTTATATTTAGTTTAGCTTACTTTTTTTTAAGATTATTTATTTTAATTTATGTTTTTTTTAGTTTATTCTTTTTATTTTAGGTTTAGTTTATGTTTATTTTTTGGTTTAGTTTTATTTTTATTTTATTTTTTAGGTTTAGGTTTTATTTTCTATTTTTAAGTTTTGGTTTAGGTTTTTATTTTATTTTTTTAGGTTTTAGTTTTAGGTTTTCATTTTATGTTTATTTTTAGGCTTTCTTTTTTAGTTTAGTTTAGGTTTTTTTTTAGGGTTTTGTTTTAGGTTATTTTAGGTTTAAGGTTAGGTTTATTTAGTTTAGTTTAATTTATTTTAGTTTATGTTTAGGTTTATTTTATTTTCTTTATTTTAGGTTTGGGTTTTTTTTTTAATTTAGGGTTTGGTTTTATTTTAATTTATTTTTAGGTTTTATTTTTAAGTTTATTTTAAGGTTTATTTTTATTTAGTTTTTATTTTATTTTATTTTAGGTTTATTTTATTTTTATTTTACATTTAGTTTTTTTATTTTATTTAGGTTTTTTATTTTTTAGGTCTATTTTATTTTCTAATTTAGTTTAGGTTTTTATTATTTTATTTAGTTTAGTTATTATTTATTTATTTATTTATTTAGGTTTTGGTTTAGGTTTAAGTTTTAGAGTTTAGGGTTTAGGGTTTAAGCTTTAGGGTTTAGTGTTTAGGGTTTAGGGTTTTAGGGTTTAGGGTTTGGGTTTAGGGTTTAGGTTTAGGGCCCAGGGTTTAGGTTAGTTTATGGTTTATAGTTTTACTTTAATTAGGGTTTTAAGGTTTTGTTTTTAAGGTTTAGGGTTGAAGGTTTAGGATTTTAGGCTTTAGGGTTTAGGGTTTAGGGTTTATGTTTTATGATTTAGGGTTTGGGGTTAAGGTTTAGTGTTTAGTGTTTAGGCTTTAGGGTTTAGGGTTTTTAGGATTAAGGGTTTAGGGTTAGCTAAGGGTTTAGGGTTAGTTTAAGTTTAAGGTTTAGGCTTTAGGGTTTAGAGTTTTTATGGTTTAGGTTTAGTTTAGGGTTTAGGTTTTAGGGTTTAGGTTTAGGGTTTAGGGTTTAGGGTTTAGGTTTAGGTTAGTTAGGGTTCTTGTTTAGTTTAGGGATGGTTTTAGGCTTTAGGTTTAGGGTTTATGGTTTAGGTTTAGGGTTTACAGTTTAGGATTTAGGGTTTAGGTTTTTTAAAAAAAATTAAATGAACATGTAAGGTTTATGTTTATTTAGTTTATTTTTTATTTATTTTAGTTTATTTTTTATTTTTCTTTAGGTTTATTTTTATTTTTATTTAGTTTAGCTTATTTATTTTAGGTTTATTTATTTTTTATTTTAGTTTATTTTTCAAGTTTAGGTTTAAGTTTTTATTTATTTTTTTAGTTTAGTTTTATCTTTATTTTATTTTTTAAGTTTAGGTTTTTTATTATTTTTAGGTTTAGGTTTAGGTTTTTATTTTATTTTTTTTAGGTTTATGTTTTAGTTTCATTTTAGGTTAATTTTAAGGTTTTATTTTTTAGTTTATTTTATTTTATTTAGTTTAGGGTTTAGGTTTAGTTTATTTTAGGTTTAGGTTTAGGCTTTATTTATTTTAGTTTAGGTTTAGGTTTATTTTATTTTGTTTATTTTAGGTTTAGGATTTTTTTATAGTTTAGGGTTTAGGTTTTATTTTTTAATTTTTTAAGGTTTATTTTTTAGGTTTATTTTTTTAAGTTTAGGTTTCTATTTGGTTTTATTTTTTTATTGCACGCTTATTTTATTTTTATTTTATGTTTAGTTTTTATTTTATTTAGGTTTATTTTATTTTTTTAGTTTAGTTTAGGTTTTTATTTATTTTATGTTATTTTAGTTTTTATTGTTTATTTTATTTTATTTTTAGGTTTAGGTTTGCATTTAAGTTTTTATTTTATTTAATTTTTTCATTTTATTTAGGTTTAGGTTTTTTATTTATTTAATTTTTGGATTTTATTTAGTTTAGGTTTTTATTTAGTTTTAATATTTATTTATTTATATATTTTAGGGTTTAGGGTCTATAGTTTAGGGTTTAGGGTTTAGTTTTAATTTTTTTTAGGTTTAGGTTTTATGTTTTATTTTTTGATTTATTGTTACATCATTTAGGTTTTTGTTTAGTTTTTATTTTATTTTATTTTTATTTTATGTTTAGTTTTTATTTTGTTTAGGTTTTTTATTTTTTAGATTAGTCTAGATTTTTATTTATTTTATTTTTAGTTTAGTTTTTATTTTTTATTGAATTTTATTTTTAGGTTCATGTTTAGGTTTAGGTTTATGTTTTAGTTAATGTTTTTATTTTATTTTATTTTTCTAATTTATTTTGGTCTAGATGATTTATTTATTTATTTTATTTTGAGGTTTTATTTAGTTCAGGTTTAGGTTTTTAATTTTTTAGGGTTTAGGGTTTAGGGTTTAAGGTTTTAGGGTTTAGGGTTTAGGGTTTTTGGTTTAAGGTTTACGTTTTAGGTTTAGGGTACAGGTCTTAGTTTAGGGTTTAGGGTTTTTAGTTTTTTTAACTGATAATAAATTCAGATTCAACATTTCTTCTTTTGTTTATTTATTTTATGTTTATTTATTTTAGTTTAGGTTTTAAATTTTAGTTTATTTTTTAGGTTTAGGTTTTATTTTTATTTTTTTGTGTAGCTTTAGGTTTTTATTTTATTTTGTTAGGTTTAGGTTTTAGGTTTTTATTTTAGCATTATTTTTTAGTTTTATTTTTTAGTTTAGGTTTATATTTATTTTTAGTGTATTTTATTATATTTAGTTTAGGGTTTAGGTTTTGTTTATTTTAGGTTTAAGTTTCAATTTTTTTTTTAATTTTAGTTTAGTTTATTTTATTTTAGGTTTAGGTTTATTTTATTTTGTTTATCTTATTTTTATTTTAGGTTTAGGTTTTTTTTAGTTTAGGGATTAGGTTTTATTTTTTATTTATTTTTAGGTTTATTTTTCAGGTTTAGGTTTTTATTTAGTTTGTATTTTATTTTATTTTAGGTTTATTTTATTTTTACTTTACGTTTGGTTTTTATTTTATTTAGGTTTTTTTACTTAGGCTTATTTTATTTTTTACTTTAATTTAAGTTTTTATTTATTTTATTTTTGTTTATTTTTATTAGTTTATTTTATTTTATTTTTAGGTTTATGTTTAGGTTTTATTTTAGGTTTTCATTTTATTTTAATTTTTTTATTTTATTTAGGTTTAGGTTTTTTTATTTATTTTATTTTTAGGTTTTATTTATTTTAGGTTTAGGTTTTAGGTTTTTAAGGTTTAGGGTTTAGGGTTTAAGGTTTAGGGTTTTAGGGTTTAGGGTTTTAGGGTTTAGGGTTTAAAGTTAGGGTTTAGGGTTTAACATTTAGGGTTTAGAGTTTAGGTTTTTGGGTTTAGGGTTTTTAGGGTTTAGGCTTTAGGATTTAGGGTTAACAGGGTTAGTTAGTTTAAGTTTAAGTTTAGGGCTTTAGGTTTAGGGTTTTAGGGTTTATGATTTAGGATGTACGGTTAGTTTAGGGTTTAGGGTTTTGGGTTTAGGGTTTTGGGTTTATGGTTTAGGGTTAAGGTTAGGGTTTAGGTTTAGGGTTTATGGTTTAGTGTTTAGGGTTTAGGGTTTAGGGTTTTTTATGGTTTAGGATTTATGCTTTAGGATTTAGGGTTTAGGGTTTTAAGGTTTAAGGTTTAAGGTTTAGGGTTTTAGGGTTTAGGGTTTAGGTTTGTAGGTTTAAGGTTAATTTTAGGGTTTAGGGTTTAGAGTTTAGGGTTTAGGGTTAGTTCTAGGGTTTAATGTTTGGGTTTTGTTTATTTATTTTATTTTTTTAAAATTAAGTAAACTGGTAGGTTTAAGTTTATTTCATTTATTTTTTATTTATCTTAATTTTTTTATTTGTCTATATTTATTTAGTTTATTTTTATTTTTGATTAATTTAGTATATTTATTTTAGTTTTATTTATTCTAGTTCAGGTTCTTTATTTTTGTTTATTTTTTAGGTTTTGGTTTCGTTTTATGTTTATTTTTTAATTTAGTTTTATTTTTATTTTATTTTTTATTTTTCGGTATAGGTTTAGGTTTTTATTTTATTTTTTTAGCTTTACATTTTAGGTTTTTATTTTAAGTTTATTTTTAGGTTTTATTTTTTAGTTTAGGTTTAGGTTGAATTTTAGTTTATTTTATTTTATTTCTTTTTGGTATATGTTTAGGTTTAATTTATTTTAGGTTTAGGGTTAGGATTAATTTATTTTAGTTTAGTTTATTTTAGCTTAGGTTTAGGTTCGTTTATTTTTATTTTAGGTTTAGGTTTTTTTTTTAGTTTATGGTTTAGGTTTTATTTTTATTTATTTTTTGTTTTTATTTTTAGGTTTATTTTTTTAGGTTTAGGTTTTATTTAGTTTTTATTTTATTTTATTTTATGTTTGGTTTTTATTTTTTTTCAGTAATTATTTTTCAATTTAATTTTGGTTTTATTTATTTTATTTTAGTTTAGTTTTTATTTTGTTTTTAGGTTTAGGTTTAGGTTTTAGTTTATGTTTTTATTTTATTATATATATTTATTTTATTTTTGTTAAAATTTTTTTTAAGGTTTTATTTAGTTTAGGTTTATATTTTTAGCTTTTTATGGTTTAAGGTTTAGGGTTAGTTTGGTTTGGGTTTGGGGTTTAGCGTTTCAGGTTTGGGGTTTAGAGTTTTTGAGCGTTTAAGGTTTAGGGTTTAGGGTTATGGGTTTTAGGGTTTAGGGTGTTAGTTTTAGGGTTTAGAGTTTAGGGTTTAAAGTTATTTTTAGGGTTTAGGGTTTACAGTTTAAGGTTTAGGGCTAGGTTTTTATTTATTTATTTTTAAATTAAGTAAACTAGTAGGTTTAGGTTTATTTAGTTTATTTTTTATTTATTTTAGTTTATTTGATTTTTTTATTTTGATATAAGTTTTTTTTATTTCTATTTAGTTTAGTTTATTTATTTTAAGTTTATTTATTTTAGTTTATTTTTTAGGTTTAGGTTTAGGTTTATTTTTAGTTGAGTTTTACTTTTATTTTATTTTTAAGGTTTAGTTTTTTTTTTTTTTGGTTTAGGTTTTGGTTTTGATTTTATTTTCATACGTTTAGGTTTTAGATTTTTATTTTAAGTTTCTTTTTAGCTTTTATTTTTTAGTTTAGGTTTAGGTTTATTTATAGTTTATTTAATTTTATTAGTTTAGGGTTAAGGTTTAGGTTTTTTTATTTTATTTTAGTTTATTTTTGTTTAGTTTTAGGTTTATTTTATTTTGTTTATTTTATTTTTTATTTTAGGTTTATATTTTTTTAGTTCAGGCTTTAGGTTTTATTTTTTTTATTTATTTTATGGTTTATTTTATGTTTTTATTTAGGTTTAGGTTTTTATTTAGTTTTTATTTTATTTTATTTTAAGTTTTTTTTAGGTTTATTTCAGTTTTATTTTACATTTAGTTTTTATTTTATTTCAGTTTTTTATTCTTAGGTTTATTTTATTTTTTTAGTTTAGTTTAAGTTTTTATTTATTTTATTTTAGTTTATTATTATTATTTTTTTTATTTTATTATTAGGTTTAGGTTTAGGTTTTAGTTTAGGTTTATATTTTATTTTATCTTTTTACTTTTTTTAGGTTTAGGTTTATTTATTTATTTTATTTTTAGGTTTTATCTAGTTTAGGTTTAGGTTATTAGGTTTTTAGGGTTTAGGGTTTTAGGGTTTAGGGATTTTGGGTTTAGGGTTTAGGGTTTAGGGTTAGGATTAGGGTTTTGGGTTTAGGGTTTAATGTTTAGGCTTTAGGGTTTAGGGTTTTTAGGGTTTAGAGTTTCGAGTTTAGGGTTAGCTTAGGGTACAGGGTTAGTTTAGGGTTTAGGGTTTAAGGTTTAGGGTTTAGGTTTAGGCTTTAGTGTTTTTATGGTTTAGGTTTAATTTAGTGTTTAAGGTTTTGGGTTTTAGCATTTAGGGTTTAGGGTTTAGGGTTTAGGGTTAGGGTTTAAGTTTAAGGTTTAAAGTTTAAGTTTAGTTTAGGTTTAGGTTTAGGTTTAGTTTAGTTTTAGTTTAGTTTAGGTTAGGTTTTAGGTTTTAGGTTTTAAGTTTTGGTTTAGGTTTAGTTTAGTTTAGGGTTTTAGGGTTTAGCTTATGGTTTAGGGTTGTTTAGGTTTAGGTTGCTTTTAGGTTTATATTTAGGTAGATTTCAGTGGTTAGTTATAAAGTTTAGGGTTAGGGTTTTGTTTATATTTTTATTTATTTTTATTTATT
This sequence comes from Cymbidium sinense, assembly GCA_021442155.1. NCBI lineage: Eukaryota > Viridiplantae > Streptophyta > Magnoliopsida > Asparagales > Orchidaceae > Cymbidium > Cymbidium sinense. The sequence continues at coordinate 54,592,604 of CM038218.1, forward strand.
TTTTTAAATTAAGTAAACTGGTAGGTTTAGGTTTATTTAGTTTAGTTTTTATTTATTTAAATTTATTTTATTTTTTATTTTGATTTAGGTTTATTTTTATTTTTATTTAATTTTTTTTATTTATTTTAGTTTATTTTTTAGGTTTATGTTTTTGTTTAATTTTTTAGTTTAGTTTTATTTTTATTTTATTTTTTACATTAAGATTTTATTTTTTATTTTTTGGTTTAGGTTTTTATTTTATTTTTTTAGGTTTAGGTTGTAGGTTTATATTTTAGGTTTTTTATATGTTTGTGTGGACCCTATTAGCATGCAAGGGACCACACTGAGAAGGGGCTATGTCAGCCTTAACCTATCTAAAATTTACTGGACCAAGGGAAAATATGCACATCCACAGGATGGATTCTCCAACCATAGGGGTGATTACTAGGAAAGGGGAACTGTCCAATCTGATAGTAACCTGAGTAGTGTCTAAATATAGTGCACACAAGGGAGGTGCTGCTAGGGGAGTTATTCTGAGCACTGGAAAAGAAAGCCTATTGGTGTACAATGGACAACTCAAGAAGAAAGTGTAGCAGACTTACATCTGACATGAGTGGTGTATCCTAAGGTGTGAGAACCAACCAACTTAAGGTGTATCCATTAGCATGAGTGGTGTATCCGTCAGCATAGTGAGAACCAACCAACCTAAGGTGTCTGTCAATGTGCAACCATCAATCTAGAAAGAAAGCATATAGGCTTACAACTTTCCATGCGGAACTGATCATCGAGATAGTCTATCATTGGCAGGATAGATGCTATCTGACCTAGAGCGACTACTAAGCGGGGAGCCCCGAGGAAGGACTAGACCCATACTTGAAGTAGTCAAGAGGGAAAGAGTCGCTAGGGGACTTATCCTAAACCTCAAATATACTCAACCGAAGGTGCATGAAGGCTAATCAAAGAAAAAAGTATAGCAGACTCACATCCTCTTAAACGAAGCCAACATGAAGTAGCTTACCGACCACATAGTAAGGCCTACCAAACTAATAAGGCGCTCATGGGTTTGTAGTGGCCAAGTAAAGAAGGAAAGTATAGCAGACTTACATCCTCCAAAGCAAGAAGACCACTAGGGTGACACAATAGTTGGGTAGCACATCAGCTCGACCTAGAGCAGCTAATGAGTGAGTGTCGTTGTGGGCGTTATCTCAACTCAGAGTAGCCCGAGATAAATGATGTGTTTATTTTATATGTTTTTGTGTAGTTTGCATTTTTATTATGTCATTGAAAGATAGGATGCCACTCGGGTTGCTTACACATTCGCTAAACACATCGTGGCAGATTCATAAACAAGAATACTTTCAACATGGAAGAGATTGAATTCAAAATAGAATTTACATTGATGATAATTATTTTCAAACATGATTTATAATATTTCTTTAAGTAGAGCTTGTTGATTGAAAGTATTGGTCGCTCTCTCTTATGATTAATAGGCTGATAAGATCTTCCTTGGTAGGCCTTCTCTATGGCAAAAGGGCCTTCCCAAGTGGGTTCAAACTTTCCTCCCAGCTTCTAATGGGCAACAATCGGTCTCCTTAGAACTAAAATAAACTCTCTTACTTGAAAAGATCTAGGACAGACCAACTTGTTGTGAGCTTGAATCATTTTAGCTTTGTACAACTCGAGGTTTTAGTATGTCCGCAGGTATCTCTTCTCCAAACCTTCAAGCTCTTCTAACCACAACTTAGTGTTCTACTCTATTGTGATCTTTCTACCCATAGCTATCCTTAGTGATGGGAGTTGGACTTCAAATGGTAGAATGACTTAAGACCCATACACTAATGAGAAAGGAGTAGATTGAGTTGGAGTTCTATATGTGGTGCGGTAGGCCCACAAGGCTTCAATTAACTGCTCATGCCACCATTTCTTGTTGTTGTCGAGTGTCATCTTTAGTATTTGGATGAGAGCTTTGTTGAAGGCTTCTGCTAAGCCTTTTGCCATGAAATAGTTGATGGTAAAATATATGCAATCTATGTTGAATTTTTAGGAAAAGTTGTTGATCTTAGTGCTCTTGAATGCAGTACCATTATCATAAATAATTTGTCGAGGCACTCTAAACCTATATACGATATGGTTCCTAAAAAATTAGAGCACATGCTGAGCTGTGACCTCTCTGACCGGAATCACCTTCGCCCATTTGGAAAAGTAGTCTGTTGCAGCTAAGATGAACCGATGACCCTTGGAAAAAGGAGGATCAAGCGAACCCACAATGTCGGTACCCCAACACTCGAATAGCCATGAAGCCTATGTACGATGTAGAATGTTGGGTGGTTGGTGTAGGACCACACCGTCTATTTGATATTAGCATCATCGCCTAGCCATATCCATGCAATATTTGATCATTGATGGCCAGTAGTATCATAGTCTCTTGATCTTGGATTTCATCTTCAGACTAGATTGATTGGATCCACATAATCCTGAGTGTACATCAATCATGATCTTACAGGCTTTGTGCTTATCTAAACAACATAACCACATATGATCGAAAGACTGCTGGTATAAGACTCCATCCACAAGAGCATAGAAAAGTGCTCTCTGCTTCATCGAGCTTAGGATTTCTCTTGAGGTTGTTTGCCTTTATTTTGGTAATCCAAGAATGGTTACCTATAATCTAACTCCTTGTCCTTCTTGGCAATGGCAACCTCCCCTTCAAGAAGTACTTTTTTATGAGTTCAATATTAATAAGGGACAAGACTTGTCTATTTTGGACCTTTATTGATATGGACTCATCCTCCGGATATGCCAACTCCTTGCAAAGCTTAGTTAAAGCATACACTATAGTATTCTCTCCATGAGGAATATTATAAATGGTAACCTCTAGAATTTGGGCCAACAACTCTATGGTGTACTTGTGGTAGTGCTGGAGCTTATGCTTTATAACCTTATAGGACCCAGTGATTTGGTTGATAATTAGTTGAGAATCCCCAAAGATGTTGATGTTCCATTTGCTTAATGGCTAACTCCAGATCGGCAATCATAGCCTCATATTCAGTTTCATTGTTGGTGCAAGGATTGGACAGTTTATATAAGAATCTCATCACATCACAGTCTATAGCTAAGAGAACTATTCTAACCCCTGCCTCTCTTGGAATAGTAGATTGTGGTTCTTCTCCTCTTTTAAAGGAAGTCACACCATCAAAGTACATCTCCCAATGGTGAATGCTAGTATCCCATAAGTTCATGATTTGTTCATCAGGGAGATCATCACTAAGCAGAGAGTCAACAAGAAGTGGTTGTGCTACAAAGAAATCTGCTAATGTTGTCCTTTCACTACATGGAGGGGTACAGAGGTAATATCAAACTATGAGAAGATCATGGACCATCATGCCAACAGTCTGGATAACGTTGGCCATGTCATAAGATACTGTAGTGGATTGATCCTAGAGATTAGGTTCACCTTATAAGAAAGCATGTCGTGTTGTAAGTTTTGGGATGCAAAGATTATAGCTAGGAAATGCTTCTCAATTAGTGGATAATTAGCCTTTGTAGGGATTAGACGATGGCTGAGGTAGTATAGTGAATTTTCCTTTCCTTCATCATTGGCTTGGGCGAACAAAGCTCCAAGGGAGTCATCTAATGCAATAGTGTACTATATGAGCGAGTTTTCCAGGATAGGGGCTGCTAGAATTGGTGGCATCATCAGGTAATGCTTGATGTCTTCAAAGGCATGTTCACACTTATCATCCCACTTGAACTTGATGTCCTTTTTGACAAGTGCTAAGAATGGTTGACATCTTCCCGATAGGTTGGATATAAAGCATCTTAGATATGCCAACCTCCCTTGGAATGATTTGAGTTGAGTTAAAAGTTTAGTGGGTGGCAATTTTAATATCACCTTAATCTTCTCTGTATTGATTTTGATTCCCTGGTGTCGTACAATAAACCCAAGGAATTTTGTTGAAGCTACTTTGAATTAACACTTCAAGGGGTTTATTTTAAGGTTAAATTATCGTAACTATTCAAAAACTACTCTGAAGTCAAAGATATGGTCTTCCTTTTCTCTACTTTTGACCATGAGATCATTGACATAGCACTCGACTTGATGATGAATGAGTTAGTCAAAGATTCGAGTCATAGTCTGCTAGTATGTAGGATCAGCATTTCTAAGGCTAAAAGGCATAACCTTATAGAAATAGATTTCGATCAGGAACCTTATAGAAATAAATTTTGATTGGGATTCTAAAAGTAGAGTTTCTTTCATCTTTAGGGGCCATCTTTATTTGGTTATATCTAGATGAGCCATCCATGAAAGAGAAGACTGCATGAGATGAGGCAATGTCCACCACCAGCTCTAGAATTGGTAGTGGAAATTCATCTTTTAGGCATGCCTTATTTAAATCCCTAAAATTTATTTATATGTGAATTTGGCCATTCTTTCTCTTAACTAGGATGATGTCGGCTAACCAGGTAAGGTATTTTTCTTCCCAGATGAGGCCAGCATCGATCAGTTTCTTGACTTCATAAATGACCTGTTGTTTTATGTCTAATCGCATGTGTCTAGGAGCTTGCTTGATAAGGTTAGCAGTAGGCTCTATTGCTAGTATATGGACTGCTACGTTAGGAGCCAATCAGGCATCTCTTCATAATTTGATGCAAAGCAGTCCTTAAACTCAGTTAATAGCCTAACTTAGTCATTGGTTTCAATTTCATTCAACAAAGAACTGATGAATGTCGAGTGTGGATCTTCTTTAGTTCCTATGTTGACTTCCTTGAGCTCATCGATGGTTGACTTGATCTCTTCTTTGAACTCTGATGGTGCATCTTTGACTTCAAAATTATTTGGATCACCTGAAGTTTCTAAGCATAGCTCCTCATATGAGTTTATGTGATTTGAGAAGAACCTATTAAATTTCAGATGATTGGTGATGACTAAGCAATAATCATCATCATCGATTGGACCCATTGTACCAAATCCTAATCCCGATCTTGATTGAGAGGTTTTGCATTTATTCTTTCATATTCTTTCAAAGTAGTCTAACCTGTGCTTTGACCAAGTATGTGGGATTAACCCTTTCTTTGCTAAATTATGAACACAAGGCAAGTGCAAATCAAATGGTAATTCTATTAAATATTTATATGAATCATCCTTAAGTTCTACATCAACTTCTTGACTTGAGGATGATCCTCCCAGAAAGAATCTTTGAGTCTTCACACCTGTGGATGACTTAGGGGCTTCCTTAACTACCAAATCTTCAGCTTTTTGTGAGAAAAGTGGGGTTAGAGCTAAGGTTCCCAACTGATGCCTAACTATTTCACAAATAGACTTGGATACACATATGCTTTACTTTGGAGCCTAGTCTTCAGCGCTATCTAGCTCAAGTGTCAACTCCAAGGGAATCTACTGCTTAGAAGAGCTGGTTGTTGTGCTAACCATCTAAGACTCATCCTATGAACTAGATTCTAAGTCTATATGAAATGTAGGTGTACTCATGGTAACTGGGATATCTTCTATTGGGTAGCCAATAAAGAGGTTTTCCACCCTTAGGACTACATCTGAACTGACCTCTTCCTCTGCCTAGTGGAGGTTATTTCGTCCTACCCATATGTTTGAATGGAGTAACGAACTATGTGTGGAATCTAATGTCAGGCTCCACTTCCTCCTCCAAGTCTAATTCCTCTCCATTTTATTTTCTTTTTCATTTTTTTTCTTTTCTTTTTTCCTTTTCTCTTTCTTTTTGTTTTTGTTTTTCTTTTTTTTATTTATAATCTTTGGCCAAGTTCATGAGAATAGACTTGTAGATTTTGAGGGATGTAGTAAACCACATACTCATATATGTCAACCTCATGAACTATAAATGGCTTGAGATCTCCTTTGACACAGTTGACGATAACTCCTCTCATGAACTTCATACACTGATGTAGAGAAGATGGAACTATGTTGTCCTCATGTATCCATGGTCTCCCAAGTAAAGTGTTGAAAGATGTATCTGAGTCTATAATGTCAAACTTTGCTTCGATCTTCCAATCATCTATCTCCAAGGGCAGCACTATGGACCCTAAGACCTATTGACTTCACTGTTGAAGTGCGAATTCAATCTTCACATCTTAGACTTTGGAGACTTTTAGACACTAAGACTTTCTTAGTCATAAGATACTTCTATCAATTAGGTAAACGCTTAACCTAAGCCTAAAGACTTAGAAAGGTTAACCATAGGATTAGGTTATGCCTTAGGGATTAAGATAATCCACCTAACATACAACCCAAATCCAATCCATGTTCACCTTCTCAAACCAAACCTCAAGTTCAATTCAGACATCAAATTCAAATCCAAAACCAAACCCAAATTCCAAAACCAAATGATTGAAGCCCATGAACAAATCCAAACTTGAAACCCTTCAAGCCATATGACCTATCCCATGTACTTAAAATCTTAATCCAAATCAATCTAAAATCAATTGATTTTCTCATAATCAATTTATATCTTCAATCATCTTCCTAAATATATATCAAATCTACATTCAAATGATCAAAACTAAATCAAATTAAATCAAAACCCTTCCTAAGCCATATGAGCTATCCCATGGACTTAGCCAAATCTTAATCCAGATCATGTCAAACTCAATTGATTTCTCACAAATCAATGATATTTTCAATCATATTCATAAATATAAATTAAATATACATTTATATCATCAAAACTAATTTAAACCAAATCAAAATTCAAACCTAAGCCACATGGCCAAACTCCATGGACTTAGCCCAATTTTCTTATTCCAAAACATAAGTTCAATTGATTTTCTCTTGAATCAATCATACCTTCAGTCATATTCACAAATATAAATGAAATCTACAATCATCAAGCCAAACTAAAATCAATCCAAGTCAAACCCAACTTAACCCTTTTGACTTGAAATGTTCGAATGAACTAAAACCCATTTGAACCCAAGCCAATTGCAATTGAATTTATATATCAATCCCAAATTCATATATAAACTGAAATAAATCAAACTCAACCCAAAATCAAGCCAACTAAACCCAATTGGTCCACTTGACCCAAAGTGGCTAATTTGACCAATTTGAGTCAAGTTCTAATCTTACCCAAATTGGATTGAACCAAGCCCATCAAAACCTCTAATCAACATTGTTGATCACCATAAGTTGATCAATTATCACAAATTAGGTCAAACCAAGTCAACTTGGTCATCTGACCAAGTCAACCCCTTAACCCATATGAACCTAAACTAGCCAAATTGCAACCTAAGACAAATTCCCTTGAAACCAATGATTCATACCAAAACAAAATCAATATTTCAATATGATTTGACCTTCAATTGAGTGAAATAAAACCCAATCGGCCCTCTTGACAAAAGTTGACCCAAATTGACCTAAAAGATCAAATTGGGTCAAATAATAATGTAAACTAAATTGATTTCAACCAATGGCTCAAGTTCATTCCAAATTGATTATTGAACTTGACCAAAGCAATGATTGGACCTAATTGTACCCAATTGACCTACTTAGCCCAAAGTTACCTAAAAGTTCAAGTTAGCCTAAATCAAAACCAAATCCAAATTAATTGAAACCAAAGACTAAAATCATCTTCAATTGGTCAACTAAACCCAAACCATGACTCAACCAAAGCTAATTTGGCCAATTTGGTCAAACCGGTCAACTTAAGCCATTTGACCCAAATGAATTCAAATGAGCCAAAATCTAATCTAAGCCAAACTAAACCAAATCAATTGAACCAAAACATCTCATATGATCATATGAACTTGACCCAACCCTTGGTTTAATTTAATTTGACCAATTGGTCACTTGACCCAACCTAACCCAATCTGATCTAAATGAGTAAAATTGAGCCAAACCTAACCAAATCAACTCCAATTGACTTGAAATTTGGGCTAACCCACTTTTGGCTCATTTTAAATATGCCCAAATCAAATACAAAGCCAAATAATCATTCCACTCTTTGTTCAAGGGAATCACATGAGACAAATCATCCATGTGAGTGGTTAGTTCCATTCTTTGGCCACTTGGTACTCTCCTAATGGTCCACTTAGGCACCTAAGACACTACCCAACTTGACCCAAGGGGTGGTCGGGTCGGCCATGACCCATAGGAGGTGAAATCACCTCACCCTCCCCATTGGAGCATTTGAAATCCATAGGCCATGATTCCTCCTTAGCAACCACCTTCATACCTTCAACCAACCAAGCCGAGCCAACTCACCTCCTCCCTGCCACCCAGGACTCCCTCAAATGGTCGGACGACCACTAGAAGCCAAACCAAATCCCACCATTCGATCAAGATGAAGGGGAGTATACACCATCTCATATCAATTCAAACACACACAAAAATCATTCCTCAAAGCTCTAGCTACCCAAAATGAGCCACTAAAGACCTAGCTCAAGCTCATTCCTCGAGAAAATGCCATTCCCGTCTGTCCCGAAATAATACACTCCCATTTCCAACCTAACTTCCCCATTTCTCTATCAAACTCAAATTAACTTTGCACGCACCTTCCCTAGGCCTCATCCAACAAGAACAAATCATCTCCCAAGCTTCCCGAGCACCGGAGGTGGCACTTCGATCAAAGCTGAGCTCCAAATCATCAGTTCGTGGTCGTTCTAAATAAAACTAAACATAAAATTAAAATAAAATAAACCTAAAATAAACCTAAAATAGAATAAAATAAAACTAAATAAAAACCTAAACCTAAAAATAAACTAAAAATAAAACCTAAGCCCTAAACTAAAAAGAAAACTAAACCTAAAATAAAAGTAAAATAAACCTAAACCTAAACTAAAATAAGTAAAACTTAAACCTAAACCGAAAAGAAACTAAACCTAAATCCTAAACTAAATAAAATAAAATAAACTAAAAATAAACATAAATCTAAACTAAAAAAATAAAACGTAAAAATAAACCTAAAATAAAAAAGAAAATAGATTCAAAACCTAAATTAAAACCTAAACCTAAACTAAAAGATAAAATAAAATAAAATAAAATAAAATAAAATAAAATAAAATTAAATTAATAAAAACCTAAACTAAACTAAAATAAATTTAAAAAATAAACCTAAGAATAAAACCTAAATTAAATAAAAAAATAAAATAAAAAATAAAAATAAAATAAAACCTAAATAAAAATAAAATAAAAACTAAACCTAAGTTTAAACTACCAAAAATAAAAATTAAATAAACAAAATAAAATAAACATAAGCCTAAACTAAAATAAACTAAACTGAAATAAATATAACCTAAACCTAAACTAAATAAAACAAAATAAACAAAATATACCTAAACCTAAACAAAAAAATAAAACCTAAAAATAAACCTAAAATAAAATCCTAAAACCTAAACCTAAAAAAAATAAAATATAAACTTAAACAAAAACCTAAAAATAAAAAATAAAACCTAAACCTAAAAAATAAACTAAATTAAAAAACCTAAACTAAAATAAATAAGCCTAAAATAAATAAACTAAACTAAATAAAAATAAAAAAATAAACCTAATTAAGAATAAATAATTAAAATAAACTCAAAGGAATAAAAAATAAGCAAAATAAACCTAAACCTACCAATTTACTTAATTTAAAAAAAAAAACTCAAAACCCTAAACCCTAAAACTAACCTGAAACCCTAAACCCTAAACCTACAACCCTAAACCTATAACCTAAAACCATAAACCCTAAACCCTAAATCCAATACCCTAAAACCCTAAACCCTAAGCCCTAAACCCTAAACAGTAAACCTTAAAACCAAAACCCAAAACCCTAAACCATAAACCCTAAACATATTATAGATTAAATATTAATCTGAAAAATACTAGATCAACTTACAATGTCTTTACCACCAGATTTGTAACACATCGCATGTGTAAGACGTTAATTAGTGATTGGAATGAAGATCATTAAAATTATGAAGGTAAAAATTAGATGCTCAAAGCATACTTACCTTTATCCGATCAAAACTGTTCACTATCAAATAGGAGCACATTTGAGTTCTTTAAAGAAAAGAGGTTATTTTCTAATTTTGGAGCTATTTTGCATGTGTACTTTCTATTGATGAAATCAAAAGAAGAAATGTTAAATCTGAATTTGTTCTCTATTAAAATAAAAATCTTAAACCCTAAACACTAAACCCTAAACCATAAACCCTAAACTAAACCTTAAACTCTATACCTAAAACCTAAATCCTAAAACCTAAACCCTAAACCCTAAACCCTAAACCCAAAACCCCAAACCCTAAACCCAAAACCTTAAACCCTAAACTAACCCTAAACCATAAAAAGTGAAAAACCTAAACCTAATCTAAATAAAACCTAAACATAAAATAATTAAAAAAACTTAAAACCAAAATAAAATAAAAAAATAAAAAAATAAAAACATAAACTAAATCCTAAACCTAAACCTAAACTTAAACCTAAATCTAAAATGAAAATAAAATAAAATAAAAAACTAAACTAAAATAAAAGAAATAAAAACAAAAACTAAACTAAAAAAATAAAAACCTAAATAAAATAAAAACCAAGGTTAAAAAAATAAAATAAAATAAAAAGTAAATAAAAACCTAAAACTAAAAAATAAACCTAAAAATAAAAATTAAAAATAAATAGAACATAAAATTTTAACCGTAAACTAAAAAAAAACTAAACCTAAAATAAAAATAAAATAAACAAATTAAAATAAACCTAAACCTAAACTAAAATAAACTAACTTAAAATAAATAAAACCTAAACCTAAACCTATAATAAATTAAACCAAAATTTAAACTAAAAGTAAATAAAATAAAATAAACTAAAAATAAACTTAAACCTAAATTAAAAAATAAAACCTAAAAATAAACCTAAACTAAAAACCTAAAACTTAAACTTAAAAATAATAAAATAAAAACCTATTCATAAACCTAAAAAGAAAAAATAAAACCTAAACCTAAAAAATAAAATAAAAATAAAGCATAACTAAAAATAAACCTAAACCTAAAAAATAAACTACAATAAAATATTTAAACTAAAATAAATAAACCTAAAATAAATAAACTAAGCCAAATAAAAATAAAAAATAAACTTAAATAAAAATAAAAAATAAAAGTAACTTAAATAAATAAAAATAAACTAAATAAACGTAAACTTACCAATTTACTTAACTAAAAAAAACCCTAAACCCTCAATCCTAAACCTTAAACCTAAAATCCTAAACCCTCAAACTAAACCTAAAACCTAAACACTAAACCTACAACCATAAACCTACAATCCTAAACCCTAAACTCTAAACTCTAAACCCTAAACCCTAAAACCCTAAACCCTAAACCCTAAATCTTAAACCATAAACTGTAAACCCTAAACCCTAAAACCCTAAACCCTAAACCTTAAACCATAAAAACCTAAACCTAAACCATAAACCCTAAAATGTACAACCCTAAACACTAAACCCAAAACCCTAAATCCAAAACCATAAACCTAAACTAACTCTAAACTAACTCTAAACCCCAAGACTAGAACCTTGATGGAAGGAACATCACTATCACCATGCTCATACCGGGTGTAGGTAGAGGTGGAGGTGATAGTTATCACAGTGATGGTGGGGGATCTAGAGGTGCTTGAGGATATGGAGGTGGTGGTCGGAGTAGTGGTGGTTATGGAGGTGGGAGGAGGTGAGGTTAGAGCCATGGTGGTGAGAGAGATGGGATATGTTGGTGAATCTCTACTTGAGAGGTGGGGTGGTTCGGGGAACTGGAGAAATGGAAGAATGATTGATCCGACTCCGCTCATAATTGTGTCTTTATAATAGATTTTACTTATCATGGGGTTTTAATTTGCTCTATGGGTGCTCATTTTGATCTATGTCACACTTGTGTCTTAGAAAAGTTGGGATGATACTTGGTTGATGAAATCAAAAGAATAAATGTTGAATGAATTTGTTCTCTATTAAAAAAAACCCTAAACCCTAAATCATAATGAAACTTAAACCCTAAACCCTAAAAAAATCCTAAACTCTAAAACACTAAACCCAAAACCCTAAACCCTAAAACCCTAAACCCTAAAACCCAAAAATCCTAAACCTAAACTAATTAAAACCTAAAATAAAATAAATAGAAAACCTAAACCTAAATAAAATAAAATATAATAAAATAAAATAAAAACCTAAACTAAACCCTAAACTTAAACCTAATCTTAAAAATAAAATAAAATAAAATAAAAAACAAAATTTAAATAAAATAAATATATACCTAAACTAAATTAAAATAATAAAATAAACCTAAAATAAAATACCTATACAAAAGAAAACCTAAACGTAAAATAAAAATAAGATAAACCAAAAGTAAAATAAAATAAAAATTGACTAAAAACATTATCTTAAAAAATAAACCTAAAAATAAATAAAAAATAAAAACTAAACCCTAAATGAAATAAACTAAACTAAAATAAAATAAACCTAAACTAAACTAAATAAAAAATAAAACCTAAACCTAAAATAAATAAAATGAAATAAACCTAAACCTAAACTAAAATAAGCTAAACTAAAATAAATAAAACCTAAAGCAAAACCTAAACCATAAACTAAATAAATTAAATAAACTAAAAATAAACCTAAACCTAAACTAAAAAATACTACCTAAAAATAAACCTAAAATAAAAACTTAAAGCTTTAACCTAAAAAAAATATATCTAAACCTAAACCTAACAATAAAAAACAAAACCTAAACCTAAAAAATAAAATAAAAATAACACAAAGCTAAAAATTAAACATCAAACTAAAAATAAACTAAAATAAAAAACTAAACTAAATGAATAAACATAAAATAAAAAAACTAAACTAAATAGCAATAAAAAATTAAACATAAATAAAAATATAAAATAAACTAAATAAACCTAAACTGCTATTTTACTTAATTTAAAAAAACCCCTCAACCCTAAACCCTTAACCTAAAACAAAATCTAAGCTCTAAACCATAAACTAACCCAAATCTACTAATATAAATAGCCTAAACACTAAAACCCAACCTTAAACATAACTAATAAGCTCTAAACCTAACCCTCTCATCCTAAACCTAAACCCTAAACCCTATACCCTAAACTAAACCCTAAACCATAAACCTAACTGACCTAACCTTAAACTAAACTAAACTAACTAAACCTAAAATTTAAACCTAAAGAAACTAAACTAAACTAAAACCTAAGCCCTAAACCCCACCCTAAAGCCTAAACATTAAACCCTAAACACCCTAAACCCTAACCTTAAACCCTAAACCCAAACCCTAAACCTTAAACCCTAAAATACTAAACCCTAATACCCTAAACCCTAAACCCTAAACCCTAAAACCCTAAAAACCTAAACCCAAACTGAATAAAACCTAAAAATAAAATAAATAAAAAAACCTAACCCTAAATAAAATAAATAAATAAATATCAAAACTAAAACCTAAACCTAAACATGATCTTAAAAATAAAATAAAATAAAAAATAAAAACTAAACTAAAATAGAATAAATAAAATCCTAAACTAAACTAAAAAATAAAATAAACCTTAAAATAAAAACCTAAATAAAATAAAAACTAAATGTAAAATAAAAATAAAATAAACATAAAATAAAATTAAATAAAAAAAAACCTACACCTAAAAAAAACTTAAAAATAAAACCTAAACACTAAACTTAAAAAACCTAAACCTAAAATAAATAAAATAAAATATACCTAAACCTAAATTAAAATAAATAAAACCTAAACCTAAACCTAAAATAAACTAAACATAAACTCTAAACTAAATAAAATAAAATAAACTGAAAATAAACCAATACCTAAAATAAAAAATAAAACCTAAAAATGAACCTAAAATAAAAACCTAAAACCTAAACCTAAAAAAAGAAAATAAAGCCTAAACCTAAAAATAAATAATAAAACTTAAACCTAAAAAATAAAATAAAAATAAAAGTAAACTAAAAAATAAGCATGAAGCTAAACCAAAATAAAAAAAACTAAACTAAAATAAAAAAAGTTTTGCTAAAATAAATAAACCTAAATTAAATAAACTAAACTAAATAAAAATAAAAAATTAAATAAAATAAAATAAATGAAAAATAAGTAAAATAAACCTAAACCTATCGGTTTACTTAATTTTTAAAAAAATCTTAAAGCCTAAACCTTAAACCCTAAACTAACCTAAATGTAAACCTAAACCTAAAAAATAAAATTAAAAAAAATAAAAATTAAACTCAAATAAAATAAATAAAAACTTAAACTAAACTAAAAAAATAAAATTAACCTAAAAATAAAAAACCTAAATAAAATAAAAACTAAAGATAAAATAAAAATAAAATAAACCTAAAATAAAATAAATAAAAACTAAATTAAAACCTAAACCTCAAAAATAAACCTCAAAAATAAATTAAAAATAAAACCTAAACCTTAAACTAAAAAAATCCTAAACCTAAAATAAACAAAATAAAATAAAAGTAAACCTAAACTAAAATAAACTAAACTAAAAAAATAAAACCTAAACCTAAACCTAAAAGAAACTAAACATAAACACTAAATGACAAAAAAAAAACACTAAAAAGAAACCTATACCTAAACTAAAAAATAAAACCTAAAAATGAACCTCAAATGAAATCCTAAAACCTGAACATAAAAAAAGAAAATCAAAACCTAAACTTAATGATAAAAAATAAAACCTAAACGTAAAAAATAAAATAAAAATAAAATTGAACTAAAAATAAATATAATCCTAAACCTAAAAGAAAAAGCTAAAGTAAAATAAAAAACCTTAACTAAAATAAATAAAACTAAATAAATAAAATAAACTTAATAAAAATAAACAATGAACCTAAATAAAAATAACAAATAAAATAAACTAAATAAACATAAACCTAATGGTTTATTTAATTTAAAAAAAAACCTTAAACCTAAACCCTAGACCCTAAATCCTAAACCCTAGACCCTAAACCCTAAACCATAAAACTAATCCAACACCCTAAACCCTAAACTAACCCTAAACCCAAAACCCTAAAACCCAAACCCTAAACCCTAAACCGTAACCCTAACCTTAGACACTAAACCCTAAACCCTAAATCATAAACCCTAAATCTTAAATCCCTAAACCCTAGACTAACACTAAACCCTAAACCCTACACCCTAAAATCACTAAACCCTAAAGCCTAAACCCTAAACATTAAACCCTAAACCCTAAACTAATCCTAAACCCTAAGCTAACCCTAAACCCTAAACCCTAAACCTTAAAAACCCTAAACCTTATAGCCTAAACCCTAAAGCCTAAACCCTAAACCTAAAACCTAACCCTAAACCCTAAACCCTAAAACCCTAAACCCTAAATCCTAAACCCTAAACCCCAACCTAAATGACCTTAACCCCAAACCCTAAAACCTAAAACCTAAACTGCTAAATAAAACTTGAAAATAAAATAAATAAAAAAACCTAAACTTAAATAAAATAAAGAAATAATATAATATATAATTCTAAACTAAATCCTAAACCTAAACCTAAAAATAAAATAAAATAAAATAATAAAAATAAACTAAACTATATAAATAAAAACCTAAACTAAACTAAAAAATAAAAACTAAACGTAAAATAAAAATAAAATAAATCTAAAATAAAATAAAATATAAACTAAATAAAAACCTAAACCTAAAAATTAAACCTGAAAATAAATAAAAGTTAAAACATAAACCCTAAACTAAAAAAAAACCTAAACCTAAAATATAAATAAAATAAACAAAATAAAATAAACCTAAACCTGCAATAAAATAAACTAAACTAAAATAAATAAAACCTAAACCTGAACCTAAACTTAGCTAAACCAAAACCTAAACCAAAACATAAACTAAATAAAATAAAATAAACTAAAAATAAACCAAAACCTAAACTAAAAAATAAAACCTAAAATAAACCTAAAACCTAAACCTAAAAAAAATAAAATAAAAACCTAAACCTAAACAAAAAAATATAAAATAAAACATAAACCTATCAAAATAAAATAAAAATAAAATTCAATTAAAAAATAAACATAAACCAAAAAATTAAACTAAAATAAGAAACTTAAACTAAAATAAATTAATCTAAAATAAATAAATTAATTAAAGAAAAAAAATACCTAAATAAAATAAAAATAAAATGAACTCAAATAAATTAAAATAAACTTAATAAATTAAATATATCTAAGCCAATCAATTTACTTAATTTTTTTTAAAAGAAATCTAAACCCTAAATCCTCAATCCTAAACCCTAAACTATAAACCCCAAAACTAACCCTAAACTCTAAACCCTAAATCTACAACCCTAAACCTCTAACCCTAAACCCTAAACTGTAAACCCTAAAATCCTAAACCATAAACCCTAAACCCCAAATCGAAAAACCTAAATTAAAAAAAAAACCTAAACTTGAAACTAAAAAGAACAAAAACCTAAACCTAAAATAAATAAAATAAAATAAACCTAAACCTAAACAAAAATAAACTAAACTAAAATAAATAAAACCTAAACCTAAACCTAAACTAAATAAAATAAAATAAACTAAAAATAAACCTAAACCTTAACTAAAAAATAAAACCTAAAATAAAAACCTAAAAGCTAAACCTAAACCTAAAAATAAAAAATAAAACCTAAACCTAAAAATAAAACCTAAACCTAAGAAATAAAATAAATATAAAACTAAACTAAAAAATTAACTTAAACCAAAACCTAAGCCTAAAAAATAAACTAAATTAAAAACCTAAACTAAAATAAATAAACCAAAAATAAATAAACTAAACTAACTAAAATTAAAAAATAAAAATAAACTAAATATACTAAATAAACCTAAACCATGGGTTTGGTTAATTTAAAAAAAATAAAACCCTAAATCAACCTAAATCCTAAAACCTACCTACAACCCTAAACCCTAAACCCTAAAAAAAACCCTAAACCTTTATTTTAAACCTAAACTAAAAAAATAAACCTAAATAAAATAAAAATGAAGTAAACTATAATAAATAAATAAACTAAATATACTAAATAATCTTAAACCTATTGATTTACTTAATCTAAAAAAAACCTTAAACCCTAAATCCTAAATCCTAAACCATAAAACCTTAAACCCTAAACTCTAAACTAACCCTAAACCCTAAACATTAAACCCAAAAAGCCTAAACCCTAAAGCCTAAAGCCAATACCCTAAATCTCAAACCCTAAACTAACCCTAAAACTAACCCTAAACCCTAAACCTACAACACTTAACCCTAAATCCTAAACCCAAAATCCAAAAAATAAAAAATTAATAATTAATAATGAAAACCCTAACCCTAAACCCTAAATGCCTAAGCTCAAAACCCTAACACTAAACCTAAACCCTAAACCCAAAAACCATATAACCTAAACCCTAAACCCTAAACCTAAATCCATAAACCATAAACCCTAAAACCTACAACCTTAAACCCTAAACCCTTAACCCCAAGCTCTAAACCCTAAACCCTAAACCCTAAACCCTAAACCCTAAATGCTAAAAAACTAAAAACCTAAACTTGAACTAATTAAAACCTAAAAATTAAATAAATAAAAAACTTACACCTAAATAAAATAAAATATAAACTAAAACCTAAACCTAAAAATAAATAAAACTAAAAAATAAAAACTAAAATTAAAATAAATAAAATAAAAGCCAAAACTAAACTAAAAAAATAAAATAAACCTAAAAATAAAAAACCTAAATAAAATAAAAAGCACACATAAAATAAAAAAAAATAAACATAAAATAAAATAAAATAAAAATTAAATAAAAATGTAAACCTAAAAATAAACTTAAAATAAATTAAAAAATAAAACCTAAACCCTAAACTAAGAAAAAAACCTAAACCTCAAATAAAAAAATAAATTAAACCTAAACCTAAACTAAAACAAACTAAACTAAAATAAATAAATGCTAAACCTAAACTTGAAATAAAGTAAACCTAAACCCTAAACTAAATAAAATAAAATAAATTAAAAATAAACCTAAACCTAAACTAAAAAACAACTTTAGAATAAACCTAAAATAAAAACCTTAAATCTAAACAAAAAAATAATAATAAAATAAAAAAATAAAACTAAACTAGAAAAAACAAAAACCTAGACCTAAACAAAAAACCAAACTAAAATAAAAAACCTAAACTAAAATAAATAAACCTAACATAAATAAATTAAACTAAATAAAAATAAAAATTAAACTTAAATAAAATAAAATAAAATAATCTAAAATAAATAAAAGATAAACTAAATAAAACTAAACCTACAAGTTTACTTAATTTTTTTTCAAAAAACCTTAAACACTAAACCCTAAACCCTAAATCCTAAATTGAAAACCCTAAACCCTAAACCCTAAATCCTAAACCTACAGCTCTAAACCCTACCCCCTAAACCCTAAACCCTAAACCCTAAATCAAACCTAGATAAAAAATTAAAAATAAACCCTAACCTAAACCCTAAACCCTAAACTAACTAAACCCTAAAACTAAACCTAAACCCTAAACCATAAAACCTAAATACTAAACCCTAAACCTTAAACTCTAAACCCTAAACCCTAACCCTAAACCTTAACCATAAACCCTAGACCCTAAAACCTTAAAACCCTAAACCCTAAAACCTAAACCCTAAACCTTAAACTCTAAATCATAAAAACCTAAAAATCTAAACCTAAACTAAATAAACCTTAAAACAAAATAAATAAAGAAACCTAAACATAAATAAAATTAAATAAAATAAAAATCTAAACTAAAATCTAAACCAAAACCTAAAATAAAATAAAATAAAAACTAAACTAAAATAAATAAATAAAAACCTAAAATATATTAAAAAATAAAATAAACCTAAAAATAAAAAACTTAAATAAAATAAAACCCAAACATAAAATAAAAATAAACTAAACCTAAAATAAAATAAAATAATAGCTAAATAAAAACCTAAACCTAAAAAATAAACCTAAAAAAATGTACAAAATAAAACCTAAACCCTAAATGAAAAAAACTAAACCAAAAATAACCAAAATAAAATAAACCTAAACATAAACTAAAATAAGTATAACCTAAACCTACACCTAAAATAAACAAAACCTAAACCCTAAACTAAATAAAATAAAATAAACTAAAAATAGACATAAACCTAAACTAAAAAATAATACCTTAAAGTAAACCTAAAATCAAAACCTAAACCTAAACCTAAAAAAAATAAAATAAAAATCAAAACTTAAACCTAAAAATATAAAGAAACCTAAACCAAATAAACAAAATAAAATTAAAACTAAACTAAAAAATAAATTTAAACCTAAACCAAAAATAAAAAAACTTAAACTAAAATAAATAAAACTAAAATAAATAAACTAAACTAAATAAAAATAATAAATAAACCTACATTAAAATTGCAAAATAAAATAAATTAAAATAAATTAAAAACAAACTAAAAAAACCTAAACATATCTATTTAGTTAAAATTTTCTTTTAAAACCTTAAACCCTAAATCTGAATCCCTAAACCCTAAATCCTAAACCCTAAACCCTAAACCCTGAACCCTAAAATTAACCCTAAACCCTAAACCATAAACCTACAACCCTAAACATACAACCCTAAATCCTAAACCCTAAACCCTAAAATTTAAGCTGACCCTAAACCTTAAACCCTAAAATCCTTAAACCCTAAGCTAACCCTAAACCCTAAACCCTAAACCCTAAACCCTAAAAAGCCTAAACCCTAAAGCCTAAACACTAAAGCCTAATCTTTAAACTCTAAACCCTAAACCCTAACCCTAAACCCTAACCCTAAACCCTAGACCCTAAAATCCTAAAACCCTTAACCCTAAACCCTAAACCTTATACTTTAAACCTTAAATCATAAATCCTAAAAACCTAAAATCCTAAACCTAAACTAAATAAAGCCTTAAAATAAAATAAATTGAAAACCTAAACCTAAAAAAATAAATAAAATAAAATAGTATAAAATAAAAACCTAAACTAAAACTTAAACCTAGACCCAAAAATAAAATCAAATAAAAATATAAAATAAATTAAAATAAAATAAATAAAAACCTAAACCAAACTAAATAAAATAAAATAAACCTAAAAATAAAAAAAACTTGAATAAAATAAAAACTAAATGTAAAATAAAAAATAAAATAAACTAAAAATAAAAATAAAACCTAAACTAAAAAATAAAAAAAAAAACATAATCTCCTAATATAACTAAAGATAGAAAACCTAAACTAAAATAAATAAGCCTAAAATAAATAAACTAGCTAAATAAAAGAAGAAAAAGTAAAGGTAGATGATGCAAAGATTAAAAATAAAATAAACTAAAATAAATGAAAATTAAACTAAATGTCAAAGACACACTTGGTTTATGAGATTAAAAAAAAGGCCAGGCCACTAGGCCCTTGACCATAAGGCTGAGCCCCTAGGCTGGAGACCAGATCTGCAGTTTGGCCGGAGTCCTGGGCCCTGGGCCAAAACCAGCTGAGCACCTGACAAACCCTGAGCCACAGGACTTTTAGGCTTAGGCTGCAAAGAGGACCACTGGGCTGTGAGCAGGCCCATGAGACTGCGCTAAGGCCTGGGCCCTCTGGTGACCTCCTAGTGAGCTGAGGGGTACAGCCCAGGCCCTGGACCTTCACAGGCCAGACCTGGGCACACAAACCTAAACCTGAAACTGGTTCACCCAAAGGCCCTGACCACAGGCCCAACCTGACCTGGCTTTAGGTCAAAGAGCCAGGCTAAAACCCTAGAGGCTGAGCGCTACACTAACCCCAACCTAAAACCTGGCCAAGCATAGCAACAACCTAACTGACCTGGGCTCTAGCAACCACAAGCCCAACCTAAAGTAACCTTAATAAATTTAAAAATAAACCTAAACCCTAAAACTACACAAATCCAAAGAATGGGCATGGCATGACAGGGACATCACCATCCAACCAAATCTAGATGCGGAGGTGGAGGCGAGGTGGGCAATTAATTATAGGTGGTGGTGGTAGGGTAGTGGTGGTTATGGAGGCGGGAGGAGGCAGGAGGTTGGCATGGTGAGGTGGTGGGGGAGGAGAGAATGATATGATGATGGATCATGCTACTCAGAGGCTAGTGGTTCATGGAGCTTGAGTAACTAAATATTGGCTGATCTGATCTGCAATTTATGGAACTATCTTTACATTAGAGACGATTCTAGTTATCTAAGGTTTTTGATTTTCTCTATGTGTGCTCATTTTATATCAATGTCATCGCTTGTGTCTTAGAAAACTTTATGTGTTACTTGGTTGATGAAATTAAAAAGAAGAAATGTTGAATCTGAATTTGTTCTCTGTTAAAAAAAATCAAAACCCTAAACCTTAAACTAAAAACTAAACCATAAACCTAAAACCTAAACCCTAAACCTTAAACTCTAAACCCTAAAAACCACAATCCTGGACCCTAAACCCTAAATGAAACCTAAAACCCTAAATGCTAAAGCCCAAGCTCAAACCTACAACCCCCTGCCTAAACCCTAAACCCCAAACCCTACCCTAAACCCTGCCCAACACTAAAACTTAAACTAAATAAAACCTAATAATAAAATAAAATAAAAACCTAAACCTAAATAAAATAAAATAAAAACCTAAATTAAAACCATAACTTAAACCTAAAAATAAAGTAAAATTAAATTAAAACTAAAATAAAATAAAAATAACCTAAAATTAAACTAAAATAAAATAAACCTAGAATAAAAACCTAAAATAAAATAAAACTGAAATAAAATGAAATAAACCTAAAATAAAATAAAATATAAACTAAATAAAACCTAAACCTAAAAAGAAAACCAAAAAATAAATATAAAATAAAACCTAAACCCTAAACTAAAAGAACCTAAACTTAAAAAAATAAAATAAACAAAAAATAAACTTAAACCTAAATAAAATAAATACAACCTAAACCTAAACTTAAAATAAACAAAACCTAAACCTAAACCTAAACCTAAAATAAAATAAAACTAAAATAAACCTAGACTTAAAATATAAAACCTAAAATAAACCTAAAACCTAAACCTAAAAAAAATAAAATTAAAACCTAAACCTAGAACTAAAAAAATAATAAAACCTAAAACATATAATAAAAATGAAACTAAGCAAAAAATAAGCATAAACCTAAACCTAAACAAAACAAAAAAATCAAAATAAATAAACCTAAAATAAATAAACTAAACTAAATAGAAATAAAAAATAAACCTAAATGAAAATAAAAAATAAAATAAGCTAAATAAACCTAATCCTCTGGGTTTACTTTTTTATTAAACCATAAACCACGGACCTAAACCATAAACCCTAAATCCTCTAAATCCAAAACTAGTAACCTAACCCCACCCAAACCCTAAACTCTCTCTAACCACTAACCCTGGACCTGACCCTAAACCCTGATCACTGAACCCCAAACCCTAGGCTTCCCCAGGCCACCTAAATCTTAAAACCTTAAAAAAGCTCCTCCACTAAACTCTAAACCTAAACTAAACACCTAAAAACTTAAACTAAATGATCTAATAATAAAAATATAAACCTAAAATAAATAAAAAATAAAACCTAAACTAAACCTTAACCTAAACATAAAATAAATAAAATAAAAATAAATAAAATAAAATAAAAAAAAAACCTAAATTACTAAAATAAAATAAACCAATAAAACCTAAAATAAAACTAAACATGAAATAAAATGAAATAAACCTGAAATAAAATAAAATATAAACTAAATAAAACATAAACCTAAAAAAGAGACCTAAAAAAAAACCAAAAAATATAAAACCTAAACCCTAAACTAAAAAAAGAACCTAAACTAAAATAAAAAAAAATAAAATAAATAAAAAAATAAACTTAAACCTAAACAAAAATAAATACAACCTAAACCTAAACTTAAAATAAACAAAACCTAAACCTAAACCTAAACTAAATAAAATAAAATAAACTAAAATAAACTTAGACCTAAACTAAAAAATAAAACCTAAAAATAAACCTAAAACCTAAAACAAAAAAAATAAAATTAAAACCTAAACCTAGAACTAAAAAAAGAAACCTAAAAAAACATAAAATAAAAAATAAAACTAAGAAAACCTAAAACCTAAATAAAAAAAAAAAATTAAATAAATAAACCTAAATAAATAAACTAAACTAAATAAAAAATAAAGCTAAATGAAAATAAAAAATAAAATAAACTAAATAAACCTAAACCTACTGATTTAATTTTTTATTAAAGAAAAAAACCATAAACCCTGAACCCTAAACCATAAACCCTAAATCCTAAACCCTAAACCCTAAAACTAACCCTAAACCCTAAACTAACCCTAAACTCTAAACCCTAACCTTAACCCTAAACCTTAAACCCTAAACACTAAACCCTAAACTCTAAACCCCAAAACCCAAAACCTTAAACCCTAAACCCTAAATTTTAAACCTTAAAAACCTTAAGCCCTAAATCCTAAACCCTAAACCCTAAATTAACCCTAAACCCTAAACCCTAAACACCTAAAAGCTTAAACTAAATAAAATCTAATAGTAAAATAAAATAAAAAAAACCTAAACCTAAAATAAAAAATAATAAACTAAACCTTAACCTAAACATAAAAAATAAAATAAAACAAAAAAAAAATAAAGAAACTAAAATAAAATAAAAAAACCTAAATTAAACTAAAAATAAAATAAACCTAAGAATAAAACCTAAAATAAATAAAACTAAACATGAAATAAAAATGAAATAAACCTAAAATAAAATAAAATATAAACTAAATAAAAACATAAACCTAAAAAAGAGACCTTAAAAGAAAACTAAAAAATAAATAAAAAATAAAACTAAACTAAAAAAGAACCTAAACTTAAAATAAAAATAAAATAAACAAAAAAATAAACTTAAACCTAAACTAAAATAAATACAACCTAAACCTAAACCTAAAATAAACAAAACCTAAACCTAAACCTAAACTAAATAAAATAAAATAAACTACAAATAAACCTAGACCTAAACTAAAAAATAAAACTTAAAAATAATCCTAAACCTAAACCTAAAAAAATAAAATTAAAACCTAAACCTAGAACTAAAAAATAATAAAACCAAAAACATAAAATAAAAATAAAACTAAGCAAAAAATAAGCATAAACCTGAACCAAAACAAAACAAAAAAATTAAAATAAATAAACTAAACTAAATAGAAATAAAAAATAAAGCTAAATGAAAATAAAAAATAAAATAAACTAAATAAACCTAAACCTACCGATTTACATAATTTTTCTTAAAGAAAAAAACCACAAACCCTGAACCCTAAATCATAAACCCTAAATCCTAAACCCTAAACCCTAAAACTAACCCTAAACCCTAAACCCTAAACCCTAAACTAACTTAAACTAACCTAAACCTCTAAACCTAAACCCTAAATCCTAAACCCTAAAACTTAAACTAAACCCTAAACCTAAACTTAAAACCTATGCTAAATCCTAAACTAAACCTTAACTTAAGTTAACCTAAACCCTAAAACCTAAAGCCCAAACCCTAAACCCTAAACCCTAAACTCTAAACATTAAACTCTTAAAACCCTAAACCCTAAAGAAAAAACACTAAACCCTAAACCCTAAAACCCTAAATCCTAAACCATAAACCCTAAACCCTAAACCTAAACTAAATAGAATCTAATAATAAAATAAAAAAAAATCTAAAACTAAAAAAATAAAAGAAATAAATACCTAAACTAAAACCTATACCTAAACCTAAAAATAAATCAAAATAAAAAATAAAAATACTAAAGTAAAATTAATAAAATAAAATAAACCTAAACCTAAAATAAACTAAACTTAAACCTAAACCAAAACTAAAAAAAATAAAATAATTAAAAATAAACTTGAACCTGAACTAAAAAAAAAAATCTATAATATACCTAGAATAAAAACCTAAAACCTAAGCCTAAAAAAATAAAATTAAAACCTAAACCTAAACCTAAAAATAAAAAATAAAATAATAATAAAACTTAGCTAAAAAATAAACATAATCCTAAAAATTAAATTTAAATAAAAACCTAAAAAAATAAAATAAACAAAACTAAATAAAAATAAACCCAAATAAAAATAAAAAAATAAAATAAACTCCAATAAATAAAAAAATAAATAAATAAACTAAATAAACCTAACTAGTTTACTTAATTTAAAAAAGAAATTAAACCATAAATCCTAAAGCCTAAATTCTAAACCCTAAAACTAACCCTATACCCTAAATCGTAAACCTACAACCCTAAACCTACAACCCTAAACCCTGAACCCAAAATTCCTAAACCCTAAACCCTAAACCCTAAACCCTAAATCTGAAAACCTAAAACCCTAAACCCTAAACCCTAAAACCTACAACACTAAACCCTAAACCTTAAACCCTAAACCCTAAACCCTAAACTCTCAACCCTAAACTAACCCTAAACCTTAAACCCTAAACACTAAACCCTAAGAATGGACAGAACCTTGATGATAGGAACATCACCGTAACCTAAGCTCAGTCTAGATCTGGTGGTGGAAGTGAAGGTGAAGGCAAAAGTTGTCACAATGGTGATGGGGGATATGGAGGTGCTGGTCAGAGTAGTGGTGGTTATGGAGGCAATAGGAGAAACTGAGGTTACAATCGTGGTGGTGGTGAATGGAGAGATCCGGGATATGATGGTGAATCTTACTACTCGAGAGGTGGGGGTGGTTTTGATGGGAACTAGAATAGCTGAAGAATAGATGATATGATCTGCTGCTTATGGAACTGTTTCTTTATAGTAGTGACTATTCTACTTATCTAGGAATTTTTATTTGCTAAATGGGTGCTCATTTTTGATCCATGTCGTCGCTTGTGTCTTAGAAAACTTGGGGTCCTACTTGGTTGATGAAATCGAAGAGAAGAAATGTTGAATCTGAATTTGTTCTCTATTAAAAAAAACCTTAAACTAAACTAAACTAAATAGAAATAAATTAAAATAAATAAATCTAAAATAAATAGAAATAAAAAATAAACCTAAATGAAAATAAAAAAATAAAATAAACTAAATAAACCTAAACCTATCGATTTATTTAATTTTTTTTTAAAGAGAAAAACCTTAAACCCTGAACACTAAACCATAAACCCTAAATCCTAAACCCTAAACCCTAAACTAACCCTAAACTCTAAACCCTAACCTTAACCCTTAACCCTAAACCCTAAACCCTAAATCCTAAAACCCTAAAACTTAAACCCTAAATCCTAAACCCTAAACCTTAAAATCCTATGCCCTAAATCCTAAACCCTAAACCCTAAATTAACTCTAAACCTTAAGCTAACCATAAACCCTAAAACCTAAAGCCCAAACCCTAAACCCTAAACCCTAAACTCTAAACATTAAACTCTCAAAACCCTAAACCCTAAAGAAAAAACACTAAACCCTAAACCCTAAAACCCTAAATCCTAAACCATAAACCCTAAACCCTAAACCCTCAAAACCTTAAAACCTAAACCAAAACTAAATAGAATAAAATAAATAAATAAAAATCTAAAACTAAAAAAATAAAAGAAATAAATACCTAAACTAAAACCTATACCTAAACCTAAAAATAAATCAAAATAATAAATAAAAATACTAAAGTAAAATTATTAAAATAAAATAAACCTAAACCTAAACTAAAATAAACTAAACTAAAATAAATAAGACCTAAACCTAAAATAAACTAAACCTAAACCTAAACCAAAACTAAAAAAAATAAAATAATTAAAAATAAACTTGAACCTGAACTAAAAAAAATATCTATAATATACTTAGAATAAAACCTAAAACCTAAACCTAAAAAAAATAAAATTAAAACCTAAACCTAAACCTAAAAAATAATAATAAATAAAATAATAAAACTTAGCTATAAAATAAACATAATCCTAAAATTAAATTTAAATAAAACCTAAAAAAATAAAATAAACAAAACTAAATAAAAATAAACCCAAATAAAATAAAAAAAATAAAATAAACTAAATAAATAAAAAAATAAATAAATAAACTAAATAAACCTAGTCCTACTAGTTTACTTAATTTAAAAAAGAAATTAAACCATAAATCCTAAAGCCTAAACCCTAAATTCTAAACCCTAAAACTAACCTTATACCCTAAATCGTAAACCTATAACCCTAAACCTACAACCCTAAACCCTGAACCCTAAATTCCTAAACCCTAAACCCTAAACCCTAAAACCCCAAACCTTAAACCCTAAATCCAAAACCTAAAACCCTAAACCCTAAATCCTTAAACCCTAAAACCTAAACCCTAAACCCTAAACTAACCCTAAACCTTAAACCCTAAACACTAAACCCTAAGAATGGACAGAACCTTGATGATAGGAACATCACCGTAACCTAAGCTCAGTCTAGATCTGGTGGTGGAAGTGAAGGTGAAGGAAAAAGTTATCACAATGGTGGTGGGGGATATGGAGGTGCTGGTCAGAGTAGTGGTGGTTATGGAGGCAATAGGAGAAACTGAGGTTACAGCCGTGGTGATGGCAGATGGAGAGATCCGAGATATGATGGTGAATCTTACTACTCGAGAGGTGGGGGTGGTTTTGATGGGAACTAGAATAGCTGAAGAATAGACGATATGATCTGCTGCTTATGGAACTATTTCTTTATAGTAGAGACTGTTCTACTTATCTAAGAATTTTTATTTGCTCAATGGGTGCTCATTTTTGATCCATGTCATCGCTTGTGTCTTAGAAAACTTGGGGTCCTACTTGGTTGATGAAATTGAAGAGAGAACTGTTGAATCTGAATTTGTTCTCTGTTAAAAAAAAACCTTAAACCCTAAACCCTAAACTAAAACTTAAACCCTAAACCTAAAACCTAAACTCTAAACCCTAAACCCTTAACCTTAAATCCCAAACCCTAAACCCTAAACCCTAAACCCTAAACTAGCCTTAAACCCTAAACCCTCACCAAAACCCTAAAAAGCTAAAACGTTAAACCTAAACTAAATAAAACCTAAAAAGAAAATAAATAAATAAAAAAACTTAAACCAAAATAATATAAAAATATATTAAAATAAAAACATAAATTAAAGCCTAAGCCTAAACCTAAACATAAACCTAAACCTAAAAAATAAAACAAAATAAAAACTAAAAACTAAACTAAAATAAAATAAATAAAAACATAAACTAAACTAAAAAAATAAAAAACCTAAATAAAAGAAAAACTAAACCTTAAATCAAAATAAAAAACCAAAAATAAAATAAAATAAAAACTAAATGAAAACCTAAACCTAAAAAATAAACCTATAAATAAACTTATAAATAAATAAAAATAAAACCTAAACCCTAAACTTAAAATAAAACTAAAATAAACAAAATAAAATAAACCAAAACCTAAACTAAAATAAACTAAAATAAAATAAATAAACCTAAACCTAAAATAAGCTAAACCTAAACCTAAATGTAAACCTAAACTAAATAAAATAAAATGAACTAAAAAATAAACATAAACATCAACTAAAAATAAAACCTAAAAATAAACCTAAATCCTAAACCTAAAAAAATAAAATAATAATCGAAACCAAAACCTAAAAATTGAAAATAAAACCTAAACCTAAAAAATAAAATAAAAATAAAACTCAACTAAAAAATAAACCTAAACCTAAAAATAAATTAAAATTAAAATCCTAAACTAAAATAAATAAACTAAATAAAAATAAAAAATAAACCTAAATAAAAATTAAAAATAATAAAATAAACTCAGATAAATAAAAATTAAACTAAATAAACTTAAACCTACCGGTTTACTTAATTTTTTTAAAAAAAACCCAAACCCTAAATCCTAAACTCTAAACCCTAAACCCTAAACCCTAAACCATAAACCCTAAAATTAAACCTAAACCCAAACTTAAACCTAAACTTAAACCCTAACTCTAAAAACCTAAATCCTAAAAACTAAACCCTAAACCCTAAACCATAAATCCTAAACCTTCCCTTAACTCTAAACTCCTAAACCTGACTAAACCTAAACTCCCTAAACTAAAACCCTTAACCCCTAAACACTAAGCCCTAAACCCTAATCCTAAACCCTAAACCCTAAACCTAATCTAAAACCTTAAACCTAAACCCTAAACCCTAAACCTAAACCCTAAACCTTAAGCTAACTAAACCTAATCTTAAACTAAACCTAAAACCTACAACCTAAACCTAAACCTAAACCCTAAACCCTAAGCAAACCCTAAATCTTAAGCTAACCCTAAACCCTAAACCCTAAACTAACCCGAAACCATAAGAATGGGTAGAACCTTGATGATAGGAACATCACCGTCAACTTGGCTTAGTCTAGCTCTGGTGTTGGAGTTGAAGGCGGAGGCGAAGGTTATCACAGTGGTGGTGGGGGATCTGGAGGTGCTGGTGGATATAGAGGTGGTGCTCAGAGCAGTGGTGGTTTTGGAGGCGAGAGGAGCGATGGAGGTTACAGCCAAGGTGGTGTAGGGAGAGATCAGAGATATGATGGCAGATCCCGCTACTCGAGAGGTGGGGGTGATTCTGATGGGAATTAGAGAAGTTGAAGAGCGGCCGATCTAATCTACTACTTATGAAATCTTTACTGTAAAGATAGTTCTACTTATCATGAGGTTTTTTATTTGCTCTATCGGTGCTCATTTTTTATTTATGTCATCGGTTGTGTCTTAGAAAACTTGGGATGCTACTTGGTTGATGAAATGAAAAAGAATAAAGGTTGAATCTAAATTTGTTCTCTATTAAAAAAAACTTTAAACCCTAAACCCTAAACTAAAACTTAAACCATAAACCCAAACCCTAAACCCTAAACCCTAAACCATAAACCCTAAACCCCAAACCATAAACTCTAAACCCTAAACTAACCCTAAATGCTAAACCCAAAACCCTAAACCCTAACAAGCTGAAAACCTAAACCTAAACTAAATAAAAGTTAAAAATAAAATAAATAAAAAAACCTAAACCAAAATAAAAGAAAAATTATAATAAAATAAAAAACATAAATCGAAACCTGAACCTAAACCTAAACCTAAACCTAAACCTAAAAGAAAATAAAATAAAAAAAAAACTAAATAAAAATAAAATAAATAAAAACCTAAATTAAACAAAAAATAAAATACATTTATAAAATAAAATCTAAACCTAAAATAAAAAAAGAAAACCTAAAATAAAATATAATAAAAACTTGAACCTAAAAATTAAACTTTAAAATAAATAAATAAAAACCTAAACCTTAAACTAAAAAAAACTAAAACCTAAAATAAAAATAAAATAAACAAAATGAAATAGACCTAACCCTAAACTAAAATAAATAAAATCTAAAACTAATCCTAAAATAAATTAAACCTTTACCTAAACCAAAACCTAAACTAAATAAAATAAAATTAACTAAAAATAATCGTAAACCTAAACTAAAAAATAAAACCTAAAAAAACCTAAAATAAAAACCTAAAACTTGAACCTTAAAAATTAAAATAAAAAAATAAACCTAAACCTAAAAATAAAAAATAAAACCTAGACTTAAAAAATAAAATAAAAATAAAACTCAACTAAAAAAATAAACTAAAACCTTAAAAATATGGTAAAATAAATAACCTAAACTAAAATAAATAAACCTAAAGTAAATAAACTAAACTAAATGAAAATAAAAATAAACCTAAATAAAAAATAAAAAATAAAATAAATTCATATAAAATAATAAATAAGAAATTAAACCTAAACCTATCGTTTACTTAATTTTTTTAAAAAAACCTCCCTAAATCCTAAACCATAAACTCTAAACCCTAAAATAAAGCCTAAACCCTAAAACCTTAAACTTATAACCATAAACCCTAAACCCTAATCCCTAATCCATAAACCCTAAACCCTAAACCCTAAACCCTAAACCCTAAAACCCTAAACCCTAATGCCAAAAACCCTAAACCCTAAAACCTACAACCCTAAACACTAAACCCCAAACTCTAAACCCTACACTAACCCTAAACCCTAAACCCTAAACTAATCTTAAATCCTAAACCCTAAACTAATCCTAAACCATGAGAATGGGTAG
The DNA here is from genome assembly GCA_021442155.1 of Cymbidium sinense. Classification (NCBI taxonomy): domain Eukaryota; kingdom Viridiplantae; phylum Streptophyta; class Magnoliopsida; order Asparagales; family Orchidaceae; genus Cymbidium; species Cymbidium sinense. The sequence goes on from CM038218.1 coordinate 54,623,610, forward strand.
AACCTTCATGGCAGGAACATCATCATCAACTAGGCTCAGTATTGATCTAGCGGTGGAGGCGAAAGTAGAGGAGACAGTTATTGTAGTGGTGGTGGGGGATCTGGAGGTGCTGGTGGATATGGAGATGGTGGTCGGAGCAGTGGTGGTTATGGAGGCTGGAGGAACGATGGAAGTTACAACCATGGTGGTGGTTGAGGGAGAGATCGGGGATATGATGGCGGATCCAGGTACTCAAGAGGTGGGGGTGGTTCTAATGGAAATTGGAGAAACTAAAGAACGGTCGATCTAATTTGCTATTAATTGAACTGTGTCTTTAGAGTAGAGTCGATTCTACTTATCTAAGGTTTTTAATTTGCTCTATGGGTGCTCATTTTTTATCTAAGATGTCACTTATGTCTTAGAAAACTTGGGGTGCTACTTAGTTGATGAAATCAAAAAGAAGATATGTTGAGTCTAAATTTGTTCTCTATTAAAAAAAACCATAAACCCTAAACTAAATTTTAACCCTAAACCTAAAACTTAAACCCTAAAACCTAAATCCAAAACCCTAAAAACCTTAAACCCTAATCCCTAAACCCTAAACCCTAAACCCTAAACCCTAACCCCTAACCCCTAAACACCTAAAAACCTAAAAACCTAAACCTAAACTAAATAAAACCTAATAATAAAATAAATAAATAAAAACTAAAACCTAAACCCTAAACCCTAAGACCATAAATCCTAAACCCTAAAACCTACAACCCTAAACCCTAAACCCTAAACCTCAAATCCTAAACCCTAAACCCTGAACCCTAAACCTTAAACCCTAAACTAACCCTAAATAAACCTTAAACCCTAATCCTAACCCTAAACCCTAAACCCTAAACCCTAAACCCTAAACCTTTAACCCTAAACTAACCCTAAATAAACCTTAAACCCTAATCCTAACCCTAAACCCTAAACCTTGAATAAAGATGTCATTAGGAGTAGATCTAAAGAATAACCTTATCCTAACATAATTATGGTAGCTAAAGAAAATGTCTTCAAGAGACGTTCCCTTGACTATTAGAGATCTGAATACCTTAAACTCTAATCCTAAATTATATTATAATACCATATATTACAATATTATGTGCTATCATATATTTGAGCATGTTGTGATGTCTTATCAGATGTTATAAGATGTTTTTAAAATATTTTAGTATATTATGGTATTGTGCTCTATTACCTATGTCAATATAAATCATAAAAATATTGATTTAATAAATCAGATGATGAAATTTGTTAAATTTAAATTGGAATTAGGTTGTATTACCAAAGGTGTGATATGCCACTTGTAGTCTAAAAAAGTAAGATTTTATGTTCAAAATAAATATTATATGTTGTAGCATAGTATAGTATCATATATCGAATATATTTCGAAAGCATTTTAAAAATCTTTTGTATTTTACAATCTTGTAGCCAAGCCTACACTAGCATTGTTTATAAAAATGTTGATTTAGACTTTAAAATGGAAGAATTTGGCCAAATTCATAATAGGTAGAGCATGGCATCATAATATATTGTTTCAATTTAAAATATGTAAGTGATGTAACTAAAAAATATATATTTTTATTGTTTAGACTATTTTTAGGATTTTTTATCTTAAGCAACCACTTGTGATGTGATTTGTAATATAATATAATATAATATATTATAGTGTATTATAATATAGGATGACATATCATAGTGTAGAATCATGCATCAGGACATACTTTTGTGTATTAATACTTATTGTTTAGCATATTTTAGTTGGTTATAGTATGATGTAGTAGAGTTTATACTGGTATAATTCATAAAAAAATAATTTATAGGCTAAGATAATGGGATTTGGCCAAATTTAAGGTAAGCTTTAGGGAACATAATTAGGGTGTGCTATGGTGTGTCATTTAATCAAAAGAATGAAATTTTGCATCCAAAATAAATGTTCATTTTTTAAACTAAGTTTATAATTTTTTTGCTTAAAGTGATTCATTTTAAGGTGTAATGTAAGATAATATATTATATGAAAGCATATTAAAATATAATGTGCATAACAATATAACTTCACACACATATGAATGTGGTTATGTGTTTCTAAATGTTATTGTACATTTTAGTATGTTTTACTTTTGTTATAATACATTGGGTCAAAACTCATAAAATGTCAATTTGAAGGGATGAGATGGAAGAATTTGGCCAAATTCATGACACACACCAAGAAGCAACACCAAAATTATGCTATTTTGTACCATTTATAATAGAAAAATAACAATTTTACATCCAAAATGATCATTATTCATATTTTGAGAAATTTTGTTATTAGTTCTTTTTAAGTGATTCTAAAGAAGTGTAATGTTAGAAAATTTATAATATTATAGCAAATTATAATATAACATCAAATATTATAATATAATCTTGTGTGTTAATTCACACTATAATATGTTTAGCATGATATTTTATAGTTAGTTTGAGCTTGCACCATCACAAATAATAAAATGTTGATTATAATGTTAAGATGATGTAATTTGAATAAATTCATTAGTAGGGTTTTGGTTGAAGTATTAAAGGTGTGCATAAAAGAAGAAATAAGATTTGATGAAATTCCATGTCAAGGACATGGAGGGAGATCCGCTAGGGGATCACACATGCATTGGACATGACATGTGAGGTACCGCTAGGGGTGTCCTCTAGGGAGTTTTGCTGACACTACCTTAAAGATTGGATGCCTGCATGGGAAAAGGTACCTCTAGGGGTGTCCTCCTAATCCACAAGTGAATACATATTTTTTTTATATGTTTGCATGGACCCTGGTTGTGTACGAGGGACCACACTAAGAAGGGGATATGTCGTCCTTGACCTATCTCAGATTTATTAGACCAAGGGAGTATCTACACATCCACAAGATGGATTCTCAAATCACAGGGGTGGTTACTAGGGAAGGGGAACTATCCAATCCAATAGTAACCTGGGTAGTGTCTAAAAGGGGTCACAAAAAATGTGATCCAAACATAGGGGAGGTGCATGGTGGTAAAGAAAGATGTGGGTGTCCTCTTAAGGGCTTTATCTTGAGCCTTGAAAAAGAAAGCTTATAGGTGTACGGTGGCCAACTCAAGGAGAAAGCGTAGTAGACTTACATCTGCCATGAGTGGTGTACCCTAACGTGTGAGAACCAACCAACCTAACTGTATCCGTGAGCATGAGTGGTGTACCCATCAACATAGTGAGAACCAACCAACCTAACGTGCCCGTCGGTGTCCAATAATTAATTTACAAATAAAGTGTGTAGGCATATAACTTTTGAAGTGGAACTGATCATTGGGATAGTTTGTCGTCGGTGAGATAGATGTTATCTGACCTAGAGCGACTACTAAGTGGGGAGCCCCGAGGAAGGATTGGACCCAGACTTGAAGTAGTCAGGAGGGAAGGAGCTGCTAGGGGACTTATACTAAACCTTAAATATACTCGACCCAGTTAGTGCACAAAGGCTAATCCAAGAAGAAGACGTAGTAGACTCACATCCTCTTAAATAAAGCCAACATGAGTTAGCTTACCATCCATGTAGTAAGGCCTACCAAACTAACAAGGCCCTCGTTAATATGTAGTGGCCAAGTAAGGAAAGAAAGCATAGCAGACTTACATCCTCCAAAGCAAGAAGACCACTGGGGTGACACACTAGCAGGGTAGCATGTCACCGACCTAGATACCGAAAGTGAGTGTCAGCTATCCCAACCTGAGCATCCCGAGATAAAAGATATATGTTTGTTTTATATGTTTGTGTGTAGTTTGTGTTTGTGTTGTGTCGATAAAGGATAGGATGCTGCTTGGGTTCCTTACACCTACCCTAAACACATCATCATGGATTCGCAAATAAGAATACTTTCAACATGGAAGAGATTGAATTCAAAATGGAATTTTTATTGATGAAAATTATTTTTAAACATGATTTATAATATTTCTTTTAAGTAGAACCCATTGATAGGAAGCTTTGAGTGCTCTCCCTTATGATTAATAATTTGACAAAATTCTCTTTGGTAGGACTTCTCTATGGCAAAAGAGCCTTCCTAAGTGGGTTCAAACTTGCCTCCCATCTTACGACGGGCAACATGTCTCCCTAGAAATAAAATAAGCTTTCCTACTTGAAAAGCTCTAGGGTGGACCAACTTGTTGTGAGCTTGAATCATTTTACCTTTGTACAACTCGAGGTTTTGTCATGCCCATAGGTATCTCTCCTCCAAACCTTCGAGCTATTCTAATAGCAACTTGGCATTTTGATTTATTATTATCTTACTATCCATAACTATCCTTAGTGATGGGAGTTGGACTTCTAATGGTAGAACGACTTCGGACCCATACACTAAAGAAAAAGGAGAGGACTGAGTTATAGTTATATATGTGGTGCAGTACACCCACAAGGCTTCAATTAACTACTCATGCCACTGTCGCTTATTGTTGTTGAGTGTCTTCTTTAGTATTTGGATGAGAGTTTTATTGAATGCGCTAAGCCATTTTCCCTCAGGTAGTTGATGGTAGAATATCTCCAATCTATGTTATGCCTTTAGGCAAAGTTGTTGATCTCAGTGTTCTTGAATGCAATACCATTATCAAATATAATTCATCGAGGCACTCCAAACCTAGTTACGATATGGTTCCTAAAAAATTGGAGCACATGCTAAAATGTGACCTCTCTGAGCGGAATCCCCTTCGCCCATTTGGAAAAGTAGTCAATAGTAGCTAAGATGAACTGATGACCCTTAGAATAAAAAGGATCAATCAAACTCACTATGTCAGTACCCCAACACTCGAATGTCCATCAGGCCAATGTAGTATGTAGAATGTTGAGTGGTTAGTGTAAGAGCACACCGTGTATTTGACATTGGTTGAATCGCCTAAAGGTATCCATGCAATATTTGATCATCGATGCCCAGTAGTATCCTCGTCACTTGATCTTGGCTTTCATCTTCGGACCAGATTGTTTAGCTCCACATAATCCTGAGTGTACCTCAATCATGATCTTATGGGCTTCGTGCTTGTCTAAACAACGTAACCACATATGATCGAAAGACCACCGATACAAGACACCATCCATAAGAGCATAAGAAAGTGCTCTTTGCTTCATCTGATGGGCTTGAGACTTCCTATGAGGTAGTTTATCTTTATTTAGGTAATCCATGAATGGTTTCCTCTAATCTTACTCCTTGTCCTTCTTAGCAATGGCAACCTCCCCTTCAAGAGAGTACTTTTTGATGAGTTCATTATCAATAAGGGATAAGACTTATCTATTTTTGACCTTTAGTGATATGGACTCATCCTCGGAACATGCTAACTCCTTGGCAAGCTTGGCTAAAGCATATGCTACAACTTTCTCTCCATGGTGTACTTATGGTAGTGATGAAGCTTGGGCTTTATAACCTTATAGGACCTAGTGATTTGGTTGATAACTAGCTAAGAATCCTAGAAGATATTGATGTTCTGGATTATTAGAGTAATGACTAACTCCAGACTAGCAATTAGAGCATCATATTCAGCTTTATTGTTGGTGCAAGGATTGGACAGAGGATATGAGAAATAAATCACATCATGGTCAGAAGTTAAGAGAACTATTCCTACCCTGCCTTTCATGGAATAGTAGATTCTGGTTCTTCTCCTCTTAGAGAGAAAGCCGCACCATCAAAGTACATCTCTCAGTGGTGAATTCTAGCATCCCGTAAGTTCATGATTTGCTCGTCAAGGAGATCACGATTAAGCGGAGAGTCAGTAGGAAGTGGGTGTGCTGCTAAAAAATTTGCTAGCACTTGTCCTTTCACCGCATGGAGAGGTACGAAGGTAATATCATACTACATACAGATCATGAACTATCATGCCAACCATCTAGATAGCATCAGATCTGTCATGAGATACTACAGTGAATTGATCCTAGAGATTAAGTTCACCTTAGAGGAAGCACATAGTGCTGTAGCTTTTGGGATGCAAATATTAAAACTAGGCAATGCTTCTCAATGGGTGGATAATTATCCTCACTAGGTATTAGACAATGGTTAAAATAGTAGTGTGAATTTTCCTTCCCTTCATCATTGGCTTAGGCCAACAAAGCACCAAGGGAGTCGTCTAACACTACAGTGTAAAGTAGGAGTGGCTTACCTGGGATAGGGGCTGCTAGAACCAGTGATGTCATCAGGTAATGCTTGATTTCTTTGAAGGCATGCTCACACCTATCATCCCAATTGAACTTGGCATCCTCTTTGACAAGTGATGAGATTGGCTAACATCTTCCTGATAAGTTGGATATAAAGCATTTTAGATACACCAACCACCCTTGGAATGATCTGCGTTGAGTTAAACTTTTAGAGGGTGGAATTTCTAATATCGCCTTGATCTTCTCTGGATCAATTTTAATTCCCTAGTGTCAGACAATAAACACAAAGAATTTCCCTAAAACTACTCTGAATGCATACTTCAGGGGGTTCATTTTGAGGTTAAATTATCTTAACTATTCAAAAATTACTCTCAAGTCAAAAAGATGGTCTTTTTTTCTCTGCTTTTGAATATGAGATCATCGACATGGCACTCAACTTGATGATGAATGAGTTCATCAAAGATTAGAGTCAGAGCCTGCTAAGATATAGCACTGGCATTTTTAAGGCTGAAAGGAATGACCTTATAGTAATAGATTTTGATCAAAGCAGTGTTTCTTTCATCTTCAAGGGCTATATTTATTTGGTTATATCCAGATGAGCCATCCATAAAAAATAAGATTGCATGAGATGAGGCAATGTCCACCATCAGCTCTGGGTTGGTAGTGGAAATTCATCTTTTGGACATCCCTTATTTAAATCCATAAATTGATGCATATGTGAATTTGGCCATTGTTTTACTTAACTAGGACAATGCTGGATAACCAGGTAGGGTATTTTCTTCCTGGAGCAAGCCATCATTGATCAGTTTCTTGACTTCATAAATGACTTGTTGTTCTATGTTTAATCACATTCATCTAAGAGCTTGTTTAATAGGGTAAGCAGTAAGCTCTATTGCTAGTTTATGGACTGCTACATCAGGAGTCAATCCAGGCATCCCATCATAACACTATGCAAAGTATACCTTAAACTCAATCAATAGCCATTGGTTTCAATTTCATTCAACAAAGTACTGATGTATGTCGGGTGTGGATCTTCTTCAGTTCCTAAGTTGATTTCCTAGAGCTCGTCTATGGTTGACTTGATCTCTTCTTCAAACTCTGGCAATGCATCGTTGACTTCAAAATCATCAGGATCATCTAAAGTTTTTAAGAACATCTCCTCATATGAGTTAATATGATTTGAAAAGAACATATCAGATTCTTAGATATTAGTGATGATTAAGTAGTAATCATTATCAATGATTGGACCCACTATATAGAATCCTAGTCCTGGCCTTGATTGACAGCTTTTGCATTTATCCTTCCATATTCTATTGAAGTAGTTTGACCTATGCTTTGAACAAGTATGTGAGATTAACCCTTTCTTTGCTAAATTATGAACACAAGGAAAGTACCAATCAAAAGGTAATTCTATTAAATCTTTATAGGAATCATACTCAAGTTCTACATCAACTTCTTGACTTGAGGATGATGCTCCCAGAAATAACCTCTGAGTCTTCACACTTGTGGATTACTTAGGGGCTTCCTTAACTACCTAACCCTCAACTTTTTGAGAGGAAAGTTGGGTTCGAGCTAAGGTTCCCAACTGATGCCTAACTGCTTCACATATAGACTTGGATACACTTATGCTTTGCTTTGGCTCAAGTGTCTTCATTACTATCTGGCTCAAGTGTCACCTCCAAGGGAATCTACTATTGAGAAGAGCTGGATGGTGTGCTAACCATATAAGACTCATCCTATGAACTAAATTCTAGATCTATATGGATAATTGGTCTACTACTGGTAGTTGGGATATATCTTCTATTAGGTGGCCAATAAGGAGGTTTTCCACCCATGGGACTGCATCTGAACTGGCCTCTTCCTCTACCTAGTGGATCTCAGGTCATCCAATCCATATATTCAAATGGAGTAACAAACTATGAGTGAAATCTAATATCAGGCTCTACTTCCTTCTCCAAGTTAATTTTCTTCCCCTTTAATTTTTTTTTTCATTTTATCTTATCTTATCTTTTTATTTTTCTTTTTCTTTTTCTTTTTTTCTTTTCTTTTATTTTTAAACTATGGCTAAGTTCACAAGAATAGACTTGTTGATTTTTAGAGAGGTAGTAAGCCACATCCTCATATATGCCAACCAAGTGAACTATAAATGGCTTCAGATCTTCTTTGACACGGTAGAGGATCCCACCTCTCATGAACTTCTTGCACTGATCTAGAGAGGATAGAACTATGTTGTTCTCATGTATCTATGGTCTCCCAAGCAAAGTGTTGAAAGATGTATCCGAGTCTATAATGTGAAACTTGGCTGAGCCTTCAATCATCTATCTCCAAGGGCAACACTATGGAGCCAAGTGTTGACCTCACTTTTGGAGTGATTCAATCTTCCCATCTTAGACTTAGGAGTTTTCTAGACACTAAGACTTCCCTAGTCATAAGACACTTCTAACAATTAGGTAAGAACTTAACCTAAGCCTAAAGACTTAGAAGGGTTAACCATATGATTAGGTTATGCCTTACAATAGGATAATAAACCTATCCTACGACCCAAATTCAATCCATGTTCACCTTCTCAAGCCAAACCTCAAGTTCAATTCAAACATAGAATTCAAACCCAAATCCAAACCAAAATTTCAAAACCAAATGATTGAAGCCCATGATCAAATCCAAACTTGAAACCCTTCCAAAGCCATATGACCTATCCCATGGACTTAGCCAAATATTAATCCAAATCAATCCAAAATCAATTGAATTTCTCATAATCAATTTATATAATCAATCATATTGCTAAATATAAATCAAATCAACATTCAAATGATCAAAACTAAATTAAACTGAATTAAATTAAATCAAAACCCCTTCCTAAGCCATATGACTTATCACATGGAGTTAGCTAAATCTTAATCCAAATCAAGTCAAACTCTATTGATTTTCTTACAAATCAATCATATTTTCAATTATCGTCACAAATTTAAATGAAATATACATTTAAATCATCAAAACTAGATTAAACCAAATCAAAATCCAAACCAAAGCCACATGACCCAACTCTATGGACATAGCCAAATTATTTCATTCCAAAACCCAAATTCAATTGATTTTCTCAAGAATCAATCATACCTTCAATCATATTCACAAATATAAATGAAATTTGCAATCATCAAGCCAAACCAAAATCAACTTAAGTCAAACGCAACTTAACCCTTTTGACTTGAAATGTTCAAATGAACCAAAACCCATTTGAACCTGAGCCAATTGCAATTGAATTTATATATCAATCCCAAATCCATATATAAACTCAACCCAAAATCAAACCAACTAAACCCTATTGGTCCACTTGACCCAAAGTGGCCAATTTGACCTATTTGAGCAAATTTCTAATCCTACCCAAATTGGATTGAACCAAGCTAATCAAAACCTCCCATCATGATTGTTGATCACCCTAGGTTGATCAATTTTCACAAATTGGGTCAAATCAAGCCAACTTGGTCATTTGACCAAGTCAACCCCTTAACCCATATGAATGCAAAACTAGCCAAATTGCAACCTAAGCCAAATCACTTGATATCTTTATTTAATTAACATTCAATTATATGTTTCATACATAACATTAAAATTGTCGAAGTAATAAATGATAAAAACTATTAAGTATAATTATTTTATTTACTTAATATAATTAAGTATTTTAATTTAATTTGTTGGTTATAAGATAACTAACATATTTATGATTATATATAAATTATATCATAATTTTTAAATGTAACATGTCAAAATTAACAAAAATATATAAAATTTTGTATTTTAGCCAATGTCATTTTCTAATCAAAGAATTCATATCTGATTTCATCTCCAATGAATTCCTTGGATTTTTTTTTCCTTTAATTTAAGAGGTTACATGACCCACTTTTGATTAAAATTGAATTTATTATGATTTTCTAAACATTAACTGATTTTTATAATGAATGCATGCTACATGCTTTGAATATATTAAGAGCCATATTTGATTACTTTTGACTTACCCATGTGAATAGCCAAATTTTGGCTGCTAAATTTAATATTTATTTAATATAAATTTTATTTTTATTGAATATTAAATTATTAGATGATAACATGAGGTTTGCATGATATATCTTTAAAATATGATATTCTAATAGCCCTCATTCTCTTCATGAAAGCATTCCTCATTCAAAATTCAAAATCCCTCCTACAAATCTAAGAGAAAATTCTTAGATTTTCCTTCCAAGTGTTCTCCAAATATTGCAAGATCAAATCCTTGGTTTGGAGCTTCAACATCTTCAACTAAGCAAGCCTTCTCAAATTACTTGAGTTTGTTTTCTTGATTTTAATCCTCTTTAGTTATTCATGCTATTTTCACCATCTATTTATTCTTTCCAATTTATACTTTTTGGTGGATTAGTATTTGGACATTATTTTTCACATCAAAGTTTCTCAATCATTTTTTGTGATAAACTCTTGAGATAGTTTGTAGGATCTATTTCTGCTTGTTGAAATTTTAACTTCTACAAATTTATTTTGGTTTCTTGAAATATTTCTTCATTAGTCTTATTTTGAAAGATCATTTATTCTTAGATCTATTTTAGAAATATATTTTAAGCAATTAAAATAAATTATTGTGCTAAAATTATTTTTATATTTGCTAGATCTCTCTTTTAATTAAAAGCTTACTAGCATACTTAGATCTATCATATACTCATTTTATTTAAGTTTTGTTATCATTAACATTAATTGAAAGAATCTTTTGGTAAAAATAAAATAAATTATTCCTTGCTGAAATTTATTTTATTGTGTAAAAGAATATTGTGAAATTATTTTGAAATCATTTTTAAACATCTTAGTAAGATCACTTTAAGATATTTATTTCAATATTACGTGAGCATATTATCTTGCCAAAATTTTTTAAGTGATCATTTGTAAGTTGTGAGATCATTTTTTGAATTGGATAGCTTGGTATATTAGTGAGAGATTTATTTTATCAAAATTTATTATTTTGTATTTTTCTTTTTGTGCTGTAAAATTTATATTAGGGTTGTACGTCCCAGGAGAGTACATATTATTGTAGGGTTGTACTCCATTATAGGAGAGTACTATTTGTAAGCTATTTTTGCATTTAGTGGATTCCTAGCCGGGGTGGCTGCGTGGACATAGTGACTTTGGGGTTTGGTAACAACATAAAAAAATTGTGCCTATTGTCTCTACTTACTGTACTTTATTTTTTTTGCATTAAGAATTGTATCTCATTATAAAATCAAAATTAATTTTCTACTAAAATTAAAATTTAAGATTTATGTTTTAAAATTTTTAATATCAATTCACCCCACTCGGGTGCTATAGTGACTCACATTGGTATCGAGCCTAGGCTCTTTTTGGCTTAACATCCAAGAGTAGATCTTTCACTATGGCATAAGGTTTCCCAAAGGGTTCACTACAAGAGGGACAATCCACATAGACCTCCACTTTAGATAGTGTACCATTTGACTATTGGAAAAATAGAATTAGTACATTTTTAAGAGGTCAAGATGCATGCATGTGGTATATGTTGACACATCAATAACATACACCCACAGTAGAAGTAAATGGAATTAAAGTAGAAAAACCTTTTGAAGAATGGTCTGTGCTAAAAGAGAACTTGATGAATTAAATGCTAGGGCTTGTAATACTTTACATTGTGCTTTATTACCTGATGATTACATGAAAATTTCTATGTTAAGTACAGAAAAAGAAATATGGGATAAACTCATTATAACTTATGAAGGAACTAGTGAAGTTAAAGATGCTCACATAAATAGACTTGTTCATGAATATGAGTTATTTCATATGTCTCCTCAATCTATTTCGATATGTATACTAGATTCATAAAAATAATTAACACATTGCATTCACTTGGAAAAATATATAGGAATCAAGACTTAGTCTATAAGATTCTTAGATGTCTTCCAAAAGAATGGGAAGCAAAAGTAACAGCTATTAGTGAAGATAAGGATTTATCTACTTATCCACTTGATCATCTTTTGGGTTCTTTGACAGCACATGAATAGGTTATTGCTCAAAAGGATAATATGGATAACTCAATAAAAAGGGAGAAGGAGAAAGGAAAAGCCATTGCATTATAAGTTGATGATAGTGATGAGCATAACACATCAAGCGAGGATGGTGATCGTGATGAGGTGGTCATGCTATCCAAAAGGCTTGGGAACTTACTATGGAAGAAGAATCAAATGTATAAAAATTCTAAAAACTATAAATTTCAAACTAAAAAATATCCTATAGGTGAGAGGATCATTTGCTACCATTATAAAAAGCCTGGACACATAAGAGGTGATTGTCCGAACTTGAATCAAAGAAGAAAGAGATTGATGTGAAAAGAAGAAAAAATATGAAGGAGAAAAAGTACCATAAGAAGAAGAAGAAGAAGACTTTATGGGCCAATCCATTTAAATGAATCAAGTACTGCTCATCCATGAAGAGGTCAACATATGTCTTATTATAAAATGGAGAATCGACTTAGATTCTCAAGAGGTATGTAATGATATATCTTATGATGAATTAGATGATGCTTTTAATGATTTAGTTATTGAATATAAAATATTAAAAAGAAAATACAAAACCTTAGAAAAGAACATAAAAAATTTAGATATGCATTTTTGTGATTTAAAAATGAATGTGATAATTTAAAAGTAAAAATACTTCTTTATTAAATTGTTCCTTACTTGTATGTAAACTTGAAAGAGAGAATATCTTGTTAAAAGTAAGATTAGAATTATGTTTGAAATCACAAGTTCATTATAATACTTCATCAAGAAAACATTTTAATAAAATTATTTACATCATTCACATCCCACTCATATACCTTATAATTATCGTATAAGTCATATGCAAACACTAATGTTTGGTGCAACTATTGAGATAGAAAAGGGCATATTTCATTTGATTGCTATGCACATAAATTAAAAAACACAAAGCAATCATCTTATGTATCCAAAAGGTACAAGCACTACAAAACCAGCATGATAGATATCTTGCTTCAAATGTAGAATGTGGACCCAAACATGTTTGGGTTCCAAAAGTTAACATGTGAGTTTCTTTTGGAGGAATGCCTTCAAAAAAAATCAAAGAAGGCATGTGGTACTTGGACGGATGTTCAAGACATATGATGGGAGATAAAGATAAATTCACAACTTTAGAATCAAGTGATGGAGGATTTGTTACATATGAAGATAATATAAAGGGAAAGATCATTGCATTGGTTCTATTTGTAAGAATTCTATCACTTTAGATAAAGATTTTCTAGTAGAAGGATTAAAACATAATTTAATTTCTATTAGTCAATTATGTGATAAAGGTTTGAATGTAGTATTCATGCCATGCATCATATTGCATTATAAAAAATAATGAAAATGTTTTGTTAGTAGGAAAAGATATAAAAATATTTATGTGATTGATTTAGATAGCTTTCATGATGTGAATTTGAATTTACTTTGTTTTAAAAGCACTCATAATGATATATGGTTATGGCATAGGAGACTATGTCATATTAACATGCACACACTTAATAAAATTGCCAAACTAGATTTAGTAGTTGGATTGCCTAAATTAAATTTTCATTCAAACTATGTTTATGATGCATGTATTCATGGTAAGCATTCTAGAAGCTCATTTAAAAGTAAAAATATTGTTTCTACTTCAAGACCTCTAGAATTATTTGACATGGATTTATTTGGTCCTATTAACACCACTAGCTTAGGTGGAAAAAATTATGGTTTTGTGATTGTTGATGATTTCTCTAGATATACTTGGGTTTTATTTGTAACATACAAGGATGATGTTTTTGGTGAGTTTAGAAAGTTTTCTAAATATATTCAAAGAGAACAAGGCCTTTTGATTAATAAGGTTCAAACTGATCATGGTGGCAAATTTGAAAATAAATTATTTGAGGATTATTGTGATGAACATGGGATTAGATATAATTTTTTTGCACCTAGAACTCCCCAACAAAATGGAGTAGTAGAGAGAAAAAATAAAATATTAATTGAATTAAGTAGATCTATGCTTGATGAGTATAAATTGCCAAAATATTTTTGGGCATAAGTGGTAAATACTGCATGTCATGTGATGAATAAGATCTATTTTAGACCAATTTTGAAGAAGACATCCTATGAATTGTTTTTTTTTTGGAAAGAAGCCTAAGATTGAACACTATCATGTATTTGGATGTAAATGCTTTATTTTGAATAATGGAAAAGATCATCTAGGTAAGTTTGATTGCAAATCAGATGATGGTATTTTCTTAGGATACTCTCTTTCTAGTAGAGCTTATAGAGTTTACAGTAAAAGAAAAATGATTGTAGAAGAATCAATACATATTATTTTTGATGAAAATTTAATTGATCCTATTAGAAATGAAGTGATTGATGAAGAGATTTATAATTTTAAGAAAATATCTTTAGAAGATAATATGGATGATTCATTGCCTAAAGAATGGAAATATAATAAAAATCATCCAAAGGAAGTAATTATAGGATATCCTTCAAAAGGAGTTATGACCAGAAGACATAGTAGAGAGGTTGTAGATCATTCAACATTTTTATTTGAGGTTGAACCTAAAAATTTTGAAGAACAATTCAATGATAATTTTTGGATTATTGCTATGGAAGAGGAGTTGTATCAATTTGTAAGAAATGATGTTTGGGAATTAGTCCCAAGACCCCAAGATCAAAATGTCATTGGAACAAAATGGGTCTCTAAGAATAAGCTAGATGATTCAGGTGTATTGTTAGAAATAAAGCTAGGTTAGTTGCACAAGGGTACACACAAGTTGAAGGTATAGATTTTGAAGAATCTTTTGCACCCGTAGCAAGACTAGAAGCTATTTGGTTACTCCTTTCTTATGCTTATTTTAGAAATTTTAAACTTTTTCAAATGGATGTCAAAAGTGCATTTTTGAATGGATTTATTGACCAAAATGTATTTGTAGAGCAACCAGCTGGATTTGAGAGCCTTGATTATCCAAATCATGTGTATAAATTAAAGAAAGCTTATATGGTTTAAAATAGGCTCCTTGCTTGGTATGATAGGTTAAGTAACTTTTTGATAGATCATGGATTTAGAAAGGGTAGAGTAGATACCACTTTATTCCTTAAGAGCATAGATGATGATTTGATTGTGGTACAAGTGTATGTAGATGATATATTATTTAGAAGTAAAAATGAATCTTTGTGCCATGAGTTCTCATCTTTGGTGTCTAAAGAGTTTGAAATGAGTATGATGGGAGAAGGTAATTTTTTTCTTAGGTCTTCAAGTGAAGCAACAAGAAAATGGCACATTCATCTATCAAACTAAGTATACAAATGAATTGCTTGAGAGGTTTGACATGAAAGTTTTAAATCTAGTAAAACTCCTATGAGCCCATCTATAAAATTGGATTTAGATGAATTAGGAAAATCTGTTGATCAAAAACTTTATAGGAGTATGATAGGTTCACTTTTATACCTTACTGCTAGTAGGCCTGATATTATGTTTGTTGTTTGTTTGTGTGCTCATTTTCAGGCCAACCCGAAAGAATCTCATTTAATAGCAGTCAAGCGTAT
Source organism: Cymbidium sinense (assembly GCA_021442155.1). Lineage (NCBI taxonomy): Eukaryota > Viridiplantae > Streptophyta > Magnoliopsida > Asparagales > Orchidaceae > Cymbidium > Cymbidium sinense. The sequence continues at coordinate 54,639,342 of CM038218.1, forward strand.
CTTTTGTTATTTGATAGTCACTACTAGGTTAGGTTTATGGTATCCTAAAAATTCTTTATCATGTGATTTGGTTGCTTATTCTGATGCTAATTTTGTAGGATGCAAAGTAAATAGAAAAAGCACATCTAGCACGTCATTTTTTAGGATCATCACTTATGTCTTGTGTGAGACACTATAGCACCCAAGAGGGGGCGTGAATTGGGTAATATTAAAATTTTTAAAGCTTAAATTTTAATTTTTAAATAGAAAATTAGATTTTGATTTTATAATGATAAGATATAATTCTAAATGCAAAAAATAAAAAATACAATAAAGTAAATAGAGACAAGAGGCACAATTTTACGTGGTTGCCAAACCCCAAACTGGCCTACGTCCATAGCCACCCCTGGCTAGGAATCCACTAAATGAAAAATGGTTTACAAAAGTTTCTCCTATAACGGGGCGAGTGCAACCCTACAATAATATGTACTCTCCTACAAAGGGCGAGTACAACCCCAAAATAAATTTTACAACACAAAAAATACAAAATAATAAATTTTGATAAAGTAAATCTCTCACAAATATACCAAGCAATCAAATTCAAAAAGTGATCTCACAACTTATAAATGATCACTTTACAACTTAAAAAATTTGGCAAGGCAAAATGCTCACTTAATAAAAAATAAATATCTTAATGTGATCTTACTAGATGTTTATGTTATTATAATTTGTAGAATAATACAAAATAATTTCAAAATAAATTCACAATATTCTTTTTCATAATAAAATAAACTTCAGCAAGGTGTAATTTATTTTAACCAAAAATATTCTTTCAATTACTGCTAATGATCACAAAATAAAAAAATAAGTATATGATAGATCTAAGTTGGTTAGTAAGCTTTCAATTAAAAGAGATCTAGCAAATATGAAAATAATTTTAGCACAATAATTTATTTTAAAATGCTTAAAATATACTTCTTAAAATAGATCTAAGAATAAATGATCTTTCAAAATAAGACCAAAGAAGAAATATTTAAAGAAACCAAAAGAAATTTGTAGGAAGCTAAAAATTTCAACAAGTTGAAATAGATCCTACCAATTATCAGAAGAGTTTTACACCAAAAAAAATGATTGAGAAACTTTGATGTGAAAACCAATGTTCAAAGACTAATCCACCAAAAAGTATAAATTAGAAAGAAGAAATAGATGGTGAAAATAGCATGAACAACTAAGAAGTATTAAGATCAAGAAATAAACTCAAGTAATTTAAAAAGGCTTGCTTCGTTGAAGATGTTGAAGCTTCCAAACCAAGGATTTGATCTTGCAATATTTGGAGAACACTTGGAAGGAACATTTAAGAGATTTTCTCTTAGATTTGCTAGGAGAGATTTTGAATTTTGAATGAGGGATGCTTTCATGAAGAGAATGAGGGCTATTTATAGGCAAGAAGGTCATTTAAAAATTATTTCAAAGAAATATATTATACAAACCTCATGCTATCATGTGATAATTTAATATTCAATAAAAATATAATTTATATAAACAAATATTAAATTTAGCAAAAAAATGGCTATTCATATGGGAAAGTCAAAAGTAATCAAATGTAGCTCTTAATATAATCAAAGCATGTAGCATGCATCCATTATTAAAATCAAGTAATGTTTAAAAGATCATAATAAATTCAATTTTAATGCAAAGTGGGTCATGTAACCACTTATTTTGATTAAACAATGACTTTGGCTAAAATACAAAATTTTATATATTTTTGTTAATTTTGACATGTGACATTTAAAAATTATGATATAATTTATATATAATCATAAATATGTTAGTTATCATATAACCAGCAAATTAAATTAAAATACCTAATTACATTAAGTAAATAAAATAATTATACTTAATAGTTATGGTCATTTATTACTTTGACAATTTTATTGCTATGTAGAAAAACATATAATTGAATGTTAATTAAATAAAGATTTATATAAATTAACCTCATTAAAATAGTATGTTAGGTTGTGAGCAAATTGATTCATGCCAAAGAATCATATGAATAGTCATATAACCTAAAATCATGAGCTTCACATTATCCCTTTCATTCTTTTATTCTTGCAATTTCTTCTAACAATTTGTGAGATGTATTGGATATATAATTAGCAATTGATATATCTGAAACACATAAAATATTTATTAGAACATCCAAGCATTTGTTGTTATCATCAAAATTAATCAAATTGAACATGAGGCTAATTAAGCCAACAATCTCCCCTTTTGATGATGACAAACTAATGTTGGGTATTGATTTTGATGAAGGTGCAAATTGTCCTTTCATCATAGTTTTGAAGGAAATTCTATTAAAAAATTTATGCATATGAGATGAATAATGTTCTCCCCTAAATGTATGCATTAAATAGATTTAATATTAACCAACATTTTACTCTTCTCCCCCTTTTGACAACATCAAAAAGTGAGAACAAACTACATACAATTTTAAATATTATGATCTAACATTCCAAGCATGCATCTTAAAGTACAAAAATGTTCTTCTGGTAAGGGTTTTGTAAAGATATCTACAATTTGTAAATTGGAGCTAATAAAATTAATATTAACATCACCTTTCAAAACATGATCCCTAATAAAATGATATCTAATTTCTATATGCTTGGTTCGTGAGTGCTGGATAGAATTTTTAGTCAAACTAATAGCACTAGTATTGTCACATTGAATTAGAATATGATCTTGCTTAATACCAAAATCTTCTAATTGTTGCTTTAACCAAAGGACCTGAGCAATAGAACTATCGGCAGCTATGTACTTAGCCTCAGCAGTGGATAAAGCTACAGAATTTTGTTTCCTAGATGACCAAGACACAAGCGATGATCCTAAAAAATGACATGTGCCTGTTTCTATCTACTTTGTATTCCGCAAAATTAGCATCAGAATAAGCAACCAAATCACATGATAAAGAATTTTTAGGATACCATAAACCTAACCTAGTAGTGCCTATCAAATATCGAAAGATACGCTTGACTACTATTAAATGAGATTCTTTCAGAATGGCCTGAAAATGAGCACACAAACAAACAACAAACATAATATCAGGCCTACTAGCAAAGGTAGTATAAAAGTGAACCTATCATACTATAAAAGTTTTTGATCAGATTTTCCTAATTCATCTAAATCCAATTTTGTAGATGGGCTCATAGAGTTTTACTAGATTTAAATCTTTTCATGTCAAACCTCTCAATCAATTCATTTGTGTACTTAGTTTGAGGATGAATGTGCCATTTTCTTGTTGCTTTACTTGAAGACCTAAGAAAAAATTAAGTTCTCCATCGACTCATTTCAAACTCTTTAGACATCAAAGATGAGAACTCATGGCATAAAGATTCATTTGTACTTCCAAATAATATATCATCTACATACACTTGTACCACAATCAAATCATCATCTATGCTCTTAAGGAATAAGGTGGTATCTACTCGCCCTTTCTAAATCTATGATCTATCAAAAGTTACTTAACCATACCAAGAGGTGCCCTGCTTTTAAACCATATAAGGCTTTCTTTAATTTATACACATGATTTGGAAAATCAAGGCTATCAAATCTAGGTGGTTGCTCTACAAATACATTTTGGTCAATAAATCCATTCAAAATGCACTTTTGACATCCATTTGAAAAAGTTTAAAATTTCTAAAACAAGCATAAGCAAGGAGTAACTTGATAGCTTCTAGTCTACTGGAAAAGATTCTTCAAAATCTATACCTTCAACTTGTGTTTACCCTTGTGCAACTAACCTAGCTTTATTTCTAACAATACAACCTAAATCATCTAGCTTATTCCTAAACATCCATTTTATTCCAATGACATTTTGATCTTGGGGTCTTGGGACTAATTCCCAAACATCATTTCTTACAAATTGATTCAACTCCTCTTCCATAGCAATAATCCAAAAATTATCATTTAATGCTTCTTCTAAATTTTAGGTTCAACCTCGATAAAAATCTTTGAATGATCTACAACTTCTCTACTATGTCTTCTAGTCATAACTCCTTTTGAAGGATCTCCTATAATTAGTTCCATTGGATGATATTATATTTCCATTCTTTAAGCAGTGAATTATCCACATTATCTTCTAAAGATATTTTCTTAAAATTATCAATCAATTCATCAATCACTTCATTTCTAATGGGATCAATTAAATTTTCATCAAAAATAACCTGTATTGATTCTTCTACAATCATTTTTCTTTTATTGAAAACTCTATAAGCTCTACTAGAAAGAGAGTATCCTAAGAAAATACCATCATCTGATTTGCAATCAAACTTACCTAAATGCTCTTTTCCATTATTCAAAATAATGCATTTACATCCAAATACATGAAAGTGTTCAATCTTAGGCTTCTTTCCAAAAAATAATTCATAAGGTGTCTTCTTCAAAATTGGTCTCCAATAGATCCTATTCATCACATAACATGTAGTATTTACTACTTCTGCCCAAAAAATATTTTCTTAATTTATACTCATCAAGCATTGATCTACTTAATTCAATTAATATTCTATTTTTTCTCTCAACTACTCCATTTTGTTGGGGAGTTCTAGGTGCAAAAAAATTATGTTTAATCCCATATTCATCGTAATAATCCTCAAATAATTTATTTTCAAATCAGCCACCATGATTAGTTTGAACTCTATTAATCAAAAGACTTGTTCTCTTTGAATATATTTAGAAAACTTTCTAAATTCACCAATAATATCATCCTTGTAAGTTACAAATAAAACCCAAGTATATCTAGAGAAATCATCAACAATCACAAAACCATAATTTTTTTTTAACTAAGCTGGTGCTAATAGGTCCAAATAAATCCATGTGCAATAATTCTAGAGGTCTAGAAGTAGAAACAATATTTTACTTTTAAATGAGCTTCTAGAATGTTTACCATGAATACATGCATCACAAACATAGTTTGAATGAAAATTTAATTTAGGCAAACCAACTACTAAATCAAGTTTAGCAATTTTATTAAGTGTGTGCATGTTAATATGACATAGTCTCCTATGCCATAATATATCATCATGAGTTCTTTTAAAACAAAGTAAGTTTAAATTTACATCATGAAAGCTATCTAAATCAATGACATAAATATTTTGTATCTTTTCCCTACTAGCAAAAACATTTTCATTATTTTTATAATGTAATATGATGCATGGAATACTACATTCAAACCTTTATCACATAATTGACTAATAGAAATTAAATTATGTTTTAATCCTTCTACTAGAAAAAGTTTATCTAAAGTGATAGAATTCTTACAAATAGAACCAATGCCAATGATTTTTCCCTTCATTATCTCCATATGTAACAAATCATCACTTGATTCTAAAGTTGTGAATTTATCTTTATCTCCCCATATGTCTTGAACATCCACTGTCCCAAGTACCACATGCCTTCTTTGATTTTGCTTTGAAGGCATTCCTACAAAATAAACTCACATGTTAACTTTGGAACCCAAACATGTTTGGTCCACATTCTAAATTTGAAGTAAGATATTATGCATGCATGGTAGTGTTTGTACCTTTTGGTACCCATACATAAGATGATTGCTTAGTATTTTGTATTTTATGTGCATAGCAATCAAATGAAATATTCCCTTTTTTATTGCAATAGTTGCACCAAACATTAGTGTTTGCATATGATTTAGAATGATAATTATAAGGTATATGAGTGTGATGTGTATGATGCAAATAATTTTTATTAAATGTTTTTCTTGATGAAGTATTATAATTAACTTGTGATTTTAAACATAATTCTAATCTTGCTTTTAATAAGATATTCTCTCTTCAAGTTTACCTACAACTAAGGAACAATTTAATAAAGAAGTATTTTTACTTTTAAATTATCACATTCATTTTTTAAATCACAAAATGCATATCTAAATTTTATGTTTTTTCTAAGGTTTTGTATTTTCTTTTAATTTTTATATTCAATAACTAAATCATTAAAAGCATCATCTAATTCATCATAAGATATATCATTACATACCTCTTGAGAATCTAAGTCGATTCTCCATTTGCCATAAGACATATGTTGACTTCTTCATCCGATGAGCTAGTACTTGATTCATTTGAATCTGGATTGGCCCATAAAGTTGTCTTCTTCTTCTTATGGTACTTTTTCTCCTTCATATTTTTTCTTTTGTTTATATCAATTTCTTTTTTTCTTTGATTCAGCAAGTTCTGGACAATCACCTCTTATGTGTCCAGGCTTTCTACAATGATAGCAAATGATCCCTTCACCTGTAGGAAATTTCTTAGTTTGAAATTTATAATTTTTAGATTTTTTTTATACCTTTGATTCTTCTTCCTTAGCAAGTTCCCAAGCCTTTTGGAAAGCATGACCACCTCATCACAATCACCATCGAGCTTGAGGTGTTATGCTCATCACTATCATCAACTTGTAGTGCAATGGCTTTTCTTTTCTCCTTCTCCTTTGAGTTATCCATCTTATCCCTTTGAGCAATAACCATTCATGTGCTATCAAAGAACCCAAAAGTCGATCAAGTGGATAAGTAAATAAATATTTAGCTTCACTAATAGCTGTTACTTTAGCTTCCCATTCTTTTGAAAGACATCTAAGAATCTTATAAACTAAGTCTTGATTCTATATGTTTTCCAAGAGAATGTAATGTGTTAATTATTTTCATAAATCTAGTATACATATCGTAAATAGATTCGGAGACATATGAAATAACTCATAATCATGAACAAGTTTATTTATGTGAGCATCTCTAACTTCACTAGTTCCTTCATAAGTTATAATAAGTTTATCCTATATTTCTTTTGCTATACTTAACATAGAAATTTTTATGTAATCATCAGGTAATAAAGCACAATGTAAAGTATTACAAGCCCTAGCATTTAATTCATCAAGTTCTCTTCTATGGACCATTCCTCAAAAGGTTTTTCTACTTTAATGCCATTTACTTCTACTGGGTGTATGATATTGATGTGTCAACATATACCACATGCGTGCATCTTGACCTCTTAAGAATGTACTAATTCAATTTTTCCAATAATCAAATGGTACACTATCTAAAAGTGGAGGTCAATGAGTGGATTGTCCCTCTAATGAACCCTTTGAAACCCCATAGTGAAAAGATTTACTCTTGGATGTTAAGCCAATAAAAGAGCCTAGGCTCGATACCAATTATGAGACACTATAACACCCAAGAGGGTGAATTGGTAATATTAAAATTTTCAACTTAAATTTTAATTTTAAATAGAAAATTAGATTTTGATTTTATAATGATAAGATATAATTTGCAAAGAAAAATAAAAATACAATAAAGTAAATAGAGACAAGAGGCACATTTTATGTGGTTCGCCAAACCCCAAACTAGCCTACATCCACACTAGCCACCCCGGCTAGGAATCCACTAAATGAAAAATGGTTTACAAAAGTACTCCTATAATGGGCGAGTACAACCCCTACAACAATATGTACTCTACAAAGTGGAAGTACAACCCCAAAATAAATTTTACAACAAAAAAAAAATACAAAATAATAAATTTTGATAAAGTAAATCTCTCACAAATATACCAAGCAATCAAATTCAAAAAGTGATCTCACAACTTATAAATGATCACTTTACAACTTAAAAAATTTGGCAAGGCAAAATGCTCACTTAATAAAAATAAATATCTTAATGTGATCTTACTAGGATGTTTATGTTATTATAATTTGTAGAATAATACAAAATAATTTCAAAATAAATTCACAATATTCTTTTTCATAATAAAATAAATTTCAGCAAGGAGTAATTTATTTTAACCAAAAGATTCTTTCAATTAATGCTAATGATCACAAAAAAAAAAAAATAAGTATATGATAGATCTAAGTTGGTTAGTAAGCTTTCAATTAAAAAGAGAGATCTAGCAAATATGAAAATAATTTCAGCATAATAATTTATTTTAAAATGCTTAAAATATACTTCTAAAATAGATCTAAGAATAAATGATCTTTCAAAATAAGACCAAAGAAGAAATATTTCAAGAAACCAAAAGAAATTTGTAGGAAGCTAAAAATTTCAGCAAGTTGAAATAGATCCTACAAATTATCACAAGAGTTTTTCACCAAAAAAAAATGATTAAGAAATTTTGATGTGAAAACCAATGTTCAAAGACTAATCCACTAAGAAGTATAAATTAGAAAGAAGAAATAGATGGTGAAAATAGCATGAACAACTAAGAAGTATTAAGATCAAGAAAATAAACTCAAGTAATTTAAAAAGGCTTGCTTCGTTGAAGATGTTGAAGCTTACAAACCAAGGATTTGATCTTGCAATATTTGGAGAACACTTGGAAGGAACATTTAAGAGATTTTCTCTTAGATTTGCTGGAGAGATTTTGAATTTTGAATGAGGGATGCTTTCATGAAGAGAATGAGGGCTATTTATAGGCAAGAAGGTCATTTAAAAAATTATTTCAAAGAAATATATTATACAAACCTCATGCTATCATGTGATAATTTAATATTCAATAAAAATATAATTTATATTAAACAAATATTAAATTTAGTAGCAAAAATATTATTCATATGGGAAAGTCAAAAGTAATCAAATGTAGCTCTTAATATATTCAAAGCATGTAGCATGCATCCATTATTAAAATCGTAATGTTTAAAAAATCATAATAAATTCAATTTTAATGCAAAGTCATGTAACCACTTATTTTGATTAAACAATGACTTTGGCTAAAATATAAAAAATTTTATATATTTTTATTAATTTTGACATGTGACATTTAAAAATTATGATATAATTTATATATAATCATAAATATGTTAGTTATCATATAACCAGCAAATTAAATTAAAATACATAATTACATTAAGTAAATAAAATAATTATACTTAATAGTTATGATCATTTATTACTTTGACAATTTTATTGCTATGTAGAAAAAACATATAATTGAATGTTAATTAAATAAAGATTTATATAAATTAACCTCATTAAAATAGTATGTTAGGTTGTGAGCAAATTGATTCATGCCAAAGAACTCATATGAATAGTCATATAACCTAAAATCATGAGCTTCACATTATCCCTTTCATTCTTTTATTCTTGCAATTTCTTCTAACAATTTGTGAGATGTATTGGATATGTAATTAGCAATTGATATATCAAACACATAAAATATTTATTAGAACATCCAAGCATTTGTTTGTTATCATCAAAATTAATCAAATTGAACATGAGGCTAATTAAGCCAACATCTTGGTCATCTAGGAAACAAAATTCTGTAGCTTTATCCACTAAATATACATACCAGAGTTGTGTGTTACTGTGTCCTTTGGTTAAAGCAATAATTAGAAGATTTTGGTATTAAGAAAGATCACATTCTAGTTTAGTGTGACAATACTAGTGCTATTAGTTTAACTAAAAATCCTATCCAGCACTCACGAACCAAGAATATAGAAATTAGACAATATTTTATTTTGGATCATATTTTGAAAGGTCATGTTAATATTAATTTCATTAGTGCCGATATACAAATTGTAGATATTTTACAAAACCCTTACCGTAAGAATGTTTTGTACTTTAAGATGCATGCTTGGAATGTTAGATCCTAATATTTAAAATTGTATGTAGTTTGTTCTCACTTTTTTGATGTTGTCAAAAGGGGAGAAGAGTAAAATGTTGGTTAGTATTAATTCTATAATGCATACATTTAGGGGAGCAATATTATTCATCTCTTATGCATAAATTTTTTTAAGAGAATTTTTTCAAAAAACTATGATGAAAGGTCAATTTGCACCTTCATCAAAATCAATACATTAGTTTGTCATCATCAAAAAGGGGGAGATTGTTGGCTTAATTAGCCTCACGTTCAATTTGATTAATTTTGATGATAACAAACAAATGCTTGGATGTTCTAATGAATATTTTTATGTGTTTCAGATATATCAATTGCTAATTACATATCTAATACATTAGAGGAAATTGAGTAGAAGAATGAAAAGGATAATGTGAAGCTCAAGATACAATATTTTGGGTTATATGACTATTCATAAGAGTTGATTGGCATGAATCAATTTGCTCACAACTTAACATATTATTTTAATGAGGTTAATTTATATAAATCTTTATTTAATTAACATTCAAATATATGTTTCATACATAGCATTAAAATTGTCGAAGTAATAAATGATAAAACTATTAAGTATAATTATTTTATTTACTTATTATAATTAAGTATTTTAATTTAATTTGATGGTTATAATATAACTAACATATTTATGATTATATGTTAATTATATCATTATTTTTAAATGTCACATGTCAAAATTAACAAAAATATATAAAAGTTTTTATTTTAGCCAAATTCATTTTCTAATCAAAGAATTCATATCCATTTCATCTCCAACATTCCTTGGATTTTTTTTCCTTTAATTTAAGAGGTTACATGACCCACTTTTGATTAAAATTGAATTTATTATGATTTTCTAAACATTAGCTGATTTTATAATGAATGCATGCTACATGCTTTGAATATATTAAGAGCCATATTTGATTACTTTTGACTTACCCATGTGAATAGCCAAATTTTGGCTGCTAAATTTAATATTTATTTAATATAAATTATATTTTTATGGAATATTTAATTATTAGATGATAACATAAGGTTTGCATGATATATTTTTAAAATATGATCTTGCTGCCTATAATAGCCCCTCATTCTCTTCATGAAAGCATTCCTCATTCAAAATTCAAAATACCTCCAGCAAATCTAATTAATATTCTTAGATTTTCCTTCCAAATGTTCTCCAAATATTGCTAGATCAAATCCTTGGTTTGGAAGCTTCAACATCTTCAACTAAGCAAGCCTTCAAAATTACTTGAGTTTGTTTTCTTGATTTTAACCCTCTCTTTAGTTGTTCATGCTATTTTCACCATCTATTTATTCTTTCCAATTTATACTTTTGGTGGATTAGTATTTGGACATTATTTTTCACATCAAAGTTTCTCAATCATATTTTTTGTGATAAACTCGTGATAGTTTGTAGGATCTATTTCAACTTGCAAAATTTTAACTTCCTACAAATTTATTTTGGTTTCTTAAAATATTTCTTCATTAGTCTTATTTTGAAAGATCATTTATTCTTAGATCTCTATTTTTAATTAAAAGCTTATTAGCATACTTAGATCTATCTTATACTCATTTTATTTAAGTACTTTGTGATCATTAGCATTAATTGAAAGAATATTTTGGTAAAAATAAAATAAATTATTCCTTGCTGAAATTTATTTTATTGTGTAAAAGAATATTGTGAAATTATTTTGAAATCATTTTTAAACATCTTAGTAAGATCACTTTAAGATATTTATTTCAATATTAAGTGAGCATATTATCTTGCTAAAAAATTTGTAAGTGATCATTTGTAAGTTGTGAGATCATTTTTTGAATTGGATAGCTTGGTATATTTGTGAGAGATTTATTTTATCAAAATTTATTATTTTGTATTTTTTTTTTGTGCTATAAAATTTATATTGGGGTTGTACTCGCCCCTTTGTAGGAGAGTACATATTATTATAGGGTTGTACTCTCCCCATTATAGGAGAGTAATATTTGTAAGCTATTTTTGCATTTAGTGGATTCTACCTAGGGTGGCTAAAGGTGATAGTGGTTTTGAGGTTTGGCCGAACCACATAAAAATTGTGTGCCTATTGTCTCTCTTTACTTTACTGTACTTTATTTTTGCTGCATTAAGAATTGTATCCTTTCATTATAAAATCAAAATTAATTTTCTACTAAAAATTAAAATTTGAGATTTAAGTTTTAAAGTTTTAATATCTCCCATTCACCCCACCCTCTTGGGTGCTATAGTGACTCACAATGTGATGCACTTGACCCAATAGTAGAATGATCATTTGGCATGGAATTTGATCTGGAAGATTTGAAATGAGCCAAAAGTTATCCTAAATTTCAAGTCAATTTAGTTTATTTTGGTTTTGTTTCTATTTTACCAATTTTGGTCAAATTGGGTTAGGTTGGGTCAAGTTGACAAAGTCAAATTGGGTCAAACCAAGGGTTTGGTCAAGTTCATATGATAATTTGAGATGTTTTGGTTCAATTTCTTTAGTTTAGTTTAGCTTAGATTTGATTTTGGCTCATTTGAATTCATTTAAGTCAAATGGGTTAAGTTGATCAATTTGACCAAATTAGCCAAATTGGCTTAGGTTCGATGTTGGTTTGGGTTTAGTTGACCAATTGAAGATGATTGTAGCTTTGGTTTCAATTAATTTAGATTTGGTTTTTATTTAGTCCAACTTGAACCTTTACTTCAATTTGCTAAGTAGGTCAATTGGATTTGATTGGGTCAAATCATGGCTTTGGTCAAGTTCAATAATCAATTTGGAATGAACTTGAGCCATTAGTTGCAATCAATTTTATTTATATATTAATTTGACCTAATTTGGTCTTTCGTCATCAATTTGGGTTAACTTAGGTCATGAGAATTGGGCTTGGTTTGACTCAATTGAAGGTCAAGTCATATTCAAATATTGATTTTGATTTGGTATGAATCATTGATTTCAAGGGATTTGACTTAGGTTACAATTTGGCTAGTTTGGGTTTATATGGGTTAATGGGTTTAGATGGTTTGACCCAATTTGTTGTTCAAACTAGGGTGATCAACAATCATGATTGAAGGTTTTGATGCTCTTAGTTCAATCCAATTTGAGTAGGATTAGAACTGGCTCAAATAGGTCAAATTGGCCACTTTGGGTAAAGTGGACCAATTAAGTTTAGTTGGCTTGACTTTGGGTTGAGTTTTATTTAGTTAAATTTATATATGGATTTGGGATTGATATAAAAATTCAATTGCAATTGGCTTGGGTTCAAATGTGTTTTGGTTCATTTGAACATTTCAAGTCAAAAGGGTTAAGTTAGGTTTGACTTGGGTTGATTTTGGTTTGCCTTGTTGATTGTAGATTTTATTTATATTTATGAATATGATTGAAAGTATGATTGATTCATGAGAAAATCAATTGAATTTGGGTTTTGGAATGAAAGAAGAAGTCCACCTGAGTTAAGTCATGTGGCTTAATTTTGGATTTTGATTTGGTTTAATGTAGTTTTGATGATTTAAATGTATATTTCATTTGAATTTATGAAAATGATTGAAAATATGATTGATTTTTGAGAAAATCAATTGAGTTTGACTTGATTTGGATTAAGATTTGGCTAAGTCCATGGGATAGGTCATATGGCTTAGGAAGGGTTATGATTTAATTTGATTTAGCTTAATTTAATTTTGATCATTTAAATATAGATTTTAATCATATTTAGGAAGATTATTGAAGATATAAATTGATTATGAGAAAATCAATTAGTTTTGGATAGATTTGGAAGGGTTTCATGTTTGGATTTGATCAAGGACTTCAATCATTTGGTTTTGAAATTTTGGTTTGGATTTGGATTTGAATTTTATGTTTTAATTAAACATGAGGTTTGGTTTTAGAAGGTGAACATGGATTGGATTTGGGTTGTAGGGTAGGTTGATTATCCTAATCCCTAAGGCATAACCTAATCCTAGGGTTAACCCTTCTAAGTCTTTAGGCCTAGGTTTAGTGTTTACTTAATTATTAGAAGTGTCTTACCAGTGGAAGTCTTAGTTTCTAGAAGACTCTAAGTTTAAGATGGGAAGATTGAACTCACACTCCAAAAGTGAGGTCAATGACCTAGGCTCCATAGTGTTGCCCATGGAGAGAGATGATTGGAAGATCAAGCCAATTTTCACATTATAAACTCGATACATATTTCAATGATTTGCATGGGAGACCATGGATACATGAGAACAACATAGTTCCATCCTCTCTACATCAAGTATAAAGTTTATGAGAGGTGGGATCGTCTACTGTGTCAAAGCAGATCTCAGGCCATCTACAGTTCAAAAGGTCACCATATATGAGGATGCGACTTGCTACCTCCCTCAAAATATAAAAGTCTATTCTCGCAAACATGGCCAAAGTTTAAAAATAAAATAAAAAGAAAAAGAAAAAGAAAATGAATGAGAAAAAGAAAAGGAAAAGAAAAGCGAAAATTAAAAAGAAACTAAAAGGCAATGGAAATAGACTTGGAGGAGGAAGTGGAGCTTGACATTAGATTTCATCCAAAGTTACCCATTCAAACATATGGGTAGATGACTGACCTCTAGTAGGGAGAGGAAGAGGTTAGTTCAGAGGCAAAACTAGGGGTGGCAAATCTCTTTATTGGCCATCGAATAGAAGATATGTCCCAGCTACTAGGACTACACTTGATATCTATATCGACTTAGAATCTAGTTCATAGGATGAGTCTTATATGGTTACCACACCGTGGAACTCTTGAGATTCCCTTAGATGTGACACTTGAGCCAGATGAAGACCGAGCTCTAAAGCAAAGCATAAGTGTATCTAAGTATATATGTGAAACAGTTAGGCATCAATTGGGAACCTTAGCTCTAACCCCACTTTCCTCTCAAAAATCTGAGGGTTTGGTAGTTAAGGAAGCCCCTAAGTCATCCATAGGTGTGAAGACTGAGGTTCTTTTGGGAGCATTATCCTCAAGTAGATGTAGAACTTGGGGATGATTCAAATAAAGATTTAATAGAAATACCTTTTAATTGATACTTTCCTTGTGTTCATAATTAAGCAAAGATAGGGTTAATCACACATACTTGGTCAAAGTGTAGGTCAGACTACTTCAAAAGGATATGGAAGAACAAATGCCAAAGCTCTCAATCAAGACTAGGACTAGGATTCTTGTATATTGGGTCCAAATGATGACGACACGCTAGTCATCACCAATGCAAAAACACATGAGTAATCCAAATTATTCATTAATTGAATCAAAATATAGTAGGGATCAATTAAACAAATCGTAAAAGCACCTGAAAGTTTCAGATTATGAAAAAAAGAGCTAATGCTTTCCAAATTCGGCCTACAAAGAGTAAACTTTCCAACCAAAGTGAATTCAAATGGCTTAGCAAACTTTTCCACAATCAGATCAGAGCACATAAGTGCAAACATGCTTCAAAGAGAAAATAGGTTCTAGGGACTCACCTGAGCAACTATCCTAACTAGTGAGGACGCCTTGAATTATTTGAAGCGACAAGCCAAGGTAGTTGATGCCCTAGTAGGATCCATTGGATCCACTAGTTTCCCCCACAAAATCATTGAGGAAGATGCCAAGCCACCACATCACTCCAAGAAAACATGAAAGCAGCCAGCTGCTATTGATTCCACAAGGAATCCTATGATAATCATGCCAAACAGCCATCAAACAGTGGCCAGCAAGCCAAAAATGAGAGGGGAAAAGGGGAATCGCAAGAGCACAAGGTTGAGGGCTCGAATGGTGGTTGGGTTTGGCGTGTACAAAGGGGCGGATGTAATCAATGTTGACCCACGCCATCAGAAATATAGGTTTAGGTTTAGGTTTATTAGGTTTTAGGGTTTAGGTTTATTTTTTAATTAATTTAGTTACTTTAGGTTTAGGTTTAGGTTTAGGTTTTTGGTTTAGGGTTTAGGTTAGGGTTTAGGGGTTAGGGTTTAGGTTTAGGTCTAGTTTAGGTGCACGCCAGAGCACATTTTATGCCTTTATGCTTTAGGTTTGGGAGGATCAGTCAGTGGGGCCTAGGGTAGTTCAGAGGTGAGGGTCAGGAGGGTCAGTCATTTTGGTCCATTTGGGTAGGTTTAGGGTTTAGGATTTAGGGTAGGATTTAAAAAAGCAAACCACAGGCTCAGCCATTTAGTTTATTTAGGGTATGTTTAGGGTGAGTTTAGTTTAGAGAGGGTTTATGCTCGTGGTTTAGTTTAGGAGCAGGGAAGGGTTTAGGTTTAGGGTTTAGGGTTGTAGGTTTAGAGTTGCAGGATTTAGTTTTAGGGGGGTTAGGGTTTAGGTTTTGGTGTAGGGTTTATGTTTAAATTTAGGGTTTAAGGTTTTTGGTTTTTTTAACAGAGAACAAATTCATATTCAACATGTATTCTTTTTGATTTCATCAATGAAATAACGTATAAAGTTTTGTATGACACAAGCAATGACATAGATCATGAATGAGTATAGACAGAGAAACTCAAAAACCCTAGAAAACTAGAACCATCTTTATTGTAAAGACATATTTCCATAAGCAGATGATTGGATCGACCATTCTTCAATTTCTCTAGTTCCCATCAAAACCACCCTGACCTCTCAAATAGCTAGATCCACCATCATATCCCCGATCTCTCCTTCCGCAACCACCATGTCTGTAACCTCCATCACTCCTCCCACCTCCATCACTACCACTACTCAGACCTTTACCTCCATATCCACCAGCACCTCCAGATCCCCCACCACCACTGCGATAATTGCCTCCTTCATCTTCACCTCCACTACTGATCCGTGAATGATCCCGTTGAGGTGATGTTTTTGTCAAGGTTCTACCCATCATAGGGTTTAGGTTTAGTTTATGTTTATTTGGTTTTTTTTTGGTTTAGGTTTATTTTTAATTTATTTAGCTACTTTTGGTTTAGGTTTGGTTTGTTTAGTGTTTAAGGTTTAGGGTTTAGGGTTTAGTGTTTAGGATTTCAAGGTTTATGATTTTAGGGTTTAAGGTTTAGGGTTAGGGTTTAGCATTTAGGGCTTGTGTATTACATGTGGTTTTAGAGTTTAGGGTTTATTTTTGGGATTAGGGTTGTAAGTTTACTATTACAGGTTTAGGGTCACGATTTTTATTAGGTTTAGGATTTAGGTTTAGGGTTTTTTTTAAATTAAGCAAACCCAGTTAGTTAATTTACCTTAGGTTTAGGGTCTTAAGGTTTATGCTTTTCGAGTTTAGGGTTTAGGGTTTAGGGTTTAAGGTTTAGGGCTTAAGGTTTAGGGTTTCTTAGGGTTTAGGCTTTAGGCTTTAGGGTTTAGGGTTTGTTGTAGGTTTAGTGTTGTAGGTTTAGGGTTTAGCATTTAGGGTTTAGGGTTTAGGGTTTATTATTGTAGGTTTAGTGTTGTAGGTTTAGAGTTTAGGGAGGGTTTAGGGTTTAGGGTTAGAGATTTTTTATTATTTTTATTTTTTCATTTTAGGGTTTAGGGTTTAAGGTTTAGGTTTTAGGTTTGGCATCCAAGTTTTAGTTTAGGGTTTAAGGTTTAGGGTTTTTTCATTTTTTAATTAAGAACAAATTCAGATTCAACATTTCTTCTTTTCGTTTATGTCAACCAAGTAACACACCAAGTTTTCTAAGACACAAGCGATGACATAGATCAAAAATGAGCACGCGTAGAGCAAATAAAAAATTATAGATAACTAGAATCATCTCTATTATAATGTCCTCCCATAAGTAGATAGGATCGATCTTTCTTCAATTTCTCCACTTCCATCAAAACCACCCCGCCTCTTGAGTAGTGGGATCCACCTTCATATCCTCGATCTCCCTCCTCCCACCACCATGCTAGTAACCTCACACTCCTCCTCCGCCATAACCACCACCGCTTCCCACCATGCCCATATCTTCTAGCACCTCTAGATCCCCCACCACACAGGATAATCGCCTCCGCTTTGTCTCCACCGCATCTAGATGACCTTGGTTGATGGTATGTTCCTACTATCAAGGTTCTCACATTTCTTAGGGTTTGGTTTATTTTTTAATTTTAGTTACTTTAGGCTTATGTCTGTGGTTTGGGGTTTAGGGTTTGTGGTTTAGTGGCTTTAGGTTTAGGGTTTAGGATTTAGTGTGGTTTTAGGGTTTTAGGTTTGTGGCTCTGTGGTTGTGTAGGTTTATGGTCTCTGTGGTTTAGGGTTTATGCCATGGTTTGCAGTTGTGTTTAATGTTAGGGCCTGGTTTAGTGTCAGTTAGGGTAGGGTACATCAGTTTAGGCCTAGGGTCTTTTAAATCAAGCAAACCCGATAGGAGGTTTATTTTAGCTCACTTAGCCTGTTATCTATTTTATCTTATCTTAGCTCATTTTTTCTTTTCTAGATCTTTTTTTTATCTTTATTAGCATTATCTATCTTAGCCCATCTTTCAGGCCCAGCCCAGCTCAGCCCAGCTCATTCTCACTGAGTTTACTTTTATCTATCTTTGTGTGGCTCAGGCCTCTGGGCCTAAGCTTGGCCCAGGCCTTGTGGTCTGGGGCCTCAGCTCAGGGCTAGTGGCCTGTGGTCATGGCTCAAAGCCCAGGGCCTAGGGCCAGTGGCTCAGGGCCCATGGCCATAGCTCTTTGCAGATCAGGGCTGGGCTCAGGGCCTTGGATCTGGGTCTTGGCCTGGCCTAGGGCCTCAGGGCCTAGACTGCAAGTGGTGTCAGGGTCAGGGCCAGGTCTTTTTATTTTATTTTTTTTTATGTATTTTTGTAGGGTTTAGGGTTTAGATTTTAGGTTTAGGTCCAAGTTTTAGTCCGTGTATTTTAAATTAAGTAAACTGTCATTAGGTTTTAGTTTATTTGGTTTATTTTTTATTTATTTTAGTTTATTTTATATTTTATTTTTATTTAGATTTATTTTTTATTTTTACTTAGTTTATTTTATTTATTTTAAGTTTATTTATTTAGTTTAGGTTTTTTATTTTAGTTTATTTTTTAGGTTTAGTTTGTTTATCTTTATTCCTTAGTTTGGTTTTATTTTATTTTATCTTTAGGTTTTAGGTTTATTTTTTTTATTTTTTAGATTTAGGTTTAGGTTTTTATTTTATTTTTACGCTTAGATTTAGGTTTATTTTTTAGATTTTTTTTTAGTTTATGAGTTTATTTTACTTTATTTAATTTTATTTAGTTTAGTTTAGGTTTAGTTTCTTTAGGATTAGTTTAAGTTTTTTTTTTGTTTAAGTTTAGGTTTTTTTAGTTTAAGATTAGTTTTATGTTTATTTATATTTAGGTTTTTTTAGGTTTAGGTTTTATTTAGTTTTAGTTTATTTTATTTTAGTTTTATTTTATTTTTATTTTCATTTAGTTTAGGTTTTATTTATATTTTTATTTTAGGTTTATTTTATTTTTTAGTTTAGTTATGGCTTTTATTTATTTTATTTTAGTTTGGTTTTATTTTATTTTAATTTATTTTAGTTTTAGATTTTAGTTTTGGTTTTTATTTTATTTTATTTTTTATTTTATTTAGGTTTAGGTTTTTAGGTTTTTTAATTTATTTTTTGGTTTTATTTAGTTTAGCTTTTGGTTTTTTAGGTTTTTATGGTTTAGGGTTTAGGGTCATAGGTTTTGGGGTTTAGGGTTTAGGGATTAGGGTTTAGGGTTAGTTTTTTTTTCCATTTTTGTATTTTTTATTTTTATTTTAGGGTTTAGGATTTAGGGTTTAGTGTTTAGGGTTTAGGTTTTAGGTTTAGGGTTCAAGTTTTAGTTTAGGCTTTTGGTTTTTCTTAATAGAGAATAAATTCAAATTGACATTTCTTCTTTGGATTTCATCAACCAAGTAGCACAATAAGTTTTCTACTTACAAATGACATGGATAAAAAATGATGTAGAGAAAATTAAAACCCAAGATAACTAAAATCATCTCAAACGTAAAGACATAGTTCCATATTTAGCAAATCGGATCAGCCGTTCTTCAATTTCTCCAGTTCCCATGAGAACCACCCTAGCCTCTCGAGTAGCAGAATCCATCATCATATCGAGATCTCTTATTTTGTCACCACCACGGCTATAACCTCCGTCACTCCTCCCGCCTCCATAACCACCATTGCTCCAACCACCACCTCCATATCCACTAGCACGCCCAAATCCCCCACCACTGCTCTGACCACCACCTCCATATCCACCAGCACGTCCAAATCCCCCACCACCACTACAATAACCATAGCCTCCACCTTCGTCTCCACCGCCAGATCTAGACTAACTGCTGACTGGATGTTCCTACCATGGTTCCCCCATTCTATTCAAGTTTTAGTTAGTTTATTAGGTTTAGGTTATATATTTTAATTTATTTATTTACTTAGGTTTAGGTTTAGTGGGGGGTTTAGGGTTTAGGGTTTAGGGTATAGGTTTTAGGTTTATGCTTTAAGGGTTTAGTAGGTTGTTTAGTTTTTTTGGGGGTGTAGTTTAGATTTAGGGTTATAGGTTTAGGGTTGTAAGTTTAGGGTTAGTTTTAGCATTTATGGTTTAGGGATAGGGTTTTTTTTTAATTAAGTAAAGTGGTAGGTTTAGGTTTATTTAGTTTTTTTTATTTATATTAGTTTATTTTATTTTTTATTTTTATTGAGATTTATTTTGATCTTTATTTAGTTTAGTTTATTTATTTGTGGTTTATTTATTTTAGTTTAGGTTTTTATTTTAGTTAATTTTTAGGTTTAGTAGTTTATTTTTTTTAGTTTAGTTTTATTTTAATTTATTTTATAGGTTTAGGTTTAGGTTTTATTTTATTTTTTTAGGTTTAGTTTCTTTGGTTTTTAGTTTATTTTTAGGTTTTACTTTTAGTTTAGGTTTATTTTTTAGTTTATTTATTTTTTTAAGGATTTGGTTTAGGTGTAGTTTAGTTTATTTTAGGTTTAGGTTTAGGCTTTATTTATTTTAATTTAGTTTATTTTAGTTTAGGTTTAGGTTTACCCCCAACACCAATATGATAACCACCGCCTTCGCCTTTGCCTCCATCGCTAGATATAGACTGAGCCTGGTTGACAGTGATGTTCATGTCATCAAAGTTCTACCCATTCTTAGGGTTTAGGTTTAGGCTTATTAAGTTTTAGGGTTTAGGTTTATTTTTTAATTTATTTAGTTAATTTAAGTTTAGGTTTGGGGGGGCCTGGGGTTTAGGTCAGGTTTAGGTTATTTAGATTTTTAGGGTTTATGCTTTTAGGGTTTAGGTTTAGGGCTAGTGTTTAGGGTTTAGGGTTTTAGGGTTTAAGGTTTAGGGTTTAGTTAGGGTTCTTTTATTTTTTTTGTTTTTTTTTATTTTTAAAATTTTGTAATCACAGTTTAAGTTTATTTAGTTAATTTTTATTTATTTTAGTTTATTTTATTTTTATTTTATCTTTATTTAGTTTATTTTAGGTTTATTTATTTTATTTTAGGTTTTTTATTTTAGTTTATTTTTTTAGGTTTTAGGTTTAGTTTATTTTTAGTTTAGTTTTATTTTATTATATTTTATGTTTAGGTTTTATTTTTATTTTTAGGTTTAGGTTTAAGTTTTATTTTATTTTTTAGGTTTAACTTTTTTTTTATTAGTTTTATTTTTTTGGTTTTATTTTAGTTTAGGTTTAGGTTTATTTTTTTATTTTATTTTATTTAGTTTAGTTTTGTTTAGGTTTTAATTTTATTTTATTTTATTATTTTATTATTTTATCTATGTTTAGGTTTTATTTATTTATTTTATTTTTACTTTTCATTTAGGTAAGGCTTAGGTGTTTAGGTTTTTAGGGTTTGGTGTTTTAGGTTGCAGGTTTTAGGGTTTAAGGTTTAGGGTTTTGGGTTTATGGTTTAAGGTTTTTTTTATTTTTATTATTTTTTTAGGGTTTAGCATTTAGGATTTAGGACTAGGTTTTTTATTTTTTTATTTTTAGGGTTTATGTTTTAGGTGTAAGGTTTAGGTTTTAGTTTAGGGTTTTTAGTTTTTGGTTTTTTTTAACAGAGAACAAATTCATATTCAACATTTCTTCTTTTTGATTTCATAAATTAAGTAACACACCAAGTTTTCTAAGACGCATGCGATGACATAGATATAAAATAAGCATGCATAGAGCAAATCGAAAACCCTAGATAACTAGAACTTTCTCATCAGACACATTTCCATGTGCAGATCGGATTGACTTTCTTCCATTTCTCCAGCTCCATCCTCGAGAGCGGGATCCACCATCATGTCCCCGATCTCTCCCTCCGCCACCACCACAGCGGTAACCTCCGTCGCTCCTCCCGCCTCCATAACCACCACTACTTTGACCACCACCTCCATATCCACCAACACCCTGATCCCCACCACCCACCACAATGGCCACACCGCCTTCACCCCGCTAGATCTGCCGAAATTGATGGTGATGTTCCTACCATCAAGGTCGCCCCATTCTTCGTTTAGGTTTATTTTTTAATTTATTTAGTTAATTTCAATTTAGGTTTAGGGTTTGGGGTTTAAGGTTTAGGGTTTAGGGTTACGGTTGAGGGTTTGTGGTTTATGGTTTTAGGGTTTAGGTATAGGGTTTACCCGTTAGGGTTTAGGGCTAGTTTTAGGGTTTTGGGTTAGGGTTTATTTATTATTTTTTTATTTTTTTAATTTTTAAATTAAGCAAACTCATTAGTTTAAGTTTATTTAGTTTATTTTTTATTTAGTTTAGTTTATTTTATTATTTTATTTTTATTTAAGTTTATTTTTATTTTATATAGTTTAGATTATTTATTTTAGGTTTATTTATTTTAGTTTAGGTTTTTTAATATTATTTATTTTTTAGGATTAGGTTTAGCTTTAAGTTTACTTTTTAGTTTTATTTTTATTTAATTTTTTAGATTTAAGTTTTATTTTATTAGTTTTAGGTTTAAGTTTATGTTTTTATTTTATATTTTTAGGTTTAGGTTTTAGGTTTTTATTTTAGGTTTATTTTTAAGTTTTATTTTAGTTTAGTGTTATTTTTATTTATTTTATTTTATATAGTTTAGGTTTAGGATTAGGTTTAGTTTATTTTAGGTTTAGGTTTAGGTTTTATTTATTTTAGTTTAGTTTAGTTTAGTTTAGATTTAAGTTTATTTTATTTTTATTTTAGGTTTAAGTTTTTTTTGTAATGTTTAGATTTTGATTTTATTTTTATTTATTTTATTTATTTTAGATAATTTTTTTTTATTTTTTATTTTTAATTTAGGTTTTGTTTTTATTTTAATTAGGTTTCTTATTTTTTAGTTTTGTTCAGGTTTTTATTTATTTTATTTTATTTTATTTTTTATTTTTATTTCATTTTCTTTTTAGGTTTAGGTTTTAGTTTATGTTTTTATTTTATTTTTTATTTTATTTTATTTTAGTTTTGATTTTTTATTTATTTTATTTTTATTTTATTTAGTTTGGGTCTGTTTTAAGATTTTACTGTAGGTTTAGTTTAGGGTTTATGTAGGTTTAAAGATTTTGGTTACTAGTGGCTCAGGGTTTAGGTTTGTTGGTTTTAGGGCTTAGGGTTTAGGATTTAGGGTCTAGTCTCAGTTTTTGTGGATTTGTTTATGTTTAGGGTTGGGTTTAGGGTTTAGGGTATAGGGTTTAGGGTTTATGGTTGTAGGTTTAAGGTTAGTTTTATGGTTTAGGGTTTAGGGTTAGGGTATTTTTTATTTTTTATTCTTTTATTTTTTTTAAAGTTAAATAAACTGGCAAGTTTATGTTTATTTAGTTTATTTTTATCTATTTTAGTTTATTTTATTTTTTTTAATTTAGGTTTATTTTAATTTTTATTTAATTTAGATCATTTTTTATGTTTATTTATTTTAGTTTAGGTTTTTTATTTTAGTTTATTTTTTATGTTTATGTCTAGGTTTAGGTTTATGTTTTAGTTTAGTTTTATTTTTACTTTATTTTTAAGGTTTAGGTTTTATTTTTATTTTTATTTTTAGTTTTAGGTTTATTTTTATTTTATTTTAGGTTTAGGTTTTTTTAGGTTTTATTTTAGGCTTTATTTTAATTTAGGTTTAGGTTTATTTTAGTTTATTTTATTTATTTAGTTTAGTTTATTTTATTTATTTATTTTAATATATTTAGTTTTTTATTTTTACTTTATTTTTTTATGTTTAGGTTTTATGTTTTATTTTTTATTTAATTTTAGGTTTTATTTTTCGGTTTATCTTTTAGGTTTAAGTTTTTATTTATTTATTATTCCATTTTATTTTAAGCTTATTTTATTTTTATTTTAGGTTTACATTTTGTTTTATTTTTATTTATTATTATTTTTAGTTTAGTTTAGATTTTTATTTATTATTTTTAGTTTATTATTTTTTTTATTTATTTAGGTTTAGTTTAGGTTTTAGTTTATGTTTTATTTTATTTTGGTTTCTTTTATTTATTTATTTTATTTTTGTTTTTCTTAGTTTAGGTTTAGGGTTAGATTTTTAGTTAAGGTTTGGTGTGGGGTCTTGGGTTTGGATCTGGGGTCAGTGGTCTGGGCCTAGAGCCAGTGGCCTGTGGTATTTTGTGCACGTAGTGTTTAGGGTTTGGGGTCTGGATCTAGTTTAGCTAGGTTTAGGGTCAGTGTTTAGGTTTTAGGTCAGGGTTTTAAAAAAATCAAACTGTCACACCAGGTTTTATTTTTATTTAGTTTAGTTTATTTAATTAGGTTTATTTTCTCATTTTAGGTTTTATCTTAGTTTATTTTAGGTTTAGGGTTTAATTAATTTATTAGTTTTAGGTTTTTTATATTTTATTTTAGGTTTAGTTTTTTTTATTTAGGTTTTAGTTTATTTTAAGTTTATTTTTTTTAATTTTTTAGTTAATTTTATATATATTTTATTTTATTTAGGTTTTAGGTTTAGGTTGACTTTATTTTAGGTTTAGGTTAACATTTTTTTATTTTAGTTTAGTTTATTTTAGTTTAGGTATAGGTTTATTTTATTTCTATTTTAGGTTTAGGTTTTTTTTTGGTTTAGGGATTTGGTTTTATTTATTTATTTCTAGGTTTTATTTTTAGGTTTATTTTTTAGGTTTAAGTTTTTATTTAATTTTTATTTTATTTTATTACACCTTTATTTTATTTTTATTTTATGTTTAGGTTTTTTTTAATTTTTAAGTTTATTTTATTTGTTAGTTTAGTTTAGGTTTTATTTATTTTATTTAGTTTAGTTTAGGTTTTATTTTTATTATTTTTAAGTTTAGGTTTTTTAGGTTTAGTAGTTTTATAGATTTTATTTTATTTTATTTTTTATTTTATTTAACTTTAGATTTTATTTATTTTAACTTTGGTTTTATTTAGTTTAGTAGTTTTATGTTTGAGGCAAGGTTTGTAGGGGTTTAGGGTTTAGGGTTTAGTTTTATTTTAGGCCTAGGGTTAGGTTATTTTAATTTTTTGGGTTTAGGGTTTTTTAAGGTTTGGTGTTTCAGTTTAGGCCTAGTCAGGTTTAGGGTTTGCAGTCAGTACTTTTTTTGTATATTTTAAATACAAAATGGCAGTTTAGGTTTATTTAGTTTATTTTTTATTTATTTTTATTTTTATTTAGGCTTTTATTTAGTTTTTATTTTATTTTATTTTAGTTCTAATTAATTATTATTTTAGGTTTAGTATTTATTTTATTTAAGTTTATTATTTTTTTGTTTAGTTAAGGTTTTTATTTATTTTATGGTTTAGGGTTTAGGGTTGTAGGTTTAGGGCTGTAGGTTTAGGGTTTAGGGTTTAGGCTTTAGGCTTTAGTGTTTAGGGTTTAGGGTTTTTTTAATTAAGAAAATCAGTAAGTTTAGGTTTATTTGGTTTATTTTTTATTTATTTTAGTTTACTTTATTTTTTTATTTTTATTTAGGTTTATTTTTTATTTTTCTTTATTTTAGTTTATTGATTTGAGGTTTATTTATTTTAATTAGGTTTTTTATTTCAGTTTATTTTTTAAGTTTAGGTTTACGTTTAGATTTATTTTTTAGATTAGTTTTAGTATCATTTTATTTTTTAGGTTTAGGTTTTATTTTATATTTTTTAGGTTTAGGTTTAGGCTTTTATTTAATTTTTTTGTTTTCATTTTAGGTTTTTATTTTAGGTTTATTTTTAGGTTTAATTTTTTAGTTTAGGTTTAGGTTTTATTTATTTCAGTTTAGGTGTAGGTTTATTTTATTTTGTATATTTTAGGTTTAGTTTTTTTTTAGTTTATGGTTTAGGATTTATTTTTTATTTATTTTTAAGTTTATTTTCTAGGTTTAGGTTTCTATTTAGTATTTATTTATTTTATTTGATGTTCAATTTTTATTTTCTTTAGGTTTTTAATTTTTAGGTTTATTTTATTTTTTAGTTTAATTTAGATTTTTATTTTTTTTATTTTAGTTTAGTTTTTATTTTTTATTTTATTTTATGTTTATGTTTAGGTTTAGGTTTAGGCTTAGGTTTAGCTCTTAGTTTAGGTTTTTATTTTATTTTATTTTATTTGTTTTATTTAGGTTTAGGATTTTTATTTATTTTATTTTAGGTTTTATTTAGTTTATGTTTAGGTTTTTATGGTTTAGGGCTTAGGGTTTAGGGTTTAGGGTTTAGGGTTTGGGGTTTGGGTTTTAGGATTTAGGGTTTAGGGTTGTAGGTTTTAGGGTTTTGGGTTTAGGGTTTAAGGTTTAGGGTTTAGGGTTTTAGAGTTTAGGGTTTACGATTTATGGTTTAGGGTTTAGAGTTTTAGGGTTTAGGGTTGTAGGTTTAATGTTTAGGGTTAGGATTTTTATTTATTTTATT
The DNA here is from genome assembly GCA_021442155.1 of Cymbidium sinense. Taxonomy (NCBI): domain Eukaryota; kingdom Viridiplantae; phylum Streptophyta; class Magnoliopsida; order Asparagales; family Orchidaceae; genus Cymbidium; species Cymbidium sinense. Next base: position 54,665,649 of record CM038218.1, read on the forward strand.
TAGGATTTAGGGTTTAGGGTTTAGGATTTAATGTTTAGGGTGTAGGGTTAGTTTAGGGTTTAGGGTTTAGGGTTATAGGTTTAGGTTTTAAGGTTTAGGGTTTTAGGGATTTAGGGTTATAGGTTTAGTGTTTATAGGTTTAGGGTTAGGGTTTTTTTAATTATTTCTTTATTTCAATTTCTCGTTGTTTAGGGTTTAGGATTTAGCATTTGGGGCTTTGTTCTTTTTTTAAATTAAGAAAGTCGATAGGTTTAGGTTTATTTAGTTTATTTTTAAGTTATTTTAGTTTAGGTTTATTTTTTTATTTTATTTTTTATTTTTATTTAGGTTTATTGTTATTTTTATTTACTTCAATTTATTTATTTTAGTTTATATTTTTTATTTTAGTTTATTTTTTAGGTTTAAGTTTTGGTTTATGTTTATTTTGTATTTTTGTTTTAGTTTTATAATATTTTTTACGTCTAGGTTTTATTTTTTATTTTTAGGTTTAGGTTTAGGTTTTTATTTTATATTTTTAGGTTTAGGTTTTAGGTTTTTATTTTAGATTTATTTCAGGTTTTATTTTTTGTTTAGGTTTAGGTTTATTTTTAGTTTATTTTAATTTATTTAGTTTCGGGTTTAGGTTTAGTTTATTTTAGGTTTAGGATTAGGTTTTATTTATTTTAATTTAGGTTTAGCTTTATTTTAGGTTTAAGTTTTTATTTAGTTTTTATTTTATTTTATTTTAGGTTTATTTAATTTTTATTTTATATTTTGTTTTTATTTTATTTAGGCTTTTTATTTTTAGGTTTATTTATTTATAGTTTATTTTTTATTGTTTAGTTTAGGTTTTTATTTATTTTATTTTAGTTTAATTATTTTTTTTATATTATTTTTTTTAGATTTAAGTTTAGGCAGGTTTTAATTTATTTTATTTTAGGTTTTATTTAGTTTAGGTTAAGGTTTTTATATTTTTAGGGTTTAGGTTTAGGGTTTAGGGTTTAGGGTTTAGGGTTTGGGGTTTAAGGTTTATGGTTTAGGGTTATAGGCTTTAGGGTTTAGGGTTTTGATTTATGGTTTAGGGTTTAGGGTTTTAGGGTTAAGGGTTTAGGGTTTAGGGTTATAGAGTTTAGGGTTTTGGGTTTAGGGTTTAGGGTTGTAGGGTTAGGGTTTAGGTTTAGTTTTAGGGTTTAGGGTTTTATTTTATTTTATTTAGGATTAAGTTTTTTTATTTATTTTGTTTTTAGGTTTTATTTTGTTTAGGTTTAGGTTTTTAGATTTTTAAGGTTTAGGGTTTAGTGTTTAGGGTTTAGGGTTGTAGGTTTTAGGGTTTAGGGTTTATGATTTAGGGTTTAGGGTTTAGGTTTAGAGTTTAGGGTTTTAGGGTTTAGGGTTTAGTGTTTAGGGTTTAGGGTTTAAGGTTTAGGGTTTTAGGGTTTAGGGTTTATGGTTTAGGGTTGTAGGTTTAGGGTTTAGGGTTTGGGATTTAGGGTTAGGGTTTTTTTATTATTTCTTTATTATTTTTATGTTTAGTTTTCTTAAAATAAGTAAAGTGGTAGGTATAGTTTTATTTAGTTTATTTTTTGTTTATTTTAGTTTATCTTAATTTTTATTTTCTTCACATTTATTTTTCTTTTTCTTTTTATTTAGATTTTTATTTAGTTTTTATTTTACTTTATTTTAATATTATTTTATTTTTATTTTAAGTTTAGTTTTTATTTTATTTTGTTTTTTTATTTTTTAGTTTAGTTTTGGTTTTTATTTATTTTATTTTAGTTTATTTTTTTATTTTATTTTATTTTCTTTTTAGGCTTAGGTTTAGGTTTAGGTTTAGGTTTCAGTTTATGTTTTTATTTTAGTATTTTATTTTCATTTAGGTTTATTTATTTATTTATTTCTTAGGTTTTATTTAGTTAAGTTTTGGTTTTTATCTTTTTAGTGTTAGTTTAGGGTTTTTTTTAGGGAAATTTTTATTGCCACAAAGAAAAAGTATGAAGTCCTTAGAGGGGGTAAATCTCTAAGCTAATGTTTAAAGAGCTTCAATAAATCCTAAAGAGATAAACCCCCTAACTATTACAATAATGATGGGAGGGAAGCAAAAGAAAAACCAAAAAATCCATAGCAAAAAGTCCATGTGAGCGGCAGCAAACTTCATTTGGTCCTTTTGATACCAACAAGATCCACCTGCAAGACTCTCCCTACTTATAAAAGGAGTATGCAACATACTTTTGAAAGGATGAGTACAATTAAGCCAGCATAAAAAAGTAAGAGCAAATAGAAGGATTAACCAGTTACAATCATCTCAAGGAGCAACACTATTTGTAAGCAGCCAAAACATCAGGAGAAGGGTTATAATTACATATAGCACTACCAGCCAAGAGAAGAAAGAGTGGGAAACATGAAGGCCATCAAATCCAGCATACCACATGTAGCCCATCATCTCAAGTCCTTCATTCAGCAAGGCTGCAAAATCCTTCAAATAGCAAATAAAATAGCCAACCACCAAGCCACCAGAACAACCAAACCCAATAAGGCAGATAATAAAACAACCATCAGGGATAGCAGCAATGTAGTAGGAGCACCACCAAAGCCACCACCAAAAAGAAATAACAAAATCCAAAGGAGCAAGCATCGTATCAACACAAACCAGAGACAAAAAAGAGCAAAAAAGAGAAACACAAGTGCTCATATCCTTCACCAACAAATTAGAAAAATGAGCCAGTAAAAACACCAGCCTAACTGCAAAATGGGTGGGCAGAAAGGCTACTACTCAAACAGAAAAAGGGGGGGTCAACTATAGCCAAGAGATAAAAAAAACAAAGTAGGAGGAAACCAGAAACAAAGGTCACAGAAAGAACACCAGAATGTTCCCAGAACTATCACCAAAGGAGTAGGAAAAATCGGCCAAAATAGCCACCCTTCCAACCAACCTAGCCAGCCAATACAACCAACCAAACCAGGCAGCCAACATATCCTCCAAGCCAACCACCATAGAAGTAGAATGCCCAAGTTAGTGTAAAGACCAACAATAGTAATCAAACAAAAATCACCTAAGACAGTTAGAGAAAGGGTAGAAGCATATAGTAGCCACCAAACCCACCCAAGGAAAAAGAAAATCTAATCCAGGTAAGTAGAATATCCAGCCAAACACAAAAAGGTACAAAGCTTAGTAAGACAGACTATAAGCAAACCAATATGAACAACAACAATAAAGGCACCCAAGGCCAAGTAACATCCACAAAATAGCCTTCAACCAGCCAATCTAGGACAATACCCAAACCCAAAGCTGCTGCATCCAAAAGAGGAAGGCCAATACATTATGTGGTTAAAACCATAACAATTAGAAACAAAATAAAATCAATAAAAATAACCATGAAGCCCCAATCAATAAAACATAGAAAATAATAGTCAACCAATAACCACCACCATGCCAGAATCAAGTCCTAGATAAACCACCAACAATCCCATAGATCAGTCACCAACAAAAAATGAAAAAATAGCTAAAACAGCTAGCCATACAACCAACCCAACTAGCCAAAACTCGATGCCAACCTAGCCAGCCAACAAAGCCACCCTGTCAACCACCACAACAGCCCAAAAAAGAGCCAAACCCATACAAAAAGAAAAACCTACAATTATAGACACCCGAAGGAGGATATAAAAAATAGCCTGGAAAATTATGGTAAACACCCAACTAGATAGACCGAAGCCACCAAGCTAAAAAAACCAAAATAACCTAGGCTGCACTTACAATAACCACCAGGTAGTAAAAACTAGGCCAATCCAAAAGTAAGAGATCAAAAACATAACCCAACTTAGGCCAAAGAGAGAAAATAAGTTGATAACCACAACCCAAAGAGGGTTGAACAAGGGGCAACCAAAAGTAAAAGATCATCAAAATCCAACAAAAAAAACCAAGCCAAGAATTTATAATCTGAGATAAGTCAATCCAGTATTTTCCAGGTTAACCAAACTTCTTAATAATTTAGGCAAAGTTTAGTTGTTAAATAAAGTGAACTCAGTTAAGTTGTCACCAAAGTTAGCCAAGTAATCAGCACAAGCATTACATTCACGATGTATGTGGGAAATTTTAAAGCAAACTAAAGAAAGAAGATTTTTAGAATGATTAAGAAGATAAAATAATTCAGCATTCCCAATTCTATTGGAATTATGCATGCCAAGAAGCAAGAGAGCATCAATTTCAATCCAAATGTTAAGGAAACCTCTATTCAAATAAATTTCAATAGCTTTATTAACAGGCATAAGCTCAACAAAAATTATAGAATAGGCTTTGAGAGGATAGGGAAAAGCACAATTGGCAGTACCTTTATAATCGCTAAGAATACCACCATAGCATATTTATTGGAGGCAACAAAACCATCAGTATTCATTTTAATCAAATTATCTTTAGGTTTGATCCGATGGATAATTTTAGCACTTTTATAAGAGTCAAACTTAGGTAGAATGATACCTAATTTTTTAGCCACAAATTTATAACCTTTAAAATGAATATTACTAATAAGATTGGCATTAAAAAGAGCATGAATTTTTTCTTTAGTTCTAGCCAAGATCCTTTTATGGTTCATAAGAATGCCATGATATTTAGCATCATTTCTATCCATCTAGATGAACCAGATAGGGGCAATATCAATTAAAGTTTTGGTGTGACCTTACATTGTATTTTTGAAATAGACTTCAAGAAGTTGATATAAAGGAAGAGAACACTAGAAATAGTTGGTATTAAATAAATCATCATACCAAAACCATAATTTAGAAGCATGATTTACATTTTTCAATATGAAAGCAACAATAACACTTTGAAAGTAAGTAAAACCCTTTAGTCTAGAGTAAAGAGTCCATAGGAATAAAGTTATTGAATCCTAAAAGCTAAAATAGAATAAGAAATGGGAATGATATTATTCTAAAAATTAATAAAAACATTAGAGGGGTTATGTTTATCTCTAATAAGATTCCAAAGCTCTTTAAGTACAAAGTCACAATTATAAGAAAGCTTAAAAATAATATGGTCAAGTTTGTTAGATGAAATGGGGATATCTCTAAAGTTGTCAAAAAGAGAAATAGAGATATAATTCTTAAGTTTCCTTTCATTCCAATTATTATAAAGCCAAAACGAATTAACCTTGATAGCAGTAGTAGAGTGGGTAGATAAAAGGGTGTCGATAGAGTCGTTGCCAATCCAATTTTCTTGCCAAAAGAAGGAAGAACCTAACTGAATACCCCAACATATTAATGATTTGACAACCCATTTAATGGAGCAAAGCTTTTCCAAACAAAAGATTCACCAACTTTATAAGCACATTTAAGGGGGTGTTTACCATGGAAATATTTTTCCATCATAAAGTTAGCTCAAAGGCTATCATTCTTTATAACACCACTTAAAAATAAGGGAGAAAAAGCTCATAACCCCCCCCCCCCCAAAAAAAAAAGATCCCTCAAAGACAAGCCAATAGAGCCCACAACCAATCCAAAGCCACCAAGGCACCAACCAAAGGAAAGGAAATGGACATAGCACCAAGAAAGACCAAGAGAACCAAATCAACCAACAAGAAGAAGGCCAAAAAGCTAAAATAAATAGCTAGAGAAACAATAATAATGGACAAACCACATGTTAAGGGAAAAAAGACCAATCTACCAGAGACAAAAGCAAAACCAAAGAAAGGCAAGCTAAAAGGAACAAAGCCACAAGCACAAAACCAACCAGCCAAAGGGAACCCAAAAAAACCCAACAAATAGGAAGCCAAAAACACCAAGCCACAAGGAGGAAAATTAAAGAAATACTTCACTAGCAAGAAAACACAGAAAAGCTCAACCAAAGAAAAAAACTTGCCAAAAGGAAAAACCTCCCAAGGATAGGAGAGATTATTTCCAAGAAGCTTTGGAATGAGTAACCCTCAACAAGTGAGGAGGAGCATAGATGAACACTTTTTTTCTTTTTCTTCTTGTAAATAGTTTTATAACCATGCCCTTTATCCAAAATTTGAATCAAAATGAATCAATATTGTTATAAATGGCATGGGGATCGTAGCTATCAATTTCAAAGAAAAGCATTCAGAATCATCCACAACATTAGACAAAGGAAAATAAAAAATAGTATTCATTTCACAATCAGAAGTGAAAGGAGCAAAAATAGCTTTATTAAGATGACAATTATCAATATTTTCACCTTCCAACAAAATCTGAAGAGTATCCTCTCTGTCTTCTAAAAAAAGCAAGAGAAGCAAAATCTAGATTTTCAGTATAATCTTCATGTAAGGGATTAAAACAATATTCAACTCCCTTAGAAGCGCATAGGATATTACAAAAATTCTAAACATAATTACTATCCATAAAAAAACCATCATTTTGAACCAAAACAAAATTTTTCACAATGACAGAATTATCACATGAATCTAAATCTTATTTTTTTAAAAGAAGGATCACCAATATTAATAAGATTATCAAGACCATAAGTTAAAATATCAAAAATATAAAAATTATTTTAACCATTCTCAATCAAAGAAGCCAAAGAAATAGTCTCTTTTTAAGATCTAAAGCGGAACATAGGAGAAACAACATCCAATTGATTGGAAGGAATGGTGTTAGCATCAACAATATTTGAACCATCATCATGAAAGACTTATGCACAACATCCAAACCATTAGAATCACTAACCACAACCTCTAAAGTCTTCCCTTTAATAGAATCATCAAAAGAAACACTTCGAGCATGATTATTAGTTAAAACATTTTCAAAAACATTAAAATTTTGTTTCGCATTAGACAAATCATTAATAAGTAAAACTTTCTTAGAAGATTTAGAAATATGGTTTTGCAAAAATATCAAAATTTTAAAAAGTAGATTTTCCTTTATCCAACATGAGAGAATCATCAATTTTTTCAACAGATGAATTCTTACTTGTGATTTTCTTCCTAAGAGAGGGATTAGCAATAAAGCATTCAAAAATTTCATGCCCATGAATCTTACAATGATTACAAAAAGTGGGAATGTTCTCAAAAATAACTTTTTGAAATAACTGCATTTCGTCAAACCCAACCAAATTTCTTTCAGATATTTTTTAATAATATCAATCTCTACAAGAATTCTAGCAACATACAATCTAGAAGAAGTAGTTATTGCTTGATCAACTTGCAAAGGTCTACCAAAAATAAACCCAATAGCATAAAGAAACTGATGATTAAATAGGTTAATCCAAGTTAGGTAAAGAAATCCAAATGGGAACAATAGGAGACTCTTCATTAACATCAAACATAGGCGTCCACTTCAGAATTCACATTTTATAATAAAAAACATAGTAAGAATGCTTAGAAAAAATTCTTCAGTAATCAAAGTCATTAGAAAGTTTAATCAGAACATATCTTGCATCAATTAGCCCAATAGAAAAAGAACCAGATAAATTTAAGCTATAAAAAAAAGAATAAATATCTCCCATCTTTGGCCATTTAAATGAAAACATTCCAATCAAAGAAAAACCAAAAAATTTAACTAATCTTTCAATATCCTCATCTGAAATCATAATTTTCAGAGTACCTTTAAAAGTCATATGAAGAAAATTCAAAGGTGGCTTGGTGGAGGAATTCTTACCAGCTAAAGCCTCTTTAAAAGATTTAGAAATAGTAGGTAATTTAGAGGTAGGATTACCCAAAAAATTTGATGCCCTGGTGGGATCCATCGGCACATGAGATTTACACAATGGATTTGAAGAAGCGACACCATGAGTCATCGTTCCATGATAAGAACATGTTGAGATTGGCCCAAGGCTGACAATCTATATGGAATCTAAGAGACAAGGAGCTCAAAAACTCACTAAGAATGTGAGGGATCCTGAAATCTCCTAATAATATGGTTTAGTTTAGTTTTAGGGTTTAGGTTTAGTTTTTACTAGTTATTATTAGGTTTTATTAGTTTTAGGTTAATATTAGTTCATTATTAGTTTTATGTTTAGTTTAGTTAGTTTAGTTTTAGTTAGTTTAGTTTTAGTAAGGTTATTAGTTTAGTTTTATTAGTTTTAGTTTTGGTTATTATTATTTTAGGTTAATTTAAGGGGTGATTAGGTTTAGTTTATTAGTTTATTTAGTTAGTTTATTTAGTTAGTTTATTTATTTGGGTTTAGTTTATTTTAGTTTATTTATTAGTTATTAGTTAGTTATTTATTTATTTATTTTAGTTAGTTATTATTATTAGTTTATGGTTTTATTATTATTTTAATTAGTTTTAGTTAGTAGTTTAGTTTTATTAGTTTAGTTTTGTTAATTTATTTTTTAGTTTATTAGTTTAGTTTATTAGTTTTGTTAGTTTAATTATGGGTTTAGGTTTATTAGTTTATTATTATAATTTTTTAGTTTAGTTTATCTTTTAGTTTTTTATTAGTTATTATTATTTATTTATTATTTATTATTATTATTATTAGTTTAGTTAGTTGGTTTATTATTAGTTTTATTTTAGTTTAGTTTTATTTTCTTTAGTTTATTAATATTATTAAATTATGTTTATTACTATTATTTAGTTTATTTATATTATTAATGTTTAGGGTTTAGTTACTTAGTTATTTATTTATTAAATTATTATTAGTTTATTATTATTAGTTTATTAGTTTAGTTAGTTAATTAATAGTTATTATTATTATTATTATTATTATTATTATTATTATTATTAGTTTTTATTAGTTTAGTTATTGTTGGTTAGTTTTATTATTATTATTATTAGTTTATTTATTAGGTTTATTAGTTTAGTTATTTAGTTAGTTTTGTTTTATATAGTTATTAGTTATTACTTTATTATTAGTTAGTTATTGTTAATTTTTTTAGTTATGTGTTTTATTATTAGTTTATTATTAATTATTAGTGAGTTTATTAGGTTTAATTATTATTATGTTTATTTATTAGTTAGTATTTATAGTCTATTAGTTTAGGTTTAGGGTTTAGTTTTAGTTAGTTATTTAGTTATATATTATTAGTTATTATTACTAGTTTACTAGTTTAGTTTTAGTGTGTATTACTTATTAAGGTTTAGGTTTATCTATTAATTAGTTTAGTTTTATTAGTTAGTTTTTTAGTTAGTTTTTTATTACTTTATTAGTTTATTAGTTTATTAGTTATTAGTTTTAGGTTATTCGTTAGTTATTATTAGTTTTATTTAGTTTATTATTAGTTTTAGTTTTTTAATTAGTTATTATTAGGTTTTTTGTTTATTATTTAATCGTTTATTAAGTTTTATTAGTTAGTTATTAGTTAGATTTTGTTTAGTTTTACTATTAGTTTATTATTATTTTTAGTTATTGTTTCTTTATTATTATTACTTTTATTAGTTTAGTTATTAACTATTTTACTTAAGTTTAGTTTATTATTATTAGTTATATTATTATTAGTTTTATTAATTTAGGTTTAGGGGTTTTGTGTTTAGTTTATTTAGTTTTAATATTATTATTATTATTATTATTATTATTAGTTTTAGTTATTATTATAATTAGTTTATTAGTTTTAGTTAGTTTAGTTATTATAAGTTTTTTATTATTATTAGTTAGTTATTATTAGTTTTATTAGTTAGGTTTAATTTAGTTTATTATTGTTTATTTGTTTAGTTTAGTTAGTTTTTATGTTATTAAGTTTTATTATTATTTAGTGTTTTTTAGTTATTATTAGCTTTTAGTTTAGTTTATTTATTATTATTATTATTTATTAATTTATTTGTTTAGTTAGTTTTATTAGTTTATTATTATTAGTTAGTTGATTAGGTTTATTTATTATTATTTGGTTTAGGACATTTATTTAGGTTTTATTTTTTATTTAGTTTATTATTAGTTTAGTTTTTTTATTATTAGTTTAGTTATAAGTTTTATTTAGTTTAGTTTATTATTAGTTTATTAGTTTTAGTGTTGGTTGTTATTAGTTATTTGGTTTTAGTTTATTAGTATTTTAAGTTTTATTATTAGTTTTAGCTATTATTTTTTAGTTAGTTTATTATTAAGTTTAGTTAGTTTATTAGTTTATTAGTTTAGTTTACTTATTAGTTAGTTATTACTATTAATTATTTATTAGTTATTTTGTTAGATTTTTAGTTTTAGTTTATTAGTTATTAGTTTTAGTTTAGTTAGTTTAGTTATTATTAGTTTAGTTATTGGGTTTCAGTTTATTATTAGTTTATTATCTATTAGGTTAGTTATGTTTAGGGTTTAGGTTTATTAGTTAGTTATTAGTTAGTAATTTATTAGGTTTAGTTAGTTAGTTTATTAGTTTAGTTTTAGTTATTAATTTAGGTTTAGCTTAGTTTTTATTAGTTTTATTAGTTTAGTTTATTAGTGGGGTTTTGCTATTTATGTTTAATTTAGTTATTAGTTTGTTTATTAGTTTAGTTAGTTTTTGTTATTATTAGTTCATTAGTTTTTTTAGTTATTATTTAGTTAGATTAGTTTAGTTAATTTTATTAGTTTTTGTTTTAGTTTATTATTAATTTTATATAATTAGTTTATTAGTTTTAGCTTATTATTTATTAGTTTTAGTTTTAGTTAGTTTAGTTTAGTGTTTTATTAGTTTCTTATTAAGGTTTAGGGTTTAGGGTTTAAGGTTGTAGGTTTAAAGTTTAATGTTTAGCATTTAGGGTTATAATTTTTTTTTAAAATTTTAGAGTTTAGGGTTTAGGGTTTAGGTTTTAGGTTTAGGTTTTAGGTTTAGGGTTCATGTTTTAGTTTAGGGTTTAGGGTTTTTGGTTTTTTTTAATAGAAAACAAATTTATATTCAACATTTCTTCTTTTTGATTTCATCAACCAAGTAACACACCAAGTTCTCAAGAACCAAGCGACAACATAGATAAAAATGAGCACGCATAGAGCAAATCAAAAACCCTAGAAAATTAGAACCTTCTCTACTATAAAGACACAATTTCATAAACAGTAGATCGGATCAATGGTTCTTCAGTTTCTACAGTTCCCATCAGAACAACCCCGACCTCTCGAGTAGTGGGATTCACCATCATATCCGTGATCTCTCCCTCCACCACCACCATAGTTGTAACCTTCGTCGCTCCTCCTACCTCCATAACCACCACTGCTCCGACTAGCACCACTAGAGCCACCAACACCTCCGGATCCCCCACCACCACTATCATAACCGTTACCTCTGCCTTCGCCTCCACCGCCATATCTAGATTGAGCCTGGTTGACGGTGATGTTCCTACTGTCAATGTTCTGCCCATTCTTAGGCTTTAGGTTTAGGTTTAAGTTTATTAGGTTTTAGGGTTTAGGTTTATTATTTAATTTGTTTAGTTACTTTAGGTTTAAGTTTAGGGTTTGGGGTTTAGGTTTTAGGGTTTGGGGTTTAAGGTTTAATATTTCGGGTTAGGGTTTAGGGCTTAGGGTTTAGCATTTAGGGTTTAGGTTTGTGGGTTTAGGGTTTAAGATTTAGAGCTTTAGGGTTTATGCTTTTTAGGTTTAGGTTTAGGGTTAGGGTTAGGGTTAGGGTTTAGTGTTTAGGGTTTAGGGTTTAGAGTTTAGGGTTTATAGTTTAGGATTTAGGGTTTAGGGGTTTCTAGGGTTTAGGGTTTAGGGTAGTAGGTTTAGTGTCATAGGTTTAGGGTTTAGGGTTTTTTCTAATTAAGTAAATCGGCAGGTTTAGGTTTATTTAGTTATTTTTTGTACTTATTTTAGTTTATTTTATTTTTTATTTTTATTTAAGTTTATTTTTATTTTTATATAATTTAGTTTATTTATTATAAGTTTATTTATTATAATTTAGGTTTTTTATTTTAGTTTATATTTTAAGTTTAGGTTTATGTTTAAGTTTATTTTTTAGTTCATTTTTATTTTTATTTTATTTTCTAGGTTTAGGTTTTATTTTTTATTTTTAGGTTTAGGTGCAAGTTTTTATTTTGTTTTTTAGGTTTACATTTTAAGTTTTAAATTTAGGTTTATTTTTAGGTTTTATTTTTTAGTTTAGGTTTAGGTTTATTTTATAATGAGTTTATTTTTATTTTGTATTTTAGCTTTAGGTTTTATTTTTATTTTTAGGTTTACATTTAAGTTTTTATTTTATTTTCTAAGGTTTAGGTTCTAGGTTTATATTTTAGGTTTATTTTTAGGTGTTATTTTTTAGTTTAGGTTTTGGATTATTTTTAGTTTATTTTATTTTATTTAGCTTGGGTTTAGGTTTAGGTCTTATTTATTTTATATTATTTATTTTAGTTTAAGTTTATGTTTTATTTATTTTATTTTTTTATTTTTAGTTTAGGTTTAATTTGTTTTTAGTTTAGGGTTTAGGTTTTATTTTTTATTTATTTTTAGGTGTATTTTTTAGGTTTAGGTTTTTATTTAGTTTTTATTTTGTTTTATTTTAGGTTTATTTTATTTTTATTTCACATTTAGTTCTATTATATTTAGGTTTTTAATTATTAGGTTTATTTTACTTCTTAGTTTAGTTTATGTTTTTATTTATTTTATTTTAGTTTATTTTTATTTTTTATTTTATATTATTTATAGGTTCAAATTTTAGTTTAGCTTTTTATTTTATTTTATTTTTTTATTATATTTAGGTTTACATTTATTTATTTAATTTATTTTTAGGGTTTAGGGTTTTAGGTTTCGAGTTTAGGGTTTTAGGGTTTGGGATTTTAGGGTTTAAGGTGTAGGGTTTTAGGGTTTAGGGTTTAGGGTTTAGGGTTTAGGGTTAAGTTTTAGGGTTCATTGTGTAGGGTTTAATGTTTAGGCTTTAAGGTTTAGGATTTTTAAGGTTTAGTGTTTAGGGTTTAGGGTTTAGGATTTATGGTTTAGGTTTAACTTAAGGTTTAGGGTTTAGAGTTTTCAATGTTTAGGGTTTAGGGTTTAGGGTTCGTTAGTTAAAGGTTATATGGTTTTAGGGTTTAGGTGTTAGGGTTTAGGGTTTAGGTTTAGTGTTATGATTTAGTGTTTAGGATTTAGGTTTTAGGGTTTAGGGCTTAAGTTTTAGGGTTTAGGGCTTATGGTTTAGGGTTTAAGGTTGTAGGTTTAGGGTTTAGGATTTAGGGTTAGTTTTAGGGTTTGGGGTTTTGGGTTTAGGATTTAGGGTTTAAGATTTAGGGTTTAGGGTTAAGATTTAGAGTTTTTTTTTCTTAAATTAAGTAAATCATTATGTTTTGGTTTATTTAGTTTATTTTTTATTTATTTTAGTTTATTTTATTTTTTTATTACTTTAGGTTTATTTTTTATTTTTATTTAGTATAGTTTTTTATTTTAGGTTTAATTATTTTAGTTTAGGTTTTTTATTCTATTTTATTTTTAAAGTTTAGGTTTAGGTTGATGTATATTTTATAGTTTAGTTTTATTTTTATTTTATTTTCTTAGGTTTTGGTATTATTTTTTTTTTTTGGGTTTTGGTTTAGGTTTAGGTTTTATGTTTTTTATTTTAGGTTTATTTTTAGTTTTAATTTTTTGGTTTAGGGTTAAGTTTTTTTAGTTTATTTTATTTTATTTAGTTATGGGTTTATGTTTTGTTTATTTTAAGTTTATTTATTTTAGTTTAGTTTAGATTTTTTTTATTTTTAGGTTTATTTAGTATTTAGTTTTATTTAGCTTAGGTTTAGGTTTAGGTTTATTTTTTTTTATTTATTTATTTAGGTTTTAGCTTATTTAGTTTATTTTAGGTTTAAATTTAGGTTTAGGTTTTGGTTTCATTATTTAGTTTATTTTGGTTTGTTTATTTAGTTTATTTATTTATTTAGGTTTAGGGTTAGTTTTATTTAGTTTTATTTTATTTTGGGTTTAGGGTTTAGGTTTAGGTTTATTTAGTTTAGGTTAATTTAGGTTTATTTTTATTTATTTATTTAGTTTATTTATTTAGGTTTATTTCTTTATTTAGTTATTATTTATTTATTGTTATTTAATTTAATTTATTTTAGTTTATTATTTTATTTATTTTAGTTTATTTTTATTTTGATTTTTAGTTTAGGTTTAGGTTTTTATTTTAGGTTTAGGTTTAGGCTTTTATTTTATTTTATTTTATTTTCTTTATTTGGTTTAGTTTATTTTATTTTATTTATTTAGGTTCATGTGGTTTATTTATTTAGTTTAGGGTTTAATTTATTTTAGGTTTAGGTTTAGGTTTAGGGTTTAGGTTTTTTTAGTTTTAGTTTAGGTTTAGGTTTAGGTTTGTTTTAGATTAGTTTATTTTATTTAGTTTAGGTTAATTTATTTAGTTTAGTTTATTTTATTTATTTAAGTTTATGTTTATTTAGGTTTAGGATTTATTTAGTTTATTTTAGTTTAGGTTTATAGTTTAGTTTATTTATCTAAGGTTTATTTAGTTTATTTTTATTTATTTATTTATTTTAGTTTAGATAATTTTAGTTTATTTATTTATTTTGTTTATTTTTATTTAGTTAGGGTTTAAGTCTAAACTTAGGTTTATTTTTATTTTTTAGGTTTAGGTTTAGTTTAGGTTGTATTATTTAGATTAGTTTATTTAGTTTATTTATAATTTTAGGTTAAATTATTTAGGTTTAGTTTATGTTTATTTAGTTTAGGTTTAGTTTATTTATTTAGTTTTGATTTAGGTTTAGGTTTAGGTTTATGTTAGGTTTAGGTTTAGGTTTAGGTTTATGTTTAGGTTTAGGTTTATGTTTAGGTTTATGTTTAGGTTTAGGTTTAGGTTTAAGTTTTATTTAAGTTTAGGTTTACGTTTATTTAGTTTAGGTTTAGTTTATTTAGTTTAGGTTTAGGATTTAGGTTTAGTTTAGTTTAGGGTTTAGGTTTAGGTTCAAGTTTATTTTAGGTTTATTTTTAGTTTTGTTTATTTAGTTTAATTTATTATTTAGTTTAGTTTAGGTTTAGGTACATTTTTTTATTTTTTTATTTAATGTATTTTTTAAGTTTATTTTAGGTTTTATGTTTAGGTTTAGGTTTAGGTTTAGGTCTAGGTTTTAGGTTTAGGTTTATTTATTTAATTTAGGTTTTAGTTTATTTAGTTCAAGTTTAGGTTTATTTCGTTTTAATTTCAGTTTTGGTTTAGATTTACGTTTAGGTTTATGTTTTAAGTTTATTTTTAGCTCTATTTTATTAAGTTTTTATTATTTAGGTTTTGGTTTAATTTTTTATTTTTAGGTTAAGATTTAAGTTTTTATTTTATCTTTTTAGTTTTAGGTTTTAGGTTTTTATTTTAGGCTTATTTTTAGTTTATTTTATTTTGCTTAGTTTTGGTTTAGTTTTAGTTTATTTTAGGTTTAGGTTAAGGTTTTAATTATTTTAGTTTAGTTTATTTTAGTTTAGGTTTATGTTTATTTTATTTTGTTTAATTTAGGTTTAGGTTTTTTTTGGTTTAAGATTTATTTTATATTTTATTTATTTTTAGGTTTTATGTTTAGGTTTATTTTTTAGGTTTTTATTTAGTTTTTATTTTATTTTATTTTAGTTCTAATTAATTATTATTTTAGGTTCAGTATTTATTTTATTTAGGTTTATTATTATTTTTGTTTAGTTTAGGTTTTTATTTATTTTATAGTTTAGGGTTTAGGGATTGTTTTAGGGTTTAGGGTTGTATGTTTAGGGATGTATGCTTAGGGTTTAGGGTTTAGGGTTTAGGGTTTAGGTTTTAGTGTTTAGGGTTTAGGATTTTTTTAATTAAGAAAATAAGTAAGTTTAGGTTTATTTAGTTTATTTTTTATTTATTTTAGTTTACTTTATTTTTTTATTTTTATTTAGGTTTATTTTTTATTTTTATTTATTTTAGTTTGTTGATTTTAGGTTTATTTATTTTAGTTAGGTTTTTTATTTTAGTTTATTTTTTAAATTTAGGTTTACATTTAGATTTATTTTTTAGCTTAGTTTTAGTATTGTTTTATTTTTTAAGTTTAGGTTTTAATTTATATTTTTAGGTTTAGGTTTAGGTTTTTATTTAATTTTTTTAGGTTTTGGTTTTAGATTTTTATTTTAGGTTTATTTTTAGGTTTAATTTTTTAGTTTAGGTTTAGGTTTTATTTATTTAGTTTAGGTGTAGGTTTATTTTAAGATAACAAAACTAGGGATAGCGAAAGATAGGAGCACCAAAACCACCAAAAAAAAAATCAAAAGCAAAACATCATATCAACACAAACCAGAGATAAGCAAGAGAAAAAAAGAAAAACACAAGTGCTCATATCCTTCACCAAGAAATTAGAAAAATGAGCCAGTAAAAACACCAGCCTAACTGAAAAATGGGTGGGTAGCAAGGCAACCACTCAAACAGAAAAAGGGGGGTCAATTGTAGCCAAGAGAGAAAAAACAAAGTAGGAGGAAACCAGAAACACAGGTCACAGAAAGAACACCAGAATGTTCCCAGAACTATCACCAAAGGAGTAGGAAAAATCAGCCAAAATAGCCACCTTTCCAACCAACCTAGCCAACCAATACAACCAACCAAACCAGGCAGCCAACATATCCTCCTAACCAACCACCACAGCAGCAGAATACCCAAGTTAGTGTGAAGACCAACAATAGTAATCAAACAAAAATCACCTAAGATAGCTAGGGGAAGGGTAGAAGCATATAGCAGCCACCAAACCCAACCAAGGAAAAAGTAAACCCAATCTAGGTAAGTAGAATAGTCAGCCAAACACAAAATGGTACAAAGCCTAGTATGATAGACTATAAGCTAACCAATATGAAAAACAACAATAAAGGCACCCAAGGCCAAGTAACATCCACAAAATAGCCTTCAACCAGCCAATCTAGGACAATACCCAAACCCAAAGCTGCTGCAGCCAAAAGAGGAATGCCAATACAGTAAGTGGTTAAAACCATAACAATTAGAAACAAAATAAAATCAATAAAAATAACCACGAAGCCCCAGTCAATAAAACATAGAAAATAACAGTCAACCAATAACCTCCACCATGCCAGAATCAAGTCCTAGATAAACCACCAACAACCCCCTAGATCAGTCACCAACAAAAAATGAAAAAATAGCTAAAACAGCTAGCCATACAACCAACCCAACTAGCAAAATTGGTTGCCAACCAAGCCAGCCAAGAAAGCCACCCTGTGAACCACCACAATAGCCCAAAAAAGTGCTAAAACCCATATAGAAAGAAAAACCTATAGCAGACATATCCACAACCCGAAAGGAGGATATAAAAAAATAAGGGAAAATTGTGCACCGACTAAAACAGACCGATGCCACCAAGCTAAAAAACCAAAATAACCTAGGTTACACTTACGAGAAAAACTAGTCCAATCTAAAAGTAAGAGATCAAAAACATAACCCAACTTAGGCCAAAGATAGAAAATAAGTTGATAACCACAACCCAAGGAGGGTTGAACAAGGGGAAACCAAAAGCAAAAGATCATCAAAATCCAATAGAAAAAACCAAGACAAGAATTTGTAATCTGAGATAAGGCAATCCAATATTTTCAAGATTAACCAAACTTCTTAATAATTTAGGCAAAGTTTGGTTGTTAAATAAGGTGAACTCAGTTAAGTTGTCACCAAAGTTAGCCAAGTAATCAGTACAAGCATTACATTCATAATGGATGCGAGAAATTTTAAAACAAACTTAAGAAAGAAGATTTTAGAATGATTAAGAAGATAAAATAATTCAGCATTCCCAATTCTATTGGAATTAAGCATGCCAAGAAGGAAGAGAGCATCAATTTCATTCCAGATGTTGAGGAAACCTCTATTCAAATAAATTTCAATAGCTTTATTAACAGGCATAAGCTCAACAAAGATAATAGAATAGGCTTTGAGAGGATAGGCAAAAGCACAATTGGCAGTACCTTTATAATCCCTAGGAATACCACCATAGCATATTTACTGGAGGAAATATAACCATCAGTATTTATTTTAATCAAATTATCTTTAGGTTTGATCCAATGGATAATCCTAGCACTTTTATAAGAGTCAAACTTAGGTAGAATGATACCTAATTTTTTAGCCACAAATTTACAACCTTTAAAATGAATATTACTAATAAGATTGGCCTTAAAAAGAGCATGATTTTTTTCTTTAGTTCTAGCCAAGATCCTTTTATGGTTCATAGGAATACCATGATATTTAGCATCATTTATATCCATCCAAATGAACCAGATAGGGGTAATATCAATTAAAGTTTTGGTATGACCTTTCATTGTATTTTTGAAACAGACTTCAAGAAGTTGATATAAAGAAAGAGAACACTAGAAATAGTTAGTATTGAATAAATCATCATACCAAAACCATAATTTAGAAGCAATAGCACCACTGATAAAAACATGATTTACATTTTCAATCTGAAAGCAACAATAACACTTTGAAGGTAAGTAAAACCCTTTAGTCTAGAGCAAAGAGTCCATAGGTATAAAGTTATTCAAAATCCTAAAAAGCTAAAACATAACAGGAAATGGGAATGATATTGTTCTAAAAATTAATAAAAACATTAGAGGGGTTTTGTTTATCTCTAATAAAATTTCAAAGCTCTTTAAGTACAAAGTTAAAATTATAAGAAAGCTTAAAAATAATATGATCAAGTTTTTTAGAAGAAATGGGGATATCTCTAAAGTTGTCAAAAAGAGAAATATGGATATAATTCTCAAGTTTCCTTTCATTCCAATTATTATTAAGCCAAAAGGAATTAACTTTGATAGCAGTAGTAGAGTGGGTAGATAAAGGTGTCAATAGAAATTGCCAATCCAATTTTCTTGCCAAAAGAAGGAAGAACCTAATACCCCAAGATATTAATGATTAAACCCAACCCATTTAAGCTTTTCCAAACCAAAGAGTCACCAACTTTATAACAACATTTAAGGGGGTGTTTACCATGGAAATATTTTTCCATCATAAAATTAGTTCAAAGGCTATCATTCTTTATAACACCACTTAAAAATAAGGGAGAAAGAAGCTCATAACCACCCCCAAAAAAAAAAAAAGATCCCTCAAAGACAAAGCCAACAGAGCCCACAACAACACCAATCCAAAGCCACCAAGGCACCAACCAAAGGAAAGGAAATAGCCAACATAGCACCCAAGAAAAATGACCCAAGAGAACCAAATCTACCAACAAAAAAAGAAGAAGGCCAGCAAAAGCTAAAATAAATAACTAGAGAAACAACCAACCAATGGAAAAACCACATGCTAAGGGAAAAAAGACCAACCTACCACCAACAAAGAGAGGAAAAGCACCAACCAAAGAAAGGCAAGCTAATAGGAACAAAGCCACTAGCACAAAACCAACCAGCCAAAGGGAACCCAAAAAAAACACAACAAATAGGAAGGCAAAAACACCAAGCTAGAAGGAGGAAAATTAGCCAAGAAGCCAATACTCCAGCTAGCAAGAAAACACACAGTAAAAGCTAAACCAACCGAGAAAAAACTAGCCGAAAGCAAAAACCTCCCTAGGATAGGAGAGATTATTTCCAAGAAGCTTTGGAATGAGTAACCCTCAACAAGTGAGGATGGGGCATAGATGAATACTTTTTTTTTCTTTTTCTTATTATAAATAGTTTTATAATCATGCCTTTTATCCAAAAATCTCCATCCAAAAATGAATCAATATTGTTATAAAAGGAATGGGGATTAGTAGAAGCTATCAATTTCAAAGAAGAGCATTCAGAATCATCCACAACATTAGACAAAGGAAAATAAAAAATAGTATGCATTTCACAATCAAAAGTGAAAGGAGCAAAAATAGCTTTATTAAGATGACAATTATCAATATTTTCACCTTCCAACAAAATCTGAAGAGTATCCTCTCTGTCTTCATTCATAAAAGAACCAAGAGAAGCAGAATCTAGATTTTTAGTACAATCTTCATGTAAGGGATTAAAATAATATTCAAATCCCTTAGAAGCGCATAGGATATTACAAAAATTCTGAACATAATTACTATCCATAAAAAAACCATCATTTTGAACCAAAACAAAATTATTCTCAATGACAAAATTATCACATGAATCTAAATCTTATTTTTTTTAAAGAAGGATCATCAATATTAAGAAGATTATCAAGACCAGAAGTTAAAATATTAAAATATAAACATTCTTTTAACCATTCTCAATCAAAGAAGCCAAAGAAATAGTCTCTTTTCTATGATCTAAAGCAGACATAGGAGAAAGAGAAACAACATCCAATTAATTGGAAGAAATGGTGTTAGCATTAACAATATTTGAACCATCATCATGAAAGACTTATGCACAACATCCAAACCATTAGAATCACTAACCACAGCCTCTAAGTCTTCCCTTTAATAGAATCATCAAAAGAAACACTTAGAGCATGATTATTTGTTAAAACATTTTTAGAAACATTAAAATTATGTTCTGCATTAGACAAATAATTAATAAGTAAAACTTTCTTAGAAGATTTAGAAATATGGTTTTGCAAAAACATCAAAATTTTGAAAAGTAGATTTTCCTTTATCCAACATGAGAGAATCAACAATTTTTTCAACAGATGAATTCTTACTTGTGATTTTCTTCCTAAGAGAGGGATGAACTATAAAGCATTCAAAAATTTCATGCCCATGAATCTTACAATGATTACAAAAAAATGGAAAGTTCTCAAAAATAACTTTTTGAAATAACTGCATTACTTGAACCCAACCAAATTTCTTTCAGATATTTTTTAGTAATATCAATCTCTACAAGAATTCTAGCAACATACAATCTAGAAGAAGTAGTTATTGCTTGATTAACTTGCAAAGGTCTACCAAAAATAAACCCAATAGCATAAAGAAATTGATGATTAAATAGGTGAATCCAAAAGTTAGGTAAAGAAATCCACTTGGGAACAATAGGAGACTCTTCATTAACATCAAACATAGGCGTCCACTTCAGAATTCACATTTGATAATAAAAAAATAGCAAGAATGCGTAGAAAAATTCTTCAGTAATCAAAGTCATTAAAAGTTTAATCAGAACATGTCTTGCATCAATTAGCCCAATAGAAAAAGAACCAGATAAATTTAAGCTATAAAAAAAAAGAATAAATATCTTCCATCTTTGGCCATTTAAATGAAAACATTCCAAACAAAGAAAAAGCAAAAAGCTCAACTAATCTTTCAATATCCTCATCTAAAATCATAATTGTCAGAGTACCTTTAAAAGTCATATGAAGAAAATTCAAAGGTGGCTTGGTGGAGGAATTCTTACCAGCTAAAGCCTCTTTAAAAGATTTAGTAACAATAGGTAATTTAGAGGTAGGATTACCCAAAAAATTTGATGCCCTGGCGGGATCCATCGGCACATGAGATTTACCCAATTGATTTGAAGAAGCAACCACGAGTCATGGCGCCGTGATAAGAACATGTTGAGATCGGCCCAAGGCTGATAATCTATACGGAATCTAAGAGAGAAGGAGCTCAAAAACTCACTAAGAATGTAAGGGATCCTGAAATCTCCTAATAATATGGTTTAGTTTAGTTTTAGGGTTTAGGTTTAGTGTTTACTAGTTATTATTAGGTTTTATTAGTTTTAGGTTAATATTAGTTCATTATTAGTTTTATGTTTAGTTTAGTTAGTTTAATTTTATTAGTTTTAGTTTTAATTATTATTATTTTAGGTTAATTTAAGGGGGGATTAGGTTTAGTTTATTAGTTTATTTAGTTAGTTTATTTAGTAAGTTTATTTACTTGGGTTTAGTTTATTTTAGTTTATTTATTAGTTATTATTAGTTAGTTATTTATTTATTTATTTTAGTTAGTTATTATTATTAGTTTATGGTTTTATTATTATTTAGGTTTTAATTAGTTTTAGTTAGTGGTTTAGTTTTATTAGTTTAGTTTTGCTAGTTTATTTTTTAGTTTATTAGTTTAGTTTATTAGTTTTATTAGTTTAATTATAGGTTTAGGTTTATTAGTTTATTATTATTATTTTTTTAGTTTAGTTTATGGTTTAGTTTTTTATTAGTTATTATTATTTATTTATTATTTATTATTAGTTTAGTTAGTTGGTTTATTATTAGTTTTATTTTAGTTTAGTTTTTTTCTTTAGTTTATTAATATTATTAGATTATGTTTATTATTATTATTTAGTTTATTTATATTGTTATTGTTTAGGGTTTAGTTATTTAGTTATTTATTTATTAATTTATTATTAGTTTTATTATTATTAGTTTATTAGTTTAGTTAGTTCATTAATAGTTATTATTATTATTATTAGTTTTTATTAGTTTAGTTATTGTTGGTTAGTTTTATTATTATTATTATTAGTTTATTTATTAGGTTTATTAGTTTAGTTATTTAGTTAGTTTTTTGTTTATATAGTTATTTACTTTATTATTAGTTAGTTATTATTAAGTTTTTTAAGTTATGTGTTTTATTATTAGTTTATTATTAATTATTAGTGAGTTTATTAGGTTTAATTATTATTATGTTTATTTATTAGTTAGTATTTATAGTCTAATAGTTTAGGTTTAGGGTTTAGTTTTAGTTAGTTATTTAATTATTTATTATTAGTTATTATTATTAGTTTATTAGTTTAGTTTTAGTGTTTATTATTTATTAAGGTTTAGGTTTATTTATTAATTAGTTTAGTTTTATTAGTTAGTTTTTTTTAGTTAGTTTTTTTATTACTTTATTAGCTTATTAGTTTTTTAGTTATTAGTTTTAGGTTATTAGTTAGTTATTATTAGTTTTATTTAGTTTATTATTAGTTTTTGTTTTTTATTAGTTATTATTAAGTTTTTAGTTTATTATTTAATTGTTTATTAGGTTTTATTAGTTAGTTATTAGTTAATTTTTGTTTAGTTTTACTATTAGTTTATTATTATTTTTAGTTTTTGTTTATTTATTATTATTACTTTTATTAGTTTAGTTATTAACTATTTTACTTAAGTTTAGTTTATTATTATTAATTATATTATTATTAGTTTTATTTATTTAGGTTTAGGGGTTTAATGTTTAGTTTATTTAGTTTTTATTATTATTATTATTATTATTATTATTATTATTATTATTATTAGTTTTAGTTATTATTATAATTAGTTTATTAGTTTTAGTTAGTTTAGTTATTTATTTAGTTAGTTTAGTTATTATTACTTTTTTATTATTATTAATCAGTTATTATTAGTTTTATTAGTTAGTTTTAATTTAGTTTATTATTGTTTACTAGTTTAGTTTAGTTAGTTTTTATGTATTAGGTTTTATTATTATTTAGTGTTTTTTTAATTATTATTAGTTTTTAGTTAATTTTATTTTTTATTGTTATTATTTATTAGTTTATTTGTTTAGTTAGTTTTATTTGTTTATTATTAGTAGTTAGTTTATTAGGTTTAGGACATTTATTTAGATTTAATTTATTAGTTAGTTTATTATTAGTTTATTATTTTTTTTTATTTGTTTAGTTATTAGTTTTATTTAGTTTAGTTTATTATTAGTTTATTAGTTTTGTTAGTTGTTATTAGTTATTTAGTTTTAGTTTATTAGTATTTTAAGTTTTATTATTAGTTTTAGCAATTATTTTTTAGTTAGTTTATTATTAAGTTTAGTTAGTTTATTAGTTTATTAGTTTAGTTTATTTATTAGTTAGTTATTACTATTAATTATTTATTAGTGATTTTGTTAGTTTTTTTAGTTTTAGTTTATTAGTTATTAGTTTTAGTTTAGTTAGTTTAGTTATTATTAATTTAGTTATTGGGTTTCAGTTTATTATTAGTTTATTATTTATTAGGTTAGTTTGTTTAGGGTTTAGGTTTATTAGTTAGTTATTATTATTAATTAGTAATTTATTAGGGTTTAGTTTAGTTAGTTTATTAGTTTAGTTTTAGTTTTAGTTTAGGTTTAGCGTGTTTTTTAGTTTTATTAGTTTAGTTTATTAGTGGGGTTTTTCTATTTATGTTTAATTTAGTTATTAGTTTGTTTATTAGTTTAGTTAGTTTTTGTTATTATTAGTTCATTAGTCTTTTAGTTATTATTTAGTTAGTTTAGTCTAGTTAATTTTATTAGTTTTTATTTTAGTGTATTATTAGTTTTAATAATTAGTTTATTAGTTTTATCTTATTATTTATTTCTAGTTAATTTATTTTAGTTTTAGTTTATTTAGTTTAGTGTTTTATTAGTTTCTTATTAAGGTTTAGGGTTTAGGGTTTAGGGTTGTAGGTATAGGGTTTAGTGTTTAGCATTTAGGGTTACAATTTTTTTAATTTTTTTAATTTTAGAGTTTAGGGTTTAGGGTTTAGGTTTTGGGTTTAGGGTTCAAATTTTAGTTTAGGGTTTAGGGTTTTTGGTTTTCTTTTAACAGAAAACAAATTTAGATTCAACATTTCTTCTTTTTGATTTCATCAACCAAGTAACACACCAAGTTCTCAAAGACACAAGCCACAACATAGATAAAAATGAGCACGCATAGAGCAAATCAAAAACCCTAGAAAACTAGAACCTTCTCTACTATAAAGACACAGTTTCATAAACAACAGATCGGATCGATCATTCTTCAGTTTCTCTAGTTCTCATCAGAATAACCCCGACCTCTCGAGTAGTGGGATTCACCATCATATCCTTGATCTCTCCCTCCACCACCACCACAGCTGTAACCTTCATTGCTCCTCCTACCTCCATAACCACCACTACTATCAGCACTTCCAGATCCACCAGCACCTCCAGATCCCCGCAACACCACTACGATAACCGCTACCTCCACCTTCACCTCCACCTCTATATCTAGACTGAGCCTGGTTGACATTGATGTTCCTACTGTCAATGTTATGCCCATTCTTAGGCTTTAGTTTTATGTTTAAGTTCATTAGGTTTTGGGGTTTAGGTTTATTATTTAATTTTTTTAGTTACATTAGGTTTAGGTTTAGGGATTGGGGTTTAGGTTATAGGGTTTGGGGTTTAAGGTTTAGTATTTTGGGTTAGGGTTTAGAGTTTAGGGTTTAGCATATAGGTTTTAGGTTTGAGGGTTTAGGGTTTAGGTTAGGGTTAGGGTTCAGGGTTTAGGGTTTAGGGTTTAGATTTTAGGGTTTATAGTTTAAGATTTAGGTTTATGGGTTTCTAGGGTTTAGGGTTTAGGGTAGTAGGTTTAGTGTCATAGGTTTAGGGTTTAGGGTTTTTTCTAATTAAGTAAATCGGTAGCTTTAGGTTTATTTAGTTATTTTAGTTTATTTTATTTTTTATTTTTATTTAAGTTTATTTTTATTTTTATTTTATTTAGTTTATTTATTATAGATTTATTTATTGTAATTTAGGTTTTTTTTTTTTAATTTTTATTTTAAGTTTAGGTTTATGTTTAGGTTTATTTTTTAGTTCATTTTAATTTTTATTTTATTTTTTAGGTTAAGGTTTTATTTTTTATTTTTAGGTTTAGGTGCATGTTTTTATTTTGTTTTTTAGGTTTACATTTAAGTTTTAAATTTAGGTTTATTTTTAGGCTTTATTTTTTAGTTTAGGTTTAGGTTTATTTTTTGTTGAGTTTATTTTTATTTTGTATTTTAGGTTTAGGTTTTATTTTTATTTTTAGGTTTACATTTAAGTTTTTATTTTATTTCTATGGTTTAGGTTTTAGGTTTATATTTTAGGTTTATTTTTAGGTTTCATTTTTTAGTTTATGTTTAGGTTTATTTTTAGTTTATTTTATTTTATTTAGCCTAGGTTTAGGTTTAGGTTTAGGTTTAGGTCTTATTTATTTTATTTTATTTATTTTAGTTTAAGTTTATATTTATTTTATTTTATTTTTTTATTTTTAGTTTTGGTTTAATTTATTTTTAGTTTAGGGTTTAGGTTTATTTTTATTTATTTTTAGGAGTATTTTTTAGGTTTAGTTTTTTATTTAATTTTTATTTTGTTTTATTTTAGGTTTATTTTATTTTTATTTCACATTTAGTTTTATTTTATTTAGGTTTTTAATTCTTAGGTTTATTTTACTTCTTAGTTTAGTTTATCTTTTTACTTATTTTATTTTAGTTTATTTTTATTTTTTATTTTATATTATTTCTAAGTTTAGGTTTAAGTTTTAGTTTAGCTTTTAATTTTATTTTATTTTTTTATTATATTTAGGTTTAGGTTTATTTATTTAATTTATTTTTAGTGTTTAGGGTTTTAGGTTTAGGGTTTTAAGATTTAGGGTATAGGGTTTTAGGGTTTAGGGTTCAAGGTTTAGGGCTTAGGGTTTAGGGTTTAGGGTTTAGGGGTTAGGGTTTAGGGTTTAGGGTTAGGTTATAGGGTTTAATGTGTAGGGTTTAGTGTTTAGGCTTTAGGGTTTAGGGTTTTTAAGGTTTAGTGATTAGGGTTTAGGGTTTAGAGTTTTCAATGTTTAAGGTTTAGGGTTTAGGGTTTGTTTAAAGTTTAGGGTTGAGTAGATAAAGTTTTAAGGTTTAAGGTTTAGGTTTAGGTTTAGGGTTTAGTTTAGTGTTATGGTTTAGTGTTTAATTTAGGGGTTAGGGTTTAGGGCTTAAGTTTTAGGGTTTAGGGCTTAGGCTTTAGGGTTTAAGGTTGTAGGTTTAGGGTTTAGGATTTAGTGTTGGTTTAGGGTTTGGGGTTTTGGGTTTAGGATTTAGGGTTTAGGATTTAAGGTTTAGGGTTTAGGGTTTAGAGTTTTTTTTTCTTAAATTAAGTAAACCATTATGTTTTGGTTTATTCAGTTTATTTTTTATTTATTTTAGTTTATTTTATTTTTTTATTACTTTAGGTTTATTTTTTATTTATATTTAGTTTAGTTTTTTATTTTAGGTTTAATTATTTTAGTTTAGGTTTTTTATTCTATTTTATTTTTAAAGTTTAGGTTTAGGTTGATGTTTATTTTATAGTTTAGTTTTATTTTCATTTTATTTTTTTATGTTTTGGTATTATTTTTTATTTTTGGTTTTGGTTTAGGTTTAGGTTTTATGTTTTTTATTTTAGGTTTATTTTTAGTTTTAATTTTTTGGTTTAGGTTTAAGTTTTTTTAGTTTATTTATTTTATTTAGTTTAGGGTTTAGGTTTAGTTTATTTTAGGTTTAGGTTTGAGAATTATGTATTTTAGTTTAAGTTTAGGTTTATTTTATTTTGTTTATCTGAGGTTTAATTTTTTTTAGTTTACAGTTTAGGTTTTATTTTTTTCTTTATGTTTAGGTTTATTTTTTAGGTTTTGTTTTATTTAGGTTTTATTTTATTTTATTTTAGGTTTTGTTATTTTACATTTAGTTTTTATTTTATTTAGGTTTCTTAGTTTTAGGTTAATTTTATTTTTTAGTTTAATTTAGGTTTTTATTTATTTTATTTTAGTTTATCTTTTATTTTTTATTTTATTTTATTTTTAGGTATAGGTTTAGGTTTAGATTTTAGTTTTGGTTTTCATTTGATATTATTCTTTTATTTTATATATGTTTAGGTTTTTTTATTTATTTTATTTTTTGCTTTTATTTAGTTTGGGTTTAAGCTTTTATGTTTTTAGGGTTTAATGTTTACTGTTTAGGGTATAAGTTTAGGGTTTAGGGTTTTAGGGTTGTAGGTTTAGGGTTTAGTGTTTAGAGTTGTAGGTTTAGGGTTTAGGATTAGTCATAGTGTTTAGGGTTTAGGCTTAGGGTCTAGGGTTTATGGTTTTAGGGTTTATTATTTTAGGGTTTAGGGTTTAAGGTTAGGGATTAAAGTTTAGGGTTTAGGGTTTTTTAGGGTTTTGGGTTTAGAGTTTAGTGTTTAGGCTTTAGGGTTTATGATTTTTAGGGTTTAGGGTTTAGGGTTAGCTTAGGGTTTAAGGTTTAGGGTTTAGGCTTTTTAGGGTTTATGGTTAATTTGGAGTTAGGGTTTAGAGTTTAGGCTCTTTAGGGTTTTAGGTTTGTTTCAAGTTTAGGGTTTAGGGTTTTAGGGTTTATGGTTTAGGGTTTAGGTTTAGGTTTAGGTTTATGGTTAGGGTTTGGGGTTTAAGGTTTAGGGTTTAGGGTTTAGTGTTTAGGTTTAATTTAGCTTTAAGCATTTAGGATTTAGAGTTTAGGGTTTAGGGTTAGGGTCAGGGTTTAGGGTTTAGGGTTTAGGGTTTTGGGTTTGTGGTTTAGGGTTTAAGGTTTAGAGTTTTACGGTTTAGGGTTTAGTGTTTACGGTTTAGGGTTTAAGGTTTTACGGTTTAGGGTTTAGGGTTTAGGTTTTTTTAAGATTAGGTTTATGTGTAGGTTTTAGGTTTATTTTTTACTTTTATGTAGTTTAGGTTTAACTTTAGGTTTATTTATTTTTAGTTTTGTTTATTTTTAGTTTTATTTTAGTTTACATTTTATTTCTTTTTTAGGTTTTTATTTTTAGTTTTGTTTAGGTATAAGTTTAATTAGGTTTATTTAATTATTTATTTAGTTAGTTTATTTCTTTTCATTTTGGTTTAGGTTTAGGTTTTATTATTTATTTTAGATTATTTTAGTTTATTTTTTATTTTAATTTAGTTTAGGTTTTATTTTAGTTTAGTTTATGTTTATTTATGTTTAAGTTTTTAGGTTTAGGTTTATTTTTATTTAAGGTTTTATTTATCTTTTATTTGGTTTATTTATTTTTAGTTTTTTAGTTTAGTTTTATTTATTTTATTTAGTTTCTAGTTTCTTTAATTTAGGTTTAGTTTTATTTTTAGGTTTAATTAGTTTAGTGTAGGTTTGGGGTTTAGGTTTTATTTAGGTTTTGGTTTAGCTTTTATTAAGATTTAGGTTTTATTTAGTTTATTTATTTTAATTTTATTTTTATTTATGTTTATTTAGTTTAGTTTAGGTTTTCTTTTTATTTAGGTTTATGTTTAGGTTTAGATTTTATTAAGTTTATTTTATTCAAGTTTTAATTTAAGATAAGGTTTATTTTATTTTTATTTAGGTTTAGGTTCATTTTTATTTGTAGTTTAGTTTATTTTTATTTAGGTTTAGGTTTAGGTTTGGGTTTTTAGTTTATTTTAGTTTAGGTTTAGGTTTAAGTTTATTTAGGTTTATTTAGTTTAGGTTTTTTATTTGTAGGTTTAGGTTTATTTATTCTTATTTTAGTTTTTATTTTTTATTTTATTAGTTTAGTTTATTTAGTTTATTTATTTAGGTTTATTTTTTAGGTTTTTTTAAGTTTAGGTTTAAGTTTATTTATTTTAGTTTAGTTTAGATTTATTTTTATTTTTAGGTTTATTTAGTATTTAGTTTTATTTAGCTTAGGTTTAGGTTTAGGTTTATTTTTATTTATTTATTTAGGTTTTAGCTTATTTAGTTTAGTTTAGGTTTAAGTTTAGGTTTAGGTTTAGGTTTCTTTATTTTGTTTATTTAGGTTTATTTATTTATTTATTTAGGTTTAGGTTTAGTTTTATTTAGTTTTATTTTATTTTGGGTTTAGGGTTTAGGTTTAGGTTTATTTAGTTTAGGTTAGTTTAGGTTTTTTTTATTTATTTGTTTAGTTTATTTATTTAAGTTTATTTCTTTATTTAGTTTATTATTTATTTATTATTATTTAATTTAATTTATTTTAGTTTATTATTTTATTTATTTTAGTTTATTTTTATTTTTATTTTTAGTTTAGGTTTAGGTTTTTATTTTAGGTTTAGGTTCAGGCTTAGGTTTAGGTTTAGGCTTTTATTTTATTTTATTTTATTTTATTTATTTGGTTTAGTTTATTTTATTTTATTTATTTAGGTTTATTTAGTTTATTTATTTAGTTTAGGGTTTATTTTATTTTAGGTTTAGGTTTTAGTTAGTTTTATTTAGGTTTAGGTTTAGGGTTTATTTTTTTTAGTTTTAGTTTAGGTTTAGGTTTAGGTTTATTTTAGTTTAGTTTATTTTATTTAGTTTAGGTTAATTATTTAGTTTAGTTTATTTTATTTATTTAGGATTATGTTTATTTAGGTTTAGGATTTATTTAGTTTATTTTAGTTTAGGTTTTTAGTTTAGTTTATTTAGCTTAGGTTTATTTAGTTTATTTTTATTTATTTAGGTTTAGGTTTAGGTTTATTTTAGGTTTATTTTTAGTTTAGTTTAATTTATTATTTAGTTTAGTTTAGGTTCAAGTTTATTTTTTATTTTTTAAGTTTTATTTTAGGTTCTATGTTTCGGTTTAGGTTTATGTCTAAGTTTTAGGTTTAGGTTTATTTATTTAATTTAGGTTTTAGTTTATTTAGTTTAAGTTTAGGTTTATTTCATTTCAATTTAGGTTTTGGTTTATATTTAGGTTTAGGTTTATGTTTTAAGTTTATTTTTAGGTTTATTTTATTAAGTTTATATTATTTAGGTTTAGGTTTAATTTTTTATTTTTAGGTTTAGGTTTAGGTTTTTATTTTATCTTTTTAGGTTTAGGTTTTAGGTTTTTATTTTAGGTTTATTTTTGGTTTATTTTATTTTACTTAGTTTAGGGTTTAGTTTTAGTTTATTTTAGATTTAGGTTTAGGTTTTAATTATTTTAGTTTATTTATTTTAGTTTAGGTTTATGTTTATTTTATTTTGTTTAATTTAGGTTTTTTTTTTTGGTTTACGGTTTATGTTTACTTTTTATTTATTTTTAGGTTTTATGTTTACTTTTGAACTAAAATCAACACATGAATAAAAGAAAAGAGAACTCAACATTCACACACTTAAGCTATATGCACATGCATTTCTTATGTATTTTTAACTAAGATCATAACATATACTAGTATTCATTTATAAGCTTTCGAAAAATACATTTGAATTTAATAGTGATAATAGTCATGCCTATATTAAATTAAATCAAGACATGCAAGCTTAGGTAAAGGAAGTCCATTTTATTTTACTTAATTTTGATGAGATGAATGCATGAATTCAAATGAGATACCAAATTTAACATGATTGGAAAGAGGAGAATCAAATATAAGCATGTGATTCATTCAACCAAACTAGTTCTTAAGGACAATCAAATCAAATAAGATTATTGAAAGCAAATCGAAGCTTTTTTATTAATTAAGTTTTAATTTGATTTGATTTAAAGAGTAGAAGAGAAATCATCACTTCCTGTTTAAATCCCATTCCCACATTAGTGATTTGATTTAATTTAAGGAAATGTAATTAAGTTGAGCCCTTAATTAGATGAATTAATTACCCTTATATGTCACCTTAAAGTAATTAACTAAATAATTATGAGCCAACATGATAGGCATGGAAAATAAACTTAGAATGATCCTAGGAAATAAAAGGGGCCTAATGTAATTGGCTTATGATTAATAGTTAATTTGATTAAGGGACTTAATTAATTACTCTTATGGTTTTCCCACACATGTGGTTGAAGCATAATTTCATTAAACTCCATTAGGTTATTAAAGACCTAAAGATCTACCCCATGATTTAATTAATTAAGGTCTGATGTGATTATGATTTCAATTTGATTAAGTGATTTAATTAATTAGTTAAATCTTAATCAATTTCATTTTAAGAGTGAAATGAACATCGAAAGGGGTCCCAACCTAATCCTCAGTTCACTTCTGAATAATGATTAATAAACTTAATTAACTAATTTATTACTATTCATGGGATTAATTAATCATTAATTAACTTAAAAGAGTAGTTAAGGTTTAATTAGTCAATTTTCCTAATTAAGTGAGCAATAAATCCCAAGAAAATCATGGGAGGCAGAAGGCATCCTATTAAATTAACCAATAAAATTTGGGATTAATTGCTCAAGTAATTAAGCTAATTAATTTTGTAATTAAACTTTATTTATTGTTCAAAATCAGTAAGATCATTTTAATTAATTTTGCTCAAAAATACCTTTAAAATGTGTATTTATTTGCATTTTTTTATTTCTCTATGATTTTTAGAAGTTTTAGTCATTAAAAATGATTAATTAAGCCTACTTAAAGCCTAATCCTGTTGAGACCATGTGGCGCACTGACACGACGCGCTTTCCACTTGGCGCTGCGAGATTGGCTACTTAAAACTTAATTGACTCAGTGCCTACATGGCGGCGGTGGACGCACTTTCTCGTCTGTGGAATGTGCTTTCTGGTCCATCATCTGATCTAAGATCGGACGGCTAAGATTAATCCCACAGCTTAATAGGGTCTAATCATGACCATCCATTTCGATCATGTGGAATGGATGGTGCGTGATCTAACATCATGCAAGTGAGGGAGAATGGAATCTATCCACCATTACTCAGTTGATTACCTGAGCTCAGATCAACTCTAAAAGGATCTCACACCATCACAACATCGATCGAAGGGGATTCAACGGTCAAGATCACATGAGATGCAAGTTTTCTTCAAAAAGCTCCAACCCATTTTTTCCTAAGGATTGATTTTGGAAGCATACCTCACCAGAGCTCAAGACTGGAGGCGTAAACAATTAAAGAAGCTTCATCTAATGGAGATGAAGCCTTCCTGAGTAGCAATTGGATCAATTCATTGACATTCAGTCGGAAGGCCATGAACTGATGATTTGGAGCTCAACTTTGATTGAAGTCCCACTTCCGGTGCTGGAGAAGTTTGGGAGATGATTCGTTCTTACTTGACGAGGCCTATGGAAGGTGTGTACAAAGTTAATTTGTGTTTGATGGAGAAATGGTGAAGTTAGGTTGAAAATGTTAGTGTCCTATTTTGGGAAGGATGGGAATGGAATTTTTTTGATTGAGGAATGAGCTTGGGAGCTTAGGGGATGGCTTTAGTAGCTCATCTTGGGTAGTTAGGGCTTTGAGAAATGATTTTTTTGTGTGTTTGAGTGGAAACGAGAGGGTGTATACTTCCCTTCATCTTGATAAAATGGTGGGATCAGCTTTGGCCTCTAGTGGCCGACCTTCTGGGGAGTCATGGAGGTGAGTTGGCTAGTGAAGGTTAGAATCATGGGTGTCTGCCTCCCAATGGGTGAGGGTTGACCAACCCCCTGTCTAGTTGGCGTGTCTTAGGTGCTTGGGTGGATCTTGAGAGTACCAAGTGGCCAAGGAAATGACCATTTATATGGGTGATTTGTCTCATGTGATTTTCTTGACCTAAGGGTAGAATGATCATTTTGTATTGGATTTGATTTGGTTGGTTTCAAAATGAGCCAAAAGTGGGTCAGGCCAAATATCAAGTCAATTAGGGTTGGTTTGGTTTAGCTCAATTTGGCTCATTTAGGTCAAATTAGGTTAGTTGGTCAAGTTGACCAATTGGTCAAATTAGGTCAAACCAAGGGTTGGGTCAAGTTCATATGATCATTTGGGATGTTTTCATTCAATTGGTTTGGTTTAGTTTGGCTTAGATTTGGTTTTGGCTCATTTGAATTCATTTGTGTCAAATGGGCTAAGTTGACCAATTTAACCAAATTAGTGAAATTGGCATGGGTTAGGTGTTGGTTTGGGTTTAGTTGACTAATTGAAGATGATTGTAGGCTTTGGTTTCAATTAATTTAGATTTGGTTTTGATTTAGGCCAACTTTCACCTTTAGGTCACTTTGGGCTAAGTAGGTCAATTGGGTTCAATTGGGTCAAATCATGGCTTTGGTCAAGTTCAACAATCAATTTGGAATGAACTTGAGCCATTGGTTGCAATCAATTTGGTTCATATTTTAATTTGACCCAAATTGGTCTTTTAGGCCAATTTGGGGTTTAGGGTTTAGGGTTAGGGATTTAAGGTTTGTTCTTTTAGGGTTTAGGGTTTAGGGTTAGGGATTAGGGTTTAGGGTTTATGGTTTTTTATGGTTTAGGGTTAGGGTTTTAGGGTTTAGTGTTTAGGGTTATGGATTTGGGTTTAGGGTTTATGGTTTTTTAGGGTTTATGGTTTAGGGTTTAGGATTCAATGTTTAGGCTTTAGGGTTTATGATTAATAAAGTTTAGGGTTTAGGGTTAGCTTAGGGTTTAGGGTTAGTTTAGGGTTTAAGCTTTAAGGAAAAGGGTTTTTAGGGTTTAGGGTTAGTTTAGAGTTTAGGGTTTAGGGTTAGGGTAAGGGTTTAGGGTTTAGGGTTTAGGTTTAGGGTTTAGGGTTTATGATTTAGTGTTTACTGTAAGTTTATGGTTTAGGGTTTTTTTTTAAAATTAAGTAAACCGATATGTTTAGGTTTATTTAGTTTATTTAGCTTATTTTTTATTTATTTGAGCTTATTTTATTTTTTATTTTTATTTAAGATTATTTTTTATTTTTATTTAGTTTACTTTATTTATTTTAGGTTTATTTATTTCAGTTTAGGTATTTTTTATTTTAGGATTAGGGTTAGTTTATGGTATTTTTTATTTATTTTTAAGTTTTATTTTTAGGTTCATTGTTTAGGGTTTAGGGTTTAGGGTTTAAGTTTTTTTAGTATTTAGGGTTTAGTTTAGGGTTTAGTGTTTAGGCTTTAGGCTTTAGTGTTTTTAGGGTTTAGGGTTATGTTAGGGTTTAGGGTTTAGCGTTTAGCAGTAAGGTTTAGGGTTTAGTGTTTAGGCAGTAAGGTTTAGGGTTTTTTGGGGTTTAGGATTTAAGGTATAGGGTTACCTAAGAGTTTAGCATTTAGAGTATTAACATTTAGGGTTTAGGGTTTAGGGTTAGGGTTAGGGTTTAGGGTATATGGTTTTGGGTTTAGGGTTTAGCGTTTAGGGTTGTAGGTTTATGGTTGTAGGTTTAGGGTTTAAGGTTTAGGGTTTTTATGTTTAGTGTTTAGGGTTTAGGGTTTAGGGTTTAGGATTTAGGTTTAGGGTTTAGGGTTTAGGGTTTAAGATTTAGGGTTTTTTATTCATAATTAAGTAAACCAGTAGGTTTAGGTTTATTAGTTTATTTAGTTTATTTTTTATTTACTTTAATATATTTTATTTTTATTTCAGTTTATTTTTTATTTTTATTTAGTTTAGTTTATTTATTTTAGTTCAGGTATTTTTATTTTAGTTTAGTTTTTTTGGTTTAGGTTTAGGTTTATTTTTTAGTTTAGTCTTATTTTTATTTTATTTTTTAGGTTTAGGTTTTATTTTTCTTTTTTTAGGTTTAGGTTTTATTTTATTTTATTAGGTTTAGGTTTTGGCTTTTTATTTTAGGTTTATTTCTAGGTTTTATTTTTAAGTTTTGGTTTAGGTTTATTTTTAGTTTATTTTATTTTATTTAGTTTAGGGTTTAGGTTTAGTTTATTTAAGGTTTAGGTATATGTTTAATTTATTTTTGTTTAGTTTATTCTAGTTTAGGTTTAGGTTTATTTTATTTTTTTTTATTTCAAGTTTAGATTTTTCTTTTTAAGTTTAGGGTTTAGGTTTTTTTTTTTATTTTTAGGTTTTATTTTTAGGTTCATTTTTAGGTTTAGTTTTAAGGTTTAGGTTTTTATTTAATTTTTATATTATTTTATTTTATTTTTATTTTAGGTTTAGTTTTTTATTTAATTTTATTTTTATTTTTAATTTTTATTTTATTTTAGGTTTATTTTATTTTTAAGGTTTGGTTTTTATTTTATTTAAGTTTTTTCTTTTTAATTTTATTTTATTTTTTAGTTTA
Organism: Cymbidium sinense; assembly: GCA_021442155.1. Lineage (NCBI taxonomy): Eukaryota > Viridiplantae > Streptophyta > Magnoliopsida > Asparagales > Orchidaceae > Cymbidium > Cymbidium sinense. Next base: position 54,700,839 of record CM038218.1, read on the forward strand.
GTTTATATTTTTATTTATTTTATTTTAGTTTAGTGGTTATTTTATTTATTTTTTTATTTTTAGGTTTAGGCTTATGTTTTATTATATGTTTTTATTTTATTTTATTATTTTATTTTATTTGGGTTTAGATTTATTTATTTATTTTATTTATAGGTTTTATTTAGGTTATGTTTAGGTTTTTAGGTTTTTAGGGTTTAGAGTTTAGGGTTTAGGGTTTAGGGTTTAGGGTTTGGGGTTTAGGATTTAGGGTTTTAGGTTTTAGGGTTTTGGGTTTTGGGTTTAAGGTTTAAGGTTTATGGTTTTAGGGTTTAGGGTTTAGGTTTAGGGTTAACGATTTAGGGTTTAAAGTTTTAGGGTTTAGGGTTTAGGGTTTAGGGTTTAGGGTTTACGGTTTAGGGATTAGGGTTAGAGGTTTTTTTTATTTTTTTATTTTATTTATTAATTTATTTATTTTTAAATTAAGTAAATTTGTAGGTTTAGGTTTATTTAATTTATTTTTTATTTATTTTATTTTTAATTTTTATTTAGGTTTATTCTTTATTTAGTTTAATTTATTTATTTTAGGTTTATTTATTTTAGTTTATGTTTCTTATTTTAGTTTAGTTTTTAGGTTTAAGTATAGGTTGAAATGAGGTGGGTAAATGAGTAACATTATTAGAAACAGAGCTTAAGATGACAACATAGATAGGAAGATACGGCAAATTGGCCATAAAATAGTAACCAAGCGACAAAGCAATCATGGAATTAGAAACTAGGGTTAGGTAAATAGAGTACTAAGTTACCATAAAATTATAGCGGTTTAGGTTAGAAGATTAAGAGATAAAGATAATGTAGGTTTAGAACAAATTATTGGTGAAAATCGAGCTACCATAAGGAACATTATAAGGCCAACAATATAATTAGACAATCCTTGGAGAAATAGGTTATAATAACAATCATTGAGTATACAAACCATAGGTTAAGATCAAATAGGTTGATTAGGCACAATGATCAGACAATACTAGCACTAAAAGGGATCTTATAGCAGTTAAAGGATTCTGAGAGCTAATCGATAAACCAAATCCACAAACATCAAGTCTTAAAAAATAAGTAACAGAGAATATAGTACCTGCATAAACAAAAAATGACACTCCAATGAGGAGATAGAATAAAGATAGATGATTACAATATAAACAATGTATAAATATGATTTAGGAAATGAAGAAGGCGAAATAATGCAATGAAAGTCACTATCAGCAACTAATGCAACATTGTAAGCCACTAGTATATAAAATAAGAAGATGATTCCAGTGACATCATTACCAAGGAATTTTAAGATAATAAAGGTCCAAAACTAGAACTTCTAAGAGGTAGCATCAGATGGCAAAAAAATAGCAAGAGGAAAACTGGAGAAGCGGCCATAAAAAATCTCAACAAAGGGATTAAAACCAAATCAACAAACAAATCAACAAACAATATGGCAAGACCTCCAAAACCCAAAAGTAATTAAAACCCAATCCATTCTAAGATTAGACCAAATAACCATTAAAATACTAGGGTATTACAATTTCTTCCCTTGCAGAAAGCATCTTGAGGTTAGGCATTATATAAGCAAGATAGGATTTGTCTGAAGTCATGACCAACCAAAATCCTTCAGATAAGTGTTGAAACCTGAATTAGGCCTTTAAGGGAAAGAGTCCCAAGGAATGTAAGCATGACCAAAAATTACTATAATCATCAAAATAAAAGCTGCAACCGACATAATGCACACTAATCCGTTTTAAAAGCAATATAGGTAGTAGCAATGCTCCAAACATATTATCCATGAGGCGGTTAAAGAAGTTAGTACTAAAATCTAAGCCCATCAAGATAGATAACTTCCTCCAGTAATGGTTAATTCTCTCAGGTTTAGAAATAATTGTATTAATGAAATTAAAGTCCCAAGTGGGATTGCAGTTATAAAACCAGTAGCAGGTAACATAAGGCTCAATTGGGTTCTAATTCAAGAGATTGTTGTGCATATAGTTCAACATCTGCCCCATAATATTGTAAATGCCAAAAGCAGAAATCTTCCAACTAAAGAAGGTAAAGCGTAAGTCATGGCAAAGGAACAAGCTGAATATCATGAGAACCACAGAAGAAAATGAAATCCAAAAAAAAAGGGAGGCTAAGAGGAGAATTAGATTACGGTAAGGAAGCCCAATTGTCCAAGTTAACAGACAAAAGTATTTGGGTAATGATGACCAAAAGAAGATGATCGTCTAATCTGTGATTTAAGGTAATAAGTACCTTAAATATGATGGTAGATTGAGAGAGAAGAGCCCAGTTTTCTTGAGGAGGTATTACAAGCATTGCTCATATTGGTAAGTCAAAAGATCAATCTAGAAGGCGTCCACCTCTATCAAATATTGAGCCATTTTAAAGACAAATTTTAAGAGCTTTGTGTGCCATAAGCTCGGTATAAGGACATTATGGAAATAAGGGATAATCAAATTCCATAGGACTATACCCTTAAAATCCCAGAAAATGCCTCACAACTAGAACATTGAGATAGATCCATCGGTATTAATTTTAATAATATGATCAAGAGGTTTTCCAAAAACCATTCTATCATTTAGATAGTAAAGGCGGTTTGGAAGGTTAAGGCCCAATTTATTATTGACTGATTCTGACCTTTAAATATTTATGGTGAATTAAATTGGCTTTAAATAAGTCACAAATTTTGTTTTAGTTGTAATAATCCTCGTGTGATTCATCAGATACGATGTTTAGCTTCATTTGGTCCATCCATATGAACCAAATAGATAATGGCGTTATGATTTTAATATGACCTTTAATTGCATTGTCAAAGTAAACTTCAAAGTTGATATAAAGTAAAGAACAATTAAAATTGACGATGTTGAATAGATTACCAAATCTAAATTTTAGAGGCAATAGCCCCATTAACAAAACATGGTTAACATTCTCAATATAGAACAACATTGACATTTAGAGTAAGTAAAACCCTTTACCCCATAGAGTCCAAGAATAAAGTTTTTTAAGGATGCTAAGTTAGAGCAGTAAGAAGGGGATATTGTTATTCTAAATTTTGGAGAACACAATAGAAGAATCGAGTCTTTAGTGTACACATATTTTTTAAGGTTGAAATCCCATTATGAGATAGCTTAGATGTCATCATGATTATTAGAGTGATAGGAATATTAGTAATCATATTTAAGAAAGTGGAAGGAATAGAATGATCTTACTAGTCTTCCACTTATGGTTTTAGAATGAATTAACTCTAATGGAGTAGGTAGTGTAGTAAGTCATCAATGGATCACAACCACTAGTTGTCTTCTAAAGGAATTGCAGTTTATGCTCCAAAAATTAAGGATTCTACATCCCATTTGTGAGAACAAAGTCTTCTCCACAGGAGAGTCACCCGATTTAAAGGGACAAATAGAGGATGTTTTCCACGGCAATATTTAGAAGTCATGAAATTAGCCCAAATACTATTTTTGCTCTAAAATTCTACCAAAGTTTGTAGGAGAAGGCATTGATAACTTCTTTGATGGATTTACATTGGACCTCCCTCTTGAGTACCATAACTTTTAGACCAAGGCGAGTTACCCCATAATATTGTAAATGCCAAAATAAATCTTCCAACTAAAGGAGAAGGGGTAAAGGCGACAAGTCATGGCAAGAGCACAAAGACAATGATATCTATGAGGAGTATCCATAAAGAACACAAGAAAACCAAAAAAAGGGAGGCTAGAGGAGAATTAGATTAGGTAAGGAAGCCCGAGTCCAAGTTAACAGACCATGCAAGTATTTGGGTAATGAAAATTGATCAAAGAAGATGATCTTGTCTGCATCTACAGATTTGTAAGGTAATCGACAGGCATTACCTTCCGCAATGAGTGATGGTAGAATTCGGTTGAGAGAGAAGAGCCCTAGTTTCTTGAGGGGTACAAACAAGCATTGCTCATATTGGTAGAAGTCAAAAGATCAGTAGAAAGTCCACCTCTATCCAAATATTGAGCCGACCATTTTGAAGACAAATTTTCAAGAGCTTTGTGGACTCCATAAGCTCGATAAGGGACATTCTTTGGAAATAAGGGGATAATCAAATGCACATAGGACTATACCACGAAAATGCCTCCACAACTAGAGCCATTATGAGAGACGAGCCATCGTATTAATTTTAATAATATGATCAAGAGGTTTTTTCCAAAAAACCATTCTATCATTTCGATAGTAAGGCTGGTTTGGAAGGTTAAGGCCCAGTTTATTGGCTACAGATTTACAGCCTTTAAAATGTTTATGGTGAATTAAATTGGCTTTAAATAAGTCACAAATTTTGTTTTTAGTTCTAGCAATAATCCTCATGTGATTCATACGAATCCCATGATGTTTAGCTTCATTTTGGTCCATCCATATGAACCAAATAAGAGTAATGGCGATTATGATTTTAATATGACCTTTAATTGCATTGTCAAAGTAAACTTCAAGAAGTTGATATAAAGTAAAAGAACAATTAAAATTGGTGTTGAATAGATTGTCATACCAAATCCAAATTTTAGAGGCAATAGCCCCATTAACAAAAACATGGTTAACATTCTCAATATGGGAACAACATTGACATTTAGAGGGTAAGTAAAACCCTTTACCCCATAACAAAGAGTCAAGAATAAAGTTTTTTAAGGATACAAGTTAGAGCAGTAAGAAGAGGGGATATTGTTATTCCAAATTTTGGAGAACACAATAGAAGAATCTCGAGTGTCTTTAGTGTGAAGCCACACATTTTAAGGTTGAAATCCCCATTATGAGATAGCTTAAAGATAATGTCGATCATGATTTAGGAGTGATAGGAATATTAGTAATCATATTTAAGAAAGTGGAAGGAATAGAATCTCTTACTAGTGTTCCACTTATGGTTTTGCGAGATGAATTAACTCTAATAGCGAAGTGGAGTGAGTGTAAGTCATCAATGGATCCACAACCACTCAGGTTGTCTTGCTAAAAGAAGGAATTGAGTTTATGCCCCAAAAATTAAGGATTGCATCCCATTTGTGAACAAAGTCTTCTCCACACAGAGAGTCACCCTTTAAAGGGACAAATGAGAGGATGTTTACCACGGCAATATTTAGAAGTCATGAAATTCAAAGACTATTTTTTCCTAAAATTCCACCAAAGTTTGTAGGAGAAGGCATTGATAACTTCTTTGATGGATTTACATCCCAGACCTCCCTCTTCAAGAGTACCACAACTTTTAGACCAAGATGACCAGTGCATTCTTTTAGAGGAGGTATTGGTTCCCCAAAAGAATTTGTTTAAGAGATGCTTAATTCTATTGATGGTAGAGTTAGTAGGCACAATGGTTTGAAGAAGGTATATAGGCATAGAATTTAGAGTGCTCTTGATCAAGGTAAGCCTACCAGGAGAGTAAATGAAATTCCCAAACCAAATTTTGTTTGAAATTTTTTTTAATTAGATCGTCAAAAGGTGTGATCTTTTTGGCCTTTAAAAGTGAGCCCCAAGGTAAGTAAGAGGGAGTTGATTTTCTTGAAATTAGTAATTACGGATATTTGGTTAAGTCTATTTGGAGGAATCTTAGTTGAAGGAATAAACGCATTTTCCTTCATTATGAAAAAGGCCACTAACTTTACCAAAATCATTTAGAAGGTTCTTAATGGTTTTAACATGTTGAAGGGAGCCGTTGTAGAAGATAATGAAATCATCTACAAAGCTAAGATGATATTTAGTTTAGTTTTATGGTTTAGGGTTTAAGGTTTAGGATTTAGGGTTTAGGGTTTAGGGTTTATGGTTTAGGGTTTAGGGTTTAGGGTTTAGGGTTTAGGGTTTAGGGTTTAGGGTTTATGTTTTAGGGTTTAGTGTTTTGGGTTTTGGGTGTTAGGGTTTAGGTTTTAGGGTTTATATTTAAGTAGTATTTGGGGTTTTGGGTTTAGGGTTTAGGGTTTGGGGTTTAGGGTTTAGGATTTAAGGTTTAGGGTTTAGGGTTTAGGATTTAGGGTTTAAGATTTAGATTTAGGTATTCAAGTTTTGGGTTTAAGTTTTATGATTTAGGCATTAGGTTTTAGGGTTTTAGGGTTTAGGGTTTAGGGTTTAGGGTTTTGGGTTTTGGGTTAAGGTTTTAGGTTTAGGGTTCAGGTTTTATTTTAGGGTTTAGAGTTTTTTGTTTTTTTAATAGAGAACAAATTCATATTCAACATTTCTTCTTTTCAATTTCATCAACCAAGTAACACACCAAGTTTTCTAAGACAAAAGTGGTGACATAGATAAACAATGAGCACGCATAGAACAAATAAAAAACCCTAGATAACTAGAACTGTCTCTATTATAAAAATACAATTCCATAAACATTAGATCGGATCGGTCGTTCTTCAGTTTCTCCAATTCCCATTAGAACCACCATGGCCTCTCAAGTAGCGGGATCCACCATCATATCCCCAATCTCTCCCTCTGCCACCACCATGGCTATAACCTCTGCTCCTCTTCCATAACCACCACCGACCACCACCTCCATACCCCCCCCCCCATGTGATGACCACTTTCATCTTGCTTAGATTTAGGGAGCCTAGTTGATGGTGATGTTCCATTCTTACCATTTAGGTTTAGGTTTAGGTTAAGGTTTATTAGGTTTTAGGGTATAGGTTTATTTTTTAATTTATTTAGTTACTTTAGGATTAAGTTTAGGGTTTGGGTTTTAGGGTTTAGGGTTAGTGTTTAGGGTTTAGGGTTAGGGTTTAAGGTTTAGGGTTTAGGGTTTAGGGTTTAATGTTTAGGGTTTAGGGTTTTAGAGTTTATGCATTTAAGATTTAAGGTTTAAGTTAGGGATTAGGGTTTAGGGTTTCTTAGGCCTTAGGATTTAGGGTTTAAGGTTTAAAGTTTTGGGTTTAGGTTTCAGTGTTAGGCTTTAGGGTTTAAGGTTTTTAGGACTTAGGGTTTATGGTTTAGGGTTTAGGGTTAGTTTTGGGTTTATGGTCAGTTTAGGGCTTAGGGTTTAGGGTTTAGGCTTTATACTTTAGGCTTTTTTTGTTTAGGGTTTAGGGTTAGTTTAGATTTTAGGGTTTAAGGTTTAGGGTTTTGGGTTTATGGTTTAGGGTTTAGGGTAAAATTAAATTTTAGGTTTCAGGTTTATTTTAGGGTTTAGGTTTTAGGGTTTATTTTAGGGTTTAAGGTTTAGGGTTTAAGGTTTAGGGTATAGGGTTAGAGTTTAAGGTTTTTTTAAAAAAAAAAAAATTAAGTAAACTAGTAGGTTTAAGTTTATTTAGTTTATTTTTTATTTATCTTAGTCTATCTTATTTGATATATTTAGGTTGTTTTTATTTTATTTAGTTTAGTTTATTTAAATTATGTTTATTTATTTTAATTTATGTTTTTTTAATTTATATTTTAGGTTTAGTTTTAGGTTTATGTTTTTCTTAAGTTTAGTTTTTTTTATTTTATTTTTTAGGTTTAGGTTTTATTTTTTATTTTTAGGTTTTGGTTTAGGTTTTTATTTTATTTTTTTAGGTTTAGGTTTTAGTTTTTTATTTTTAGGTTTATTTCTAGGTTTTATTTTTTTAGTTTCGATTTAGGTTTATTTTTAATTTATTTTGCTTCATTTATTTTGGGTTTAGGTTTTGTTTATTTTAGGTTTAGGTTTAGGTTTAGCTTTTATTTATTTTAGTTAGTTTATTTTTGTTTAGGTTTAGGTTTATTTTATTTATTTATTTTAGGTTTAGGTTTTCTTCAGTTTAGGGTTTAGGTTTTAATTTTTAGGTTTTTTTTAGTTTAGTGTTGGTTTTTATTTATTTTATTTTAGTTTTTATCTTTTATTTTGTTTTCTTTTAGGTTTTGGTTTATGTTTAAGTTTAGGTTTAGGTTTTAGTTTATGTTTTTTTTTTTAGTTTTTTTTATTTTGGTTTAGGTTTTTCTATTTATTTTATTTTTAGATTTTATTAAGTTTAAGTTTATGTTTTTAGCTTTTTAGTGTTTAGGGTTTAGGGTTTAGTGTTTGGGGTTTATGGTTTGGGGTTTAGGGTTTGGGGTTTAGGGTTTAGGATTTAGGGTTGAGGATTTAGGGTTTAGATTTTAGGGTTTTATGGTTTTGGGTTTTGGGTATTAGGGTTTAGGGTTTAGGGTTTATGGTTTTAGGTTTAGGGTTCTAGGTTTTGGGTTTTGGGTTAAGGTCTTAGGTTTAGATTTCAAGTTTTATTTTAGGTTTTAGGATTTTTTATTTTTTATTTTAATTGAAAAAAATTTTGATTCAACATTTCTTCTTTGGATTTCATCAACCAAGTAACACACCAAATTTTTTAAGACACAAGTGGCGACATAAATAAAAAATGAGCACACATAGAGCAAATAAAAAACCCCAGAAAACTAGAACTGTCTCTACTATAAAGGCATAGTCCCATAAGCAGCATATGAGATCGATCATTCTTTAGTTTCTCCAGTTCCCATGTACCCACTGTCGGTGGCGGATCCACCATCATATCCCCAATCTTTCCCTACACCATCACCATGGTTGTAACTTCCATCGCTCCTCCTGCCTCCGTAACCACTACTGCTCTGACCACCACCTCTATATCCCCCCAACCACTATGATAACCACTGCCTCCATCTTCGACTCTGCCACCATATTTAGACTGAGCCTCATTGATGGTGATGTTCCTGCCATCAAGGTTTTGCCCATTCTTAGGGTTTAGGTTTAGGTTTAGGTTTATTTTGTTTTAGGGTTTAGGTTTATTTTTTAATTTATTTAGTTACTTTAGGTTTTGGTTTAGGGTTTGGGGTTTAGGGTTTAGGGTTTAGGGTTAAGGTTTAGGGTTTAGGGTTATGGTTTATGGTTTAGGGTTTAGGGTTTAAGGTTTTAGGATTTATGCTTTTAGGCTTTAGGGTTTAGGGTTAGGGGATTATGGTTTAGGGTTTTTTAAGGCTTAGGGTTTACCATTTTTTAGGGCTTAGGGTTTAGGGTTTGGGTTTTATGGTTTTGGATTTAGGGTTTAGTGTTTAAGCTTTAGGGTTTAGGGTTCTTAGGGCTTAGGGTTTATAGTTTAGGGTTTAGGGTTTAGGGTTAGCTTTAGGTTTAAGGTTAGTTTATGGTTTAGGGTTTAGGCTTTAGAAACATTTTAGGGTTTAGGGTTTAGGCTTTTAGGGTTTAGGGTTTAGGGTTTAGGGTTTAAGGTTTAGGTTAGGGTTATAATTTAGGATTTAGTGTTTAGGGTTTAGGGTTTAGGGTTAAATTAGAGTTTAGGGTTTAGGGTTATTTGCTTAGGGTTTAGGTCGTTCTTCAGTTTCTCCAGTTCCCATCAGAACCACCCTGGCCTCTCGAGTAGCAGGATCCACCATCATATCCCCAATCTCTCCCTCCATCACCACCATGACTGTAACCTCCATCGCTCCTCCCGCCTCCATAACCACTGCTTCTCACCACCACCTCCATGCCCACTAGCATCTCAAATCCCTGCTTGTGATAAATGCCACCTCTGCCTTTGCCTCCACCGTTAGATCTAGACTGAGCTTTGTTAACGGTGATGTTCTTGTCATCAAGGTTCTTCCCATTCTTAGGGTTTAGGTTTAGGCTTTGGTTTATTAAGTTTTAGTGTTTAGATTTATTTTTTAATTTATTTAGTTACTTTAGGTTTAGTTTTATGGTTTAGGGTTTAGGGTTTAGGGTTAGGGTTTAGGGTTTAGGGTTAAGGGTTTAGAGTTTAAGGTTAGGGTTTAGGGTTTAGGGTTTAAAGTTTTAGGGTTTAGGGTTTAAGGTTTTAGGGTTTAGGGTTTAGGGTTTTTTAGTGTGCAGGGTTGTAGGTTTAGGGTTTAGGGTTTAGGGTTTAGGGTTTGGGGTTTAGGATTTTTGGTTTAATGTTTTAAATGTTTGGTAGGTTTTAGTTTATTTTTTATTTATTTAGGGTTTAGGGTTTAAGGTTTATGGTTTAGGGTTTATGGTTTAGGGCTTAGGGTTTAGGGTTTAGGGTTTAGGGTTTAGGGTATTTGGGTTTAGGGTTTAGGTTTTAGGTTTAGGGTTCAGGTTTTAAGTTTAAGGTTTTTAGCTTTTTTTTTTTTATAGAGAACAAATTCTGATTAAACATTTCTTTTTTTATCTCATCAACCAAGTAACACACCAAGTTTTCTAAGACATAAGTGATAACATAGATAAAAAATGAGCACGCATAGAGCAAATAAAAAATGCTAGATAATTAGAACCTTCTATATTGTAAAGTCAATTCCATATGCAGTGAAACGGATCGGCCGTTCTTCAGTTTCTTCAGTTCCCAATAGAACCACCCCAGCCTCTTGAGTAGCGAGATCCACCATCATATCCCCAATCTCTCCCTCCACAACCACCACGGCTATAGCCTCCATTGCTCCTTAGGCCATCATAACTACCACTACTCCGACCACCACCTCCAAATCCACCAGCACCTCCAAATCCGCCACCACCATAACGGTAACCACCATCTCCTTCTTCACCTCCTCTGCAAAATCTAGACTGAGCCTGGTTGACAGTGATGTTCCTACTGTCAATGTTCTACCCATTCTTAGGGTTTTGATTTAGATTTAAGTTTATTAAGTTTTAGGGTTTAGGATTATTTTATAATTTATTTAGTTACTTTAGGTGTAGGTTTAGGGTTTTGGGTATAGGGTTTAGGGTATTAGGTATAGGGTTTAGGGTTTAGCCTTAGGGTTTAGGATTTGTGGTTTATGGGGTTTAGGGTTTTGGGTTGATGGTTTAGGGTTGTAGGTTTATGGTTATAATTAGTTTAGTTTAATGTTCAGTGGGTTTAGTTTTATTAATGGTTTAGGGTTTTGGGTTTTGGGTTTAGGGTTTTGGGTTTAGGGTTTAAGATTGTAGGTTTAGGGTTTAGGGTTTAAGGTTAGTTTTAAGGTTTAGGGTTTAGGGTTTAGGATTTAGGATTTAGGGTTTAGGGTTTAAGGTTTAGGGTTTAGGGTTTAGGGTTAGTTTAACATTTAGGGTTTAGGATTTAGGGATTAGGGTCTAGGGTTTTTTAGGGTTTTCGTTTTTTTTTAAATTAAATAAACCGGTGGGTTTATGTTTATTTCATTTATTTAGTTTTATTTATTTATTTTATTTATTTATTTAGGTTTATTTTTTTATTTAGTTTATTTTTTATTTTAGGTTTATTTATTTTAGTTTAAGTTTTTTATTTTAGTTTATTTTTTAGGCTTAGGTTTAGGTTTAAGTTTAATTTTTTATTTAGTTTTATTTTTATTTTATTTTTTAGGTTTAGGTTTTTATTTTATTTTTTAGGCTTAGTTTTAAGTTTTTATTTTAGTTTTATTTTTAGGTTTTATTTTTTAGTTACGGTTTAGGTTTATTTTTTATTTATTTTATTTTATTTACATTAGGATTTAGGTTTAGTTTATTTTAAGTTTAGGTTTAGGTTTTATTTATTTTTATTTTGGTGTATTTTAGTTTAGGTATAAGTTTATTTTATTTTATTTACTTTCAGTTTAGGTATTTTTTTTAGTTTAGGATTTAGGTTTTCCTTTTCTTTTTTTTAGGTTTTATTTTTAGGTTTATTTTTTAGGTTTAAGATTTTATTTAGTTTTTTATAGGTTTATTTTATTTTTATTTTACTTTTGGGTTTTATTTTATTGAGGTTTTTTATTTTAAGGTTTATTTAATTTTTTAGTTTAGTTTAGGTTTTTATTTATTTTATTTTATATTAGTTTTTAATTATTTATTTTTTGTAGGTTTAGGTTTAAGTTTTAGTTTAGATTTTTTAGTTTAATTTAGTTTATTATTATTTTATTATTTAGGTTTAGGTTTATTTATTTATTTTATTATTTAGGTTTTGGTTTATTTATTTATTTTATTTTTATTTTTTATTTAGTTAAGGTTTAGGTTTTTAGGTTTTTAGGGTTTAGGGTTTAAGGTTTAGGGTTTACAGTTTAGGGATTAGGGTTTGGGGTTTAGGGTTATAGGTTTTAGGTTTAGGGTTTAGCATTTAGGTTAGGGTTTAAGGTTTAGGGTTTATGGTTTAGGGTTTTAGGGTTTAGGGTTTAGGGTTTAGGGTTTAGAGTTGTAGGTTTAGGGTTAGTTTTAGGGTTTAGGGTTAGGGTTTTTTTTATAATTTTTTATTATTTTATTTTTTAAAATTAAGTAAACTTATTGGTTTAGGTTTATTTATTTTGTTTAGTTTATTTTTTATTTATTTCAATTAATTTTATTTTTTATTTATGTTTAAGTTTATTATTATTTGTATTTAATTTAGTTTACTTATTTTAGGTTTATTTATTTTAGTTTAAGTTTTTTATTTTAGTTTATTTTTTTAGGTTTAGGTTTAGGTTTAGGTTTAGGTTTATTTTTTAGTTTAGTTTTATTTTTATTTTATTTTTTAGGTTTAGGTTTTATTTTTTATTTTTAGGTTTAGTTTTACATTTTTATTTTTTTTTCTAGGTTTAAGTTTTAGGTTTTTATTTTCTGTTTATCTTTAGGTTTAGGTTTAGTTTTTTTTAACAGAGAACAAATTCAGATTCAACATTTCTTCTTTTCGATTTCATCAACCAAGTAACACACCAAGTTTTCTAAGACACAAGCGACGACATAGATCCAAAATGAGCAAGCGTAGAGCAAATAAAAAACTCTAGATAAATAGGACCGTCTCTACTTTAAAGACACAGTTCCATAAGCAGTGGATCGGGCTGGTCGTTCTTCAATTTCTCCAGTTCCCATCAAAACCACCTCGACCTCTCGAGTATCGGAATCCACAATCATATCTCTAATCTCTGCCTCCACCACCACCATGGCTATAACCTCCATCGCTCCTGCCTCGATAACCACCATTGCTCCGAGCACCCCTTCCATATCTACTAGCACCTCCAGATCACCCACCACCAATATGATAGCTCACCTGCCTCCTTGTAATCTAGGCTGAGAGTTGAAGGTGATGTTCCTCCCGTCAAGGTTCTGCCCATTCTTAGGGTTTAGGTTTAGGTTTATTTGGTTTTAGGGTTTAGGGTTAGTTTAAAGTTTATGGTTTAGGGTTTAAAGGTTTACAGTTTATGGTTTAGAGTTTAGGGTTAGGGTTAGGGTTTAGGGTTTAGGCTTTAGGGTTTAGGGTTTTATGTTTAAGGTTATGGTTTTAGGGTTTTATTTTTTAAATTAAGTAAACCAGTAGGTTTAAGATTATTTAGTTTATTTTTATTTATTTTAGTTTATTTTATTTTATATTTTTATTTAGGTTTATTTTTATTTTTATTTAGTTTAGTTTATTTATTTTATATTTATTTATTTTAGTTTAGAGTTTTATTTTTGTTTATTTTTTAGGTTTAGGTTTAGGTTTATGTTTATTTCTTAGTTTAGTTTTATTTTTATTTTTATTTCTAGGTTTAAGTTTTATTTTTTATTTTTTAGGTTTAGGTTTAGATTTTTATTTTATTTTTTTAGGTTTAGGTTTTTATTTTAGGTTAATTTTTAAGATTTATATTTTAGTTTTGGTTTAGGTTTATTTTTTTAATTATTTTATTTTATTTAGTTTAGGGTTTAAGATTAGTTTATTTTATGTTTAGGTTTAGGTTTAGGTTTTTTAACACTACCATTGTCGGTCCCAAGTCCGGATGTGAAAAGTGGAGGGTTGCGTTAGGTAGTCGACAGCCAGCGTAAAACTTGTCGAAATAATCATGACATGAATCCTTTAAATCATTGTGTTAATGCTAGGGCATCCCCTGGAAGCGACACGCTATATGGCTTGAATACAGTGAAAATTGTGCTAGACCCGCTGCATTGACACCCAGGTGCAATGTTAAATAAGGAAGGGTTCCCACATTATGGATGGATGGGGGCAAAGAAGTTAGTCCATGAAACTAGAATTAGGTTAGGATCTTGGAATATAGCTACTCTTACAGGTAAATTAATGGAATTAATAGATATTATGGTTCATAGAAAGATAAATATTTTATGTGTTCAAGAAACTAAATGGGTTGGGTAGAAAGCCAATGAGATTGATAGTTTAGGTTTTAAACTTTGGTATTTAGGTAAAAGTTGAACTAGAAATGGTGTAGGTGTGATTATAGATAAAAGTTTGAAGGATAATGTTATAAATATTAATAAATGTGGAGATAGAATTATAGCTTTAAAGATTATTGTTGATATTAATATTATCAATGTTATAAGCGTATATGCTCCTCAAGTAGGTTGGAGGTAAGCACAAAAGAAAAATTTTGGAATGAATTTGAGGGATTAATACAAAAGATACATCTTGAAGAAAAAGTATTTATTGGAGGAGATTTAAATGGACATGTTGGTAGAGTGGTAGAAGATTTTAAAAGTATTCATGGTGGTTATGGATTTGGAGTGACTAATGAAGAAGGTAGGACTATATTAGATTTTGCTTTAGCTTATGATTTTGTAGTTGCTAACACTTTATTTAAGAAAAGAGATGAATATATTATTACTTATAAAAATGGATCTAGTAAAACACAAATTGATTATTTTCTGATAAGAAAAATAGATCATTTAGATTGTAAAGATTGTAGGGTCATTCAAAGTGAAAATCTAAGTACCCAACATCGATTGTTAGTTTTAGATTTTAAGATGAAAGTTTGTAAGAGAAAAAATAAACCAAATTATTGTCCTAGAATTAGATGGGGACACTTAAAGAACACAAATAAAAATATTTTTAAGAGCAAACTACAAGAGATTAAAATTTGGGATGTTCATGAGGAAGCTAACATTATGTGGGAAAAATAGCGAGTGAAATTAAGCAAGTTGCTAAAGATGTGCTTGTAGAATCAAAAGGAAAAGCTTCTTTTAATAAGAATAGTTGGTGGTGGAGTCAGAGTGTGCAAGAAAATATAAAAAAATAAGAAGTATTGTTATAAAACTTGGTTTAGATGTAAAAATAAGAAGAATTGGGAAAGATATAAAGTGGCCTGTAGAGATTCTAAGAAAGCAATATATGATGCCAAAAATTTAGCTTTTAGTGATTTATAAAATAGATTAGATACCAAAGAAGGTAAAAGATGTATGTATAAGTTAGCCAACCAAAGAGATAGGAGAAGTAAAGACATTGTTCAAGTGAGGTGTATTAAGGATGAAAATAATAAAATGCTTTTTTTTAGAAAAGGATATTGAAAATAGGTGGATGAGGTATTTTGATAAACTTTTCAATGAAGGATCTGAAAGTATGATTGATTTTAGCAACCTTAATACCTAAACAAAATAGAGAATTTCATTTTTATTGTCATATTAGTAAATCTGAAGTTAGTGAAGCTTTAAAGAAAATAAAATGTGGAAAAGCATAGGACGATAATATTCCAATAGAAGTGTGGAAATGTTTAGAGATCAAGGAATTTCTTGGCTTACAAATCTTTTAATGTCATTTTAAAGACTAAAAGATGTAAGATGAGTGGAGAAAGAGTTTGTTGGTTCCTATATTTAAGAATAAAGGTGATGCACAAGATGTGCAAATTATAGTGGAATTAAGTTAATGTGCCATACATTAAAATTATGGGATAAATTGAGCATAGGTTACAATGTGATACAGTTTTCACAGTTTGGTTTCATGCCGTAGATCTATTATGGATGCTATACATTTGTTAAGGGGTTTGATGGAGAAGCATAGAGAAAGTAAGGAGGATCTACATATGATATTTATTAATTTGGAGAAAGCTTATGATAAAGTTTCAAGAGATGTTCTTTGGAGAGTTCTAGAATAAAGGATATGTATACTAGAGCTATTACTTGTGTCCAAACACAAGGAGGATTGACAAAATATTTTCCTATTTCAGTTGGATTACATCAAGGATCAGCTTTAAGCCCTTATCTTTTTTACTTTAGTTATGGATATTCTTACTAGGGATTTACAAGAAGATCTACCTTGGTGTATGCTTTTTGTTGATGACATTCTTCTTGTTGATAAAACTAGAGAGGGAGTCCAACAAAAACTTGAATTATGGAGTTCAACTCTAGATTCTAAAAGTTTTCATTTAAGTAGATCTAAAACTGAATATATGGAGTGTAATTTTAGTTGTAGAAGTTCAAGTGATGGTGTTGTGACATTAGGTGAAAAGTCATTAATAAGAGTGAGCGTTTCAGATATTTAGGCTCTATTGTTCAAAATGATGGTGAAATAGATGGAGATGTTATTAGTAGAATTCAAGTTGGATGATTGAAGTGGAGGAATGCCTATGGACTATTATGTGATAGAAAAGTTCCACATAAACTTAAGGAAAAAATAATAAGATGGCCAATAAAAGAAACAAGACTTATAATGCCGAGAAATATTGGATAAAATATAAGAAAGTTAGAATATTAGTGGAAAAAAGTGGATAGATTTAGATAGCCGTCTAATGACCGATTAGGAGAGTAGATGATTTTCTTATGTTAAGAAAGGTAGAGGTAGACCTAAAAAGACTTGGTTAAGATGTATAAAAAATGATCTTAGTATACTTGATTTAAATGAGAATTTGACACATAATTATTTTAGTTTTATTTTGAGGTTTAGGTTTATTTAAATGAGAATTTACCTTATTTTATGTTTATTTTAGTTTAGGTTTAGGTTTAGATTTAGGTTTTAGTTTAGGTTTTTATTTTATTTTATTTATTTTATTATTTAGGCTTAGGTTTTTTAATTATTTTATTTTTGGGTTTTATTTAGTTTAGGTTTAAGTTTTTTGGTTTTTAGGGTTTAAGGTTTAGGTTTAGGGTTTAGGGTTATGATTTAGGATTTAGGGTTTAGGGTTTAGGGTTTTAGGGCTTAGTGTTTAGGGTTTAGGGTTTTAGGTTTAGGGTTTTAGGTTTTAGGGTTTATGGTTTAAGGTTTAGGGTTATAGGTTTAAGGTTTATGGTTTAGGATTTACGGTTTAGGTTTTAAGGTTTTTAGGGTTTATAATTTAGGGATTAGGGTTTAAGGTTTAGGGTTTAGGGTTTTATGGTTTAGGTTTAGGTTTAGGTTTATGTTTATTTGATTTAGGTTTCTTTATTTAGGTTTTATTTAGGTTTATTTTGTTTAGTTTAAGTTTAGGCTTAAGTTTTTAGGTTTATGTTTTAGTTTAGGTTTAGGGTTTTAGGTTTATTTTCATTTTATTTAGTTTAGGTTTTATTGTTATTTATTTATTTTAGGTTTAGGTTTAGGTTTATTATGGTTTAGGGTTTAGGTTTATTTAGGTTTAGATTTAGGTTTAGGTTTAGTTTTAGGTTTAGGTTTAAGTTTTTAATTAGGGTTAGGTTTAGGCTTTTAGGTTTAGGTTTAGGTTTTTATGCTTAGTTTAGGTTTGTTTATTTTCATTTAGTTTAGGTTTAGGTTTATTATATTTAATTTTTCATTCATTTAGTTTACGTTTAGGTTTTATTATTTAGGTTTAGGTTTATTTTTTAGTTTTATTTATTTAAGTTTAGGTTTAAGTTTTAATTATTTTATTTAGTTTAGTTCATTTTAGTTTATGTTTACGTTTAGGTTTTTGGTTTAGTTTAGGTTTAAGTTTAGGTTTAGGTATTTTATTAGTTTATTTAATTTTTATTTTTTATTTGTTTGATTTATTTTTTTTATTTTAGTTTAGGTTTATGTTTAGGTTTAGGTTTAGGTTTAGATTTTATTCTAATTATTTAGGTTTGGTTTTTTAGTTTAGTTTATCTTAGTTTAGGTTTAGATTTTTAGGTTTAGGTTTATTTAGGTTTAGGTTTAGGTTTAGGTTTAATTTTTTGTGTAGGTTTTAGGTTTATGTTTAGGTCTAGGTTTATTATTTATTTCTTTAATTTTTGTTTAGGTTTTAGGTTTATTTTTGGGTTTAGGTTTTGGTTTATTTAGTTTAGTTAAGGTTTAAGTTTTATTCAGGTTTAGGTTCTTTAGTTTTTAGTTTTTTAGTTTAGTTTACATTTAGCTTTAGGTTTTTTTAAGGTTTAGATTTAGGTTTTTAGGTTTAGGTTTAGGTTTAGGTTTTAGGTTTAGTTTTATTTTGGTTTATTTAGTTTAGTTTAGGTTTAGGTTTAGGTATAAGTTTTTTTAATTTAATAATTTAATTTAGTTTTATTTAGGTTTAGGTTTTTAATTTTATTTTTATTTATTTAGTTTAATTTAGGTTTAGGTTTAGGTTTTTATTTTATTTTTTGGTTTAGGTTTATTTAGTTTAGGTTTAGGTTTAGTTCTTATTTTAGTTTATTTAGGTATAGGTTTAGGTTTTTTTATTTTAGTTTAGGTTTTAGTTTATGGTTTAGAGTTTAGGGTTTACGATTTACGGTTTAAGATTTAAGGTTTAGGGTTAGTTTAGGGTTTATGGTTTTTTAGGGTTGTAGGTTTAGGGTTTAGGGTTTAGGGTTTAAGGTTTAGGATATAGTGTTTAGGGTTTAGGGTTTAGGGCTTAGGATTTTTTTCCTTAAAATTAAGTAAATTGGAAGGTTTAGGTTTTTTTAGTTTATTTTATATTTTTATTTAGAATTATTTTTTATTTTTATTTAGTTTAGTTTTTTTATTTTGTATTTATTATTATTTTGTTTAGGTTTTTTAGCTTTAGGTTTAGGTTTGTGTTTATTTTTTAGTTTAGTTTTATTTTTATTTTATTTTTTAAGTTTTAGTTATATTTTTAATTTTTAAGTTTACGTTTAAGTTTTTATTTTATTTTTTAGGTTTAGGTTTTAGGTTTTTATTTTAGGTTTATTTTTAGGTTTCATTTTTTAGTTTAGGTTTAGGTTTATTTTTGCTATATTTTATTTTATTTAGTTTAGGTTTATGTTTAGGTTTAGTTTACCTTAGGTTTAAGTTTAGGTTTTCTTATTTTAGTTTAATTTATTTTAGTCAAGGTTTAGGTTTATTTTATTTTTATTTTAGGTTTAATTTTTTTTAAGTTTAGGGATTAGGTTTTATTTTGTGTTTATTGTTTAGGTTTAGGTTTTTATTTAGTTTTTATTTTATTTTATTTTAAGTTTATTTTATTTTTATTTTTTGGTTAGGTTTTATTTTATTTAGGTTTTATATTTGTACGTTTATTTTATTTTTTAATTTAGTTTAGGTTTTTTATTTTCTTTTAATTTACTCTTTATTTTTTCTTTTATTTTTTTTAGGTTTAAGTTTAGGTTTAGGGTTAGGTTTTAGTTTGGTTTTATTTTATTTTATTTATTTTATTTTATTTAGGTTTAAGTTTTATTTATTTATTTTATTTTAAGGTTTTATTTAGTTTAGGTTTAGGTTTTTAGGTTTTTATGGTTTAGGGTTTAGGGTTTAGGGTTTTGGGTTTAGGCTTTAGGGCTTGGGGTTTAGGGTTTAGGTTTTACGGTTTAGGGTTTAGAGTTTTAGGGTTTAGGATAGAGGTTTAGGGTTTAGGGTTTAGGGTTGTATGTTTAGGGTTTAAAGTTAGTTTTAGGGTTTAGGGTTTATGGTTTAGGGTTTAGTGTTTAGGGTTGAGTGCTTAGGGTTTAGGGTTTTAGTGTCATGGGTTTACGGATTAGGGTTTAGGGTTTAAGTTTTAGTTATTTAAGTTTTGTTTATTTTAATTTAGGTTTATGTTTATTGTATTTTGTTCATTTTAGGTTTAGGTATTATTTTCAGTTTAGGGTTTAGGTTTTATTTTTTTATTTATTTTTAGGTTTTATTTTTAGATTTATTTTTTTGGTTTTGGTTTTTATTTAGTTTTATTTTGTTATTTTAGGTTTATTTTATTTTAATTTTATATTTAGTATTTATTTTATTAAGGTTTTTTAGTTTTACATGTATTTTTTTTATTTTATTTTTTATTTTTTATTTTCTTTTATTTTTAGATTTAGGTGTAGATTTACGTTTAAGTTTAGGTTTTTATTTTATTTTAGTTTATTTAGGTTTTTGTTTTTTTATTTTATTTTTAGGTTTTATTTTGTTTAGGTTTAAGGTTTTAGGTTTTTAGGGTTTAGGGTTTAGGGTTTAAGGTTTAGGTTTTATTTATTTTAGTTTAGTTTATTTTTGTTTATGTTTATGTTTATTTTATTTTGTTTATTTTAGGTTTTTGTTCCTTTTTAGTTTAGGGTTTTGGTTTTATTTTTTATTTTTAGGATTATTTTTTATGTTTAGGTTTTTTAATTAGTTTTTATTTTATTTTATTTTATTTTATTTTATTTTAGGTTTGTTTTATTTTTTTGTTTAGTTTAAGGTTTAATTTATTTTATTTTAGTTTATTTTTTTATTTTATTTTTTTTATTTTTGGTTTAAGTTCAAGTTTTTATTTTATTTTATTTTTTATTTTATTTAGGTTTAGGTTTATTTATTTATTTTATTTTTAGGTTTTATTTAGTTTAGGTTTAGCTTTTTAGGTTTTTAGGGTTTAGGGTTTAGGATTTAAGGTTTAGGGTTTAGTGTTTAGGGTTTAGCATTTTAGTGTTTAGGATTTAGGGTTTAGTGTTTAGGGTTAAGGGTTTAGTGTTTAGGGTTTATGGTTTAGGGATTAACCTTTAGTGTTTAGGGTTTTATGGTTTTTAGGGTTTAGGGTTTAGGGTTTTACTTTGGTTTATTTTAGTTTAGGTTTATGTTTATTTTTGGATTGGCCATTCTTTCATTTCTTTACTTCTCATCAGAATTATCCTGGCCTCTCAAGTAGCGGGATCCACCATCATATCCGCGATCTCTCTCTCTACCACCACCACGGTTGTAACCTCCGTTGCTCCTCCCCTCCATAACCACCACTGTTGTGACCACCACCTCCATATCCACCAGCACCGCCAAATACCCCACCACCACTATGATAACTGCAACCTCGCCTTCCCTCCTTCTTGATCTAGGCCGATCTGGTTGTGATGTTCCTACCGTCAAACTTTTGCATTCTTAGGGTTTAGGTATGGGTTAAGGTTTATTATGTTTTAGGGTTTAGGTTTATTTTTTAATTTGTTTAGTTACTTTAGGTTTATGTTTAGGGTTTGTGGTTGAGGGTTTAGGGTTTAGGGTTAGGGTTTAGGGTTTAGGGTTTAAAGTTTAGGGTTTAGTGTTCAGGGTTTACGGTTTAGGGTTTAAGCTTTAGGGTTTAGGGTTTTAGGGTTTATGCTTTTAGGATGTAGGGTTTAGGGTCAGCGTTTAGGTTTTTTTTAGGGTTTAGAGTTGTGGGTTTAGGGTTTAGGGTTGTAGGTTTATGGTTTATGGTTTATGGATTAAGGTTTAGTGTTCAAGGTTTAGGGTTTATGTTTTTTTTAAATTAAGTAAACCGGTAGGTTTAAGTTTATCTAGTTTAGGTTTATTTATTTTAGTTTAACTTTTTTTATTTTGTTTATTTTTTTCTATTTAGGTTTAAGTTTAGGTTTAGGTTTATTTTTTAGTTGAGATTTATTTTTATTTTATTTTTATGGTATAAGTTTTATTTTTTATTTTTAAATTTAGGTTTAGGTTTTTATTTTACTTTTTTAGGTTTAGGTTTAAGGTTTTTATTTTAGGTTTATCTCTAAGTTTTAATTTTTAGTTTATTTTAGTTTATTTTATTTTATTTAGCTTAGGTTTAGGTTTTATTTATTTTGGTTTCATTTATTTTGTTTAGGTTTAAGTTTAATTTATTTGGTTTATTTTATTTTTATTTTAGGTTTAGGTTTTGTCTATTTATTTTTAACATCTATTTAAGGTTTACTTTTCAAGTTTAGGTTTTTATTTTATTTTATTATATTTTAGATTTAATTTATTTTTATTTTACGTTTAGTTTTTACTTTGTTTAGGTTTTTTATACTTACGTTCATTTATTTTTTAGTTTAGGTTTATGTTTTAGTTTACTCTTTTATTTTATTATATATATTTTATTTTTTTTAGGTTTAGGTTTTTTTATTTCATTTATTTTTAGGTTTAATTTAGTTTAGGTTTTTAGGGTTTAGAGTTTAGGGTTTATGGTTTAGGGTTAGGGTTTAGGGTTTAGGGTTTAGTGTTTAGGCTTTTGGGTTTAGGGCTTAGGGTTAGCTTACGGTTTAGGGTTAGTTTAGGGTTTAGGCTTTAGGGTTTAGGGTTTAGGGTTTGGGTTAGGGTTTAGGGTTTAGGGTTTAGGGTTTAGGGTTTAAATGTTTTTAAGGATGTAGGAATACTTTTTATGGTTTAGGGTTTAGGATTGAGGGATTAGGGTTTAGGATTTAGGTTTTATGGTTTAAGATTTTTTTTTCAGATTAAGTAAACCGATAGGTTTAGGTTTATTTAATTTATTTAGTTTATTTTTTATTTACTTTAGTTTATGTTATTTTTTATTTTGATTTTGGTTTATTTTTTTTAGTTTTGTTTATTTAGTTTAGGTTTATTTATTTTAGTTTAGGTTTTTTATTTTAGTATATTTGTTAAGGTTTAGGTTTAGGTTTATCCTTAGTTGTTTGTTTAGTTTTATTTTTATTTTATTTTTTAGGTTTAGGTTTTTTAGGTTTAAGTTTAGGTATTTATTTTATTTTATTTAGTTCAGGGTTTAAGTTTAGTTTATTTTAAGTTTAGGTTTTGGTTTTATTTATTTTAGTTTAGTTTATTTTAGGTTTATGTTTATTTTATTTTATTTATTTTAGGCTTAAGTTTTTTTTAGTTTAGGGTTTAGGTTTTATTTTTTATCTATTTTTAGGTTTATTTTTTATGTTTAGGTTTTTATTTAGTTTTTATTTTGTTTCATTTTAGGTTTATTTTATTTTTATTTTACATTTAGTTTTTATTATATTTAGGCATTTTCTTTTTAGGTTTATTTTATTTTTTTAATTTAGTTTAGGTTTTTATTTATTTTATTTTAGTTTAGTTTTTTTATATTTATTTTTTATGTTTAACTTTAGGTTTAGGTTTAGGTTTAGGTTTTAGTTTAGGTTTTTATTTATTTTATTTTTTTATTTTATTTAGGTTTAGGTTGTTTTTATTTATTTTATTTTTAGGTTTTATTTAGTTTAGGATTATGGTTTTTAGATTTTTAGGGTTTAAGGTTTAGTGTTTAGGGTTGAGGGTGTATTGTTTAGGGTTTAGGGTTTAAGGTTTGGAGTTTAGGGTTTAGGGTTTGGGGTTGTAGGTTTTAGGGTTGTAAGTTTAGGGTTTTTAGTGTTTAAGGTTTGGGGTTTAGGGTTTAGGTTTTAGGTTTAGGGTGTAGGTTTTAATTTATGGTTTAGGGTTTTTAGTTCTTTTTTTTATTTTAACAAAGAACAAATTTAGATTCAATATTTCTTCTTTTTGATTTCGCTAACCAAGTAACAAACTAGGGAAGTGAGGCAATCAGATGACCTGCTTGGGGCAAGCTAAAGCCTCGTGTTTCCCAGATGTCCAGACTATATACCCATTACCATTCAATCTTATATAAATCAACACATGAATAGGGGAAAGAGAACTCAACATTCATACACTTAAGCTATAAGCACATGCGTTTCTTATGTATTTATAACTAGCATCATAACACATATTATTATTCATTTATAAGATTTGGAAAAATATATTTGGATTTAATAGTGATAAAAGCCACACATATATTAAATTAAATCAACACATGCAAGCTTACATAAAGGAAATCCATTTTATTTTACTTGATTTTGAAAAGATGGATGCATGAATTCAAATGACATACCAAATTTAACATGATTGGAAAGAGAACAATCAAATATAAGCATGTGATTCATTCAACCAAACTAGTTCTTAAGGACAATCAAATCAAATAAGATTCTTTAAAAACAAACCAAAGCTTCTTTATTAATTAAGTTTTGGATTTGATTTGATTTAAAGAGGAGAAGAGAAATCATCACTTGTTGTGTTAAACCCATTCCCACATTAGTGATTTGATTTAATTTAAGGAAATGTAATTAAGTTGAGTTTATGGGTTAATTAAGTTGAACCCTTAATTAGATGAATTAATTACCTTACCTATGTCACCTTAAAGTAATTAACTAAATATTTATGAGCCAACATGATATGCATGGAAAATAAACAGTGATCCTAGGAAATAAAAGGGGTCAAATGCAATTGGCTCATGATTAATAATTAATTAGATTAAAGGACTTAAAGAATTACTCTTATGATTTTCTCACACATGTGGACTAACCATAATGTCATTAAACTCCTTTAGGTTATTAAACACCTAAATTTATACCCCCTGATTTAATTAATTAAGGTCTGATGTGATTATGATTTAATTTGATTAAGTGATTTAATTAATTAGTTAAATCTTAGTTAATTTTATTTTGGAAGCATACCTCGCCAGAGCTCAAGACCGGTGGCTGAAATAATTGAGGAAGCTTCATCTAGTGCAGACGAAGCCTTGTTGAGCAGCAATTGGATCAATTCCTTGACATTCACTCAAAGGCCATGAACCAATGATTTGGAGCTCAGCTTTGATCGAAGTCCCACCTCCGGTGCTTGCAAAGCTTGGGAGATGATTCATTCTTTCTCTACAAGGCCTAGGGAAGGTGCGTGCAAAGTTAATTTGAGTTTGCCAGAGAAATGGAGAAGTTATGTTAGAATTGGGAGTGTCCTATTTGGGATGGATGGAAATGGCATTTCTTGATCGAGGAAAGAGCTTGGGAGCTTAGGGAATGGCTCTAGCCAGTTGTCTTGGGTAGCTAGGCCTCTGAGGAATGATTTTTGTGTGTATTTGAGTGGAAATGAAGGGGTGTATACCTCCCTTCATCTTACTCAAATGGTGGGATTTGGTTTGGCTTCTAGTGGCCGTCCAACCATCTCAGGGAGTCATGGGTGGCAAGGAGGAGGTGAGTTGGCTCAACTTGGTTGGTTGAAGGTCTGAAGGTGGCTGCCAAGGAGGAATCATGGGTGTCCTATGGGTTTCAAATGCTCCAATGTTGAGGGTGAGGTGATTTCTCCTCCCATGGATCATGGCCAACCCAACCACCCCTTGGGTTAGGTTGGGAAGTGTCCAAGGTGCCTAGGTGGACCATTGGGAGAGTACCAAGTGGCCAAGGATTGAAAATTACCACATACATGGGTGATTTGTCTAATGTGATTCCCTTGACCCAATGATAGAATGATCATTTGGCATTGGATTTGATTTGGCCAGATTTGAAATGAGGCAAAAGTGGGTACGCCCAAATTTCAAGTTAATTGGAGTTGATTTGGTTATGTTTGGCTCAATTTGACTCATTTAGGTAAAATTGGGTTAGGTTGGGTCAAGTTGACCAATTGGTCAAATTGGGTCAAATTAAGGGTTGTGTCAAGTTCATATGATCATTTGGGATGATTTGGTTCAATTGCTTTGGTTTAGTTTGGCTTGGATTTGATTTTGGCTAATTTGAATTCATTTGGGTCAAATGGGTTAAGTTGACCAATTTGGCCAAATTGGCCAAATTGGCTTAGGTTGGGAGTTGGTTTAGGTTAAGTTGACCAATTGAAGATGATTGTAGACTTTGGTTTCAATTAATTTGGATTTAGTTTTGATTTAGGCCAACTTGAACCTTTAGGTCAATTTGGGCTAAGTAGGTCAATTGGGTTCATTCAAGGCTTTGGTCAAGTTCAACAATAAATTTGGAATGAACTTTAGCCATTGGTTGCAATCAATTTGGCTTATATTTTCATTAGACCCAATTTTGTCTTTTAGGTCAATTTGGGTCAACTTGGGTCAAGAGGGCCAATTGGATTTGGTTTGACTTATTTGAAGGTCAAATCATATTCAAATATTGATTTTGATTTGGCATGAATCATTAGTTTCAAGGGATTTGGCTTAAGTTCCAATTTTGCTAGTTTGGGTTCATATGGGTTAAGGGGTTGACTTATTTTGACTCAATTTGTGACAATTAATCAACCTAAGGTGATCAACAATCATGATGGGAGGTTTTCATGGACTTGGTTCAATCCAATTTGGGTAGAATTAAAACTTGGCTCAAATAGGTCAAATTGGCCACTTTGGGTCAAGTAGACCAATTGGGTTTAGTTTGCTTGATTTTGGGTTGAGTTTGATTTAGTTGAGTTTATATATGGATTTGGGATTGATATATAAATTCAATTGCAATTGGCTTGGGTTCAAATGGGTTTTTGTTCATTTGAACATTTCAAGTAAAAAGGGTTAAGTTGGGTGTGACTTGGGTTGAATTTGGTTTGTCTTGGTGATTGCAGATTTCACTTATATTTGTGAATATGTTTAAAGGTATGATTGATTTTGGTTAGGTTAAGTCCATGGAGTTGGGTCATGTGGCTTAGGTTTGGATTTTGATTTGGTTTGATTTAGTTTTGATGATTTAAATGCATATTTCATTTAAATTTATGAAGATGATTGAAAATATGATTGATTTGTGAGAAACTAAATTGAGTTTGACTTGAATTGGATTAAGATTTGGCTAATTCCATGGGATAGGTCATATGGCTTACTACATCCCTGAAAATCAACAAGTCTATTCTCACGAACTTGGCCAAAGTTAAAAAAATGAAAAAAAAAAGAAAAAAAAAAGAAAAGAAAAAGAAAAAAAAAGAAAAAGAAAAAAAAAGCAAGTGGAAATAGACTTGGAGGAGGAAGTGGAGCTTGCTATTAGATTCCACCCATAGTTGGTTACTCCATACGAACATATGGGTAGGATGACCTGACCTCCACCAAGTAGAGGAAGAGTCCAGTTCAAAGGCAGTACCAGGGGTGGAAAATCTCATTATTGGCCACATAATAGAAGATATGTCCCAACTACAAAGGAGTACACCTGCTATCCATATAGACTAAAAATTTAGTTCTTATAATGAGTCTTATATGGTTATCACACCAACCAGCTCTTCTCAATAGTAGATTCCCTTAGAGGTCACACTTGAGCTAGATAGTGATGAAGATCGGGCTCTAAAGCAAAGTATAAGTGCATCCAAGTCTATATGTGAAACAATTAGGCATCAATTGGGAACCTTAGCTTTAACCCCACTTTCCTCTCAAAAAGTTGAGGGTTTGGTAGTTAAGGAAGTTCCTAAGTCATCCACAGGTGTGAAGACTTAGAGGTTCTTTCTGGGAGCATTATCCTCAAGTCAAGAAGTTGATGCAGAAGTTAAGGATGATTCATATAAAGATTTAATAGAATTACCTTTTGACCTTGTGTTCATAATTTAACAAAGAAAGGGTTAATCCCACATACTTGGTTCAAAGCACAAGTCAGACTACTTCGAAAGAATATGGAAGAACAAATGCTAAAAGCTCTCATTAAGATTGGGACTAGGATTGATGGGTCCAATTAATGATGATGATTACTGCTTAGTCATCACTAATCATTTGGAACCTGATAGGTTCTTTTCAAATCATATTAACACATATGAGGAGTTGTGCTTAGAAACTTCAGATGATCTAGATGATTTTGAAGTCAAAGATGCACTACCAGAGTTCAAAGAAGAGATCAAGTCAACCATCAATGAGCTCAAGAAAATCAACTTACAAACTAAAGAAGATCCTGGCTCGATATACATTAATTATTTGTTGAATAAAATTGAAACCAATGACTTAGTTAGGCTATTGATTGAGTTTAAGGACTACTTTGCATGGAGTTATGAAGAGATGCCTACATTGGTTCCTGATGTAGTGGTCAATAAACTAGCAATAAAGCCTACTGCTAACCCTATCAAGCAAGCTCTTAAACACATATGATTAAACATAGAACAACATGTCATTTCTAAAGTCAAGAAACTAATCTATGCTAGCTTCATCTTGGAAGAAAAGTACCTTACCTAGTTAGCCAACGTTATCCCAGTTAAGAAAAAGAATGGCCAAATTCACATATGCATTGATTTTAGGGATTTAGGCATGTCTGAAATATTAATTTCCACTACTAATTTCGGAGCTGATTGTGTACATTACCTCATCTCATGCAGTCTTCTATTTCATGGATGGCTTATTTGGATATAACCAAATAAAGATGGCCCCTAAAGATGAAAGAAACACTACTTTTAGAATCCTGATCAGAATCTTTTGCTATAAGGTCATGCCTTTCAGCATTAAAAAAGTCGGTGCCACATATCACGGTGTGCGATCGACCCACTAAGATGGGGCTATATTGAACTTATCTTATCTCAGATTTACAAATCCAAAGGGATAGTCTACTGGCTGTGGGGTAGAGCTAGCCAACCTAAGGGGTTTCCTTTCAGTGTGCAATGGCTATGCTAGGAAGAAGGCATAGCAGACTTACATCTTCTAAAGCAGGGAACAACCGCTGGGGTGACCTGTTGGTAGCACAACAAATGGATGCTGACTTAGGGGTGACTACTGAGTGAATGTTGGGGACTAATATCAACTGAAGAGTAGTTAAGCAACTTTTATTTAGAGTTTTGCTGACACTATCCTAAAGATAAGATGCATGCTTGGAAAAAGGTACCACTAAGGGTGTCCTCCTAATCCACAAGTGAATATACATTTTATTTATATGTTTGTGTGGACCCTGTTGGTGTGCTTTGGACCACACTGAGAATGGGCTATATCGGGCTTGACCTATCTCAAATTTACTAGACCAAGGGAGAATCTACACATCCATAGGGCGGATTCTCCAACCATAGGGGTGGATACTAGGAAAGGAGAATTTTCCAATCCGATAGTAACCTAGGTAATCCAGGTAGTGTCTAAATGGGGTTCCAAAGGACGTGATCCATATATAATGCCCATAGGGATGGTGTTGCTAGGGGCGTTATCCTGAACCCTAGAAAAGAAAGCTTATAGGTGCACAATAGCCAACTCAACGAGAAAGTGTAGTAGACTTACAACTGCCATGAGTGGTATATCCTAAGGTGTGAGAACCAACCAACCTAAGGTGTATCCATCAGCATGAGTGGTGTATCCGTCAGCATAGTAAGAACCAACCAACCTAAGGTGCCCTTCGGTGTGCAATGATAAATATGGAAAGAAAGCATGTAGGCTTACAATTTTCCAAGTGGAACTGATCATCGGGATAGTTTGTTATCGACGAGAAAGATACTATCTAACCTAGAGCGACTACTAAGCAGGGAGCCCCGAGGAAGGACTGGACCCAAACTTGAAGCAGTCAAGAGGGAAGGAGCCACTATGGGACTTATCCTAAACCTCAAATATACTTGACTCAGTCAGTGCACGAAGGCTAATCCATGAAGAAAGCATAGTAGACTCACATCCTCTTAAATGAAACTAACATGAGGTAGCTTACCGGCCACGCAATAAGGCCTACCAAACTAACAAGGCGCTCATCAGTGTGCAGTGGCCAAGAAAGGAAGAAAAGTGTAGCAAACATACATCCTCGAAAGCAAGAATACCACTGGGGTGACACACTAGCAGGGTAGCACATCAACCCGACCTAGAGCAGTTGCTGAGTGAGTGTCACTAAGGGCGTTATCTCAACTCAGAGTAGCTTAAGATAAAAGATATGTGTTTATTTTATATGTTTGTGTGTAGTTAGTGTTTGTGTTATGTCGATGAAGGATAGGATGCCACTTAGGTTCCTTACACCTACCCTAAACACATCATGGAAGATTTGCAAATAAGAATTCTTTCAAGATGTAAGAGATTGAATTCAAAATGGAATTTTCATTGATGATAATTATTTTCAAACATGATTTATAATATTTCTTTAAGTACCTTGATTGGAAGCATTGGGCGCTATCTCTTATGATTAATAAGCTGATAAGATCCTCCTGGGTAGGCCTTCTCTACAGCAAAAGGGCCTTCCCAAGTGGGTTCAAACTTGCCTCCCATCCTACGTTGAGCAACAATCAATCTTCTTAGAACTAAAATAAGCTTTCCTTCTTGAAAAGCTCTAGGATAGACAAACTTGTTGTGAGCTTGAATCATTTTAGCTTTGTACAACTCGATATTTTGGCATGCCCGCAGGCATCTCTCCTCCAAACCTTCGAGCTCTTCTAACTATAACTTGGTGTTCTACTCTGTTGTGATCTTTCTAACCATAGCTATCCTTAGTTATGAGAGTCAAACTTCTAATGGTAGAATGGATTCGGACCCATACACTATGAAGAAAGGAGTAGAATAAGTTGGAGTCCTATATGTGTGCAGTAGGGCCATAAGGCTTCAACTAACTACTCATGCCACTGTCGATTATTGTTGTCGAGTGTCTTATTCAGTATTTGGATGAGAGTTTTGTTGAAGGCTTATGCTAAGCTATTTTCCCTCAAGTAGTCAATGGTAGAATATATCCAATCTATGTTGTGTCTCTAGGAAAAGTTATTGATATAAGTTCTCTTGAATGCAGTACCATTATTAGATATAATTCATCGAGGCACTTTGAACCTATATACGATATGGTTCCTAAAAAACTAGAGCACATGCTGAGTTGTGACCTCTTTGATCAGAATTGCCTTTGGCCATTTGGAAAAGTAGTCAGTAGCAGCTAAGATGAATTGATGACCCTTGGAAGAATGAGGATCCCCACTATGTCTACCTAACACTTGAATGGCCATGAGGCCAATGTAGGATGTAGAATGTTGGGTGGTTGGTGTAGGATCACACCGTGTATTTGACATTGGTGGCATCACCTAGCCATATCCATGCAATCTTTGATCATCACCTAGTCTCTTGATCTTAGCTTTCATCTTCGGACTAGATTGGTTGGCTCCACATAATCCTGAGTGTACTTTGATCACAAGCTTACAGGCTTCATGCTTTTTAAAACAACATAACCACATATGATTGAAAGACCACCAATACAAGACACCATCCACAAGAGCAAAGGAAAGTGCTCTCTACTTCATCTGATGGGCTTGAGACTTCTCTTGAGGTAATTTGCCTTTATTTAGGTAATCCATGAATGGTTTCCTCCAATCTAACTCATCATCCTTCTTGGGAATGGCAACCTCCCCTTCAAGAGTGTACTTTTTGATGAGTTCAATACCAATAAAAGATAAGACTTGTCTATTTTGGACCTTTATTGATATGGACTCATCCTTCGGACATGCCAACTCTTTAGCAAGCTTGGTTAAAGCATACTCTACGGTGTTCTCTCCTCGAGGAATCTTATAAATGCTAACTTTTAGGATTTGGGCCAACAAGTCCATGGTGTAGTTGTGGTTGTGATGGAGCTTAGGATTTATAACTTTATAGGCCCAATGATTTGGCTGATAACTAGCTGAGAATCCCCAAAGATGTTGATGTTTTGGATGCTTAGAGTAATGGCTAACTCTAGAATGGAAATCAGAGCCTCATATTTGGCTTCATTATTAGTGCAAAGATTAGACAGATGATATGAGAATCTCATCACATCATGGTCCGGAGTTAAGAGAACTATTCCTACCCTTGCTTTTCCTAGAATAATAGATTGTGATTCTTCTCCTCTTTGAGATAAAGCCGCACCATCAAAGTACATCTCCCAGCGGTGAATGCTACTATCCCCTAAGTTCATGATTTGTTCATTAGAGATATCATCATTGAGAGGAGAGTCTGCAGTAAGTGGGTGTGCTGCTAAGAAATCTACTAGCGCTTATCATTTCACTGCACAGAGGGGTGTGAAGGTAACGTCAAACTGTAAAATGATCATGGACCATGGTGCCAACCGATTGGATATCATCGGTTGTGACATGAGATACTTTATTGGATTGATCTTAGAGATTAAGTTCACCTTATGAGGAAGCATGTAGTGCTATAGCTTTTGGGATGCAAAGATTAAAGCTAGGCAATGCTTCTCAATGTGTACATAATTAGCCTCGTAGGGATTAGACAAAAGCTAAGGTAGTAGAGTGCATATTCCTTCTCTTCATCATTGACTTCGGCCAACAAAGCACCAAGTGAGTCATCTAACATAGTAATGTAAAGTATGAGCACCATGCCTGGGTTAGAATCAGTGGTGTCATCAGGTAATGCTTGATGTCTTCGAAGGCATGCTCACGCTTGTCATCCCACTTAAACTTGACATCCTTTTTGACAAGTGCTGAGAATGGATGACATCTTCCCGATAAGTTGGATATATAGCATCTTAGAAATGCATACCACCCTTGGAATAATTTAAGTTGAGTTAAACTTTTAGGGTTGGCATTTCTAATATCGCCTTGATCTTCTTCAGATTGATTTCGATTCCCTGGCATCAAACAACAAATCCAAGGAATTTTCCTGAAGCTACTCCGAATGCACACTTCAAGGGGTTCATTTTGAGGTTATATTGTATTAATTGTTCGAAAAGTACTCTCAAGTCAAAGAGATGGTCTTTATTTTCTCTACTTTTGATCACAAGATCATCGACATAGCACTCGACTTGATGATGAATGAGTTCATCGAAGACTCGAGTCATAACTCGCTAGTATGAGGCACCGTCATTTTTAAAGCTAAAAGGCAAAACCTTATAGCAATAGATTTTGATCGCGATTCTAAAAGAAATATTTCTTTCATCATCAGGGGCCATCTTTATTTGGTTATATCTAGATGAGCCATCTATGAAAGAGAAGATTGCATGAGATGAGACAATGTTCACCGATCAAACTATTGCTTATGGAACTATCTTTACAGTATAGATAGTTCTAGTTATCTAGGACTTTTGATTTGCTCTATGCGTGCTCATTTTTTATTTATGTTGTCGCTTGTGTCTTAGAAAACTTCGTGTGTTACTTGGTTGATGAAATCAAAAATAAGAAATGTTGTATCTAAATTTCTTCTCTGCTAAAAAAAAACTAAAAACCCTAAACCCTAAACTAAAAACTAAACCCTAAACCTAAACACTAAACCCTAAACCCTTAAACCCGAAACCGTAAACCCTAAACCCTAAAACCCTAAACCCTAAACCCTAAATCCTAAACCCTAAACCCTATACCCTAAACCCCAAACCCAAAACACTAAACTCTAAAAACCTAAAAACCTAAACCTAAACCTAAACTAAATAAAACTTAATAATAAAATAAATAGAAAAAACCTAAACCTAAATAAAATAAAATGAAAACCAAAACTAAAAAAAAAACATAAACCTAAAAAAAAAGCTAAATAAAATAAAAACTAAACATTAAATCAAAATAAAATAAACCTAAAATAAAATGAAATAAAAACTAAATAAAAACATAAACCTAAAAAGTAAAACCTAAAAATAAATAAAAAATAAAACGTAAACTCTAAACTAAAAAAAAACTAAACATAAAATAATATTTAAATAAGCAAAATAAACTAAGCCTAAACCTAAACTATAAAAAATACAACCTAAGCCTAAAATAAACTAAACCTAAGCCTAAACGTAAACTAAATAAAAAAACAAACTAAAGATAAACCTAAACTAAAAAATAAAACCAAAAAATAAACCTAAAATAAAAACCTAAAACCTGGACCTAAAAAAATAAAATTAAAACCTAAACCAAAACCTAAAAATAAAAACTAAAACCTAAACCTAAAAAATAAAATAAAAAATAAAACAAAACTTAAAAATAAGCATAAACCTAAACCTAAACCTAAAAAATAAACTAAAATAAAAACCTAAACTAAAATAAATAAACCTAAAATTAATAAATTAAACTAAATAGAAATAAAAAATAAACCTAAATAAAAATTAAAATTAAAATAAACTAAAATTAATAAAAAAATAAACTAAATAAACTAAATAAATCTAAACCTACCAGTTTACTTAATTTTTTTTTATAGAAAAACTCTAAACCATAAACCCTAAACCCTAAACCCTAAATCCTAAACCCTAAACCCTAAACTTAAACCTTAAAATAAACCCTAAACCCTAAACCCTAAACTAACCCTAAACTAAACCCTTACCCTAACTCTAAATCCTAAACCCTAAACCCTAATCCCTAAACTCTAAAACTTAAAATCCTAAACCCTAACTTTAAAAACCACAAAGCTTAAACCTGAAACCCTAAATTAACCCTAAACTCTAACTAACCCTAAACCCAAAATCCTAAACCCTAAACCCTAAACCCTAAAATCATTAAACTGTAAAGCCTAAATCCTAAACCCTAAACCCTAAGACTATAAACCCTAAAACCCTAACCCCTAACCCCTAAACCCTAAACCCTAAGCACTAAAAACCTAAAAACCTAAACCTAATAATGAAATATATAAATAAACCTAAACCTAAAAAATAAAAATAATAAAAAATTAAAAACATAAACTAAAACCAAGACCTAAACATCAAAATAAATAAAAATAAAAAATAAAATAAAATAAATAAAAACTTAAACTAAACTAAAAAAATAAAAAATAAACCTTAGAATAAAAAACTTAAATAAAATAAAAAGTAAATGTAAAATTAGAATAAAATAAACCTAAAATAAAATAAAATAAAACTAAATAAAAGCCTAAACCTAAAAAATAAACCTAAAAATAAAACATAAAGATAAATAAAAAATAACACTTAAACCCTAAACTTAAAAAAAAACTTAAACCTAAACTAAAAAAAACTAAACTAAAATGAATAAAACCTAAACCTAAACCTAAACCTAAAATAAACTAAACCTAAAGTTAAACCTAAACTAAAAAAAATAAAATAAACTAAAAATAAACATAAACCTAAACTTAAAAATAAAACCTAAAATAAAATTAGAATAAAAACCTAAAACCTGATCCTTAAAAAATAAAATAAAAACCTAAACCTAAACCTAGAAAAAAATAAAATGTAATCCTAAAAAATAAATGAAAAATAAAAATCAACAAAAAAATAATACTAAACCTAAAAAATAAACTAAAATAAAAAACCTAAACTAAAAAAAAATAAAGAAAACTAAATAAAAATAAAAAATAAACCTAAATAAAAATAAAAAATAAAATAAACTCCAATAAATAAAAAATAAACTAAATAAACTATATAAACCTAAACCTACAGGTTTACTTAATTTTAAAAAAAAAAACCTAAACCATAAATCTTAAACCCTAAACCCTAAATCCTAAACCCTAAACCCTAAACTCTAAACCCTAAAGCTAACCCTAAACCCTAAACCATAAACCTAAAACTATAAAACCTAAAATCCTAAACCCTAAACCCTAAACTATAAACTCTAAACCCTAAACCCTAAACCATAAATCCTAAAACCCTAAACCCTAAACCCTAAACCCTAAACCCCAAACCCTAAAACCTACAACCCAAAACTATAAACCCTAAACCCTAAACCCTAAGCTAACCCTAAACCCTAAACTAACCCTAAACACTAAACCCTAAGAATGCATAGAACCTTGATGGCAGGAACATCATAGTCAACTCGGTTCAGTCCAGATCTAGCAGTGAAGGTGAAGGCAGAGGCGGTTATCACAATGGTGGTGGGGGATATGGAGCTGTTGGTGGATATGGAGGTGGTGGTCAAAGTAGTGGTGGTTATGGAGGAGAGAGGAGCAATGGAGGTTATAACCGTGTTGGTGCCAGATGGAGAGATCGGGGATATGATAGTGGATCCCGCTACTTGAGTAGTGGTGGTGGTTCTAATGGGAACTAGAGAAACTAAAGAATGGCTGATCTAATATGCTGCTTATGGAACTATTTCTTTTTAGTAGAGACTGTTCTACTTATCTAGGGTTTTTGATTTTCTCTATGGGTGCTCTTTTTTTATCTATGTCACTTGTGTCTTAGAAAACTTGGGGTGCTACTTGGTTGATCAAATCAAAGAGAAGAAATGTTGAACATGAATTTGTTCTCTATTAAAAAAAACTTAAACCCTAAACCCTAAACTAAAACTTAAACCCTAAACCCTAAACTAAAACTTAAACCCTAAACCTAAAACCTAAACTCTAAACCCAAAACCCTAAACCCAAAACCCTAAAATGCTAAAAACCTAAACATAAACTAAATAATACCTAAAAAGAAAATAAATAATAAAAACTTAAACCAAAATAATATAAAAATATAATAAAAAAAAAACTAACCTAAAAAGAAAAATAAAAATAATTAAAAGCTAAACTAAAATAAAATAAATAAAAACCTAAACTAAACTAAAAAATAAAAAACCTAAATAAAATAAAAACTAAACCTAAAATAAAAAAATAAACCAAAAATAGATCAAAATACAAACTAAATAAAAAAACTAAACTTAAAAAATAAACCTAAAAATAAATAAAAAATAAAACCTAAACCTTAAACTAAAAAAACCAAAAGCTCAAATCAAAATAAAATAAAATAAAATAAAATAAACCAAAACATAAACTAAAATAAATAAAACCTAAACCTACACCTAAAATAAACTAAACCTAAACCTAAACATAAACCTAAACTAAATAAACTAAAATAAACTAAAAATAAACCAAAACTTAAACTAAAAAAAACCTAGAAATAAACCTTAAAACCTAAACCTAAAAAAATAAAATAATAACCTAAACCTAAACCTAAAAATAGAAAATAAAACCTAAACCTAAAAAAAATAAAGCTGAACTAAAAAGTAAACCTAAGCCTAAAAAAATAAACTAAAATAAAAATCCTAAACTAAAATAAATAAACCTAAATAAAATAAAAAATAAATAAAACTCAAATAAATAAAAAATAAACTAATTAAACTTAATCCTACCAGTTTACTAAATTTAAAAAAACCCAAACCCAAAATCCTAAACCCTAAACCCTAAACCATAAACCCTAAACCCTAAATTATAAACTCTAAACCCTAAATCCTAAACCCTAAAACAAACTCTAAACCCTAAACCATAAACCTACAACCCTAAACCCTAAACCCTAAACCCTAAAATCCTAAACCCTAAACCCTAAAGCCTAAACCCTAAATCTTAAATGCTAAACCCTAAACTCTAAAACCCTAAACCCTAAATCATAAACACTAAACCCTAAAACCCTAAACCTTACACCCTAAACCCTAAACCCTAAAACCTACAACCCTAAACCCTAAACCCCAAACCCTAAACCCTAAACCCTAAGCTAACCCTAAACCTTAAACCCTAAACTAAAATTTACTAAACTAGAGAAATGATGGTGGAGGAGCGATGGAGGTTACAACCATGGTGGTTGCGGAGGGTGAGATCAGAGATATGATGGCCGATCCCGCTACTCGAGAGGTGGGGGTGGTTCTGATAGGAACTAGAGAAACTAAAAAATGGTTGATCTGATCTGCTGGTTATGGAACTGTCTTTATTATAGAGACAGTTTTACTTATCATGGGATTTTTTATTTGCTCTATGGTTGCTCATTTTTGATCTATGCCATCAGTTGTGTCTTAGAAAACTTGGGGTGCTACTTGGTTGATGAAATCAAAAAGAATAAATGTTGAATCTAAATTTGTTCTCTATTTAAAAAAAACCTTAAACCCTAAACCCTAGACTAAAACTTAAACCCAAAACCTAAAACCTAAACTCTAAACCCTAAACACTAAACACTAAACCCCAAACCCTAAACCCTAAACCCTAAACCTTAAAAAACCCTAAATCCTAAATCCAAAACCATAAACCCTAAAAACCTAAAAACTTAAACCTAAAAATAAAATAAATAAAAAACTTAAATTAAAATAAAATAAAAAACATAAACTAAAACTTGAACGTAAACCTATACCTAAACCTTAAAAAAATAAAAAAAACTAAATAAAAATAAAATAAAAAAAACCTAAATTAAAATAAAAAATACCTAAATAAAATAAAAAATAAACCTAAATAAAAATAAAATAAACCAAAAATAAAATACAATAAAAAATAAATAAAAACTTGAACCTAAAAAATTAAACCTAAAAATAAATAAAAAATAAAACTTAAACCCTAAAAAAAAAAAAAACTAAAACCTAAAATAAAAATAAAATAAACCTAAACCTAATCTAAAATAAACTAAACTAAAATAAATAAAACCTAAATCTAATCCTAAAATAAATTAAACCATAACATAAACCAAAACATAAACTAAATAAAATATAATAAAGTAAAAATAATCCTAAACCTAAACTAAAAAATAAAACTTAAAAAAAACCTAAAATAAAAACCTAAAAGAGGAACCTTAAAAAATATAACAAAAACCTAAACCTAAACCTAAAATTAAAAAATAAAACCTAAACCTAAAAAATAAAATAAAAATAAAACTCAACTAAAAAAACCTAAACCTAAAAAATAAACTAAAATAAAAAACCTAAACTAAAATAAACTAAATAAACTAAACTAAAAATAAAAAATAAAAAATAAAAAAATAAACTCAAATTAATAAAAACTAACTAAATAAACCTAAATCTACCAGTTTACTTAATTAAAAAAATACTAAACCTTAAATCCTAAACCCTAAACATTAAACACTAAAACAAACTTTAAACCCTAAAACCTAGACCTATAACCCTAAACCTACAACCATAAACCCTAAACCTTAAACCCTAAAGCACTAAACCCTAAACCCTAAACCTTAAACCCTAAGCCCTAAAACCTACAACCATAAACCCTAAACCCTAAGCCCTAAAACCTACAACCATAAACCATAAATCCCGAACCCTAAACCTTAAACTAACCCTAAACCCTAAACCCTAAACTAACCCTAAATTATCCATAAAACCTAATAATGGGCAAAACCTTGACAGAACATCACCATCAACTAAGCTCAGTCTAGATCTAGCGGTGGAGGTGAAAGGAGGAGGAGATGATTATCACAGTGGTGGTGGGCGATCTGGAGGTACTAGTGGATATAGAGGTGGTGGTCGGAGCAGTGGTGGTTATGGAGGTGGGAGGAGCGACGAAGTTTATAGTCACAATGGTGGCGGAAGGAGAGATCGGGGATATGATGGAAGATCCAGCTACTCGAGAGGTGAGGGAGGTTCTCATGGGAAGTGGAGAAACTAAAGAGTGGTCGATCTGATCTGTTATTTATGGAACTATTTCTTTATAGTAGAGATGGTTCTACTTATCTAGGGCTTTTGATTTGCTCTATGGGTGCTCATTTTTTATCTATGTCGTCAGTTGTGTCTTACTAAACTTGGGGTGCTACTTAGTTGATAAAATTAAAAAGAAGATATGTTGAATATGAATTTATACTCTGTTAAAAAACCCTAAACCCTAAACTAAAACTTAAACCCTAAACATAATACCTAAACTCTAAACCCTAAACCCTAAACCCTAAACCCTAAAAACCTTAAACCAAAACTCTAAACCCTAAACCCTAAACCCCAAACCCTAAACCCTAAACAAAAAATCCTAAACCCTAAACCTTAAACCCTAAACCCTAAAATCCTAAAAACCTAAACTAAATAAAATCGAATAATAAAATAAATAAAAAAACCTAAACCTAAACCCTAAACCTTAAGACCATAAACCCTAAACCCTAAAAGCTACAACCCTAAAGCCTAAATGCTAAACCCCAAACCCTAAACCCTAAACCCTAAACACTAAACCCTAAACCTTAAACCCTAAACTAACCCTAAATAAACCATAAACCCTAACCCTAAACCCTAAACCTTTAACCTTGAATAAAGATTCCATTAGGATTAGATCTAAAGAATGACCTAATCATAACCTAGTTATGGTAGCTAAAGAAAATGTCTTCAAAAGACTTTTCCTTGACTATTAGAGATTTGAATACCCTAAACCCTAGCCCTAAATCAAATTAAAATACCATATATTACAAGATATAATGTAGCATCATATATTTGAACAGGTAGTGATGTGTTTTTAAATGTTATAAGATGTTTTGAAATATTTTAGTATATTATGGTATTGTGCCCAATTGTCTATGTTAATATAAATCATAAAAATATTGATTTAATAAATCAAATGATGAAATTTGTTAAATTTGAAATGGAAATTAGGTTGTAGTACCAAAGGTGTGCTACACCACTTGTAGTCTAAAAAGTAAGATTTTATGTTCAAAATAATTATTATATGTTGTAGCATAGTATAACATCATATATCATAATATATTATTCTGCGCATTTAAATTCTTTTAGTATTTTACAATCATGCAATCAGTCCTACACTAGCATTGTTTATAAAAAATGTTGATTTAGACTTTAAAATGGTGGAATTTGGCCAAATTCCTAATAAGTAGAGAATGGAATCAAAATATAGTATTTAAATTTAAAATATGTAAGTGATGACTAAAATATATAGTTTTTTATTATTTAGACTAATTTTACAATTTTTTAACTTAAGCAACCCCTTGTGATGTGATATAAAATATAATATAATATGTTATAGTGTATTATAATATAAAATACCATAACATAGTGTAGCATCAAGCATTATAGCATACTATTGTGTATTAATGCTTATTTTTTAGCATATATTAGTTGGTTATAGTATGAAGTAGTAGAGTTTCTACTGGTATAATTTATAAAAATACTAATTTATAGGATGAGATGATGGGATTTGGCCAAATTTAAGGTAAGCTTTAGGAAAAATCGTTGGGTGTGCTATGGTGTGTCATTTAATCAAAAGAATGGAAAGTTGCATCCAAAATAAATGTTCATTTCTCAACAAAATTTTATAATTTTTTTGCTTAAAGTATTCATTTTAAGGTGTAATGTAAGACAATATATTATATGAAAGCAAATTAAAATATAGTGTACATACAATATAACTTCACACACACACACACACACACATAGATATATATATATATATATATATATATATATATATATATATATATATATATATATATATATATATATATATATGAATGTGGTGGTGTGCTACTAAATGTTATTGTACATTTTAGTATGTTTTACTTTTATTATAATACATTTGGTCAAAACTCACGAAATGTTAAATGAAGGTTGAGATGGAAGAATTTGGCCAAATTAATGGCACACCAAGAAGCAACACCAAAATTATGTTATTTTGTACCATTTATAATAGAAAAAAATAACAATTTTACATCCAAAATGATGATTATTCATATTTTGAGAAAATTTTGTTATTTGTTCTTTTTAAGTGATTCTAATAAGGTGTAATGTTAGATAATATATTATATTACAATTAGTTATAATATAACATCATATATTATAATCTAATTTATGTGTTAATTCATGCTATAATATGTTTAGTATGATATTGTATAGT
Source organism: Cymbidium sinense (assembly GCA_021442155.1). Classification (NCBI taxonomy): domain Eukaryota; kingdom Viridiplantae; phylum Streptophyta; class Magnoliopsida; order Asparagales; family Orchidaceae; genus Cymbidium; species Cymbidium sinense. The sequence goes on from CM038218.1 coordinate 54,741,504, forward strand.
TAGTTTGAGCATGCACCATCACAAATCATAAAAGGTTGATTAGAATGTTAAGATGATGCAATTTGAATGAATACATTATTATGCTTTTTGATGAAGTATTCTTTGCATAAAAGAAAAAATAAGATTTGATGATAATTCCATGTTAAGGACGTGGAGGGAGATCTGCTAGGGGATCACACATGCATTGGACATGACATGGGAGGGGTCTATGCCGAGGGATTAGAAGAAGAAAATCTGTTGCGGATAAGGTTTGAATTTGATTTGATTATATGGCTTGTGGAAAGAAGATCCACTAGGGATAAGAATCTGTAATCTGTCGGGGATTAAAATCAAATCGACCATAATTTGTTTTGATTTAATTGATGTGGAGGCATATCTACTAGAGATATGGGCTTGAGTCCGTTGGGGATCGTGTATATGAACCTTCCACTAGAGAAGCAGGTTCAAGCTATCCGCTAGGGATTGGGATTTGAGTTTAATTTCATAGATTTGTTTAGGGATGTATGCACTGGGAATAAGAGTTTGGTTGGATTTCTTTGATTTAAACTCTGCTGAGGGAGTTGGTTTAATTTGGCTCCATTAGAGAGGTTGGTTTTGAATTTGATTTATTTGCTTGACTTATTTATATATGATTTGGGGCTCCACTGGGAGAAGGGTGTGATTTAACTCCATTAAGAAAAATTAGATTGGGTTTAATTTAATCTGAGTTAATGTATGGACCATGTAAGTGTGCAATGGACTCACTGAGAAGGTGCTATATCAGCCTTGACCTACCTCAAGTTTACAAATCCAAAAGGATAGTCTACTGACTATGGGGTAGAGCTAGCTAATCTAAGGGGTTGCCTTTCGGTGTGCAACATTTATGTTGGGAAGAAGGCTTAGCAGACTTACATCTTTCGAAGCAAGGAACAACCACTAGGGTGACCTGTTGGATTCACAAGAAATTGAACTTGACCTAGGATGACTTCTACGTGAATGTCGCAAGGGACTTATGTCAACTCAAAAGTAGTCAGGATTAATTTTATCTTAATTTAATATGATTTGATATTGTTGTTTAGGTTTAGTTTGATTTTGAAAGGGAATATCTACTAGGGATGTGAGCTCAATCACATTTGATAGATTTAAATTATGGACCATGTCGGTGTTCGATGGACCCACTAAGAAGGGGCTATATCATACTTATGCTATCTCAAATTTACAAATCCAAAAAGATAGTCTACTGGCCGGGGTAGATCTAGCCAACCGAAGGGGTTTCCTTTCAGTGTGCAACTGATGTGCTAGGAAGTAGGCAAAGCAGACTTACATCTTTTAAAGCAGGGAACAACTGCTGGGGTGACCTGTTGGTGGCACAACAAATCAAACCTAACTTAGGACAGACTATTAAGTGAATGCTACATTGGACTTTTATCAACTCAAGAGTAGTGAGGAAATTCCTATAGGGAGTTTTGCTGACACTGTCCTAAAGATAAGATGCTTGCTAGGGAAAAGGTACTACTAGGGGTGTCCTCCTAATCCACAAGTGAATATATATTTTGTTTATATGTTTGCATGGACCTTGTTGGTGTGCAAGGGCCACACTGAGAAGGGGCTATGTCAACCTTGACCTATCTCAGATCTACTAGACCAAGAGAGAATATGTACATCCACATGATGGATTCTCCAACCATAAGGGTGGTTACTAGGGAAGGGGAACTGTCAAATTTGATAGTAACCCGAGTAGTGTCTAAATGGGGTTGCAAAAGATGTGATCCAAATATAGTGTCCATAGGCGAGGCGCACGGTGGAAAAGAAAGCTATGGGTGTCCTCCTAAGGGCATTATCTTGAGCCTTAGAAAAGAAATCTTATAGATGTACAGTGGCCAACTCAAGGATAAAGCATAGCAGACTTACATCTGCCATGAGTGGTGTATCCTAACGTGTGAGAACCAACCAACCTAAGGTTTATCCATGAGCATTAGTAGTGTATCCATCAGCATAGTAAGAACCAACAAACCTAAAGTGCCCGTCGGTGTCCAACGATCAATCTAGAAAGAAAGTGTGAATGCTTACAACTTTATAAGTAGAACTGATCATCAAGATAGTTCATCGTCAGTTGGATATATGCTATCTGACATAGAGTGACTACTATGCGGGGAGCCCTGAGGAAAAATTGGACCTAAACTTGGAGCAGTAAGGAGGGAAAGGGTAGCTAAGGGACTTATCCTAAACCTCAAATATACTTGACCCAGTCAGTGCATGAAGGCTAATCCAAGAAGAAGGCATAGTAGACTCACATCCTATTAAATGAGGCCAACATGAGCTTATCGGCCACGTAGTAAGGCCTACCAAACTAACAAGGAACTCATCAGTGTGTAGTGGCCAAGTAAGGAAGGAAACTGTAGTATACTTACATCCTCCAAAGCAACAAGACCATTGGGGTGACACACTAGCAGGGTAGCACATCAACCTGACCTAGAGCAGCTATTGAGTGAGTGTCATTGGGGGAGTTATCTCAAGTCAGAGTAGTCCAAGATAAAAGATATGTGTTTATTTTATATGTTTGTGTGTATTTTGTGTTTGTGTTGTGTCAAAAAAGGATAGATGTTGCTCGGGTTCCTTACACCTACCCTAAACACATCGTGGCAGATTTGCAAACAAGAATACTTTCAACATGAAAGAGATTAAATTCAAAATGGAATTTTCATTAATGATAATTATTTTCAAACATGATTTATAATATTTCTTTAAGGAGAGCATGTTGATTGGAAGCACTAGGTGCTCTCCCTTATAATAAATAAGATAATAAGATTAGTAAGCATTCTCTATGGAAAAAGGGCCTTCCCAAGTGGGTTCAAACTTGCCTACCATATTACGATGGGCAACAATCGGTCTCCTTAGAACTAAAATAAGCTCTCCTACTTGAAATGCTATAAGATGGACCAACTTGTTATGAGCTTGAATCATTTTAGCTTTGTACAACTCAAGCTTTTTCCATGCCAGCAAGCATCTCTCCTTCTAACCTTCAAGCTCTTCTAATCGTAACTTTATATTCTGCTTTGTTATGATCTTGCTACCCACAACTATCCTTAGTGATGGGCGTTGGACTTCTAATGGTAGAATGGCTTCAGACCCATACACTAAGGAGAAAGGAGTAGACTGAGTTGGAGTTCTATATGTGGTGTAGTAGGCCCACAAGGCTTCAACTAACAACTCACGCCACTATCACTTATTATTGTTGAGTGTCTTCTTTAGTATTTGGATGAGAGTTTTGTTGAAGGCTTCTGCTAAACCATTTTCCCTCGGGTATTTGATGGTAGAATATCTATAATCTATGTTATATCTTTGAGAGAAGTTGTTGATCTCAGTGCATTGGATGACTCTTGGCTCTCTATTGGCCTAAGATAATGATGAAGGGAAGGAGAACACTCTCTACTACCTCAGTTTTCATCTTATTCCTACTTAAGTGAACTATCCACCTATTGAGAAACATTATCTAACTTTCATCTTTGCTTCCCAAAAGCTACAGATTTATATGCTTTCTCATAAGGTGAACTTGATCTTCAGAATAAATTCACTGTAGTATCTCATAACATGGCCAACGCTATCCAGACGTTTGGCATGATGGGCCATGATTCTCTCACAGTTTGATATCACATTCGTACCCCTCCATTCAATAAAAGGATAGGCACTAGCAGATTTCTTAGCAGCACACCCACTTCCTACTGCTTCTCTACTTAGTGAAAATCTCCCTAATGAACAAATCATGAACTTAGGAGAGGCCGACAACCATCGACGGGAGATATATTTTGATAGTGCAGCTTCTTTTCACAAAGGGGAAGCATAATGATCTATTCTCCCAGGAAAGGTAGGGGTAGGAATAGTTCTCCTAACTCCAGATTGAGATGTGATGAGATTCTCATACTATCTTTCTAATCCCTGCACCAACAATTAAGTTGAGTATGAGGCTTTAATGGTCGGTCTGGAGTTAGCCATCGCTATCAGTGTCAAAAGCATCAACATATTTGGGGATTCTCAGTTGGTCATCAACCAGATTGGATCCTTCGATGATTATAGACTGCATTGATGTAGCTAGGAGATGCCATCAGTATCAGGTACACAGTGTGGTCCTCCACCAACCACCCAACATTCTACACCCTACATTGGCCTCATGGCCATTCGAGTGTTGGGGTACTGACATTGTGGGTCCGATCGATCCTCCTTCTTCAGTTTTTTAGGAACAATATCATATATAGGTTTGGGGTGCCTCAACAAATTATATCCGATAATGGTACTGTATTCAAAAGCACCAAGATCAAAAGCGCTAGAAGATAATACATAGATTGGAGATACTCTACTATCTACTACCCAGAGCAAATGGCTTAGCAGAAATATTCAACAAAACTCTCATCCAAATACTAAGGAAGATTCTTGATGACAATAAGTGGCAGTGGAATGAGTAGTTGGTTGAAGCCTTGTGGGCCTACCGTACCACATACCCAACCCCAACTCAATCTATCCTATTTTTCTTAGTTTATGGGTCTGAAGTTGTTCTACCTATAGAAGTTCAACTCCCATTACTAAGGATAGCATTGGGTAGCAAGATCTCTACAGAGAAGAATGCAAAGTTGCAGTTAGAAGAGCTCAAAGGTTTGGAGGAGAGTCACTTACGGGCATGCCGAACCTCAAGTTATACAAGGCCAAAATGATTCAAGCTCACTACAAGTTGGTCTGCCCTAGGTTTTTTCGAGTAGGAGAACTTGTGTTAGTCCTAAGGAGACCAATTGTTGCCCATCGAAAGATGGGAGGCAAGTTTGAATCCACTTGGGAAGATCCCTATATCATAGAGAAGGCATAAGAAGGAGGATCTCATCAGCTTATTGATTGTAAATGGGAACACACGATGCTTCCAATTAATGGACTTTATTTGAAGAAATATTACCCATAAAAATCATGTTTGAAAATAAATCTATCAATCAACAAAAATCTGATTCCATTTCATCAAAATCATCTCTTCTTTCAAAGCATTGTTTACTTGTCTAATGAATCCACTGTGACGTGTTTAGGGTACGGTGTAAGAGTCCCCCAGTGGCATCCTATCCCTCTTTTATAACATAAATATAAAATAAACACAATCTCCCAGGACTATTAGAATAGGTGTGAGAGAACCCAATAGGCATCTTATTTTGAATAGCAAAACTAAGTTAGGAGTGAGAGAACCCCAGTGACATCCTTTCTTAGTGAGAATTCCCATTTGCCATCCGTGGCACCATTTCATCAAAATCTCTAGCGTGTTTAAGGTAGGTGTAAGGCCCCCAGATGCTTCATATTCCTTTTAACACATGGACTACAACAAACATAAATATTTTTTTCTCGAGCTATTTTGATGTGAGAGGAAACCCCCTGTGGCACTCACTCATTAGCTATTCTAGGTCGGGTCTACATGCTACCTCACTAGTATGTCATCATTTGTTTGGAAGATGTGAGTCCCTGAGATTTCTTCCTAACTAGGCCATTACAAACCAATGAGCACCTTATTAGTATAGTAGTCTTTACTGCCCAGCCAATAAGCTACCTCATGTTAGCTTTATTTAAAACATGTGAGTCCCCATGCTTTTTCTTGAACTAATCATCATGAATATGACTAGGTTGAGTATATTTGAGGTTTAGGATAAGTCCCTTAGAGGCTTCTTTTTTCTTTACTATGTTTGAGTTGATATAAATCCTCCAGTGGCATTCACTCAGTAGTCTCCCTAGGTCAGATGGCACCTATCGAGCCAAAGATAGACTATCCCCAATCACCCTCCATAGAGGGTTGAGTCCTGCTTTTCCTAGGATACACCACTCGGCGTGATTGATGTTTTCGAGTTGGCCACCGAATATCTATTTGATATATGACTAGCCATGTCATCTTCTCCAAGGTTTTAGATTAAGCCCTAGCGGCCCCATCCCCTACGGGCACTCTATTTGGATCACATCCTTTGCAACCCCATTTAGACACTACCTGGGTTACATTTGGATTGGATAGTCACCCTTTCCTAGTAGCCACCCCTGTGGTTGGAGAATTTGTTCAACAGATACACAAATTCTTCCCTTGGTTTAGTAAATTTGAGATAGGTCTAGGCTGATATAGGCTCCTTCTCAGTTTGATCCCTCGTAAACTAATAGGGTCCATGATAAATAAAATAAATAAATAAACAAAAAATATTCACTTGTGGATTAGGAATTCAAGTTCCCAAAGTGCCCCTTTTCCCAAGTAGGCATCCTATCTTTAGGGCAGTGTCAGCAAAACTCCCTATAGGAATTGCCTGACTACCTAAGTTGAGATAAGTCCCCAGATGACACTCGCTCCATTGTCACCCTTAGGTCAGGTTCAATCCATTTTGTCTAAAGTAGATTACCCCGACAGTCATTCCACTTTGAATGATGTAAGACTATGATGCATTCTTTTGTGGCATGATTGTCACAAATTGACGGGCAGCCCTAGGTTAGTTTTAATTTGTTACCCAAAGCAAACGATCACCCCAGTGGTCTTTTATAGTGGAAGATGTGAGTCTCCAAACTTTCTTCCCTTCAATTGATCATTGCAAACCAAAAGGCACTCCTTTAGTTAGATAGTTCTCCCATTGGTCAAGAAGCTACTCCCTTTGGTTCAATAAATCTGAGATAGGTATAGGCTGATATAAGCTCTTTCGTAGTGTGATCCATCTCAAACTAATGGAATCCATCAAAATAAATCTAAAAATGAAATTAATTTTGACTATCTTCAAGTTGATCTAAGTCCCCCAGGGGCATTCACTTAATAGTCAGCCTTAGGTTGGGTTCAATCTATTATCTTGTCAATAGATTATCCCAGCAACTGATCTCTACTCTGGTGGATGTAAGTCTACTATGCTTTCTTCCTAGTACAGTTGCTGCATACCAAAAGGCATCCCTTTGGTTGGCTAGTCCTATTATGTGTTTAGTAGAATAACCATTTGGATTGGTAAATCTTAATTAGGTCTAGGCCTCCATGGCTTACTTAGTGATCCATCGCAAACCAACAAGGTCCATTTTAAAATCCCAAACCTAAAAATGGAAACAAGTTCAACCCTCTTCCCTAGTGGAAATTTCTCAGTGAGTCTTAAATCAAATCAAACCTCTCATCCCCATGTGGATGACTTGAACATTCTTCCCTAGTGGAAGGTTCACACTCTATCCCTTAGTGGATTCCCCCCTCTCTTATATCTTGGATATAAGTAGAGTCACATTGCATTGAGTTTTGGATTCTTTCTATGCCTTGGGTTAGATTACATTGTAGTGCTTATGATCTTTGGTGTTCATTTGATCATTTCAACAAATATGTACGGTCTTCCTTGTCAGTCACACCATACATATTTGGCACCCTTTGTTGACCTCACTTTTAGAATGAGCTCTCAACCCCTCCATCTTAGGCAGAGGACTTCTCAAAAGACTTTAAGAGTTCCTTAGTCTTAAGACACATCTAGTGATTAGGTGGACACTCAACCTAGCCCTAGAGACTTAGAAGAGTTAGCCATAACAATAGGTCATGCCTTAAGGGTGTTAGGAAAATTCACCTACCCTTAGTTGGAACCACTCCTCACCTTCCTTCCTTCAAGTCAAACTCCAAATCAATCTTATTTGATTTTCTCCAAAGTCAAATCAATGCCACATGATTGAAACCCATGAATGAAATTTCTAATTCCAAATCTTTCTTAACTCCTTAATCTTCTCTTAAGGACTTAGCCTAAATCATGATCAAATCAATTCAAACTCATGAAATTTTCTCATAACTCAATTATATTCTCATTTATATTCACATATATAAATGAAATATAAATTCAAATCAATCAAACTAAATCCAAAATTCAGATTCCCAATTCAAAATCATTAAGAACTTATCCAAAATCACTTTCAAATCAATTCAAACTCATGAGATTTTCTCATAACTTATTTATAATCTCATTTATATTCACATAGATAAATGAAATATAAATTCAAATCAATCAAACTAAACTCAAAACTCAAATCTAAAACTCTAAAATTTCCCAAATCCTTTAAATTTCCTCTTAAGGATTTAGCCTAGATCATGATAAAAATACTTCAAATTCATTAAATTTTCTCATGAATCATTTATATTATCATTTATATTCACATATATAAATGAAATATAAATTCAAATCAATCAAACTAAACTCAAAAATCAAATCCAAAACTCCAAAATTTCCTAAGTCCTTTAAATATCCTCTTAAAAGACTTAGCATAGATCATAATCAAATCATTCCAAATTCATGAAATTCATGATTTATTTATATTCTCATTTATATTCACATATATAAATGAAATATAAATTCAAACAATCAAAACCAATCAAACTCAAATCCATTCAAAATCCAACCTAAGCCTTTCAAATCAAAATCTTGGATTTAGCCAAATCAACTTCAATTCAAGCCAAACTCTTGATTTTTTTTTCATGATTCAATCAATCCTTCAATCATGAATTCAAATATAAATACAAAATTCAATCACTAAACCAAAACTCAATTCAAAAATCAAGCCAAAATCCATTTATGTTCTTCCTTTGAATATGAAATTGTCGAATGAATCGAAACTCATTTTACTTCAAACCACTTGCAAATGGATTTATATTTCAATCATAACTCCATATGCAAGTTCAATCAAACTCAAATCAAGCTTTGACCAAGCCATTTGACCGACTTAGGCTCAGTTGACCCAAAGTGACCTAAAGTACCGCTTATGAGCCAAATTTTAATCCAAATAAAATTGGATTGAATCAAACTCACCTATGCCTCTCATCATTATCAACAATCATCATGAGATGATCAATCAATCAAAGTGGGTCAAACCAAGTCAAACATATGGGTTGACTAAGTCAACAATTAGCTAAAATGAAACCTAATGTAGCCAAAATCCACCATAGACCAAATTGACTGAAACCATTGATCTAAGTTCATTCATGATCTATGTTTGAATTTGACCAAGTCAACATTTGAGCCTAACTTAGCCCAATTGGCCACTTGACCCAAGTTAACCCAATTTGACCTAAAAGGTCAAAATCTATCAAAACTTGATCTAAGCCAAATTGATTGAAACCAATGGGTCAAGTTCATTCCAAATCACTTGTTGAACTTGACCAAAGCCTCAATTAGCCAACTAGACCTAACCTAGCCCAATTGACCTTAAACCCAACTTGACCTAAAGGGTCATGTTGAGCCAAATTCAAACTTAACCAAAATTGATTGGAAAAAAGATACCAATCCACTTCATATGACTAACCAAACCTAAACCTACCCATGACCTAGCTCAAATAGGTCAAATTGGTCAACATGACCCATTTGACCTAAATGAAGTCATACGAACCAAATTCAAACCTAAACCAAATTGAATTAAACCAAAGCCACCAAAACATTTCAAATGGTCATATGAACTTGACCAAACCCTTGGTTTGACCCAATTTGACAAATTAGTCAACTTGACCGAAGTTGACCCATTTTGACCTAAATGGGTCAATATGAGCCAAACCATACCAAATGAACTCCAAATCCAATGAAACTTGGCCAAACCTATTTTATCAATATAGCCAACATATTCAAATTCAAAAATTAGCCAAATTACCATTCTGCCCCAAGGCCATAGAACAAAGTTATGTCAAATCTATGGGGAATTTGGTCAAATCCTCTTCACACCTACTTGATACTCTCCTAATAGGTCAAGTAAACCATATGGAGGGTGGTGCACCCAACCCAATGGGATTGGGTCAGCCCAACTTGACCCAAGGCTAAAATCGAGCACATGGCTCAAATTAGACACATGGGAATCATGCTCCCACTCAATTTGGCACATGGGGAGTTACCATTCCACTCCCTAGCCCAATCCGATCATGTGCAAGCCTCTAACAGATCAAACAACCCACTGCCTAAGGTCAATTGAATCAAAAGGGCAAGTGAAGCTTCGACCGTTCGATTTCCTAAGGGGGAGATATACTCCCCCTAATTCACTTCAATTCTAATAGAGCCTAATTTGATTGAAGCATAGGAAGCCATAGGAGCCATTTAAGAGCCTTCCTAAGCTTATTAGAGAGAGTTAGAATTTGCCATTTCTCAGTTTCCCTTATGCAAAAATAGGGGAGCTCCAAGGATTTGCCAACTTTCTCCACACACCAAACTAAGTCAATTCCCTTTGCACACTCCCTCAAGGTACAAAGTCGAGCTTGCTTAACCTCTTTTCAAAGATCCAAAGGGAAGATCCACTTCAATCAAAATCAAGCTCACTAGGAGGAGGAGTTGGCCCATAGAGGTATCCACTCAACCTCAAGAGGTAAAACTTTCACCAAAGATTCTTCTCAACTAGACAAAGCTCCTCCAAGGTAATCGAAGCAGTGATCACCTTCGATGAGGTATGACATTTTTTGACCAATCAACTCAATGTGGTGTGGAGATTTATGAAAGAAATTTTGATCCCATGGAATTTTGACTGTTAGATGTGCTTGCCATTAGGTTTAGATGGTGTGGGTTGAATTTCAATCCAATCCGAGCTCGATCAAGCTCAGATCTTCCTTTGAAAGTGGATGGTCTCCATTGTTCCTCAAGGAAGAATATGGATGATCTATGACTGTCCATCCATGCATTTTGAATGGATGGCCAAGATTAAATCACATTTTATATCTTATTTTATCCCTTCTAAATCATGATTAAATCCCAATTGTTCGATCCTTGATCAAACGGTGGAGGAAAAAGCGCATAGCACTGCTGCGATGTGGTGTTATGATGTGATGTTTAAGTGGCCACTCAGAGGATGACGCGTGTAAAGTGCCGAGTTAGCATGGGGTGTAGGATTAGGGAATTAATGAATGTTTAAATAATTCTAATTAATCCTATACATTTCTAAAATTTATATCTCTATAAAGAAAAATCAAAAAAATATAAAGTAAATTTTCAATGAAAGATAATTCAATCTAGCATATTCTAAAATTAGTTTTAACATATTTTGAATATTGTTTTGCTATAATTTTGGGTTTTATTAGAAATTTAATTTGCTAATTACTCCATAATTAATCCACTAAATAATCTCAAACTTCTTGAGTGTATTTTGTGGGATGACTTTCACTTCCCCTAATTTTTTTGGGATTTATTGATGGCTTAATTGGGGAAACTACTAATTCATTTCCTAATTACCCCCTTAATATAATTAAGGATAATTAAGGGTTTGATTAGTGGTTTAATCCTTTGTTGAAGTTGATTATGTCTAATTCAGTGAATGGGAGGTTTAGGGAATAATTTTGGGGCATTTCCTTTAAGCTATTTCTTAAAACCCCTTTTCTTTCTTAATTCTCTCTTAATTAAGGACAAATTCACTAATTACCCTCTTAATTAATTTCATAAAATTCTAAAACTTTCCAAAACTTAATTAATCTACTTTGGGTAGATGCTTAGGTGTTCAAGAGCCTAAGTTAAATTAAAGAAATCAAAACTCAACTCATATGTGTGAGGGTTATTTTGAAATTACTTAAGTTAAACCCCTTAGATTAATTAATCATTAATCATGAGCCAAATTGCATCAGCCCCTTTCTTTTCAAGTGCATTGAAAATTTAAATTCCTTGTGAAGTTTTATATCATCTCATTGGCTCATAATTATTTGATTAACTATGCTAAGGTAGTGTAGGTAAGGGATAATTAACATGTTTAATTCATACCTTAACCTATTCAAATATATAAAATGAATCTAATCATCTAAAAATAGAACAAAAATGTCAAACATATTTGGGAATGGGTTAGGAATAGCAAACTTAATTCACATTTTCAAAATTAAATAAAATTCAAAATCAAACAAAAATCATATTAAATAAACTTTGATTTACTTTAAGCTTTCTTATTTCATAAGATTGTCTTTAGGATTTAATTGAAGTGAATGTGTTTATATGCTTTCATTACTCTAGTTATTCCCCAACATGTTAAATATGTGTCATATGGTTTCATGCATCCATGCTTTTCAAAATCAAATTTAAAATGAAAATGTTTCCTTTCTGTCAAATTGCATGTATTGGCTAAAGTAAGAATGTGAGTGGCTATTATCACTATTAAATAAAAATTATTTTCAAAAATATATGGATTATTTATCAAAACTGAAAGTGTGTTATCTATATCTTACTTATGAGTTTGCATGTGAGTAAAATATAAGAATATGCTTCGTATAGGTTTTCCTTCTCTTCTCTTTTAGTATAATTTTGAATAGGATTTGGCAAGGTGTATGGTTCATTTGAAAAGAACCTAACACTTGCCTAAATCCACATTCTATTCATTCCTATACTATCACTTAGGAAGGATAACTATGCTTGTACATATAAGTTTCATAAAAAAAATAAATCATCCAACACCAACTTTTGCATTCTTTTTTTTTTCATTCATTTCTTTGTTTTGTAGGTGTTCGCTAGATTTAGTTTTCCTTTTCATGTAATTTTTGCAATTAGGATTTTGGAATGATTGTTATAGGGATTAGAATGAGCATTGGTCATAAGATCTCATCTTATGCACCATGTGAAGCCTTTAGCATCCACCTTCCAACCAACCAAAATAAGGAATCAAAGAAGAAAGAAGAAAAGAAGAATGAAGGAGTAAAGTTTGAAGACCCCATAATAATGAGTTCCATGGTTAATTGCATGTAATTCATTTGTAATTCATTTCATGGGCATCTCCTACTTATTTTCCTTTGGGTTTAATAATAACTCCCTCTCCTTGGTCAATGCCATTTGATTTTCAAAATAAACTAATTGATTGATAGTCCTACCTATTGAAATCTCTGGAGACAATGATCATTTACCTTAATCCAGAGTATTCCTAAGGGATCTCATTCCTTGGGATGTAATTAACTATGGAGGCTTGCCCTTGTAGAGAACTTAACGAACCCAATTTACTTTTCATGTAAAGGGGGAAGAATCTTTGGTACATATGTAGACCCATTGTCCATAAGTCCTTGGAGGTGATTAGGTCCATTGTAGAGTTATGACTTCTATCTTCGAGATAGCACATCCTCTCAATATCGCATCACCCTCAATAAGAACATCTATCTATGTGGTGTCCTAACTAAAGCATATTTCTATTTTCATTTATCCTCTCTGAGAAAGGATAGATGAAGGAGGGAATATTTCACCACAATACCCAAATTTATTCAATGGAAATCTTTCTTTTCAAAATCAGTCAAAAAAAAAAATTTCAAAATATATTTGGAATTTCATTGCAGCACATCCCATTTGCTAAAATGAAGTCTCCCTTTTCTAGAAAAAAATGAAATTGGAGACACCTTTGAAATTTCATTTAGCATACTCAAATTTGCTAAGTGAAATTTTCATTTCACAAAACTTTTTCAAAACATATTTGGAACTTCATTTTTAGCATACCATATTTGCTAAAGTAAAGTCTCCACTTTCAATCAAAAAATAAATCAAAACTAAAAAGAAACACATTAGGATTCCCTTAGCATACTTAATTAGCTAAGGATCCTATTTTTCATAAACAAATCAAAACCAAAAAGAAACTCATTAGGATTCCCTTAGCATACTTAAATTTGCTAAGGATCCTACTTTTCAAAAACAAATCAAAACCAAAAGAAACACATTAGGATTTCCATAGCATAACCAAATTTACTAAGGATCCTACTTTTCAAAAATCAAAATTTTCAAAAAGAAACACATTAGGATTTCCTTAGCATACCCAAATTTGCTAAGGATCCTATTTTTCAAAATCAATATATCCTAAATAAATGGAACACTTTAGGATTTTCTTAGCATACTCAAATTTTTTAAGAATCCTATTTTCAAAAAATTTCCAAAAAAATAAAACACACTTGGGTTCTTCATTTAGCATACCCAAATTTACTAAGTGGGAATTCCAATTTTGAAAATCACCAAAGATTCACAAAGCAAATAAAGGAAAAAAAACAATTGTTTTCAAACACCTCATAAGCGTACCCAAATTTGCTAAGTGAGTGAATTCCAAAATATCAAATCAAAAATAAAACCAATTGACCCTTTATTTTAACTTACTCAAATTTGTGTAAGGAAACAGTCCTCAAATCAAAATCTAATTTCAACCATGAACCTATGGAAGCATCTTTCTAAAAATATTTGAACCCATTTTCAACATATCCAAATTTATTGAAATTGGAATCATATCCAAAAATTCATCTTTCCAATCAAATCTCTAAATCTTCCTTAAATCCATTTGAACCCCACTTAACACTTCCAAGATGTTGGATGTGAGTTCAAATTTTAAATTCAAATTTAAAAGTCAACAAAATAGAAATCTGATCCAAGTTTGTTTCCAACATTGATTCTCAGCATCAGTCTTAATTGCAACTACAATTCAATTTTTAGTTTTTTAGTTGACTATAATGGAAGCATCACAGAAGTATGTGTTTACTCTCCCCTATGGCATGGACTTGGCCTTAGATCAGGCCAATCTCCGATGATTACACCCATCTCATCCATTTTGGTAGAGGTTTGAGGGGGTAGGCTTGTGAGGGCACTCCCTCACAACTGGCGTGACCAGTGGTCGCGTAAGTCATCATTCAAATTGATTTGCCATCGACTTTGATATCCTCTCACAAGAAGGTGATAGTACAAAGTGCTAATGTCAATGCCAGCATCTATGACAACACTAGTGCACCCAGTCATTTCTCGTGCTACCCTAGTGAGGGCTAACACCCACTCATTAGCACCCTCGGAGGTAAGGCTCCTCTAATCCCAGAGATTGTCTCCCCAACTTTTGAGGTTAGGTCTAGCTCTTACTCCACTCACCCTACCAGGACTCAGAGGAGGAACAAAAATCACATGATTAAGTGGTACCATACACGCATCGCCAGGGAGATGAAGGTCGCTACATGGTCAATATGGAGGAGTTGCCCACTCTGATTTCCCCACTGGTTACAATAAACCCATTTCATCCTCTCTCTGGGTCTGACAGAGAGGATGCTAGGAGGATCCCTACTTCACCTCCACTGGTTGTACCAGAAGTTAGCCAGTAGGAGGTATGCTAGCCTCCATTTACGCCAGATGGTGGAGCTACTGACGTTCTAGGAGCTCAATTTGACTTGAGATCTATCCCCGTAGCATAAACATCTACGAGAGGACCGTGAGGCTGCACTATAGTTCAAATCACTAGCCAAGAGAGGCAAAGGTTTGGTGGGCATTCAGGGGCCTCTACGCTCATTGATTTTCGACGCACGCCACCCATGCCGACAAGATAATATTCTGCTTACATGGATGACCCATCATAGGAGATGAGTCCCTATTCTAAGATAGTCGATGGTGTCTCCACCATACCACTCTACCCCCCGTCCATCATCACCTGTTCATGTCATAGCATCTCCAGTTCCGCCGAAGGCCATGAAGGCCATCCGGGGAGAAGTGTACCTCATTGGTGATCCAGTTATGGCCAAAGGATCTCATTCCATCTACACCACCTACTGTGGCGAGGCTGGCCTCTCCCACTCAACCTTCTATCCTAGTTATGGTATGGAAGGAATGTCGACCTCGAAGCAAAGTGGTCGTCCCTACACCAACATCACCACCCAAGAGACATAGAGATGGTTGAGCTATTGTAGAGGGAGCAAATGACCCAGTTGCACCCATGATCATAGAACCCTAGAAGTGTCACCCCTTTCGTGAGTCAATCGTGAGTGTGTCTCTTCTAGCAAGTATAGTCCTCATAGGATTGATTCTCCAGTAGCAGGGGAGGTTTGCTACCTCTCAGTACATGATAGTGATCACACCGGTCAGCCAAAATCATTCATGCCTATTCAGATTGATCGTTCTCTAGAGGACATAGCGGCACATTATCTTATGGAAAAGAAAGAAATTCTGGGACATGATTGATTTGATGAGGAGAAGATTAGCTTTGATTTTAATGAAGATTATTTTTTGGGAGACTCAGTAGGGGTTTGCATGGTAGATACCAAGGGATCCCTCCTCAGAGTTCAGTAGGCTATGGAAGGTGATGAGGCCGAGCAGGAAGACACAACCCACTCACACCAACACCTTCTAGCACAAATAAAGCAGAAAGATGAAAAGATAAATAGGATGGTGAGACACCTTGAGGACTTATTAACAGTAGTCTTAGTGCTTCATAAATAAGCTCCAGTAGTTCATCCTACCACAGCTGAGACTAGTCAGCTAGAGTTAGTGCATGTCTTGCACCCAGCCAAGACCTTACCTCCCATTGAGCAAGGTAGCACTAGCATGAATAAGAAGGTAGCAAAAAGTACCTCCAAACAAGAAAAAAGATATAAAGTCCATGGTTGAGCAACAGGTGAAGGAAGAGTTGGCTAAGCCCGGGAGGATCATCGCCCAAAGGGTAGACCCTACCTAGAGGAATTTGATGCAATCCAATATCCCAAGGGTTTGTGCAACCTTCCTTCAAGAGTTTTGATGGCAGTGGAAACCTGAGGCAGCACATCACCCATTTCAGAGCTAGTTGTTACAATGTCGGTGGCAGCGATGCTTTGCTTTTTTATTTCTTCGTTAGTAGCCTAACAAGGATAGCTTTTGATTGGTATGCTAAACTTCCCAACAAGTCAGTGAAGACATTTTTTGAGTTAGAGCAACTCTTCATCAAGAGGTTTAGCTCAATAAAGGGTTATTATGGCTCTCATTGTAGCACAACAACACCCAGGTAAGTCCTTTGTTGACTACATTCTTAGATGGCATAACTTGAGTATGAAATGTGAGTCGCAGCTGTCTGAACAGCATGTCATTAAGATTCTTCTAAAGAATATCCATGGCCTGGTCACCTTCATGCTTAAGGGCTTCACAATCAAAACTTTTGAGAAGCTATTCAACAAGTGGCTAGTCTCCAAGGAGAGGCCAAATAGTCACCTTTTCAAGATCAACTGCCTAAGCCAAAAAGCTGCAAAAGGTCAATGAGAAGAAGTTGGGAATAGTGATAGCAATTGATAAGGGGAAGCAACCAGCTAGAGATCAGTTCATGAGACCACGACCTCAGCAGCCTTCGCTACCACCTCCTCCACCACCGAGGCCTACCGCCGCCACCACTAGCCTTCATGGCCTACATCATGCCTCCCTCATATCATCACCAAAGGCACACTTATTCGCCACTAGGTAGCTATGGTTCACCTACTCTTTTATATAAGCTTAACAAGCCTTATTCATTTAAGAGGGAGGTAATCAAAAAGATATTTAAGAACCTCTTAAAGAAGCTGACTACCAACGGAGAAAGTAGGAAAAAGCCATGATCCTAACTTTTGCCCCTACCACTGTATGCTAGGTCATGTTTTGGAAGATTGCTTCACCTTCAAGGACTGGCTTGAACATAGCTTCAAGACCAATGCTATAGTTATCCTAAAGGAATACCTTATGGAACAACCAGCCCATCAAGGTAATCCTTGGGGATACTTGCAATCTCTCCAAAACCAAAGAAGGTTGGGATATCTCCTTATCCAAAACCTCTAAAAGATCATTCAAGATCAAGAAACTTTCCTCAGTGCCTGTTAGCTCAAACCTCCAACATCAAGGAAGGTTTGCAAGTTACACCAACTCGGGAAAGAGGGAGCTCGAGCAATAAGCGCAGCTGCCCGGATAGTCTAGTAGCAACCACCGACCGAGTCCAGCCTCTAGTCTACCGTTGCAGCTACCACATCAGAGACTTCTCCTAGTTCAGCTAGCTCTTCTACTTCTACTAGTAGAACTCTTGTACCAGGATAAGGGCATCAAATCCATTACCCCTCTTACTTTACTTGACTTCTACTTTGTACCTCCTATCAAATCCAAGAAATTGAAGAATAAAGCTAGCTTGAATTACATCGTGTCACTAGAGTTGTCTTCTTCTATTCTAATGATAACTCTTCAAGTCATAATAGCTATAATAATTTTGATCTCCTTTCTCGATTCGAGTCGTGACTTTCCCACTCAACACTATGGGTTTTCCTCAGAGATAGACTTGGAATCATCCAATTCTAAGGGTCCCATAAGAGAAGTGTAGGTGAGCGTGTAGAACCTTCCATTACCCTTCCACAAGAGATCACCGAAGTCGACCTAGTAGTGGCAAGTACCTCCTAGGGTAGCACATGAAGATATAGGGGAACAAGACATTGGTACAGAGGATTAAGAAGCCCCTCCATAGAATGATCCACCCTTGGATATGCTTGTGGAGGATCAACCTAAGGTGGACTATAATGTCCTCTCTCATCTAAGAAAGTTTCCATCTAAGCTAAGCATATATGATGCCCTCATCTTATCCAAAGAGATGAGGGAGTCATTAATAAAAACTCTCCTTGATCCTAAAATATGCTTAGCTCAGCTAACCGCTATTGGTGAAGAGGCACATTATGCAAAAGAATCCCAAGGGATCACTTTCATAGATGAAGACCTTCTTCTGGGAGATTTGGAGCACAACCGTCCCCTCTACATCACAGTTGACATGGGCAGATTCAGACTTGCCAGAGTTCTCATCGATTTAGGTGCATCGGTGAACATTATGAGTCTAAAGACTTTTGCCTATTTGAGGATTGACATCTCCACACTCTGAGGAGATCAGATGATGTTGAGAGGATTCAATGAACAAGGTGAGAGGGCTTTAGGTTCCCTACATGGAGATAGGTGAGGAAGACTAAGCCAAGTTTTACATAATTGATTCAAATACTTCATTCACACTTTGATTGGTAGGCCTTGGATACATCGAAGATGATTCCATCCATCCATCAATGCATCAAATTTAGAAAGGATGGGATTGAATACCGTGTCAATGGGGATGAAAAGTCATTTTTAGTTAGAGAGGTTGAGATTTATGAGGATGCAACCTACTATCTTCCCCAAAACACCCTTTCTAGTCAACTTGGACCAAATTCAAATGCAAATACAAAAGAAAAAGAAGAAAAAGAAAAAAGAAAAGAAAAATAAAAATCCAAGTGAACAAGAAAGGGGAATTGAAGAAGAAATAGATCCGCATATCACATTCCACCCACAGTTCATTCCATCATATGGACATGTGGGTAGGATGACTCAACCTCCACCAGGCAGAGGCAGAGGCGTAGAGGTAGTTCAGAGGTGGAAGACCCCGTTGGCCATCAGCCAATAGGGTTATGTTCCAGTTCATAGGAGTACCCCTACTATTCACATAGACTTCGAATCCAGCTCAAAGGATGAGTCTAATGTGATTAGAATACCAACCAACCCCTCTCATCGGGTTCCATTGGAGGTGACTTTCGATCCAAATAGTGACAAAGACTGGCCTCCAGACAAAGCAAGTATTCAAATCAGGTTTATGTGAGACTATTAGGCAACGGCTGGCAACCTTAGCTCTAACCTCACTTTCATCTAAAAAAGCTAAAGGTTTAGTAATTAAAGAAGCCCCTAAGTCTTCCAAAGATATGAAGCCGAAGAGATTCTTTTTGGGATCATCATCCTCAAGTCCGAAGTTGATGTAGAACTTGAGGAAGATTCATTTAAAGAATTAATGGAATTACCGCTTGACTTTTACTCGCCTTGTGTTCATAATCTTATACAGAAAGGTTTGGTTCCTCAAACATGGTCCAGGCACAGGTCAGAGTATTTTGAAAATCTATGGAACAAGCAGGAAGCACAATCAAGAGCAGATTCTGATGGGTCCAATCGATGATGATGATTACGCTAGTTGTTATCAATCATTTGGAGTCTGATAGGTTCTTTTCTCATAACACCAACTCTTATGAGAATGTGTGTTTATAAACCTCAGATGATCCAGATGATCTCCAAATCAAGGATGTACCTCTAGAATTTGAAGAGGAGATTCATTCAACATTAGACAAGCTTAAAGAAATCAACCTCATGATAGAAGAAAGTCCACACCCGACTACATATTCATCATGAATGAAGAAGAAACCAATGACTTAGTTAGGCTATTGACTGAGCTTAAAGACTACTTTGCATGGAGTTATGAAGAGATGCACAGATTATCTCCAAATGTAGCAGTCCACAAGATAGCAATAAATCCTAACGCTATCTCTATTAAGCAAGCTCCTAGATGCATGCGATTAAAAATAAAAAAATAGGTCATTTCTGAAGTCAAGAAATTGATCGATGCTGGTTTCATCAGGGAAGAAAAGTACCCTACTTGGTTAGCTGTCATACCAAGAAGAAGAATGGCCAAATTCACTATTTCGTGGACTTAAATAAGGCGTGTCCTAAGGATGAGTTTCCTTCCCTATTAGAGTTAAGGACATTGCCTCATCTCATGCAATGTTTTCATGGATGGGTCATCAAGCTACAACAAAATCAAAATGTCTCAAGATGAAAGAAACACCACTTTTGAACCTCGATCAATCTTTTATTATAAGGTCATGTCTTTCGCCTTAAAATGGTGCTACATACCAACGCCATGACTCGATCTTCAATGAACTCATCCATCATCGTTGAGTTATGTTGATGATCTAGTAGTCAAGAAAAGAAAAGGAAGACCATCTCTTTGACTTAAGAGTAGTTTTCAAATGGTTAAGATAATATAACCTCAAAATGAATCCCTTGAAGTGTGCATTCAGAGTAGCTTCAGGAAAATTCTTTGGGTTTGTTGTCTGACACTGGGGAATAGAGATAGATCCTAAAAGATCAAAGCTATCTTAGAAATGCCATCTACTAAAAGTTTAACACAACTCAGATCATTCCAAGGATGGCTGGCATATCTGAGATGCTTTATCTCCAACCTATCATGGAGATGCAAGCTATTTTCAGCACTTGTCAAAAAGGATGCCAAGTTCAAGAGGGATGATAAGTGCCAGCATGCCTTTGAAGACATCAAGCAGTATTTGGTGAAGCACAGTTCTATAGCCTCCAAAAGGCCACTCATCCTCTACCCTATTGCATTGATGACTTGTTGATGCTTTGTTGGCCCCAAGCCAATGATGAAGGAAAGGAGAGTGCTCTACTACTCGCCATCATCCGATCCCTAAAAGTGAACTACCCCTATTGAGAAAACATTGCCTTTGATCTTTGCTTCCCAAAAGCTATGGCATTATATGCTTTCTCATAAGGTGAACTTGATCTGTAAACCAACCGCTGTATATCTCATGACACACCAATGTTATCCGGATGGTCATGATGGTCTATGATACTTTCAGTTTGACATTTTATTCATACCTCTCGTATAAAAGGATAGTACTAGAATTTCTTAACACACCTACTTTCTATGATTCACCGCTTAGTGATGATCTCCGATGAACAAATCATGAACTTGGGGAGGCGACAACCTCGATGGGAGATGTATTTGATGGTGCAACTTCTTTTCATAAAGGGAAGCACCATGATCTATTCTCCTGAAAGGCGGGTAGGAATAGTTCTTCTAACTGCACCATGATATGATGAGATTCTCATACTATCTATCCAACCCCACCAACAATGAAGCGAGTATGAGGCTTTGATTGGCCTAGAGTTACAATCACAATCAAGAGCATCAACATCTATGGGGATTCTTGGTCATCAACCAAATCATCGGTCTTACAAGGTTCTCAAACCCAAGCTTCATCAATACCATGAATATACCATGAAACTGTTGGCTCAAATTCCTAAAGTCACCATCTACAAGGTTCCCCGAGTAGAGAATGCAGTAGCAGATGCTTTGGCCAAACCTGCCAAAGAATTGGCATGTTTGGAAGAAGAGACCATTCCAATAAAGGTCCAAAATAGACAAGTCCTATCCTTATTGATGCCAACTCATCGAGAGAGAAGGGAGGTTGTCATTGCCAAAATGGACAAGGAGCTGATTAGAGGCAAGCTCATAGACAATTTGAACACTAGTAAACTACCTCAAGAAAAGTCACAAGCCCATCGTGAGAGGAGCTCTCTCCTATACGCTCGTTGATGGCACCTTATACTGTCGATCCTTTGACTAAATGTGGTTACATTATTTAGACAAACACAAAGATTGTAACCGAGGTGCATTCGGTTTAGCGGAGCACATGTAAGATGAAGATGAAGATCAAATGACTTGGATACTACTACCTTGATGATTTCGCATGCATGGATGTAGCTAGAGATGCCATCGTCGTACATGGTGTGGTCCTCCACCAACCACCCAACATTCTACATTCTACCCGCATATGCCATGGCCATTTGAGTTTACCGACATTGTGGGTCCGATTGATCCTCCTTCTTCCAAGTGTCACCGCTTCATCTTAGCCACCTACTACTTTTCCAAGTGGGCAAGGAAATCCCACTCAGGGAGGTCACAACTCAACATGTGCTTCAGTTTTTTAGGAACCATATCATATATAGGTTCAGGGTGCCTCGACAAATTATATTCGATAATGGTACCACATTCAAAAGCACAAAGATTAACAGCTTCGCTAGAAGACACGATAGATTGGAGATACTCCACCACTCCACCCATAAATGGCTTAGCAAAAGCATTCAACAAACTCTCATCTAGATATTTAAGAAGACTCTTGATGACAACAAGCAAAGAATGAGTAAGCTTTGTGGGCCTACCACACCACATACTCTCCAACTCAATCTACCATTTTCTTAGTGTATGGGAAGCCTTCTACCTTTAGAAGTTCAACTCCCATCACTAAGGATAGCATTGGGTAGCAAGATCATTACATCAATGCAAAGTTGAAAGAGCTCAAAGGTTTGGAGAGTCAGCCAAACCGTTGTACAAAGTAAAATGATTCAAGCTCACAACAAGCAAGACTAGGTCTTTCCAAGTAGAGAACTTGTGTTAGTCCTAAGGAGACCAATTGTTGCCCATAAAGATGGGAGGAAAGTTTGAACCCACTTGGGAAGGCCCTATAGAGAAGGCCTACCAAGGAGGATCATATCACCATCGATAAAGGGGAACAACGATGCTTCCAATTAATGGGCTCTATCTAAAGAAATATTACCCATGAAATAAATCATGTTTGAAAATAATTATTAATAAAAGAACAAAATCAGATTTCCATTCATCAAATCCTCTCTTCTCTAAGCATTATTTGCTTATCTGAATCCATGACGTGTTTAGGTAATGTAAGAGTCCCCTAGTGACATCCTATCCCTCTTTCACATCACAAACACAACCTCCAGATGCTATTAAAATAGGTGTGAGAGAACCCAAGAGGCATCCTATTTCGACTAGCATAACTAAGTTAGGTATAAGAAAACCCGAACAACATCCTTTCTTGGTGGGAATTCTCGGTTTCCATCCGTGGTTCCATTTCATCAAACTCTTAGGATAGGTGTGAGAGAACCCGTGCATCCTATTCTTTTAACACATGCATAAAACAACACATATCTTTTATCTTGGGCTATTTTGATATGGGAGCAAGCCCCTTGTGGCACTCACTCATTAGCGTCGGGTTTTACATGCTACCTTGCTAAGAGTATGTTACCCCAGTGGTCATTTGTTGGAGGATGTGAGTCCCACGCTTTCTAACTTGATCATTAAACCAATGAGTGCCAGTATGGTAGATTTCATTACCCCAAGAAACTACCTCATGTTGATTTTGTTTAAGAAGATGTGTGTCTCAAGCTTTCTTGAACTAATCATCATTATCTAACTAGGTCGAGTATATTTGAGGTTGATAAGTCCCCCAGAGGCTCCTTTCCTTTTGACTACATTTTAGTTTATATAAGTCCTCCATATTCACTCAAGAATCTCCTAGGTCGATGGCACCGTGAGCCAAAGATGACTATCCCAACAATCGCCCACTATAGGATGTGAGTCCCAGCTTTCTTCCTAGATGATTTGCAAACTGATGGGCACCTTAGGTTGGTTGATGTTCACTATGACAATGACTCACTCAGGAGTACACCACTCTTAGGCATGTGAGTCCCCAAGCTTTCTCCTTGAGTTGGACACCAATATATTGGATAACTAGCCATGTCATCATCTCTCTAGGTTGGATTAAGCCGCTTAGTGGCCCCTCTCCCTGTGGGCATTCTATTTGGATCACATCCTTTGTGACCCCATTTAGACATTACCCGGGTTACCCTTGGATTGGACAGTCCCCCTTTCCTAGTAGCCACCCATGTGGTTGAAGAATTTGTTCAGTGGATGCACAGATTCTCCCTTGGTTCAAGAACTGAGTTAAGCGATATAAGCTCCTTCTCAATTTGATCCCTCAAAACCAACAGGTCCACATTAAAATAAACTAAACAAATAAACAAATTAATTTGCTTGATTAGAATTCAAGCCCCAAAGGGCCCCTTTTCCCAAGCAGCATCCTCTGTGCAAGTAGAACTCCTATAGATTTGGACTACCTGAGTTGAGATAAATCTCTACTCACCCATAGTCACCATTAGGTCAATCTATTTTTCCACAAACAAAGTTACCCCAAATTCATTCCACTTTGGAAGATATAAGACTATGATGCATTCTTTCTAGCATGATCATAGATTGGCAACCTCTAGTTGATTTGTTGCCCAAAGCAACGATCACCCCATTAGTCTTTGTAGTGAAAGATGTGAGTCCTCGAGCTTTCTTCTTAAATTGATCAAACTAAAGGCTCCTTGGATAGTTCTCCCATCTGAAGCTACTCCCTTGGTTCAATAAATCAGATAGATATAAGCTCCTTCAGTGTGATCCATCACAAACCAATGGAATCCATTGAAATAAATATAAAAATGAAATTAATCTTGACTATCTTTGAGTTGATTTAAGTACCCCAAAGATTCACTCAATAGCCACCTAGTTCGATTTGTTGCCCAAAGCAACCGATCACCCTAGTGGTTCCTTGTTTTGGAAGATGTGAGTCCCCGCCCTTTCATCCTAACTTGACCATTGCACACCAAAAAGCACCCCTTTAGTTGGATTGTCCTATCTTGTGGTTAGTAGACTACTCCCTTTGGTGAGTCTGAGTTAGGTCTAAGCCGCCATGGCCCTTATTCAGTGCAGTCCATCGCAAATCAATGGGATCCATCATAATCAAAATAAATCTAAAAATGAAATTAATCTTGGCTATCTTTGAGTTGATCTAAGTTCCCTAGTGGCATTCACTCAGCCCTAGGTTGGGTTCAATCTTGCCTTGCCAATAGATTACCCCAAAGAACTCGGTCCCTACTTTGGAGGATGTAAGTCTACTACTTTCTTTTCCTAGTAATACGATATCGAAAGGCATCCCTTTGGTTGGCTAGTCCTACCATGTGTTTAGTAGACTACCACTTTGGATTGGTAAATCGAGTTGTCTAGGCCTCTTTGACTCCTACTCCATCCATAAATGGTGGTCCATCTCAAAATCCAAAATTTAGAAATCAAACAAATTCAACAAAATAAAAATCAAATAAACAAAATAAAACAATCAATCTAAATCAAATCTTTTGTTTCTCCTCAATGAGATGCAAATCTTTCTAGTCCCCGGATCTAGAATTCTAATCCCTGGATTTCACAACCTCCCTTGGATGACTTGAACTTGCCTCTCTGGAGAGTTCACTTTTCCCTGGAAACAAAACAAACAAACAACAAATTTAAACAAATTCAACCCTCTTCCTAAACTTAAAATAAATCAAATCTCCCCAATGAGACTCAAATCAAATCAAACCTTTCATCCTCTATGGATGACTTGAACCTCGCTTCCCTAGTGGAAGGTTCACATATTCTATCAGTGGATTTCTCCTTTTCTCTTATGTCTTGACATAAGTAGAGTCACATTGCACTAAACTCTAGATTCCTTCTATACCTTGGGTTAGGGTAGATTATTTCGTTAGTGGTTGTGATCTTTGTGTTGTTGATCATTTTGGTCAACACTAATATGTGTTCCTTGCCACACCAAACCTATCTGCACCTTTTGTTGATCTCATTTTAGAATGAGCTCTCAACCCCTCCCTCTAGACATAGGACTTCTCTAGACACTAAGAGTTTTAGTCTTAAGACACATCTAGTGATTAGGTGGACACTCAACCTAGCCTAGAGACTTAGAAGAGTTAGCCATAGGAATAGGTCATGCCTGGGGTGTTAAGAAAATTTCTTTACCCTATAGCTTGAACCACATTCCTCTTCCTTCCTTCAAGTCAAACTCCAAATCAAATCAACATCAAACTTAAATCAATTCTAGCCTAATTGATTTTCTTCAAACACAAACCAATTCCATATGATTGAAATCCATGATTAAAATCCATGATTGAAATCTTGATTAAAACCCATGATTGAAACCCATGATTGAAATTCCATGTTTGAAATATTTCCTAAGTTCTTTGATTTCCTCTTAAGAATTTAGCCCAAATCAAGTTCAAACCATCTCAAATTCATAAAATTTTCTACAACCCATTTATATTCTCATTTATATTCATATATAAATGAAATATAAATTCAAATCAATCAAACTAAATCCAAAATTCCAAATCTTTCTAAGTCCTTTAATCCTCTCTTAAGGATTTAGCCTAAATCATGTTCAAATCACTTCAAATCCTTGAAATTTTCTCATAACCCATTTATATTCTCATTTATATTCACATATATAAATGAAATATAAATTCAAACAACCAAAACCAAATCCAAAAATCAAACACAAATTCATTCAAAATCTAACCTATGCCTTTCAAGTCAAAATCTTGAACTTAGCCAAATCAATTTCAAATCAAGCTAAACTCTTGATTTTTCTTCATGATTCAATTAATCCTTCAATCATGAATCCAAATATAAATACAAACTTCAAACACTTAACCAAAACTCAATTCAAAATCAAGCTAAAATCCATCTCATGTTCACCCTTTGAACATGAAATTATCAAATGAATCAAAACCCATTTGACTTCAAACCACTTGCAAATGGATTTATATTTCAATCATAAGTCCATATGTGAGTTCAACCAAACTCAAATCAAGCTTTGACCAAGCCATTTGACCTACTTAGAAGTGACCTAAAGTACCCTTATGAGCCAAATTCTAATCCTAACCAAATTGGATTGAACTAAGCCCACCTAAGCCTCTCATCATGATCAACAATCATCATGAGATAATCAATCACTCAAATTGGGTCAAACCAAGTCAAACCTAAGGGTTGACCAAGTCAACACTTAGCCAAAATGAAGCCCAACATAGCCAAAATCCACCATAGGCCAAATTGATTGAAACCAATGATCTAAGTTCATTCATGATCAATAACTTGACCAAGTCAACATTTGAGCCTAACCCAGCCCAATTGGCCACTTAACCCAACTTGATCCAACTTGACCTAAAAAGCCAAAATGTATCAAAACTTGATCTAAGCCAAA
Organism: Cymbidium sinense; assembly: GCA_021442155.1. Taxonomy (NCBI): domain Eukaryota; kingdom Viridiplantae; phylum Streptophyta; class Magnoliopsida; order Asparagales; family Orchidaceae; genus Cymbidium; species Cymbidium sinense. The sequence continues at coordinate 54,768,667 of CM038218.1, forward strand.
TTGATTGAAACCAATGGGTCAAGTTCATCCCGAAATCATTGTTGAACTTGACAAAAGCCTCAATTGGCTAACCAGACCTAACCTAGCCCAATTGACCTTGAACCTAACTTGACCTAAAGGGTCATATTGAGCCAAATTCAATCTTAACTAAAATTGATTGGAAACAAAGATACCAATCCATTTCATATGACCAACTAAACCTAAACCAACCCATGACCTAACCCAAATAGGTCAAATGGGTCAAATTGGTCAACTTGACCCATTTGACCTAAATGAACTCAATTGAACCAAATTCAAACCTAAACCAAATTGCATCAAACCAAAGCCACCAAAAATATTTCAAATGGTCATATGAACTTGACCAACCTTTGGTTTGACCTAATTTGACCAATTGGTCAACTTGACAAGTTGACCCATTTTGACCTAAATGGGTCAACATGAGCCAAATCACATCAAACCAACTCCAAATTTAATGAAACTTGGCCAAACCTATTTTCTCATCATACCAAATATGCCTAAATAGAAATCAAAGTCAAATGACCATTTTACCACTAGGCCATATCCACTTTGAATTTGGTCAAATCCTCTCCATAACCACTTCGCACCCTCTTAGTGGATCAAGTGAACACTAGGGAGTGTGGTGCACCCAACCCAATGGGTTTGGGCCCAACCAAGCCAATGGCCAAACCACATGATGCCTTGAAATGGAGCACATGGAATCCTCCTTCCACTCAATTCAAGCACATGGCCACCTCACCCACTTCTTCCCTGGCCAAAATCGAATTCAAGGACATCCTAAACGGCCTAACAAACCCATGGCATAAGTTCAATTGGATCAAAATGGCAAGGAGGCTTGTGGCTATCCGATTTCCCTTGGGGGAGATATACTCCCCCTAATTCAACTCAATCTTCACTCTTGCTAATTCGATTGAAGTAAAGGAACTCAGAGCAAGCCCTAGCTACTCTTCCCAAGCTTCTTAGAGAGAGGTTCAACTTCCCATTTCTTGATTTCTCAAGTTGAAAATAGGGGAAGAAAACCAAAATCTAATCTCACTCCACACTTAAAACTAGCCCAATTCCCTTTGCAAGCTCCCTCAGGGACCCCAATCAAACTTGTCCAAGCTCTTTCCCAAGCTCCAAAGGCAAGAGGGTGCTAGTTGATCAAATCCACAAAGGAGTTCAAGGTGGAGTTGGCCTTAGAAGCAACCACCCAATCTCAAGACCTTAAACTCTCCACTGATAAAGCTTCTCCAAGTGAATCAGTGCCGTGATCACCTCGAGGTAAACCATTTTTCTAGCTTAATCTAGCCATAGTGTGGAGCTTTGTGAAAGAAATTTTCATTGCATGATAAACTAGCATTGGATATGATCTCCATTGTATGATGAAGGTGTGCTAAATTTTAGCTCAATGAAGCTCAATTGAGCTCTTGCCCCTAACATGGATCTCCATTGCTCATGTGGAATTACAGGATGAATCTCGACCATCCATATGCATTTTGGATGGACGAGATTAAAACAAGTAGCATCCCATGTTTCACCCTTTAGAACCACTTTTAATCACCATCCAACCTTGATTCAAGAGAAAGCAGCACCACACGACGTGAGCTATGATGTGATAAGTTAAAGGCCCAATCTTGTCACGCCATGTGGAAAGTGCATGCTCCGTCAATGGCCCACGTGGTGCCGAACGGATTAAACATATAATTAGGCTTTTTTAATTATTATTTAATCACCAAACCTTCCTAAATTCATATCTAAGCCTAGAAAAATTAGAAAAATATGAGAAAAATTGCATTGGAAAGATAATTGAACATAGAATATTCTAAAATTGATTTTAATTAATTTTGAATAGTTCTTTTCTCTGAATTTGGGTTTTATTAGGAATGTTATTTTGCTAATTACCCTCAAATTAATCCACTAATTAATACCAAACTTCTTGTGTATGATTAGTGGGATGACTGCTACCTCCCCTAATTTTCTTGGGATTTATTGGTTGCTTAATTAAGGGAATTGCTAGCTCATTCCTTAATCACTCCCTTAATGTAATTAGGATTAATTAAGGGTATAATTAGTGGTTTAACCTCTAATTGAGTCAATTAAGATTTGATTAAGTGAATATGAGGTTTAGGAATAATTTTGAGATACTTTCCTCAAGATATTTCCTAAACCCCTTTTCTTCCTTAATCCATCTTTAATTAAGGGTAATTCACCACTACCCCTTTAATTAATTTCATAAATTATAAAAAACTTTTTAAAATTTAAACCCCTTAGTTTAATTAATCATTAATCATGAGCCAAATGCATTAGGCCCTTTTCTTACTAGTGTAATTGATTAATTCCTTGTATGGTTTTATGTCATCTCATTGGCTCATAATTATTTGATTAACTATGCTAAGGTGGTATAGTAAGGGTAATTAACACACTTAATTCATACCTTAACCTAATAAAAAAAAATATAAAATGGATCTAATCATCTAAAATTGAATTTAAATATCATACACATGTGGGAATGGGTTAGGAATAGAAAAATCACCTCACATTTCTCAAATTAAATCAAACTCAAAACAAAATCAAACCTTCTTTAAAAAATAACTTGATTTGCTTTTAAGCTCTCTTATTTCATAGGATTGTCTTTAGGAATTAATTAGGTGGATGAATTTACATTGCTTTCATCAATTGATTTCTTTCCTAGCATGCTAAATGTGTATGTCATATGGATTTCATGCATTCATGCTTTTCAAAAATAAAATTAAAATGAAAATGTTTTCTTTATGTCAAATTGCATGTTTTGGCTAAAGTAAAAAATGAATGGCTATTATCACTATTAAATTCCAAATTATTTTCAAAATATATAAATCAATTACCAAAACTGAAAGTGTTACTTATATTTTATTTATAAGTTTGCATGTGAATATAAAATGTGTCTTATGTTTGCTTCCTTTCTTTCCTCTTAACATGGATTTGAATAAGATTTGCAAAGTGTATAGTTCTTTTAAAAGAACATAACACTTGCTCAAATCTACTCTTATCCCCTTCCATGTTATAACCTAAGAAGGATCTTCATATTCACACATATAAATTGCATAAACAAATCAAACAATCAAGTATAATTTTTGCATTCTTTTTTTTTTCCATTCATTTCTTTTGTACATATGCTTGTATTTAAGGAAAGTGGTATATTGATAACCCTGGGGTTGCGAGGCTTTAAGTAGCCCTAAGTAGGTCTTGTACCTTACACCGCTGGTGTTAACAATGGCGCCATACTCACTTATGCCTTTCATACATTCATGTGTGCATGTGAAAATTGGATAAGAAACTCCCCTTTTCTACTTAATGAAAATCATGCATCATAAGCATTCAAATTTTCTTAAGTAACTTATTTAGCATTCATCATAAAGTATGCTAAACATTCCCATTTGATGTGTATAGATATGCTTAGGATTCATCCATGTGCATGTTATACATGTTGGGAAAGAAATCAAGTGATGTGTGTTTTGTGATATTAATTCACTTTACTTAATCTTAAAATGCCTTTCTTTTGAATAGGCTTGTTTAGAGTTGATCTAAACTTAGGATTAATTAAAACACATAATAAAATATTCACTAAACAAAACTAAAATATGAATCTACTTTAGAAATTACTTAAGGTAGGGAAGGAAAGAGTAGTTTTTTTCTTCTCTTCCCTCTCTTTACAACCTAATAATTAATTGTAGGATTCAATTGAACCTAATCAAAAAAAAAAAAATCAACCCAAGATAACTAAACAACTTAAAAGAAACCCCTCTTTAAGTTGAACACTCTTCACACTTAGAAAACTTTAACTTAAAGCCATAGCTAAGCATACCACACGAACCTTAAAAGCACACACATTAGGCTAAGTCACCACTTCTAGCTTTAGATTAGGGCGGTGCATGGTTTAATGTTTGCTTTTGTTTTTTGATGTTTTGTTTTATTCTGGATGTTAGGGTGTATGTGCGTAGACTGAATGGTAGGGTGATCTTAGTCTAACCATTGTCTTCTGCAGAGGATTGTGCTCAAGGGGCACTATAATAAATAAAAATATAAATGTTTTTGCTGTGCAGGTGCTTATACCCCTAAGCATAATCCAATAGGACAGGTGAACTTAGTCAACCATGTTTAGGGTGTTGAGTTTAGTCTAATATACATGCTTGGGATTTATATGGTTTGTTTTATCTAATCTCTATTTTGCAGGTGTTAGTTAGATTTCCATTTTTTAATTTTCATGTAATTTTTGGCAATTAGGATTTTGGAATGATTGTTATGGGGATTAGGATGAGCATTGGTCATAAGATCTCATCTTATGTACCATGTGAAACCTTTGGAGCATCCACATTCCAACCATCCAAAAGAAGGAACCAAAGAAGAAAGAAGAAAGAAGAAAAGAAGAAGAATGAAGAAATGAAGCTTGAAGGCCCCATAACATGAATTTCTTACTTGATTGTAAATTAATTCATTTGTAATCTAGGTTGTATAAGGGTAGAGCTCGCTACCCAATTTATTTTTTGGGTTTGTGGGTGCCCACCATAAATGTCCTCTTATTCTTTTACATTAGCTTTATAAATTGATTGATGATTTGTTTAACTTGTGCATTAAGATGGCATCCTTTTCCTAGTTTCTTTCTTGCTTGATGTATGGCTTGGATGATGATTAGGTTCTCAAAGGAAAATAAATCTTTTACCAAATTAATCAACTCAAAAGTAAAAATAAACAACTCATAACCTCACTAAAAGCCTAAGTTAAAATCAAGATAAAAGAATTAGCAACCCTTATGGATGAGTATTTCTTTTATAATATCATGCATAAAAGCATCTTGTTTCACTTTGATTGAGGGCTTCCACCTTTACTAGAGAAACTTGGCTTGACTTTGAGAGCCATGTGGAACCACACCTCCTCCCTTCTCATTGATTTTGGCCAATAATCTTACTCATGTCATTAGCATATGAATCCTATAAGCTGAGTCAAAATGATCATCCAAAATGAAAATAATATGTAATATGTTTTGCATTAGATCTAGGTCAATTTTCATGCCCTTACATGATCTAGTCTCTTAGGGAGTGAGTTTAAGGACTTAGTCTCTTCTAAATAAATAATAGCCTAGCTATCTTGCATAAAGCATATGACTTGCCTACATGAATTTAAAATCATAGGAGGAGTTAGTTGGCGACCACCCCTAGGCAATTTTAAGTCCAAGTAGTAGAGTGGTTTACTCTCTTGAGGTAAACCATATACCCAATTTTGCCTTAGATTTAGGTTGTGTTTTGGCCCTGCAAAGCTCCATAGATTTAGGTTTTGGTTTCCCTTCTTGTTAAGTATAAATCCTCACCTCCTAGGAATTTTTACAATCTTGTGTTGTGGAATCATAAGCCCTAAATTTCTAATGAAAAATTCAACTCAAATAAATTAAATCAAATTTAAAATGTAAAGCCCAACCAAAGGATAGTTTGAGATGCTCGTTAGGTTTCCTATCATCATGAGCATCTTCTACTTATCTTCATTTGGCTTTGATAATAACTCCCTCTCTTTAATCAATCCCATTTGATCTTCCAAAATAAACTAATCGATTGATAGTCCTACCTATTGCAATCTTTAGAGATAATAATTATTTACCTTAATCGAGAGTATTCCTAAGGAATCCCTTCATTAGGATGTAATTAACTATGGGGCTTTCCCGTAGAACTTAATGAACCCATTTAAAATAAACCCTGGTTTACTTTTTCTTATAAAGTAGGGGAAGAAACTCTGGTACACATGCAGGCCCATTGTCCTTAGGAGTCCTTATTGTGATTAGTCCATTGTAGGTAGTGACTTCTATCTTTGAGATAGTACACTTCTCCTCAATGTCATACCATCACCTTAATAAGAACATCATCTACGTGTCCAAATGCATAAAAAAGAAAGTATATTTCTATCTTCATTTTATCTTGTATAGAGTGAAGATGGAAGTATACATTTCTTTAGAGAAATTGAAAATTTTTCACCACAAGATATTATCTTGCAATTCATAAGACGAACTACATGATTTTAAAATCATAGGAGGAGTTAGCCACCGCACGTGCTTATAAGTCCAGAAATTAGACAATTTATTCTCTCTTGTGGAGGTAAACCCTTATGTCTACCTATCGCATAGATTTAGGTCACTAAAGGTCCCTAGATTTAAGATCTGAGTTAGCTATTTCCTTCGCATGAGCATAAATCCTCACCTCTTAAGCATTCCCACAACCTTGTGTTGGTTGATTATAAGCCCTGGTAATCTAATTAAATTTCAACTCAAAATATATAAATCTCCTCAATTCAAAATTATAAAGCCTAACCATAGATAGATTGGAATGCTCACTAGGCTTCCTAGTATCATGAGCATTTCCTACTTATTTCATTTGGATTCCAAAATAAGTCTTCTCCTTGAGCTTTCCTAATTGATTTTCCAAATACAACTAATATTTTGATAGTCTAACCTTGAAATCTTTGGAGATGATAATTGTCTACTTTAATTGAGAGTATTCTTAAAAAATTTCATTTTCTAAGATGTAATTAACTATGGAGGCTTGCCTCCAATTGGAACTTAAGAACGGTTTAATATAAACCCTTTTATTCATCCATATAAAGTAGGAAAAAATCTCTGTACATTTGAAGACCCATCATGCCTTAGGAGTCCTTATTACGTGATTAGGTCCATTGTAGGGTAATGCCTCTATCTTTCAAGAAAGTATATCATACCTCAATGTTGTACTCAATTACCTCAAAAAGTACCCTCTATGATCCACGTAGTGTCACTCCCCCACATACAGCCAAAAATAAACACCCAAAGCCCTCTCACCTTGTTTATTGAATCCTCTCAACATCATCCTTTCTTTTTGGAGTTTGGAGATGTCGATCCTCAAGGAGGCAAGGGTTCAGACTCATAATGTTGATCGATACACCGGTCAACCAAAACTTTGGATACATGTATCTTCCAACATCCACTATAATGTAAAGAGGCCAGTGCTCGCCCCTAAGAGTAAGTCTTCATCAATGTAACTCCTAAGATATCCTTCGAGTGGCATGCCTCCTCTTAGTAGTTAGTGAGCTATGCATATCTCTAGATCAATAAGGCCTTGATTAGAGATTTCCTCATCTCTTGTATAAGACAAGGGCGCCATATATGCATAACTTAGCTGAAAACTTTCTAAGGTGAGCTAGACATTGTAATCAACTCGCTTGGTCCTCCAGAAGCATATCCATAGGTGGAGCATCCTATGGAGGGATTATTTGCACACTAGAACTAATGACTTGCTCCCTTATCCTGAGGTGCTACCCTAAGAGGTAGAACTTTGTCACTGCATAGGTTGACTTCAGTGACTTCTTGGAATGACGAGCTTGTGGAAAGTTTTACCTTCCCATTTAGCATACCTACAACTTCTCCTATGGGATCCTCGAGTCAGACTCCAAGTCAATCTCAAGAGGTGAACCCATTGATGTGAGAAGGATAGTATGACTCAATCAAAAAAAGGATCAAACTACTAAATCTATTATTTTTATTTAGACTGAGAGCTTTTAATAGAATAAAATCAAGAGCATTAAAAGTGGACAATATATAACTAGAATTAGCTTTCTTCATTAATTTCTAGAGGTACATGAAAAATCAAGTAAAGTGCGAGTAAGGGATTTAGTTCTCTTTTTCATAGATACAATGCTCTGGTAGAAGAGGAGCTAGCAGAAGAGGTGGTAGCTGCAACAGTGGAGGGAGTATTGGACTTGGATGGTGGCTACACTTCTGGACTATCCCGGGCAAGTATGGTGAGGTGTTCAGCTATCACCCTCCCCGAAGTTGTCCTTGCAACTAGCAAACCTTCCTTGGTGTTGAGGTTTGAACTACTTCAGGCACTCGCAAGGAAAGGTTCTTGATCATAGAAATGATCTTCTTAGAGGTTCGGTATAGGGAGATATCCTAAACTTCTTTGGTCTTAAGAGGATCACAAGTATCCCCAAGGATTACTCTAACAGAACTGAAAGGTTGTTCTAATAAGTATTCCTTAGGGATAACAATGGCTCTCAACTTGTAGCTGCGCTCAAGCTAGTCCTTAAAAGTGATATAATCCTTTAAGACATGGCCTAACATGTGGTGGTAAAGGAAATAGCTAGGATCAACACTCTTGCCCACTTCCTTTGGCCTCTTAGGCTCTAGTAACTGAAAGTCAATTTTATTTAAGGGATTCTTAAAGAGTTTTCTACTACCTCCCTCTTGAATGAATAAGGTTTATTCAATATATCAACAAGAGTAGGTGGAAAGTAGCTACCTGGGGATGGATATGAATACCGCTGTTGGGTGGTTGCTTAGGTGGTTGAAATGATTATTGTCACTGGTGGCTAAGATGATGGCTGGTGGCATGATGGTCGATGTGGGGGAAGAGGAGGTGGCAAAGGAGGCGCTAGCTCATAGTCTCATAGTGAACTCTAGTCGGCTTCCCCTCATCCAGACACAACTATCCCCGACTTCTTCTCAAACACCTTATGTGCCTTGGGCCTAGATGATTGGTTGAGAAAGGGCAACTGTTTGAAATCCTATTGTAGGCTAGCCACCTTGTTGATTAGTTTCTTGAATGTTTTGATGGTAAAGCCCTTAAGCTTGAAGGTGATTAGGCCATGGATATTCTTGAGAAAAATCTCAATGTCATGTTGTTCTGACAAATGTGGTTTACTTTTCATGCTCGTGCCACCGAGAATGTAATCACTGGACTCAGAGTTTATGTTTCTCTACATTAAGGTCCCCTACAATCACCCTTTGCGCTGAGCTCCAACAAACCTCTTGATGAAGAGGTGCTCCAACTCTGCAAAAATCTTCATTGAACATTGGGCGGCTCATGCCAATCAAATGCAACACGACAGATCGCTAACTAAAAGGCAAAGAGAGTGCATCATGCTCCAGATGTTGCAAATACTCTAAAGTGTGCAATGTGTTATCGTGGTTCACCGCCATCAAAGATCTTTAAGGATGGTGACACAAAATCCTAAATAAAATAAAAACTTAAACCTAAAAAATAAACCTAAAAATAAAACCTAAAAATAAATAAACAATAAATCATAAACCCTAAAATAAAAAAACCTAAACCTAAAATAAACAAAATAAAATAAAAATAAACCTAAACTAAAATAAAATAAACTAAAATAAATAAAACCTAAACCTAAACATAAACCCTAAAAAAAATAAAATAAGAAAACTAAAAATTAACCTAAACCTAAACTAAAATAAACCTAAAATTAACCTATAATAAAAACCTAAAACCTAAACCTAAAAAAATTAAATAAAATTTAAAATAAAAAATAAAAAATAAAATCTAAACCTAAAAAATAAAATAAAAATAAAACTAAACTAAAAAATAAACATAAACATAAACTTAAACCTAAAAACTAAACTAAAATAAAATACCTAAACTAAAATAAATAAACTAAACTAAATAAAAAAAAAATAAATCTATGAAAAATAAACTAAACTAAAAAATTAAATAAACTTGCACCTACCGGTTTACTTAATTTTTTTTTAAAAAACTTAAATCCTAAACCCTAAACCCTAAACCCTAAATGCTAAACAATAAAATTAACCCTAAACTCTAAACAGTAAATTGTAAACCCTAAACCCTAAACCCAAAATCGTAAACCCTAAAACCTTAAACTTAAAACTCTAAGCTAACCCTAAACCATAAACCTAAACCCTAAAGCCTAAACACTAAACTCTAAACCGTAAATCCTAAACTAACCTTAAATCCTATGCAAACCCTAAACCCAAAACCCTAAATCCTAAACCCTAAATCCTAAACCCTAAAAACCCTAAACACTAAAGCCTAAACACTAAACCCTAAACCCTAAACCCTAAACTTTAAACCCTAAAAACCTAAAAACCTAAACCTAAACTAAACAAAACCTTAAAATAAAATAAATAAAAAACCTAAAATAAAATAAAATAATAAAGTAAAATAAAAAATGAAACTAAAACCTAAACCTAAACCTAAAAATTAAATAAAATAAACTAATAAAAATAAATGAAAATAAAATATTTACAAACCTAAACTAAACTAAAAAAATAAAATAAACCTATGAATTAAAAACTTAAATAAAATTAAACTAAACATAAAATAAAATTAAAATAAACCTAAAATAAAATAAAATAAAAAGTAAATAAAAACCTAAGCTTAAAAATAAGCTTTAAAATAAAACCTAAAATAAATAAAAAATAAAACCTAAACCCTAAATTTAAAAAAAAACCTAAACCTAAAATAAAAATAAAAATAAATAATACAAAATAAACCTAAACCTAAACTAAAATAAATAAAACCTAAACCTAATCCTAAAATAAACTAAACTTAAACCTTTTACCCAAACTAAATAAAATTACATTAACTAAAAATAAACCTAAACCTAAATAGAAAAATAAAACCTAAAAATAAACTTAAATAAAAACTTAAAACCTAAACCTAAACAAATAAAATATAAACCGAAACCTAAACCTAAAATAAAAAAATAAACCTAAACCTACAAATAAAATAAAATAAAACTCAACTAAAATATACCCAAACCTAAAAAAATAAACTAAAATAAAACCAAAACTAAAATAAATAAACCTAAAATAAATAAACTAAAATAAAAAAATAAAAAATAAACCTAAATAAAATAAATAAAGCATAAACTAAAATAAATAAAAAAATAAACTAAATAAACTAAAACCTAGGTTTACTAAATTTAAAAATAAACCTAAAACCCTAAACCTAAACCCTAAACCCTAAACCCTAAACCCTAAACCTAAACCCTAAACCCTAACCCTAAACCCTAAACCCTAAAAGCATAAACCCTAAAACCCTAAACCCTAAACCCTAAACCTTAAACCTTAAATCCTAAACCCTAAGCCCTAAACTTTTAAACCTAAATCGTAAAACCTAAACCCTAAACCCTAAACCTAAACAAAAAGTAACTAAATAAATTAAAAAATAAACTTAAACCCTAAAACCTAATAAACCTAAACTTAAACCTAAACCTAAACCATAAGAATGGGCAAAAACTTGATGGTAGAAACATCACCGTCAACCAGGCTCAGTCTAGATTTAGCGGTGGAGGCAAAGACAGGCACTATCGAAGGATCTGGATGTTGGTGGATATGGAGGGGGCGGTCAAAGCAATGGCGACTATGGAGGTGGGAGGAGTGAGAGAGGTTATAGCCGTGGTGGTGGTGGAGTGAGTGATTGGGGATATGATGGTGGATCTTGCTACTCAAGAGGTGGTTTCGATGGGAACCCAACCGATCCCCATTCAGTTTTACTCCATGTTGTCACTTATGTCTTAGAAAATTTGTGTGTTACTTTGTTAATGAAATTGAAAAGAAGAAATGTTGAATTTGAAATTGTTCTCTGTTAAAAAAAACCAAAACCCTAAACCCTAAACTAAAACCTAAACCCTAAACATAAAACCAAAACCCTAAACCCTAAACCTTTAAAACCTTAAACCTTCAACCCTAAACCATAAACCCTAAGACCTAAAACCTAAACCATAAACCCTAAACCCAAAAAAAAACCTTACATTCTAAACCCCAAACCTCAAACCCTAAATTAACCATAAACCCAGAATCCTAAGCCCTAAAAATCTAAAAACCTAAACTAAAATAAATAAACCTAAAATAAATAAACTAAACTAAATAAAAATAAAAATAAACCTTAATAAAAAAAGAGTAAAGAATAAACTAAATTAACTTAAAACTACCACTTGACTTAATTTTAAAAAAATAATAAATAATAAAAAATACTCTAAAACCCAAAACCCAAAACCCAAAACCCAAAACCCTAAAACCTATAACCCAAAACCTTAAACTGTGAATCCCAAACCCTAAACCTTAAACCCTAAGCCTTAATCCCTAAACCCTAAAAACCTAAAAACCTAAAAACCTAAACCTAAACTAAATAAAACCTAAAAATAAAATAAATTTAAAACCTAAACCTAAATAAAAAATTAAAATAAAATAAAAACCTAAGCTAAAACCAAAACCTAAACTTAAAAATAAAATAAAAGAAAAAATAAAATCTAAACTAAAAATAAATAAATAAATACCTAAACAAAACTAAAAAAAATAAAATAAACTTAAAAATAAAAAACCTAAATAAAATAAAAACTAAAAAAAATACAATAAACCTAAAATAAAATAAAATAAAAACTAAATAAAAACCTAAACCTAAAATATAAACATAAAAATAAAACTTAAAAATAAATTAAAAATACCTAAACCTTAAACTAAAAAAAACCTAAATCTAAAATAAATAAAATAAAATAAACCTAAACCTACACTAAAATAAACTATACTAAAATAAATAAAACCTAAACATAAACCTAAAATAAACTAAACCTAAACCCTAAACTAAATAAAATAAAATAAACTAAAAAAATCCTAAACCTAAACTAAAAAATAATACCTAAAAATAAATGTAAAATGAATACCTAAAACCTAAACCAAAAAACTTAAAATAAAAACCTAAGCCTAAACCTAAAAATAAAAAATAAAACATAAACCTAAAAAATAAAATACAAATAAAACTAAACTAAAAAATAAACATAAACCTTAACCTAAACCTAAGAAATAAATTAAAATAAAAAACCTAAACTTAAAAAAATATACCTAAATTAAATATAATAAACTAAATTAAATTAAAAAGTAAACCTAAATAAAAATAAAAAATAAAATAAACTAAAATAAAAAATAAATAAATTAAATAAACTAAAAAAAACCTAAACTTACATTTTTCCTAATTTGAAAAAAAAAATCCTAAACCTTAAATGCTAAACACTAAACCCTAAATCCAAAACCCTAAACTCTAAACCCAAAACCCTAAAACTAAGCCTAAACCCTGAACCGTACTCTTATAATCCTAAACCTATCACCCTAAACCATAAACCCTAAATAACCCTAAATCCTAAACCCTATACCCTAAACCCTAAAACTCTAAACCCTAAATCCTAAACTAACCCTAAACTATAAACTTGAAACCCTAAAACCCTAAAACCCTAAACTAACCTCAACCCTGTTAAACTAAAACTAAATAAACCCTAAACCCTAAACCCTATGCCCTAAAACCCTAAACCTGAAACCCTAAACCTTAAAACCTAAACCCTAAACCCTAAACCCTAAACCTAAACCCTAAATCCTAAACCCAGAAATAAAACCTTAAACTCTAAACCCTAAATCCCAAAGCCCAAGCCCTAAACCCTAAGCCCTAAACCCTAAGAAGCTAAAAACCTAAAATAAATAAATAAAATTAAATATAAATAAAAAAACCTAAGTGAAAGTAAAAAATAAAATAAACAAAAATAAATAAATTAAAAACAAAATAAACCTAAACCTACCACTTGATTAAACTTTAAAAAAAATTAAAAAATAAAAAAACCAGAATCTAAAACCCTAAATCCTAAATCTTAAACCCTAAACCCTAAAATCTATAACCCCAAACCTTAAACCCAGAACCCCAAACCCTAAACCCTAAACCATAATGCCTAAACCCTAAAAACCTAAAAACCTAATCCTAAACTAAATAAAACCTAAAAAATAAATAAATAAAAAACCTAAACCTAAATAAAATTAAAAAATAAAATAAAATACAAACCTAAACTAATACCTAAACCTAAACCTAAACCTAAAAATAAAAGAAATAAAAAATAAAAACTAAACTAAAATAAAAAAAATAAAAATCTAAACTAAACTAAAAAAATAAAATAAACCTAAAAATAATAAAACTTAAATAAAATAAAAACTAAACAAAAAATAAAAGTAAAATAACCTTAAGATAAAATAAAATCAAAACTAAATCAAAACATAAACCTAAAATATAAACCTAAAATAAAACCTAAAAATAAATAAATAAAAAAACCTAAACCTTAAACTTAAAAAAAAACTAAAATGAAAATAAATAAAATAAAATATGCCTAAACCTAAACTAAAATAAATAAAACCTAAACCTTAAAATAAATTAAACCTAAACCCTAAACTAAATAAAATAAAATAAACTAAAAAAACCCTAAACCTAAATGAAAAAAATAAAATCTAAAAAAAACCTAAAATAAAAACCTAAAACCTAAACCTAAAAAAATAAAATAAAAACTTAAACCTAAAATTAAAAAATAAAACCTAAACTTAAAAAATAAAATAAAAATAAAACTAAACTAAAAAATAAACATAATCCTACACTTGAACCTAAAAAATTAATTTAAAATAAAAAAACCTAAACTTAAATAATAAACCTAAAATAAACTAATAAAAGTAAAAAATAAACCTAAATAAAAGTAAAAATAAAATATACTAAAATAAATAAATAAATAAACTTAATAAACAAAAAAAACCTAAACCCATCATTTTACCTATTTAAAAAAAAAATCCTAAACCTTAAACCCTAAACCCTAAACCCTAAATCCTAAACCCTAAAACCTACAACCCAAAACCCTAAAACCTACAACCCAAAACCCTAAACCCTAAACCCTAAACCTTAATCCATAATTCGTAAACCCTAAAAACCTAAACCTAAACTAAATAAAACCAATAAGTAAATAAATTAAAAAACCTAAAGCTAAATAAAATAAAAACCTAAGCTAAAACCTAAACCTAAACCTAAACTTAAACCTAAAAATAAAATAAAATAAAAAAATAAAAACTAAACTAAAAACAAATTAATAAATACCTAAACTAAACTAAATAAAATAAAATAAACCTAAAAATAAAAAAAACCTAAATAAAATAAAAACTAAATGAAAAATGAAAATATAATAAACCTAAAATATAAACTTAAAAATAATACATAAAAATAAATAAAAAATAAAACCTAAACCTTAAACATAAATAAAAAAAACCTAAACCTAAAATAAATAAAATAAAATAAACCTAAACCTAAACTAAAATAAAAAACCTAAACCTAAAATAAACTAAACATAAACCCAAAATTAAGTAAAATAAAATAAACTACAAATAAACCTAAACCCAACCTAAAAAATAAAACGTAAAAATAAACATAAAGTAAAAACCTAAAACCTGAACTTAAAAAAGTAAAATAAAAACTTAATCCTAAACCTAAAAATAAAAAATAAAACTTAAACCTAAAAAAAATAAAAATAAAACTAAACTAAAAAATAAATATAAACATAAACTTAAACCTACAAAATAAACTAAAATAAATAAACCTAAAATAAATAAAATAAACTAAATAAAAAAAATAAACTTAAATAAAAATAAAAAATAATCCTAAATAAAGATAAATGCTAAAACTAAGCATAAACCTTAAATTGTAAACCCTAAACCCTAAATCCTAAACCCTGAATCTTAAACCATAAATGTTAAAACTAAGCCTAAACACTGAACCGTAAACTTATAACCCTAAACCTACAACCCTTAACCATAACCCAAAAATAACCCTAAAACTAAAACCCTAAATCCTAAACCATAAACTAACCATAAACCCTAAACCCTAAACCCCTAAACACTAACCCAAATCCTAAACCCTAAACCTTAAACCCTAAACCCTAAACTAACCCTAAACCATAAACATTAAACCCTATAAACCCAAACCTTAAAGAAACCCTAAACCCTAAACCCTAAACTAACCCTAAACACTAAGCTAAACCTAAACCCTAAACCCTAAACTTTAAACCCTAAACCCTGAAACCCCTAAACCTTAAAGCCTAAACACTTAACCCTAAACCTTAACCCTAAACACTAAACCATAAAACCCTAAACCCTAAAACCCTAAACCCTAAACCCTAAACCCTAACAACCTAAAAATCTAAACCTAAAGTAAATAAAACCTAAAATAAATAAATAAAAAAACTTAAACCTAAATAAAATAAAAAATAAAAAAATAAAACCTAAACTAAAACCTAAACCTAAACCTAAAAATAAAATAATATAATAAAATATAAATAAAATTAAATAAAATAAATAAAAACCTAAACTAAGCTAAAAAAAATAGAATAAAGATAAGAATAAAATATCTAAATAAAATACAAAAATAAACATAAAATAAAAATAAAATAAACCTAAAATAAACCTAAAAGAAAAACTAAATAAAAACCTAAACCTAAACAATAAACATAAAAATAAATAAAAAACAAAACCTAAACCCTAAACTAAAAATAAAAAGTAAACCTAAAATAAAAATAAAATAAAAAAAATAAAATAAACTTAATCCTAAACTAAAATAAACTAAACTAAAATAAATAAAACTTAAACCTAAACCTAAAATAAACTAAACCTAAACCCTAGACTAAATAAAATAAAATAAACTAAAAATAAACCTAAACCTAAACTAAAAAATAAAACCTAAAAATTCTAAAACCTAAACCCTAAACCCTAAACTCTAAAAAGCCAAAAACCTAAACCTAATCTAAATAAAACCAAAAAATAAAATAAATAAAAAACAACTAAACAAAAATAAAATGAAAATGAAATGAAAATAAAAATAAAATAAACTTAAAATAAAATAAAATAAAAACTAAATAAAACCTAAACCTAAAATAAAAACCTAGAAATAAAACCTAAAAATTAAACTTAAAAAACCCTAAACCTTAAACCCTAAACCTTTAACCCTAAATCCTAGACCCTAAACCCTAAACCCTATAAAACTAAGCCTAAACCCTAAACCCTGCCCTGGCCTAAATCCTTAAAAACCTTAAACCCTAAACTAACCTTATACCCTAAACCCTAAACCCTAAGCCCTAAACCCTAACCCTAACCCTAAACACTAAATCCTACACCCTAAACCCTAAATAGTAAAATCCTAAATTAACCTTAAACCATAAACCCTAAACCCTAAAGCCTAAACCCTAAAGCCTAAACTCTAAACCCTAAAACTAAACTAACCCTAAACCCTAAGCTAACCCTAGACCCTCAACCCTAAAACCTAAACCCTAAAAACCCTAAAACTTAAAGCCTAAACACTAGACCTAAACCCTAAACCCTAAACCCAAATCTTAAACACTAAACCCTAAATAGTAAACCTTAAAATCCTAAACCCCAAACCCTAAACCCTAAAAACTTAAACCTAAATTAAATAAAACTATAAAATAAATTAAATAAATAAAACCTAAAACTAAACTAAAACATAAACTTAAACCTAAAAATAAAACAAAATAAAAAAATAAAATAAAAGTAAATAAAATAAATTAAAACCTAAACTAAACTTTAAAAATAAAATAAACCTAAGATTAAAAAACCTAAATAAAATAAAAGCTAAATATAAAATAAAAATAAAATAAACCTAAAATAAAATAAAATAAAAACTAAATAAAAACCTAAACCTAAAAAATAAATCTAAAAATAAAACTTAAAAAGAAATAAAAATAAATCCCAAACCCTAAACTAAAAATTAAAACTAAACCTAAAATAAAAATAAAATAAATAAAATAAAATAAACCTAAACATAAACTAAAATAAACTAAACTAAAATAAATAAAACCTAAACCTAAACCTAAAATAAACTAAACTAAACCCTAAACTAAATAAAATAAAATAAAGTAAAAATAAACCTAAACCTAAACTAAAAAATAAAACCTAAAAATAAACCTAAAATAAAAACCTAAACCCTAAACCCTAAACCCTAAACCTTAAACCCTAAAAAGCTTAAAACCTAAACCTAAACTATACAAAACCTAAAAATAAAATAAATAAAAAACCTAATCTAAAAAATAATTTAAAAAATAAAATAAAATTAAAACATAAATAATACCTAAACCTAAACTTAAACCTAAAAAGAAAATAAAATAAAAATTGAAAGGTAAATTAAAAAAATAAATAAAATCCTAAACTAAACTAAAAAAACCTAAATAAAATAAAAAGTAAGCCTAAAATAAAATAAAATAAACCTAAAATAAAATAAATTAAAATAAAAACTAAATAAAAACCTAAACCTAAACAATAAACTTAAAAATATATAAAAAATAAAACCTAAACCCTAAACTAAAAAAAAATCTAAACCTAAAATAAAAATGAAATAAACCTAAACCTAAACCTAAACCGAAACCAAATAAAATAAACTAAAAATAAACTTAAGCCTATGCTTAAAAATAATACATTAAAATAAACCTAAAATAAAAACTTAAAACCTAAACCTAAAAAAGGAAAATAAAAATCTAAACATAAACCTAAAAATAAGAAAAATAAAACCTAAACCTAAAAAATAAAATAAAAATAAAACTAAACTAAAAAATAAACCTAAACTTAAAAAATAAATTAAAATAAATAAACTAAACTAAATAAAAATATAAATAAACTTAAATAAAAATAAAAAATAAAATAAACTAAAATAAATAAAAAATAAACTAAATAAACCTAAACCTACAAGTTTACTTAATTTAAAAAATGAAAAAAAGTAAAGATAAAAAATAAAAGACAAATAAAACCATAAACCCTAAACCTACAACCCTATACCCTAAATCCAGAACCCTCCTCCCCAAGCTCTTCCTCGGTTATTTTGAATCCCTATTGGTGGTGCGCCCTTGACTTGGGATTTATGTGCCTTTGGCTTCAATTTTGATCGGTTTCAAAGGCTTGAATGGCATCTGGTAGTTTGCATGATGTTTTATCATCCATGGCTGCAGTGAGTTCTAGTCCTTGGGTTCCACCTAAAAATATGGATGTTTTGCTGGCATCCGACATTTTGGGGATTGGCCCTAATGTCATCTTCTATTAAATAAGCCTCCTAGTAAGATTTCTCCCTCTGTTGAGTTGGTTAATCTCATTTCAACATCTTTTTGAGGTTTTCCAACCGTAATGTGCTCTGATGTGGATGTTGAAAAGTTGGCAAACCCTTTGAATTTTCTCTTATCAATAAATTTGCTTTGCATCATCTGAATTTGGATAAGATCCACTCTTTTTCCATAATCTCAAGCTTATGGGTGCCTTCTTGATTAGTCTTATTGACCCATAGCATATCCTAATTTAATTTTCTAATGATCTAAATTATCCATGTGTTTTTTACATCATTCTTATTTCATCCTTAATTGCCAAATACGTTTGCTGAAGTAGTCACCACTTTTTGACATTAAGGAGGAATCTCCTGTTGTTCCTGTGTGGTTATTTCTTCCTAATATGCACATTCATTTTGTTACCCATCATGTGCTTTTTACTATCGGGGTTTTATTTGGTTGGCCTTTGCAACTCAACCAAGCGATCGCTGAGTGATCTCGCTCTTCTATGGCTCAGATCCTCATTGAATTAAACATAATTGAAAAATACCCTAAAGAAGATTGGATTGGCTCTGAAAAATATGGGTATTTGCAAAAGGTTGAATTGGAGAACCTTCTGATTTTTGTTCCCACTTTAAAATACATGATCATGACAATTTGGAATGCTTTATTCTCCATCCCCACTTAAAAAAATAAATTCCTCCTAAGGAAAATGTTATCTCTACCCATAAGCCGATTCCTACTTATGTTCAAAAATCGACCTCAGATCCTAAGGATGGTATGAAAGCTATTATTGATGTTGATTCCTTGGATATCAGGGTTAATCCCGTTGAACATGTTTCAGCTTCTAATGTTGGTAGGGATTCGACTGATATTCAAAATGGGAAGGAAGATTTACCTCTTATTCCTTCTTTGAATTTAAATAATTCTAATGTAGAGAATAATAAATTTTCTATGTTTTTAGAAGATGATTCTAATTCCTCTAATTATATTCTTGCATCTATGCCAACTTTGATTGATGAAAATGAAGCTTTTAATGAGGATTTAAATGATGACAAGCATGCTGATAACATCTTTGATCTAGATTTTACTACTTGTGCTTTAATTGGTTCTAAATCATCACCATCTCTCATTTTTAATCTTGATATTCATGTTAATCCTACTTTTCAACTAAATATGGATTTGGAATAAGGTGAACTCACCTCCAAGCACTTGGAGATCTCTTTTAAATCTATCACCAATGTTACTAAATCTTTCTCAGACGATGACTCTAGGGGAAAAGAAAATGTCCTCCAAACTTATCATGCTAAAAAGAAAAAAATGTTAAAAATTTCCTTTCCGAATTGTCCAAAAACACTAGATCTGCTGCAACCTCTCACTCCTCTCTTAATTAACCTTTGCTTAACCCCCATTTTTTATTTTCCTTATGTTTAATTTTCTTGTTTGGAATGTTAGAGGGATCTCTATTCATAATCATATTAGAAATCTTTATTGCATTCATAATATTTCTATTTTTATTGTTCTAGAGCCTCTTATTCATGCTAATGAAATTAACCATGTTGCTAGAATGATCGGGTTCAATAAATTTTTCTCCAATGTTAGTAATAAGATTTGGTGTTTTTGAAATAATTTCATTGAGGTCTCTATTCTTGATGACTTTCATCAAGTTGTCAATGCTCACATCTCTTATGGTCATTATTGTGTTTTGGGGTCTTTTATTTATGCATCTTGTTATAGATTTGTAGAATCTTCTTTGGGATAATTTAAGGATTTTGCTACCTCTATCAACAAACCTTGTTTTTTGGTGGTGATTTCAACACCATTTTATTCTCATCTGAATGAAGTGGTGGTTGCTCTCTAATTTTCATTCCATGGAAGATTTCTCCAATATGATTCTTGATTGTAATTTGATTGATATTGGATTTAAGGGCTCTAATTATACTTGGTAAAACTCTAGACTTTGGCAATGGTTGACCGATTCTTTTAATACTCATTGGATTACTCAATGGACAATTACTTCTATTGACCATTTAATCATGCTCCTCTTCTGGTTTCTATTAAAGATAGTTCTAATAGACTAAAAAACCCCTCTCCTTTTAGATTTCAAAATATGTGGATTCAGCATATTAATTTTTTAAATATTGTGGCTAATAATTGGGAAGCTTCTTTACATCCTGATAATTTGATTCTGGGGATGAATAGACATTTGTTTAAACTTAAAAGAATTAAACAAAATTTGGGCTGGTGAAATAAGCATTCTTTTAAAAACTTTTGCTAATATTAAAGATATGTATTGGTTTGTGATCTTGAAGCCTCTATTATGCCCGATCCTTCTAAGATTCTGACTTGACTAAAGATAAACTTGTTAGCTTCCAAAATATGAAAGAGACTTATTGGTGCCAAAAAAGCTACTAAAACATATTATGGATGGTGACAGAATATTAGGTATTTCCATGCTTTGGTTAAAAAAAGAGAGCTTTAAGTAATATTCAAAAAATTAAAAATGTCAATGGAGATTGGATTATGGAGAATAATGATATTAAGGAATCGTTATTAATTACTTTAGAAATATGCTTAATAAGAATTGCTCTTATGAAACTATTTCATAAATGGACTTGATTCCTTCTATTATTACTAATGATGATAATGATTTTCTTACCATTGTGCTAATGAAGATGAAATTTTCAAAGTTTCGTAACATAGATTCTCTTGTAGGTCAGGGTTTCACTACTTTTTTTCAAAATGTTGGTTTATCATTAAAAATGATTTGATTGATGTTGTGATTGATTTTTTAATGGTAATCCTTTTCTAAATATTTTCTAGTACTTCTGTTCTCATACCTAAGAAAGATAATCTAGACTATTAGTGATTTTAGACCTATTAGTTTTGCACATTCTTCAATAAGCGATTTCCAAAATTCTTGCCAACAAATTTAGTCCTTTACTCAATAGAATTATCTCTCTCAACCAAACTAGTTTTGTTAGAGGTAGATCCATTTTGACAAGATTTTACTTGCCCAAGAATTTCATGATCTTGATGCCAATACTAGAGGTGGCAACATTCTTTTTAAGTTAGATATTATCAAAGCCTTTGAAAACATCTCTTGGGATCTCCTTTTCCATATTCTAAATTTATTTGGGTTTTTGATAAATTTATTTTTCTTATTTAAATATTGTATTTAATAATGCTTTTTTGTTTTTGCATAATGGGGATGCCTTGGGTTTCTTTCCCTCTTCCAATGGCTTATGACAAGGGATCCTTTATCTCCTACTTTATTTATTATTGTTGTTAAGTACTTATCTAGGAGCATCAATGATTTATTCTTAAACAATCCTAGTATGTACTACAAAACTCTTGGTGGTCTTCCTATTTCCCATTTAAGTTTTGCAGATGATTTCATTATTTTTTGCAATGCTTCTATTCATCACATCAAGCATCTCAAGTCTTTTTAAATAAATTTAGTAGAGAAAGTGGTTTCTCTAACAATGATACAAAAGTTATTTTGTCACTTCCTCTAGTATCTCTAATAATAAAATTAATCAAATCTTGCATATCACTAATTTTAAACATCAACACTTACCTCTTAAGTACTTGGGTGCTCTTGAAAGGCCCGAAACCTTCCCATCTCTTTGATGAGTTAATTCAAAAAAATTCAAATAAAATTCATGTTTGGGAATTCAATTTACTTTCCTTTGGTGGTAGGCTCACTATCCGTAAAACCACTCTCAACTTAATGCCTCTTTATTTGATTCAAACTATTATCCCCACTAATGCATTAGACATCTTGGCATAAATGTTGTGGTCCTTTGGGAGAAGGTGCTCTTGGTTGCAAGCCTATTCGTGAAGCTATCAGTGCCTTCTCTCATAAGCTCTGGTGGAATTTTAGAAAGAATGATAGCCTTTGGGCTATGTTTATGATGGAAAAATATTGCCAAGGTAAACACCCCTTAACTGTGCTTATAAATTTGGTCACTCTCCAGTTTGGAAAAAGGGTTTGCTCCATTAAATGGGTTACCAAATCATTAATATCTTCAGGTATTCAGTCAAGTTCTTCCATCTTTTGGCAAGACAATTGGATTGGTAATGGCTCTATTGACACCCTTTTATCTACCCACTCTACTACTGCTATCAAAGTTAATTCTTTTGGCTTAATAACAATTGGAATGAAAGCAAACTTGGGAATTATATCCCTATTTCCCTTTTTTGACAACTTTAGAAATATCCCCATTTCTTCTAACAAACCTGACCAAATTCTTTTTAAGCTTTCTTATAATGGTGAGTTTGTTCTTAAAGAGATTTGGAATTTTATTAGAGATAAATGAAACCCTCTAATGTTTTTATTAAACTTTGGAACAATATCACTCACATTTCTTATTCAATTTTAGCTTGGAGGATTTTGAATAACTTTATTCATGTGGACTCTCTGCTCTAGACTAAAGGGTTTTACTTACCTTGAAAGTGCTATTGTTGCTTTCATATTGAAAATGTAAATCATGTTTTTGTTAATGGTGCCATTGCTTCTAAATTCTGGCTATGGTATGCTAATTTATTTAATACCAACAATTTTTAGGGTTCTCTTTCTTTATGTCAACTTCTTGAAGTCTATTTCAAAATAAGTGAAAGGTAATATCAAAGTTTTAATTGATATTACCCTTATCCGTTCATCTAGATGGATAGAAATGATGCTAAATATCATGGTATTCCTAACCATAAAAGGATCCCGGAAAAAACTAAAAAAATTCATGCTCTTTTAATGCCAATCTTATTAGTAATATTCATTTTAGAGGTTATAAATTAGTGGCTAAAAAATTGGGTATCATTCTGCCTGAGTTTGACTCTTATAAAAGTGCTAGGATTATCCATTGGATCAAACCTAAAGACAATTTGATTAAAGTGAATACTAATGGTTTTGTTTCTTCCAATAAATATGGTTGTGGTGGTATCTGTAGGGATTCTAAAGGTACTATCTTTTGTGCTTTTACCTATCCTCTCAAAGCCTATTCTATTATTGCTGAGCTTATGGTTATTAATAAAGTTATTGAAATTTGTTTAAATAGAGGTTTCTTTAACATCTGGATTGTAGTTGATGCTCTCTTGCTTCTTGACATGCATAATTACAATAGAAATGGGAATATTACATTATTTTATCTTCTTAGTCATACTAAAAATCTTCTTTCTCAAGTTTATTTTAAAATTTCCACATGCTTCATGAAGGTAATGCAGGCTGATTACTTGGCTAACTTTGGTCCAACTTAACTAAGTCCACTTTATTTGACAACCAAACTTTGCCTAAACTATTAAGAGGTTTAGTTAATCTAGATAAGGATTGCATCTTTATTATTATAAATTCTTGGCTTAGTTTTTGCTGTTGGTTTTTGATGATCTTTTGCTTTTGGTTGCCCCTTGTTAAACCCTCTTTGGCCAGAGCTTGGTTATGTTTTTAATCTATTACTTTTGGATTGGCCTTATTTTTACTACCCGGTGGTTATTATAAGTGCAGCCTAGGTTCTTTTGGTTTTTCACTTGGTTTTCATTCTCTGCTAGGTGTTTACCATAATTTTCCCTTGGCTACTTTTTATATCCTCCTTTTGGGTTGTGGCTATCGCTAATGTAGGTTTTTCTTTCTTGTATGGGTTTTGCCTCTTTTCTGGGCTACTTGCTAACTTACCTAAGTTGGATCTGCTACTGTGGTGGTTGACAGGGTGGCATTGTTGGCTGGCAATTTTGGCTAGTTAGGTTGGTTGGATGACTATTTTGCTATTTTTTTTATTTTCTATTGGTGACTAATCTGGGGGCTATTGGTGGTTTATCTCTGGCTTTATTTTGGCATGGTGGACATTGTTGGTTGGCTATTATTTTCTCTATTTTGTTGACAGGGGCTTGGTGGTTGGTTTTCCTAATTTTATTTTGTTTCTTTTGGTTATGGTTTTGACCTCCTCTTATATTGGCCCTCCTCTCTTGGCTGCATCGGCTTTGGATTTGGGTATTTTTCTAGAATGGCTAGTTGAAGGCTATTTTGTGGTCGTTTTGGTGTCTTGGGGTTTGGTTGTGCTTTTATTACTATTTTTCCTGTTGGTTGGCTTGTAATCTATCTTACTAGGCTTTGTAACTTTTTTCCTTTGGCTGGTTGTTCTACTTACATGGTTCAGATTTTATTTTGCGTTGGTTGGGTTTGGTGGTTACTGTATGCTTCTACTCTTTCCCTGGCTGTCTTGGGTGATTTTGGCTTGATGACTGCATTTGGTCTTTACACTTACTTGGGTCTTCTACTACTGTGATGGTTGGCTAGGAGGATATGTTATCATTTGGTTGGTTGTATTAGATGGCTGGGTTGGTTGGAGGACTGGCTATTTTGGTTGCTTTTTCCTGGTCCTTTGGTGATTGTTCTGGAACCCTGTTGTTCTTTCTATGACCTATATTTCTGGTTTCCTCCTACTTTTTTTTTCTCTCTTGTATTGACCCTCTTTTCTGTTTGGGTGGCCTTGTTGCCCCCTTTGCGCTAGTTGGGTGTTTTATTGACACTTTTTTCCGCTTTGTTGGTAGGATATAAACACTTGTGTTTTTCTTTTGCTCTTATTGGTCTCGGTTTGTGTTGTTACCTGTCATGTTTGTTTTGATTTTGTTATTCCTTTTGTGGTGGCTTTGGTGGTGCTCCTACTCTACTGTTCCTATCTCTGATGGTTGGTTGATTATCTTTTTTATTGGGATTTGGTTGTTCAGGTGTCTTGGTGGTTGGCTATTATGTTTGCTATTTGTAGGATTTTGTAGCTTTCTTGGATGAAAGACTTTGGATGATGGGCTACACGAGGTATGTTGGCTATAATGGCCTTGATGTTTCCCACTCTTTCTTTTTTTTTGTTGGTAGTGCTATATGTAATTGTAATCCTTCTCCTGAAGTTTGGATGCTTACATATAGTGTTGCTCCATGAGATGATTATAACTGAGCCTGTGCCTTTTTTTACTTTACTCATTTTATTTGCTCTTACTTTTTATGCTTGCTTAATTGCACTCATCCTTTCAAAAGTATGTTGCAGATTTCTTTTATAGGTTGGGAGAGTCTTGTAGGTGGATCTTGCTGGTATCAGACGGACCAAATGAAGTTTTTTGCTGCTCACATGGATTTTCTCCTGTTGATTTTTTGGTTTTTCTTTTGCTTTATTTCCTTCATTATTGAAATAGTTAGGGGATTTATATCTTTAGGATTTATTGTAGCTCTTTGAGCATTAGGTTAGAGATTACCCCCTCTAAGGACTTTGTACTTTTTCTTTTTGGCAATAAAATTTTCCTAATTTCCTTTAAAAAATAACCTTAAACCCTAAAACCCTAAGCCCTAAACCCTAAACCATAAATCCTATAACCCTAAATCCTAAACCCTTAACCCTAATACATAAAATCTACAACCCTAAACCCTAAACCCTAAACCCCAAACCCTAAACCCTAAACACTAAACCTTGAACCCTAAACCGTAAAAACCTAAAAACCTAAACCTAAACTAAATAAAACCTAAAAATAAAATAAATAAAAAAACTTAAACCTAAACCTAAACCTAAAAATAAAATAAAAAACTAAACTAAAATAAAATAAATAAAAACCTAACGTAAATAAAATAAAATAAACATAAGAATAAAAAACCTAAATAAAATAAAAACTAAACGTAAAATAAAAATAACATAAAAAATCTAAATAAAACCTAAAATTAAAAATTAAAAAACAAAACTAAAATAAATAAAAATAAACCTAAACCCTAAACTAAAAAACAAAACCTAAATCTAAAATAAAAATAAAATAAACCAAAACCTAAACATAAACCTAAAATAAACTAAACCTAAACCTAAACCTAAACTAAAAAAAATAAACTAAAAATAAACCTAAACCTAAATTAAAAAAATAAACCTAGAAACAAACCTAAAATTTAAAACTAAAATATAAACCTAAAAAAATAAAATAAAAACCTAAACCTAAACCTAAAAATAAAAAATAAAAATAAAATAAAACTCTACTAAAAAACAAAACAAAACCTAAACCTAAAAAAGATAAATTAAAATAAAATGCTAAACTAAAATAATTAAACCTAAAATAAATAAAATAAACTAAATAAAAAAAATCGAATAAACTAAATAAATAAAAACTAAATTAAGTAAACTAAATGAACCTAAACATATCGGTTTACTTAATTTAAAAAAAACTCCCTAAACCCTTTACCCTAAAACTGACCATAAACCCTAAACCCTAAACCTACAACACTAAACCTACAACAATAAAACCTAAACCCTAAACCCAACAAGACCCTAAATCCTAAACCCTAAACCTTAATCCTAAACCT
Organism: Cymbidium sinense; assembly: GCA_021442155.1. NCBI lineage: Eukaryota > Viridiplantae > Streptophyta > Magnoliopsida > Asparagales > Orchidaceae > Cymbidium > Cymbidium sinense. The sequence continues at coordinate 54,795,683 of CM038218.1, forward strand.
TAAACATTGAAAGCATAAACCCTAAAACCCTAAACCCTAAACCTTACACCCTACACCCTAAACCCTAACCCTTAAATTCCAAACCCTAAACCTAAACCTAAAGTAACTAAATAAATTAAAAAATAAACCTAAACCCTAAACTTAATAAACCTAAACCTAAATCTAAACCATGAAAATGGGCAAAACCATGACAGAATATCATCAACCGTGCTCGATGGTGGTGGAGGCCAAGGAGGCGGCACATATGGTGGGGATCTGGAGGTGTTGGTGGATATGGAGGTGGTGAGCCGTGTTATGGAGGTGAGAGAGCCCCAAAGGTTACAATGGTGGTGGGAGGGAGAGATCGGGATATGATGGTGGATCCTCGCTACTCTGAGAGGTGGTTTTAATGGGGATTGGAGAAATCAAGAACCACCAATCTGACCCGCTTATGGAACTGTTCTGTAGAGATGATTCTAATTAACTAAGGTTTTTGATTTGTTTTATGCATGATCATTTATGATCTATGTCGTCTCTTGTGTCTCAGAAAACTTAGTGTATTAATTGGTTGATGAAATCAAAAAGAAGAAATATTGAATATGAATTTGTTTTATGTTTAAAAAAAATAAAAACCCTAAACCGTAAACTAAAACTTGAACTCTAAACCTAAAACCTAAACCCAAAAACCCTAAACCCTAAAAGATAAACCCTAAACCTTAAACCCTAAACCCTAAACCCTAAACACTAAACCCCAAACCCTAAACCCTCAACTAACCCTAAACCCTAAACCGTAAACCCTAAAAAGCTAAAAACCTAAACCTAAACTAAATAAAAGATAAAAATAAAATAAATAAAAACCTAAACCAAAGTAAAATAAAATAATAAAATAAAAACTAAAACCTAAACCTAAACTTAAAAGGAAAATAAAATAAATATAAAAACTAAACTAAAATAAAATAAATAAAAAACTAAACTTAACTAAAAAAATAAAAACTGAACCTAAATTAAATTAAAATAAACCTAAAATAAAATAAAATAAAATAAAAACCTAAACAAGAAAACCTAGAAATAAAACATAAAAATAAATAAAAATAAAACCTAAACCTAAAATAAAATAAAATAAACCTAAACCTAAACTAAAATAAACTAAAAATAAATAAAACCTAAATCTAAACCAAAATAAACTAAACCTAAACCTAAACACTAAATAAAATAAAATAAACTTAAAATAAACCTAAACCTAAACTAAAAAAAACCTAAAACTTAAAACCTAAACCTAAAAAAAATAAAATAAACCTAAACCTAAAATAAAAATAAAACCTAAACCTTAAAAAAAAACTAAAATAAAATAAAAACCTAAACCTAAACCTAAAAAAATAAACTAAAATAAAAAAATCTAAATAAATAAACCTAAAATAAATAAACTAAACTAAATAAAATAAAAATAAACCTAAATAAAAATAATAAAAGTAAGTAAAATTAACTAAATAAACCTAAACCTATGAGTTTACATAATTTAAAAAAAAATAATAAAAAACCAAACCCTAAACCTAAACCTAATCCTAAACCCTAAACACCTACAAACCTAAACCTTAAACCCTCAACCCAAAACCCTAAACCCTAAACCTAAACCCTAAACCTTAAACCCTAAAAAACCCAATGCTAAACCTTAAACCCTAAACCCCAAACCTAAACCCTAAAACGAAACCTAAACCTAAACTTAATAAAACCTAAAAAAAAATAAATAAATAAACCTAAATCTAAATAAACTAATAAAATAAAATAAACTAACTAAACCTAAACCCAAAACCTAAAAATAAAGATAAAATAAAATAAAATAATAAAACTAAATTAAAATAAAGAATAAGAAACCTAAACTAAACTAAAAATAATTAAATTAACCCACATAAATAAATAAAATAAAAAAACTAAACATAAAATGAAAATAAACCTAAACAAAAACAATAAAACCTAAACCTAAAAAATAAAACTAAATATAAATAAAATAAAACCTAAACCCTAAACTAAAAAAATAACATAAACTTATAATAAATAAAATAAAATAAACCTAAACCTAAACTAAAATAAACTAAACTAAAATAAGTAAAACCTAAACCTAAACTAAAACTAAACTAAACCCTAAACTAAATAAAATAAAATAAACTAAAATAAACCTAAGCCCAAACTAAAAAATTAAACCTAAATAAAAGCTAAAACCTAAACATAAAAGAAAATAAAACCTAAACCTTAAAAAAAAATAAAAAAATAAAACAAAACTAAAATAAAAACATAAACCTAAACCTAAACCTAAAAAATAAACTAAAATATAAAACTTAAACTAAAATAAATAAACCTAAAATAAATAAACTAAACTAAATAAAAATAAAAAATAAACCTAATAAAAATAAGAAATAAAATAAACTAAAAATAAAAAATAAACTAAATAAACCTAAAACTACCGGTTTACTTATTTTTTTTTAAAAAACCCTAAACCCTAAACCATAAACTTGAAATCCTAATCCCTAAATAGTAAAACTAACCCTAAACCCTAAACCCTAAACTTATAACCCTAAACCTACAACTCTAAACCCTATAACCTAAACCCTAAACTATCCATAAACCCTAAACCCTAAACCCTCAAAACCCTAAACCCTGAAGCATAAACATTAAACCTTAAACCATAAACCCTAAACCCTACCCCTAAAACCTAAACCTAAAACCCTAAACACTAAAAACCAAAACCCTAAATCCTAACCCCTAACCCCTAACCCTAAACCCTAAACCTAAACCTAAAAGCATAAACCCTAAAACCCTAAACCCTAAACCCTAAACCATAAAGCCTAAACCATAAACCTTAGGGGATCACACATGCATTGTACATGACATGTGAGGGCTTTATGTCAGCGCATAGAAGAAGAAAATCTATAGGGGATAAGGTTTGAATTTGATTTGATTATATGATTTGTGGAAAGATGATCCATTGGGGATAAGAATCAATAATCCACCAAGGATTAAGTTCAAATCAACTTTAATTTGTTTTCTTTTAACTGATGTGGAGGCATATTTGCTGGAGATATAGCCTCAAGTCCGCTGGGGATTGGGTATATGATCTTCCACAAGGGAAGCATGTTTGGCCTATCCACTGAGGATTGGGACTTGAGTTTGATTTCATAGATTTGTTTGGGGATGTATCCACTGGGGATAAGAGTTTGGTTGGATTTCTTTGATTTAGACTTTATAGGGGGAGTTGGTTTAATTTGGCTCCATTGGGAAGGTTGGTTTTGAATTTGATTTGTTTGCTTGACTTATTTTTATATGATTTGGGGCTCCACTAGGGAGAAGGGTGTGATTTAACTCCACTGGGGAGAATCAGATTGGGTTTAATTTAATCTGAGTTAATGTATGGACCTTGTCAGGGTGTGGTGGACCCACTAAGAAGGGGTTATATCAGCCTTGACCTACCTCAGGTTTACAAATCCAAAGGGATAGTTATCGGCTATGGGGCAGAGCTAGCTAACCTAAGGGGTTGCCTTTTGGTGTGCAATGATTGTGTGCTAAGAAGAAGGTGTAGCAAACATACATCTTCCAAAGCAAGGAACAACCACTAGGTTACCTGTTGGATGCACAACAAATCAAACCTGATCTAAGGTGACTACTAAGTGAATGCCACTGGGGACTTATGCCAACTTAAAAGTAGTTAGGATTAATTTTATCTTAATTTCATGTGATTTGATATGGTTTGTTTAGTTTTGATTGATTTTGAATTGAGGGCATATCCACTAGTGATGTGAGCTCGGTCAAATTTGATAGATTTAATTTATGGATCGGGTTGATGTGCGATGGACCGATTGAGAAGAGGCTATATCAGACTTGTCATATCTCAGATTTACAAATCTAACAGGATAGTCTACTGACCATGGGGTAGAGCTAGCTAACCTAAGGGGTTGCCTTTTAGTGTGCAATGACTGTGCTAAGAAGAAGGCATAGTATACTTATATCTTCTAAAGTAGGGAATAACTGTTGGGTGACCTGTTGGTAGCACAATAAATCAAACTCAACTTACAGGCGGCTACTGAGTGAATTCCGTTGGGGCCTTATATCAACTCAAGAGTAGTCAGGTGATTCCTATAAGGAGTTTTGCTGACACTGCCCTAAAGATAGGATACCTGCTTATGAAATGGTATCGCTAAGGGTGTCCTCTTAATCCACAAGTGAATATATATTTTATTTATATGTTTGCATGAACACTATTGGTGTGCAAGGGACCACACTAAGAAGGGGCTATGTTGGCCTTGACCTATCTCAAATTTATTGGACCAATGTAGAATTTGCACATCCATAGGATGGATTCTCCAACCATAGGGGTGGTTATTAGGAAAGGGGAACTGTCCAATTCGATAGTAACGGAGATGCTATCTAAATGGGGCCACAAAGGATGTGATCCAAATATAGTGCCCATAGGGGAGGTGCTTCCAGGGGCATTATCCTCAGCATTGGATAAGTAAGCCTATAGGTGTACAGTGGCCAACGCAAGGAGAAGGCATAGTAAACTTACATCTACCATGAGTGTTGTATCCTAAGGTGGGAGAACCAACCAACCTAAGGTGTATCCATCAGCATGAATGGTGTATCCATCAACATAGTGAGAACCAACCAACCTAAGGTGTTCGTCGGTGTGCAACAATCAACCTAGAAATAAAGTGTGTAGGCTTACAACTTTTCAAGAGGAACTGATCATCAGGAGAGTCTATCATCGGACAGATCTTTGTCACCTAGAGTGACTACTAAAGCGAGGAGACCAAGAAGGACTGGACCAGACTTGATGCGGTCAAGGGAAGGATCCACTAGGGGAGTTATCCTAAACCTCTAATATACTTGACCTAGTCAATGCACGAAGGCTAATCGAAGAAGAAAGCATAACAGACTCACATCCTCTTAAACGAAGCCAACATGAGGTAGCTTACCAGCCATGTAGTAAGGCCTACTAAACTAACAAGGCACTCGTCAGTGTCAAATGGCCAAGGAAGTAAAGTGTACCAGACTTACATCCTCCAAACCAAGAAGACCACTAGTGTAACACACTACCAAGGTAGCACGTAAGCTCGACCTAGAATAATTTCTAAGTGAGTGCCACTGGGGGCATTATCTCAACTCAGAGTTTCCTGAGATAAAATATATGTGTTTGTTTTATATATTTGTGTTTATTTTGTGTTTGTGTTGTGTCAATGAAGGATATGATGCACTCGAGTTCCTTACACCTACCCTAAACACATCATGGCAGAGAAGAATACTTTCACCATGGAAGAGATTGAATTTGAAATGGAATTTTCATTGATGATAATTATTTTTAAACATGATTTATAATATTTTTTTTAAGTAGAGCCCATTGATTGGAACATTTGGGCGTTCTCGCTTATGATTAATAAGCTAATAAGATCCTCCTTAGTAGGCCTTCTTTATGGAAAAAGGGCCTTCCTATGTGGATTTAAACTTGCCTCCCATATTATGATGGGCAACAATTAGTCTCTTCAGAACTAAAATAAGCTCACCTACTTGAAAAGCTCTAGGATAGACCAGCTTGTTGTGAGCTTGAATCATTTTAACTTTATATAACTTGAGGTTTGGGCATGCCCATATGCATCTCTCCTCCAAACTTTCAAGCTCTTCTAACTGTAACTTGGTGTTCTCCTTTATTTTTATCCTGCTACCCACATCTATCCTCACTGATGGGAGTTGGACTTCTAATGATAGAATGACTTCAGACCCATACACTAAGGAGAAAGGAGTAGACTAAGTTGGATATTTATATGTGGTGTGGTAGGCCCACAAGGCGTCAACTATTTACTAATGCCACTATCGCTTATTATTGTTGTGTGTCTTCTTTAGTATTCGGATGAGAGTTTTGTTGAAGACTTCTGTTAAGCCTTTTACCCTCAGGTAATTGATTATAGAATATCTCTAATCTATGCTATCTCTAGGCAAAATTGCTGATCTCGATGCTCTTTAATGCAGCACCATTATCATATATAATTTATCAAGGCACTCTAAACCTATATATGATATGTTTATTAAAAAATAGGAGCACATGTTGAGTTGTGACATCTCTGAGTGGAATCGCCTTCACCCATTTGAAAAAGTAATCAGTAGCAGCTAAGATGAACTGATGACCATTGGAAGAAGGAGGATCAATTAGACCCACTATGTCAGTACTCCAACACTCGAATGGCCTTAAGGCCAATGTAGGATGTAGAGTGTTGGGTAGCTTGAGCAGGACCACACCAGGTATTTGACATTGGTGGCATCATCTAACTATATCCATGCAATCTTTGATTATTAACAGCTAGTATTATCATAGTATCTTGATCTTAGCTTTCATCTTCAGACCAGATTGGTTGGATCCACATAATCCTAAGTGTACCTTGGTCAAGATCTTATGAGCTTTGTACTTGTCTAAACAATGTAACCACATATGATTGAAAGACCATCAGCACAAGACACCATCCACAATAGCAAGGAAAGTTTTATCTGCTTCATCTAATGGGCTTGGGAGTTCTCATGTGGTAGTTTACCTTTATTTAGGTAATCCATGAATGGTTACCTCTAAACTAACTCCTCGACCTTCTTGGCAATAGCAACCTCCCCTTCAGGAGAGTACTTTTTGATGAGTTTAAAATTAATAAGGGATAAGACTTGTCTATTTTGCACCTTTATGGATATGGACTCATCCTCTAGACATGTCAACTCCTTAACAAGCTTGGCTAAAGCATACACTATGTCATTCTCTCCTTAAGGAATATTATAAATGGTAACCTCTGTGATTTGGGCCAACAACTCTATGATGTACTTATGGTAGTGATGGAGCTTGAGCTTTATAACCTTATAGGAACCAATAATTTAGTTGATAATTAGCTGAGAATCCCTAAAGATGTTGATGTTCTGGATGCTTAGAGTAATGGCTAACTCCAGACTGGCAATCAGAGCCTCATATTTAGCTTCATTGTTGGTGCAAGGACTGGACAGATGATATGAGAATCTCATCACATTACAATTTATAGTTAAGAGAATTATTCCAACCCCTACCTTTCTTGGAATAGTAGATTGTGATTCTTCTCCTCTTTGAGAGAAAGCTGCACCATCAAAGTACATCTCCCAATCATAAATGTTAGTATCCCCTAAGTTTATGTGTTGGAAGTTAGCTGGAAGTCAGTGTGTTGCTAAGAAATCCACTATCGCTTATCGTTTCACCGCACGGAGAGGTATGAAGGAAATGTCAAACTGTGAGAGGATTATGGACTGTCAAGCTAACCGTCCAGATAGCGTCATCCATGTCATGAGATATTGTAGTGGATTGATCCCAGAGATTAAGTTCACCTTATGAGAAAGCATGTGGTGTTGTAGCTTTTGGGATGCAAAGATTAATGATAGGTAATGCTTCTCAATGGGTGGATAATTAACCTCAGTAGCGATTAAAAGATGACTGAGGTAGTAGAGTGCATTTTCCTTCCCTTCATCATTAGCTTGGGACAACAAAGCACCAAGGGAGTCATCTAATGTAGTAATGTAAAGAATGAGTGGCTTGCATGAGATAGGGGCTGTTAGACTATAGGAATCATCAAGTAATGCTTGATGTCTTCGAAGGCATGCTCACCCTTATCATCCCATTTGAAGTTGGCATCCTTTTTGATAAGTGTTGAGAATTGCTGACATCTTCCCGATAGGTTGGATATAAAGCATCCTAGATTCTCCAATTGCCCTTGGAATGATCTGAGTTGAGTTAAACTTTTCAGGGGTAGCATTTCTAATATCACCTTGATCTTCTTTGAATCAATTTTGATTCCCTTATGTTGGATAACAAACCCAAGGAATTTCATTGAAGCTACTCTAAATACACACTTCAAGAGGTTCATTTTGAGGTTAAATTCTCTTAACAATTTGAAATCAATAGAGCATGAGGATGAGGTCTTAGGTAATAGTTTTCTTGGATTTATAGGTTTTAGTTTAGGGTTTAGGTTTAGTTTACTTTAGGGTTTAGGTTTAGTTTAGGTTTAGGTTTAGGTTTAAGTTTAGGGTTTAGGGTTTAGGTTTAGGTTTAGGTTTGGTTAGTTTTGGAGGGTTTAGTTTAGCTCAGGGCCAAAGTTTGGTTTAGTGGTTAGGTTAAGGGTTTAGGTTGAGTTAGGAGTGCTGGGCCTGGGGTTTAAGTTAGGTTTGGGCCTTGATTAGTTTGGGTTGGGTCAGTAGTTTAGAGTGAGAGGTTTAGGTTTAGGTTTAGGTTTAGGGTTTAGAGTTTAGTTTTACATTTTCAGGGTTTAGATTTAAGGGTTTATTTCAGTTTAAGTTTAGGTTAGTGTTTAGTTGGTTTGGTTTTTATTTAAGTTTAGGTTTGATTTTGGTTTGAGTTTAGGTTTAAGTTTAGGTTTAGGGTTTAAGTTTAGGTTTTGGTTTAGTTTAGTTTAGCCCAGTAGTGGGTTTATTTTAAGCCAGTTTAGGTTTGGGATGTTTGGGGTTTCATTTACATTTAGTTTAGAGTTTAGGTTTTAGTTTAGGGTTTAGCTTTTATTTTAGTTTAGGTTTAGTTTAAGGCCCATTTAGGTTGGTTTAGGTCAGTGGTTTAGGGTTTAGGGTCAAGGGTTTACGTTTAAGTTTATGGTTTATGATTCATTTTATGATTAGGTTTAGGTTTAGGGTTTAGATTTAGGTTTAGGTTTAAGGTTTAGGGTTTAGGGTTTGAGGTTTAAGGTTTAGGGTTGTAGGTATTAAGTTTAGGTTTAGGGATTTTGGGTTTAGGGTTTAGGGTTTAGGGTTTATGGTTTAGTGCTTTAGGGTTTAGGGTTTAGGGTTTAAGGTTTAGTGTTTAGGATTTAGGGTTTAGTATTAAGAGTTTATAGTTTTTAAGGTTTAGGGTTTAGGATTTAGGGTTTAGGTTTTAGTTTAGAGTTTAGGGTTTAAGGTTTAAGGTTTTTTTTAACAGAGAACTAATTTAAATTCAACATTTCTTCTTTTTAATTTCACCAACGAAGTAGTGCACTAAGTTTTCTAAGACACAAGCAACGACAATAGAACTATCTCTACTGTAAAGACAGTTCCATAAGCAATAGATTAGATTGATAGATCTTTAGTTTCTTGAGTTCCTATTAGAGCCATCATCGCCTGTCGAGCAATGAGATCCACCATCATGTCCCCGATCTATCCATCCACGACCACCACGATTATAACCTCTATCACTCCTCCAGCCTCTGTAATAACCACTACTCTCACCACGACCTCCATATCCAACATCACCGCCAGATCCCTAACCACCACTACGATAACCACTGCCTCCACCTTCGCTTCCACTACGACATCTATACTAAGCCTAGTTGACACTAATGTTCCTGTCGTCAAGTTTCAGCCCATTATTAGGGTTTAGGTTTAAGTTTAGGTTTTACGATTTAGGTTTGTTTTTTATTTATTTATTTAGTTTCTTTAGGTTTAGGGTTTAAGGCTTAGGGTTTAGGGTTTAGGGTTTAGGGTTAGGATTTAGGGTTTAGGGTTTAGGGTTTAGGGTTTTGGTTTTTAGAGCTTAGGGTTTGAGTTTAGGTTTAGGGTTTAAGTTTTAGGTTGTGGTTTTTGTGGTTTGTGGTTTAGGGTTTAGGTTTAAGCTTTAGGGTTTAGGGTTTTATGGTTTAGGTTTAGGGTTTTAGTTTAGAGTAGTTAGGTTTTGGGGGGTTTGGTTTGGATTAAAGGTTTAGGGTTCAGAGTTTGAGTTTAGGTTTAGGGCTCAGGTTGGTTTGTGCCTAGTTAGGGTTTAGGTTTTATTTATTTATTTATTATTTTTTTTAAACAAGTAAATCGACAGTTCAAGTTTTTTTAGATTATTTTTATTTATTTTAGTTTATTTTTTATTTTATTTAATTTAATTTATTTTAGATTATTTATTTTAGGTTTATTTATTTTATTTGGTTTTATTTAGTTTATTTTAGGATTAGGTTAGCCAGTTTATTTTTTAGTTTTGTTTTATTTTTATTTTATTTTAGATTTAAGTTTTATTTTATTTTTTGGTTTATGTTTAGGTTTTATTTTAAATTTTTTTAGGTTTTAAGTTTTATTTTTTAGGATTATTTTAAGTTTATTTTTTTTACTTTAGTTTTAGTTTATTTTTTTTATTTTATTTTATTTAGTTTAAGTTTAGGTTTTAGTTTATTTTTGTTTAGGTTTATTTATTTTTTTAGTTTAGTTTATTTTAGTGTAAGTTTAGATTTATTTCATTTTTATTATAGGTTTACATTTATTTTAGTTTAGGGTTTAAGTTTTATTTTTTTTATTAATTTTTAGGTTTATTTTCTAAGTTTAGTTGTTTATTTAGTTTTTATTTTAATTTATTTTAGGTTTATTTTATTTTTATTTTAGGTATAATTTTTATTTTATTTAGGTTTTTTTATTTTTTAGTTTAGTTTATGTTTTTATTTAGTTTATTTTAATTATGTTTTTATTTTTTATTTAATTTTTTTAGGTTTAGGTTTAGGTTTCTATTTTATTTTATTTTATTTTATTTATTCTATTTTGGTTTAAGTTTTTTTATTTATTTTATTTTTTGTTTTTTATTTAGTTTAGGTTTAGGTTTTTAGCTTTTTAGGGTTTAGGGTTTTAGGTTTTAGGGTTTAGGGTTTAGGTTTTAGGGTTTAGGGTTGGGGTTTTTATGATTTAGGGGTTTAGCATTTATGGTTTAGGTTTTAGGTTTAGGATTCAAGTTTTAGTTTAGGGTTTAGGATTTTTGGTTTTTTTTTTATAAAAGTAATCAAATTCATATTCAATATTTCTTCTTTTTGATTTCATCAACCAGGTAACACGCCAAGTTTTCTAAGACACAAGAGACAACATAGATAAACAATGAGCATGCATAGAGCAAATCAAAATTCGTAGATAACTAGAATCGTTTCTACTGTAAAGACATAGTTTGATAAGCATGATCAGATCATTGTTCAATTTCTCCGCCCATCGAACCACCTCGCCTCTCGATTAACGGATCCACCATCATATCCCCACGTTCTCATATAACCTCTATCGCTCTTCCTACCTCCATCACCATCACTACTCAGGCCACCACCTCCATATCAACCACAAGCTCTAGATCCCCCACCACCACTATGATAACCGACTACCTTCGCCCACCGCAGATCTGACTAATCGGATGCTACTACCAGGGGTTTGGCATTCTTAAGGTTTAGGTTTAGGTTTTTTTTTTAATTTATTTATTTTAAGTTTTTAGTTGATTTGGTGTTTATGGTTTAGGGTTTAGGTTTGGAGGGTTAGGGAAAAGTTAGGGTTTTTAAGGGTTTAGTGGTTTAGTGGGTTTAGTTTAGGGTTTAGATTTGTGGTTTAGGTTGGGAGGGTGGTTTATTTAGGTAGGGTGGGAGTGGGTGGGTGGTTGGGGAGGGTGAGTTAGGTTGTAGTTCAGTTTAGCCCAGGGCCTGGGTCAGCCCAGGCTCAGTTTAGAGGTTTAGGGGAAAAGGGCCCAGGTCAGTGTAGGGTTTAGGGCCCAGGTGGTAAGTTAGGTGTGAGTTTAGGGTTTAGGCCTGGATTCCAGGTTTAGGCATCTGGTTTGGGTTTATACCTCAGTGGGTTTAGCCATGCAAACCAGAGGTTAGTTTATTTAGATTTAGTTTATTTATTTATTTTTGGTTTATTTAACTTTATTTTATTTAAGTTAGTTTATTTATATTAATTTATTTATTTTAGTTTAGTTTTTTTCTTGGTTTAGGTTTTATTTTTTATGATTAGTTTAGGTTTAGGTTTTTTATTTTATGTTTTAGGTTTTTTAAGTTTTATTTTAGTTTAGGCTTAGGTTTAATTTTACTTTATTTTTTTTTATTTTAGTTTAAAGTTTAGGTTTAGTTTAGGTTTAATTTATTTTAGTTTAATTTATTTTAGTTTAGGTTTAGGTTTATTTTATTTTATTTTAGTTTTTTTTTTTATAGTTTAGTTTTTATGTTATTCTTTTATTTATTTTAGGTTTTATTTTTAGGTTTAGGTTTATTTAGTTGTTATTTATTTGATCTTGGTTATTTTATTTTTTATTTTAGGTTTAGTTTTATTTTATTTTAGATTTTTTTTTTTATTTTAAGTTTATTTATTTTTTTATTTAGTTTAGGTTTTTATTTTTCTATTTTAGTTTAGTCTTTTATCCATTTGAGGTTTAGGTTTAGGTTTTAGTTTTTTTAGTTTATTTTATTTTATTTTTATTTATTTTACCTGTAGTTTAGGTTTGTGTTTTATGATTTAGGGTTTGTTTTAGTTTCCTAGGGTTTATTTAGGTTTTAGGTTTAGGGTATAGGTTTTAGTTTAGCATTTCGGGTTTAGGGTTTAAGGTTCAAGTTTTAGGTTTTCTTTTTTTTTTTTTTTAATTTAGAGTTTAGGGTTTAGGGTTAGTTCTAGGGTTTAGGGTTTTTTTATTTCTTATTTTTTTTAAAATTAAGTAAATTGGTATGTTTAGGTTTATTTAGTTTACTTTATATTTATTTTCATTTATTTTAATTTTTATTTTCATTTAGATTTAATTTATTTTTTATTTAATTTAGTTTATTTATTTTAGTTTAGATTTTTTTTTTATTTTAGTTTATTATTTAGGTTTTGTTGGTTTTAGATTTATTTTAGTTTAGTTTTATTTTTATTTTATTTTTAGGTTTAGGTTTTATGTTTAATTTTAGGTTTTATTTAATTTTAGGATTAGGTTTTAGGTTTGATTTTAGCTTTATTTTGGTTTTATTTTTAGTTTAGGGTTTAGGGTTTTTAAAAAAATTAAGTAAATTAGTAGTTTAGGATTATTTTATTTATTTAGTATATTTATTATGTATTTTAGATTATTTTATTATTTTATTTTATTTAGGTTTTTTTTTATTTATTAATTTTACATTAGTTTATTTATTTTAGTTTAGTTTTTTTTATTTTAGCTTGTTTTTAGGTTTAGGTTTAAGGTTTTTTTTAGCTTAGTTTTTTTTTTTTATTTTATTTTTTTAGCTTTAAGTTTTCTTTTATTATTATGTTTAGTTTAGGTTTTATTTTATTTTTTTTTTAAGTTGAGGTCAAGGTTTTTATTTTAGGTTTTATTTTATATTTTATGTTTAGTTTATTTTATTTTTTAGTTTATTTTATTTTGTTTAGTTTAATTTATTTTTAGTTTAGGTTTTATTTTATTTATTTTTTAGTTTATTTTAGTTTAGTTTAGGTTTATTTTATATTTATTATTGGTTTATGTTTTTTTTTTGTTTAGTTTATGTTTTATTTTGGTTTATTTTATGTTAAGTTATTTATTTAGTTTTTATTTTATGTCTATTTTATTTTAATTTTAGGTATATTTGTAATTTTATTTAAGTTTTTTAATTTTTAGTTTAGTTTAGGTTTTTATTTATTTTAATTTAGTTATGTTTTTATTTTTTTTATTTGATTTCTTTAATTTTAAGTTTAGGTTTTAATTTAGGTTTTTATTTTATTTTATTTTATTCATTTTATTTTGGTTTAGGTTTATTTATTTATTTTATTTTTTTTATTTAGTTTAGTTTTAGGTTTTTAGCTCTTTAGTGTTTAGGGTTTAGGGTTGAAGGCTAGTTTATGGTTTAGGCTTTAGGGTTTCGGGTTTAGGGTTTAGGGTTTTAGTGTATGGTTTAGGTATTTTATGGGGGTTTTAGTTTAGGGTTTAGGGTTTAAGTTTTAGGTTTAGGGTTTAGTTTTGGTTTAAGGTTTTGGTTATTTTAAAAGATAATAAATTTATTCAACATTTCTTCTTTTGATTTCATCAACTAGTAACACACCATGTTTTCTAAGACATGAGACAACATAGATAAAACATGAACATGAATAGAAATCAAAACCCTAGATAACTAACAATCCCTACTATAAAGAATAGTTCACAAGTAGATCGGATCACCCATTCTTCGCTTTAATACCCACCGTAACCACTGGCCTCGATTAACAGGATCCACTGTCATATTCCCGATCTCTCCCTCTACCACCACCATGGCTGTAACCTTTGTCGGTCCTCCTTCCTTCATAACCACCACTATTCTAACCACCACCTCCATATCCACTACAGCCTCCATCCCCCCACCACACCATAACTACTACCTATGCCGCCTCCACCACAAGATCTTGAGCCTAGTTGAGTGATGTTCCTACCCAAGGTTATTCCCATTTTGGTTTAGTTTAAGTTTAAGTTTATTTTTTAAGTTTGTTTTATACTATATTTATTTACTTTAGGTTTAGGTTTATGGTTTGGGTTTAGGGTTTACTGTGTAGGGTTAAGATTTAGGGTTTAAAGTTTTAGGGTTTATTCTTTATGTTTTTGGGTGTAGGTTGGGGTTTGGGGTTTAAGGTTTTAGTGTTTAGTTTTAGGGTTTAGGTTTTAGGTTTAGGGTCTAGAGGTTGATTAGGGCTCAGGGCATTTTAGGTCAGTTTGGGTTAGTTTTAGGGTTTAAGTTTAGGGTCAGGTTTGGGTTTAAGGTCTGGGGTGGCTCAGTGGTCATGGCAAAAGTTTAGGGCCAGTTAGGGTTTAGGGTTTGGGGCCTAGGAGGGCCAGGGTCAGCAGGTTGGCCTAGTTGGGCCTGGTAAGAGTCAGGTTTTAGAGGCATAAGGATGCCAGTAGGGTTTAGGCCTGTAGGTTTAGGGTCAGGGTTTAACCATAGGTCAGGATTTAGGGCATTGAGTTTAGGGTAGGTTCTGACTATTTTAGGCATTTATGGTTTGGGTTTATAATTTAGGGTTTAGGGTTTTAAAAAAAGTTATGCAAACCAGAGTTTAGTTTATTTAGATTTCTATTTATTTTTGTTTATTTAACTTTTTATTTTTATTTAGTTAGTTTATTTATATTAATTTTATTTATTTTAGTTTAGTTTTTTTTTCTTGGTTTAGGTTTTATTTTTTATGATTAGGTTTAGGTTTAGGTTTTTATTTTATGTTTTAGGTTTATTTTTAAGTTTTATTTTTTAGTTTAGGCTTAGGTTTAATTTTACTTTATTTTGTTTTATTTAGTTTAGGCGTAGGTTTAGGTTTAGTTTATTTTAGGTTTAGGTTTAGGTTTTACTTATTTTAGTTTAATTTATTTTAGTTTAGGTTTAGGTTTATTTTATTTTTATTTTAGGTTTACCTTTTTTTTATAGTTTAGGGTTTACGTGTTATTCTTTTATTTATTTTTAGGTTTTATTTTTAGGTTTAGGTTTTTATTTAGTTGTTATTTTATTTGATCTTCGGTTTATTTTATTTTTATTTTAGGTTTAGTTTTTATTTTATTTAGATTTTTTTTATTTTTAAGTTTATTTTATTTTTTATTTAGTTTAGGTTTTTATTTTTTCTATTTTAGTTTAGTTCTTTTATCTATTTGAGGTTTAGGTTCAGATATGGTTTAGGTTTAGGTTTTAGGTTTATTTTATTTTATTTTTTATTTATTTTTACGGTTTAGGGTTTAGGGTTTAGGGTTTATGATTTAGGGTTTTAGGGTTTGTGTTTAAGGTTTGGTTTAGGTTTGGTATAGCATTTTAGTTTAGCATTTCGGGTTTAGGGTTTAAGGTTCAAGTTTTAGGTTTTCTTTTTTTTTTTAATTTAGAGTTTAGGGTTTAGGGTTAGTTCTAGGGTTTAGGGTTTTTTTATTTCTTTTATTTTAAAATTAATAGGTATGTTTAGGTTTATTTAGTTTACTTTATATTTATTTTCATTTATTTTAATTTTTATTTTCATTTAGATTTAATTTTATTTTTATTTAATTTAGTTTATTTATTTTAGTTTAGATTTTTTATTTTAGTTTATTATTTAGGTTTTGGTTTTGGTTTAGATTTATTTTTTTAGTTTAGTTTTATTTTTATTTTATTTTTTAGGTTTAGGTTTTATGTTTAATTTTTAGGTTTTTATTTAATTTTTTTAGGATTAGGTTTTAGGTTTTGATTTTAGCTTTATTTTCAGGTTTTATTTTTTAGTTTAGGGTTTAGGGTTTTTTTTAAAAAAATTAAGTAAATTGGTAGGTTTAGGATTATTTTATTTATTTAGTATATTTATTATGTATTTTAGATTATTTTATTATTTTATTTTTATTTAGGTTTTTTTTTTATTTCATTAATTTTTTTACATTAGGCTTATTTATTTTAGTTTAGTTTTTTTTTATTTTAGCTTGTTTTTTAGGTTTAGGTTTAGGTTTAAGGTTTTTTTTAGCTTAGTTTTTTTTATTTTATTTTTTAGCTTTAAGTTTTCTTTTTTATTATTATGTTTAGGTTTAGGTTTTTATTTTATTTTTTTAAGTTGAGGCTCAAGGTTTTTATTTTAGGTTTTATTTTATATTTTATGTTTAGGTTTATTTTTATTTTAGTTTATTTTATTTTGTTTAGGTTTAATTTATTTTTAGTTTAGGTTTTATTTTATTTTATTTTAGTTTATTTTAGTTTAGGTTTAGGTTTATTTTATATTTATTATTGGTTTATGTTTTTTTTTGTTTAGGGTTTATGTTTTATTTTTTGGTTTATTTTTTATGTTAAGTTATTTATTTAGTTTTATTTTATGTCTATTTTATTCTTAATTTAGGTATATTTGTAATTTTATTTAAGTTTTTTATTTTTTAGTTTAGTTTAGGTTTTTATTTATTTTAATTTAGTTATGTTTTTATTTTTATTTGATTTCTTTTTAATTTTAAGTTTAGGTTTTAATTTAGGTTTTTATTTTATTTTATTTTATTCATTTTATTTTGGTTTAGGTTTATTTATTTATTTTATTTTTTTATTTAGTTTAGTTTTAGGTTTTAGCTCTTTTTTTAGGGTTGAAGGCTAGTTTATGGTTTAGGGTTTTAGGTTTTTAGGGTTTAGGGTTTTAGTATGTGGTTTAGGGTTTAGGTTATAGGGTTTACTTTGGGGGTTTTGTGGTTTAGGTTTAGGTTTAAGTTTTTTAGGTTTAGTTCGGTTTTAGTTTAGGGTTTAAGGTTTTTGGTTATTTTTAAAAGATAATAAATTTAGGTTCAACATTTCTTCTTTTTGATTTCATCAACCAGGTAACACACCATGTTTTCTAAGACATAAGCGACAACATAGATAAAACATGAACATGAATAGGGCAAATCAAAACCCTATAACTAGAACAATCCCTACTATAAAGAATAGTTCAATAAGCAGTAGATCGAATCACCCATTCTTCAGTTTCTTTAATACCCAAAACCACCTCCTCTCGACAGGGATCCACATATTCCCATCTCTCCTCCGCCACCACCATGGCTGTAACCTTTGTCGGTCCTCCTTCCTTCATAACCACCACTATTCTAACCACCACCTCCATATCCACTAGCAGCTCCAGATCCCCCACCGCCACTACGATAACTACTACCTATGCCGTCTCCTCCACCACAAGATCTAGATTGAGCCTAGTTGACGGTGATGTTCCTACCGTCAAGGTTATTCCCATTTTTAGGGTTTAGGTTTAAGTTTAAGTTTATTAGGTTTTAAGATTTAAGTTTCTTTTATACTATATTTATTTACTTTAGGTTTAGGTTTATGGTTTGGGGTTTAGGGTTTACGGTGTAGGGTTAAGATTTAGGGTTTAAAGTTTTAGGGTTTATTCTTTTATGTTTTAAGGTGTAGGGTTAGGGTTTAGGTTTATTTAGTGTTTAGGTTTGGGTTTAGGGCTTTTTTTTAGGTCTGTGGGTTTAGGGTTTTATGATTTGGGTTTGTGGCAGTGGAGGAGGTGTTGGGTTAAGTTTGTGGTTTAAAGCCCAGGTTAGTCAGGTCAGTGGTAGGGCCCAAGGCCCAGTGGGTAGGGCCTGTGGTTATCAGGGCCCAGGTTTAGTGGCAGGCCCAGTTTGGGTTTAGGATTTAGGGCTCAGTGGAGTTTATAGGGTTTTGCTGCCTAGCCCAGGGCCCAAGTTTAGTGAGTTTGGGGCCTGAGGCCCAGAGGTTTATGGAGGGCCCAGGGCATGGGCCTGGTGGTTAGTCATGGCTCAGTTTATGGATGGTCATGGAGCCTTGGTTTATCTTTAAAGCCCAGTAGTGGTAAAGCCCATGGATTTAGGGTGTGGCCCAGGGTCTTAAACATCAGGGAAGTGGGTTTAGTTTAGGGTTTAGATGGTAGTGGTTTAGGTGTGGTTTGTGGTGGGATCTGTTTAGATTTGGGTGGTAGGTAGGATTTAGGATTTAGGATTTAGGTTTAGGGTTTAGGGTTTTTTTAAAACAAAACCAAGTCAGGTTTAGGTTTATTTAGTTTATTTTTTATTTATTTTAGTTTATTTTACTTTTTTTATTTAGGTTTTATTTTAATTTTATTTAATTTAGTTTATTTATATTAGGTTTATTTATTTTAGTTTAGGTTCTTTTATTTTAGTTTATTATTTAGGTTTAGGTTTATTTTTTAGTTTTATTTTATATTTATTTTAGTTTTTAGGTTTAGGTTTTATTTTTTTTTTTTATTTTTAGGTTTTAATTTATTTTTTAGGTTTTAAGTTATTTTTTATTTTAGGTTTTATTTTTTTAGGTTAGGTTTATTTTTGTTTATTGTATTTTATTTAGTTTAGGTTTAGGTTTAGATTTAGTTTATTTTAGGTTTAGGTTTAAGTTAGTTTATTTTAGTTTAATATATTTTAGTTTAGGTTTAGGTTTATTTTATTTTGTTTATTTTAATTTTATTTTAGGTGTAGTTTTTTAGTTGAGGATGTTATTTTTATTTATTTTAGGTTTATTTTAGTTAAATTTATTTTTATTTTATTTTATCTTAGGTTTATTTTAATTTTATTTTAGGTTTAGATTTTATTTAGGTTTTTTTATTTTTTATGTTTATTTTAATTTTTTTAGTATATGTTTTTGTTTATTTTATTTTGATTTAGTTTTTTTCAATTTTATTTTATTTTTAGGTTTAGGTCTAGGTTTAGGTTTAGGTTTAAGTTTTAGTTTAGGTTTTAGTTTATTTTATTTTATTTTTTTATTTAGGTTTTAGTGTGTTTAGGGTTTATGGTCTTTAAGGTTTAGGGTTTAGGGTTTATTAGTATTTAAAGTTTAGGGTTTAGGTTTGGGTTTAGGTTTAGGGTTTAGGAAGTTTAAGGTTTAAGGTTTTTTAAACAAAATTTGTGGTTTAGTGGTTTTGGTTTTAGGGTTTCAGGAGGGGGGTTTAGCACTTAGAGTTTAGGGTTGAGGGTTTTAGGGTCCGGAGTTTAGGGTTTTTATTATTATTATTTTTATTTTTTATTTTTTTAAAATTAAATAAAATGGTTTAGGGTTTAGGGTTTAGGTTTATTTAGGTTTATTTAGTTTATTTCATTTTTTATTTCTATTTAGTTTAGTTTATTTATTTTAGTTTAGGTTTTTTATTTTAGTTTATTTTTTAGGTCTAGGTTTAGGTTTAGATTTTTTTTAGTAAAGTTTTATTTTTATTTTATTTTATAGGTTTAAGTTTTATGTTATATTTTTAGGTTTCGGTTTAGGTTTTTATTTTATTTTTTTAAGATTAAGTTTTAAGATTTTATTTTAGGTTTATTTTTAGATTTTATTTTCTAGTTTAGGGTTTAGGGTTTTTTTTTCAAAAAAAAATTAATTAAACTACTAGGTTTAGGTTATTTAGTTTATTTATAATATATTTTATTTTATTTTATTTTTTATTTTTTTAGGTTTATTTGTAATATAATTTAATTTAATTTATTTATATTAGGTTTATTTATTTTAGTTTATATTTTTTATTTTGGTTTATTTTTTTGGTTTAGGTTTATATCTTCATTTAGTTTTATTTTTATTTTATTTTTTAGGTTTAAGTTTTAATTTTTATATTAGGTTTAGGTTTAGGTTATTATTTTATTTTTTTAGGTTTAACTTTAAGGTTTTTATCTTAAGTTTACTTTTACATTTTTTTTTAGTTTAGGCTGAGGTTTATTGTATTTTATTTTATTTATTTAATTTAGGTTTAGGTTTAGGTTTAGGTTTTGGTTTTATTTATTTTATTTTTAGTTTTTATTTTGTTTATTTTATTTATTTATTTTAGGATTAAGTTTTTTTAGTTTAGGGTTTAGTGTTATTTTTTATTTATTTTTAGGTTTTATTAGGTTTATTTTAGGTTTAGGTTTTATTTAGTTTTTATTATATTTTATCTTTATTTTATTTTTATTTTAGTTTTATTTTAATTTTATTTAGTTTATTATTTAAAGTTTATTTTATTTTATTTAGTTTAGGTTTATTTATTTTATCTTAGTTTAATTTATTTTAGGTTTAGTTTAGGTTTAGATTTAGGCTTTAGTGAGGTTTTAGTTTAGGCCTTTATCTTTATTTATTTAGGTAGGCCCAGGGTTTGTGGTGGGCCTGGCCAGGGCCTGGGCAGTGTCAGTTAGGGTTTAGCCCAGGGTTTAGTAGTTTAGTGGTAGGTAGGGTTTAGTTTAGTGTTTAGTTTTTAGTTTAGGGTTTAGGGTTTAGGGTTTAAGGTTTAAGGTTTAGAGTTTAAGGTTTTTTCATAGAGTTTAGGGTTTAGGGTTTAGGGTTTACAATTTTAGGGTTAAGTTAAGGGTTAAGGGTTTAGGATTGTAAGTTTAGTGTTTAGGGTTTAGGGTCTAGGGTTAACTTTAGTGTTTAGGGTTTAGGGTTAAGGTTTTTTTTTAATTTTTATTTTAGTATTTTATATTTTAATAAATTAAGTAAGCTCGTAGGTTTAGGTTTATTTAGTTTATTTTTTATTTATTATAGTTTATTTTATTTTTTATTTTTATTTAGTACTTTTAATTTAATTTAATTTAATTTATTTATTTTAGTTTAGGATTTTTATTTTAGTCTTTTTTTTGTTTAGGTTTAGCTTTATGTTTATTTTTTTAGTTTAGTATTATTTTTATTTTATTTTTTAGGCTTACGTTTATTTTTTTTTATTTTAGATTTAGGTTTACATTTTATTTTATTTTTTAGGTTTGTGTTTTTTATTTTAGGTTTATTTTAAGGTTTTATTTTTTTAGTTTATGATTTTGGATCTTTTTTAAAAAAAATTAAGTAAACATGTAAGTTTAGGTTTATTTTAATTTATTTTGATTTTGCATTTTTATTTAGGTTTATTTTTATTTTTATTTAGTTTAGTTTATTTATATTAGGTTTATTTATTTCAGATTAGGTTTTTTTATTTTAGTTTATTTTTTAGGTTTAGGTTTAGGTTTAGGTTTGGTTTATTTTTTAGTTTAGTTTTATTTTTAATTTTATTTTTTAAGTTTAGGTTTTATTTTTTATTATTTGGTTTTATTTTAGGTTTTTATTTTATTTTTTTAAGTTTAGGTTTTAGGAAGTTATTTTATGTTTTTTTAGGTTACATTTTTTAGTTTAGGGTTAGGTTTATTTTCATTATATTTTATTTTATTTCGTTTGGGTTTAGGTTTAGGTTTAGTTTATTTTAGGTTTAGGTTTAGGTTTTATTTATTTTAGTTTAGGTTTACGTTTATTTAATTTTGCTGATTTTATTTTTATTTAGGTTTAGTTCTTTTTTTAGTTTAGGGTTTAGGTGTTATTTTATATTTATTTGTAAGTTTTACTTTTAGGTTTATTTTTTAGGTTTAGGTTTTTATTTAGTTTTTATTTTATTTTATCTTAAGTTTATTTTATTTTTATTTTAGGTTTAATTTTTATTTTATTCAGGTTTTGTTAGTTTTTTTTAATTTAGTTTAGGTTTTTATTTATTTTATTTTAGTTTAGTTTTTATTTTCTATTTTATTTTATTTTTAGGTTTAGGTTTAGGTTTAATTTAGGATTTTTATTATTTTATTTTATTATTTATTTAGGTTTAGTAGGGTTTATGGTGGGGTTTATGATTTTATTAGGGTTTATTGTTTAGGTTTAGGTTTTAGAGTTTAGTGTTTAGGGTTTAGGGTTTAGTTTAAGGTTTAGGGTTTAGGGTTTAGGTTTAGTTTAGGTTTACATTTAGTTTAGGTGGTTAAGGGTTTATGGTTTAGGGTTTAGGGTTTTAGGGTTTAGGGTTTTAGGTTTAGGGTTGTAGGTTTAGGGTTTAAGGTTTAGGGTTTAGGCTTAGGTTTATTTATTTATTTATTTATTTTAAGTTAAGTAAAATGGTAGGTTTAGGTTTATTTTGTTTATTTTTATTTATTTTAGTTTATTTTATTTTTTATTTTTATTTAGGTTTATTTTTATTTTTATTTAGTTTAGTTTATTTATTTTAATTTAGGTTTTTAATTTAGTTTTATTCTTAGGTTTAGGTTTAGGTTTAGGTTTAGGTTTATTTTTTAGTTTAGTTTTGTTTTTACTTTATTTTTTAGGTTTAGGTTTTGTTTTTTATTTTTAGGTTTAGGTTTAAGTTTTTTTCAGGTTTAGGTTTTTGGTTTTTATTTTAGATTTATTTTTAGGTTTTAATTTCTAGTTTAGGTTTAGGTTTATTTTTTTATTTTATTTTATTTATGTTAGGTTTAGGTTTAAATTTTATTTATTTTATTTTATGTTTATGTTTATGTTTATGTTTTATTTAGGTTTAGGTTTTTTTTTAGTTTAGGATTAAGGTTTTATTTTTTATTTATTTTTAGGTTTATTTTTTAGGTTTAGGTTTTTATTTAGTTTTTATTTTATTTTATTTTAGGTTTATTATATTTTTATTTTAGGTTTAGTTTTTATTTTATTTAGGTTTTTTATTTTTTTAGTTTATTTTAGGATTTTATTTATTTTATTTTATTTTATTATTTATTATTTATTTTATGTTCATTTTAGGATTAGGTTTAGGTTTAGGTTTAGGTTTTCGTTTATCTTTTTATTTATTTTATTTTATTTTATTTTATTTTGGTTTAGGTTTTTTTCATTATTATATTTTTATGTTTTATTTAGTTTAGGTTTAGGTTTTCTGCTTTTTAGGGTTTAGGGTTTAGGGATAGTTTAGGGTTTAGGGATTAAGGTTTAGGGTTTGGGGTTTAGGGATTCAAGTATATGGTTTAAGGTTTAGGGTTTAGGTTTTAGGGTTTAGGGTTTAGGGTTTAGCATTTTAGGGTTTAGGGTTTAGGGCTTATGGTTTAGGGTTTAGGGCTTAAGGTTTACGGTTTAAGGTTTAGGTTTAAGGTTTATGGTTCAAGTTTTAATTTAAGTTTAGGATTTTGATTTTTTTTTTTAACAGAGAACAAATTCATATTCAACATTTTTTCTTTTGAATTCATCAACCACGTAACACAAGCTTTCTAAGACATGTTTACAACATAGATAAAAAATGAGTATGCATAGAACAAATAAAAACCCTAGATAACTAGAACTGTTTCTACTATAAAGAAAGAGTTCCATAAGCAGCAGATCGGATCGACCATTTTTTAGTTTCTCCAGTTCCAATCAAAACCACCCCGGACACTCGAGTAACGGGATCCACCATCATTTCCCCAATCTCTCCCTCCACCATCACCATGGCTATAACCTCCTGTCGCTCCTCCTGCCTCCATAACCACGACTACTCCAACCACCACCTCCATATCCTCCAACACCTCGAGATCCCCCACCACAACTTTTTTTAAATCAAAAGTGGGAGAGTTTCATTGCCAAAAAATAAGGGGTTCAAGGTCCTTAAAGGGAATAAATCTCTAAATTACTATTTATAGACCTATAGTTAGCCTAAAGAGATAAATCCCCTACCTATTACAAGAAAACCAAAGCAAAAGAAAGAAAAGACAAAAACTAAGAAATCAACATCACAGGATTCCAAGAAGGGCTGCCAAAGCCATTGATTTCTCAAAATCTTCTGAGAGATGCACAAACCACCTACAACCCCAAAACCTGCGACAAATCGGCAAGATAAGTTAAGATAGGGATAAGCATCTAGAAATAAGGACAAGCTAAGTACATAAAAAAACAAAATGATAAAAATCTTTGATAAGGCTCAGGCTCAGTCACATTCATCTCAATGGGTTACAGGATATGTGAGCATCCAAACTTCAGAAGAAGGATTACAATCACATATGGTGCTACCAACTATAAGGATAATAGGGGAAACATCCCAGCCATCATAGCCAACTTACCTTGATTAAACCAAATAACCAATAGCCAAGAGCTAGCCAAGTTCTAGTATCTATCATCAAGATTAAATAGGAAACTAACCAGTAAAACATCTAGCCAATCCATAGTAAAGAAACTAACCAAACAAGGCAGCAGCCAAGAAACAGCCACCATTAAAGCCACCCAAAACTAACAAAGACCAAAGGTAAAAAACCAAAAATTCATGCAGATCCACCAACCAACAGCACAGTTGTAGCCAGCCATCAAGGCCACCCAGCCAAACATAGTAGTAAGAATCAACATATGTAGTAATAGAACCAAGAATAGCCAAAACCACAAATAAGTTCATCCCACAACAGAAAGAAATGACAAGCCAATGGGCCATCTAGCCAAGAGGCAAGCACCATAAAAAAACTTCAAAAAACTACCAAAAAAGGGGAATGAAAACTAGATAACAAACAACATCTCTAGAGAGAGTAACTCAACCCAAGAAGGAACAAAGCCAATGCCAGGCTCAACCAATAATCATGACACCAGATAGCCAAAATTGAAAGCAAAAGGCTAGAAAATATGATATCCATCAAGCAACCACCAGCCAATAAACCCTCACAAGGAAAAGAAGAGGCTAGGGAAAAAGGTGAACAAGCAATCTCCGAAGCCTGCCAATCACCATGCCACCCTAAAACCAACACAGCAGGAGACCAACAAGAACAGAGAGCGACCAAAACCAGAGGGCAACCAAAGCTCAGTAGTACCAACCAAAAATAATCTAGACCTCAATCAAAAGGAGATACCATTCTTAGGGTTTAGGTTTACGTTTATTAGGTTTTAGGGCATAGTTTTATTCTTTAATTTATTTAGTTACTTTATGTTTAGGTTGAGGTTTTGAGTTTAGGGTTTAGGGTTTAGGGATAGGGTTTAGGGTTTAGGTTTATGCTTTATGGTTTAATGTTTATGGTATTAGGGTTTATGATTTTAGGGTTTAGGGTTTAGGGTTTAGGATTTTTTAGGGTTTAGGGTTGTAGGTTCTAGGCTTTAGGGTTTAGGTCTTAGGGTTCTGGGTTTAGGAATCAGAGATTATAGTTTTTTTGTAAAAAAATAAAATAATAAGTAAACCAGTAGGTTTAGGTTTATTTAGTTAGTTTATTTTTTTTTTTTTTTTCTTTAGGTTTGTTTAGGTTTTATTTTATTTTTAGGTTTAAATTTTAGGTTTTATTTTAGGTTTATTTTAGGTTTTATTTTTTTAGTTTAGGTTTAGTTTTATTTTTAGTTTATTTTATTTTATTTTATTTAGTTTAGGTTTAGGTTTTATTGTTTTTTAGTTTAGTATATTTTACTTTAGGTTTAAGTTTATTTTATATTGTTTTTTTATTTTTATTTTTGGTATAGGATTTTTTTAATTCAAGGTTAAGGTTTTATTTTAAGGTTTATTTTTTAGGCTTATGTTTTTATTTTAATTTAGATTTATTTTATTTTTATTTTACGGTTTCGTTTTGATTTTATTTAAGTTTTTTATTCTTAGGTTTATTTTATTTTTTAGTTTAGTTTAGGCTTTTATTTATTTTACTTTAGTTTATTATCATTAGTTTGTTTTATTTTATTTTTAGGTTTAGGTTTTAGGTTTTAGTTTAGACTTTTATTTTATTTTATTTTTAATTTTATTTAGGTTTAAGTTTTTATATTTATTTTATTTATAGGTTTTAATTAGTTTAGGTTTAGGTTTCTAGGTTTTTACGGTTTAAGGTTTAGGGTTTAAGGTTTAAGGTTTAGGGTTTAGGTTTTAGGTTTTAGAGTTTAGGGATTAGTGTTGTAGGTTATATGGTTTAGGGTTTAGTGTTTAGGGTTTAGGTTTTAAGATTTAGGGTTTAGGGTTTAGGGCTTAGGGTTTATATTTTATGGTTTAGGGTTTAGCATTTACATTTTAGGTTTAGGATTCATGTTTTAACTAAGGGTTTTGGGTTTTTTTTTTTAACACAGAACAAATTCATATTCATCATTTCTTCTTTTGATTTCATCAACCAAGCAACAGACCAAGTTTTGTAAGACACAAGTGAAGACATAAATAAAAAATGAGCACTCATAGAGAAAATCAAAAACCTAGATAACTAGAAATATCTCTATTATAAAGATATAGTTCCATAATCAGCAGATCGAATCGGTCGTTCTTCAGTTTCTCCAATCCCATCAGAACCACCCTGGCCTCTCGAGTAGTGGGATACACCATCATATCCCCGATCTCTCCTTCCACCACCAGCATAGGTGTAACCTTCGTCGCTCCTCCTGCCTCCATAACCACCACTGCTCCTACTACCACCTCCATATCCATCAGCACCTCTAGATCCCCCACCACCACTAAGATAATGACCGCATTAGCCTTCACCTCCACCGCCAGATCTAGATCAACCTGCAGTGATGTTCCCTGCCAAGGTTCTTCCCATTTTGTGGTTTAGGTTTAGGTTTAGGTTTATTTTATTAGTTTTTAGGTTTAGTTTAATTTATTTAGTTACTTAGGTTTAGGTTTAGTTTTAGTGGGGTATGGGTTTAGGGTTTAAGATTTGGGTTTAGGGTTTAGGGTTTATTGTTTAGGGTTTACGATTTAGGGTTTAGGATTTAGGGCTTTTTAAAGTTTAGGGTATATGGTTGTAGGCTTAGGGTTTAGGGTTTAGGGTTTAGTGTCTTTGATTTAGGGTTTATGATTTTTTTTTAAATTCAGTAAACCAGTAAGTTTAGGTTTATTTAGTTTATTTAATATATTTTTTATTGATTTTAGTTTAATTTATTTTTTATTTTTATTTAGGTTAATTTTTTATTTTTATTTAATTTAGTTTATTTGTTTTATGTTTCTTTATTTTAGTTTAGGTTTTTTATTTTTTTTAGTTTTTAGGTTTAGGTTTATGTTTAGGTTTATTTTCTAGTTTATTATTTATTTTTTAGGTTTAGGTTTTATTTTCATTTTAGGTTTAGGTTTTAAGTTTGTTGATTTTATTTTATAGTTTAGATTTATTTTAATTGAATTTATTTTATTTTGTTTAGTGTTTGGTTTAGGTTTAGTTTATTTTAGTTTTAGGTTTAAGTTTTATTAATTTTAGTTTAGGTTTTATTTTATTTTATTTTAGGTTTATTTTTTAGTTTAGGGTTTAGATTTTATATTTTATTTATTTTAGGTTTTATTTTTAGGTTTTTTAGGTTTAAGATTTTTTAGTTTTATTTTTTTTATATGTTTATTTTATTTTATTTTAGCTTAAGTTTTATTTTATTTTTTTTAAATTTTTTTTTAGTTTAGGTTTTATTTAATTAATTTATTTTATTTTATTTTTGTTTAGTTTTAGTTTATGTTTTTTTATTCTATTTTATTTTATTTTATTTTGGTTTAGGTTTATTTATTTATCTTATTAGTTTGATTTAGTTTAGTTTTAGCTTTTTAGGGTTTAGGGATGGGGTTTAGGGTTGTTGGTTTTGGGGTTTATGGCTGGTTTAGGGTTTAGGTTTAGGTTTAGGGCTTATGTTTTATTTATTTTTATTTATTTTTCATATTTTTTTTTTAGGTTTATATATTGTGTTTTTTATTTTATTTAATTTAGGTTTATTTCATTTTTATTTTATATTTAGTTTTTATATTATTTAAATTTTATATATATTTTTGTTTAGTTTAGGTTTTAATTTATTTTATTTTAGTTTAGTTTTTTTTGTTTAGGTTTAGGTTTATGTTGTATTTTATGTTTTTATTTTATTTTATATTTTTAGTTTATTTACGTTTAGGTTTTCTTATTTATTTTATTTTTAGGTTTAATTTAGTTTAGGTTTTAGGTATTTATTTTAATTTCATTTTTAGGTTTTATTTTTATTACTTTAGGTTTTTTATTTTATTTTATTTTATTTTATTTAGTTTAGGGTTTAGTTTAATTTAATTTATGGGTATAGGTTTATTTTAGTTTAGTTTATTTTAGTTTAGGTTTAGGTTTATTTTATTTTTATTTTAGGTTTAGTTTTTTTTTTGTTTAGGGTTTAGGTTTTATTTTTTAATTATTTTTAAGTTTATATTTTAGGTTTATGTTTTTATTTAGTTTTTATTTTATTTTATTATAGGTTTATTTTAAGTTTATTTATTTATTTTACATTTAGTTTTTATTTTATTTAGGTTTTTTATTCTTAGATTTATTTTATTTTTTAGTTTGGTTTAGGTTTTTATTTATTTTATTTTAATTTATTTTATTTTTTTAAGGTTTAGGTATAAGGTTTTTTATTTAATTTAGGTTTAAGTTATTTGGTTTTAGTGTTTAGGGCTCATGGCTAGTGGGGCTTTAGGATTTAGAGCCAGGTCTGGGTGTTTAGTAATGCCTAGATTTATTTGTGGCTCAGGTAGTTTTAGGGCCTTTAGGGTGGGAAGCCACTGCCATGGTCAGCTAGATCTGGTCAGTTTAGTTTGGCCCATGGTTTAGAGTTCAAGGTTTAGGATTTTAGTTTGGGGTTGAGGTTGGGTAGGTTTATATAGTGGAAGGGTTTAAGGTTTAGGGTTTTAGATTTAGTTTAGGTTTAAGTTTAGGTTTTAGTTTAGGGTTGAGGGTTTGGTTTTAGGTTTTAGGTTTAGGGTTTTAGGGCTTAGGGTTTAGGGTTTAGGTTCTAGATTTAGGGTTTAGGGTTTTTTATTATTATTATTTTT
This sequence comes from Cymbidium sinense, assembly GCA_021442155.1. Lineage (NCBI taxonomy): Eukaryota > Viridiplantae > Streptophyta > Magnoliopsida > Asparagales > Orchidaceae > Cymbidium > Cymbidium sinense. Next base: position 54,824,237 of record CM038218.1, read on the forward strand.
TTAATAAAGAATAAATTAAGTTTCAACATTTCTTTTTTGTGATATCATCAACCAAGTAACACACCAAGTTTTCTATGACACAAGTGATGACATATATCAAAAGTGAGCACGCATTGAGCAAATCAAAAACCCTAGATAACTAGAATCGTCTCTACTGTATAGACACAGTTCCAAAAGCAGCAGAACGGATCGGCCGTTCTTCAATTTCTCTAGTTCCCATCAGAACCACCCTGGCGTCTCAAGTAGTGGGATCCACCATCATATCCCCAATCTCTCCCTCTGCCGCCACCATGGTTGTAACCTCCATCGCTCCTCCTGCCACCATAACCACCACTGCTCTGACCACCACCTCCATATCCACCAGCACATTCAGATCCCCCACCACCACTGCTATAATTGTCTCCTCCAGCTTTACCTCTACCGTCGGATATGGACTGTTCCTGGTTGACGGTGATGGTCCTACCACTAAGGTTCTGCCAATCTTAGGTTTTTGGTATAGGTTTAGGTTTATTAGGTTTTAGGCTTTAAGATTATTTTTTTAATTTATTTTATTAATTTAGCTTAAGTTTATGGTTTAGGGTTTAGGATTTACGGTTTAAGGTTTAGGGCTTAGGGTTTAGGATTTTTGGTTTTCAAAAAAATTAAGATAACTAGTAGGTTAAGGCTTACTTAGTTAATTTTTTATTTATTTTATTTTTTATTTTTTATTTTTGTTTACATTTTTTTTATTTTAGTTTTTTTAGGTTTAGATTTTTTAATTTAGTTTAGGTTTTTATTTATTTTATTTTATTTTAGTTTTTATTTTTTATTATAATTTATTTTTAGTTTTAGGTTTAGGTTTTGGTTTTAGTTTATGTTTTTATTTATTTTATTTTATTATATTTAGTTTAGGTTTAGGTTTCTAGGTTTTGTTTAGTGTTTTAGGTTTGCAGGTTTAGGGTGTGGTTTAGGGTGGAACCTGTTTAGGCCCAAAGATTTGTGATTTTGTGGTTTAGTGGTTTAGAATCATGCTGGGTTTAGGGTGGTCCAAGATTTAGTGTTATTTATGGTTTAGGTGGTTAGGGTATGGTTTAGGCTAGGGTTTAGTGGTTAGTGGCAGGGTTTTAGGGTTTAGTGGGTTTAAGGGTTTTAAAATTAAAATACTGGTTTAGCTCACTTAGTTTAATTTTATTTATTTTAATTTTAATTTTTTAATTTTATTTATTATTATTTTATTTATTTTAGTTTATTTATTTTAGATTAGTTTTATTTTAGCTATTTTTAGGCTTAAGTTTATGTTTAGATTTATTTTTAGTTTAGTTTTATTTCATTTTACTTTTAAGTGTAGGTTTTATTTTTATTTTAGGTTTAAATTTAGATTTTATTTCATTATTTTAAGTTTAGGTTTTAGGTTTTATTTTAGGTTTACTCTGATTTTATTTTAGTTTAGGTTTAAGTTTAATTCAGTTTATTTTATTTTATTTAGGTAGGTTTTGTTTATTTTAGGTTTAGGTTTTATTTATTTTACTTTAGTTTATGTTAGGGTTTAGGTTTATTTTATTTTGTTTATTTTAAGGTTAGGTTTTTATTTGGTTTTTATTTTATTTTAATTTTATTTTATTTTTCTTTTAGGTTTAATTTTATTTTATTTAGGTTTTTTAATTTTAGGTTTATTTTATATTTTAGCTTAGTTTAATTTTTATTTATTTTATTTTAGTTTAGTTTTTATTTTTTATATTATTTTATTTTTTTGGTGGTCAGTCTAGGTTTTATTTTAATTATTTTATTTTATTTAGTTATAGATTTTATATTTATTTTATTTTAGGTTTTATTTAGTTTATGTTTAGTTTTATAAGTTTTGGGGTCAGTTTAGGGTTGTAGGTGTGGGTTTAGGGTTTAGGGTTTAGGGTTTTAGGTTGTGTAGTATCATTTTAGGGTTTAATGTTTAGGGTCAGGGTAGGTTTAGTGGGGGCTTACTCATGGGGTTTAGGGATAGGGTTTTTTTATTTTTTTTAAATTAAGTAAACTAGTAGGTTTAAGTTTATTTAGTTTATTTTTTATTTATTATTTATTTTTATTTAGTTTTATCTTTATTTCCATTTTTATTTAGTTTTTATTTAGTTTTATTTTTATTTATATTTTTATTTAGTTTTTAATTATTTTTATTTTATTTCAATTTAGGTTTAATTTATTTTTTATTTTAGGTTTAGTTCTATTTTATTTAGGTTTTTTGTTTTTAGTTTAGTTTAGGTTTTTATTTATTTTATTTTAGTTTGGTTATTATTGTTTTTTCATTTTAGGTTTAGGTTTTTAGCTTTTTAGGGTTTAGAGTTTATGGTTCAGGATTTAGGGTTTGGGGTTTAAGGTTTAGGGTTTAGGGTTAAGCGAGTAGGGTTTGGGTTTTAGCATTTAGGATTTAGGGTTTAATGTTTTAGGGTTTAGGGTTTAGGGTTTAGGATTTAATTTTTAGGTTTATAGTTCAGATTTTAGTTTAGGGTTTAAGGTTATTGGTTTTTTTTTAACAGAGAATAAATTCAGATTCCACATTTCTTAGTTTTGATTTCATCAACCAAGTAATTGACCAAGTTTTCTAAGACACTAGTGATGACATAGATAAAAAATGAGAATGCATAGAGCACATTAAAAACCCTAGATAACTAGAACTGTCTCTACTGTAAAGACACTATTCCATAAGCAGTAGATCGGATCGTTTGTTCTTCAATTTCTCTAGTTCCCATCAGAACACCCTGACCTCTCAAGTAGCGGGATCCACCATCATATCCCTGATCTCTCTCTCCGTCACTACCACGGCTGTAACCTCCATCGCTCTTCCCGCCTCCATAACCACCACTACTCTAACCACCACTTCCATGTCCACCAACACCATCAGATCCCCCACTAACACTATGATAACCACCGCCAGATCTAGACTAAACCTAGTTGACAGTGATAGTCTTATCATGAAGGTTCTACACATTCTTAAGGTTTAGGTTTAGGTTTAGGTTTATTAGGTTTTAGGGTTTAGGCTTATTTATTAATTTATTTAGTTAGTATAGGTTTAGGTTTAAGGTTTGGGGTTTAAGGTTTAGGATTTAGTGTTAGGGTTTGGGGTTTAGTGTTTAGGGTTTAGGGATTTAGGGTTTATGCTTTTAGGGTTTAGGGTTTATGGTTTAGAGTTTAGGGTTTAGGGTTTTAGGGCTTATGTTTTTAAGGTTTAGGGTTTAGAGTTTGGGTTTAGGGTTTAGGGTTTAAGGTTATTTAGCGTATAGGATTTAGGGTTTTGGGTTTTGGGTTTTAGGTTTAAGGCTTAGGGTTTAGGGTTTTTTTTAAAGGAAGCCCCATGTAGGGGTATTTTATTGCGCAAAAAGTGGGTTACAAAGTCCTTAAAAGGGATAAACTCCAGAACTACTGCTCAAAGAGCTACAATCAGCCTAAGGAGTAAATCCCCTATCTAAGTACATCCAAAAGAAAAAGAAGACCTTAAGGCAATCAAAAGATACAAGTAGATAAACATAATAAGCCAAAGAAAGTTTAGGGCCATTGCTCTGAAGAACTTGAGAATGCATGACAATATGGAGCAAACTTGCAAGAGAGAATCACCTGGAAAATAGGATAAGAGAGAATCACTTGCAAAATAGCAATAAGAAAGAGATTAGAACAGTTAAGATAATACAGACAAAAGGATGAATGAAAACAACATAATCTGAGAATGATAGTAAGGAATTGAGATAGAGAAGGCTCCGACTCAGTCAAACAAAGTTGGGGTAGATGCAAATATGTGCATCCAAACTTCAGCAGAAGGGTTACATCACAAGAGCTACTAGCAAACCAAAAGAGAGTGGAATCCCCACAGCCATCATAGCCAACAAACCCGTGAGAAGATAACGTTGTTGAAAGTCTTGTGGGTTTTACAGTAAACCTAAACAAAACTATAAAGAATATAAAGAGAAAATTGTTAAGGGCAGATAAATGAGTGATCCCATGCCAAAAAATGATCCTCCATATAGCCACCCTGACATGAGGATACTTATATATATGAAATAGGCCAGCATAGAAACCATCCATAGGAAAACATCAGCAGAAGAGGTAGCCTGATGAAATCCTGCTAAGCAAGTCAATGATTCTATAAGTTACACCATCCCAATTATATGATATATAAATGAATCTATCGGGCCAGAAGTACAGCCTTGAGGTAGATGTAAAGTCCAGAAAATGAGCCCAACCAAAATAAAGAATGCAGATTGGAACAAGCCCCTTATTAGTATCCATATCAATAGTTGGCAAAAAACAATTATAAGGGAAGGCAGCAAAACCAAAAACCAAAGAAAATACCTAATAAGGATAATCAGAACAAGAGCTCTAGTAGAAGCAAGCTGGACTAAAGACTAGAGAATCCAGATCAACAAAAAATGAAGGCAGCAAGACAGCAAAAGACAGTAGTTGTTGATAGTACCACCCCTTAATAATAGAGATTACATTCCAAGGAGTAAGCCGCACAAACCTGACTAATCCCAGATGGGAAAATTGGGAGTCCAAATAGGATCCACATTAGAATCCAGAAAAAACATGACATTAGATAACCAAGACCAAAAAAATAGCCTAGGAAGCAGCAGCCAAGACAGCCAAAGCTAAGACAGCAAGGGACCGCATAGAGATTGCATTCCAAGACTGATCCCCAAATAGGGTTTAGGTTTAGGGTTTAGGGTTTAGGATTTAGGGTTTAAGGTTTAAGGTTTTTTTTAAAAAAAATTAAGTAAATCGATTGGTCTAAATTTATTTAGTTTATTTTTATTTATTTGAATATATTTTAGATTTTATTTTTATTTATGTTTATTTTTTATATTTATTTAGTTTTATTTATTTACTTTAGGTTTATTTATCTTAATTTAGGTTTTATTTTTTTAATTTTGGGTCAGTTTAGGTTTTAGTTGTGGTTTGGGTTTAGGGCTTAAGGCCAGCAGCCTTTAGGTTTGTGAGGGTTTAGGGTTTAGGATCAGATTAGGGTGTGGTAAGGTTTAGCCACAGGGTTTAGGTTTGTGGTCAGGGGTGGCCTATGGTTTAGGGTTTGAGGTAGGGTAGATCAGGTTTAGGTCAGGTGGTGCCAGGGCCTGAACAGGGTAAGAATCAGGGGCTCTGCCTAGGTTTAATGTCATGGCCTTTTAGGGTTTAGGCTCATAGCCATTTTAGGGTCCAATGTTAGTGGCCCAGTGGCAGGCCTTTTAGAGTTTAGGGTTGGCCTGTGGTTAGTTTAGGGTTGGTTTATGGCTCAGGGTTTAGGGTAGATCTTAGGTTTAGGATTTAGTGTTTAAGGTTTAGGGTTTAAGGGTTTTTTGTAATTAAAGAAACTAGTAGGTTTAGGTTTATTTAATTTATTTAGTTTATTTTAGATTTTTATTTAGGTTTATTTTTTATTTTTATTTAGTTTAGTTTATTTATTTTTTATTTATTTAGTTTAGTTTAGGTTTTTTTTAAATTATTTTTTAGGTTTAAGTTTAGGTTTATGTTTATTTTTTTTAGTTTATTTTATTTTATTTTATATTTTAGGTTTTGATTTATTTTATTTGGTGTTTTAGGCTTTATTTTAATTTTTTTAGGTCTAGATTTTAGGTTTAATTTTAAGTTTTCTTTTAGTTTAGATTTTTTTATTTTTAGTTTATTTTATTTTATTTTAGTTTTAGGTTTAGCTTTAGTTTAGTTTATTTCAGTTTAGGTTTAGGTTTATTTTATTTTTATTTTAGGTTTAGGTTTTTTTTGTTAATTTAGGGTTTAAGTTTTTTATTTTAAGTTATATTTTAAGGTTTATTATTCAAGTTTAAGTTTTTATTTAGTTTTTATTTTATTTTATTTTGGTTGGTTTTATTTTATTATAACGCTTAGGTTTTACTTTTAGGTTTATTTTATTTTTAGTTTAGTTTAGGATTTTATTTCTTTTATTTTAGTTTAATTTTTACTTTTTAGTTTATTATATTTTGAGGTTTAGGTTTTTATTTTATTTTTTTCGGATTACATTTTAGGTTTATTTTTAGGTTTTATTTTTTTAGTTTAGGTTTAGATTTATTTTGAGTTTATTTTATTTTATTTAGTTTAGATTTAGGTTTAGGTTTTATTTATTTTAGTTTAGTTTTAGTTTAGGTTTATTTATATATTATTTATTTTATTTTATTTGGTTTAAAGTTTCTTTTTTAGTTTAGGGTTTAGCTTTTATTTTTTAGGATTAAGTTTTAATTATATTTTCTTTTAGGTTTATTATATTTTTATTTTATGTTTAGTTTTTATTTTATTTAGGTTTTTTATTCTTAGGTCTAGTTTTTTAGTTTAGTATAGGTTTTTATTTATTTTACTTTAGTTTTTTTTATTAGTTTATTTTTTTTTTTTTTTAGGTTTAGGTTTAGGTTTTTATTTTATTATTTTTTATTTAGGTTAAAGTTTTTAATTTATTTTATTTTAGGTTTTATTTAGTTTAGGTTTAGATTTTTAAGTTTTTAGGGTTTAGGGTTTTGGGATTAGGGTTATAAGTTTTAGGGTATAGGGTTTAGTGTTTAGTGTTTAGGTTTTAGGGTTTATAGTTTAGGGTTTAGGATTTAGGGGTTTAAGGGTTTAGCATTTATGTTTTAGGTTTAGGGTTCAAGTTTTAGTTTAGGGTTTCAGGTTTTTAGTTTTTTTTAGCAAAGAATAAATTGATATTCAACATTTCTTCTTTTTGATTTCATCAACCAAGTAACAAACCAAGGTTTTTTAAGACACAAGTGAAGACATAAATAAAAAATGAGCATTCATAGAGAAAATAAAAAACCCTAGATAATTAGAACTATCTATACTGTAAAGACATAGTTCCATAAGCAACAATTGAATTGGTCATTCTTCAGTTTCTCCAGTTACCATCAGAACTACCTTGGCCTCTCGAGTTGCAGGATCCACCATCATATTCCCAATTCTCCTCCCACCACCACTAAACCTTCGTTGCTCCTCCCAACTCTAACCATTTCGCCAACAACACCTCCATATCCACCAAGACCTCCATATCCCCACAACCACTATGATAACATTTGCCTCCACGCCAGATGATATGATTTATGATGTTCCTACCATCAAGGTTCTGCCAATTTTTAGGGTTTAGGTTTAGGTTTATGTTTATTAGGTTTTAGGATTTAGGTTTACTTGTTAATTTATTTAGTTATTTTAGGTTTAGGTTTAGGGTTTGGAGTTTAAGGTTTAGGGTTTAGAGCTAGTGTTTAAGGTTTAGTTTTTAGGGTTTTAGGGTTTATGCTTTTAGGGTTTAGGGTTTAGGGATTAGGGTTTAGGATTTTTTAGGGTTTTGGGTTTAGGGTTTTTGGGTTAGTGTTTATGGTTTAGGGTTTAGGGTTTAGGGTTTAGGATTTAGGATTTAGGGTTTATGATTTTCAAAAAATTACAAACTCAGGTATTTAGTTTATTTAGTTTATTTTAGATTATTTTATTTTTTATTTTTATTTAGTTTAGTTTATTTATTTTAGTTTAGATTATATATTTTTGTTTATTTTTTAGGTTTATGTTTAAGTTTAGGTTTATTTTTTTAGTTTAGTTTTATTTTTAATTTATTTTTTAGGTTTAGGTTTTTTTATTTTTAGGTTAAGGTTTAGGTTTTTATTTTATATTTTTAGGTTTAGGTTTTAGGTTTTTATTTTAGGTTTACTTTTAGATTTTATTTTTTAATTTTGGTTTAGGTTTATTTTTAGTTAATTTTATTCTATTTAGTTTACCTTTTCGTTTAGGTTTAGTTTATTTTAGGTTTAGGTTTTATTTATTTTAGTTTAGGATTAGGTTTATTTTAAATTTATTTTATGTTTAGATTTTTTTTTAGTTTAGGGTTTAGGTTTTATTTTTTATTTATTTTTAGGTTTTATTTTTAGGTTTTTATTTAGTTTTAATTTTATTTTTTTATGTTTATCGTATTTTTAATTTAGATTTAGTTTTTATTTTATTTAAATTTTTTATTTTTTTAGTTTAGTTTAGGTTTTTATTTATATTATTTTAGTTTAGTTTTATTTTATTTTATTTTATTTCATGTTTAGGTTTAGGTTTTTAGTATGTCTTTATTTTATTTTTTTTTTTTTATTTTTTTTGTGGTTTAGGTTTTATTTTATTTATATTTTATTTATTTATTTTATTCAGGTTTTATTTAGTTTAGGTTTAGGTTTAGGGTATTTAGCTAGTTTCTGGGGTAGTTTGTAGGGTTTAGGGTTTAGTGTTTGTATTAAGTTAGTTTGAGTTTGTGGTTTAGTTTAGTTTTGGGTTTAGGGATTAGGGTTTTGGGTTTAGGGTTTTAGGGTTTAGGGTTTAGCTTTTAGGGTTAGGGTTTTTATCTATTTATTTATTTATTTATTTTTAGATTTATTTTTTAGGCTTAGGTTTTTATTTTATTTTATTTTATTTTATTTCAGGTTTAGTTCATTTTTATTTTAGGTTTAGTTTTTATATTATTTTGATTTTTTATTTTTTAATTTATTTTAGGTTTTTATTTATTTTATTTTAGTTTAGATTTTTTTTTTCTTTTGGTTTAGGTTTAGGTTTAGGTTGTAGTTTATAATTTTATTTTATTTTATATTTTCATTTTATTTAAATTTAGGTTTTTTTATTTATTTTATTTTTAGGTTTTAAGTTTTAATTTTAGGATTATTTTTAGGTTTTTATTTTTTAGTTTAGGTTTAGGTTTGTTTAGTTTAATTTATTTTATTTAGTGGGGTTTAGGTCAGTAATTTAGGTAGGCATAGATTTATTTATTTTAATTTATTTTAGTTTAGGTTTAGTTTATTTTATTTTATTTATATATTTTATTTTATATGTTTTAAGTTTTAGGTTTTATTTTTTTTATTTATTTTAGGTTTATTTTATATTTAAGTTTAATTTAGTTTTTATTTTATTTAGTAGGTTTAAGTTATATTTTTATTTAGCCATTTTATTATTTAAGTTTTATTCCAGGTTTATTTTATTTTTTAGTTTTAGTTTAGGTTTCTTTATATATTTATTTTAGTTTAATTTATTTATTTTATTTATTTTTAGGTTTTTAGGTATTTTTTATTTATTTTAATTTTTAGGTCTTTTTTTTTAGGTCAGGTTTTGGTTTTAGGTTTAGGGCTCAGGGTTTTTAAGGTATGATCTTAGGTTTAGGGCTTTATGGTTTAGTGTCAGGATTAGGGTTTTGGGCCTAGATTTAGTGCTCAGCCTTAGGGCTCATGGGTTTCAGGTTTATGGTAGAAAGGGTTAAGTCACATCATTTGAGCCTAAAGTTGCTCAGTGGTAGGGTTTTGTTTAGGGTTTTGGGAGGTTTAGGTTAGTTTATTTAGAGTTTTATGGTTTAGGGTTTAGGGTTAGTTTGGGGTGTAAGTTTATGGTTTAGTTTAGTTTGTGGTTTTATGGTTTAGGGTTTGGGTTTAGGGTTTAGGTTTAGGGTTTATGGTTTAGGTTTTAGGTTTAGGGTTTAGGGTTTATTATTATTTTTTTAACAGAGAACAAATTTAGATTTAACATTTCTTCTTCGTGATTTCATCAACCAAGTAACACACCAAGTTTTCTAAGACACAAGCGCATAGAGCAAATTAAAAACCCTAGATGACTAGAACCGTCTTTACTGTAGAGACACAGTTCCATAAGCAACAGATAGGATTGGCCGTTCTTCAATTTTTCCATTTCCCATCAGAACTACCCCGGCCTCTTGGGTAGTGGGATCCACCATCATAGCCCCGATCTCTCCATCCACCACCACCACGGCTGTAACCTCCATCTCTCCTCCTGCCACCATAACCTCCACTGCTCTGACCACCACCTCCATATCTACTAGTGCCTTAGGATCCCCCACCACCACTATGATAACCACCATCTCCACCTTCGCCTCAACTACTAGATCTAAATTGAGCTTGGTTGATGGTGATGTCGCCATCAAGGTTTATTCTTAGGTTATAGGTTTTAGGGTTTAGGGTTTAAAGTTTAGGGTTAAGGATGGTTTAGGTGTTTTAGGTTTTAAGGTTTAGGGTTTAGTAGGTTTAGAGTTTAGGTTTATTTTTTAGTTTTAGGTTTAGGGTTTAGGATTTAGTGTTTTATAGGGTTAGTTTATGGTTTAGGGTACTGATTTTAGGTAGTTTTGTTTAGTGTTAGGATTGGTTTAGGGTTTTTATTTACAGGTTTGGTTAGGTATGGTTTAGGGTATTTTATGGTTTAGGTTTAAAGCTCAAGTAGTTTTTTGGGTTTTAGGTTTTATAGTTTAGGGTCAGTTAGTTTAGGTTTAGAGGTTTAGGGTTTAGGGTTTAAGGTTTAGGGTTGTAAGTTTATGGTTTAGGGTTTAGGTTTTAGGGTTTAGGGTTTAGGGTTTAGGGTTTTAGGGTTTAAGGTTTAGGGTTCTTAAGGTTTAGGGTTAATGGTTTAGGTTTTAGGTTTAGGGTTTAGGGTTATTATTATTATTATTTTTTTAACAGAGAATAAATTTAGATTCAACATTTCTTCTTTGTGATTTCATCAACCAATTAACACACCAAGTTTTCTAAGACACAAACGCATAGAGCAAATTAAAAACCCTAGATAACTAGAACCATCTCTACTATAGAGACACAGTTCCATAAGCAGCAGATAGGATTGGCCATTTTTCAATTTTTTTATTTCCCATCAGAACCACCCCGGCCTCTTGGGTAGTGGGATCCACCATCATAGCCCTGATCTCTCCATCCACCACCACCACGGCTGTAACCTCCATCTCTCCTCCTACCACCATAACCTCCACTACTCTGACCACCACCTCCATATCCACCAGTGCCTTAGGATCCCCCACCAACACTATGATAACCACCATCTCCACCTTCGCCTCAACCGCCGGATCTAAATTGAGCTTGGTTGATGGTGATGTTTCTGCCATCAAGGTTCTGCCTATTCTTAGGGTTTAGGTTTAGGTTTAAGTTTATTAGGTTTTAGGGTTTAGGGTTTAAAGTTTAGGGTTAAGGGTTAAGGGAGGGTTTAAGGTTTAGCGTTAATGGTTTTTCAGGGTTTAAGTTTAGGTTTAGGGCTGTAGTTTTAGGGTTTAAGGTTAGTTTTAGGGTTTAAGGTTTAGGTTTTAGGTTTAGGATTTAGTGTTTAGGGTTTAGGGTTTAGGGTTTAGGGTTTTTTTTAAAAAAAAATTAAAGAAATTAGTAGGTTTAGGTTTATTTAGTTTATTTTATATTTTAATTTTTATATTATTTTATTTTATTTATTTATTTTATGTTTATTTATTTTAGTTTAGGATTTTATTTTAGTTTATTTTAGGTTTAGGTTATATTTTTATTTTTAGGTTTTATTTTATTTAGTTTTAGGTTTTATTTTAGGTTTTTTTAATGTTTTATTTTGGTTTTTTTAGGTTTATTTTAAGTTTATTTTATTTTATTTAGTTTAGGTTTAGGCTTAGTTTAGTTTAGTTTAGGTCTAGGTTTTATTTATTTTAGTTTAGATATGTTTATGTTTATTTTATTTTGGTTTAGGTTTTTTTGGTTTAAGGTTTAGATTTTAATTATTTATTTATTTTGGTTTTATTTTTAGGTTTATTTAGGTTTAGGTTTTTATTTAGTCTTTATTTTCTTTTACCATATGTTTATTTTATTTTTTATTTTATGTTAAGGTTTTATTTTATTTAGATTTTTTAATTTTTAGGTTTTTAATTTTTAGTTTAGTTTAGGTTTTTATTTTATTTATTTTATTTTAGTTTTTAGTTTTTAGTTTTTATTTTTTTAGGTTTAGGTTTAAGTTTAGGTTTTAGTTTATGTTTTTATTTTATTTTATTTTTTTATTTTAATTTGGTTTAGGTTTATTTATTTTATTTATTTATTTTTATTTTGGTTTAGGTTTAGTTTTTTTACTTTGTTTTTTTTAGGTTTTAAGGTTTATTTTGGGTTTAGGGTTTGTGGGTTTAGGGTTTAGGTTTTAGGTTTGGTAGGGTTTAAGTTTTAGTTTAGTGTTTAGGTTTTGGTTTTTTTAATAGAATAATTTTTGATTCAACATTTCTTCTTGATTTCATCAACCAAGTAACACTCTAAGTTTTCTAAGATGAAAGCGAAGAGATAAAAGTGAGCACGATAGTAAATCAAGCACCTAGATAACTTGAACCATCTCTACGAAAGTCACAGTTCTATAAGCAAGATCGATCGACCGCTCTTCGCTGAGTTCATCGAACCCCACCTCGACCTCGAGATAGAATCCACCATCATATGCCGGATCTCTCCCTCCGCCACCACCATGAATGTAACCTTCATCATTCCTCCTGCCTCCATAACCACCACTGCTCCGACCACCACCTCCATATCCACCAGCCCCTCTAGATCCCCCACAATCACTATGATAACTGCCGCCTCCTTCTTCACCTCCGCTGCCAGATCTAGATTAAGCCTCGCTGATGGTGATGTTCCTGCCATCAAGGTTCTGCCCATTCTTAAGGTTTAGGTTTTATTATGGTTTAAGGTTTAGATTTATTTTTTAATTTATTTAGTTACTTTAGATTTAGGTTTAGGGTTTGATGTTTATGGTTTAGGGTTTAGGGTTTAGGCTTAATGTTCAGGGTTTATTGTTCAAGGTTTATGGTTTATGGTTTATGGGTTTATGCTTTTATGGTTTATGGTTTAGGGTTAGGGTTTAAGGTTAGGGTTTAGGGTTTAGGGTTTAGGGTTTAGGGTTGTAAGTTTAGGGTTTAAGATTTAGGATTTAGGATTTTTGATTTTTTTAAAAAAAAATTAAGTAAACTGGTAAGTTTAGGTTTAATTAGTTTATTTACAAATTTATTTTAGTTTATTGTATGTTTTATTTATATTTAGGTTTATTTTTCATTTTTATTTAGTTTAGTTTATTTATTTTAGTTTGGGTTTTTATTTTAGTTTATTTTTTAGGTTTAGGTTTAGGTTTAGGTTTATTTTTTAGTTGAGTTTTATTTCATTTTTATTTTTTATTTGTAGGTTTTATTTTTTTACCTTTAGGTTTAGGTTTAGGTTATTATTTTTTTAGGTTTAGATTTTAGATTTTATTTTAGGTTTATTTTAGCTTTATTTTTTTTAGTTTAGATTTAGGTTTATTTTAGTTTATTTTATTTTATTTAGTTTAGCTTTATTTATTTTATGTTTAGGTTTATTTTATTTATCTTAGTTTAGTTTATTTTATTTAGGTTTAGGTTTATTTTATTTTGTTTATTTTATTTTATTTTGTGGTTATTTTAATTGGTTTATTTTTATTTTTTTAGATAATTTTAGTTTAGGTTTTATTTTTAGTTTTATTTTATTTTATTTTATTTTTAGTTTTATTTTATAGGTTTTATTAGGTTTATATTATTTTAGTTTATTTGGTTTTATTTATTTTATTTATTTATTTATTAGTTTTTTTAATTATTTTATTTATTTTTTTTTAGGTTTTTTTTATTTTATCTTATTTTTTATCTTATTTGGGTTTTAGGCCATATCATTACAGGTTTATTAGTTTAGTCAGGTTTTAGGTTTGTGGTTTAGGATTTTGTGGTCAGGGTCAGAGGTCTGTGCCTCAGGGCTCAGTGGTTAGGGTCTGAGCTCAGGGTAGGGTTTAGGGCACAGTTTCTTGGGTCAGTTTAGGCCAGGCCTGAGGTTTGGCTGCCTAGGAGGGTTTGTGGCCTAGTAGTTTAGGGTTAGCAGTTTGTGGCTCAGTTGGGGTTTGTGGTTTTGTGGTTTGTGGCCCAGGGTTTGTGGGTTAGGGCCTAGAGCCCAGGGTTTAGGCCTAGGGCTCAGCAGGGTTTGTGGGCTTAGCCTTTAGGGTTAGGGCTCAGGGTCCCAGGTTTAGGGTTGGGAATTGGTTTAGAGGGTTGGTTTTAAAAAAAAAATTCAAACCAAGTTTAAGTTTATTTAGTTTATGTTATTTTATTTATTTTAGTTAATTTTTTATATTTTATTTTAGGTTTATTTTATTTTTTATTTAATTTAGTTAATTTATTTTAGGTTCATTTTTTTTATTTTTTTTTTTAGTTAATGTTTATTTTTGGTTTAGTTTTATTTTATTTTATTTTAGGTCTGGTTTTCTTTGGTTTTAGGTTTAGGTTAGGTTTATTTTAATTTTGGTTGCTTTAGGTTTTATTTTATTTATTTTAGTTTAGAGGTTTATGTTTAATTTTAGTTTATTTTATTTTATTTATTTGGGGTGTAGGTTTAGTTTATTTTAGGTTTAGGTTTAGGTTTTATTTATTTCAGTTTATTTTATTTTAGTTTAGGTTTATGTTTATTTAATTTTTTATATTAGGTTTTTTTTTAAGTTTAGGGTTTATGTTTTATTTTTTATTTATTTTTAGGTTTATTTTTTAGGTTTAGGTTTTTATTTAGTTTTTATTTTATTTTAATTTAAGTTTTATTTTATTTTAATTTTATGTTTAGTTTTTATTTTATTTAGGTTTATTTTATTTTTTTAGTTTAGTTTAGGTTTTTATTTATTTTATTTTAGTTTAGTTTTTATTTTTTATTTGATTTTAATTTGAGGTTTAGGTTTAGGTTTTGGTTTTAGTTTAGGTTTTTATTTAATTTTATTTAGGTTATGTTTTATTTATTTATTTTATTTTTAGGTTTTATTTAGTTTAGGTTTAGGTTTTAGGATTTAGGGTTTCTAAGGATTAGGGTTTAGGTTTTAGGTTTAGTGTTTAGGTTTTAGTTTCGGGTTTAAGGTTTTTGAAATTTTTTTTTAATAGAGAACAAATTCAAATTCAATATTTCTTCTTTTTGTTTTCATCAACCAAGTAACAAATCAGGGAAGTGAGGTAATCAAATGACTTCCTTTGGGCTAGCTAAAGCCTCTTGTTTTCGAGATGTCCAGACTATATTTCCATTAGCATTCAATCTTATATAAATCAACATATGAATAGAGGAAAGGGAACTCAACATTCATACACTTAAGCTATAAGCACATGCATTTCTTATGTATTTATAACTAGAATCATAACACATATTATTTTTCATTTATAAGCATTTGAAAAATACATTTGGATTTAATAGTGATAATAGCCACTCATATTTTAAAATAAATCAACACATGGAAGCTTACATAAAAAAAATCCACTTTGTTTTACTTGATTTTGAAAAGGTGGATGCATTAATTCAAATGCCATACCAAATTTAACATGATTGGAAAGAGGATAATCAAATATAAGCATGTGATTCATTCAACCAAACTAGTTCTTAAGGACAATCAAATCAAATAAGATTACTTAAAGTAAACTAAAGCTTCTTTAATAATTAAGTTTTTGGATTTGATTTTATTTAAATAGGAGAAGAGAAATCATCACTTATTATTTTAAACCCATTCCCACATTAGTGATTTAATTTAATTTAAGGAAATGTAATTAAGTTAATTTTATGGGTTAATTAAGTTGAACCCTTAATTAGATGAATTAATTACCCTTACTTATGTCACCTTAAAGTAATTAACTAAATAATTATGAGCCAACATGATATGCATGGAAAATAAACTTGCAATGATCCTAGAAATAAATGGGGCCTAATGCAATTGGCTCATGATTAATAGTTAGTTTGATTAAGGGACTTAATTAATTACTCTTATGGTTTTCCCACACATGTGGACTAACCATAAGTTCATTAAACTCCTTTAGGTTATTAAACCCCTAAAGATCTACCCCCCATGATTTAATTTATTAAGGTCTGATGTGATTATGATTTCAATTTGATTAAGTGATTTAATTTATTAAATATTAATTAATTTCTTTCATTTAAAAAGGCTAAAATGAACTTAGTGAAAGGGGTCCCAACCGTATTCCTTAGTTCACTTATGCTTAACAATGATTAATAAACTTAATTAACCAATTTTTTACTATTCATGGGATCAATTAATCATTAATTAACTTAAAAGAGTAGTTAAGGTTTAATTAGTAAAATTTCCTAATTAAGTAAGCAATAAATTCCAAGAAAATTATGGGAGGTAGAGGTCAACCCATTAAACTAACCCACAAAATTTGGGATTAATTGCTTGACTAACAGTAATTAAGCTAATTAATTTAATTAAACTAATTACTATTCAAAATGAGCATTTATTTGCATATTTCGATTTTATGATTTTAAAGTTTTAGTTAAAATGATTAATTAAATTCTTATAAAATACTTTAAAATGAGCATTTATTTGCATTTTTTATTTCTATGATTTTTTATGATTTTAGAATTTTAGCCATTAAAATGATTAATTAAGCCAAAATAAAGCTTAATCCTTTGCCACATGGTGTGCGTGACGGGTTTCACATGGCACGCTGCGCGCGCTTTCCACATGGTGTACAGGCTGTTTAAAACTTATCCGACTCGCCACGCGGGCGTGGGTGGACCCGCTTTCGCCAACCGGATGCGCTTTCTCATTCGTCATCCAATTTATAATCGGATGACTATGATTAATCCCACACTTAATAGGATTAAATTAGATCGATCTAGCTGATCTAATCATGACCGTCTATTCTGATCACGTAGAATGGACAGTTCATGATCTAATGTCATGCAGGTGAGAAAGAATGGAGTCTATCCACCATTACTCACTTAATCTGAGCTTACCTGAGCTCGGATATACTTCAAAAGGATTCCACACCTTCGCGACATCAATCGGAGGGGATCCAATGGTAAAGATCACACGAGAAGCAAGTTTTCTTCAAAAAGCTCCAACCCATTTTGCCTAAGGATCGATTTTGGAAGCATACCTCATCGGAGGTCAAGACTGGTGGCTCGAACGATTAAGGAAGCTTCATCTAGTGGAGACGAAACCCTGTTGAGCATTAATTGGATCAATTCTTGTTGTTCGCTCAGAAGGCCATGAATCGATGATTTGGAGATCAGCTTTGATTGAAGTCATACCTCCAGTGCTCGAGAAGCTTGGGAGATGATTCAAACTTGCTCGATGAGGCCTAGGGAAGGTGTGTGCAATGTTAATTTGAATTTGATGGAGAAATGGGAAAGTTAGGTCAAAAATGGGAGCCCCCTATTTCGGGATGGATGGGAATGGCATTTTTTGATCGAGGAACTAGCTTGGGAGCTTAAGGAATGGCTCTAGCAGCTCGTCTTGGGTAGCGAGGGCTCTGAGGAATGATTTTTGTGTGTGTTTAAGTGGAAATGAGAGGGTGTATACCTGATCTAACGTCATGCAAGTGAGGGAGAATGGAGTCTATCCACCATTGTTCACTTGATCCGAGCTTACCTGAGCTCGGATCAACTCCAAAAGGATTCCACACCTTCACGACAATAATCAGAGGGGATCCAATGGTCAAGATCACATGAGATGCAAGTTTTCTTCAAAATGCTCCAACCTATTTTGACTAAGGATTGGTTTTGGAAGTATACCTAGAGCTCAAGATTGGCTATTCGAACGATTAAGGAAGCTTCATCTAGTGGAAAAAAGCTTGTTGAGTAGCAATTAGATCAATTCTTTGATGTTCACTGAGAAGGCCATGAAGTGATGATTTGGAGCTTAGCTTTGATCGAAGTCACACCTCCGGTGCTTGGGAATCTCAGGAGATGATTCATTCTTACTTGATGAGGCCTAGGGAAGGTGTGTGCAAAGTTAATTTGAGTTTGATGGAGAAATGGGGAAGTTAAGTCAGAAATGGGAGTGTCCTATTTTAGGATGGATGGGAATGGCATTTTTTGATCAAGGAACGCTTGGGATCTTAAGGAATGGCTCAAGCCTATTCTGATAGCTGTGAGTGAGGAATGATTTTTTTGCATCTTGATCGAACGGTGGATGGTTTGGCTTGGTGTCCGACAATTTCATGGAGTGGTGGGTTGCAGAGAAGAGGTGAGTTGGCTCGGCTTAGTTGGTTGAAGGTGTGGAGGTGGCTGCCAAGGAGGAATCATGGGTGTCCTATGGGTTTCAAATGCTCCAATGGGGAGGGTGAGGTGATTTCACCTCCCATGGGTCATGGCTGACCCAACCTCTCCTTGGGTTAGGTTGGGTGGTGTCCTAAGTGCCTAGGTGGACCATTGGGAGAGTACCAAGTGGCGAAAGAATGGAAATGACCACTTACATTAGTGATTTGTGTCATGTGATGCCCTTGACCAAAGGGTAGAATGATCATTTGGCATTGGATTTGATTTGGCCAGATTTGAAATAAGCCAAAAGTGGGTTAGCCCAAATTTCAAGTGAAACAGAGTTGATTTGGTTAGGTTAAGCTCAATTTGACTCATTTAGGTTAATTTAGGTTAGGTTGCATCAAGTCGACCAATTGGTCAAATTAGATCAAACCAAGAGCTGGGCCAAGTTCATATGATTATTTGGGATGTTTTGGTTCAATTAGTTTCATTTATAGATTTGATTTTGGCTCATTTGAATTCATTTGGGTCAAATGGGTTAAGTTGACTAAATTGACCAAATTAGCCAAATTAGCATAGGTGTTGGTTTGGGTTTAGTTGACTAATTGAAGATGATTGTAGGCTTTGGTTTCAATTAATTTGGATTTAGTTTGATTTAGGCCAACTTGACCCTTTAGGTCAATTTGGGCTAAGTAGGTCAATTGGGTTCAATTGTGTCCAATCATGACTTTGGTCAAGTTCAACAATCAATTTGAAATGAACTTGAGCCATTGGTTGCAATCAATTTGGTTTATATTTTGATTTGACACAATTTGATCTTTCAGGTCAATTTGAGTCAACTTGGTTCAAGAGGGCGAATTGGGTTTGGTTTGACTCATTTAAAGGTCAAGTCATACTCAAATATTTTTTTTGATTTTGTATGAATCATTTATTTTAAGAGATTTGTCTTAGGTTGCAATTTGGCTAGTTTAGGTTCATATGGGTTAAGGGGTTGACTTGGTCAAATGACCAAGTTGACTTGGTTTGACCTAATTTGTGATAATTGATCAACCTAGTTTGATCAAAAATCATGATGCGAGGTTTTAATGGGCTTGGTTCAATCCAATTTTGGTAGGATTAGAACTTGGCTCAAATAGGTCAAATTGCCCACTTTAGGTCAAGTGGACCAATTGGGTTTAGTTAGCTTGATTTTGGGTTGAGTTTGATTTAGTTGAGTTTATATATGGATTTGGGATTGATATATAAATTCAATTCCAATTAGCTTTGGTTCATTTGAACATTTTAAGTCAAAAGGGCTAAGTTGGGTTTGACTTGGGTTGATTTTGGTTTGGCTTGATGATTATATATTTCATTTATATTTATGAATATAATTGAAGGTATGATTGATTCATGAGAAAATCAATTGAATTTGGGTTTTGGAATGAAGGAATTTGGCTAAGTCCATGGAGTTGGGTCATGTGGCTTAGGTTTGGATTTTGCTTTAGTTTGATTTATTTTTGTTGATTTAAATGTATATTTCATTTAAATTTGTGAAGATGACTGAAAATATGATTGAATTGAGAAAATCAATTGAGTTTGACTTAATTTGGATTAAAATTTAGCTAAGTCCATGGGATAGGTCATATGGCTTAGGAAGGGTTTTGATTTAATTTGATTAAGTTTGATATAGTTTTGATCATTTGAATATAGATTTGATTAATATTTAAGAAGATGATTGAAGATATAAATTGATTATGAGAAAATCAATTGATTTTAGATTGATTTGGATTAAGATTTGGCTACATCCATGGGATAGGTCATATGGCTTAGAAGGGTTTCAAGTTTGGATTTGATCATGGGCTTCAATCATTTGGTTTTGAATTGGGTTTGGATTTAGATTTGAATTTGATGTTTGAATTGAACTTGAGGTTTGGTTTGAGAAGGTGAACATGGATTGGATTTGGGTTATTGGCTAGGTGAATTATCCTAATCCCTAAAGCATAAGCTAATCTTATGGTTAACCCTTCTAAGTCTTTAGGCTTAGGTTAAGTGTTTACCTAATTGTTAGAAGTGTCTTATGACTAGGAAAGTATTAGTTTCTTGAAGATTCCTAAGTCTAAGATGGAAAAATTTAATTCACACTCCAAAAGTGAGGTCAATAGGCCTTAGGCTCCATAGTGTTGCCCTTGGAGATAGATGATTGGAAGATGGAACAAGCCAAATTATAGACTTAGATACATCTTTCAACGCTTTGCTTGAGAGACCATGGATACATGAGAACAACATAGTTCCATCCTCTCTACGAGTTCATAAGAGGTGGGATCATCTACTATGTCAAACGAGATCTCAAGCGATTTATAGTTCATGAGGTTGGCATATATCAAAATTAACAAGTCTATTCTCTCGAACTTGGTCAAAGTTTAAAAATAAAAGAAAAAGAAAAAGAAAAAGAAAAATTTAGAAAAGGAAAAAAGAAAAAAAGAGAAAATGAAAAAGAAAATAAAAGGAGAGGAAATACACTTGAGGAGGAAGCGAGCGACATTAGATTCCACCTATAGTTCATTACTCCATTTGAACATATGGGTAGGACTACTTAACTCCACCAAGCAGAGGAAGAGGCCAATTCAGAGGTAGTCCCAAGGGTGGAAAACCTCCTTATTGGCCACCTAATAAAAGATATGTCCGAACTACCAAGAGTACACTTGCTATCCATATAAACTTAAAATCTAGTTCATAGGATGAGTCTTATATATTTAGCATGCTAGCCAACTCTTCTCAGCAGTAGATTCCCTTGGAGGTGATAGTTGAGCAAGATAGTGATGAAGATCGGGCTCCAAAGTAAAGCATAAGTGTATCCAAGTGTTTATGTGAAATAGTTAGACATCAGTTGGGAACCTTAGCTCTAACCCCACTTTCCTCTTAAAAGCGAGGGTTTGGTAAAGGAAGCCCTAAGTCATCCACAAGTGTGAAGACTTAGAGCATGTTAGACTACTTTGAAATAATATGGAAGAACAAATGAAAAAAAAGCTCTTAATTAAGATCGACTAGGATTTCGATGGGTCTAGTCAATGATGACGACTACTTAGTCATCACCAATCATTTGGAATCTGATAGGTTCTATTAAAATCATATTAACTCATATGAGGAGATGTGCTTAGAAACTTCAGATAATCCAGATGATTTTGAAGTCAAAGATGGATTGCCAAAATTTGAAGAAGAGATCAAGTCAACCATCAACGAGCTCAAAAAAATCAACTTAGGAGCTGAAGAAGATCCACGCCTGACATACATCAGTTCTTTATTGAATAAAATTAAAACCAATGACTTAGTTAGGCTATTAACTGAGTTTAAGGTCTGCTTTGCATGGAGTTATTAAGAGATGCTTGGATTGGCTCCTAATGTAATGATCCATAAACTAGTAATAGAGCCTACTACTAATCCTATCAAACAAGCTCCTAGATGCATGCGATTAGACATAGAATAATAGGTCATTTATGAAGTCAAGAAACTGATTGATGTTGGCCTCATATGGGAAGAAAAATAGCCTACCTAGTTAGCCAGCATCATAAAAAAGAATGGCCAAATTCACATATGTGTCAATTTTAGGAATTTAAATAAGGCATGTCCAAAAGATGAATTTCCACTACCGATCTAGAAGCTGATGGTGGACATTTCCTCATCTAATGTAGTATTCTATTTTATGGATGGCTTATCTGGATATAACCAAATAAAGATGGCCCCTGAAGATGAAAGAAACACTACTTTTAGAGCCCATATTAGAATCTATTGCTATAAGGTCATTCCTTTCAGCCTTAAAAATGTTGATGCTACATACCAGCGGGCTATGTCTCGAATCTTCAATGAACTCATTCATCATTAAATCGAGTGATATGTCAATGATCTCATGGTCAAAAGTATAGAATAGGAAGACCATCTCTTTGACTTGAGAGTGGTTTTCAAACAGTTAAGATAATTTAATCTCAAAATGAACCCCCTGACATGTACATTCGGAGTACCTTCTGGGAAATTCCTTAGGTTTGTTGTTCGAGACTAGGGAATTGAAATTGATCTAGAGAAGATTAAGGCGATATTAGAAATGCCACCGCCTAAAAGTTTAACTTAACTTTGATTATTCTAAGGGTGGTTGGCATATCTAAGATGCTTTATATCCAACTTATCAGGAAGATATCAGCCATTCTCAGCACTTATCAAAAGGATGCAAAGTTCAAGTGGGATGACAAGTGTGAGCATGCCTTCGAAGACATCAAGCATTACTTGATGATATCGCCAGTTCAAGCGCCTATCCCGACAAACTCATACTTTACACTGCTATGTTAGATGACTCCCGTAGTTCTTTGTTGTCCCAATCCAATGATGAAGCGAAGGAAAATGCACTATACTACCTCAACCATCTTATAATCCCTACTAAGGCTAATTATCCACTCATTGAGAAGCATTTACTTGCTTTAATCTTTACATTCCAAAAGCTACAACACTACATGTTTCCTCATAAGGTGAACTTAATCTTTAGGTCCTATCCACTACAGTATCTCATGACATGGCCGACACTATCCAAATGGTTGGCACGATGGTCCATGATCCTCTCACTATTTAACATTACCTTTGTACCCTTTCGTTAAGTGAAAGGTAAGCACTAGTAGATTTCTTAGCAGCACACCCACTTCCTGCTTACTCTAAGCATCGAGAACATCAACATCTTTGGAGATGCTCAGCTAGTTATCAACCAAATTGCTGGGTCCTATAAGGTTATAAAGCTTAAGCTCCATCACTACCATAAGTACACCATGGAGTTATTGGCCCAAATCCAAGAGGTTACCATTTATAAGATTCCTCGAGGAGAGAATGCCATAGCATATGCTTTAGCCAAGCTTGCCAAGGAGTTGGCATGTCTGGAAGAAGTGTCCATATCAATAAATGTCCAAAATAGACAAGTCTTATCCCTTATTGATATTGAACTCAACAAAAGTACTCTCTTGAAGGGGAGGTTTCCATTGCCAAGAAGGATGAGGAGTTAGATTGGAGGAAACCATTCATGGATTACCTAAATAAAGGCAAACTACCTCAAGAGATGTCCCAAGCCCATCAGATGAAGTAGAGAGCACTTTCCTATGCTCTTGTGGATGGTGTCTTGTATTGACGATCTTTCAATCATATGTGGTTATGTTGTTTAGACAAGCACGAAGCCCATAAGATCATGACCGAGGTACATTCAGGATTATGTGGAGCCAACCAATCTTGTTCGAAGATGAAAGCCAAGATCAAGAGACTAGATACTACCATCGATGATCAAAGATTGCATGGATACAGCGATGCCACCAATGTTAAATACACGTGTGGTCCTACACTAACCACCCAACATTCTACATCCTACATTGGCCTCATTGCTATTTGAGTGTTGGCGTATCAACATAGTGGGTTCTATTGATCCTCCTTATTCCAAGGGTCATCAGTTCATCTTAGCTGCTACTTACTATTTTTCCAAATGGGGAAAGGTGATTCCCCTCAAAGAGATCATAACTTAACATGTGCTCTAATTTTTTAGGAACAATATTGTATATTCGTGAGTGCCTCGATGAATTATATTTGATAATGGTACTTCATTCAAGAGCACCGAGATCAACAACTTTGCTGTGAGACACAACAGATTAGAGATATTCCATCATCAACTACCTGAGGGAAAATAGCTCAGTTGAAGCTTTCAACAAAGCTCTCATCCAAATACTAAAGAAGACACTCGAGAACAACAAGTGATAGTGGCATGAGCAATTAGTTGAAGCCTTGTGGGCCTATCACACCAATTATAGAACTCCAACTCAGTCTACTCCATTCACCTTAGTGTATGGGTCTAAAGCCATTCTACCATTAGAAGCCCAACTCCCATCACTAAGGATAGCTATGGCTAGCAAGATGATATCAGAGCAGAATGCCAAGTTATGGTTAAAAGAGCTCAAAGGTTTAAAGGAGAGATGCCTGCGAGCATAACAAAATCTTGAGTTGTACAAAGGTAAAATGATTCAATCTCATAACAAGTTGGTCCGTCTTAGGGCTTTCGAAGTAGGAGAGCTTATTTTAGTTCTAAGGAGATCGATGGTTGCTTATCTTTGATGGGAGACAAGTTTGAACTCACATGGGAAGGGCCTTTTATCATAGAGAAGGAGTACCAAGGAGGATCTTATCAGCTTATTAATCATAAATGAGGGGGCCCAATGCTTCCAATCAATGGGCTCTACTTGGAAAAATATTATAAATCATGTTTGAAAATAACTATTATTAATGAAAATTCTATTTCAAACTCAATCTATTCCATGTTGAAAGTATTCTTGTTTATAAATCCTCCATGATGTGTTTAGGGTAGGTGTAAAGAACCCAAGAAACATCCTATCCTTCATCGACACAACACAAACACTACACACAAACATATAAAATAAACACATATCTTTTATCTCGGGCTCTTTGAGTTGAGATAACGCCCCCAATGGCACTCACTCATTAGCTGCTCTAGGTTAGGCTGGTGTGCTACCCTACTAGTGTGTCACCTAATGGTCTTCTTGCTTTGGAGGATATAAGTTTGCTACACTTTCCTTCCTTATTTGGCCACTACACACCGACAAGGGCCTTATTAGTTTGTTAGGCCTTACTGCATAGTCGGTAAGCTACCTCATGTTGGCTTCATTTAAGAGGATGTGAGTCTGCTATGCTTTCTTCTTAGATTAGCCATTGTGCACTAACTAGTATATTTGAGGTTTAGAATAAGTCCCTTAGCTGCTCCTTCCCTCTTAACTACTTCAAGTCTGGGTCCAGTCCTTCCTCAGGGCTCCCCACTTAGTAGTCGCTCTAGATCAACATCTGTCCCGCAGATGATAGACTATCTCGATTATCAGTGTCGCTTGGAAAGTTGTAAGCTTACACTCTTTCTTTCCAGATTGATCATTGTACACCAACGGAAACCTTAGGCTAGTTAGATCTCACTATGTTGACGGATACACCTTAGGTTGGTTGGTTCTTGCACCTTAGGATACACCACTCATGGCAGCTGTAAGTTTGCTATGTTTTCTCCTTTAGTTGGCCACCGTACACCTATAAGCTTTGTTTTTCAAGGCTCAAGATAACGCCCCTAGCAGGTCCTCCTTTGTGGGCACTATATTTGGAACACATCCTTTGCGACCCCATTTAGACACTACCTAGGTTACTATTGGACTGGAAAATTCTCCTTTCCTAGTAACCACCCCTATGGTTGGAGAATTCATCTTATGGATGTGCAAATTCTCCCTTGGTCTAGTAAATCTGAGATAGGTAAAGGATGACATGGTTCTTCTCGTGGTCCTCGACACCAACAGGGTCCAAAATATATAAATAAAATATATATTCACTTATGGATTAGAGGACACCCCCAATACCTCTTCCTAAGGTATCCTATCTTTAGAAGCACAAAACTTCCTATATGAATCCTAACTACTCTTGAGTTGATATAAGTCCCCGGCATTCACTTAGTTGCCCTAAGTCGATTTGTTCTACTACCAACATGTCACCCCAATGGTTGTTCTCTAGTTTAGAAGATGTAAGTCTATTACACCTTCTTCCTAGCATAGTTGTCACACACCAAAAGGAAATACATTAGATTGGCTAGCTCTAACCCACAACCAATATGCTATCCCTTTGGATTTGTAAATCTGAGATAGGACAAGTCTGATATAGCCCCTTCTCTGGGTCCATCACACCAACATGGTCCATAAATTAAATCTATCAAATTTGATCTCACATCCCCAGGATATTCCTCAATTCAAAATCAAACTAAACAAACATATCATATCAAATCATTAAGATAAAATTAATCTACTTTTGAGTTGACATAAGTCCCCAACAACATTCACTTAATAGTCTCCAGGTCGCTTGATTTGTTGTCCACAGATCACCCCAGCTTGTTCCTCACTTTGAAGATGTAAGTGCTATGCCTTTTCTTAGCAAGTAATCAAAACCCCTTAGTTGGCTTTCTACTCTAAATTAGACTATCCCTTTGGATTTGTAAACCTGATGTAGGTCAAGGATGATATAGTCCCTTCTCAATGGGTCCATCATAACATGATCCATACATTAGATTAAATTAAACCCAACCTAATTTTCCCGAGTTAAATCACACCCTTCTCCCTGGGCCCCAAATCATATATAAATAAGTCAAACAAATAATCAAATTCAAAACCAACCTCCACAATGGAGCCAAATTAAACCAACTCCCTAGTAGTCTAAATCAAAGAAATCCAACCAAACTCTTATCCCCAACAGATACATCCCCAAATAAATCTAAATCAAACTCAAATCAATCCCAAAGGATAGTGAACCTACTTCCCTAGTGGAAGGTTCATATACCCAATCACTAGCGGACTCGAGCCCATATCTCTAGCATATGCCTCCACATCAATTAAAACAAAATAAATTAAAGTCGATTGATCTTAGTCCTGGATTATAGATTCTTATCACCAATGGATCTTCTTTCCACAAATCATATAATCAAATCATTCAAACCTTATCCCCAAATATATTTTCTTCCTATGTCATGTCCAATGCATGTGTGATCCCCAAGTGGATCTCCCTCCATGTCCTTGACATGGAATTCTCATCAAATCTTATTTCTTCTCTTATGCACACCTTTAATACTTCAACCAAAAGCCTTACAATGTATTTGTTCAAATTACATCATCTTAACATTGTAAATTTTATGATTTGTGATGGTGCAAGCTCAAACTAACTATGCAATATCATGCTAAACATATTATAGTGTGAATTAACACACTATATTATATTATAATATATGATGTTATATTATAATTTGCTATAATATAATATATTGTCTAACATTTCACCTCATTAGAATCACTTAAAAGAACAAATAAAAAAATTTTCTCAAAATATAAATAATGTTCATTTTGATGTAAAATTGTTATTTTTCTATTAGAAATGGTACAAAATAGCATAATTTTGGTGTTGCTTCTTGTGCCATGAATTTGGCCAAATTGTTCCATCTCAACCTTCAAATTAACATTTTGTTAGTTTTCACCCATTGTATTATAACAAAAGTAAAACATACTAAAATGTACAATAACATTAAGTAACACACCACATTATATATATATGTGAAGTTTTATTGTTATGTACATTATATTTTAATATGCTTTCATATAATATATTATCTTACATTATACCTTAAAATGAATAACTTTATCAAAAAAAATTTATAAAATTTGGTTGAAAATGAACATTAATTTTGGATGCAAAATTCCATTCTTTTGATTAAATGACACCATAGACACACCCCCAATGATGTTCCCTAAAGCTTACTTTAAATTTGGCCAAAAATCCCATCATCTTAGCATTATAAATCAGTATTTTATGAATTATACTAGTGCAAACTCTACTACATCATACTATAACAAACAAAATATGCTAAACAACAAGTATTAATAAACAATAGTATGCTATAATGCATGATGCTACTCTATGTTATAGCATCCTATATTATAATACACTATAACATATTGTATTATACTATATTGCGTATCACATCACAAGGGATTGCTTAAGATAAAAAAATCTTAAAATTTGTCTAAACAATAAATATATATATATTTAGTAATCACTTACATTTTTTTAAATTGAAAATATATATAATATGATTCTACTCTATGCCAAAAATTTCACCATTTTAAAGTCTAAGTCAACATTTTTATAAATAATGCTACTATAGCTCGAGCATGATTGTAAAATACTAAAAGAATTTAAAATGTAATAATATATTATGATATATGATGTTATACTATGCTACAACATATAATATTTATTTTAAAAATAAAATCTTACTTTTTAGACTACAAGTGGCATAGCACACCTTTGGTACTACAACCTAATTCCCACTTCAAATTTAACAAATTTCATCATTTGATTTATTAAATCAATATTTTTATGATTTATATTAATATAGACTATAGGGCACAAATACCATATACTAAAACATTTCAAAGCATCATCCAAAAAAACACATCACTACATGCTCAAATATATGATGCTACATTATACTATAATATATGGTATTATAATATGATTTATTCAAATCTCTATTAATCAAGGGAAAGTCTATTGAAGACATTTTTTTAGCTACAATAACTATGTTAGATTAGGTAATTTTAGATCTACTCTAATGACATGTTATTCAAGGTTTAGGGTTTAGGTTTAGGGTTTGTAGTTTAGGTTTTTAGGTTTTTTTAGGGTTTGTGGTGGTTTAGGTTTAGGGTTTTTTTAGGGTTTAGGTTTAGATTTTAGGGTTTGGTTTAGGGTTTAGGGTTTAGGTTTAGGTTTTGGTTTAGGGTTTAAGTTTTAGGTTTATGTGTTTTAGTTTAGGTTTAGGGTTTAGGATTTAGGGTTTAGAGTTTAAGATTTTTTTTTAGAGAATAAATTAAGATTCAACATTTCTTCTTGATTTCATCAACCAAGTAGCACCCCAAGTTTTCTAAGACATGATGACATAGATAAAAATGAGCACCCATAGAGCAAATCAAAACCCTAGATAAGTAGAACCTCTCTTGTAAAGACATAGTTCCATAAGCATGATCGATTGGGCTTTCAATTTCTCTAATTCTATAAAACCAACCCTACCTCTCGAGTAGTGGGATTCACCATTATATCCTAGATCTCTCCTCCGCTACCACCATAATGTAACTCTCCGCTCCTCCTGCCTCCATAACCACCAATGCTCACCACCTCCATATGAACCAAATCCCCCACCAATATGATAACCTTCCTCACCTACCCTCCACCTCCAAATCTAGAGCTGTTGAATGTTCCCACCAAGGTTCCCATTCTTAGGGTTTAGTCTGGGTTGGGTTTAGGGTTTAGGGTTTAGGTTAGTTTAGGGTAGGGTTTTGGTTGGTAGGGAGGTGGTTTAGAGTAGGGTTTAGGGTTTAGGGTTGTGGTAGGGCTTAGTGGGTTGGTTGGTGTGGTAGGGTAGGGTTTAGGGTTTAGGGAGTGTAGGGTTTTAGGGTTTAGGGAAGGTTTTAGGTTTAGGGTAGGAGGGAGTGTTAGTAAGGTTTAGGGTTTATGGTTTGATTTAGTTTAGGTTTTTTTTAACAAACCAAGAGGTTTAGTTTATTTAGTTAATTTTATTTATTTGAGCATTTTTTATTTTATTTTAATTTTTATTTAGTTTATTTATTTTAGGTTTATTTATTTTAGTTTAGTGTTTTATTTAATTTATTTTTAAGTTTAGGTTTATTTTTAGTTGAGTTTTATTTTATTTTATTTTTTAGGTTTTATTTTATTTTGGTTTAGGTTTTATTTTATTTTTTAGGTTTTAGGATTTTATTTTTGGTTTATTTTTAATTTAGGTGTATGTTTATTTTAGTTTAATTTTATTTTAGTTTAGGTTTTATTTATTTTAGTTTATTTTTAGGTTTAGTTTATTTATTTATTTATTTTATTTTAGGTTTTTTTTAGTTTAGGTTTATTATTTATTTATTTTAGTTTATTTAGATATCCTTTTATTTTATTTTATTTTATTTATCTTTATTTTATTTATTTATTATTTATAGGCCAGGTCTTTATTTATCTTTGCCATGGTTTCTTTTTAGCTCAGAGGTCTTTTAGGGCCTAGTGGCCCAGGCCTTGTGGCCTGTGGGTCTTAGTGGCTCAGGGTCTTAAGGCCTTAGGGCCCAGGATCAGCCTTTGGCCCAGGGTCAGCTCAGGCCTAGGGCCAGTCAAGCCTAGGAGTCAGTAGCCCAGTTTGCTCAGGCTCAGGTTTAGGCCTTGGGCTCAGTGGTCAGTTTTAAGCTCAGTTTTTGGGAGGCCAGGGTAGGGTAGGCCATGGTTTGTGTGTGGTTATGGTTAGTATGCCTATTCTGGTCATGGTCAGGGCCCAGGTTTCAGGTTTGGGGTTTGTGGATTTAGGATTTGTGGATTTAGTTTGTGGTTTTTTTTTAAATTAAGCAAACCCAAGATTTAGTTTATTTTAGTTTTTATTTTATTTATTTTAGTTTATTTTATTTTTAATTTTATTTAGTTTATATTTTATTTTTATTTATTTTAGTTTTTTTATTTTAGGTTTATTTATTTTTATTTTAGTTTAGGTTTAGTTTATTATTATTTTTATTTTGGTTTTATTTGTATTTTATTTTTAGTTTAGGTTTTATTTTTTTATTTTTAGGTTTAGGTTTATTTTTATTTTATTTTAGGTTTAGTTTTAGGTTTTTTTTTTTTTAGGTTTTCTTTTATTTATTTAGTTTAGTGATTTGTTTATTTTAGTTTAGTTTAGGTTTTTTTTTATTTTAGTTTAGGTTTAAGTTTATTTTATTTATTTATTTTAGCTTTTTTTTTTTAGTTTGGGTTTAGGTTTTATTTTTATTTATTTTAGGTTTAGGTTTTATTTAATTTTTATTTTATTTTATTTAATTTATTTTTATTTGCTTTTTATTTTGTTTTAGATTTTATTTTAGGTTTATTTTATTTATTTAGTTTAGTTTAGGTTTTATTTATTTTATTTTAGATTAGTTTTTCTTTTATTTTCTTTATTTTACATTTAGGTTTAGGTTTTTTAGTTTGTTTTACTTATTTTATTTTATTTTATTTAGGTTTAGTTTATTTATTATATTTATGTTTTATAGTTTAGGTTTAGGTTTGTGGTTTTAGGGTTGTGGCTAGGTTAGGGTTTGGGGTCTGTGGTAGGGGAGGCTCAGGTTTAGTGTTTAGGTTTAGGGTTGCCTGGGGTTTATGGTTGTGGGCTAAGGTTTAGGGTTTTAGGGTGTGGTTTAGGCTCAGGGTTAGGTTTGGGTTTTAGGTTTAGGTTGTGGGTTTTAAAAAAATTAAGCAAACCAACAGTTTAGTTTAATTAAATTATTTAGTTTATTTTTTATTTATTTTAGTTTATTTTATTTTTTTTTATTTAGGTTTATTTTAATTTTATCCATTAGTTTATTTATCTTTATTTATTTTATTTTAGGTTTTTATTTTAATTTTAGTTTTTTAAGTTTAGTTTAGTTTATTATTTTTAGTTTAGTTTTATTTTTTATTTTATTTTTAGGTTTAGGTTTTATTTTTTATTTTTAGGTTTAGGTTTAGGTTTTATTTTATTTTTTTTCTTGGTTTAGGTTTTAGGTTTTTATTTTAGATTTATGTTTATGTTTTATTTTTTAGTTTAGGTTTAGGTTTATTTTTAGTTTATTTTATTTTATTTAGCATTTGGTTTAGGTATATGTTTAGTTTATTTTAGGTTTAGGTTTAGGTTTTATTTATTTTAGTTTATTTTAGTTTAGGTGCTTTATTTTATTTTTATTTTAGGTTTAGGTTTTTTTTATTTTAGGGTTTGGTTTAATTTTTATTTATTTTAGTTTTATTTAGGTTTATTTCTTAGGTTTAGGTTTTATTTAGTTTTATTTTATTTTATTTTAGGTTTATTTTATTTTATTTTAGGTTTAGTTTTTATTTAGGTTTTTATTTTTTTCATTTTAGTTTAGGTTTTATTCATTTTATTTTAGTTTAATTTTTATTTTTATTTTATTTTATTTTTAGGTTTACTTTATGTTTTAGTTTAGTTTTTTTATTTTTTTTTATTTTTTTATTTTATGTGGGATTCAATTTTATTTATTTTATTTTTAGGTTTTATTTATAGGTCTGTTTTAGCTTTATGGTTTAGGTTTGTGATAGTTATGAGGGTTTAGATTTGGGTTTGGGTTTGGGTTTAGGGTTTAGGCTTTTAGGGTTTGGTTTAGGGTTTAGGGTTTTTAGGATTCAATGTTTAGGTTTTAGGGTTTAGGTTTTAGGTCTAAGGTTCAAGTTTTAATTAGGGGTTTTGGTTTTTTTTTTAACAGAGAACAAATTTAGACTCAACATTTCTTCTTTTTGGATTCACCAACCAAGTAACACACCAAGTTTTCTAAGACACAAGCGATGACATAGATAAAAAATGAGCATGCATAGAGCAAATCAAAAACTCTAGATAACTAGAATCATCTCTACTATAAGATAGCTCCATAAGCAAGATCTGATCCCATTCTCAGTTTCTCCAGCTTCCCACGTAACCATCCCACTCCTCATGTAGTGGGATCCACCATCATATCCCTCTGCCACCACCACGATTGTAACCTCCTTCGCTCCTCCTACCTCCATAACCACCACTACTCCAACCACCACCTCCAGATCCCCACCACCACTGTGATAATCGCCGTCACCACCTTCACCTCCACCACCAGATCTTGACTGAGCCTGGTTGATGGTGACATTCCCCGCCAAGGTTATTCTTAGGTTTGTGTTTATTTTAATTTATTTAATTACTTTAGTTTAGGTTAGTTTAGGTGGTTTAAGGTTTTAGGTTTAGGTTTATGCGGTTTATGTGGTTATGCTTGTGGTTTAAGGTTTAGGTTTTGGTTTGTGGGTTTAGAGTTTAGGCTAGGGTTTAGGATGGTTTTTAGTGTTTAGGTTTTAGGGTTTTGAGGGTTTATGGTTTGGGGTTTAGGGTTCAGGGTTTAGGATTAGTTAGGCTTGTGGTTTGTGGGTTTATTTAGGGTTTGTGGTTGTGGGTTTATGGCTTGGTGGTTTAGGTTTTAGGTTTAGGGTTTAGGTTGTAGGTTTTAGGGTTTAGGGTTAGTTTTGAGCAGGTTTAGGGTTTAGGTCTGATCTAGTTTAGGGTTTAGGGTTTTTTTTTAAATTCAAACCAAGTTTAGGTTTATTTAGTTTATTTTACATTTATTTTATTTTATTTATTTTTTTATTTTATTTTATTTTATATTTATATAGTTTTATTTATTTTAGTTTATTTATTTTAGTTTATTTTATTTTAGTTTTTTTTAGGTTTAGTTTAGGTTTATGTTTATTTTATTTTATTTTATGTTTAGGTTTTATTTTATTTTTTAGTTTAGGTTTTTATTTTATTTTAGGTTTATTTTAGGTTTTATTTTGGTTTATTTTAGGTTTTATTTTGGTTTAGTTTAGGTTTGTTTTAGTTTATTTTATTTTATTTTAGTTTAGGGTTTAGTTTAGTTTATTTTAGGTTTTATGTTTAGTTTTATTTATTTTAGCTTAGGTTTAGGTTTATTTTATTTTGTTTATTTTAGGTTTAAGTTCTTTTAGTTTAGGTTTTATTTTATTTTTTTATTTATTTTTTTTTAGTTTTTTATTTAGTTTTTATTTTATTTTATTTTTGGTTTATTTTATTTTTATTTTACATTTTGTTTTTATTTTATTTAAGTTTTTTATTTTGTAGGTTAGTTTAGGTTTTTATTTATTTTAATTTAATTTAGTTTTTATTTTTTTATATTATTTTATTTTTAGGTTTAGGTTTAGGTGTTAGTTTAGGTTTTTATTTTATTATTTTATTTTTATTTAAGTTTAATTAATTATTTTATATTCTTATTTGGTTTATAGGTTTTTTAACTTTTATGGTTTAGGGTTTAGGTCAGGGTTTGGGGTTTATATTTTAGGGTAGGATTTAGGGTTTTGGTTTTGGTTTAGGGTTTGTGGTTTAGGTTTTAGATTTGTGGTTTGTGGTTTTAGTTTGGGTTGTGGGTTTTAGGTTTTTAGGTCTGTGGTTCACGCTTTTGGGTTTAGGTTTTGGTTTTAACAGAACAAATCAAATTCAACATTTCTTCTTGAGTTTTAGTTAAGGGTTTATGTTTTTGGTTATTTTTAACAGAGAATGATCTCAGATTCAACATTTCTCTTTTTTGATTTTAGTTTATGGTCAAGGTCTCACCCATTCTGGTTTAGGATTAGGTTTGGGCTTATGTTTTATGGTTTAGGTTTATTTTTTATTTATTTAGTTACTCTGCATGGTTTAGGGTGGGGTTTATGTGAGGATTAGGGTTGTAGATTTGTTATATTTTTGGTTTAGTGAGCTTATTTTGGTTTAGTGGTGTAAGGTTTATTTTAGGTTAGGTTTAGATTGTGGTTATGGTAGGGTTTTTTTTTTAATTAAGCAAACCGACAGGTTTAGGTTTATTTAATTTTTTATTTATTTTAGTTATTTTATTTTATTTTATTTATTTATTTTTTTATTTAGTTTTGTTTATTTTATTTTAAGTATATTTTATTTTAGTTTTATTTATTATTTTTTTTTTTTAGTTTAGGCTTATGTTTATTTTATAGTTGAGTTTTAAGTTTATTTTATTTTAGGTTTATGTTATATTTTATTTTAGGTTTAGATTTAGGTTTTATTTTTTATTTTAGTTTAGGTTGTTTTTATTTTAGGTTTATTTTAGTTTTATTTTAGTTTATGTTTAGGTTTATTTTTAGTTTTATTTTATTTTTAGCAGTTTAATTTATTTTAGTTTATTTATTTTAGTTTGTTTAGGTTTATTTTATTTTATTTATTTTATTTTATTTAGAAGTTTTAGTTTAGGGTTTAGGTTTTTAATTTAGGGTTTAGGTTTTATTTTTTATTTTAGGTTTTATTTTAGGATTATTTTTAGGTTTAAGTTTTATTTAATTTTATTTTTATTTTTTTATTTTATGTTAGTTTAATTTATTAAGATTTTTATCTTTATTATATTTTTATTAGTTTAAATTTGTTTATTTTATCTTCTTATTTTATTTTTTATTTTATTATTTTTTAAGCCTAGGTTTTTTTAGTTTAGGTCTTATCTTTATTTTATTTATTTTATTTTATTTATTTTATTTTAGGTCTTTATCTAGCTCAGTTTTGGCCTTTTAGGCTCCAGTGTCTTGTGCCCAGCCCAGGGTCACACAGCCAGGGCCTGGCCTAGGGTTTATCTGGCCTGGGGCTCATTTTTAGA
Organism: Cymbidium sinense; assembly: GCA_021442155.1. Classification (NCBI taxonomy): domain Eukaryota; kingdom Viridiplantae; phylum Streptophyta; class Magnoliopsida; order Asparagales; family Orchidaceae; genus Cymbidium; species Cymbidium sinense. The sequence continues at coordinate 54,858,768 of CM038218.1, forward strand.
TCTAGGCTGGCCCATCAGGCCTGCGGCTCAGTCTTGTGGCCTAGGGCTCCTTAGGCCCAGCCCCTGTGGCCTAGGGCCTATCATTGGGTCAGCCCAGGCCTCAGGGCCTAGGGTCTTGTGGCAGGCAAGGTGGGTTTATGGTCACATTTAGTGTGGTAGTAGGGTTTGGTTCAGTTTAAGATTTAGGTTTTAGGGTTTTAGAATTAAGGTTTATGGTTAGAGAATCATAGTTCTTTTAGTTTGTTTTATCCATTTATTTTAGTTTACTTTATTTTATTTAATTAGGTTTATCTTTTATTTTTATTTAGTTCATTTTTATTTATTTTAGGTTTATTTTGGTTTTTTTATTTTAGTTTATTTTTTAAGTTTAGTTTCTTATGTTGATTTTTTAAGTTTAGTTTTATTTTTATTTTAGGTTTAGGTTTTATTATTATTTTAGTTTAGGTTTAGGTTTTTATTTTATTTTTAGTTTTTTAGTGTTTTAATTTTAGGTTTATTTTTTTTAGTTTTATCTTTTAGTTTAGTTTATTTTAGTTTATTTTATTTTATTTAGTTTTTAGGTTTAGTTTATTTTTAGGTTTAGGTTTTATTAATTTTAGTTTAGTTTATTTTAGTTTTTAAGTTTATTTTATTTATCCATTTTAAGTTTTTTTATTTTTAGGTTTTATTTTTATCCATTTTAGGTTTTATTTATTTTGTTTATTTTTTTGGTTTAGGTTTTATTTTATTATTTTTTTATTTTATTTTATTTTTCATTTAGTTTTATTTTATTTAGGTTTTATTTTAGGTTTATTTTATTTTTACTAGTTTAAGTTTTATTTATTTTTAGTTTAGCTTTATTTTATCCCATTTTATTTTAGGTTTAGGTTTTAAGTTTAGTTTATTATAATATGTATTTTATCTTATTTAGGTTTAGATTTTATTTATTTTATTTTTTATTTAGTTGTGGTTAGGGTTTGGCTGGCTCAGTGGCCTAGGGTCAGAGGGAGTGCTCAGGGTAGGTTACAGGTTTAGGGGTTTAGGAGGTTAGGGTTTAGGGTAGGTTTAGGTTTAGGGTTTAGGGTTTATGGTTTAGTGGTTGTGGTAGGAGTGGTTTAAGGTTAGGGTTAAGTGGGTGGGTTTATGGTTAGGTTTTTTTTATTTATTTTAGGTTTAGGGTTTAGGATTTTAGTTTTTTTAACAGAACAAATTCAGATTCAACATTTCTTCTTCAATTTCATCAACCAAGTAACACACTAAGTTTTCTAGATACAAGGATGACATAGATCAAATTTTAGCACACATATAAATCAAAAAAAAACCTAGATAACTAGAACTGCCTCTACCGTGAAAGATAGTTCCATAAGTAGATCGATTCGCTCTTCGCTTTCCAATTCCTATGAACCACCCTGGCCTCTCAAGTAGAGGGATCCACCTTCATATCCCTCATCTCTCCCTCCGCCACCACCACAGCTATAACCTCAGTCCCTCCTCCCACCTACATAATGACCACTTCTTCGACCACCACCTCCATATCCACCAACACCTCTAGATCCCCCACCACCACTATGATAACTGCCGCCTTCGCCTTCACCTCCATCGATCTAGTCGAGCCTTGACGTGATGTTCTGCCATCAAGGTTCAACCCATTCTTAGGGTTTAGGTTTAGGTTTATTAGGTTTTAGGATTTACATTTAGGTTTTAATTAATTTAGTTACTTTAGGTTTATGTTTAGGGTTTAGGGATTATGGTTTAGGGTTTGGGTTTAGGGTTTAGGGTTTTGGGTTTAGGGTTTTGTGTTTTGTGGTTTATGCTTTAGGGTTTAGGTTTAGGGTTTGTGGTTTTATGGTTTAAGGTTTAGGGTTTAGGGTTTTTATTGTTAGGGTTTAGGATTTAGAGTTGTAGGTTTTGGGTTTGTTTTAGGGTTTAGGGTTTTATTTATTTATTATTTATTTTTAGGGTTTAGTGTTTAGGGTTTAGGGTTCATGTTTTAGTTTAGGTTTAGGGTTTTTGGTTTTTTTATATAGAACAAATTTAGATTGAACATTTCTTTTTCTCGATTTCATCAACCAAGTAACACACCAAGTTATCTAAGATAGAAGTGATGACATAGATAAAAAATGAGCACACATAGAGCAAATTAAAAAAAACCCAAGATACTATAACCATTTCTACCAGAAATACACGTGTCCAAAAGCAATGTGAT